>JANUYF010000003.1:80688050-82068050 GCA_026167975.1 Phrynosoma blainvillii | reverse complement strand
TTGTTAAATAGACAGTGTTTTATTCAAGGATTGCATGGGCTAGATCATGATAGTACTTAAGGTGGTTAGGAAGTGTGAAGCTTGTGTTAAGATGAACCCAAGAACAGGAGCTTTACAGGCACCAGATGTCCAATATGTAGGAAACATTCCTTTTGAGGTATAGATTTTACTGAGATTTCAAATAGATTTCACTGAGATGCCAAAGGTGGAGAGGTTGAGATATCTACTTGTTGTAGTATGTACTTTTATTGGTTGGGTAGACGCGTGGTATAATGAAAAGGCAGAACAAGTGGTAAAAGCCTTGATGAGAAGTGTGGTATCCCTAGACTCATGGGGGTGACAATGAATCATCCTTTGTACACCAGATTGTACAAACTTTGTCAAAAACTTTGGGAATTACTTGGAAATTACATTGTGCCTATCATCCCCAAACTTTTGGAAAGGTTGAAAGAATGAATAAAACCTTAAAGGGCACTATATCTAAGATGTGTTATGAAACTGGGTTAGACTGGACTGTAGTATTGCCAATGGCATTGTTAAAAATCAGATGCACCCCTACAAAGTTGTTGGGCTTGTCACTTTATGAATTAATGTATGGGAGACCACCCTTGGGTTTTGAACACATGCCTGGGGACCTAGCACAACTGGGGAGGGTAGACTTGATAAAAAAACTATTCAATTGTTGGAGTCCTCTTTTAATGAGTTACATATATATGTGGGTATGATACAGTCCTCTGCCCTTGTTACTGCTGTACATGATTTCTCCCCAGGTGATCCTGCTGAAAGACTGGAGCCCCTATGAGATCATGCCCACTGCTATCAAGTTAGCAGGAGTAAAACTTTGGATCCACTACAGAGTCGAGAGACTATACCAAGGAGGAACCTGAGTGGGAAACCCATGATGACTCTGATCCTCTAAGGGTAAAGATTTCCAAGAAGCAAGCTGCAAGAGGAGGGGAGGTCAGCATCGCAACGTGCGCCACTTCCCTGGGGCCAGGTGGACCAAGCACCCCCTGAAGAAAAGGAGGAGTAACTACCCGAGAGTTGCTCTGAAAGAATGAAGGGACACATGGGAATAAGGGGGCTCATGTCAATAGGCATACTGACAATGTTATTCCCAAAAGTTAAAGGAAATTGGTTTAAAAATCCATGCATAGCATTAGATGTAGTTGCCAGCTTAAGCAAGCTTTGCACTGGCAACAAGAAAAAGGGAGGAATGAAGTAGAGATGGAACCAAATGAAGTAGTAATTAATGGCCTTTGCCCCAGATTCTTTCTGAAGGGTCAGCAAAAAGTGCAAGTGAGGCTGAAAAAACCTGACCAAACCGGTGGAAACCTGTATTCAGGGAAGCAGAGTGTAGAGCATGGTCAGTAGCAACTAACCAATAGAACTAGAGAACAGAAGCGTGATCAGCAATAACAAACCAATGGAGTTAAAGTTATGTGATGTAATGCTGTGTGCTATGCAAGTATAGTGTATAAAGGAATACTTTGAAAATATTTGGGTGCGACAACCCTTTAAGCACCATCTTGGAGCTGTTGTCACCTTTTGGCCAAAATAAAGGTGTACTTGCCTTGGACAAAATTTGGACTCCTGGATCTGGTTCTTGGGGAATTCCACTACACATATAGACAGTGTACAAATATATAATGATTGGGAGTAGAAGCATTTTGGATTTCAGATTTATTTTTATTTAATACGATATCTTGGAGATGAGACACAAATCAAAACACAAAATTTATTTATGTTTTATATACACCTCATACTCTTAGCCAGAAGGTAATTTTATGCAATATTTTTAATAATTTTGTGCATGAAACAGTTTGTCTATACTGAAGCATCAGAAAGCAAAGGTGTCACTATCTCAGCCATCCATTAAAAATGCTTTTTGGAAAATTTCAGATTTCAGAATTCTACATAAGAGAGAACCATAAAATCTTAGAGTTGGAAGAGACCTCAAGGGCCATCTAGTCTAACCCCTTCTTCTTCTGCCATGGAGGAAGACACCATCCAAGCCCTCCCCAAAGTTCAGCAACCCTTGGCTTTGCCATTTTGTATAAAAAGGAGAGCCATCTGCCTGTGCCATTGTTTTAAATGAGACACACACAAGTATATTGAAAATATTCAAAAGCAGTATAGATCCCATTGTTTAAATGAGACACACATATACTCTGTTACATAGACACACAGTCCTCCCCCTCCCTCTCTTCCCTCCCTCCTCAGTTTTCCACTAGATTCCCACCCCTAAGAACACAGAGGCAAGAGACTCAACCTTTTTAATGTTTTTCATATCTCCTGAAGAAGGTCTTTGAGAGCACATACAGGCTAAAAAACATTGAGCGTTTTTAACAATAAAAACATCCACCAATTGAATATTTTGAGAAATATTGCTGCTTTTTTTGATAGCACCATGTCACCAATGTTAGTACCAATGTCCCATTTTTCATTTTTGACATTGTAAATGTGTTTTCCTGGAAGATTGAGACATCTGAAAGCTCTATCTCTGGGAGATATAAAAGTACTATGTAGGTGAAAATCTTCAGGGATAAATTATCCTTAGATATTATACTGACTTCAATAGCAAATAAAACTGATAACAGAAAACAGTAATTCTTTAAGTTGAAATAAAGTGGATAAATTAATGAAAGAACTAGACGCTGTCTTGTTTCTTCTCTGTTCAGACAAGGAGTGTTACTAACAATTTTTTTTAAAAAAGTTGGTCTACAACACTTAGTTGATTAATTAATGAGATTAACTGATTATGAAAACAGTTGTTGTTGCTGTTGCTGTGTGCCTTCAAGTCATTTCCAACTTACAGCCTGCTCTTCATATAATATTCTCTACATACAAGTTGAACAAATACAGTGATAGCATTGTATTTGACTAAAATTTTTACATAGCTAGTATGTCTGGGGGCGGGCAATGATTTCAGGGCAAGTATTTATAAAAATGAAGATGGTAGATAGCATCTTAAAAGAAATTATTTCCTCTTTAAATGACAATGGAGAGAATGCCTCTTACAAGATAATGCCTGCAGTAACATATGTATTCATCATCTAAAAGCAAAATGTATATTTTCCCCCTCATACGTATGCTTCTACAGATTAAATGAGTACACTTCTATTACACTGAACTCAGGGGCACATATTTTTTAGCAGATATGTCTCAGACTGCATTGTTAATTGACTCAGCTTGTACAATTAATGATCTAAGCTTTTTTTTAACTGAGTGACATTATTATTATTATTATTATTATTATTATTATTATTATTATTTATATCCCACCCTTTAGAAAACCAATCAGGGCGGCCATGGGATAATGTACATTGGATTCTAGAAATGGCCCAAATAGTCTAATGGCAACAGATTCAGTCTGAACTTCAAAGCTAAGCAGGGTCAGCTTCAATTAGTACAGTGGGGCCTCACTATTTGCAGGCTTCCCATCCACCAATTTAAGTATCCATAGATGGCAAGCCTTGCTGTCCCCAATGGCGGTGCATGCATGTGGCCGTGCTACTGGCTGTGCACTCATCGCACCGCCATTAGGGACAATGGGACTTGAGGTCCTGAATTTTTTTCATATCCATGGGGTAAGGAGTTTGGAACGAATTCCCTCATGGATACAAAAGTCCAACTGTACTTCGATGAGAGACTACCAATGAATACCAGGTACTGTAAGCTATATTTCAGGAACTAGCAAAACCACCTCTGAGTATTCCTTGGCTAGGAAAACACTATGAAATTCATGGAGTCACCATAAGTTGACAGGTGACTTAAAGGCACATGCACCTGCACACATTCTAGAAGTATGAGATCAAATGATATGAGTGAACCAGTATGGTCAGGAAGAAATGTTCTTTCATGTTTGTACTGATTACTGAGTTTCTATCTCAAGCCATCATGACACAGCTTCTGAAAAAAATGCCACTATGAATTAGGTGGATTTGATAGTTTGCCACATCAGTAAAAAATGCTATTATCTTGCAACAGAAGTCCTTTTAACTGCTATGATGGAGTATGAGGATGTCCACGGTGACCATATATAATAAAGGCAGCAACAAGTACATCAGTCAGGAAATATGAGTCTAAAAGATATTTCTGTCAAAAATAGGTGGCAGATCATTAAATCAAAAGTAAGGCTCAGAAATAAGAATTAACAAAGCAATATTCTGCTTTCCTCCGCAGACCTACTGTACTGATTCTTAATATCTTTTTAAAGGACACATGTCCACTCTTGTACATTAGAAATTGCTCTTCTTTCTGTTCCACTCATATCACGTTGTATTCTTCAGTGAAACCTGTTGATGCAAAAAAAGAGAAGCATTTGTGCATATCAAAAGAGGTGGAAAGTCACATTGCCTTAAAGATGACTTTGAATAATTCATTGACTATATTCTAATTCTTTGGAAGTCCAACGAAAGGAAAAACTATGAGTGTTATGTTTGCCTTAAATTAATGCTGTTTCATTAATAATTACAGAGAATAACAAGACGAAGACATTAAGCTTACTACAATGTTGTATTATAACTACTTGAATGTTCTATTATCATGCAAAACACATTTAATAAAAGAGTTCAGATTGTTTTTTCCCCACAAGAGCAGCAGTAGTAACATTCACTCTTAAACTTGGTAAAGGCAAAGATTAAGTTTTTATTACATAAAATCTCTTGGCTCCTGAGTTCAAGTTGATCAAATCTATTTGATGCTATCAAGGTATTCATCTATAAAGTTAGTTCATCTTTGGGGATATTCCATAGTACAGTTCCAAAAGGAAGAATTAGCCCTAAATGAACTCAGAAATACAGGCATTTACAGGTAGGTAAATTACAACACATAGTGCACAACAAGCATGGAAGAACTTCACAATACTTTTGTTATTTTCAAAGATAATTGTCATTAAATAAGACATAAGAGTATCCTCACAACTATACTAACTTAAAAAAACAAAAACCCTCCAAGATATTTCCTTCACTTCTATGGCTACTTCAAGCTATAAACCACTGTTTTTTGAGCACGGTAATTTTTTCCCCTTTGAGAACCATCATGGTGTGAATTTGACTATGACTCTGAAGGTCCAGGTTCAAATCCTCACTCAGTAATGGAAATCCACTGGATGACCTTGAGCAAGTCACACTCTCTCAGCCTCAGAGGAAGGAAATGGCAAACCTCCTCTGAACAAATCTTGGCAAGAAAACCCTGTGATAGGTTTGCATTTTTGTCACCATAAGAACCTAATGCAGCTCATCAGAAATAACTTGAAAGCACAAAGCAAAATTTCAGAAAATTCCTGAGCTTAAAAAGCTTAAAAGGATGTGTGCAAAAAAGAAGACTTTATAGCTCTTTTGTGGTATTAGGTACAAATCAATACCTTTGCACAAGAAAAGAGAAGAGGAGTTTCCTAGGTACTGCTGCTAAGATTTCTGAGGCAGAGGGGAAAAATGGAATAACAGTAAAGGGATAAAGCACTGCTGCTAAAATTCTTGAGGTTTAAAGATGTTGGGGAAATGGGGGTGCAAGAATGCCTTTGTGTATCTGTTGCTAACAAGAAACAGATTACAATTCTGTTCATGCCCAGCTGGTGGGGCAATTGTTTGAAAACTGTGTGAATACAATGTTGGTCTAGATAGGTTTTTAGTCTGGATGCAGCATGGTTCTTTTTATGTTTTCAATTTTTTAAGGCAGTCATTCATATATCTGTTTCACTTTTTCTCCTCAAACATTTTCTAGTTGAGCCTGTTTCTCTAGCTTTCCACTCCAGTCATTGCTCTTCTGCAATATTCCAAAGCACAAACCTGCTGCCAGCTATTCTGTATCTAGACCTCCTCAGTCAACCTATTTGAGTCTTCTGTAGTTGAACTTCTGGATCAGCTTTGACTCCTGTTGCTGCTGGTCAAAACTGGTTTCAGCTCTCCAAACACATTTTCCAGGTTCTCTTTCATGGTTGCTTTCACTTTCTTATTCAGCCTCATTTAATTTATCTTTAAACTGCTGAGCTATTTGGATTTTGATTACAGAGATGCTATAAGTTCTTCTGTCTTCACTCAACCATAGCAGATCTTAGTGTTATAGAATCACATGATCATAGTCTCAGAAGGGGTCCATAGGTCATCAAGTCCAGCCCCCATTCAGTGCAAGAAATCCAGCTGCAACATCCCCAACAGGAAGCTGTCCAACTCTTTTTGAAGACATCCAGAGAAGGACATTGCACCACTACTCGAGGTTAATGGTTTCATTGCTGAACTGAAGATCCTTCTTATGTTCAATCAAAAGTTACTATTCTGTAACTTAAAAACTATTAGACTTGGTCCTACCCTCTGCGGCAGCAGAGAACGAACCTGCACCCTCCTCTCTGTGACAGACCTTTAAATAGTGAATCATGTCACCAAACATGCCCGGTTCCTTGAACCTTTCCTCATATATTTTTCTTCCACATACAGCATCCTTTTTGCACTTCTTTGAATCCACAAAAACTTGTGTATATCCTTCTTAAAATGAGGTGCCCAGAACTGAACACAATACTTCAGATGAGGCCTGAGAAGTACAGAAGTACTATTCTTTCCCTTTTCTTGCAAACTATGCTTCCATTAATGCAGGTTAATATTATTTGCCTTTATTCTGTAAAAGGAAACACAAATTTAATTATATTACCTACCTCTGTGAGTGATCCAATGCCCCAGAGCACGGCTGCGCAATTTGATTTATTTTGATTCACATGAGTACTCTTATCTGTGTAATATTTCCTTTATTTATAAATATACAAGCAGAGCATAAGTGGAGGGCAAAAGAGGTTTGTACTGTATGCAAACGATTCCCGCAAACAGATCATTTGGACAATTGTCCCAGGATGCCCCCTCCTTCAATCCAGTTCTAGTGAAATCAGTCTAAACCAGGGGTAGGCAACCTAAGGCCCAGGGGCCAGATACAGCCCCCTGAGGCCTTTGGACCGGCCCCAGGCTGGTCCTGCCGCCGCCGCCCACCATGATGATATTGATTATTGTTGTTATTACTTGTTCTTGGGGTTTTCTTGGCAAAATCTCCACTGGGGTTTTGTCATGGCTTTTCTGGGGCTGAGAGAGTGTGCACGCATATTTTTTTAAAAAATATATTTTTTAATGTTATTTATTTATTTATATATTTTTGGTGCTTCAACCCCCCAATTGTCTGAGGGACAGCAACCCGGCCCCCAGCTCAAAAAGGTTGCCTACCCCTGGTCTAAACACATCCATATATTTTCCTCAGTATTTCTCTACTACCTCTGTAAACTATCACTTATGTAGAACCTGGCCTTGGACTCTGTCTTTGTCTTACTAGTAAACCTTCTATTCAGGAAGCATCTGTACTCATATAATGTTAATATTCTTCTGTTAAACAAATAATGAACAAGCCAGCCACACTCTCAACAATATTATTTCTTTCTGAGGGTGGAGGGGTAAGGAGGGAGAGAGAGAGTTAGAGAGTTTAAGAAACACCACGTTATTATAGGGAATACATGTTCCACTCTGTAGAGCAGGGGTCGGCAACCTACGGCCCACGGGCCGATTCCAGCCCGTGGACCGCCGCTTACCGGCCCCCGCCGCCCACCACCGCCGCCCACCACCTCCGTCGCACGTTTTGGCGGCTCCATGCACCGCAGCCGCCATTTTGGAAAACAAAATGGCAGCCACGACTCATTTGTACATGCGCAGTACTTCTGCACATGCACAAACGAGTCGCGGCTGCCATTTTGTTTTCCAAAATGGTGGCCGCGACATGTGTAGAGGCAGCACCAGCGGCGTGCACATGCATGCACGCGTGCGCAAGCGCGCGTGCTGCCATTCCCCCCCCCCCCCCGGCCAGCCGGAAGGGACCACCAGAAGGGACTGGCCCCAGGTAAAAAAAGGAGTATAAATCAATAGAAATGTTCCATGACATGATAACAATAAATTTCCAGCTTTACCTACTCCCAGAGGGTTCTTGGTTGAACAATTAGAACAGCAGAAAAAGTGAGAAATACTACATTAAATATAACCAAAAGGCAGTCAGGACAAGTAGTTATCAGCTACATTTGGCAAAGGCCAGAATAGGGGGAAATATACTAGTAAATGGTAGGCATTAACTATTACCACCTGTTCCCTCAAGAACTTCTTGGAGCAAATTTTTATATGATAGCCTAATAGTCCTTTAAAAAAAAAAAGAAAAGAAAAGAAAAGAAAACAGCAAGACAAAAAAAGATGTAATTGGTTTAATCTGAACTTGGGAAGGCTTACGCACATCAGTTAAAAATGAATGGTATGTAATGACATTTTAATGGTCTGTTGAAATATTTTGATATTAAACAGATGGAAGAAGGCTAGTTTATCCAACGTTTTCTATTAGCAGAGAACGGGGAGGGGGGACTACATTCATGTAAATGCACATTGATCATTTCCAATATTCAATATCGTAGGGGAAAAGAAATGGTTCTTAACTGTAGATGACTTGACTGAAGAACAGGTCGCCACAGTGATCCTTGAAGATTTTGTTCACTCTGGTTTTCAAAAAATAAATTAATTTGATCATATCTTCCAGACAAATGTTTGGAACAGAACACTCTTTTTCTTCAGATGAGCTCATCCAATAACATGCAAGACATTTTCTGCTGGTCTTCATAAGGATTTTGCGTCTATGGAATGCTTTTTGTGCAAATTGTGCAAACTGGACATATTCCATAAACTATGCAAATTGCATATGTAAACAATGACATTTGCTGCAATAAATTTTTAAAATATAAAGCACTAGAAGGGATGATGCACCTTTTTGATCTAGCTCTGTGCATGTACTTAGCTTCCCAAAGGGAGAGACCACTAGTTTTGCACAAAGAGATTTTCATGCACATTATGGAAACCTGGACAAAACCCAAAGCACTCCTTGTCTTTTTGTTGTACAAGAAATGGAACACTTGTGGAGGCTGGCAATTTCTCAGTGAGACCAAAACATTTTAAGAATAGCCACATCCCTAATCTAGATTTATGAATGCACTTACGACAGTCTGGAAACATCCATACACCATTAATTCAACATCCTATGTTTGTTTTGTATACCCTGCTATATAAAGATAACAATGTTTCTCTTGATCATGGGAAATTTTGGTTCTTTCTCCCATTGCTAGAGCTGAGAATATTTTCACATTTACCTGTTGGTACTGGAGACCCTCATAGAATATGGAGCACTAATTTTTCATTGTTAGTATTCCAGTGCATGGCTCCCTTCCCCAAACACACTTCGATGTTTTAAAACTAGTGCAGATGGTTAGTGAAGTGAAAGGACTTGGGAGAGGAAATTGTAAGTAGCCTATGCTTCAACAGTCTAAATTCATTTTTAGAGATGACTAATTCATGTGGTGCCTGTCCATGAAATGAGGCTTGGGAGTTACCTTCACCACTCTGCTGCTTTCCATGCTACTTTCAATCCAATATGAAGTAATGGAAGAAAGAGAAGAAAGTAGAAAGTTCCTCAGGATCCCTGGCTGGAAATGCAGCAGTTTGTATCATTTGCAGCTTAGCAGCCTCTTAAATATGAAAAGGAGCCATTCAGCACCTGTTACTGAGGTGGTCATATGGAAAAGAGAATAAGAGTCCTGTCTCTGTGTGAAAGAGGGAAGTTCATTAAATGCCTCCTCTGTTCCCCTTTTCATGTTACCACCATATTTATTGCCAGGAGAAGCAGAAGGACAAAGATGACAGGAAGGTAGGTCAGGAAACAATTGAGGTGGGTTGGGTTGGTAAAGATAGGGGAAGACTTCCAGGAAAAGAGGATACTAGGGGCTCATTCTCACTTGCATTTAAACTGGTTTGCGAGTCACATTGACACCAGATTATTGAATCAATTCAAGCCAATGCGTAGTTCCCACTATGGAAGTTAATTATTTTATTATTCCATGAATTTGTGTCTTTTTTTAAACACGATTTGTCATTCCCACTAGATTTGTGCCACTACAAAATGCATGCTCAGTATCAAATGTGATCGATCCATCCCAGTTTTTTTTAATGTCAATCATATGATGCGCATCTATGCATCATCAGTCATGCAAGGAAGGAAGGGAAAGGGAGGTCTGGGAGAACCAGCCACCCCCCCACCCCCCCCAATGGAGGACCATCCAGGAAAATATATATATATATATATATATATATATATATATATATATGGAGGACATCCCTAAATCAAAGCCGAAAACACTGATAGGCATGTCAATGCATGCCTCTTAGTCCTGCTCAAAATGGAGGACATTTCCAAACCAAACCTCAAAACTCTCCTAGGAATGTCAGTGCATGGTCAAAATGGAGAGAGAGAATTATGAGTGATCACAAAATCCATCAATAATTAAAAAAAAAAAAAAAACAACCATGCTAAACCCTCCTCCCCAAGGAAGGCACCCCCAAAGTTGTCCTGCCTCTGGAAAATATTCCAGCACAACTGGGGAGAAATTGCAAAAACAACTGGATCTGGACCAGTTCTCCATGTGGAAAAATGGGTTCCCTCTTCTCCTCCTCCACCACTTTTCCTCCATGTGGAAAAATGGTCTCCTAGAAGCTGAGAGGGTGCAGGACTCTTTCTTTGGGGGAAAGAGCTGTCCATACAGAAAAGCTGTCCATAGACATGCACCTCCACTTCCTTCACTGTCCTACAAGTGCTCTGGACTTCAGCTTCAAGAAGCCCCAACCAGCTTGGCCAACAGTCAGAAATTCTGAGAGCTTAAGTCCAAAACATCTGGAGGAGGTAAGAAACAAAGCCAGGAAGCAGACCAGATCTAAACAGCAAGGCAGAATTCCAGGAGTCCAAGGGAACAGAGGCAGGAGACAGACCAGGTCTAACTCACAGCAAAGCTAACAAGGCAAAATACAAACAGAACAGCTATAGGCAGTAAGGAATACTGTGTTGTTGTGGAAAGGGTTGAGATGCCAATGCAGCCCTTAAATGGCTATACCTCCAGCTGTTCCAGCTGCCCTGCATGAGCAGAGCCAGCTGTGCCTGTTGGCTTAACCCTGATCCCTCCAGGACTGTGGATTTCATTTTTCAAAGCTGCCAAGTGGTCCCTTTTAAATCACACTGGTCCTGATCTTTGTTTTTGTGTTTCTTTCCCAGTTCTGTCTGAGTATTTTCAAGAGGTAGAACAACTTTTGGGGTGCTTTCCTTGGGAAGGTGGGTTTTGCATGTTTTTTTTTTTTAAATACTTGATGGATTATGCGATCTCCTGCATTTCTGTGGGATCATAAGAGCGACAGTGGAGTGAACTCAATAGATTAGATGGCTCTTCTCTAGTTGGAATGAGGAATTGGATATAGGCCTTGTGATTAATTTGCAGACCAAAGGTTAGAAGCTCTGTACATCCTTATTATGGATATAGAATGGATCTTGTGTAGATGACATGTATTATGCCTAATAGTCATCTAATGCCAAGCCATCCATTTTCCACTCAAATGTAGGACACATAGAGCAGGGAATCATATAATGACTCCCTCTAAGTCAGGGGTAGGCAACCTAAGGCCCCGGGGCCGGATGCGGCCCCCCAAGGCCTTTGGACAGGCCCCAGGCCAGTCCTGCCACCGCTGCCACCCCCCGCCATGATGATATTGATTATTGTTGTTATTACTTGTTCTTGGGGTTTTCTTGGCAAAATCTCCACAGGGGTTTTGCCATGGCTTTTCTGGGGCTGAGAGAGTGTGCATGCATATATATATATATATATATATATATATATATTTAAAAAATTGTTTGTTTGTTTTATTTATTTATGGTGCTTCGGCCCCCCAATTGTCTGAGGGACAGCAACCCGGCCCGCGGCTCAAAAAGGTTGCCTACCCCTGCTCTAAGTCATGGATGGGGAATCTATGCTGTTTCTTTGCTCATTTTTAGCCAGCATTAGTCTAGCATGCTACAAGTTGTAGTTCAGCAACATCTGAAGGGCCATAGTTTATTTATCCCTATTCTAGGTTTCATTATCTACCACGCACTGCATGAGAAACAAAGGGTGTTGCCATTTGGTGGGAAGAGAAGTCAATGACAGTTCCTCAAACTGTATTGGAAAAAGAATGTCAACTCAAAAAGCTTTTGTGGGAGTAAGCAGGTGGAAGGAAGTGGGTTGGGAGTGGGTCTGGATAATTACAAGGGGGATAGGCAAGAATGCAAAAGAGGGATAGAATTAGACCAGGGGTAGGCAACCTTTTTGAGCCGGGGGCCGGGTTGCTGTCCCTCAGACAATTGGGGGGGCCAAAGCAGCCAAAATAAATAAATAAATAAATAAATAAAAATATTAAAAATTAAAAATAAAAATTAAAAAAAATGCATGCACACTCTCTCAGCCCCAGAAAAGCCATGACAAAACCCCTGTGGAGATTTTGCCAAGAAAACCCCAGAACAAGTAATAACAACAATAATCAATATCATCATGGCGGGCGGCAGCGACGGCAGGGAGCGGCAGGGGGCGGCGGCAGCAGGACCAGCCTGGGGCCGGTCCAAAGGCCTCTGGGGACCGCATCCAGCCCCCGGGCCTTAGGTTGCCTACCCCTGAATTAGACAAACAGTTGGGGGAGATTTTAAGGGATGGTGATGAGAGGTTTTAGAAATAGGGGACCTGCAGCATTAAGCCTAAATTCTGTATATTTTTATACAGGATGTCTTCATATTTCTGGTTCCCCAAAGAATTTTGATCCTGTTAATAATCCTGTTTTAGAGAAAAGTTTAGGAATGCACTGAGAACTCAGTGATAAAGCCTCCCAAGCACCCTTCAAAAACATTTTGAACTTTGTGGCAACTTCTTGGCAAAGAAAAAAAATGAGATGTTGCACAGTGGTCTCCAGACTTTAGCCATTCTTCAAGGAAATCATTAGATTGTGAACTACTAAAGTAAGCAGGTACACTTTAAAGCAGGGGAAGGCAACCTTTTTAAGACCTGGTCTGGTCTCCCGTAGCCCAGGTCTCGGCTGGGCCGAGGGGGGGGGGGGATGGCAGTGCGCACATGCACGCACCCTCCGCTGCCGCGCGTGACCCCCCGTGCATGCTGCCGCCGCCGCAGTGCACACAGCCACAGCCGCCACGCGCATGTCGCAGACACCATTTTGGAAATCAAAATGGTGGCCGCCACGCATTTGTGATGCGCAAGAGTACTAGGAGGCCCGTCGCCACCAAGGGATACCCCTGGGGAGGCTTGCCTCGGCGGCGACGGGCCTCCTAGAAGCCCAGCGCCACCGAGGGTCCCCCTGGGGAGGCTTGCCTCAGTGGCGATGGGCCTCCTAGAAGCCCAGCGCCACCGAGGGTCCCCCGGGGGAGGCTTGCCTCCTAGAGGCCCAGCGCCACCGAGGGTCCCCCCAGGAGGCTTGCCTCGGTGGCGACGGGCCTCCTAGAAGCCAGGCGCCACTGAGGGTCCCCCCAGGAGGCTTCCCTCTGCGGCGACGGGCCTCCTCCCAGCCGCTGCACGCGCTGCTGGCACCGCGCACACCGCGCCCACAATTTTGTTCTCCAAAATGGCGGCCGCAACGCATTTGCGCATGCGCAGTAATCCTGCGCATGCGCAAACACGTTGCGGCTGCCATTTTGGAGAACAAAATGGCAGCCACGGCATGCGTGGCCGCACGGTGACCAAAACGGGCGGCGGTGGCGACAGTGGTGGCGGCGGCGGCAGCGACAGGGGTCTGCCTGGGCTGGTAAGTCTGGCGACCTAGGCCGGAACCGGCCCGGGGGCCATAGGTTGCCGACCCCTGCTTTAAAGGGAGATTTTTCAATTACTTTATATTCCTTATTGAGAACACTCTGTTTAGGACTGAAACTACTTCTGCATAATTCAACATTCACTATTTGAAAGGCTGGACCTATGGGAAACCTAAAAGGGAGAGTGGTAGAATATGATTGCTTTTCTCAAAATTGTTGCTGTTCCCCAGCACACCCCCTTCTGACCTAAATCAAATTGCTAAATTCCAATTAGAGAAGGCCCATTGAATCAATAGAAATCAATAGGAGATTTGGCTCTATGTTTCCATTCTGAAAGCTCACATTCATAGTCATTCACTGTTAATGTCTCTCAAATATTTCTTATGCAGAAAGTTCCTTCCTGATTAGACTTACAAATTCCTGCGTACTCTTCTTTTTAGCAACTAAAAAGCAAGAAAGTTTTTGAACACTCTTCATCTTAACAAGATGGGACCAAAGAAAATACTTTAAAAATTAACAGAGCCAAACAAAAATATTCAAATTTAGTCAAATGCTGTTTTAAAATGGAGTAAGATGCAATTCCACTTTCATTTGACCACTAATAGTTCCTGGAAAGAAACTCTAAAGGAAATAAGAAAATGGTATTATATATGGCAGTAAAGGAGCCAGTGTGACATAGTGGTTTGAGTGTTGGACTATGACTCTGGAAATCCTGGGTAGGATTCCCTGCTTAGCCATGACACCTATTGAGTAATCTTAGATAAGTCACATGCTCTCAGCCTCAGGGGAAGGCAACGGCAAACTTCCTCTGATCAAAACATGCAGATAAAACCTCATGGTAGGTTTGCCTTAGGGTCACCATAAGTCAGAAACTTCTTGAAGGCACACAATTTGCACACAGTCTATAATGAGGTAGCATTGTGTAGTGGTTTGAGTGTTGGACTATGACTCTGAAGACCAGGGTTTGATTTCCCAGTCAGCCATGCAAACCTACTGGGTGACCTTGGGCAAGTCACACACTTTCAGCACCAGAAAAAAACATGATGCATTCAACTTAGGGTTGCCATAAGTCAGAAATAGCATACAATAACAACAAAGCAGTCTATAAGGTCTGCTTTACAACAGTCTTGAACTGCAGAGATCAAAACCAGTCTCTTATCTGGGCCCAGACCCATCAATTGAAAGTCAGGGAAACTCATACTCTCCAGATGTCCCAATTTGGCAGAACAGTCCCAGTTAATCCTCTGTCTTCCCACTTTTTCAGCTGCTTTTAAATTGTCCCAGTTTACCTCTCCTTCTCTTGCTTTCCCCTTCTTCATTAACTTACTTCAGTTGCTACAAATTCCCTCAGCAGAAGGGAGAGAACAGGAGGGACAGAATCTTACCCTTCCCAGTAGACTCAAGCAAAATCAACCTGTAAGGAATCTAGAGAAAGGACACTGTACTGTTAGCATTGTGATTTTTCATAAAATGTTGGACACATGTGGAGTTCCCTCTATGACCCCAGACTGACCTCTGTGGGATGTCAGCCATAATCCCCTAGATGACAGGTCAAGTAGGATTCCGTAGTCTTCTGGTATACATAATGGTACTAGGTCCCATGGGGCTTTGTTAGGACCCCACTCTTGCATATTTGAGCTAATTATAAATTCCCCTAATTAGATCCTTCCTAACAGTTTGGTGGAGAACACATGGCATTGTAGAGTACCCTGAAATTTGGATGCCCCAAATTGATCACTTGGGGTGTTTAAATCTCGGTATGTAGGAGGAATAAGGTTCTTGGACAAAGGGGACACAGACGCAATAGCTAGGAGCGTGTGTGTTCTTGTGAAACTAAAAAGGACTATCTTGAGTTGGCTAACCCCCTTTCTGCCTTTGGTTCTCTATCGCCGGTTGGGAGAGAAGATTCAGGCTCCCCTGTTCAGGTTTTCTCCTTCCACAATCCAAAACTTAGACCAGGGGTAGGCCACCTTCCCCTTTAAGGGCCGAGGGACTTCAGCTCCCAGAATCCCAGGAGCTATTGGCCAACATGGGACTATTAGCCAACATGGCTGAGGCTTCTGGGAGCTGAAGTCCCTCAGCCCTTAAAGGGGAAAGGTTGCCTACCCCTGACTTAGACTATCCTCAAAACCACCTTGGACGAACTTAGGTAGACAAAGGGTCTAGCTGGGGCCCCAAGGAATAGTGATTGCTAGGAACCTACTGTGGGAGGACTGAGTAGGACGGCTTCACTTTAACTTCCAGGTGAACGGTTAGGAGGAGGAACTAACCAACCCTTGGCTGGGGTCTAGCACAGGTTGTCCATGGCACTAGCTGCAGTAGTGACCCCACAGCATCCGTGGTAGTGAGCAGTCAGATACCGACTCCGACCCATGATTACACCAGCAGGACGAGGTGGTCCCTAGGTCTGGAATCCAGCTAGTAAGGACAGGAGTGTCCTGGTGGGGCTAGCAAGAGTAAGTTTGGGCTGGTAAGGGCAGGAGTGTCCTAGTGTGGCCAGCCAGAGAATAGAATCCAGATAGTAAGGATGGGAGTGTCCTAGTGGGACTAACATGGTTAGGGAATCCAGATGGTAAGGACAGGAGTGTCCTAGTGGGGACAGCACAATCGAGATTTGTTAGAAGGAGAAAGAGTAAGACAAGGAGATGGAGATCACCAAGTTATTTAAAGAAGAGCAGGTCCAGGACAGGCTTCAGAAGTGGATCACCAAGAAGGGGCCCAATCCATGGGTATCTGGAGGGTTCTTCACAGACAGTCCATTTCTGACCTTACTGGAGGCCTATAACCTCAGAACAGAAAAAAGGGGACTGAAGAGCATCCTCAAAGCAGAAAAAGACAGGCTAGCATCATGGGGAATTTAGACCCTAGCCCATGATGCAGTGGGGGAAAAAATACCAATTAGAAGCGGAAGTTTCAAAACAACAAATTAGTGATCTGGTTACCCAAATTCGAGAATAGGTGACCAAAAATACTTTGCTCACAAAAACTGCAAATGAGCCTAGTCAAAATGCCAATAGGGCCAAGAAAAAGAATGTCACCCTGAAATTGAGGGTAGCAGAATTAGAGCACAAATTGAGACAGGCAAAACAAGCTGAAGACTTCATATTGGCACACAAAAACGGAAGTAGCAGCCCAAGCCAACCACACCATGTGCGAGGCCAAAATCAGGGAATTAGAGAGCAGGATAAATTTGAAAAGTGCTTTAGTGGCCACAGTATAACCAAGCATTTTAGAGTCGGCCACGCAAGTGAATATCCTTTATGGGAAGCCCCTGCCGGTAGAAGCATGGACCTCTCCTCCCTACAATGCCCAATGGAGTCCCCCAAAAGGGAATGAACCCACAGAGGAGTGCACTCCAGGCATACCAATGAACCCTGTTAAAACCCGGACTACAGTGGAAAGGAAAGCCACATTTGAGGATGGCACGGTTACAAAGATAGTGGTAAAAACGGTCTCTTGGTCCCTAACGGAAATCAAGACCATAGCAGACTGAGGCCAGAATTAAGATTTCTGTAGAACTCAAAGCCCAACAGATCATTGAAGTCACTCAGGAAATCAAAGACGCAGCAAAGAATACTTGGTTTGGAAAATGGGATTGGTCTGCTACAGGACAGGCAATTTTAAAATTGGTCACCAACCCCATTGCAATAATCCTGATAATACAGGTCACCACTGTGGTAGGCGCTGCCAGCCTCGCATGTTGGGTAAAAAAGCAAATACCGAATTCTGTGCCATTAGACGCAGACTGGACCTCCCACAACAGCTGACCATTAGGCATTACACCCCTTTTCACCAGCCACTCTCCCTTTCATGTCGTCCCCATTTCTCCAGGGATGGGGGGGGGAGAGAAAAGAGCCTCCTCAGTTAAGCATAGCCATGCCTCAACATCCAAAGTCTCTGTTTTCACTCCCCTGCCCTTCCAGAAGGACTCTCCCTGGAGAGCCCAAGGAAGAAAGGGATGGTTTTGTTGATCTATCTTTTTCAACTCAATAGGAGATGGGGGACAAACCCCCACCCTTTGTGTCCAAACAGAAATCTAATCTGCATATTTTCCCCAGCAGCCCTGACTGCACTCCAAGGTGGCAATCCTAGCTTCATCCAAACCAGATGCCCACAGTTCAGATAGCCTATGAGGTTCATCATCTCAGTCTGCCTGACAAGTTTTGACCTATCCTTGCACCCCCATGTTATAGATTGCTCTGGTGCAAGCCCTAAGACTACAGATAGTTTTGTGCAAGTCATCGGGCTTCAAGACAGTTTAACCGCTATGATCTCTCAGCCCTTGGAATAGTTATTGATATAGTTTTAATAGAATGGGCCATAAGCCCTCACTGGACTGTTTGTTGCACGCTTCTACATTTGGCGCTATATGCCAACCTTTGGTGATGGATTTCTTTGTGAGAATGGTGGTTTGGAACTCTCTCTCTCCTTCCTTCCCTCTCCTGGTTTCTCTGCCACTGACTCCAGTGTTATCCTGAGGCATATCCTTTAGCCGAGTCTCTCCGGAGACAAGGTGGGAGGATGAAAGTCACCCTCACCCCATTGCATGGTCTATATATATCACCTCTGTCCCTCCAAATCTTACATGAGGAAGGTAAGCCTCCAACGTGACACCTGAGGCCCTGAGATGTCTGCCCTCTCCAGATGTCCCCCGATATTCCCTGCCGTTGCGGACACCCTCATCCACCTCCAGCCCTCCAACAACCGGTTGGATGAACTGCCTGCATTTAGTGATCAACCGCCACTCTTTGCCAAGCCAGCATCGCCGCATCCTCCTGCCAAGGCCGAAAAGCAACCTCTTCATGACCTTCATGCCCGCATCACAGAGTTTTCCTGACATTGCGGTTACCTGCATTTCTATGCTAACTGCCCGCATTCCTGGACACCGCTCACTACCACCTACAGACTTTGTTGCCTAGCACAATCAACACTGCCCCTTGGACTCTTAACTCCTCTTGCCCCTGCCGGACGCTCTTTGATTAAACTCTAGCCCCTTGACAGTGCTTATTGTTTTTCATGTGGACTCTCATTGATCATACCATTGCTGTTACTGATTGTAACTTGACTGCTCATTGACATTGCTTATTGCTTTCTTCTAGTGCTGTTATTATGTTATTGCTTTAGAATGAATGGGTTCTGGATGTATGATGTGATTTTAGGAACCCTTTCCTATGAGAGAGAGATACTCCCTTCCGCACAGTGACATCTCTCTGCAAATTCTCACCCCAAAATTTTATGACAAAGGCAAATTTGAAAGACATTGATCCCACGCACCCATGCTTTGGTGTCAATGCTTTCGGGGGGGGGGGGGGAATCTGTTAACATATGTGATTTTTCATAAAATTTTGGACACATGTGGCGTTCCCTCTATGACCCCAGACTGACCTCTGTGGAATGTCAGCCATAATCCCCTAGATGGTAGGTCATGTAGGCACTGAGATATCTTCCTGGAACAGCTGGAAAATTCCCTACTAGACAGGTTTGGGAGTTGCCAAAGGGAAAAACCATTATACTGGAAAAGACACATAATAGTGTTTATTTGTCTTGAGTCTCACACTTAATGGGGCAGTGATCAGATTTGACTGCACCCTTTTCTCTAGCCTCCCTTCCTTGATTGTCTCAAAACCAAATGCATTATTTAGACTGGTCTCACACCTAGATTTGACAAAGCTAAAACTATCAACACCATTGTCCTGGCTTCAGCCAAGCTGTTTAGTCAACAGCCAGAAGGCAGAAATTCCCTATTTAAACCCTGAGATTTTTAGGCTCCATGTGCTATCTTGAGAATGCATGCTGACTCCATGTCAGCCTGTGCTCTGATCATAGCTCCCTCAGCCATCCTCCCCCCCCCCCATTTCGGTGGCTGTGCGTCATCATCATTATCATCAATGTCCACAGTGGATCCCAGAGAAGCCTTCGGAAGTGAGTAATGCCCTCAGTCTGGCCCCTCTCAAGCTATTCCTGCTTTCACCCCCTTAATTTCTAAGTGCGCAGAGTGTATGTATGTTCTATATTTGTGTGTGTGTGCAGTTTTCCCCTTTTCTTTAATAAATATTTAGACTTTAATTGGAGAAGCCTGTCTTAGCGTCATCCATTGTGAGATTCCGTAGTCCTCTGGTATACATAACAGTACCCGGTCCCATGGGGCTTTGTTAGGACCCCACTCTTGCATATTTGAGCTAATTATAAATTCCCCTAATTAGATCCTTCCTAACAGTACTAAGAAATGGTATTTGTCCAGTTGGCAGAAGCATTCCCAATTAATCCTCTGTCATGTCACTTTTCAGCTGCTTTTAAAATGTCCCAGTTTCTCTTTCCCCTTCTACTTTCCTTCTTTGTACTTTGCTTACGTCTCTTTTTGCAAACTGAGTTCAAAAATATAAAAACAGTTTGCATTCAGTTAAGTTAGCAAGGGCAGAGGAGAATAGGGGGAGAATCTTGCCATTCCCTGTAGACTCAGGCAGAATCAAACTGCTGCAGCTTCTCTTAGCTTGTATTTTCTTCCTCATCAATAACTATTTCTCATTTTGACCACATTCTGATGTTGCTTGGCCATGTGTATTCTGGTTTTCACTTGTGAAATGTTTGAGGGTATGGGTACTGTTTCAACATTGGACATTTCTTTTAACTTGCAGGTAGCTCGCTCATTAGATTTCTTCACATATTAATCATATTAAAGGCCTTCTACATTAAAACCCATGTGCATTTTGCATAGAAAGTAATGTTGCTGGCTATGTGTTCAGACAGCTTGGCTCACTGCCTTCAGTGTGCATATACTGAGATGGATATCTGAGCCATCACAGACACAGGCTTCTACCACAGCTAGAACTTTGATCACACAGCTTTACAGAGTCAAGGTACAATGGAACCTTGATTACATGAGGCTGATGCTGAACCCACAGAGTTACTGTAACTAGACCATAGATGAGACAACACCACAGTAGCAAAGGTAAAAGGATCACAGGTGTTGCAATGGCAATGGTGGTGAATGAAATCATAGAATCATAGAATCATAGAATCATAGAGTTGGAAGAGACCACAAGGGCCATCCAGTCCAACCCCCTGCCATGCAGGAACTCCCAATCAAAGCATCCCCGACAGATGGCCATCCAGCCTCTGCTTAAAGACCTCCAAGGAAGGAGACTCCACTACTCTCCGAGGGAGTGTGTTCCACTGTCGAACCGCCCTTACTGTCAGGAAGTTCCTCCTAATGTTGAGGTGGAATCTCTTTTCTTGCAGCTTGCATCCATTGTTTCGGGTCCTAGTCTCTGGAGCAGCAGAAAACAAGCTTGTTCCCTCCTCGATATGACATCCCTTCAAATATTTAAACACGGCTATCATATCACCTCTCAGCCTTCTCTTCTCCAGGCTAAACATCCCCAGCTCCCTAAGTCGTTCCTCATAGGGCTTGCTTTTCAGACCCTTCACCATTTTAGTTGCCCTCCTTTGGACCCGCTCCAGTTTCTCCACATCCTTTTTGAATTGTGGTGCCCAGAACTGGACACAGTATTCCAGGTGAGGCCGGACCAAAGCAGAATAGAGTGGCACTATTACTTCTCTTGATCTAGACACTATACTTCTACTGATGCAGCCTAAAATTGCATTGGCCTTTTTAGCTGCTGCATCGCACTGTTGACTCATGTTCAACTTGTGGTCCACCTGGATTCCTAGATCCCTTTCACAGGTAGTCTCATTCAGCCAGGTGTCCCCCATCGTATATCTGTACTTTTCGTTTTTCCGTCCTAAGTGCAGTACCTTACATTTCTCCGTGTTAGCTTTGGCCCAACTTTCTAGTCTGTTCAAGTCATTTTGAATTTTGATCCTGTCCTCTGGGGTATTAGCTACTCCTCCTAATTTAGTGTCGTCTGCAAATTTGATAACTATGCCCCCTATCTCCAGCTTTTGATAAAGCTGGAGATAGCAGCTTTATCAAAAGATAAAGCCACTAAGAGCTAACAGGGCTTTTATCTCCTTACAAGGACAACTTTTGCTGCATCCTCCCTGACACTCTTATGCCCAAGCCAAAAAAGTAATTTATGTTGGAATGCATGCCCCTTAAATGATCATGTCACCAACAGAAATCCAGCCATGGATGCTACTGCTGGGAGTGGGTAGGTATATGACCTTAGGATAGGACCACTTTGCTAGTTTTTCCAGTGCAACTGATACAAAAAAATGGTGATAAATCATGAAACATCAAAAAGATGATAATATAGCAAGAAATAATGATGCAAACAAACTAGAAGTTATAGTATGAAAATGCAAGTAATGCAAAATTACATGTATTTAGTGATGCCATCCTGAAGCCAGACCACTGGAAATCACAGCTTCTGAAAAATGTGATAAGACAAAATATTCATCGTAAGTTTAAAGTCCAGACCCAGATGTTGATGTTTCCAATTTCCTTGTGTTGGTGATAGCATCTAGAGCCTGTACATAATTGATGAGTGAAAAATAGCATGTCTATGGTTTTAATTTTGATTATTTGTTAATTTTAATATTTATATTGCACCCAATCACAGCAACATCATAATGTACAATTGCCATATAAATTTGGCAACACTGAACTAGCTACTATTTATGACAGTAACCAGACGTGTTTCAGAAATTATGAAGCTGCTTATTAAATGTGCATAACAGAAGTATACGAGTGCTTTTATTAGCTTCATAATGGAACTTAATTTAAAAGGAAAGAAAAATAAAACAAGGATGGTGGTTTATTCACCATGGCCTTCTATGGGCTTCTACAGGGAGCTGGTGATTATGCAGTGTAGTCAAATACAGTTCATGTTTACACAAGCATGTTGAGTTCAGTGGAGTGTACTCCCAGGTAGATGTCCATAAGGTTGTTTCCTAGGGAACAAATACAAACTCATCATTTAATTCCCTATTATCTTTTAGAATATGTGAAACTTAAAAGAAAAACCCTTCCTTCTCAGTATCCTAATAATAAAATGAAATAAGGGGTCTTTATGCTCTGGTAAACAGAAAAGTGGTTTTATACTCCTACTAGTCATATAATCCAAAGAGGGTGCTTAATGAAAAATATGTGTCAAGAGTAACTATTCAGTGTTTCCATGAGGGATGGGGAAAATGTTGCACATCAAAGAACTTTCCTCTAAAAATGGATGTGTATAGATGAAATGCATACATATGTATATATGCATAAAGATTAAAAGGCCATCAATGAACATGGTGTTTTATGAAGTAATATGAGCCAAAACAAGTGTAATCCTGTCCTAAGGAGTTTACAATCTAGATTTAAGTGGTGTGGAAAATCACCACAAGTATAATGAGTACAACTAAAAGCTTACTGTTACATTGACTTACATATACTTACAGATGAGAACTCAAAATATATACAGTTGTCTCACATTTAATAATGGCACACACAATTCTATTTTCTAAATATATTTTTGATCCAAGATGACAATTATATTCTCATACACACACACACACGAGAGATGAGCTCATAAATTAGAATGATTTGTATATAAAGAATCTCTCTCATTCAGATACTGACCTGATCCAGGACTGCTTAATGCTACTGTACCAGATTTCTTTGGAATATGCCTTGGGACTTCACCTTCAGCATTGTTGGTGTGAGAGACCACAGGCTTAATTGTATGTCTGGGTCATGTGCATCCTTTGTCCTTAATTCTATTTCTACCCGCATCAACATCATGTAAAAGTAGAATGACCATAGAAAGACAGAGGGTAGTCACTTTTCCAATGTTGATGATACTTCCCTGCCAGTATTGTCTTTAGGATTACATTGGTCCAAGATGTTTGAAACAGTCATGATAACACCCTCATCAACACTCATTATGTGAAAATTGACTATAAGGCACACAGTTGTGCATTCCATGAAAACTGAACCAGATGTCAGGGTCAGAGTGGGCGGCCTGGATTCCAAGGTGGGCTGCTGGTTCCAGGGATATGGATGGCAATGTTAAAGAGTCTTAGGGGCCAGAGCCAGAAGGTAAGTAAAGAAACAGCCCAGATATAAACACAGTAAGGCTAGTTTTCAAGAGTCCAGTGAGCCAAAGGCAAGAGGCAGAATCAAGGAGCAGATCCAGTCTAAATACAGCAAGGCAGAGTTCCAGGAGCCCAAGCAGACAGAGGCAGGAGACAGACCAGGTCTAACACACAGCAAAGCTAACAAGGCAAAATACAAACAGAGCAGTTATAAGGAATACTGTGTTGCTGTGGTAAGGGTTGAGATGCCAATGCAGCCCTTAAATGGCTGTACCCCAGCTGCTCCATGCCCCAGCTGTGCCTGTTGGCTTAGCCCTGATCCCTCAAGAACTGTGGCAGCTCAGGCCTGGTCTTGCAAAGACTTTGGCAACAGGACTCCAGCAGCCAGAAATCCCATCCTGCCACAGCCCGCACATGCATACTCTTACACCAGTTGACCAGTGGTTCCCAAACTTTGGTCCAACAAGTGCTCTGGACTTCAGCTTCAAGAAGCCCCAACCAGCTTGGCCAACTGTCATAAATTCTGGGAGCTTAAGTCCAAAACATCTGGATGACCAAAGTTTGGGAACCACCACAGTAGACTGAGAAGTTGCAATCAGAGGCTTCTGTCACACCAAACGCAGCTACCTGAGAGTGCCTCACTATGCCAAATGCCAGGGCTGGCCCCTGTAATCCTCATGTTGGCTGTTATTTATTTATTTGTTTAGATCATTTACATCCCACCTTTCTCCCAATAATGAAACTCAAGTTGGCTTGCAACGTATTGAAAACAATCTATATTTTAATTTCAGCTCAAGTGAGAGCATGGAACACTAGGATATGGTAAGGGAACAAAAGACTTGTATATGCCCTTGGTGTGTGAGAATATCAATTTGAATTCAAAATCCTTTGTGTATGGAAATGAAGTGGCAAGCCCAGTTTTAATTATGGTCATTTGTGAACAAAGGCATTATAAAGTAGCCTTTAATAATGGTCTATCTAAGTTGGAATGAATATGAGCATCTTATCTGTAAAGTACCATGCAAATTCATCACAGTGGACTGTTGTGTGGTCTTGGTTATCCCCTAAGGAACAAGAATGTAACATACCTCTGACCACTTAAAACAGGGGTAGGCAACCTTTCCCCTTTAAGGGCCGAGGGACTTCAGCTCCCAGAAGCCTCAGCCATGTTGGTCAATAGTCCCATGTTGGCCAATAGCTCCTGGGATTCTGGGAACTGAAGTCCCTCGGCCCTTAAAGGGGAAAGGTTGCCTACCCCTGACTTAAAATAACTCAGCTGCACAGCTTATTGCAGATATAGTGGTGGCAGAAAAAAAAATTCCTGCCCACACTGACAAAGAGTGAAACTTCCAATAGGTTCTAGCCCATGTTTGGTCAAACCTGCTCCACATCTTCCACCAAAGTTGCTCCAGTCTCTGTCTCATACATTTCATCACTATTATGTCCCTGGAAAATCAGACCTCTGGTTTGGCTCCTTGTCATGACACAGAACATTTGCAGCCATTTTCCCATTGCAAAGATCAACAATTGCCATTTTATGGGGCTTGGGGTTTTCCTTTTTTGCTGTCTCTGTGGCCCTGAAGGGTTTTCATTTGACCCCTGCCCAGGTCTCACTTTGGGACCACATTGTAATTCATACTGACCCTAACCTTATGTACTATGATCTCAATCAAGCTGTGTGTGACTTGGCAAAACTCTTGATATGGCTTCTATTTGACATTAAAGAGGTTCATGGTCGCACATTTTTTAAACGTTTACTTCAGACCAGGCCATCCCCAAAGGCTAAATTTACAGTAAACACCACCAGATGTTTATTTACACAAATTGCTATTGTTGCTGTTCCCATTATCAGAAAAGGTCCATAATGGCCAGAATTAGATTTGATCAAATGTTTGTTTTCTGCCTTAGCTCTACACTATTGTTTTAAAAAGGAATGTCAAAGTGGCTAGAATGGTGGACGGACTAATTTTAATTTGATACACTTCCTCTGATTTTGCCCTACAGACACCAAGTTCTGGAATGAGCTGGCAAAGAGAATAAACTCGATTCTGGCAATGAAGCCTCCTTATGATCTTTAAACCCAGGGACAAGGTGATTATAATGAAGCTTGGGATGCAAACAAGATTATAGATTAAGATCCGCTTAATGGAACTGCTATTGGCTAAGAGAATATTGTTCTCATTCCAAACACAAGCGGTATTTGATAATCAGAGTGTGAGCAGCAAAATAAAAGAATTTGAAATTAAAATAACAGCTGAACGGTATAGTTATAAAAGATCAAAATAAAAGACTAGAATTGTTATTTTCCTTTGTACATGGGCCTTGTATTTATTCTTCAGATTGTTCTTTCTGTGAAACTATGACATTTTTGAATGTAAAGAAAAAAGTTTTTTTTGAAAAGACACCAATACTCTTATTCTTTTCTTGTGTGCACAGAGGTAAACAGTGGATTTATATCCCTGATTTCCTTGCAAACAAGATCCTTGATTCTTTACATACACATCCCGGGGTTCTTGCTGACAAGAGCCTCCAAAGGAACATGAGCCTCTTACATTCTACAGGGCCACTTTCAGTATGAGGAGAATCATTTTGGATGGAAGCAGGGGTGTTCCAGAAAGTGTAGAGAGTAATGCAAAAGCAGGACTTCACTGACAAAATTACATTCCACCTTAGGAATGTAATTCCCGATGCATTCCATCAGTGAGATAAGGTACCACCTGAGGATATTGTAGTATCCATGGCTTTCCTCAGGATATTTTGGCTATTGAAGTGGCTCAGTAGTTAAGACACTGACTCTGACAATCACAAGATTGGTAGGTTGGCAGTTCGAGACCCAAGCATCATGTGACAGAGTGAGCTCCCATCACTAGCTCTAGCTTCTGCCAACCTAGCAGTTTGAAAGTATGTAAAATGCAAATAGATAAATAGGTACCACTTTGGTGGGAAGGTAACAGCATACCATGGGCCTTGGTATTTAATTATGCTGGCCACATGACCACAGAGTTGTCTTTGACAACACTGGCTCCTTCGACTTAGTAATGGAGATGAGCATCGCCCCCTACAGTCAGACACGACTAGACAATCTTGTCAAAACGGAAGCCTTTCCCTTTACTTTTCCCTTTTTACCCCTTGAATATGTCTGGAAAGTCTAAAGCCTATTCAGCAGTTACTGGCCACATGTCCTGAACCTGGGAACGTGGAGGATGGGCCTTTGCAGACTGCCAGAAATAGTGCAAATTGAGTCCACTTTAACTGCCCTGACTCAGTGCTAGAGAATCATGGGAACTGTAGTTTATTGTGGCACCAGAGCTTTCTGACAGAGAAGGCTCAATGTCTCAGAAAAAAATACAATTCCCATGATTCCCTAGCACTGAGACAGGGCAGTTTAAAGTGGACTCAATTTGCACTATTTCTAGCAGTCTGCAGAGTTAAGAAATCAGCAAATGGTACCAATGAGAGCTTTCCTCCTATGCAAATAGCATCTTCAGGTCAGCAATTTTGATCAGAACCATTTCAAGAAAAGAAAGAATTGAGCTCTCACTCTGTGTCTGCTCCAAAATTATCAAAATTCAAGGGCTTCCTCTACTTTTTTTTTTAAGAGTAGGTTTAAAGAGGCAATATTTATTTAAAACATGGGTGTAGAAGTGCTGGCCTTGGATCCATTGAGACTTCAAATATGACCTTCAACCTCTCTGTTTTGACCCTTGCACAATGATAATCATGTTTTAATTATGCTGTTGGAGTGAATGGGAGTAATGGGAAGCATTTTTCAAGCCTATTGCTTGTGGGGAGGGGAATGCAATTGTTATGAAAATTGCAACTGGGAAGTGAAGGGATGACTTAATGCTTCCCCTATGCTCCATCTCAACCCTACCCAAAAAGCACTGTGGCTACTAGACTTGCTTGGAAACTGTCTGACAATTGACTTCAATGGGAGTTCCTTCCCCCAGGCCTAATTAAAATAATAGGGCGAGGTCCCTTTCTCCTTGTCTCTGTCTAGGTGTGGTGGCTATGAGAATGTCAATGTATATAAACTGGCATTTGTGTGTTATGTTTGCTGATATATGGAATCAATGAATGGATATGGGTCTGTTTTTGTGTGGAAGTATACAATAAGTATATGAAACATGTTTAGGTGCATGACAAGAAAAGAATATATGTCTGTACATTTTTTGCTTTGGCTCCATCCAGTGTAGGCAATGAAGGATTAACTACCAGTGAATGTGGCCTTTACGCTGGAAAAGGCTCTCCACTCATAATTTAATGTCATGTCTCATTTAGCCTTAAGACTAAAGGCTGTACATGAGAAAAGGACAGAGATTTGTATCAGAGAAGGGGAAAAGAAACAATAGTCCAAGTTTGTGGAGAAGCAGCCAGGTTTCTCCAAATGACTGCCAAGAAATTGGAATGGAATGCTGTGTTGGTTTGGGAGACTGATACTGATTAATGGATACTGATTGCCATTTAGCATTTGTATTGTTAGAAATGGTAATAACATCTACCACCCATGGTATGGATTGGCAAAAATCACAGTCATGCTATGTGTTTAGTGGGGAAAAACTGACCTTGAGTTTTGCTGGTGTTTGCAAAGAAGCAACCTTGATGGAGGCCTGAACATGACTGTCACATCTGAATGAGTCATCTGAAGCTACTTTTTTTCCTAATTAAATTTTATTGAGTTTTTACAATAAAACACATATTGTCTATAGAACAACAACAACAACAACAACAACAACAACAACAACCATTAACTAAAAGGGCCAAGGTATGTATCTGATGAGAGTTATTCTGCAGCAGACTCAAAAAAGTAGTTCTCAGCAAGAGCCAGAGAGTCTAGCTTGACAAGGTGTAGAATGTCAATCCAAAGATCTATCTATGAAGTTGGAGTGATGAGTAACATAATCAATAAAGATCATCCAGTCTTCTTGAAATGTGTCAGTCCTTTTGTGGCCAATGCAAAACCTTATCATAGCAGACAGTTTCTCCATCAACCACGTATCCCGAATTCTAGACTACCAGTTCTCAATAGAGAGGTCACCTGACTTCCAACATTTGGCTACTTCTAATCTGGCAGCAGTAATAAAAAAAAATATCAATTTGCTATGTTTCAAGTAAGAATTACTTTTAACAAATATAGAAAGCAAAAGCTAAACAGGACAGGAATTTACAGTTTGATCAGTGATACGTGAAATTTGATAGAGAACTGCATCCCAGAATTTTCTCACTTTAGGACATTCAATCCACATATGCATATAAGAGCCTCTAGATTTACAACCCCTCACTCTTTATTATTGTTATTGCTTTTTTACATAAATAAATACATTGTATACATACATACTTACATTCAATCTCATGTATACTATTACATTAAAAAGACAAAACAATACACTAATAATATAACAACATGCAATCCACATAAAAAGAAAAACTTCCTATTTCACTTTTCAGCCATTATCCTTCTTCCATTGCTTATCGTTTATCTGATACTCAATTCCTGAATTGTTTGTTATTGTATACCTGGCAGATTATTACAAATCTAGCTTTGTATATTATATCCAAATACCACATTATATATTTCTTGATCTTTCATCTGATTCTGTCTATCTTATTATATTCTTATACTATGTCTTATGTATATATATAATTATCAAGTTTTACCATCTAACTTTTTATTTATGCTTTTTGTGACTGTATTATACATATCAATCTTATCCAGCTTAATAGAGCCTTTATACATCAGAAATAATTAATATTGGTATTATTGATCTTTTTTCCGTAGTCTTCATACCATTGTAATAGATTCTTCAATCAGGAGATTCGGACATTTTCTTTTCATATGTGTTATCACTTCTTTCCATTCGTTTTGCTCTTTCTCTTGTCTCTTCTCTTCTTCATTTAATTTTCTGGATAGTATATCTGTCTCAATCATATCTAATAATTTTATTGTCCATTCATCTATATGTACAGTTTTCTTTATTTTCCAATACTTTGCATATACAAGTCTAGCAGCAGTTAACATATAAAAGATGATCTTACCATGAGTTTTTTTCTGTTTTATCCTGCAACATGTTTAGTAACAACACCTCAGGTTTGAACTGTAATTCTATACCCAATATTTCTCTCATATTATCCTTTATTTTCTGCCAAAAACTTTTTGCTTCCTCGCACTCCCACCATAAATGGAAGAAAGTTCCTTTTTCCTTTCCACACTTCCAACATTTGTTGTCGGTGTGTTTACATATTTTACTTAATTTGTCCGGTGAGAGATGCCATCTATATAAGATCTCATAAAAATTTTCCTTTATATCCTGACAGGCTGTATATCTCACCCTTATTTTCCAGGAGTTCTCCCATTGATCTAGATCCAAAGGTCTTCCATGATTTTTTGCCCAGCTAATCATATTTTTTTTACTAGATCTTCCTCAGTATATATTTCTAACAATTTTTTATATAGACCCAATATCTTGCTAAGTTTCTCATCCCATATAATGTTTTCCAAATCTGATTTCTTATTTGCTATTCCTGTCTCTTTTTTATCTTTTTTAAATCTAGAATTAATGTGATGATAAAGAAACCAACTGCAGTTGATCCTCTCCTCTCTAATTTGGTCTAAAGATTTTAATTCATATTCTTTTCCTCTCTTCTTTAGAATATTTTCATACTTTAAGTACTTTTCCTTTCTTTGTGGGTCTGCCCTAAACAGCGCCTCACGGGGTGGCATCCACAGTGGTATTTGCTGGCATATCCTTCTTTTATATTTTTTCCAAATTCTGTATAAAGATGCTCTAATATAATGGTTATTAAATTCCTTATTTACTTGTATCTTATCATAAAATAAGTATGCATGGTAGCCGAATCTCAATTCTGAGCCTTCTAATTTCAAAAGTTTTTGGTTTCCCAGTGTAATCCAATCTTTTAGCCAGAGCATGGCACTGGCTTCAAAGTATAATTTTAAATTTGGGACTGCCAGTCTACCTCTTTCTTTTGTGTCGAACATGTATTTTTGCTTAATTCTTGGTTTTTTCCTTCCCCATATAAATTCCAAAATCTGTTTTTGCCAACCCTTTAATGAATACTCATTTTTCAATATTGGAATTGTTTGGAATAAAAATAGCATTTTGGGGAGGGTAATCATTTTAATTGCAGCTATTTTCCCAAATAGGGACAAATTTAAATCTTTCCACTTTCTCAAATCCTTTTTGATGTCATTCCATTTCTTTTTATAATTATTCTTGTATAGGTCTGAGTTTTTATTTGTTATGTTAAATCTTGTTACCTCTTTTAATTTTTCTTCTTCTGAGATAGTCATATTTTTCACAATTGCATTTGTTTTTTCGACATTAATTTTTAATCCTGATATATTCTCAAATTCTCTAAGCTGTTTTAAGAGATGTCTTGCACTGTTAGTTGGGTCTTCTATCGTTATAGCTATGTCATCAGCGAAAGCTCTTAATATGTATTGATCCCCTTTGATTTTTATCCCCTGGATCTCTGGTTCTTCTTTTATTTTCTTTAATATTAAATCCAATGTTAACACAAATAATATAGGTAAAAGGGGGCATCCCTGCCTGGTACCTTTAGTAATATTGATTGATTTTGTTTTAGAGCCATTTACCAATACATTTGCTATTTGATTTTTATATATTGCCTCTATCCATTTTTGAAATTTTGTCCCCATTTCTAATTTCTTAATCAATGTTTTCATTAAACTCCATTCCATCAAAAGCTTTTCCCAAATCTAATAAGATTAGTGCCAGTTTCCTCTCATTATGAAATTCAAAATATTCTAATATGTTTACTATTTGTCTGGTGTTCTCTTATTTGCCATTTTTTTTATAAAGCCACATTGCTCTTTAGATATTATTTCTCACACTATTGTTTTTAATCTGTTTGCTAGGATGTATGCAAAAAGCTTATAGTCCGTGTTTAAGAGGGAGATAGGTCTATAGTTGTTTGGGTCTTCCTGGATTCTCCCTTCCTTTAATATTAATATGATGTTGCCTTCCTCCCATCTTGGGGGTAATTTTCCATCTTTAATGTTGTTCATTGCCTCTAGGAGTGGGTTGGTGATTTCTTCTTTAAAGATTTTATAATATTTGGATGTAAACCCATCTGGGCCAGGTGCTTTATCACTTTTAGCTTTTTTATTGCTTCTAGGAGTTCTTTCTTTGTGATAGGTTTATTTAATTTCTCACGCTGTTCCCCACTAATTTTATGTATAGTACATTGTTCCAAGTATTTCTCATTTTCTTTTTGGTCTATATTTTTTTATTTGAATAATTTACTGAAATGCTTGTGGAACATCTCTTTTATCTTTTTTTGTTCTGTGAATATTTTATCTTCAACTTTAATCCTGCTTATTAAATTTTTATCTTTTTTTCTTTCTTAATTTCCAGGCTAACCCTTTCCCACATTTGTTTGCATTTTGAAATTGTTTAGCTTTTATTCGCTTCATTATTTTTGTTATTTCTCCTAGATTTAATATTGAGTATTGTTTCTGTAATATCTTTATTTCTTTTATTATTTTATCCTTATTTCTACTGTACATTAATTCTTCTTCCTTTTTTGCAATCTTTTCTGTAATTTGTTTTATTTTCTCTCTCTTTTTGTTCTGAATCTGTCTATGCTTTTGCATAAAAAAAACCCTCAGTACACCCTTACTTGCTACCCATACTGTCCCTATTTCTATTTCCTTTCCTACATTATTTTCAAAATATTCTTTTAACGCTTGCTTTCCTTCTTTGATAATTGTGTTGTTTTGAAGAAGATAATCCTGCAACTGCCACCTGTACTCCTTCTCTATACATTTTATTTTTATGCTAACTGGATTGCGATCTGAGCATGTCCTAGGTAAGATATCCACTGTTCCCACCTTGTAGGTTAATGCTTTAGATATTAAAAACATATCTATCCTAGCAAATGATTTATGCCACTTTGAAAAAAATGTATACTCTCTCTCCTTTTCCTTTTTATATCTCCATATATCAATTAGGTTTGCTGTCTCAATTAATTCAAAAAAGGTGGGGGGGGGGGGTTGCCGATAATATATCGATTTGAGGGTTCATAACAGCATTAAAGTCACCACATAGTATGATTTCTTTTCCATTATGTTCCAAGATTTTTTCTTTAATTTTCTTATAGAATTTTGCCTTTTTTGGTTGAGGTGCATATATTTTACAATCAAAATTATCTCTCTATCCCGTACTGTTATTTCAATACCTAGATCAGGGGTAGGCAACCTTTCCCCTTTAAGGGCCGAGGGACTTCAGCTCCCAGAATCCCAGGAGCTATTGGCCAACATGGGACTTTTGGCTAACATGGCTGAGGCTTTTGGGAGCTGAAGTCCCTCGGCCCTTAAAGGGGAAAGGTTGCCTACCCCTGACCTAGATAATGGCCATTTGGATCATTAAATATTTCCTTGGATGTTTTTTTTTTTGTTTTTGTTTTTTTTTTTGCTACATATGTGACAGTCCCTCTTTTTTTGTTTTGTTTTGTTTTGTTTGTAAGCTGATACATACTCCACTCCCAGTTTAGCATTTTTCAATAGTCTTTAATCTTTATTTTTTATTTGTGTCTCTTGTAAATTAACTGTATCGTGCCTTATTTGACTAATTTGGTGAAATATTATTTCCTCTTTTTTTTCTCATTAAGTCCTTTTATATTCCAGGAGAGTATTGAAAGTTCTTTTAAATTCTTTACGTCTGGTGCCGATTTATTTTGTGTTTTCTTTTCATCTTTGTTTTTCCCTTTTCTTGTATTTTCCCTTTTAGTCATTTATTTTTCGTTTACATCCAAATCCAAATCTTCCTCTTTGGATGAACCTACTTATTCTAAGATTCCTTCCTGATCTTCCAGATGTCTCCCCATCTCTTCCTCTTCTTCTTCTTCATCTTCTGTTCTTACTTCCTCATTTTCTTTCTCTCCTTTTGCTTTATCTGCTGACCTTAGTCTGCTTCTATATTCCTGTGTGTCTTTTCTTTCTTGGCTTTTCTTAAATTCTTTATTACATCTTTTCCAAAAGTCTTTGGCTTTTTGAACGCTATTAATCTTGTACCATCTTTGTCTGAATAAGTCTGAGATTCCTTCAAGCCTTTCCCATTTGTATATTATTTTATGTTTGTTAAGGAAAGATGTTAAGAATTTATAATCTTCTCTCTTCCTCAAAATTCTTTTGGGTACATCCTTAAAATTTTTTGCCTCCTCTCCATCGATTGTTAATGTTTTCTTATAGCTCAGTTCCAGAATTCTATCTCTTGTTCTTTTTCTTAGAAAATAGATTACGATATCTCTGGGCCATCCTTTGTCTTTAGCTATTTGGGAGTTTAGGTGAAAAAGTTTGTTTATTTCCCAATTCATATCCTGCACATCTATTTCTGCATATTCCACCATAATTGGTAGGAAATATTCATACAGATCTTCATTGTTCATTTATTTTACTCCCCGAATCTTAAGGCAGTTTTCTCTCTCTTTGTCATCTTCCAATGCTTTTTGGTCCAGTCTTTTCTCTGATTCGGTTTTTTCATTTGTTTTTATTTTTGTTATATTTTCTTCTATATTTCCTGTTTTTTCTTCCACAACATCCAACCTCTCCTTAATATTTATCTTTTGTTACTTCCTCTAACGATGCCTTTATCTCCTTAAGTTCCATCTTCATATCTGCCTTGATATCAGCTCTCAGCATTTTCATTTCCCTTTTCATATTATGTTCAGTCTCGGCTTGAAGTTTTCTTATTTCCTCCAAAATTGAGACTTGTTCACTAGATTGTCTCCTGTAAGTTTGTCTTTGTGCTTGAGGGTCTTTATAAAGAACAAAAAGCATAAGTGCTCATTAATGGAGAAAGAACAAGAAGCTGTAATATTCAAAGAGAGACATGTCAAGGCTGTCCCATGTCGCCATTGTTATTTATAACAACTTTAGAGATCTTATGTAATTCCATCAGAAGGGGTAAAGAAATCATAGGGCTAAAAAAAAAAAGAATAATGAAACCAAATTAAGAGCATATGTGGATGATATGATGATATACCTCTCTGATCCTTTAGAAAATATTCAGAAATTACTGGAATAGCTAAAGGAATATGGTCATTCTTCAGGGTTTAAAATTAATAAAGAAAAGACTAAAGTATTGATTATGAATATGATTCATAAAGAAAAAGAATTATTTGTCCGGATGCTGAGCCAGAAGGACATCATCAGAGTGCTTGCCATGTGCAATGGCGAGCACTCTGATGACATCCTGGAGAAGGGGTTGGGGCGCCTGGTGTCCGGCTGCCCCTCCCCTTCTCTAGCTTCAAGACGGCGCTTTTCACTGTCTGCATCCCCCCAAAGATACCAGAAGTTAGAGCAAAGCAAGGGTAGGTATGCTTAACCATTCACTTTATGATTTCAAAAAACTCAGCAAAGAGGTCTTCTGTGCTGTAAGTTGGTTAGAGTCAGTGTGGCTGTGTGGCTTTCAGCTGTACAGGACCACCAAGCTGCTTGTGTTTTCTCTGTCTTGCTGGTATCCATGATTCAGCTTGTTGCCCACATTTAGGTGCAGCTGAAGATGAGACATTGCTCTTCGCCTCTTTCTCAAGGTCTCGGTGCACCTTAGCATCTGAGGCTTCACATATGTTAGGAAGCTGAGTTTTAGTTGAGGCAGGAATGACAGATCAATTATAAAAGACAACTAGTTTAAAAGGGAAGCCCCATTTGTATTTCATGCTTTTTTTTTTTTTTTGGAGCAGAGAGGTGAAGAGTTTAAAATCACAGTGTTTCCTCAACATTTCAGGGGAGATGTCCTGGTATACTTGCATACTGGAATCCTGGTGGGCAAGGTTTGAGGTACTGGAAAGCTTCTTCAGTACTTGTGCTTTTTTCGGATAATGTACAAAATGTATAATTATGTTCAGGGTGTGCACCTTGTCTTCAGTTAAGAGCCAATGTCCAATGTGATCTTTATACATTAGCCGAAAGGAGATCAAGACCTGGGCAGGTGTTATTCAGCCAAGTAAGCAGGAATGAAATCATGTCCTGACACTCATCCCATTCAGGAACCCCATGAATTCTCTCCCCCAAAGGGACTTGCTCTGTAAAACAGCCTGTCTTGAGAATACTTACTTCATGGGGAAAGAGTAGAATGGATAGAATATCAAACTCTATAGTTCTCTTCTAGATAAATATTTTAATTACCCTCCTTCTTAACTTGTTGTTGTTGTTTCTTCACATCATAGGGCAATGCTACTCAAAGCAGCAGTTCATGGACCAGCACTGATTGTGAGCAATGGATGCCAGTCTACAATGAATTTCCAGGTTAGAAATAAACAGTTATAGCCAATGGGCATAAGTATAGTTCCCATCACTGACACATTTGGGGGGAACAACCTGCCAATCTCCTACAATACCTAGCTTAAGAACTGTTGTAGGATTTTCTTGACAGGATTTATTCAGAGGAGGTTTGCCTTTGACTTTCTCTGAGGCTGAGAGATTGTGACTTGCCTAAGGTCACCCAGTGAGTTTCCATGGCTAAGTAGGAATTCAAACCCTAGGCTCCAGAGTCCTGCTCCAACATTCAAACCACTACACCATACCGGCTCAAATATAGTACTACAAAATTTCAAATACCCTTCTGAAAGCACCTTTTCCCTTCACATTATCTTATGTTGGCATCAATTTTTCCATAAATAAATTTCCTCTAGACTTCATCTTTGGATTTGTATTCTAAATTAACTTAAAAATGTATTTATTTATTCTTGATATCTTCTGTTTTTGACCATGTTCTTTGAATTGTTTTCATCATTTCTGTTAACAGAAAAAATGCTCTTAAATCAATGTCATCTGGGATGCTTTTTCCTAAATGACCCCACAGGTTCCTTTGTGTTTTAAGATTAATCACTTGTGAATGTTGTTAATCTAGAATACAAAGTGGAAGAGACTCTTTTTTCAGTCAAAAGGATACTTTGATAAATTCTGGCTTGATATTCAAATTGTAGGTATGATCACTTTACACACACACACACACACACACACGGGAAATGCAAATTGGGGAAACTGTGTTTAAAGGTAAAGGATGAAGTATTCCATATTTAGACCAAAGATCCTCCATCCTTGATTTAGAAGCCTGGGAAATATTTTCACCTCTTAGCTAATTAGAAAATGCAGTTGTCATTTGACAAAGAATCCTTAACTTATAGAATAGGATTCAGAGATATAGCCATGTTAGTCTGTAGAATCAGTATTAGGGAGACTTTGTAAAGAAGTTGGCAGCATGAGTTTCGTAGACTTCAGTCTACTTCCTCAGATACTTTTGGTGGAGTGGAAGCCAGGAATAGAAAGGAGGGCAGGAGTTTAATGGAGGAAAACTGGAAAAGGATATTGGCTACTGCAGATGTGGTTAGCATGAGGAGAACCCATGACTAGTGGGTTGATTAGTGTAGGATGCCCCCCCCCCAATTTTGGGGTCAGATTGTGTTGAAATGTGTGTAGTGAGTCAGGAAGTCATTGTCCTTGTTCAATCCATTTTTGAGATACTTTAGTTTATATATGAACTCCAATTCTGCTGTTTCTCTTTCCAATCTACCTTTGTAATTTTTTTTTCCAAGGACTGCTGTCCTGAGGTCTGAAATGGAATGCTCGGGGAGAGTGAAATGTTCTGCCATTGGTTTTAGGGTATTTCCATTCCTAATGTCTCATTTATATCCATTTATCCTCTGACATAGGGACTGGCCTGATTGCTCAATGTAGAGTACAGATGATCATTGATGACATGGCATAAATTACATTGGAGAATTTGCACATGAAGGTCCCCCTAATATTGTGAGTGATGCCATTAGGTCTCATGATGACATTTCCTGGATAAATGTGCAGGCAGAGTTGGCATCTAGGTTTGTGGCAAGGCTTAGTACCTGTGTCCCCATCTGTTTCATGTGTCTTCCTGAAGGTGAACAGTTGTTGGAGGTTTAGAGGCTGTCTGTAAGCAAGCAAAGGTATGCCAGCCAGAGTCCTTGAAAGAGTAGCATTATTGTCCAGAATGGGTTATAGTTTATTGATGGGGGGTTGCAGACTGCCAGAAATAGTGTGAATTCAGTCCATTTTTAGGGTTAGGGTTAGTGCTAGGGAATCATGGGAACTGTTATTTTTCTGAGACATTGAGCCTTCTCTGTCAGACAACTCTGATGCCACAATAAAATACAGTTCCCATGGTTCCCTAACTCTAACCCTAACCCTAAAAGTGGACTGAATTCACACTATTTCTGGCAGTCTGTAACCCCCCTGATGATGCACCTAAAAGGTCACAGTTGTCTGTGACCACTAGTGGTGTTCTGTCATTTTCTCTCTTCAAATTGTTCTGTAATAAATCAGTCCTGATGATAGCCAAAAGACAAAAAATAGGCCTGAAACCTTAAGAGTATGACTGACAAGCAAGTAGAAGCCTGAGCTTTGAGGTCTGGTGCTTTGAGGTAGCAATTGACATTCTTTTCCCTGGGAACTTAGGGAGTCCAGTTACAACAGATAACAAGTTTCTGAGGGGTGAATAGACAACAGATGAATTCAGTTTTGCCATGCATGAGCAAAAAACATATGTGATGTAGCAAGCAAAGCTTGAACAACCAATCATAAGTTAGTGTCCATGCATTGTCCATGAGCCTAAGCTATGCTTGTATGTAAAGTGTTGTCTTCTAATCACAGTTTGCTCTGATGCCATAGATATGATTGTAAAACTGTATAAGAATGCTGTTCTCATCAGCAATGGGAGGACACGTGATTTGCTACTAAGCCACATGCACGCAATCTTGAAAGATTTAATAAAGTGCCATAAATAATCTCTCTCTCAGCATGTGAACTGGGACCCTGGCACACTGTGCATGAATCTTCACTCTGAAGGGCCTGTCTGAGGGTTAAGGTGACATTGGGTACAAACCTTGCTTTGTTTATTTGTGTGGGGTTTTTTTTTACTTCATGTGGTGGGTACTGTAGTCTGAGGAATGCTTGTTGTAATTCCTTGAGTTTGGCAACCCTGGCTTGTGGGTTTGAGCAGATGTGATTGTATCGGAGGGCTTGGCTGTAGACTATGGATCTGGTGGTGTGTTTAGGATGGAAACTGGAGGCATGTAAATATGTGTAGTGGTCTGTGGGTTTGCGATATAGTGTGGTGCTTAGATGTCCATTTTGTCGTTGCACTGTGGTGTCCAGAAAATGAACTTGTTCTGTAGATAGTTCCAGGCTGAGCTTGATGGTGGGGTGGTAGTTGTTGAAACTCTGGTGAAATGTCTTGAGTGAATCTTCTCCATGAGTCCAAATCATGAAGATATCATCAATGTACCTCAGACAGAGAAGCACTTTTTGGGTGCAGAAGTTAAGGAACTATTGTTCTAGGTCAGCCATGAAGATATTGGCATATTGTGGTGCTATACGCATGCCCATGGTGGTGCCATTAACTTGGAGATATATGTTATTACCAAAGGTGAAGTAATTGTGTGAATACAAAGTGGTAAACCTTGATGGCTAGGTCTGATGAGTTCCCATCTGGAATGATGTTCCTGATGGCTTGTGTTCCATCTTTGTGTGGGATGTTAGTGTACAGGGATTCCACATCCATAGTGGCTAAGATGGTGTTTCCTAGAAGGTTGTGGATGGATTATATCTTCTGAAGGAAGTCCGTGGTGTCCTTCACATAGCTTGGAGTGTTGGTGTCATATGGTCAAAGGATATTGTCTATATATTTGGAGGCACCAACTGTAAATGTTTTAATGCTGGATGCAATAGGTCGTCCAGGGTTGCCCTGTTAATGTATTTTGGGTAATTGGTAGAATGTGCCTGATTGGGGCTCCTGGGAACAGTTGCCTCTTGGCTTCCTGTAGGTCTTTTCGTAGGAAGACAAGTTTATTCTCCTTCTTTTTCATCAGGGATAAGAACTGCACCACATAGATGGTTTTCCTGATGTCTGAGAAATTGCCATCATTGATGGCTTGTGAAGAGGGCTGGTTCCTTACTAGTGCCTCTACATAGGAGCTTTTCTTGTCTACTGTACATAATGCTTATCAGATTTTTAAGTAGTTTTCTGGAAGGAATACAGTTTGTCACTGTAGTTTGTGTGGTAGGTAGTCTGTAAAGGGTTCTTCACATGCAGGCCTTTAGGAATGACATTCTGTTGCTTGCATTTGTTGAAAGAGAAGATGTCTGTCTGCATCTGGGCAAGTTTCTTGAAGAGACTGATGACATCTGAGAAAGTAGACTGAAGTCTACAAAAACTCATCCTGCCAACTTCTTTCTTTCAGTTAGGGGGGTTGCAGACTGCCAGAAATAGTGCAAATTGAGTCCACTTTTAGGGTTAGGGTTAGGGTTAGGGAATCATGGGAACTGTATTTTATTGTGGCACCAGAGCTCTGACAGAGAAGGCTCAATGTCTCAGGAAAAACAATCCCATGATTCCCTAGCACTAACCCTAAAAGCCCTGGTGGCGCAGTGGTTAAATGCCTGTACTGCAGCCACTCACTCATAAACCACAAGGTTGCGAGTTCAATACCAGCCAGGGCTGAGGCCCGACTCAGGCCTGCATCCTTCCGAGGTTGCTAAAGTGAGTACCCAACTGTTGGGGGGCAATCAGCTCACAGTTGTAAACCACTTAGACACCCCATAGTGTGGTATGAAGCGGTATATAAATGAAGCTGCTCTGCTTTGCTTTGACTCAATTTGCACTATTTCTGGCAGTCTGCAACACCCCTTAGTCTCTAAGGTGCTGTAAAATCTCTCTAATACATATAGAGTAGGAAGTAAACAAGAGTTAGCCAATGAGAATTTTATGTTAATCACATTAATTTTCACATGGTAAGACTGCCAGTAATTTTGGCCCAATTTATATAATTCACATAAGGGAAAAATAGATTTTTCTACCCTGACCCCTCCCCTGCTTATTTTCTGAGAACTCAAAATAACACTTATATAATCAAAACCAGACTGGTTGCATATATTATTTTCTAATATTCTCTTTGTATATTTTATATGCATTCTATTCTCAGACCATGATTTTCTTCCTGTTACTCATGGCTTTCTTCCTTTCTCTGAGCCAGAGACCTTAAATGCTAGTACTAAGAAATGGTATGTAATTTCACAGTGATACATTCAAGTGTTGAATATGAATCATTTGATTACTGCTGAATCCCCAGGGTAGAGGACAACAATTCTCTTTCTGTCTGTAAAGATATTAGAAAGAATAAGTATAAATAGTGGGCTAAATCCAACTTTCTATAAATTAATGGAACTTAAGGTAGTTGTGCTAAGTAGTTGTATCCATGATGCAGATGCTTCAGATAGAAGCTAAGGTTTCCTGTTGTCTACTGAGGTGAATAATATTAAATAAAGTTGTGAATTTAAACATAGTTCATGCAGTGATATGCATTTTATTATTATTACAGATTTAGGTGCCATTGAATGTCACTAGTAAATAACTGAATTAGCTGGTAGCAGTGGGCACTGGAACCTGGATCTCTCAAATACTTCTTCAGCATTCTAACCAGTATACCACGGTATACCACAGTGTGTATTTTTATTTCCCAAAACTGTCCTGAATTCTAATACAAACAACAAGTGGAAAGACTGACATAAGATTATTTCCTTAGCAGTACTGAATCCAGATGCACTAGGATGAGAGATTTTAGGCCTTTGGAGCCACATTTCATCATAGATTCTATGCGGAATTAGGTCTACAATGTAAGTATTTTTCAATATTGTCAATTAGACATCTCCCCAGATTTCTGTCATTTTTCATGTACAGATTTTTCCCCTCCTATAAACAAACAAACAAAAATCTAGGACAAAAAATGTCCCAACACATACATGGATTTTTTGCCACTGCAGTACTCTACTTGAGTCAATGTTAAGGACAAAAAATGTTTCATGCTGTTTCTCTGTCAAACTGTGTTGGAACAAATTAGAACTAACTTATTCTGGTTGTCAATAGGTTGGCTCATTCAGGGAAACTGAAATTACTTCCAAGGTGGTGAGACATGGAATTAATTAGGGACATGAAATACCTCACAATATATCTGTTTCCTTTTATGCTAGCTGGTTTTATTTTACTATCATTCCACTTCATGTTTTCTGATACTGGGTGTTTGAATGGAATATTGTGTACTTGATTTTTGCATTCACACAGACTTCCTTTGGACAGAGAACACTTTTAAACTCCACAATACTTTGGGGTTTGAGACCAGAAACTATCCCATAACTCACAGGATGCAAGGATTTTTATTGTTATTCCTGTGTACGAGTGGTAAATGCTAAAACAGTCTTCTGAAAGACTCTCATGTGAAGGATCATAGCCTACCACATCCTGAACAACACAATACATAACTAGGACATTTTGAGGTTTCTGTGAATCCCAGCACCACTAGATCATGAGAAATTATTGGGAAATTATTTTGTGCAGTGTTCCAGTGATTGTGCATAACTTTCAATGACCAGAGATCAGATAACATAGCCATATCCAACACTAGTGACCAGCATTAGTCTTGTTGTACTTACCAAAGAGAGATAGATAGAGAGTGGTTGAAAGAGGGAGCAAGCAAATCGTGCTAGAAATAGCTGTAGGGGAATAATTGCCTAATAAAGCACAAATGTTATTTGTAGCAATCCTGGCACTGGAATGTTTTGCCAAAGATCAGGACATAAATGAATTCTTTTTTAAAAACTGCAGTTCAAATAAAAACATTTTGATATTGGTCAAAATATGAATAAGAAAGAATGTTACAGAAGTGGGAAAGCATGGTATAAATTATTCATTATAAATTAGTTGCCTCAGCACTGTCAGCAGAGCTATTACCTTGTGAGGCACAAACATTCCCTTTGAGAGAGAGAATTGTTTTCTTATCTAATACTTTCCAGTGGGTGGAAACAACAATGATTGGCAATAATTAAGATGTTCCCAGTGTGCCAAGCAATTTCTTCACTCCAGCCACTCACTCCCTCTTATCTCTTGAGCACTGTACTAGCAGAATTAGTACATCAATAAGCATGGCCTGTACACTTTGCAGATCTAGGCGTTAACATTTCTGCTCACAATGCAGCTAACAAGATTTTTATTGACAAGAAAATAAATTCCTCAGCATGAAATATGATTCACTCCACTCTGTTTATGTGCAAAATAAATTGGGGTTAGGAGATTACAAATAATTTCCTGTTCCAGAGATATTTTGTTCTTAGGTAGCTTTCCCCACTTCTCCAGAAAATAAAGTGCAGAAGAACCAGTTCAACTTCTCTGACAATAGAAGAAGCTTGGCTTGAGAAGGATGGAGCATGAAAGAAAATGGATTTGCTCATGGGATTGCAAAAGATGTCTCTCTTAAATAGTCCTTAGATAGCAATGAAAGATAGCCATAAACAATTGAGTAAAGAAGTGTTCTTACTCCTGTTTTTTATCAATTCACTCAAATCTTAATAGTCTTCTCAAATTACTATGTGATGACATTATTGGTGAGATGACATGGAATTGTAAATTGAAATTCTTACTAGTACAGCTACTGCAGTCTGAAAAGGGAAAGTAAGGGCCTTTACAGACTGCCAGAAATAAGGCAGCTTGAGGCCACTTTAACTGTCCTGGCTCAATGCTAAGGAATCATGGGAACTGTAGTTTTTTCTGAGACATTGAGCCTTCTCTGTCAGAGAGCTCTGGTACAATAATAAACTACAGTTCTCATGATTCCCTAGCACTGAGCCAGGGCAGTTAAATTGGCCTCAAGCTGCATTATTTCTGGCAATCTGTAAAGGCCCTAAGGGCCTTTGTAGACGGGTGGTCATGGGCCACCCTGAGAAGCGCAGGATTGGGGCCGAGGCTGCCCCATACCTCAGCTCCAATCCACCCTTCTGCTGGACCTGGAAGGAGTGCTAAAATAGCACTCTTTCCAGAGTGGGCAAAAGGGGCACTGGAAGAGCCACCACACGGCTCTTCTGTGTCTCTTCTGTCTCAGCCCATGCAGAGGCTAGGCCGGGAGGACATCATCAGAGCGCTTGATGTGTGCAATGGTGGGCTCCAATGACATCCTTGGGAAGGGGTTGGGGTGACCAAGGATAGTTTGGGGATTCTACTAGTATATGGACCACCCTGTTGTCTAGCAGACTCCCTAACTGAGCTGACACAGCTGGTCTCAGAGTTGCTGCTGGAGTCGCCCAGACTGTTAGTTCTGGGCGACTTCAACATTCCACTCAAGACCAGCCTGACAAACTTAACATGTTCTGCTTGGGAGTTCATGGAATCCATGACAAACATGGGCCTAACCCAAATGGTCGTCGGGCCCACACATTGTGCAGGTCATACCCTCAATGCGGTCTTTAGTACAGAACAGGAATATCCGTGGGCAGAGGTTATTAATGTTGGAATAGTAACAAGCTCTACACTTGAGCCATTATAGGGTTAATGACCATTATAGGTTTAATGGAGAGTTACTGAACACAGATGACTTCCAACTGTATATGCATAGCTCTAATCAACTTTAGAGTATTAATAAGGCTAGCTTTGTAGTGAGTTCTCTCTCTCCCTCTTTTGCTCACTCTATTCTCAGCCTTCTTTTCTCTTACATTATACTTGTGTTATTTGCTTGTATTATATAGTTTGTATTATTACTATTTGCTATTTGTGATTATGTTTGCCATTACTACTATGTTTTACTTTGCATCTATTGTATATATGGGTTTTGTATGATTTTGTTACATATATTGTTTATTACCCTTTTAAACAATTCTAGATAAAGCCAAAGGGGGGTTGCAGACTGCCAGAAATAGTGCAAATTGAGTCCACTTTTAGGGTTAGGGTTAGTGCTAGGGAATCATGGGAATTGCTTTTTTTTCTGCAACATATAGCCTTCTCTGTCAGAGAGCTCTGGTGCCACAATAAAATGCAGTTCCCACGATTCCCTAACTCTAACCCTAACCCTAAAAGTGGACTCAATTTGCACTATTTCTGACAGTCTGCAACCCCCCTTAGTTATAGTACCATGCCCCTTTTGCAGACGGTGCTTTGTGCTGTCTTGGAGGTAAGGAAGGAGAGGGGCAGCCTCACACTAGGCCCCCCCAACCCCTTACCGAACACATCATCGGAGCACCCATCACTCCACACGATGGGCGCTCCGATGACGTCCTTCCGCTGCAGCATCCGGACACGCTGCAATGGAAGAGACGCCAAAGGGGCACCCAATGCCTCTTGCGGCGCACCTTCAGCATCTTGCAGAAGGAGCACTATTTTAGCACTCCTTCCAGGGCCCAAAAAAGGGTGCATTGGGGCCGAGGAGTGCGGGTACCTCGGCCCCAATCCGCGGCTTCTCGGAGCGGCTCATGGCCGCCCATCTGCAGAGGCCCTAAGTCTCATTTTGTCTCTTTTCAAATCCATTGTCCCGACAAATTTGGTAGCAGAGAATGGTTGGTTTAAAATAATGGTTGCTTAAAGCAATGATTGATTGAGACAACGGTTTGAAAAGTAATTTGTGTTTGGAAGTATTTTTCATTGAAGCAAAAGTTTTACTTTTGGCAAATATTTTGAGAAATGTGTTATATTTGTTTTTGGTTATGGCTATTGAATAGAGTAGTTGGTTTTTTGGTGCTAAAAAAGTTTTAGCTTGCAAAGATAATTTTGAATAGTGCAAGAATTTTTACTTGGTGAAGTTTTAAAATTAAAGCTTATATTGGTAAGAGAGTTTACATATACAAAGTGATTTTAAAATGTCTGTAACATCAGCTAACTCACCTGAAGCTAGTATGTCTACTTAAAAGTTCAACAGAGTGTAAGTAACAGTAATGGCTTATTTCTAATCCCAAAATTAAATAGGGATAATTTTCAGATGTGGGATGCAAGATTAAGAGTTTCCCTACAAGTACAAGACTGTTTGCATGTTATAGATGAAGAAATGCCTGAAAATCAGTTAGAACAGTGTGAATATAAAATGAAAGAAGCAAAAGCTTTAATGATACTATATTCCTGTATAGAAGACCATGAAAGTCCATTAGTAATTAAATATAAAACAGCTAAAGAACTATATGGTGCACTTTAGAAAAAATACTTTAATAGATCAAACAAAAATGTAGTGTTTTTGAAAGAGAAACTAATAGCATGAGGATGAAAGACGGAACTAGCATAGATATGCATTTAGATGAAATGCTGAGAATTGTTTCAGAGCATCAGTCTGCAGGAGCAGAAATATCTAACTCTGAATTTCATACTTGTATCTTGCTTAGTTTGCCACCTTCTTTTGCAAACCAAAAGGCTATGCTTGAATGTATTGGAGAAGTAGTTATAAATTATACAATTGCTTATTTAAGAGATTCTGCACTTACAAGAACAGTAGACAATATAGCTGAAAAAAATGTCAGTATTAAGAACAAGACCTGAATATAAAGAAAGGAAATGTTATGTATGTTCAAGAATTGGGCATATTGCTAAATATTGTCAATTTAAAGGTAAAGAAAATCAAAGGCCCAGAGAAACAAACACTTCCACAAGAAAATTAGCTTTTAGTGGAGAGAAACACTTTAATAGTCATAGACCAATTGGTGAAAGAGTAAATAATAAACACAAGCAAAGATTTAATAACAGTAGAAATCCTCATATGAACAATCAAGTGTTTCAAATATCTGATTATCAGGGTGTAAATGATAGGAAGCATTTTCTCCTTGATAGTGGTAGTTTCATTCATATTTACCGATTTAGAGAAAGCTTTAGTGAACTTGATACAGAAAACAGACCAGTGATATTACAAGCAAACCAGCAAGGACTAAATGTGCTTGTAACTGGAACTGCGCCTTTAAGAGTTATCACTTCTAAAGGTGAAATGGCAAACCTTACATTAACAAATGTTGCCTTTATTTCTGAAGCCTCAAATAATTTGATTGGCACTAAAAGAATTGTAGAGAAGGACTATACTATAGTACTTAAAGATGACTCAGGAAAAATTAACAATAGAACTGGCCTTGTACTTAAAGTTGATGAAAAGGATGGGTTTCATTATATCATTGATGTTAATGATGATGTAAATGAGGAAAGGGCTGTATGTCAAACTAAAGGAAATATTTGTGACCACAAAAATTCATGGCATGTAAAGTTAGGACATAGAAATATGCAAAGTATTGAAAAACCCCGCCCGAGTCCATCTCTCCCCTGGCAAACACGCGGCGGCGGCAGCGGAGGACTGCAGACAGCCCTGCTGGGAGACCATCCAGCCCTGCCCGAAGACCATCAGGGGCGGCCTGGGCCTTCCGCAGCTGCGCCGAGCCAGAAGGAGCATCGGCGAGGATAAAACCATCTCTCTCCCAGCAAACACGTGGCAGCAGCAACGGCATTTTGGGGCCGCAGAGGACTGGGCAGGACTGTTTATAGTCACTGTGGGAGTTGTTATTAACAACAAGACATATTTCAACTCTCTTATAACGCTAACAGTGGACAGTATATATATATATACCCACTCTCTTCCATTCCAGTATTCTCTGAAGATGCCAGCCACAGATCCTGGTGAAACATCAGAAAGAAATTCTTCTAGAACATGGCCACACAGCCTGAAAAACCCACAAATAACTATGGATGCCGGCCATGAAAGCCTTTGACTTCACATTGCATATAAATAAATTAATACAATCCAGATAGTCATATATTCTATATTCTATTTAGTCTAACAACTGAACCATTCATAAAGTAACACCCAAGATCTGATTTTCAAATCCCAAACTATGCAGAAAACATATTTCTTTAAAAAATGATATCAATAGTTCAAATGCTACATTTTAAAATGTTAAATTAACCTCTTTTATCATTATCAAATACTTGGAAATATCTTTGTTATACTGCATTGCTACTGTATAAAAAGATGGACTTATTAGACCATAGTGAAATATATAGAGTTGTACTTCATCATTGAACAATGGCTATTAATCCCTCCTTCAGATGATGTGGCTATTTATCACAGCATTCATAAATGTAGCCCCTGACAGTATGTCTCCCATCTTTCAGCAATCAAGTTTGAAACCAAAATTAAATTAACTACAGAGTTTTTGTTTTGTTTGTCCATGTGATTTTAAACCTCACATTGCCAAGATAGCTAAGGACTAAATTAGCTATATGAAATTTTATTAGGGCAGCAAAGCAGACCTTGGTGGCCACCATATCTTCCCCCAGTGTGCCAACACAGTGTTACTCTAGATTATTCCTGGTGGTAAGTATGGGCATGCAGTGGCTTAGTGGTTAAGATGCCAATTCTGATGATCAGAGATCAGAAGGTTAACAGTTCAAGGCCTGAGTGCCGCATGATGGGATGAGCTCCTGTCACTAGTCCCAGCTTCTGCCAACCTACCAATTCAAAAGTATGCAAATACAAGTAGATAAATAGGTACAACTTCAGTAGGAAAGTAACAGCATTTAGTGCAGTCATTCTGACTACATAACCACCAGAGTAGTCCTCGGACTACGCTGGTTCTTTGGCTTAGTAACGGAGATGAGCACCACCCCCTACAGCTGGTTACGACTAGATATTCATGTCAAGGGACTACATTCACCTTTTTAAAGTATGAACAGCTACCAAAAAAAAATGGGCAACTGGGGGCACCATAGGAATGAGGATGGCTGCTGGTCCTCACCCAGAATCAGTACTGTCACCTTACATGAGTTATAAAAACACGTAAATTCTCCTTATGAAGAATTTCCACAAGGACTCCATAAGTCCTTGTGGAGTTGAACCATTCTGTGAAGAAACAGCAGTTGCCAGAAATGACCACTAATATTTTAGCAGTAGCAACCTTATTATGATTGTGCCTATTAGCTGCTAGTCTGCATTCTCTTTTAAGAGTTTGCTCATGTATTAATGTCATTTCCTGTTTGTTGATTTTAGCCACATCCTTCTTCTTCCTGCATCACTTTTCCAGTCTTCCTGCACTAACGTATAATTAGTCTGAGTTTTACATTCTTCATTTTGTACTATGTAGCTCTTGTTCAACATAGTGACATGTTCCACAGCCTCTCCCAATGAAATGCTATGAAAACATTAGTATTTGCAAGAAATCTACTTCATGGTGTGTGTTTTTTTAATAAAGAAAACTAAGCTTCTTTTATTTCTCTGTCAGAGCTTTATCTGAAGGATACTATGGAACTTGTTATTGGTCAGTTTCCATAGAATCAAGTCAGATTCAAATTGCTACAATGACTTGGCTTGAACTTGACTCTGCAATAAATAATTCACTGGCTGCTGAGTACACCTCAACCTCTGCCTCAGGCCAAGAACATGAGACAAGTTTTTCAGATGGGAAAAGCAAACATGCTAGGCTAGTGGTTTGCAACATTTGGTCCTTCAGGGTTTTTAGACTTCAACTCCTTAGCCAGTTTACCCAGCAATGGGACCTGAAGTCCAAAACATCTGCAGGGCTAAAGGTAGGGAATTATTATACTAGGCGATGCCTTGAGATGGGACTTTAGGTCTACACAGCAGCCTGTCTCCGCTGCACATCAGAGAAGCCTTCTAGAGCTTTTGAAAAGCTTTAAAAGGATCCTTCCACCTCAAGCTCATTGCCTAACACATTTGCTGTTCCCCTCTGAGAAACACAGTCTATGCTAAGCAGGTAAGTGTTGCCTATTCCCTGCTTCCTGATCTTAGGAAAAGCTTTAGAAGGCTCCTCTGATGTGCAGTGGGGACAGGGTGCTGAGTACACCTCATTTTTCTAAAATGCAATCTTGATAAATTGCCTATGATAATTTATTTAGTTTTACCTAACTTTGTGCATGTCTTTTTCATTTTCTAGTTAATGAAACTCCACACTCACACCCCACCTATACCTCCTTTTTTCTGTTAAAGTTGTCTCCCAGACTTGAGACCTAAGGACCTTGCAAAGACTTCAGACTTGACATGAGACATGAATACATCACTATCACCTCCTGCTTGTGCATTCTAATGATTCTATCTCTGAGATATGCTATTATCTTTCACATCCTCTAACATGATGTCTGAGGTACTAAAGAAACATACACTCTCTGCCTACCCCCTTCAGCCCAGATGGAATAAGTAGACACATGTGAGAAGCCAAAACACCACACCCCAATGTTACAGGAGGGGCCACTGGTTGCACTGGCTATTTTAGGAGGCTGGAACCTTGATTGACTGAGAGCCACAGGAAGTCCCACCCTCCCCTTGGCTCCTGACCAATCTGGGGGATCTTGTGAGATCTCCCAGCAACCCCTGTAATCTTGTGAGACTTCAAAGTCTTGTGAGATTTTGGGTGGGATTTGGGGCCTATTTAAGGCCCCTATTCACGTGGCAGTGGCCATTATGAGCCGGGCAGCCGAGAGGGAAAGTTTGGCAGATCCACCTCTGTTGTTGGACCTTGGAGGTAGGGCACGAGGTTGGGGGTGTTTGGGGAGGGTGCGGGCAGGGGGATTGGGGGGGCAGGTGTGGAATAGAGGGGAGGGGAAGAGGGGGGCTCCTTCAGGTTGGGGGGCTCAACAGGGGTGGCGGGTGTGCACCTCCGCATTGGGATACTGGCTTGGTGGGTCCCCCCTCACATCAGGGGGATCTTGACGGACCCCTCCAGCCTTGGTGGCATTGTTTAGACTGCTGGGTCTGGACAGGGAGGAGGCCCAGCCTCCCAATATGTCCTGTGGCCATGGGAGAGGGAGGGTTCATTCCGCGGCCACCCGCCACTTCACCTGTGCCGGGACCAGCGCCCACCACACCACAATTTGGCGACTGTCATAGCCAGCCAGGCTGAGGATGAGGAGGACTAGGAGGCTGAGCCAGGCCCTAGCTTTGCTATGCCAGCTTCAGCAGAGTCGGCTAACTTTGCTATGCCAGCTCCAGCAGAGTCTGTGACTCAGAAGCCCAGCCTCCCCCCCCCAGTAGAGGTTCCAGTCCTGGAAGGCATAGAGGAGCAGGAAGAGGAGATACCTACCTTCAGCCAGAGAAAGGGCATGCTTCCTTCAGTCCAGGAGGTTATATGAGAAACACTCAGCAATCACCAAACAGCTGTGATTAGGAACTGGGCCAATATAAAAAGCTGTGAGATGCTGAGCTTCTTCGTCAGAGTCTATCTGCATTCCCTGGCAAAAGCACCTTACTCTGACTCCCTTGTTGCCTGAAACCTTGCCTTCTTGGTATCCAACATGCAGATTTCAGAACAAGGCCTGCAGATACGCCTCAGGTGTTAAAGATGGACCAGATGGCTGGGGTCAAACTGTAATCCTGTTACAGGCCCCTATGGGCCAAATTTGCCATCTTTGATGGATTACCTCAGGTTGCACCCACCATCTCCCAGTTATTTGTTTCTGCATTCCTCAGGCCTCTCTCTAACACAATTCCAATTCAAGGTGGTGCTGCAGGAGGCACTGAAGCATTTGGGCCTCCCAGCAGCACACTTTTCCAATCATTCTGTCTGAGCAGTGATGTGGTGCAGCACATTGTGCTTTGAGGCCTTTAAGACTTACATTTGCCTTCAGGCCAGAAGGATCCTGGCTTCCCATACCAGGGATCTGAGTGCCAGTTCCCTGGTGCTCTGATGTGTTGTTTTCTGTTGAGCAGGCAGAGATCGGGGAGACATCTGTATTGTCAGTCACAGCTTGAGTGTTTGGGCCGAATGACATGCTCTCCAATTGGGTAGAGATTGGGATCTGGGTCTGGAGCAATCAGGACACATTCATTGGTTCAGGCAGAAAAGGATGCTATGGGGAGCCCTCATCCCACATGTCACTGAGCTGCCTGCTACTCTTTACACATACTCATATATTTCCCATTCATCTGGGTAAGAACAATTTGGTCAAGACCCCGGGACTTCAGCTAGTCAAAAGGATCACTGTGGACGAAGTACAATACCTATTACCAGACACAGTATTGCTATGGACTGAGCTCCTGCCACAATGAGCCTGGGCTGGAGCAGTGAAGGAATCTAGTCTCAATGTGACTCATCACTGGGTGAATAGGGGTATTTTAAAGAGGTTGGACACCACTGGGGCCTCATTTGTTATACATGATCAAATTAGGTTTGAATTGATACATCTGTACAGGAGTGACAGGGTTCATCTCTCCCCTGTGGGCTGTGATCAGTATTTGGACTCCATTGTTTTTCACCTTAGGCGAGTCATATGGGGGTGGTGGTGGTGGTGGAGGGGATGCCAAGCTAGGCTGGCCCCCTCCTGTGGCAGGACAGGGACCCCCACACTGGGGATAATGGATAGCTGAGTTATCAGTATCTGACGATTTACAATGGATGATTGATTTATGATGACATGGGATTTATGGCTTTATTAATCACTATGATTGTTGTCAGGCTTTGATTGATGGATTTTTATGACATGATTTATAGCTTGATTTATGATCAGAATATTGACGTATGATTGATTTATAGTAAGATTTATGGCAGAAAGTTATGACATGATTTATGGTTTGATTTACACCATGAATTATGACATGGTTGTGTACACATATGTCAAAGGGATAACAAACAATGTGAAATATTTATGGCTGTCAAAACTGTGATTTATGACCCTGTAGAGATTAATAAAGTTGTGGCTATTTATTACCCCACTAAAGGTGAACGGGCTTCTTTGTGCTGGCGCAAAGCTCCCACCCCCATGGCAGTTAAAGTAGTGTCACAAGGCTATAAATATCTAGTACAGATGCACTTCTGGCCACATATTCTCCATCCCTGCTGGATTCTCTTGTAAGGACTGGGTTGTAAGATTTCTTCCTACACATTACTGCAAAATGAAATAAAACAATTCAGATGACATGCTAGCAGTCCCTGGGTTATAGGAAAAGAAATAGAAATCCAGAAGCCCCATTCCGCTTCCTCCCAATTCTAATCAAAGTATACATCCCATAGATTTATAAAAGCAATAGTTAAGCATGCCATTACAAAAGTATCTTCATAATTTGAGCATTACACAGTAATAGCAATTAAGGCACAACTGTTTTGGGAAATAATAAATAATTCTGCCATATTTTATAGTATCAATGAAGCTAGAATATTTGGACTAGAGACTTCTGTCACCTTAGGAAGTAGCGTTGAACCATGCCTGATCATTAGTTCACCCATGCTTCAGATTTTCCAATAGAGGACTTCCCCATCCCTTTGTGGTTTGCCAGAGGGTGAACACAACACTTTCAGTGTATAAGTCATGTAGTCTACTGTTGGGTTTTCCAATAGACCAGGCCCACATTAGATAAAATCTTCAATTAAATATGAAACTAAAAATCAAGTCTTGTGGTTTATTCAGTTTGTAGACTGAGTTACTGGGAATGTATTTATTTTTAAAGTATGCTATTAAGACAGTATGATAAGAATGCGAAAAATTCTTCAAAATAAAGAGCTCTAATAAGCAAAGCCATTTGTCTCCTTCACCAGGCAATGTTATACACAAATGTCCTGGATGTGCTATTTAAACATTTACTACAGTAGTCTTCCACTATACACAGGTTCTTTATGTACCCCATGGCTAAAAATGTTTCTTTTGTAGTTTTAAGTAATACAAGGATTGCGGAGCACTAGGAGGATTCTGTCCACAGTGACATCACTCTGATTAACAAAATATGAAATGAGTGTGTGACCTAAACTAATGTAAACAACAGAACTGATTGTCTAAACTTTCCTCTAATGTAACTTTTGAAGAAAGCCAAGAATATGGAAACAAAGCTGATATGTCCTTACAAGGAAACACTTTTGATATGTAGGCCACTAGCTTATGTGCTCCACACCTGCCCTCTGCCCAAGCAGAATGTGAATCAGGTTGGATTGACCATTCCTGAACATTCCTCTGGATTGACCATTCCTCTGAACATTCCTCTGAACATTCCTGTTCAGAGAAGGATGGGGCATTAAAGACATAGCAGACTACTTTGAAATCTCCCCCCAAAAGGTTCTGGGTTGCTTTCATAGAGGTGGGCCTGGTTCTAGCTGAAAGAAGAATGAAATTAAATCTGCTCCCTAAATGAAATGTTCCTTCAGTTTCTACATTTCTAGTTTTACAAAGAGTGAGACATTGAAAATCAATAACGAGAACTCTTGTGTCTGCTCTTCTGTTTGCATTCCCTTGCAAAACTTGGCTGCCCTTTTCTTATAATAGCTAAACTGTTATTTCCAAATTTTCAGCTGAATATTTAAGTTATCACAATGGTAGATATTTGGGGACTAAAGAACATTTTCATTGGGTCATAATCCTTATTTCAGGGAGCAATGCCCTCATTTTACCTCCCTTGTGGCTATACCCCTCTTCCCTATTATCCTTTCATTTTTCTCTTTCCAGACCATATATACTTGATTCCCTCTATCACTTGAGAGGCATGGTTCCAAAATAAGTGCAATGTCAATTCACTATGGCCTTCTCCCAGGGTAAATGATATGTCAGATAGAGTTTATTGCCAGCAATGCCTACCAGAAAACTTGAAGAGGCATTGATCCCCCCATTTCTTATCCTGTTACAGAGCCATAGCAAAGCGACCTGACGGTGTGATAAACAGCATCTTGTAACACAGAAATTAATTATGATACCACAGAAACCCAATTATTTTTATGCATATTAAAATACACTTGTTTAGATTATAACAAAGGGCCTCTACAGATGGGCCCTTTGGGTCATCCTGGAGGCAGGGAAGGGGAGAGGCAGCCACATGCCAGCTGCCTCAATCCCTCCTCAAAGACATCCTGACACCACACGCCGTTACACACGGTGCATGGTGTCAGGATGTCCCTCCAGTGCAGCCTTTTGACACGCTGCACCAGAAGCACCATGCAGCAGCTCCTAGGGCGTCATTTTGCCAGCTCTGAAAGGAGCGTCATTTTGCCGCTCTTTTCTGGGCCAGAAAAAGGGAGGATTGAGGCCAAGGCATCTGATAGTTTCCCTCCATTTCCCAGGGCAACCCAGGGCTGACCATCTGCATCCCCCCCAAATTTTCCAGCTAAAATATTCAATGTCTTTTGCACGTTCGATGTTTGCCAATAGGAACTTCGGTGAAGTGAAGAAAATACAATTCCAGTATTTTGCCTGCAGCTCACCTGCAGATAACAAGCAAAATGATCAGGTACAGCTTTGACTCTAAAGTAGCTTTGGTCTGTAGCGGAAAACAGCTCCTAACCAATACACAGTTCTTGTTGTGACTCTTAAACTTTATAAATGTCCATTTTATATTCATCTTTTTTCCATAGCTGAAAGCCCTCAGGATTCAAAAACTAGCAAGGTAGCTGTCTCACAGCATTATTAAGATCTTTTTATACAGTTAGCTCCTGATGGATAAGAACACCCCTCCCATATTTTATTAACCACATTTCTAATGCTTTTGAATAACATTTAGCTTTACAATCTCATTTGTAGTTCCTGTCATCATTAATCTTCCAAACAAACCAGCAAAATGGTCTAACAATGCCCTTGTTTTATAAATGGCAAATGAAGGTCATTCTGATGTCATAGGAACTGTACAGCATTTCTAAGCTTGTCAGTTTGCTTTCTCCCGCAGCTGGAATGGTGCAGTATGTTGCAGTACATACATTGTATGTACAGCAACAATGGGAATTATGGCTCTCCAGATATTGTTGGACTGCAAATCTTAGAAAATCTTAGCCAGCATACTCAATGGTGAGGAATAATGGAGATTGCAATTCAACAATATTTGACACATTGCATGGTTTCCACCCCTCAGGTATAGGGTTGCTGCCTAAAATGTTTTTGTTTGTTTTTTGTTTGTTTGTTTTTTGTTTGTTTTTGTTCTTCTATGCCTTCAAGTTGTTTCTGATTTATGGTCAGGCTCAGAAAAAGTAAGATGGGACATTTCAAGAATATTGTCCTGTAGTACTTCCACAACTCCTGCTTAGCAAGATCATACATTGTCTTTCCCCACCATGCGTGAAGTCACATACATGACCCCCGAAATCCTGACCATTGCTGAAGAAAATAGCCTGCAAGTCAGTTTATTTTATCAAGTTCTTTCTTAAGTTGCGCTGGAGCAGGAGTCATTGTCAAAATCCCAATCTCAGTAAGACCCATTAAGAAGATTGGCCTTGAGGCCAGAAAGTTACCTTTTTACACTATCCAGCTCTAGAAAATTCTCTCCTTAGTTTGAACTGCACAAAAACACTGGTCCCAAAGATATTCATATAATTTAGTGAGTGCTATTTGCTCTACCTTTTCTGTACCCTTATCTGTAGGCTGAACACATTGTATTGTACTTGAATTTGAATAAGCAAAGGAGTATTATGGAAAGAAGACATTAAAGAAGAAATTTCACATGTAAATTCTGAATCTGGATACCAATTGTCCATATGCTCTTGTGCATATGAATTTTTAAAGCTTTCTAGCTGGGGACCTTTGCTGACATTATAATTCACTGAAAAAATGTAATTCAATGGCTCTGGTACAGTAAGGTAAAGTTAGCATTGTTTGTAATCTCTTCAATAAATGTTCCTCTGGGTTCTACAAGAAGACAGTATTCCAGAACTTACTTTTGTGCAAGTACAGAGACAGATTCTTTAAATCTCGGATGCCTTCTCTGGGATCGGGTTGCAATTTAGTATCTCATGTCTAATTTGCATTGCATATCATTCACTACACACTACAGTGGAGTTCTTTATAATGACTTTAGAAAGTGCACAAGTGTTCTGCTGCATCCCCAATAAATACTATCTCCCTCCCAAAATTTGTACCATAAGAATCAGTTCTGTATAGTGAGGTTTCTAATCCTTGTGATACTGGATACTCCTACCAGTATATGATGAACTGTAGCATACTACTACTACAACTACAACTACAACAACAACAACAACAACAACAATGCTAGACCCATGCCAGAGACAGACTCAGTTGCACCTCCACTGTTTAGCTGTTCTACTTGTACTGATGCAATAAAACCATAAAACCATCCAGAACATTAAATTTCAAATGGACATTCCTGCCATTAGTTCATTTGCAAATGAACCATCTTGAACCATTTTCACACCTGGCCCAAGAAGGTGGCAAATTTCTCAGCTCATGAACAGAAATTTACAGGGGCTGAGAAAACAAAAATCTGTATGTTTACCAAACTGTAACAACTGATCATCACATCCATACTCCTGAGTATATGGGGCACATTGATCTTAGCTTTCATCAATGATGAACTAGTTACAGATCTGTAGATAGATCTTGTAACACCTCTGAGACTAACTGAAATAATGAAGTTGGCAGCATGAGCTTTCATAGACTTCCGTCTACTTCCTCAGATGCATTTGGTGGAGTAGAGGCCAGGGACAGACATATATATGCCATTGGTATGTGAGAATGTCAATTCAAATTCAAAATCCTTTGTGTATGGAAATAAAGTGGCAAGTCCAGTTTTAATGATGGACATTTGTGAACAAAGGTATTAGCCTTTGTGTATGGAAAGGAAATGGCAAGACCACTTCTTTAATGTGTTCTCTCCATAATGCCCCTTTGCTCAATTCAAATTCAAGTACAATGCAACTCAAATGTTCTCTTTCTTGTTGTAGTGCTTCATACAGAGCAATTCTTGAAATTTTCTACCAATATAATATAATTTCAGAATCAGAGCTTGGAAGCTATTTCTTTTAAAATACTTGTTTAGTATTTCATCATGTCAGTACACTTATAGACATGAAAGCCTTGATGGTTGTAGCTCTACACATTTCCTCATATTTGGAATGGAAATAATTTGAGATTTTTTTTAAAAAAAGAACATAGGAGAAACCTAAACTGATAAATGTTAGAACCAGACCAAGGGCTTATGTTAACCTCTTATTATGTCCATGCATATTCAGCCCTTATGAATTAGAACTGCTGCTTTAAAAAAAAGTATCCTTACTTTAACATCTGTGTGTCGAGTGGGTTATCATATTCCTCTTGATGCAAGGAATAGCTGTATGTAATGACTTTGCTGCTGAAAATGAGGAGAAATCTGTTTCAGCTCATTAGCAAAAATTGCTAATTTCTTCATAGCTGGTGCAGAAAGAACTTGGCATTTTTAAAAATACATACATGATAAAAAGAATCTGACAGACTTCCCCATCTCTAGTCCTGCCACTGAGCACCAATTCTTCCCTCAAAATAAACAAAGGAAAATTCACAGCACTTCTTTTTAAAAGTCTTAAAAATGAAATACTATAGGTGTGCATTCTGCTTTTGTTTATGGTTACAATTTAATGTGTTTATTAATTTATTTGATTTATATCTCACTTTTCTTCCCAAAATGGAATGCAAGGCAGCCCACAGTATAATAAATCTACAATTAAATGAAAACAAATGAAAACACTAAAATACTATTAATTTTAAAACACAGTTCAAAACCATTTAAAGCACAACTTGAAACACATCAGAAAGGAAAAATGAAGTATCCATATGGTAAAAAGGAAAGCCATCATGGTGTGGTGGTCTGAGCATTGGACTATGATTCTAGAAAACAGGGTTCAAATTCCCTCTCAGCAATGGAAACCCACTGGTGGTCATGGGCAAGTCACACTCTCCCAGCCTCAGAGGAAAGCAATGGTGGCAAATCCAATCTGAACAAATCTTATCATGAAAATCATATGATTGGTTCAATCTAGGGTTGCCATAAATTGGAAATAACTTGAAGGCACAGAGCAAAAATAAAGGTTAAAAAAGCCTGTTCCTTGCTGAATGATCAGTTTCCAAAAGTCTGTATTTTTCTTTTTGATTTTGTTTGTTTTATTTAAGGCAGGATGCTCCAATATTTTACTGAAACTTCGCACACTTCATATTTTTTTCATACTGTTTTCCTTTCAGATTATAGTTGCAGCTGCAAAATCTCCCCATGACAGCAAATGTTGAATTAGAGCAACCCACAGCATCAAGCAATTATGCATCATAACAGAGCATGGTGCATTTGCATGTCTCCCCCAAATGCATGAAATAATAATGGATTTGCAGATGGGAAAGTTGTTGCATTTTTGTTTAATGGTCTTGGAAGTGAAATTAATAGTACAGAGAAGGAATTAGATTGCTAGACCTCCCTATAATCGCCTGTGCAGTAGGCTATTGTGGTCTGTAAGAAAAAGAAAAGCAATGGACATTTTGAGACAGACTTGTGTGTTTTTCCCCAAACACATTTCCATTTTCATAATTAAGTCTTGACTAACGTGTTATAACAATATGAAAGTCACACCACAATATTATGTATCTATTATAAGGAAATCTAATCTATCTCCTTTCTTACAGTGAAAGTCTTGTGCTCTGGGACCCTATTCTATTTTTCTTACAATATTGAAGCCTGCTTTTTGTTAAATAAAAAATAAAAGACAAAGTTCATAATTTGCTATGGCAATTATAAATGTGTAACCAAGGAGTATATATACATGAGTGTTTTATACTCATAGTCCCTATGTATTCTCTAGTTTAGTAGATACATAGGCTTAGTTCTTATATAGGAGGCCATCAATGACAACGGGTAAAACATGGGAAGAAATGGATATGTTAACCATTTGCTTCTCCATTGACAAATGTTTGCAATGCTGAATCTAGGACAACAATATAGAATAATGTAAACTAGTGAGATCTCCACTTTCAAAATAGTGAGATCTCCCCTTGTTATCTGCTGGGGTTTGGTTCCAGGGCCCCCTGTGGGTACCAAAATGTGTGGATGTTCAAGTCAAATTATATACAATTGCATAGTAAAACAATGTCCCTTAAATAAGATGGCAAAATAAAGATTTGATTTTTAGAATTAAAGCAAAATTATGCTGTGGATGGTTGAATCCATGGATGCAGAATCTATAGATGCTGAGGGCCAGCTATATTTTTTAAAAGGCCAGTTTATCACTGTTTTTACAGTTTTAGAGTAGGAACGTCCACTATTTTTGACCCAAAGGCTATATCTTGGTGTTGGCATGGGCTGTGCATATGCACATTCACACAACACATATTCTCCCTCCCTCTCTCTCTACCTCCTTCCTACCATATATTTGTGTACACTCCCATGTAGTGTATATGCATATGCATCCAACAAATATTGTCCCTCTGTCTCACTCCTCCTTCCTCCCATATATTTGTGTACACTCATATGCAGTGCACACATCTCAGTGCACAGGTTTTAAATGCTTTCCTTGCTCACAGAGATCACTGGGGTTGGGTAGAAATGAAACTTCTGCAATCCCACAGTTATTGGAACCAACATTATTGTATTCCTAGTAGTAGTAGAAAAAACATCTTCTTGTTGTTATGTGCCTTCAAATCAACTTTTATTCATGTCAACTGCAACACAGGGTTTTCTTGGCAAGATTTATTCATAGAAGGTTCGCTGCTTCCATCCTCTTAGGTGGAGAGAGATGACCTCCAAGGTCTCCCACTAGGTCTCAGTGAACCCTATCATGACCTATCCTTCCACTTAAATCACTGGTTCTGTATCTCATGTACAGCCAACGCAGTATTCCTATCTAGAAACCCAACAGGGATCTCCCAAAATAGAAATTTGGTCTCTAGCGATATGATAATAACTAACTAAATAAATAAATAAATAAAACTTTTATTTATATCCCACTTTTTGTAAAAACAAAGTGGTGTACAACAATTAAAATGATACAAAATATATACAATATCCCCCTCCCCTTAAAAAGAATTAAACAGTACTGAAATTAAAATTACAACCATTAAAATCAAAACAATAATACTACAATATTATTATGATCAGTCCAGTCCTCTTTATGGGAACAATATTGTGTAAAGTGGATGCTTGAAGATAGTGCCTACAAACCTAGTCGCAGTTGTGGCTGGTGGTTTTAATGTCAATGGGATGAGAAATCCACTTCACCTTTACTCTGAATTTTAAAGTAATTATCCAGGATTGTGAACCCTATCCCCCAGATAGTTCCTTTAAGGTCTGGAGTAAAAGCCAGGACCCATTTATACTACACAATTATAGCACTATATGTCACCTTAGCTGTCATGCTAACATCCCATGGAATGCTGGGATTTGCAGTGTAAGGAGTGGCATTTAGAATCTTTACCCAGAGGGTTCTAGTGCCTCACCAAACTACAAGTCCTATAATTCCACAAGATGGAACCATGGCAGTTAAAGGGGAATAATAGTGCTATAACTGTATAGCATGGATTGATTTCTAGAGTGGCCACTGTTCTCATTGATAGGAAAGCTACTAGCCACCATTGTAACAGGTGGATTATGTATAAACCCAAGACTCACTAGTGCACAGCACTAAATCCATGGCATGCCTACTGAAACAACATATAAACTGCTGCTGAAACTTTGCTGAATAGGGTCCCTTTTTCAGGAGAAAGTAACGGCAGTTAGAGCTTGTATAAAGTTGAAAGCATGATGACCTTATTCACCACAGGTGGTTAAACTTGCCAAAGCACATCTCACTCTAACTCAGACACTATTAACATTTTTTTAGAACATTTTTCTGAATCAACTGGACTCCAAAAAAAAAAGTGCTCACCACTTTTTGTCTACAGCAGGTAGTCTTCAATGCTAGTATTTCCCCAGAACATACTTCCACCACACTTTTCCTTTGAAAAAGTGTGTTGGAAGTGGAAACAGAAGTCATGTGTGGGAAGTGATGAAGAGAAAAGGCTTTCTCCCTTTTCCCAATCCCTTTCTTCTGTTCTATCACCCTGAAATGTCTGCAAGCAGTGGGGTGGGATACCGAGATGTGTTTCTCTCAAGGGCTACTGCAATCATGAAGCTAAAACTACATTTCAACACATACGCATTAACAGTATCCAAGAGGTGTAGCATCTTTCCACACACTGTGCCACATTTAAAACTATAATGGTTAAAGATATAGATATGCAAGTAGAGATAAATAGTTCTCTGCCTAGATAGATAGATAGATAGACAATTGATATTGTGTGTGTGTGTGTGTGTGTGTGTGAATATGAATATACATGGAACAAAAAGTCTGATAAATGCTCCATTTCTCAGAAAGATTAATTCAAGTTGTGGTCATTGTATCTCGACAGGAAGCTACATGTAGCCACTGCTTTATGTACTACAAATGCACCAAAAACAAACAAACAAACACCATACAAAACTGTAACACAGCCAAGCAATTATCAGTCCTTCCAGAGCTATTTATGTTAGTGCTGTTGTAAAATAAATTATTCTGGCTGTGATTCATCCAATATTGTTAACATAATAGGGAGTCCCATTTGCTACCCAGGAAGTTTCAAAAAATAACTTCTGTATGCAATTAGTCATGCTCAGCACAGTAAGTACAATATACTGTGTGATGGTCCTGTCTCTCTGATCTCAGAGACTGTTTTTCTTTTACAGACCTCATTGGTTCCCTGTCTGCTTCTTGCTTATATTGTGATTAACTTCACACAATGTGTATTTTTTTAAAGAAAGGAAAGAAAATAAACAATATAAAGGAAGTCACAGAGGAAAACAATATAAAACAGTATATCTCATAGGTAAAGCTATCATAATAAGTAATATATGATATAAAGCAATTAGACCCTTGAGTAATGTCCAATCAGTCCTCAAAAGGCACTTTCCCACAACCTCAGGTATTTAAATGCTGGGTTGTGTGGCAAAGAGAACTTATTAGCATACATCATAGATACTACATCTTAGCAAACAAATCATTTTTAATAGCATGATTGATGCTGTAGATTATTTTTTCCAAAAGAAAAGTATACCACATTCTATCAACATGAATCCTCAAGGTGAGTTGCTTTAGAGAGTTCCATTACTGGCAGGGGTTGCAGACTGCCAGAAATAGTGCAAATTGAGTCCACTTTTAGGGTTAGGGTTAGTGCTAGGGAATCATGGGAATTGTTGTTTTTTTTCTGAGACATTGAGCCTTCTCTGTCAGAGAGCTCTGGTGCCACAACAAAATACAGTTCCCATGATCCCCTAGCCCTAACCCTAAAAGTGGACTCAATTTGCACTATTTCTGGCAGTCTGCAACCCCCCATAGCTTCCTCTAAGTGAGCTGCAGCAAGCAATGTTTTTATTAGATCTTTATTTTTTTTTCTCTGCTCAGGAGGTACTAAACTGAAAGTATGCATGGTTGTAAAGAATATCTCAAATTTGGAACCATAGCTATGAGGGATAAATCATTTTCATCTAGCAGATTTTCAGTGGCCAATTCCCTTTAAGTCTTCTTTTATCTTGTGAAACAGCAAAGAAGTAATTCAGTAGCCTATTCTTGATTCTCACTGTGCCTTCCAGACATCTGTCTTCTGACAATCTGGGCAGAAGATCCTCTTCAGAACTCCTTCTGTCGTCTTTCTCTGAAGCAGCTTCACATGCATGATCTAAGCTCCTTCTTCAAGCTCTTCTCTTAGGATATGTTGCTGTTTTCTTATTCCTCAGACTTTGCTTGTCCTACCTGAGTACCTGAACTAATTGACTAACTCCAACCCATCTCAAAAGGCTGTACAGAACAGATCAATCCAATGGTTCTTTCACTACCCCTGGCTTCAAGTAAAGTCAGCCCTCCATATCTACAGATTCTTTATCCACGGATTCAACCATCCATGGTGTGAAAATATTTTTTAAAGCATAAATTCCCAAAAGTAACCCTTGGTTTTGCATTTTATATGACATTGTATTTAATGGGACTTGAACACCCATGGATTTTGATATCCACAGGGCCTGGAACCAAACTCCAGAGAATACAATGGGTCCACAGTACTGAAGAAGAGTATGGTTACATAGGGTTTTAAACTGGGATCTTAAAACTATGTCCTAAATTTATAAAAACCTGTTGAGGTGACCCATGCCTGTTGGGTTTCTAAATGTAGATCCTCATCTCAGATATGGAAATATGGATATAAAAAATGTTGTATGGACAACATCAGAGATTGCACACACTGGATATGATAAACAACCTTGAATGGATGGTTGTATGCCTTCTTGGTGTACAATCCTCATTTTATACATTATATATAACTATAAAATTAGTTCTGGCCCCATACACTTTTATTTGGGCCCTCACTCTTCCCTCCAATTTACCTATGTCCTTAGTCCTAACTGTTACCAGAATGCGTCCCTAAGGACCTATTCCATTCTGGAATTCAGCCCTCAAACCAAAGAAAGTGTACTGGTGTACAAGGTACAACATTGCATAATGCCCCAATTAAATTATAACACTTAACATATTTGAAATCCCACTAAAGAATAAATACTATTATTTCATACTTCAGTGTTTCATATGGCTTTTAAAAAAGAAAAGCACAACACTTCAGCCTAATGAATGCCTTGAACAAAATTATTGAACAAAATTATTCATTATTTAAGTACACAGGAACATTAATTAAATTTGGAATTACTAAAGTTGTAATCACTTTTATGTGCTGAAAAATGCTTTTAGAGTTTCATTGCAGCCAACAGGACACTGAAGGGGCAAATAAGTATTTTTAAGAATCAAAATATTAAATCCACTAGGGGCCTAAGCAGACTGCCAGAAATAGTGCACATTAAATTGAGGCACTGCCCTGGCTCAGTGCTAGGGAATCATGGGAACTGTAATTTATTGTGGCACCAGAGCTCTCTGACCGAGAAGGCTCCATGTCCCAGAAAAAAATACAGTTCCCATGACTCCCTAGCACTGAGCCAGGGCAGTGCCTCAATTTAATGTGCACTATTTCTGGCAGTCTGCTTAGGCCTTAGGTTACAGGCAAACCTGATAAAGTCTGTAAAAGAAAACTATATAGCTAATAAAATTTTTGTTTCCAATTTTAAAAAGCCCTTTTTTTTTTTTTTGTAATGCCAACTAGAGATAGAGATTGTAATTCCAACTAGAGACTTTCCTTTTTTAAAGTGTGTTTACAAGTGGGATGTGGGTTTTACAATGCTGTAATTTTAAACTACAATTTGCAGATGATACAAAGTACTAAGAATTCTTAAGATGTCTTGCCACTTGCATTAATTAAGACAGAAGAAAACTAGCAGAAATAGCTGGAGGATGGATTCCCAGCTGGATCACATAAAATTTACCATTTATCTTCCTTCTGTTGTACCTCTATATATGTTGTAGCTTTTCATTCTGTTGTATCTCAATGTACCTCTATATATTGTCCCTGTCAAATCTCTCAATCTCAATCTCTCTCAATCATCTATCAGTCTTTTTAATTTATATCCTACCTTCCTGCCAGGATTTGACCCAGAGTATGAAAAGACATCTACAGCTCTCTAATAATTGAAGCTCTCTAATAATGGAAACCAGCCAGAAAGTGTGGGAACATTGTAAACTTTTCCATAGGTTCTATGCAAAATATTTTCTATATCTGGGACAGTGTGATGTTGAAGAACATTAGCAAGGGCAAGCAAACCCTTTTTACTCTTCTTCTAGTTTTACTACCCATGCATTCACAGCCATCTTTGTGGAGCTGAATTAATGTTGCCTCTCTCCACTATTTCCTTCCAGGTCTGACATGTCATGTCCTCCTTAGATAGGCGGGGGGGGGGGGGGGGGGGGCGGAACTATATCTATTGAATTGGCTAGTGTATATAGGTTACAATGTTGTTCCTTTTGTTTTTGTTTTTTAGGAAAATGTACAACTCCCCCCCAAAAAAAACAGGTGGGTAAGAATTTGGGATTTCAAAAAAAAAAAAAACAAACAGCCCAAGCTGAATAAAATCACTTGAATATGGGAGAACACAGAACTGACAGATTCAGCCAATCTTAGGGGGGTTGCAGACTGCCAGAAATAGTGTGAATTCAGTCCACTTTTAGGGTTAGGGTTAGAGTTAGGGAACCATGGGAATTGTTTTTTTTCAGGGACATTGAGCCTTCTCTGTCAGACAACTCTGATGCCACAATAAAATACAGTTCCCATGGTTCCCTAACTCTAACCCTAACCCTAAAAGTGGACTGAATTCACACTATTTCTGGCAGTCTGCAACCCCCCTTAGTCAGCATGCACAAGTATGTATTTCTTTATTGCCCTATATTCAAATATACAATAAAATTAATTAAAAACAATGAATGATAATGATGGCCGAGGTTCTAAATCAGCTACGCTGTTGTTGTTGTTGTTACTTGTCTTGAAGTTGTTCCCAACTTATGATGCCCCTTTCACAGGACTTTCTTGGCAAGATTTGTTCAGAGGGGGTTTGCCTTTGCCTTCATCTGAGGCTAAGAGAGTGTGACTTGTCCAAGGTCACCCAGTGGGTTTCCATGGCTGAAGGTGGATATGAAGCCTGATCCCTAGAGTTGTAGTCCAACACTCAAAGCACTTCACCACACTGGATCTCACTACACCATAATACTTGGCTAAATATATTTAATTAAATATCATCTCCTAACCCAACCCCCCACAACCCCACCTTACCAGGCAGTAGCCTCTGTAAGTGACAGAGATCTGTTCTCCTGTCAATCGAGACACAGCAGACAGATGTTTCCATTCCCCTCCCAGCAGTGATCTCTAGTGTGACAATCAGAAGCAGATCCTCATTACCATTTGTCCTCACACTGGAGATCACTGGTGAGAGGGGGTAGAAATTGTTAGAATTGGGTCCCAAGGGAAAATGTACATTGTGGGATAGTGCAGCAGCCATGATGACACAGCATTTGGCTACGGCTGAGTCATGCAGCCTCATGCTGATGTCACAGGACATGACATCATGGGGGTAGTCACCTGGTGCTGGAAAGCACAGAAACTGCTGCAAAAGTGCTGTGTCACTCAGGTGAGTGACAGGTGTCCAGCAGGAAGAGGCAGGGCCAGAAAGCCATGTGGAGCACAGGCTATATAAGGCACAAGCCTCTGGACACACATGTGACTGTGGATGTGGATGTGGATTGTGGGTTGAGTTCGTGGATTGCCGTTGGAGTTGCGTTGGTGTATGCTGTACATATCTGTATATAGAGCAACAAAGATTAATGTCCTTCATGAGACATCTGGCTGTAGAGTCTCTGTGCTCTATCTGGAAGGGGAGAGGAGTTTCTCCAGCTGACAAGCAGCCTGCTTCATCGGAGAAGTCTGGATCCTGGTGATTCACGTTACGTGGTCTCCACGCGCTGCGTTACCACGCCTAACAGAAATGTCAGTCTGCTGTATCTTGATTGACAGGAGAACAGAGTGCTATGTTCCATTGCTCATGGTGGTTATCACCCAATAAGGCAGGACTGGGGACTTTTACAATCCCTATGTACTCCCTGCACTCTTGCTACAATTGTGAATACATAGGTGTCATGAATGCAGATCAGTAGCAGATATATAATTCTAGGTTCCACATTCATAATTGCCATTGTGAATCCCAACGAACAATTTTAAAAGATTAAAAATATATTAAATAGTTAATCAATTAAAACCAGACATTTAAAACCAGTTAAACTAAGCAATTTTAAATAGTGTACCCATAGCACATACGCAGCCTGGATAAAATCAATTTGGCCCAAAGGATTTAATAAAAAGCCAAGTTTTGAATTGACACTGAAATGATACCATTGTTGGCACCAAGGGGAGAGCATTCCACAAGTGGGGTGCCACTGCAGAGAAAACCTAACAATGTTTTTCTTATGTTGCACCATTAAAAAGATCCAAAAATCACAGTAAAGAAATACCTTTATAAGGATCAGCTCAAACATGCATAATGTCATGACCATGTCTTCTCTCCCCACATTGTATTTTCTTGCCCAGAAAAGTGTTATTAAAGACAGCAAAAGAGAAGGAAAGAAGGAGAGAGAGAAACTGTGGCACTTTTAAGGCCAGGAGGGCAAAATATTTTTGATCTTCCACACACTTTGCAGCTGCCACAGTCTTGGTACCCATTTGTGTATCTATTTATGCTGGGGGTACTGCTCTCCCTTTAGTGCCACTGCCAAGCCCACTGACCAACCAAAATCAGCAGGAAAGTGTTATTGAATATTTGCACTGAAAATCATACACAAAAGAATCAATAAAAGAGGCTAGTATTGGATTATTTGTGTAAGTAAAAAGAACCACTTTTACAATGGTCTTTTATGCTATACTGGTGGAACAGCACCGAAGTCATGCAGCAGAAGGGAATTGAATGGTCTGTTGTTCCCTTATCCTGCTGCTTTAATGGCCTTGCATGATAAAAAATAATAATAATAATAATAATAATAATAATAATAATGTATTTATATCCCGCCCCTCTGCATTGCAATTGGGCCAAATTGATTTTACTCTGCCACTCTGCCTTGCAATAAGCTCTTGAGAAAGATAGGTGCTGATGGAAAGGAATTATGATGCTGGAAAAATCTATTTTAAAATAGTGATACATTGTGGCATTGGAATAATGCCCATCCCACAGTCCCATCCTTCCTCACTTCACCTCATCTGTATTTGCTATCCAATTAATGATCAATTAATGGGGAGGGGGGAGGAAGTTAACCAATAAAGAGATATTTGGGAGGGGAAGTTTTGAACAAAACCCCACAGTTTTGCACACTATAATAAACTCTTCATAACAATTCCACACCAAAGTCCCAAAATAATCACACACAAACCCACACAAAGCCAAAAAACACACAAAAACTCTCACAGCCTCACTCATCAGGGAGAAAGCTTTTGATATTTTTCATTCTGCTTTGCTTAAGTGAAATGTGAAGACACACACCAGTTTTCATAGAGAAGAATTAATGTACTCTATTCCTACTTAGCTGATTGCTATAAACCTATTCATCATCAACTCTTTACGCTTATCTATTTAGTCTATACTCCTCAAAAAGAAAATTAAACTGAATCACAAGTTTCATTCAAGCCCTTTTCAGAGGCCCACTCCCATGATCACAAAGGTGGGCCTAAAGCAGTGGGTAAAGATTGCTAATGATGCCTTCAGATGCCTCCAAGAATATGATTGGCCATAGAAAAGTGACCTATTTGAATCCCCAAGGGAATTTTTTTCTGGAAGCAATTGGAAATTGCACTTTTTCATTTCCCAAAGTCCTAAAACATGGGACCTTCCATAATACTCAGTAACAGCTATGATTCCAGTTTAATGGTCATGGCAACATCCTGGAATTGGTATTTTAGGGAGGAGCACTTAGAATTCTCAGCCAGAGAGCTTTAATACCTCCCCAAGCTACAATCCACAGGATTCCATGCTATGGCTGCATCTACATCTGCACTGCAGAAATACTCTGGTTTGACAGGGTCTGGAAACCATTGTAAGGTGAGACTTATGGAGCTGGGTATGTTTAGCTTGGAAAAGATACAGTTAACAGGTGATATGATAACCCTGTTTAAGTATTTGAAAGGGTGTCATATTGAAGTTGGAGCAAGCTTGTTTTCTGCTGCTCCAGAGAATAGGATCTGGAACAATGGATGGAAGGTATAGGAAAAGAGAGTCCATCTAAACATTAGGAAGAATCTCCTGACAATAGGAGCTGTTTGATAGCAGACCACACTCCCTCAGAGTGTGGTGGAGTCTCCTTCTGTGGATATTTTGAAACAGAGGATGGATGGCCATCTGTCAGGAGTACTTTGAGTCTGAGTTCCTGCATGGCAGGGGGTTGGACTGGTGGCCCTTGTGGTGATTCTATGTTTAAGTGGTGATGTTAACTAACATGGCTCAATGCTATGGAATTCTGGAAACTGTAGTTCCCAGACTACAATTCCAAGAATTCCATAACATTGTGCCATGGCAAATAAAGTGGAGTCAAATTTGAGTATTTCTGCAGTGTGGATGCAGCCTATGTCACTTAAAGTGGAATATAGTACTTTAATTGTCTTGTGTGATAGGACCCCAGATACGGATACCCTGACACAAGCTAAAATGTCCAACTGTAATTCCTTTGGGGTTAGAACTCATTATTATTAGGCCCAACATTTAGGCACATGTGGAATCTGGTTCCCATGAAAGGAACTTTGGGAGCTATTCTTTGTTTTCCCCTGATCTGATATTACATCTAGAGTAAACTTTTTCTGTCCTGGACCCTTTCCCTTATCTTTAGAAATTGTCTATAAGTCAGAAGATCAAACACCAAAGCTTTTCTATCACCACATCTCTTGCAAAACTAACTTTATAAATCCTTGGAATTGTTATCTGAAAAAACATTCATGGCATGAAAGAGGAAGAGACAATAACTCTAAAGAAAAGATGAGAGGTAAGAGAACTATCTGTCAGTGTGCTTCCCTTAGGAAAAGAAGACAGGTGTAACATGGTCTATCACTCTGCAGTATATCACTGTAGGTTATATTCCAAGCATTGCCCCTGAGTTTTGAGTCCTCAAACCACAATATGTCAACACAACTTGAGCAGAACAGATCTAATGTACAAAGGCATGTTTCCAGTAACCACTACAGACACAGGAGATTATGAAAAGTACAAGATGTATTTATCTTTTAAAATACACTGTTTCCCATTGGTTACTCATGGCTTTTGGAGTTCACAGTATAAACAAAGCAGTGTGTTAGTTTATCTAAGTGGTTGCATATGTATAATTTAATAAAGTGCAGTTGGAAGGATTTTGTTCTCAAAGGCAAGGTTGCTAAATAATGTCACTGAGGGAACTTAAGGGGCAGGGAGGAAGCTACTGATATTAATGTGATTTTTGAGAAAAGGGCACTTGCAGAAATTCTTAGGAATAATTTCTATGCAATAGTATCGCAGTGCCCTTTTATGTAAAATGTTATCACTTTTTATCCAATTCATCTCAAACTGTTCTCACAAACCAGATTATGTGGATCTTGCTAGCGCTGAAGAATAAAGCCATTTGGAATCATAGCTCTAGAAGGCGTGGCATCATCATTCCTTCTTCTAAAGCAAGATTGCATTTCTATATTATGTATTTGTTGTTAACTGCCCTCAAGTCAACTTCAACCTCTGGTGACCCTGTGAAAGAGGCATCTTCAAGACTCCTCATCCTCAATGGACCTGCTCAGTTCCTGCAAACTTCTTTGATTGAGTCTATCCATTTAGTGTGTAGTCTTCCTCTCTTTCGGCTGCCCTCTATCTTTCCAAGCATTATTGTCTTCTAAGTGAGACGTTTCTTCTCATGATGTGGCCAAAGTCATTTAGTGATGTTAGTCATTTTAGTCATTTTTGCTTCTAGGGAAAGGTCAGATCTGATTTGTTCTTGTACCCATTTGTTTGTCTTTTTAACTGTCCATGGTATTCTCAGTTATTCTTTTCCAGCACCACATCTCAAATGAGTTGGTTTTCTATCAACTTTCTTCACTGTTCAGCCATAAATATGATGGCATGAACAATCCTCACTTTGGGGTTCAATTGTATATCTTTGCACTTTAGGGTCTTATCTAATTCTTTCATAGCTGCCCTTCCTACTCCTAGTTTTCTCTTGATTTCTTGACTGCCTTTTCTGTTCTGCTCAGTTTCTGATCTAAGATATGTCTATTGACTATTTTAATTTTCTCATCATCTATATTGAATCTGTGAATATACTCCATGGTCATTATTTTAGGGCCAATGCAGACCAGCACAAAGGTCCAGCCTGGGGGTGGAGCTGGGATCAGGCAGCCACACGCTGGCCACCCTGACTCCACCCCAATGCTGTCCTGATGCTGTATGCCCATCCGCATGGCACGCAGCATCAGGACGCCGTCTTGGCACAGTGTGTGTGCATGCCGCACCAAAAGGATGCAAAAGAGCCACCGTGGCGGCTCTAAGGGAGGCCTTTTGCCGCCCCCAAAAGGAACAGCATTTTGTTGCACTTTTGGGGGTGGCAAAAAGTAGGATCAGGGCCACAGCATGTGGTTGCCATGGCCCCAATCTGCTGCTCCCAAGGGTGGCTCTATGCTGCTCCTTTCAGGCCATCTTCATTGGCCCTTTGTTTTCTTAATGTTCAGCATTAAACCTTGCCTTTGCACTTTCTTCTTTGACTTTCCTTTGTAGTTGTTCCAAGTCATTGTTATTTTCTGCTAGTTTTATGGTGTCAATTGCATATCTTATAGTTGTTGTTGTTGTTGTTGTTGTTGTTGTTGTTGTGTGCCTCCATGTTATTTCTGACATATGACGACCTGAAAATGAACCTATCAATGGTTTTCCTGGCAAGATTTGTTCAGAGATTTGCCATTGCCTTCCTCTGAGGCTCAGAGTGTGTGACTTGCCTGAGGTCACCCAGTGGGTTTCATGGTCAAGCGGGGAATCGAACCCTGATTTCTATAGTCATAGTCCAACACTCAAACCACTACACCATGCTGGCTCTTATGTATAGATATTTATATTTTAACTAATAATTTTTTAAATGTTAACATTTCTTTTTACACCCAAATATTTCTTGGTAAATGTTTGTTACTTTCTTATTTAAAGCCTTTACAGAAGAGGTTTCTGTAGAGTCATTATGATGCATTGGCATTTAGAATACTTGGATAAACTGTTTCTATTCAAATAATTTTGTATTTGAAGCATTTACTTTCAAAAATGTCTATACATTTTTAAACACATAACCATATACAGTCAGGAGCAAAAGACTCATAGAATTACAGATGCAAAAAATATAAGCCACACTAGCTTTTGCATCGGTTATATTCCACTAGCGTTATTATTAGTACACAGTACTATTTAGTTTCCAAATCTCAGCACACATTCCTTCTAGATTTTTCTTTTACTACTTTGCCACTAATAAAGATTCATCTGCATTCATGTGTCCCTGGGTATGTGGACTTTTCTAAATGCCTTTTTTTTTTCTTAACAGGAAGTTTCTATTCATGTTTAGAATGTTAGAAATCTCTAGCCATTCAGGAACCCATTCAGGAACCCTGACAAGGCAGGATTCCTGATTTCACAGTTAGCTGAAAGCAGATACATCCTGTTCACCAAACATCCTGCAGAGCACAAGCAAACCTTCTGAGGAGAACACATGCTTTGGAAATTTGGGTGGGACTTTGCATGCATTTCCCTGCCCCTATTTTAGCCCACATGTCTATAGACAAGCATTTGCATAGGAATTTTGTTAATTTTTACAAGCCTCAAATAAACTATGACATTCATTTTATATTTATGTATTATTCACACATATTTTTTTCAACAATATTGCTACCATCAATGATTTAGGAAATATCAATAATTTATCTTTTTCATGTCATTTTACTGAATGAAAGTTAATGCTCAGTGAAGCTTCCTGTTCTGCTTTTTATATTTATTCTCTATTTTCTTTTCTAGTTTTATCAAATCTATTGTTTATGCTCTATGAAATCTTCTTAACTATCAGAATACATGTTTTAGCTTTCTGGAACAATCTACTAGATGTTTTCCACGCAAGTGATTTTCTAATGGTCATATAACAGATCTCAGACACTAGTTATTCTCTCTTCAAAGCTTTATTAGACTAATTTCCCACTACAATATTAGCAGGAGACCTTAATGGGTTTTTCATAGCATGTTTATTGTTCCCAAACCAAAAAGAATCCTTCCCACAAATGAAAGTTCCAGACAATACTTTGAGTAATGTGTCTACACATGGAAACCTTAGGGGGGTGTAAAAAGGGGGTCAGATTTAGACAAAGTGTTATGTGCTTTTCTGAAAATAAATACATCTTAAAGAAATACTACTATGAGGTACTTTGTAAGAAGACTGAAACATAATTTGATTGACACAGTGAGTGGGCCTGAAATGCCCCTTGTTCACCTGCTTCACACTGCAAGTAATAGTGAAACCCAATGTCTGGAAATAACTATTACAAATAGCTAATAATGTATTATTTTCCCACACCAAAGACATAGCTGTATTGGATTATGATTGTGATTCATCAAGGAATAACCTACCCCCTTTTACAGTGTAGTTGTAACTTACACTGGCTAGGAAGTCTAGGAGCTGTAGCCCAAAATTAAAGTTTTTATGTACTGTTTTTCAGTTACTTCCATAGTTATGGGGGTGACTGGAAATGGATAAAGCTGAAGATGTTGGACACAACTGGATTTGATTAGAAAAGCAAAGCTAAGGAAAGGAAAGAGAGTTCCAAAGTCTGGGAGTCACCACAGAGAAGGGTCTCTCTCATGTTCTCATTAAACTAAAGTTGTTATACCCCTGGTTTTGTCCAGGTTTTACCCAGATTCCAGGCATTCCATCCAGTACCTGTGTGTATTTTTGTGTTAAATTAACAAGGGGGAGTTGTAGAGTCCAATCACAATGAAGAATTAAAAACACAAGCCCTCCCAATGGACAGCACTTCCCCCCAGTCTGTGTCCACCTATAGTTAGCATAAGAAAACTAGATGTGTAGCTGTTTGCTTTGAATTTACAGAATGCTTGTTTTGGCCCTCAGATGTTTTGAAGGAGGCTGACTGTTAGCTTGAAGTGAAATAATTTTTTTCAACATTAGAAGTTATAGAGAGCTATACAAATCATGTCCTCCAAACAATCCTTTATAGCAGGGGTAGGCAACCTAAGGCCCGGGGGCCAGATGCGGCCCCCCAAGGCCTTTGGACCGGCCCCAGGTCGGTCCTGCTGCCGCCCCCGCCATAATGATATTGATTATTGTTGTTATTACTTGTTCTTGGGGTTTTCTTGGCAAAATCTCCACAGGGGTTTTGCCATGGCTTTTCTGGGGCTGAGAGAGTGTGCATGCATTTTTTAAAATTTTTAATTTTTTAAAAAAATTATTTTTATTTTTTTATTTTTTTATTTTTGGTGCTTTGGGCCCCCCCAATTGTCTGAGGGACAGCAACCCGGCCCCCGGCTCAAAAAGGTTGCCTACCCCTGCTTTATAGTAATATAACAGCATCTATTTTAAGTGTTAGAATTTATGTGGCAATTGTATGTACACTTATGCCTTAGACCAGTAAGCACTTTTGTCTCACATTTGAGTAATCACAGTTTAAATTCTCCTACTTGAAAAGAATCCAACAGTGTTGAATATGACATATTTCTCTGAGAGAAAGTTAAAAGCACATTTTGTTTTGGTGAATGGAGGGAAGGAGAGAATTTATTTCATTGCTTAACCACAGTGAAATAAAACAGAAATTTAACTACAAGGCCATCAGCTGCATTTTGCCATCTGTCCTTTCATGTTCAGGTATATAAAATAAATGTAATCTATCAACAGAGATGTTCATGAATAAGAAATTGGCTTATAATTAAATGTGAAGTGCTTTTCAGAGACAAGTGATAATGCAACCAGATGTTATTATGGGGCGTTATCATGAGAAAGCAGCTACTGAGTATTCTAGCCCAAATATGGAATTCTATGTAGCTTTAAGTTTTCTTTAAATATTAAAGATTGAAAAGTTTCATTTAGGAACTAAGGAATACTTATACAGTGGAATCTCATGTCACTATCAATGCATGAGTAATCAGCATTCAGGCCTCATCTTCATATTGTCAGATATAAGTCCAGCAGCCACTTTTTGTTTGAGTTCCTCCTTCTTTTGAAGTATGTTAAGAAACTCCCATTACTGAAGAGCCACATTACATCTAGATCTACTAGTGTTGATGACATTTAGAATTACCTCCAGGGTTATTTTATCCAACTCTGCCTTTTTGGTGGTAGTTGAATTTATATTAATAATGTCAGGGAGAAAACCTAGCCTATGAGTGAAGAAGATACTTTGAGTTTGCTTCAAAGGACTACCTTGGGATTTTGAAAGCCATATAGAAGCCATTTATGGAACCACTTTCTCATGTTGGCCTGTAATGCCCGATTCATTTACTTTGTGATATCCAGGGAAGAAAAGTGCAGGTCTGCTGTGTAGTTCTGGTTACATCCTCAAGTGTACAACTGAACTGGAGAAGTGATGAGAGACTAAGGGGGGTTGCAGACTGCCAGAAATAGTGCAAATTGAGTCTTAGGGTTAGGGTTAGGGTTAGAGAATCATGGGAACTGTATTTTATTGTGGCACCAGAGCTCTCTGACAGAGAAGGCTCAATGTCTCAGAAAAAAATCAATTCCCATGATTCCCTAGCACTAACCCTAACCCTAAAAGTGGACTCAATTTGCACTATTTCTGGCAGTCTGCAACCCCCCTAAGAAAGGTGTAGGATAAGAAATCTAGTAATGATGTCATCATAGTGCCCTCATCTGTAAGCAATTAAGCTTTACAAACACTAGCAGAAGAAGGGAACCAAACTTGGCCTCTTTTGCTATGAATCTGTGCCATCCACCCAGTTGTTTTCCGTACCACTTCAGGTTGTTTCAGCACAGTTATGTCATAATTAGTGAGAGAATGGGGTTAAGTCAAAATTCCACTTTATCTCCTTTGGTAAAATTTTGGCTGACTTTAGCTCTTTGGCTCTGTAGCTGACAATGAAGGATCTACTGATCATTAATAGCAACTGGTAGTGGAAGAGGATGGAGGTACATGTGCAAGTGCTCCTCACTACTTCGCCATCCTGTCAATTTTCAGCACTCCTATATTGGGCACGGGGGTCATCTGTATCCCCTCTTAGCTCTGGTGATCAGGCTGAATGCCTACATATCATCTTGTAAAACCATGTTAAATGTCAGAGCAACCAGCAGTCCACATATGGAACCAAAAATCCGCAATATATACCACTGCTGCCTAGGAACGTCCTGGTTTTTCTTTGGAACATCTCCATTCCTACCATGGGAAGATCAACATTTGTTCTTTTTTGAAACAGCTGATGAGATCACAGCTCATGTATAGCACATAATGTGACTGTGAACTTGGAGAAGAGAAAACTTTGGGATCTATTTTAATTGGGGAATGTTCACAAAGATGTGGTGCAAGCTTAATGTTTTAAGGACTGGAAGTTCTCATCTTTGTTCTTGTTTTCTCACACATATGCATTTTGTTAACGTACACAGCCGCCCTCAGCAGTACATATCAAACTTTGTTTCCATACTCATGCTATTTCTAAAACATTCTTTCCACAATTTTTACTTCCTATCACAGGCTAGGACTAGAGTCCAAGGTCACAGGATGTGAACAAGAGAGAAGAATTGGCTCACTAGATACCAAAACATTGGCTAATGGAAAAGGGACTGTGGAGGAGGGTCCCAATTAATAAAGGAACTCTTGGGGGTATGGAAAGCTAACACAGGACACAACAGAGAACATGTGAACTCTTTCTTTTTAAAGAAATCACTTGCAGATGACAGTTAATAAGAAGCAAAAGAAAGCATATCTGTTAATAAAACAAAACAAAAAAGCTGAGATAAAATGTTGGGTTTTGGTATGTTAAAGAAGTGTGTTATTGAAGAAATACTAATGCAGATGCAATGTAATGCATGGTATACAAGGAGGAAATAATTAGTTTGTCTCAGCACTGATGTTTGTACTTGCATTAATGGGCCTCCTTCCAATACCCAGTGTATTGTACTATGAGATGTATCCAAAATTTATTTCAAGTCCTAGTCTTTTATTAACACAATTCTGTTTTGACCAAACAGAGTCTACTAGGGAAGAGGAAGAGGGGAAAATATAGATGAAAATTCTCAGAGTCAGGGATAATCTAGATATGGTGCTAAGCAGATGTTCTAAAGAACAAAAATAATGAGGTAAAAAAAACATGGCAGTGACTTGGATCCAGACCTAAGTACCCTTATAGTAGACTTTGAAATTAGTTGGACTTAACCTAGGTTGTTGTTGTGTGCCTTCAAATCAAGCAGGGATTCAAACCCTGGTCTCCAGAGTTGTAGTTGTACACTCAAATCAGTACACCAGGTTGGCTTATGTGGTGTAAGTTATACACCACATAACTTATAGGTATGACTTACTTATCCCATTCATTTTAGTGGGTCTGAATGAAGCCCAATCTGACCTACAGTTGTTGTTGTTGTTGTTGTTTGAAGGACTATTTAGTCCAAGTCTGCTTTGAATATAAAGACAAGGGAAACAGGGCTCTTAAAGTTACCCATGAACAGTAGCACCTGGACAACAGGCTGAAAGGTCATATGGCTGAAGTCTGCCATCATTTTGGTGAGATATAGTATACTTCTGTTTAAATTATCAGCCCTAGGCTGTCATTCAGGTTCTGTGTAGGCTAAACCAGGCATTATTCTAATGTGCAACTACACGTATTTTGTGAAATAGGAAAATCAATGTACAATTGGAAATTGGTTTGGGGCAGTTGGCTATATGGGTTTTAATCATGAAAAAGGTTAATTCTTTAAACAGATGAATGAAAAAAAGATAAAGAAACAGAATATTAGGAAAAGCCATTGGATGACCTTGGGTGAGCCATACACTCTCAGCGTAAGAGGGAGGCAACACCAAATTTCATCTGAATACATTTTACTAAGAAAACTTTACAACAGGGGTGCCATAAGTTAGACTTGACTTCAAGACGCATAACAGCAGCAACTGTTACCTTTCAATCTTTATACCATTACATTAATAGGATATTAGTGGAACCAACTGGACAATTACTCCATTTGTTACAAAGGAGAATAAATGAATAACACTATATCTGACTGCTTTGGAACCAGGAATCACAGGTACCTAGAAAGTCCTGTTTTCCAACACCCCAGTTTGTAATCACTTTAATTATTACATAAACTTTGTCAATTCTGATTCATTCCTCAGTTCCATTTTACCTCAACAGATCTTTACTCTAGGGCTGCATCTGCACTGCAGAAATAATGCAGTTTGACATCACTTTAACTGCCATAGATCAATGCTATGGAATTCTGGGATTTGTAGTTTGTTGTGGTACCAGATACAGATGGCTAAATATCTTACAAAACTACAGTTTCAGAATTCCATATCTGAGCCATGGCAATTAGTGCAGTGCGGATGCAGCCAATGTCTTGGCTGCTTCATTGGACATTATCACACTAGCGGCAAGAAAAGCGGCAAGGAATCAATTCAGAGCCATACTGGAATGATTCTGGTCGCGCAGGCCGTAATTCCTCTTTGAAAGAGGAATTCAAAAGAGCTGGAATGATGCAGTGATGTCGCAAGGATGATGCAGGGATGGGCGGGGTTTGCCGCGACGTCGTCTGATCACGGAGGCCAAGGAACCAGAATGATGGCGAAAGGGTGGGGCTGCTTTAGACCCCGTGTGATAACGTCCATTATCCCTAGCAATCATACAGAACTCACAGTTATAAATCAGGGTAGTGACTTCTCAATTGCTCAGTTATATAGAGAGCCTTTGTCCTCAGCTATTCCAAAGGAAGGTGACCTTTTTAATTATCATCTCCTCCTGATTTTATATCCTTCCTGCTAGCCTCTTAATTTACTTGTTCACTCTAAATGTCTTTTTCCCATTTCAGTTTTCCTCTCTTTTTTTGCTATTTAGAAAAAAACTTAGAAAGCGCTCACAGAATTTGGAAACTGAGCTGAGTACAGTGGGTCCTTGTTATCAGCTAGGGTTTGGTTCCAGGACCCCCGTGGATAAGAAAATTTGTGGATGCTTAAGTCCTATTAAGTACAATGGCATAGTAAAATGATGTCTCATATATAAAATATAAAATCAAGGTTTGCTATTTGGAATTTATACTTTTTTGGAATATTTTCAAGCTGTGGAGCTTGAATCTGTGGATAAAAAAATACATGCATAAGGAGGGCAGATTATATTTCTTTGTCTCAATCCCACAGCATACATACAGTAATCCTGTAATTTTGTGGTCCTGAAGCAGTGAAAATCAGGTGGAATTGATTCTATATTTGTCCATTTGATATTTTCTGGCATCTAAGACAACTTTTTAACCCTGGAAAAGGGTCTCAAAAGTTGGGGGTCATTTTATATGCAGGGTAGAGAAGCAGAAGGAGGAGGATGAAGGGAGATGGAGAAGGAAGCCAGGAGAGAGGAGGAAGAGGATGAGAACGAAGGGAGAAAGAGAAGGAAGCCAGGAGAGAGAACGAGGAGGATGAAATGAAGGGAGAAATAGAAGAGAGCAAGGAGAGAGGAGGAGGAGGATGAGAACGAAGGGAGAAATAGAAGAGAGCTAGGAGAAAGGAGGAGAATGAAGAGGAGAATGAAGGGAGAAAGAGAAGGAAGCCAGGAGAGAGAAGGAGGACGATAAGGACAAGGGGAGAAAGAGAAGGAAGCTAGGAGAGAGAAGGAGGACAATGAGGATGAGGGGAGAAAGAAGGAAGCCAGGAGAGAGGAAAAGGAGGACAATGAGGATGAGGGGGGAAAGAGAAGGAAACCAGGAGAGAGGAAAAGGAGGACGAGGACGAGGGGAGAAAGAGAAGGAAGCCAGGAGAGAGGAGAAGGAGGAGGGGAGAAGAAGAAGGAAGCCAGTTCTACAGTATGGCTGCAGTCTGAGTCTGCACTGCAGAAATAATGCAGTTTGACACTGCTTTAACTGCCATGACACCATCCTGTGGACTCCTAGGATCTGCAGTTTGCTTTGTGGTATCAGAGCTCTCTGACAGAAAAGGCTCAATATCTCACAAAACTGCAAATCCCAGAATTCCATAGCCTTGAGCCAGGGCCGTTAAAGCAGTGTCAAACTGCTTTAATAAATTTCTGCAATGCAGATGCAGCCAAAGTTGATGTGTTGCTTGGGCATGGCTTCTTTAATAAATAATTCTGAACAATGAGAGAGAGAGAGAGAGTACCCTTGAAGATTTATCTAAAGAAGAACCAAGTTCCTTAACTTGGAGGTTATATGCGTATATTGTGTGCCTTCAAATTGTTCCTGATTTATGGTGATCATGGGGTTTTCTTGGCAAGATTAGGTCAGAGGAGGTTTGCCATTGCCTTCCCCTGAGGCTGAGAGTGTGTGACCTGTCCAAGTTCACCCAGTGCATTTCATGGCAGAGTGGGGAATCAAACCCAGGTCTCCAGAGTGGTAGTCCAACACTCAAACCAGTACACCATGCTGGCTCCTATTCCCATGTACTACTTATGAAACAATTGCAGACTTTTTGTTAATTCTTGTTGTGTGTCTTCAAGTCCTTTCCGACTTATGGCAACCCTAAGGCAACCTTATCATGGGGTTTTCTTGGCATGTTTCTTCAAATGGGGGTTGCCATTACCATCCTCTGAGGCTGAGAGTATGTGACATGCCCAGGGTCACTTACTTGGCCACAAATTGTACATACCCCAGAATGCATCACCAAGTATATTGGCAGTCCTTCCCCCCAACACTTTCTCATTTCCCCCCAACCATCTCATAGCTGAGAGATGGAAATAATTTTAAAGCGGCATTTAAATCTGGACTTTTTTTTAAAAAAAAAAAGTAAGGTCCAAAACACACTGCAGAAATAAATGCTAGGGAATATGGGAGCTGTAGTTTGTGGTATTTATAAGTGACAGTTTTCCTGCCAAGTACCTGCATGTCATAAGGCTTTGAATTAAAATTACCATATTGAAATCAAAACTGATTTTTTAAAAAAAAATTATTTGGTGTGCATTGGAAGAGGAGTCATCTTATACGGCGAGTATATCCCAAAAATCTATATTTTAACTGGAAAAATTGTGGGGGGGGGGCATCTTATACCCCGTCATCTTATACGCAGGAAAATATGGTAATTTGCTTGTTTGGGCCTTGTTATATCCTTATATATAAAACATATGTTTTGTTCATTTAATTCAATGCAAGCCATTTGTAGTCAGCCTGAATCCAGGTTATTCTTTATTATTATTAATAATAATAATAATAATAATAATATTTATTTCTATCCCGCCCCTCTACTGAAGCTTACAACAATAAAATCTCACAGTACACCCTCCTAAGCCCAAACCCACCCACCCCTTAAAACAGTATTAAACATCATAAAATTAAAACAATTAATAACAATAAAACAATTTTGGTGGTTTACAACAATAAATGTTAAAACCAGTCTAATAGACAGCCTGCGAACTCTGAATAGTATGGCAAAATGTGACAGCAGGTGGGGGGAAATTATTCTTTTGAAGCATCATCTATTCCTTCCAGTTGGGTGTCATCTGCAATTTTGATGCACTTCCCCTCTATTCCTTTATGCAAGTCAATGATAAAGATGTTGAACATCATGCTCAGAACAGAATCATGTCACACCCCAGTTGTAAGTGGTCTGCCACAAAAAATAGGCAGACAATCTAGGGTGTAGATTTCTTTAAAACCTTTGGAATGCTTCTAAGAATATGCTGAACATTTTGACCTCTCCCTAACAAGATGCATGATCTAGACCAGGGGTAGGCAACCTTTTTGAGCCGGGGGCCAGGTTGCTGTCCCTCAAACAATTGGGGGGCCGAAGCACCAAAAATAAATAAATAAATAAATAAATAAATAAATGTTCTTTAAAAATAAAAAAATATGCATGCACACTCTCTCAGCCCCAGAAAAGCCATGGCAAAACTCCTGTGGAGATTTTGCCAAGAAAACCCCAAAAACAAGTAATAACAACAATAATCAATATCATCATGGTGGGCAGTGGTGGTGGGGGTGGCGGCGGCAGCGGCAGCGGCAGGATCGGCCTGGGGCCGGCCCAAAGGCCTCAGGGGGCCGCATCCGGCCCCCGGGCCTTAGGTTGCCTATCCCTGATCTAGACCTAAGGAAAGAATATTCAAAAATATTCAAAAAATGGTCAAAAAACAGGGTTTTTGAGTATCAAACTGACAGGATAAAAACTGGACTGATGTGAATTTTTGCTGTTCAGATCTTATTCTATGCAAATTTGCAGATGGGTTATGGAGAAAATAGCATTTTTGGTGCAGCAAACATCATTTTCTGTGCAGAAAATATTTCTATATAGAAATATTATTTGTTACACTGAAAAAGCTGATTCCTGCATGGAAAATGCTGTTCTTGGGAATTTATTCTATGCAAAGTTAACATGTGAGTGGTTTGCATAGAAAGAAAATAGCTTTACATAGGACTTTATCACATGGGGGAAATTGGTAGAAAATGAGGTTTTAAAGAGCCATTACCCCATAAAAATTGTGCAATCGGGTGAAAGATTTTCACCAGGGGTAGGCAACCTTTCCCTTTTAAGGGCCAAGGGACTTCAGCTCCAAGAAGCCTCAGCCATGATGGCCAATAGTCCCATGTTGGCCAATAGCTCCTGGGATTCTGTGAGCTGAAGTCCCTTGGCCCTTAAAGGAGACAGGTTGCCTACCCCTGATTTTCGCATTACCTCATGATTAAAGAACCATTATCCAGGGAATAACCAGGCAATAAAAAGCAAAAAATCAATCATGGGGAAATTCTATGAATGATTTGTTGCTGGTTATTCCCTGGTTATTCCTGAGATAATGTAAAAATCTTAAGCATGATCATGTGATTGTCACAGGATATTCACTGCTTAAACCCCCGATTTCCCCCATGTGATAAACTCCATTGAAAACATCATTTACTGCACAGAAAATGATATAGCAAAAAATCTGTTTGTTGTGCAGAAAATACACTTGAATTTTGCTCAGTATAAGTCCCGAATTCCAATAAACTGCAAAAACTTTTTTGCAGTAGGAAAAAAATTGCTAAAGTGCCTTATTCCTTCAGAAGAAACTCAGTGAAAAATTACATCCTTATACATAACACATGTTTTGTTCATTTAATGCAATGCAAGCCATTTGTAAAGATGTTAACCAATGCCATGCCCAGAAAAGGGGCCTAAAGTGTTTGAGAGGGGTCCAAAAACATGGGGAAAAAATTCAGTGCCCCTTAAAAGGATACAATTTGGATCAAAATGGATTTTTTTCCCAGGGAGATAGTCGAAGATGTGGCCTTTGAAGATCTCATGTGGGACCTAATGTGATTCATGGCTTGGGTCCAGCTTACTTGGGACCTAATGTGATTCATGGCTTGGGTCCAGCCTCCTCCCATATAATCCTTCCTACACACTCAGGTCCTCTGGGAGGAACTTACTACAGTCAATGAAAACTAGACTGGTGGTGACTTCCCAGAGTACCTTTCCAGCTGCCGCTCCTAAAATTTGGAATGACCTGCTGGAGGAGTCTCACCAGATTACATCCCTTGATGTTATTATAAAAGCGATAAAAACAATTCTCTTCTGGCAGGCCTTCCCAGCCTGACCTCTATCCTGATCTGAACTAACAGCCCATTTGATCTAGCTCCCCTAGACATTGCCACTGTTATTGAAGGGAGGGTGGGTTGAAGGGGTGGGAAGTTCAGGGATTATTTTCTTATTATTATTTCTGTAATTGTTTTAATCTTTGCTGTTACCCGCCTCTATCCTCAACAGAGAGAGATGGGATACAAATAAATATTATTATTATTATTATTATTATTATTATTATCTACCCTCAGTTGCCCACCCTTATCTAAAACTACTTCATCTTTCTATGATGAGTCAAAGTATGGATATACCTCAAACTCTTGTCTGTGCTTTTCCAAGATGACAGCCACCTTGCACTTACTGTATCCTTAGTATTCCTGTATCCTTAGTAAGGAGAACAAACACATCTTCAGTCGCCAGTAGCTCCCCTAGGACCAGGTGCTAGAAAGAAAGTACATGGCTGCAGTTACACAAGAGCCAAACCTCTAAACAGCTCAGCCAAATAATCAGCTTTAACCCAAAAGCCAGAAGCAGACGACGCAAAGCGCTGTCTTCAGGACAAGGAAGGGGAGGGGCAGCCACACGCTGGGCACCCAACCCCTTCTTGAAGATGTCGTCAGAGCGCCAGACCCTCCACACGTCCGGCGCTCCGAGGATGCCTGTCCACCACAGCGTCCACACACGCTGCAGTGGAAAAGGCGGCGAAGGCGATTTGTGGAAGGAGTGCTGTTTTAGCGCTCCTTCCTGGGGCGGCGAAGCTGCGCCGCGGGGCCGAGGAATGTGGATGCCTCGGCCCAATCCGCAGCTTCCTGGGGCAGCTCCGTGCCGTCCGTCTGCTTCTCCCCTATGTTCTGTCTCTTTCACAAATCTCATGCTACACCCAGTGTTTACTCTTCCTCTTCATTTATTCCTGTTCATTTAAACCAGCCTGGTTCTTGAATTATGTGCTTTATACTACTTTCCAAATAGTAGTATTCCCCGTTCAAGTCATGTCCAACCATAGTGGCCAGTGCTCATCTCCAAAGATCCAGCATAGTCCGACTACTGCTCTGGTTGTCATGTGGTCAACATGACTGCACTATGTTTACAAATTTAAGACAGTTTCATTCTCAAGGACACTGCATCTTCCACTGCAAGTGAAAAGGAATGTTTCTGAGCAGTTTTCCCCAATATTCAAACACCCCAAAATGACATGGGAAATTATTCTGTGCAGAAATGTATGGAAAGGTTGCATGAAAATGCTGCTTGTTGTGCAAAAGCCCATGTTTTCACATAAAAACCCTCACTGCTTCCAGAAATACAATCTTTTTAAAGAGAGTTCATGAGTTTTGTCCCCAAAATGTGTTTCTGGACAAAGTGAGGGTTTTGGTGATAAAAAATTATTTTTGCACAAAAGTTTCTTGAAAAATACATGAGTCTTGTGCAAAAATGGCAATTTTGTGCTTTTTGTAGAAAAGTCATCTTTTACCCCAAAAAACCCCACACCATTATTTTTCCAGAAAAAAGGCCCATGTGTATTTCTGAGCAGAATAATGTCAACAAACACTTTGGGATGTGGAAATACCTGGCAAAAACTACAAAAACATTTTCCCTATCAAGCTTCCTAAGTGTCCCACTTTTTAGTCAAGAAAAATTCCGTCTATACTAGTGTATGGTCATGGACATTTCTAAATCACATTGTCATGTGACTCCTTAGATTTTAATAGAGGTATCACTTACTATAATAGTACCCTTCAGAATGAGCAACAAGTCTTCTCAAACCTTCTTATTACATAAACACTGGTTTGTACTGGGCAAACATTAAGCTTGTCTTTCATTTCCAGGCAAATCAAGTACTATAAAAAATAACATGGAAAATTTTATAATTTTCCAAATGAAGAGTACATTTAGCTGCTTCTCTGCCAAAATTAAAACCACACATTTGTTGCCTGTAAACAGGAATTCACAATAAAACAAACACTATTACAGCTGTCATTTTCAGTTGTACACAAATGCTCTGCTTAATATTTATTATTTATGAGTTGTGTATCCTGTCCTTCCTCCAGGGAATCAGAAGATTATCCAAGCTCAAATTTCCTTTTTATGCTTATATTTACATTTTGTCTGAATCACATGTTTCCTATTGAAATCCAAATGGCCTTTTAAGTCGCTGGGGGAAAGGATGCTATTTATCCCTGAAATAAGAGAACAGTAGTCCTATCCGTAAGATCTTCACTTCCAAACTACCCATAAACTTCCCATGTACCTATAACTGTGAAGGCCATGAACAATTGTTCTGAATGAAGATTAACCATGGCCTTTGTTTAACACTGACCAGTGATAGGCACCGACTGTACTCCAGACAGCATAATTTGCAGCTTCCTGTCCTCCAGCTCAGGAGACAAGAAATAAAAAGAGGATCTGAATGTACTGTCTGTCATAATTTGGATTTGACAGGCAGCACACTTGCTAAAAAGGCAGCCCACCAACTTGTTCAAAGAGCAAACGCAGAAGGGATGGCATAGCAGCTTCAGATTTTACTTGTAATTGGTACAACTTTCAGCAGTATTAAACTTCTCAAAACTTGACCACCACCACTCCCATGAATCTTTTGAGCCAGTGTGTTTTGAACATCAAAGGAGTTTATGTACACTGTTGCCAACTTATCCCTCTCTGGGGTGTGCTTACTATCTCTCTTTCCAGTATGATGGCCTTCAGTGTCTCAATTGCTTCCTCATTCACTCACTGACTCACTCACTCACTCATCTACAGACTCTCTATTTTGTTTGATGTCCTAGAACACAGTGGCCTTGAGGGACCTATTGTCTAATTGGTGTTTAAAGAGGAAGTAGCTATTATAATGTAAAAAGTTTATTATTAACATTGCTATTGAATAGGCAGGATAAATGTCTTTTTTAAACACATGGGAAAACACACAGGAAGCAGAATTTAATTGCCAAAAACATCTCCTAAAAACAGAAGCCAGTTAGGTAACAAAAATCTACATGATTACTTATTTCACCAATAGTATAGAATCTGCATCTAACTAGATCATAAATTGTAACACAGTAGTTCCCATGGCTTCAGAGAAAAATTTGGGCATACAATCACCTGTATTTTGTCCATCCACATACCCACAGTCATGCAGAATAGTTGATCATGCACAACCTAAAAATTATGACACACATAAAATCATCCCTTTTATAATATAATTTTTTACAAACCTCCAAAAGGATTCTTGTAATTTACATAACTACAAAAATGTGGTAAACATGCAGAAGGGCAAGAAATGTTTCTTTCTTTAAAAATGGGAATTTTAAAGTATGATGATGAAGTAAAGAAAGAGAAGGAAAAAGAAGAAAAACAAACATTCTAGAGAATATAATTTGAAAAAAACATTTATATCTACAAATGTCAAAGATTTTTCTAATACAAAATTAATACATTGTAATCCATGTAACCAGTAGCAGAAGATTTGTTTGTCCTTCACTGACTTAGAACCACTGCATAAAAATTATTATATCTATAGATCAGCTTTTTTTTTTTTTAATCCAATCACAATCTCTCAGGGAGTGATCTCTTGTGGAATTCTAGGTTTCCAGGGAAACTTTGCTGAGAAAATCTGCCCTAGGGGCTGTTTGCACTGCAGAAATAATCCAGCACTAATGCCATAGCTTAATGCTATGGAATTCTGGGAACTGTAGTTTTGTGAGACATTTAGCCTTCTCTGTCAGAGAGCTCTGGTACCACAATAAACTACAACTCCCAAAATTCCACAACCTTGAGTCATGTAAGTTAAAATGGTGTCAAAGTGGATTGTTTATGTAGTGCAGATGCAGCCCCCCTGAGAGTATTCTGAGTGAAAAGTTTCCATCAACAAAGTTCTCATAGGTGGAACCATAATGGGAACCAAAATGGGACATTCAAACTGGGGCGGGGAGGATCAGAACTAGGTTTTGATCCAAAACAGAAATGTTCTCTTGAGAGGGGTTTGATCCAAGCATCTCACTTGTGTCTAGTCTGGAAGTGGTGTACCTAATCTTATAATATGGGGAAGGGAGTTTCAACTGAAAAGAGTGAAGTTATACTCGGTAGCTTCTATGTTAATGAGATGGTGAATCCTCTTTGGGTTAAAATGAGCCATCCAAGATGTTGGCCCTTGGCAGGGTTCAGCACTTAAATGTTTTGAAATTCAAACTAAAACCAGAAGCAGATTCACCATCCCACTGACCTGAAAGCCACTAGATTAAGAAGGCCAGAAAAATATCCCTTAACACACATAATACCTTTTGTCCAGGTTAGTACAAGTGTGGGGGGGGGGGCTTGGGCTGTTCTAGAAAAATCTGCTAAATCCTTCCCACTTCTAATCCCATCCAGGATTGTTCTACCTGGCAAGCTTTATAGACAGTGTCAAAAATAAAACTTAATCATCAGATTTTCACTAACACTTGAATGCTAGTGACAGAAAGTTTTAAATTTTAATTTTAAACCTATACATAGAAATCAGCTTCTGAAAATATATCTTCTGAACTGAAGGACTTTATTCTGGCAGTTCAGGACCCAGTTTTTTTGGTTTTTTTTAGAATTTAATAACAGTTCTAGAAATATGACTACTCACTTGTAATGATTAGGTTGCTAGGAATATTTTTGAACAAAGGTGCTAGGATTTTTTTTTTAAAAAATGAGAATAGTTTTATTTGGGATGAAACCAGGCTACAATGAAGCATTAGGGTTTCTTTTTTTATCTGCCAACCATTGATTTATAAAGTATATTACCTATGTTCAACTTTTACAATTATGATGTACCTGTAATTTCAGGTTGCTTTTGAGCTATTCCAGCATTAGTTTCTTTCACATAACATATCCTTTTGTGTTGCAAAACCTGTTTTTAATCCATTTTCAAATCATCTAACTTTCTGCAGGCCACCTCCATCAACACCTCGCCTTCCACAAATCACATCTATTTTATTGTTCCCATCTGTGGTATACATCTGAGCCATACCAATCATTGCCCTTTTGCCACAACAGTTTGGGAGGGGGTTGGAGATGCATCTGAACACAGGGAGAGCCTAGAGATGCTGTGAGCCTTTGCAAAGGTGTGCCTGAGAATGAGAATAGCAGAAGGCCCTCATCTGAATGAAAGCCTGTGTACCTTAGGAGAGATGAACAAGGCACTTACACATCCTGCTGTAAAATTTCAAGCAAAAGCCTGCTCATCTCACAAACACAAGTGGCTGCATCCCTTTTTTCCTGAATTTCTGGTTACTTCCATAGTTATAAGGCTATAGCCTCACTAAATGTCTTAGAACCTCAATACTTGAGCCAGTCCCTCCCTATATATGTGCCCATGTGTGAGGATTGAGGTCTGTTGAGGAGGACACCTCTGTATCCCACCAGTAGGATTAATGTATTCTGTGAGGACATCATGGGAGAGGGACTTCTAAGCCATGGCATCCCTGTTATGGAATGCCCTCTGTGTGGAAACTTGATTGGCACCATGTTTGGTTTCATTAGGCTCCTAGTATAAACATGACTACAGTCGGACCTCCATTTTCATGGGAGATCCATTCTGGATACCACCACCCCACACACACACCCCATGAAAACGGATATTCGGCAATATTTAAGTCCCATAGGCTTGAATGGGGCACGCCCACAGGGGGGGCACCCCACTGATTTTCACAGAGGTCACTCCTCTGTGAACATGCAAAACCACAGACTTTAAGTCCATGAGAAAAGAGGAGTGACTGTATTGGTTGAAGTGTTTGGGCCACACTGATTTATTTCAAATGCTATACACATGGTTTTAAACTGTTTTGATTTTATAAATCCACTCCATGTTATGTATTTAATATGTTTTAAGTCTATTTAAATAATTTTGTTGTTTCAAATTCTTCAAACCTATATCTAAGGAGTTTACCTGTATGCTGCCTTTTGATATAGGATGATCAAGATTGTGGAAGTTATGAAAGAGGCTGAAAAGACAACCTAGGAGAGGCTGCAGCAGTTTACTTTTCCCTGAGCCTACTAGTAAGGGCAAGATTATGCTTTCTTCTGTCCTCTCCCACCCACCTCCACATTAATTGGGTATAAACTACTTTTTCACTCTGAACTCAGTTTGCAGCAGCTGAAGTAAGCCAAGGATAAAGGGAGAAAAGAAGGGGGGGAAGAAAAAAGGACTTTTTAAAAGCAGCTGAAAATGTAAGAAGATAGAGAATTAATTGGGAATTCTCTGCCAAATTGGGACAGTTGAAGGGCACACATATGTAAATATCCTCATGCTTTTAATGTTCTCATGACATCATCAATTCATACAGGCATTGTTTCTTTCCAGCAGCAACACATGCCCTCACAAGTGGGCTTTTTAAAAATGTGTTTGGGTCCAGACTATTTGAGAGACAATATTTCCCCATATACACTGCTAGAGCCCTAAGATCTTCGGGAGAAGGCTTTCTCTTGGTCCCACCACTATCATAGGCTCACCTGGTGAAGACATGAGAAAGAGCCTTCTCGGTGGCTGCTCCCACCCTCTGGAATGCCCTTCCCTGAGAAGCAAGGCTGGCCCCTTCCCTGCTTGCCTTTCATTACCTTTCATTGGCAAGCAAAAATGGTTTTATTCAGGCAGGCTTTTAATAATAATAATAATAATAATAATAATAATAATAATAATAATAATAATATATCCCGCCCCTCTGCAGAGCAATCGGGGCGGCTTACAACATTAAAATTACCATACATATATATTAATACAATTTAAATAGAACATAAAAATCCCAATTCCCACCCGTCCTTTAAGGGTTCTTATTCCAGGCCGGATGGTGCTGGGCCTAGTGTCTCTCCCCCAGATGGCATCGGATGGAATGGAGGGAGGGCTCTTATTATTATTCCAGGCCCGATGGTGCTGGGCCTAGTGTCTCTCTCCCAGATGTGTAATCATGGGACGGCTTTTATATAGGGGTGTTTGTTATATGGCGTGGGTATTGTGGTTTTATTGTGGTTTAAATGTTTGTAATTTTATATTGTTTTTAGCTGATGTTTTTAATTGTTTTATTGTAATATGTTTGTTAGAATTTTTGTGACCTGCCTTGGATCCATTTCTGGGAGAAAAACAGCATATAAATCCAAATAAATAAATAAATAAATAGTTGTATAGTCATTTGAGCATTGGATTTGACACTAGGAGACAATGGAAACCAAGGGTGACCTTGGGCAAATCTCATTCTCCCAGCCACAGAAGTCAAGAGCAAACCCCCTCTGAACAAATTCTGCCAAGATAATCCCATGGAAGGTTTGCCTTAGGGTCACCATAAGTCAGAAATGACTGGAAGGCACACAACAACAACAACAACAACAACAACATAATCCATCTATATCTCAGTCTCAATCTAGATATATAATAGATTTATAAAAATACATTGTGAGGCACCTTGAGTCCCATTGTTGGGAGATAGGTGGAGTATAAATGAATATATTAATAGCAATAACAAAACATCTAGGGTGGCCAGGTATCCTCTTTCCTCCTGGACCACTTTGTATTCTAATGGCATCTCATGTCTTGATCTTCAGTGCCAGACATACAATCACGATCTTGTTTTAATCAGTCAAAGGGATGCCAGATGCTAAAGTGCTACTATGTCAAACCAATTGAAACCACAAATTATCCTACTAGATAAACAATTTCCTGTCCAGCAAAAGAGTACAGGATCTGTGGCAGATGGTAGTGTCCATGGCAGTGGGGTGGTAAATTCACTCTGGGTTTTTATCTGAACTTTAAAAGAGCTATCCAAAGTGCTGAACCTACTTTAGGGGACTAAGGGCCTCTGCAGACTGGCCCAAAGGACCAGTCTGGAGGCAGAGATGGGGTGGGGCAGTGGCATGCCAGCCACCCCAACCCCACACTGATGCTGTCCTGATGCCATGTGCCATTATGTTCAACACATGGCATCAGGACGCCCTCCCGGTGCAGCGTTCTCATGTGCTGTGCTGAAAAGGCTGAAGAAGAGCTGCACGCCGGCTCTTAGGGTGGCCTTTTGCTGCCCCTGAAAGGAACGGCATTTTGCCGCTCTTTTCAGGGTGGCAAAAGGGAGGATTGGGGCCACGGCATGGGGTAGCTTTGAATGAAACCCCAGACTGCACAATCCCCTAGTTACAATAACTCAACTGCTCCATGCTTTCTGAAGAATCATATATTCCCCTAGGAGCCTGCCCAGTCCCTAAAATCATACACTTCTCCCATTCCCATCACCTTCTCAAGCATTTGTGGTGGGTTCATGGGAGAGAGTCTTCTCTAGCTGCTCCTAGGCTCTGGAACTCTTTCCTGGAAAGGCTAGGCTGCCTTCCTCCTTACTGCCTTTTCACCAGGAAATTAAGCTCTTCCTATTGCAGCAGAAATTTGGGAAATAAATTTTACATGTCAGAGCTTTATGTTTTAATGTGCTGTCTATTTTTGTTCTCTGTTTTTAATGTTTTTAATTATTTTAATTTTACAGTTAGTTTAATATTATTTTATCTTAATTTAAAAAAAATCTTTTTAACTACACATGGTTTGATTTGTATTTCTTTTTATCTTTGAGCCACCTTGAGTCCTAGTTTTGGCATATAAATAAAGTGATTGATGACTGAGTGCCTGATTAATTGATTCACTACCCAGCTGACATGAAAGCCAGCAGCTACCAGTGCTACTGGAATAGTACAAATGGACATGATTCATATTTTAGACTTTCAGTCTACATAGTTCATTGGTCCCATGGTGACTAAGAAAGTAGGCAGCAATTGCTTACATGGTGCCAGTTGCAAGACTGTAAACATTAAAGCAATTTGCTGAGATAGATAGCATTTTTCCTGAATGAACTAGGGCAAGGCAAGTCATGGCAACCAGGTAAACATTTGTATAAAAGATATAATCACCCTTGTTCACACTGTGGCTGGAAAAAAGTCAATATTTCAGAAGCTATGGGCAATGGTTTTCACTATTTATCTACCAGCAAAAGGAGAGCCTATAAAGTGCGATTGAATTAATTTTTATACCATTCTCTTCTTATAATAAACATATTCCAAAAGAGGCTAAACAAGATATCAGTACTTGCTCCACCATTTAAAAATGTGCTCATTAGCTGTTTTGCAAAGACTGAAATCCAGAAAATGGGAAACACTGTTTCCTTTTTTTCCTATGAAAAAGTCAAGTGTTGATTGTCTGCCTAACTAGGCTTCTGGACCAATTAATTCTAAATAGGATTAAGGGGAAATGCCATCACTATTAATTATGTGGATCAACAATGAACAGCAACTTCTATAATTTAAGACCAGAAAATACAGGTCATCATAACTTAAGGGGGGAGTTTGGAGGTCCTGTCTCCCACTGTTTACCTAAGACAGAAAACCAAACCGTGACAACTATCCCTTGGTTGGGCAGTCAATAGAGTGGTCCATACTTCTCATTACTGGCCAGACTCAAGGTTTTACATAGAAGACTGGTCATATCCCTCACTCAAGGGGGTCAAATTATGCCACCAGAATCCAAGAGAGAGCCTCCTTAAAGCCGTTTTGGCAGTAAGACACTAGATGGATAAATGTTTTTCACCTTGAGATAGGGTGCCAAAATGGGCTGTTTTGGATATATTCAGAAGATGTCAATCAAAATCTGAACACTTTTGAAGATTCATCAGCACTCTGGATATAGAGAGATAAGAAACAGAAACTTCCTGTCTCCAAAATCTGAAACAAAACATTTCTCTCTACATTTCTGCATTCAAAATAAACAAAACAAAACAAAATACACCAGTGAGGAAAGAGAAAAGCGGCATCATTTTGTAATGGGCACTTACTTCTAGCTCCTAATCACAGTAAATGCTTTTACCAGGCCTTTGCTGTCCTGCTGCTTTGAGGATATAGGAGCAGCATATCTTGGGAACAGGACTAATGCAGCGTTCAGTACCTTTTACTAGTTTTATCTCACAAGAAAAAGAATGTTAGAGGGTTTGTTTGTTTTTTATTTTATTTTGTCCATTCTGTGGGATGTGACAGGAGGCAGTAAAGTTCTTTTATTTTATTCAACTTTTTATTCATTATAATTCCACCCCTCACCTATCATTCTGAAACCCTTCTGGTTTCTTTCCTGCAAATGCAAGAGATGCCAGAAATATACAATTTTCATATAACTGCTCCACAAAATGGAAATGGTAGGACAAAGTGGGTAATTGTTTTGGTGGTAGGAACTATTCACCCTCCCCCCGAAAGAGAGAGAGAGAGAGAGAGTCCTGTGGGCCATACAGCCACTCTTGACAGAGTCCGAAGTGAGACAGCATCACTAAGAGTTCTACAAATTGCCTCAATTGCCCCAATGTATCAAATTCTCACAATTTTAGTGTGGGATAATGGTTGGAATGAGGGAAGAGAAACCATGTTTTTGTCAGAGTAAAGTGCACTCTGAAGAGAAAATGACATAGATGTGACTGGGGCAAAGAAGCTGGGACAAAGGTGAGAGGGTTACCTTAGTACAGTTGGGAGCCAGGATGACTCAACATTTGTACAGTCTTGAGTTACAGGGGGCTGATGCAACATTAGGCAGAGGGTTGAGTCAAAAACCTTCAATTCTGCAGAGTCACATCAGGCAGGTGACTGGAAACTGGGTGTAGTCCCAGGAGTACGCTGGACTAATATCCCAGGAGGGGATACTGTATATAAGTGGATGAGTTGGATACTCATTTGTGGGTGATTGTATATAGAGATACTGATGGAGCACTTTGTTAGTCTGTACATAGTTTGTAACGGAAGAATAAAGAACCTCTTCATGAAACAAGAGAGAGTTCAGCTGCTTGTGTGGGAGGTTTTTTCCTTGCAGCATTTGTTGCCTGCAGAGAACTTCACAGTGAAGACTGATCTTTGGCATCTGTTCCAGCATAAGTCTTCTGCACATGATGAATTCAGGTCACATGTGCCCCAACAGTTTTGTGGCAGTTTAAAGATATTTGGTAGGGCTTTTTTAGTCTTTTGGGGTCTTTTTTTACAGAATGGAAACTGGGATTTGGGGGTTTCCAGGGGCTTCTGAAGACTCAAACAATGACACACATCCCATCATATGTGGCCTGCAGACCACATTTGCCCCGTCCTGGGGTAAAGACAGGCAAATTATCCCCTTCCTAATTCTGATCACTCCCCTTCTATTCAAAACTCAGCATTCTTCTGAAATTTCATACTTATCTTGGTCCACCCACCTTTATAAAACTGCACAAAAGGAAGCAGAGGAGGAGATATAGGGGCTATGCAGATGGGCAGCTCTGGGCCGCCCCTGCTAGCCATGGATCAGGGCTGCAGCAACCGCATGCCCTGGCCCTGATCCTCCCTTTTGCCACCCCTTTCCAGCACAGCACATTAAAACTGCCCCACCTTATCTCTGCCTCCAGGCCAGCCCTTTGGGCCTGTCTGCAGAGGCCCATAGACAACCTTTAAAATAAATCTTATTGTAAAGGCTGCACTTTCACAAAACTCCCTACATCTATTCTAATGAAAGCTGGCAAATTGTATCTCTTTAAAAGTGGCAAATAAATTTCATCCAATTTTATCAAGATATGACTTCTGAGGAGCTCAGGGCAATGAATCTCTTAAGTAGATGACTAGAGCAACAGTGGAGAACACCTCAAGATGAATCTGATTGTGCATGGGATAGGGCCCAATTTAAACCCTACTCTGGAGCAGTGAGGACAGTGAAGAAACAATTATTTGCTTTCTCTATTATATCCCATGCAGCACAGCTGTTTTGGGTAGCTAAAGAGCTATTATATCATAAATTTCAGACTGCTTTGGAGGAGCCCTCAGAAGAGCAATGTGACAAATTTGCTAACCACTTTGCAGAGAAAACCACTCAGATGAGATCATGTCTAACATGGGATCTACATTGAAGGTAGGATCTGGGGAAGCACTTGAGGCATATACTTGCCCAGTCTTGGTGGATGATGAGTTTCAGTTTGTTCAACATATGATGTTGACAAGTTGTTTGGAGAGCCGAGGCCAAGCACTTTTCTATGCCCATCCTGGCTAATTGACTGCCAATTGGGTAGTGGAGGTTCTAAATGTTTATTTGAAGGATGGGTATGTTCCAATCTCTCTAAAAGGAGCAATTGTAAGACTGCTGTTGGAAAAAACTTCATTGGACCCCACCTCCCAAGACACTATCACCCAGTATCTAATCTCCCCTTTTTAAGTAAAATGTTAGAGTGAGTGGTGGCAACAGAATTCCAGGCTTTCTTGGATGAAACATATTACCTGGATCCATTTCAATCTGGGTTTTGGCCTGAAACAGCCATGGTCACCTTTGTGGATGACTTATTTTGAGAGTTGGACAGGGGGAGTGCATCACTATTAGTCCTCCTGGATCTTTCAATGGCAATTGATACCATCAATCACAGTATCTTTCTAGCTAATGATTTAATCCACTTTTGCCAATTAGAGAAATTGTTACACCCATCCATATATTTCACTAATAACAGGAACCATGAAGATTTAGATTTATGGATGTGGACCCAAGTAAAAAAGGCAAATCTCTGAATAAGCCTGAATTGAATCTGAGTCTTCCAAAATACTGATTTTGGAAGTGAATTTATGCATGTGATTATGGTTCACCCAGGGCATCCACATAGATAGCTACACTTTACTGGGGCCCATATGGCCAAAGTGTTCCATCCCAGACTGCAACCCTCATTATTAAAAGGGTAAAAATGAAGATAAACTGTAGCTCATGCCTGAGGATAGTTATTTTCTTGTATCTATGTATGTACCATCAAGATTTTTAAAAATTTGCTGGAGATAATCAGAATCACTTTTCCCAATCTCAAGGAATCTCAAACAACATTTTAGACTATGTTCATTCTGAATTCATGCCAAATGTAGCCTAACACCCATCTCTAAAATAGCATGCTTGTTCAATTTAATTAGGAATGCATGAAACTGAGGGAACGAGAGAGATTTGTTTTCCCCTGCAGTGGACCCTCCATATAGGTGGGCTGGCAATCTGTATTTTTGCAGATCCCCATATCCCATATTGTTCATGGGTAGTGCATGCATGCATATGTGCTGGTGTATCCGCAGACATGTCACCATCATTGAATAATATGGGGCACAACTGTCTGCATTTTTTTGCTACCTGCGGAGGGGGAGAACTGAACCCCCACAGATGGGAAGGGCCCACTATATTTGGCATAGTCTCTCATATCAAGTACAACAAATCCCAGAGTTCCTTCTACATACAAGAAGTAGCGATGCCTGGTGGAAGCACCATAAGACAATGGAGCAAGTACTGTTTCTTTTCTATCATAGGATTTGCAGTCCCCTAGGGAAGTGTCTAGATCACTCAGAATCAGTTTCAATGCGACTTTGACTAATGTCATCAGCACATTAGAGAACACATTCAAAATAACAATATTTGTTTTACATGCTATTCATTCCTAAAATATATGACACCAGAACCTGAGGGACTGGAAGAAACTTCTAAATGCCTGTTTAATGAGTTTCACACAGATCTTTGTGAGAATTTTCTTGGTGAAGTGTTACATTTGAAAAAGAAACTTAAGTATACTTTCAGAAAAGAATATTATATTAAATATTTATTTATATTTATATTAGTAAATCAGATTTACAAGAAACAACTGTCATTCATTTTCAGTGAAGTGTGCATGGCCCTGTGGATTTTTTGCATACTGCAAGTGACTGAAATAAGCTGAAAGAATTTCAAAAAGATAACATTCAGAAAAAACTGCAGGAGTTCTACAATGGGGCAAGAACAGTTAAGTCACATAGTCATCTTTTCTATTTAATGTGAAAAGAAATTGACTAGGAAGAAAATGACAGCAGGAGAGGCTATTTCATGATTTTCCAATGGAAAAGACCAGAAATATAAAGCTTTCAAGTTAATTGGCCTAATGTTTGCAGCCACATTGGTTTACTGAATTAAAAAAAAATCAGGACATAGTCAAGGTTAATCTTTTTATTCATGACCAAGAAGTTATAAAATAGTTACCAAACTTGCAGAACTCTCAGGCAAAGTGTTATTATCAAGCCAAAGTAGCAAAGGCAAGTGTTTTTCTGTAATGTAGAATATATACCAATAATTCCAGAATTAAAACAAACGTTTTTCCAGGGTCATGAGATGATATGTAAGGATTGGAGTCATAGTGTAGGAAGAGTCACCTGTTACATGTTTATACTGTACCCCTTCCTCCAAGATACCTGACAGAAGTAAACAAAAGCAATGCAGATCTGATCAAACTGTGGACTACAGTCTAATCTGTACTACAGAAATAATGCAGTTTAAACTCTGTCATGGTTCCATGATATGAAATCCTGGTTTTGTAGTTTGTTGTGATAACAGAGCTGTCTGACAGAGAAGGCAAAATATCTCACAAAACTACAAATCACAGAATTCCATACCATGGAACCATGGCAGTTAAAGCAGTCAAATTGCAATGCAGATTTCTGCAGTGCAGATTAGACTTGCAACACAAGAAATGCAAGCAGTATGTACCAGGTGGGGAAAAGTATGCTGTTTTGGGACACTCTAGGCTTCACACAAACAATGGGGCTATACAAACCGACACTGTGTGCCAGCCTCAGGGTAGAGTGGGGGCATGGCAACTGCCCACCACCCGCCCAAACACCTCTCTGATGCCAGTATCACACCACCTGACTGACTGCAGGGTGGGTGGCATCACACCATTTCTTTGCCGCAGCACCTAGAGACATTGTGCCAAATACACATGAAAAAGCCACCATCGCAGCAACAAGGGCAGATTTTTGCCACTCTAAAAAGGTGCAGCATTTTTAGAGCAGCAAAGTGTTGGATTGGGGCCACACTGTGCGGTTACCACGGCCCCAATCTGACAAGGAAAGGGGCTGCCAGAGGCCACTCTATTGGGGCCATCTGTTGAGCTTCAATGTCTACTCAACCTCCCTGTGGAACTAGCCAATCCCACATAATGAATCTTTCATGGAAAGCAAGAGGTGACAGGTTTCCACTGTAGAACATTAACAATAATGAGGGGTCAGATTTATAAAGCAGCCTGCTCATTTCTTTCCTGGGGGTGGGGGAACGGTTGGCATTATGCCATGCTATTGGCAAGCAGTTGTTTTGTGCCCATAACAAGTAGGCAGAGGAAAATCTGGTTGGCTGCTATACAAATTGGGGAGTGGCTTTAGTTTAAATTAACCTATTAAGTACTGTGTGTCTGTGTATCTGTGTGTGTGCCATCAAGTTGCCTGTCAACCTAGGGTGACCCTATGAATTTCACAGAGTTTTCTTATGCAAGGAATACTCAAGTGTGGTTTTATCCATTCCTTTCTCTGAAATACAGCCTACAGCACCTAGTATTTGTTGGTGATCTCCCATCCAAGTATTAACCCCTGCTTAGCTTCCAAAATCAGATGGGACCTAGTGCTTTTATGATATTTAGTTCTTAAAACAAAATAAAAACCATTGAAAAAGCCTGCATTTTCAAATGCCCATGACAAGGTTCTAAATAAGAGGTCCAGTTCATTTTTGCCTTCCTCAGTAGTCCTTCACAATGGAGAAGGTTCTCCCCTCAACTCTTGACTTTATACAGAGGTAGTCTCCATCCACACTAGATCTTGTCAAATACAAAAAACCCCCAAACCTCTCTGTCCCACACAATTCTACTTTAACCTAATAAGTACACTATTGTAGAGAAGAACCTCAGGCTGGGATGGGCCAGGAAGCCACACAGTTCAGAATGCTCTTTGAGAATACTCTGAGGCTGCTTCTGATTGTGTCAAGCAAATTGTACAAGGTCATGACAACAGATGCATAGATACAAGGCTTACAAATTATTACAAATCAGAACAATCCCAAAAGGAGGATGACCAGTGCATAAATAATAAACTCTACTTGCTATAATGTATGGGTTCTGATTCAGATAAATTCAGATAAATTCACAGACAGAACACAACATTTTGATTCCCCATTCTTTGCATCTTCATATATCTACTACACTTCTGAAGATGCATGCATATTTTCTTGGGGTCTTTTTAGGATGCTACCAAGGAGTAGGGTTGCCATTGTCCCCTTCCACAAAACCAGGACAAAAGTGTACAAGACTATACCCCATATCCATGGATTCAACCAGCCATGGCTTCAAAATATTACAAAAAATGTACAAATTCCAAAAAGCAAACCTTGATTTTATTGTTTTATATTAGGGGCACCATTTGACTAAGCAAGTCTATATCATGGGACTTGAGCATCCACAGATTTTGAGTATCGAAGAGGGGGAGGGTGTCCTGGAACCAACTCTCAGAGGATAGACCAAGGCCCCACTATATTTCCAGTTGTTGTTTATATATTGCCATCCATTTACATTCTGGGATTTGTAGTTTGTGGCTTCTTCAACCAGACCAGCTGGTGGAGGGACATTTTTCAATCCGGGATTTCCCTGGCTTTCCAGGACAAATGGTAAGCCTACCCAGGAGGCACTGTAGATGAGTGGTTGAGCACATGCTTTGGTTGCACAAGGTCCTTAAATCTTGCTTTGAAAATGTTGAAAGCTGCTGCCTGTAGTGGGGGATTCACACAAATCCTTCCTTGCCTTAACAGAACATGTAGAGGCACCTAGAGCTGGCATATACTTGGCAAACCTGCCTCCCCAAGCATCCCATAGTATTAGAAATTATCAGAAAGTACCATGCATACATTTTGCAAATAATAAGTCCCGAACTGTGAAGATTCTTATCACTTCAGAATTCTTCTTATCAGAATTTCTCAACATTCAAGAAACATATTTTTAAATACTTTTTTCTCAAATGGGATAAAATACAGTTCTTTCAAGCAGAAGATGCTCTTTCTTGTGAAGAAAATGCTGGTTTCTATAAATCAAACCAATCACATGTGAACTTTATTTGAATAAGTCTTAATACTCTTTGAAAACAGTTATTCTTTCAGCAAGGAAGACTTTCTCACAGCAAGAAAAAAAATCTAAAATTACTTGTTGCTTCCTTTGAGAGGAAAAATTAGAAAAGAATTACATTCCTACAGGGAAATCAATGGAGCACAGGGATACTCTCTATAGTGTGGAAAGCCGGTTCTTTTCCTGGATAAGAATGGGAATTGGAGCCACCCTTCTCTAATCATCCAGGTTTACATTAAATTAAATTAAAATGGCTGAGATTAATCTCCAAATATTTGAAATACAAACATTGGGATTTCATTTTTTTAAAAAAATATCAAATCATACTACATTTTAGAACACATGAGCAACTTCATGGGACTTGCAACTTCATGGATCTTTGATGATTCAGAACTTTGAAGTTTCAAAAGACCACTTTTCTAAGTTTTTTAGAACTCTGAAAGCAAACAGATTCTAAAGGTGCTCATATCCAGGCTCCTGTGTGTTTTTGTTTTGTTTTTGTTTTTTAAGTAAATAGTTGAATGAAAAAAAATGGCTTTGGATATTTCTTTCAAACAAGTTGCTGTATGAAATCAACATTTCCCACATAATGCTATGAAAGAGAAAACCTTCAAAGTATATGTTTCCCATCCCATGATGAGTTTGTGGTTTCCATAACGAATTTAACAAATAAGAGCTTTGACCCAGTTATCAGTACAGCCATGGACAAGAACTTTCAAATATGCAGCAAGGCTTCTGAATGCATTCCTCATTCCTGCTTCTGAAAGAAGCCAAATAAACTGCCAGCTCAGAAACATTTGGGAATGGCTGCTGAACTATCTGAGCAGTTGTGATTAGAAACAAAGCAAGAAAAGGATTTGGATGTGCTTAAAAAGATAACAATTATACAAAATTATTTAATTAAAATAATTTCTCAGAGGTCCATAGGCTGCATCACTCAGACCCCAGAGGGGCACACATCACTGTGACCATGCCATGATGGCTTTCTGCTATGATGGCTTTAATCCACAGATAGTTTGAAATTGCAATTGGTCATTTTGTACTCACTCACCTCCTGGTCTTTTTTAGTCCTATTGACGAACTTTTCCCCCACCATATGGGAAGAGATCACAAGTCAGTTCTGATTTTAAGAACAGCCTCTTACAAGCCTAAAACAGGCTGGGAGTGTGCAATGAAATTGCTTATCATGACCTGAGACGGTGCAGGGAGATTATAGGAGTCGAGGAGAAAGTGCTGCCTACAGCTTACCTTTGCAAAAGAGAATGTTTATTTATTTTGTATTCTGCCTTTTTCCTAAAGTGGGATACAAGACAATTTACAACATAGACTGAAACAAAATACCGTTGGCCCTCCTCATTCATGGGTCTAATATTTCCATATTTGATTATCCGTGGGTTTGTCCAGAGAGGACAGGAAGAAGGGACAAAAGTAAAATAGAGAGTGGACTCTTTCCTGCCATGTGTGTCCTGGCCATGGGAGAAAGAGGAAGGGAGGATGGACAGGCTGGTAGGGAGAGAGACAGGTATAGAGGAAGGGGGGCAAAGAAGAGGCAGGGAAGGCTAGTGGTCACAAAGAAAGAGGCAGGGAGGGAGAACAGGAGAGCAAAAGAAGAGGCAGAGAAGACTAGCAGGCACGTAAAAAGAGACAGCAAGGAAGGGACAAAGGAAGAGGCAGGGACCGTGAGCAAACCACCCAGCACCATAAGAACACTCATCATTTCCTCTTGCCATTCTCAAAAGGACCCTGCTGAGGAAGGTGATGCCATGGATATCCATGGTTTTTCCACTTGGGGGAGTCCTGTGCCCCAGCGCCAATGAATGTGGAGGGCAACCATATTACTAACATCTGTAGCAATGGCCAGAATTCTCTAAAGTAGGGAGTTTCCACCCTGGGAAATGGAGGATCGAGGCCAAGGCTGCCAGATGTGTCAGCCCCGATTCTCCCATTTGCCACCTCAGAAAGGAGGGCCAAAATGATGCTCCTTTCAAAGGTGGCAAATAGGCCACCCCAAGAGCCGCTGCACAGCTCTTATGCATCCCTTCTGGCACAGCATGTCAAGATACTGCACCAGGAGAACGTTCTGATAGCATGTGCTGTGTGTAATGACGTGCGCTGTCAGAACACCTTCAGGGGGGTTGGGGCAGCTGGCGTGTGCAAAGCGCTGTCTGTAGAGGCCCGTAGTCTAGAGTTGTATAACCTTATGCATAGCACCTTTGAGACTAACTGAAAGAAAGAAAATGGCGGCATGAGCTTTCGTAGACTTCAGTCTACTTCCTCAGATGCATTTGGTGGAGTGGAAGCCAGGCACAGACAAATAGATGATATTTGCACATGCACCAAATAGATAGAGAATATTCATTATAGAAAAGTGTCACACAATAGTTGCTTGAGGAAATGAATGTGTCATGTTGTTTTGAGCTGAACTAAGCAAAGTTTTGAAAGTCACTAAAGTTCAGAGGACAGTTGTTCATTTACCAGTAATTGTTGCAGTTTGTTAAAAAAAAATGCTGATCTTTAAGGCTGTGTGCAACAGAGACCATTAAATTTCTACTAATTGTTGTTACTATAGTGGTGACAGGTGTGTGTGTGTTAAACTTTCTGTATCAGATTTTTTTAAAACATAAGAAAAGGGGCATGACCTATGTAGTGTATATATTTACAGTGGTTGCCTTTAGCAATAGCTCCCAGGTGTTAACAAATGACCATCAGGTGTTAACAAAGTTTTCTGTTTACTGTGAAAGAACTGTATTACTTTAAGAACAGCTAAAAGACTAGAGATAAGCTATATCACATTAGACCTGTCTTGATTTAATATGGTTATGGCTTTTCTCAAGTATATAAGGCTGATGAGAGTTAAAGTGTACAAAATGAGGATGCATAAGTGATCCCACTTTTCAAAATTAATGTACTGCATAAAAGGCAACATCTCAAAGGAAAGGGCTGACCTTCCAGTTCAGACAGGCATTTAAACAGAAAGTTTTTAACGAATGGGCCAGGATGGTACATTGTTTTAAAGTGTTTAAAATATTTTTATCTTTTTAATGTATTTTATTCTTTTAACATGAAATTTGTTTTAATATTGTAAGAATTCAATTCTATTTTAATGTACCTTTTTGGTATGCTTTTAATTGTAATGTTTTTCGATATTGTAAGATGTCCTGAGTCCCAGTTTTGGGGAAAGGGCAGGATATAAATAAATAAAATAAAATAAATAAGGGAAGAAGAACATTGTTACAATTTTCTGCCTCAAATATATTTCAAGACTTAATGCAATTATTTTCAGAAGACAACAGTATAGAAGAGTGAAATATGATTGAAAATAGATTTATGAATAGGGCCTTTGTCTTTTCAGTCATTAATATATTCAAGCCAACAATACTGATTAATTGATTTTGAACTGTGCCATTTCTATATTCTACCCTCTCCCCAAAACATTTGCATCAAAGTGGTACATGGACGAACTTGAATACTCGAATGACAAAAATTACTCAAGACCCTAAAAATAAAGGTAAAGGTATTCCCCATTGACAGGGTTGTCAAGTCATGTCTGACCATAGGGGCAGTGCTCATCTCCATTTCTAAGCCAAAGAGCCAGTGTTGTCAGAGACTACTCTGTGATTATGTGGCCAGCATGATTGCATAGAACTCTGTTTACCTTCCCACTGAGAAGTGGTACCTATTTATCTTCTTACATTTGCATGATTTCAAACTGCTAGGTTGGCAGAAGCTGGGATTAGTGACAGGAGCTCAGCCCATCATGCAGCACCTGGGCCTTGAACTGCCAACCTACCAATCTTGCAGTCAAGAGAGTCAGCGTCTTAACCACTTGAGCCACTGCATCCGCTGAAGACCCTATTCACCCATAAATTTACTTTTTGCACTAGAGACGCACCTGATAAGTTGAGGCTGTTTTTTGTTGTTAGCATTTTATATCACCAGTAACCTGAAGGAAATGGTACTAAGAGTCCAGTTCTAACTAGCAAAGGTGGCCAAAGACCAGCTAAGCCAGGGGTAGGCAACCTTTCCCCTTTAAGGGCCGAGGGACTTCAGCTCCCAGAATCCCATGAGCTATTGGCCAACATGGGACTATTGGCCAACATGGCTGAGGCTTCTGGGAGCTGAAGTCCCTCGGCCCTTAAAGGGGAAAGGTTGCCTACCCCTGAGCTAAGCTAACACTAAGCCAGCTGGAATCATTCTGAGTCCCAAGTGCTCCCAGCCTAAGGATGTTCTTCTTCTTGTTGTATGCCTTCAAGTCATTTCTGACTTATGGTGAACCTAAGTTAAACCTATCATGGGATTTTCTTGGCAAGATATGTTCAGAGGACATTTGCCATTACCTTCCTCTAAGGATGAGAGTATATGACTTGGCCAAGGTCACCCAGAGGGTTTTATGGCTGAACAGGGAATTGAACCCTGGTCTCCAGAGTCATAGTCCAACCCACAAACCACTATACCACACTGGTTCTCCTTAGAATGTTGGCCTACTCATATTCTGTCCAAGTTTTTGTACTGGCATTCTGGCTGCATCCTTGAAGCAGAAGAGGTTTGGATCTGGCCCACCCCACCACTTCTTCGCCTCCTTTGACCTGCTTCCTAATCACACACTCAGTGAAGATAGTATTAAATTAAATCAAATCAAAAGTCGGTAAGAATATTACTGCTGTGTACTAGGGAAATAATAATAATAATAATAATAATAATAATAATAATAATAATAATTATTATTATTATTATTATTTCAAAGATCTATATCTCACATTTCTCCCACAATGGGAACATAACAGAAGTGTAAATATGTTGGTCTCTTGAAAGGTGCTCCTAGCAAAATGGGCACTTCCATGGCCATTCACAATACATTTTCCAATATGTGAATGTACTCTACACTCACAAAACCAATACAACAAACTGTGTAAGCATAACTCTACACAAGACTACACACATATACAATCATATATACACACACACACACACACACACACACAGAAATAAATATTCAAGTTCAGTGGGATTGACTGTAAGGCTGCATCTGCTCTGCAGTTATAATGCAGTTTCATATTGCTTTAACTGCAATGGTTCCATGCTATGGAATTTGAGGATTTGTAGTTTTGTGAGATATTTAGCCTTCTATGTCAGATAGCTCTGATGCCACAAGAAACTACAAATTCCAGGATTCCATAGGATGGAGTCTGGGTAGTTAAAGTGGTGTCAGACTGCATTATTTCTGCAATGCAGATGCAGCCTGAGTTAAGAAAATATGGAATTGGGCTTTAAGCACTTTGGATCAAGTATAACATGGCTTATTCTCTGCCTTTTCTATTCTGTGAAAAGATCTTAGCCAGCAGAGCAGTTCTGCCATCATATTGTTTTCCCAGCAGATCTATGTTGTAAAAGATTTCTGACAGTGGAAGAGAATTTCTGCCTAATCCGATCATCCTAGAGCAAGTGTGGGCATCTTTGATAGCCAAAGCAGGCCAGTGCCAGTTACATTTTGGATGGCTTCACAAATGGATTAAGAATTCCTTATTCTGATAAGCACGCCTTTTCCATTGCACCTAACTCTAGGTCCACTACTATCCAACATGATATTGTGAGGGCAAAACTTGCTAAGGAATTTATAGGTGGAAAGGATATCTTACCTTCATGCTAAAGCCCCTCTCCCTAACCTTCATCTGTCAGTGCTGAGAATACAATCTTATACACAATCTTTATTTCTCAAAAAGATAATCAGTCAGTGGTGCCATTGACCCTGCTCCCTGCTCAGTCAGGTATGTTTCTTTTGATGTGGCTGTTACAATGATTTGTGATTTAGGCCTGGTGATATGTGATATAAAATCACCATTCGATCTCCTCCTAGTTCACCTAGATGATTTCAACCTGGGCTTCTGCTTTGATGGAGCCTTCTATTACAATAAAACTAAAGGCCTAAACAGTTTGTGTTTCAGGTTGAAATCCCACTATAAGCTCCCAGTCTAGCTATGTTCATGGGAACCCAATTCTGCATAACAACTGACCACTCTCATGGAGTGTGCCTCACGTGTGGATTGGCAGAGATAGTCACTGGACAATGCTTTGCATTGTTTCGTTCTTGCCAGGAAATTTAGTTAAAATTATCAAATTTGCAGAACAATAAGACAGTTAAATGGTGACAGATGAACATCACAAAGGGGACACAGACCTGTTTCTACAAACAGATCTCCTTTATTGTAACACAATACGGTGTACTTCTGTTGAACCTGCTACAATTAGACAAATAGTCTTTCTTGTTGTGAAGGTCCTTAGGGCCCATGAGATGGGAACACAAAAGAGTGTGGTTTTCACTGCTCATGTTAGTAATTTTTAGATAATCATGAACAGATTGCTATCCAAAAGCAGGGAAGGGCATAATTTTCATACTCCTAATTTTTTCGTTTGCCTCAAAACACAGGCAGAGGGATACACCAACATTTGAACAACAGCTTGCAGTTATTCCCAATTTAATTAAACAGAAAGTTCCTAGACAGGACTATGTTGAGTAATATTGGTGAGCTGAAATATGTGGTCATAAAAGGTCATCCAGCTTATTGCCAAATCTCCCATTAAGGAATAACATGATATCCAAGGCATCTGTGATTGCCAAGTGTGATCTGATAGAAGCTCAGGACCATTTCAGATTAGTAACAGTTTTATCTCATTTTGTTAACTTTGAGCTGGGAAAGTAATTGTAGTTGTAACTACCAGGCAGCTTCAAACAGGTTCAAATTGCAAGAGGTACCTTTTACTTGACCATTATGGATGATTTTTGTTACTTTTTAAAGGCCCATTTGAATGCTACAAATTGCTGTCCATCCTGCAGTACAGAACGTACTCTACTGGCTTCCAGCTTACTGTTGCCTCAATGTCCACAACACTATCTGTGCCACAGCCTGAGCCAGTACATGAACTATGTTCCTCCTTTACTTTACTTAATAAGTAAAAGCCTTATATCCCAAACAGAGTTCATTCACAAGCTTCAGGTCCAGCAGGTGAGTGCAGCAATATCCAAGTAAGAGACCTGCTCCTGAACCAGAGCAGGAGGAGGTCCCAGAGCCACAAGTTTTAGATACAGACCAGAGTACAGTACCAGCTCTGGCAGAGAGCTCTACTCATTCAGATAAAGAAGACAATTTACCCCCCCTATCTACCCTCTCTGAGACAACACTGGGAGGGCTTGAGGAGGTCTCAGAGGATTTATTGGAAGCAGCAATTAATTAAGTAGTGGTTGGGAGGAAAGGGCAGAGCACTAAACTTTGCATACATTGGTCTTCAGTATTGTAAGCCTTATGTTTCGGCCAGGACAGGGGAAGGAGGAGGAGGCTTTCCAGGCCAGTTTCTGAAAGAAAGGAGAAAGAGAAGGAGGCTTTCTAGGCCAGTTCCTGCTAGGAAAGAGGAAGAAAGCAGTTTCCAGGCAGCCATTTTGAGTGGGTGAGTTTTTAAATTCTTTTTAAAAACACTTGGGGAGATTGTGACTGTTGCTCAGTGGGTGGGGCTTTGTTGAGTCACGGTGCGCAAATTTTATAACCACTACTAATTGTTGAAAAGTTCCAGTCATCAGCAGACTTTAACACTGGTGTTAGCGAGAGATTTTCTTTGTGGAGGAAAGCCGCAGTCCTCTTTCAGGTACTAATAAAGACTTAGTATGGACACTGAAGGAACTGCTGCCGTCACCTGCAATACCTGTGGGATGTTTGTCTTCTTACCTACAGATGTGGTGAACTACACATGCTCCAAGTGCAAGTTGGTAGCCCTCTTGGAGGAGAAAGTACAGCAGCTGGAGGCGCGGATAGCTACACTTCAGCATATTAGGGAGCAAGAGGCTTTCCTAGACAGAACAGGACGAATGGTCTTGGATGGGGACAACACACAGAGGAAGTTGCTGGGGAAGAGAAGGTCACATCACATACACAGGAGGTAGACAGCTGGAGGAATGTCACATGCAGAAGTAGGGAAAACAGGGATCATGCTGGGAGCTTGCAGCTACAGAATCGCTTTCAAGCTCTTTCCCTTATCAAGGAGGACGAGGAAGAGCAGCATGGACAGACTTCAGGGACAGATCAGGGGACCCTGGGATTTCCACCACAGGGAACAGTCGCTGCTAAGCCTCGGAGGAGACATGTGGTCGTGGTGGGGGACTTCTTGCTGAGGGGTACAGAAGCAGTGATTTGTGGGCCTGACAAGATGTCTTGGGAGGTGTGTTGTCTCCCTGGGGCAAAGATCCAAGATGTGACAGAGAGGCTGACAAGACTGGTCAAGCCTACTGACCAATACCCCTTCCTTTTGGTCCATGTGGGAATGAATGACACAGCAAGACACAGCCTTCAGAACATCACAAGGGATTATGAGGCTCTAGGTAAGAAGCTGAAAGAAATGGAGACACAGATTATCATCTCGTCTCTTCTGCCAGTTGGAGGGCATGGTCCAGGAAGAGAGAGGAAAATAACAGATGTCAACAATTGGCTCTGCAGATGGTGTCATTGCGAACAATTTGGATTCTTAGATCATGGGCTGCGGTTCCATGAGGGCAGACTCGGGGCAAGGGATGGGCTGCATCTCACGCCAGTTGGAAGAAACGTTTTTGCCAACAGTCTCAAGAATTTGATCAGGAGGGCTTTAAACTGAATTATGTGGTGAAGGGAGACAGCATCCTGGAAGACAAAAGGACTGGAAAAAATAGCCAAACTGTCATAGAGGAAACAAGGCAAACAGTACAGGGACCCAACAGTGGGAGGCAAAAAAAACGTGCACAGGCAGCAAGTAAGGGGGACATATGGTATTAGATGTCTCTACACTAATGCACAGAGCATGGGAAATAAGCAAGATGAACTTGAACTCCTAGCACAACAAAGCAAATATGATATAATAGGCATCACTGAAACCTGGTGGGATGAGTCTCATGACTGGAATGTAGAAATACAGGGGTATAACCTTTTCAAGAGAAACAAGCCAAACAGGAAAGGAGGAGGAATAGCATTATATGTCTGGAATATTTACACCAGTGAAGAAATCCAGGACATCAATCCTGGAAGCCAGGTGGAGAGCATCTGAATAAAAATTAAAGGGGAGGGAAACAACAGGGATGTTAGTGTGGGAGTCTACTACAGACCCCAACTCTGGCAGAAGAATTGGATGATGCCTTTCTAGAACAGATGACCACACACTCAGAAAGGAGAAATATAGTAGTGATGGGTGACTTCAACTATCCTGATATTTGCTGGAAGTCAAACTCAGCAAAGTCCTCAAGGTCTAGCAAATTCCTCACTTGCCTTGAAGACAATTTCATTGTCCAAAAGGTGGAAGAGGCAACGAGAGAGTCAGTTATTTTGGATCTGATCCTAACTAACAGGAAAGACCTAGTTAATAAGGCGCAAGTGGTTGGATCCATAGGCGGGAGTGATCATGTCCTCCTGGAGTTTATTATACAGTGGAAAAGAGAAGCCAGGCATAGTCAGACACACATTCTAGACTTTAGGAAAGCTGATTTTACTAAACTTAGAGAAATACTGGGGGTGATCCCATGGACAGGAATACAAAAAGAGAAGGGAGTTCAAGATGGATGAGAGTTTCTCAAAAGGGATATACTGAAGGCACAATTTCAAACCGTTCCAATGAGGAGGGAAAATGGGAGGTGCCTCAAGAAACCAGGATGGATGACTACGGAACTTGCAACTGAACTAAGTTTTAAACAGAACATGTATAAGAAATGGAAAAATGGGGAAATCACCAAAGAGGAATTCAAACAAATAGCTAGCACGTGTAGGGGTAAAGTTAGAAAAGCTAAAGTGCAGAATGAACTCAGGCTTGCTAGAGATGTTAAGAACAATAAAAAGGGATTTTTTGGGTATGTCAGCTGCAAAAGGAAGAAGAAGGAAATGGTAGGGCTACTGTGTGGAGAAGATGGCAAAAAGTTAACAGGGGACAAAGAAAACGCAGAATTACTCAACACCTTCTTTGCTTCAGTCTTCTCAGAAAAGGCAAAGGGTGCTCAACCTGAGGATAATGGAGCAGAGGACAGAATAGGAGAATTTCAGCACAGAATAAGTAAAGAGATAGTACAGGAATACCTGATTAATCTAAATGAATATAAGTCTCCAGGATCAGATGAATTACACCCAAGGGTATTAAAAGAACTGGCAAACGTAATATCAGAACCATTGGCAATAATCTTTGAGAACTCCTGGAAAATAGAAGTCCCAGTGGACTGGAGGAGGGCAAATGTTGTCCCCATCTATAAAAAAAAGGGGGGGGAGGATCCCAACAATTATCGTCCAGTTAGTCTGACATCAATACCAGGAAAGATTCTGTAGCAGATCATTAAACAGAGAGTCTGTGAACATCTGGAAGGTAATTTCATAATCACAAAAAGTCAACATGGGTTTCAGAGAAACAGGTCATGCCAGGGAAATCTGATCTCTTTTTTTTTGATAAAATTACCAGCTTGGTAGATGAAAGGAATGCTGTGGATATAGTATATCTTGATTTCAGTAAGGCCTTTGACAAGGTTCTCCATGACATTCTTGCAAACAACCTGGTAAGATGTGGGCTAGACAAAGTAACTGTTACATGGATTTGTAATTGGTTGACTGGCCAAACCCAAAGGGTGCTCAACAATGGCTCCTTTTCAACCTGGAAAGAAGTGACCAGTGGGGTGCCACAGGGCTCTGTCCTGGGCCCAGTGCTATTCAATATCTTTATTAATGACTTGGATGATGGTATTGGGGACATAGTTATCAAATTTGCATATGACACCAAATTAGGAGGAGTAGCTAATACCCCAGAAGGCAGGATCAAAATTCAAAATGACTTGAACAGACTAGAAAGCTGGGCCAAAGCTAACAAAATGAAATTCAACACGGAGAAATGTAAGGTACTGCACTTAGGGCGGAAAAACGAAAAGCACAGATATACGATGGGGGACACCTGGCTGAATGAGACTACGTGTGAAAGGGATCTAGGAATCCAGGTGGACCACAAGTTGAACATGAGTCAACAGTGCAATGCAGCAGCTAAAAAAGCCAATGCAATTTTAGGCTGCATCAGTAGAAGTATAGTGTCTAGATCAAGAGAAGTAATAGTGCCCCTCTATTCTGCTTTGGTCAGGCCTCACCTGGAATACTGTGTCCAGTTCTGGGCACCACAATTCAAAAAGGATGTGGAGAAACTGGATCGTGTCCAAAGGAGGGCAACTAAAATGGTGAAGGGTCTGGAAACCAAGCCCGATGAGGAACGACTTAGGGAGCTGGATGTTTAGCCTGGAGAAGAGAAGGTTGAGAGGTGATATGATTAGCCGTGTTTAAATATTTGAAGAGATGTCATATTGAGGAGGGAACAAGCTTGTTTTCTGCTGCTCCAGAGACCAGGACCTGAAACAATGGATGTAAGCTCCAGGAAAAGAGATTCCACCTCACCATTAGGGGGAACTTCCTAACAGTAAGGGCGGTTTGACAGTGGAACACACTCGGAGAGTAGTGGAGTCTCCTTCCTTGGAGGTCTTTAAGCAGAGGCTTGATGGCCATCTGTTGGGGATGCTTTGATTGGGAGTTCCTGCATGGCAGAGGAGTTGGACTGGATGGCCCTTGTGGTCTCTTCCAACTCTATGATTCTATGATTCTATGTCTCTTACTTATTTTTTTTTAAAAAAAGCCCTAGAGATCACTCACTATAAACTGCAGGGCTTTCAAGATATCTGATATATCCATTTGTGTGTGTTTGAATAGCTGCCCACTGAAACCACTTCTAATATGGACAGAAGTTCCAGAAGAATAACTATGAGAGACTACAGACTGCCAGAAATAGTGCAGCTTGAGGCCACTTTAACTGTCCTGGCTCAGTGCTAGGGAATCATGGGAATTGTATCTTTTTTTTCTGGGACATTCATCCTTCTCTGTCAGAGAGCTCTGGTGCCACAATAAACTACAATTCCCATGATTCCTTAGCACTGAGCTAGGACAGTTAAAGTGGCCTCAAGCTGCACTATTTCTGGCAGTCTGTAAAGGCCCTATGTTAGTCTGCAGAAAACCCAACATAGCTGAAGCCCTACATCAGCCTCATAAATCATAAATCTCTTACAAGCATATTTTCACTGCCTCCCTAAGGGTCCAGAAGAATGAAGGGGTAGCTACAAGATAGGTTGTGGGAGGGTGCTGTATAAACAAAGTATTGTATACCTCCTTCCACAATGACCATTAGAACATCAGTATGCATAGTGCCCCCATATGTTGCTAACAGGATTCCAACTGAGATGTTTCATGGCTCCTTGCATATTATTAATGGTTCTGCAGTAAATGGAATAATCTTGATACAAGCTACCTTTGTTCTGAAATACAGGGCCAAAAGATGCAACTTGCAGCCACTTTGGGGGTGTGGTGTTTAGATGATGCACCCAGAAGCCACGCCAAGGCCACACTCTGGTCCAAAGGACCAGATCAAAAAGGAGTCCTTTTAAACTGACTCCTGGCCAGTGCAGCTTAGGACCTGTGGCAGAGGCCTGCTGTGGGAGCTCGCTGTGTGGTCACTGTAGTCCAGAGGCTGCTTCTTCCTGGCCATCTGCTTCACTCCTGAGACAACCTATGCACATGTGAACTTTCAAGTAAATGGAGATTTTGATATTATTTGGAAGGAAATAGAAGAGTGTGGGGTAGGGTTAGAGAAAAATGACATAACTACAACACTGCATGTTCATATTTTTGGTTTTTTTCAGTTCAACTAGTTATTTCAGATCAGCCATTACTTTTGACTTTCAGTGATCCTCATCTGCTCACTACAGATTGTCTCCCCCACAAGTTCTCATATTGCTGTATTCTTCCTGAAATGCTTAAATGACAGAATAGTATAGAAAGAAGCTAGAGCTATTTCTAACCTCAGGTTTTCAGCATTCGTTCTTTCAAGATGCTCCATTTTTCCAAAAAATTATCATGTCATGTCATAATTTGCAGATAAACACCTACTCTCCTATTCTCTGAGTCTCAGACCATTATTAAACAGAACATCCCCAAGTGCCACAGCTGATTTGACTTCACTCTCTCAGGAGCCATGAACAGAATTTCTTGTTTCCCATTCATTTTATTGACTGCTCAAAAGCCTTGGCAAAAGAAACAGAACAACAGATTAGTGTCACATCTATCATGACATAACAAGAATAACATTTTTAATTTGAAATGGCTTGTATTTCTAATATAAAGCAGTGGTATTCTGTTTTTCCTTCATAGAATATGTTCCACTCTGATATACACATATACAAAATAAGTTGAGATAATTTATATTGTTATCACTATTTTTCATTTTGATGTACTAAATTGCAGTGGCATATGGTTATAAACAATAACACTCCTGATAGACATCTACAGAAATATGAGATAAACAGAACCACTAAATACTTTTATATGTAGGACAGAGAAAAATAGTTTTCCTTTGTAATTATTTCACTTATTTATTTCACACTGTCCCCATATTAATCAGTCAGAAAAGGACTATTCAAGTATTAGTCCCATTTGGAGTGAACACTTTGAAATGGATGGGAATAACTTAGGTGTGTCAGTTGTTAGTGACAACTAATTTAGTTAATTGTCACTAATTTTCATTTCAATGGGGCTATTCTAGGTATGTTTTATGTTGGATTTATCCCAGTTTGCTAAACATTTTCAGAGAAAGAGACCAAAGGGATATGCCTAAGAATAAAGTAAAGAAACTTTGTGCAGGGTGAAGCTGAATAAATGATAGACATCTGCTCATATGAATGGATTTATTTTTATTGATGTTGACATTTATCTCACATTCATCTAGTAGCCAAGCTCAAGCAGGAATGAGCAACTGGTGATGGGGAGGGGGGCATTTCCTTTCCCTGCCAATACTTTCTTGGTAATCTGTACCATCACCTTTTGGCACACCAGAAGGATATAACAGCACTTCTGGCCATTACTCTTCTGTACCTGAATAGAGCTAGTGTTTTGGCAGGGTTGGGTTTTTCCCCACCTGTGGGAGCAGGAAGCTCTGGGAGGTAGGGGAAATAAACAGATTCATTTGCAGCCTGTTTGGTGTTCTTCTGGCCAGTTTAGGACTGAAAAAATCACCTGGAAAATGTGCAAAAAGTCTAAAAAGTGGGAGTCTAGGGACTCTGGGGACCTTCTGGAGTACTACAGAAACTTTGGTGTCCCAAGGGCTTCATGTTGTCTCCAGACTGCACTTTGCCCAGCCATGCTGTAGAGTGGCTCACAACAAAAATGTAAGGCCATTTCACATACAGAAGCAAATTAAATGACTTTGGTCTTAATCATGCTTTCAGAATGTGTGCATTTATTTATTAAGATGTGATTTTTCACTCTTCCATTATTTCTAGAGGAACCAGATGCTAAGCAAGAAAGTATCACTACAACATTGGTAGTGGTGTTGAAGGCTGAAATTCACTCTTCAGCACTGCTATTAAGGGTCTGCATTGCAGAATTAATGTAGTTTGAGACCTCTTTAACATCCATGGATCAATAGTAGGGAATTCTGGGAATTATAGTTCTGTGAGATATTTAGCCTTCTCTGTCAGACACAGCAAACTACAACTCCCATAATTCCATAGCAATGAGCTATGGAGTTAAAATGGTCTTAAATTGGATTATTGCTCCAGTGCAGATGAAGACAAAGATACAAGAATTCTTTCTTCCTTGACCTAGTTTTCCCCTCCCCGCACATACACACACACACAGAAGCAGGATTGCCCCTGTAGAAGACACAGGGGGAAGAGATGCAGTACATATTATTGTGTTGATAGAACTTGTTTTCATCACCAGGAGTGGTAAGGGATAATTCCCCCTTCCCCCCTGCAATTTAGAATAGATTTCCAGATGATACAAAAGGTTTCAGAGTGTTACGATGGTTGGTTTGATATAAAGACCCCTTTGGATCCCTATCCAAAGACCCCTTTGGATCCCTGGGCTGGAAAGAACCTTCATCACCATGAGTTCAAAGTGGGCACATCACGTAGGCACTCCAAACAGAGTTACATCTGCATTTACAACCATTTGCAGATCAAAAGGCCAGGCTTAGGAGTTGCAAAGCAAGATATTCACACCTAGAACATTTATGAGTGCCAGCCACGATGTGTCCAGTTGAAGATGAGATCTGGCTGCTCTTCTGATCTCTGAGTTGCAGTAACCATTAGCTTGTATAGCCCAGTTTAGCTGCTTCAGTTAATCTTCCAGGTAATGGGGTTCACAGATCCTTTCTGCACGGTCTACCAGTGTTTTTATTGTGCTTCTTTTTTGTCCTGGGTGATGATTGGAGTTCTTGTTTAGGTATCTGTCCATGTGTGTAGGTTTTCTGTATACCATGTGGCCCAATCGTTGATTTGGTTTGCGGATGACATCCAAGAATGACAATGTTCCTTCCTTTTCTTTTTCCATTGTGAATTGAATGTTTGGGTGGATGTTGTTCAGATGGTTCAAAAACACTGTCAGATCTTCTTCTCTGTGGCTCCAAATGGTGAAAGTGTCATCCATGTTTCAGAACCATGTTGTGGGCTTTTTTAGTGCTGTCTAAAAACACTGGTAGACCGTGCAAAAAGGATCTGTGAACCCCACTACCTGGAAGATTAACTGAAGCACCTAAACTGGCTCTACAAGCTAATAATTACTCCAGATCAGACATTAGAAGAGCAGATAGACCTAGAAAAAACCACAGGAGTGAAGAAAAACAACCACCTAAAGGGAAGGGATTTTTTACCATACATCAAAGGAGTCACAGACAGAATAGGGAAACTGACGAGGAAACACAACCTCCAAATTATCTACAGACCAACCAAGAAAATCCAGTAAATGCTGTGCTCAGAAAAGCAGAGGAGAGACCTTCTCAAGGCCAGAGGAGTTTAATGCATACCATGCAGCTGTGGCCAAGTCTACATAGGACGTTATCACACAGGGGAAATCTGTTGGTTAATCCACACAAATCCCAAACAAAAACTGAATTTGTGCCTCATGATTTCACATGACGTCACACAGAAACTGGACAGAAACTGGTATTATCAGAGATATTTTTAATTTTGGGAGTTTAGAGGAAATACATTTGCGAAATTACAGTAATTTTGCATTTACTGTAATGTGAAAAGCAAATACGCACGGACAATTCTCTTTTAAAACCTGGAGGAGGGCCAAGAGGAGGAGGAGAAGGGGCCTCCAGGGAGGGAGAGTCCTGGGCTCCTTCTCTGTGCCAGGGAAGGGAAGGGAAGGCAGCCCAGGAGAAAAAAGTTTGGGACGGAGGAGAAGTTTGGCATTTGGGATAGAGGGAAAAGGAGGGGAAAGAAGGCTTCCCTCGCAGCAGCTGTGGGTGGATGTGGGTGCAAGTGTGGGGTGTGCTTGTGGAGCAACTTGGAGCTCCATCTCACCATGAAGTTCTGCCCTGCAGGTCCTACAAAGGGGAAAGGCTTATGGGGGGGGGGGATGGGAGCTACCTCCAGTTTCCCCCTCTCAATCCCTTGCCTTGCCTTGCCTTGCCTTTGCAGCCTCCTCCTCCTCCTCTGCTCTCTTGGGAGGTCCTAACCCCAACAGAAGGGGGTTAGGACCTGTGCAGGAGGACATGACCCCAAATGTAGGACAGTCTGACATTTCCTCCTGGGAGATGCAGGACTTGCCCTGGAAAAGGAGGAGTCTTGTCACAAAACACACCCATTTCCAGTACATGTACGGGTTCTTTTCACTTGTGTATGAAAGTTAAAAACGTCTTTTTTCGCTTTTAACTTAATTCCATTATTACTGTAATTATGTGTGAAAAGCTTTTGCGTAATTAAGCTCTATTTTCACTTTCTTTTCGGGATGCTTCATTTCCACTTTATTATCTCTTTAACAACGAAACTGGCCTACGTGTGATAATGTCCATAGGGACCACAAAATGCAGTGTTCAAATGAGAATCAAGGAAAACGAGAGACACTGCAGACAGGGCCAGCCTGAAAAATCAGCAGGAGCAGAACACATTATAAACCAACCTGGGTACAAAATGCTATTTGAAAACACTGAAATTCTGGACCATGCCAACAACTATTAGGTTAGAATGTACAGGGAAGCCATTGAAATCCACAAACACCTGGACAATTTCAACAAGAAAAAAGAAACCTTGAAAGTAAACAAAGTTTAGTTACCAGTTCTCAAAAACACCAAAGTCAGGACTCAGCAAATGCAAAAAAAGTCACCCAGGGTCATAGTGTTTCCCAGCAAACAATGGACCATTAATGGGTCTTGAATATTTGCAAAATTTCAGATTCACAGGGGCCCAGAACATATCCCCTGCAAATCTGGAGGGACCACTGTACAAGGTTCTTGGGATCACTCTGTAAAGCTGGGACAAGAAAATGCATGGCCCTTCAGATTATGTTGGACTTCAACTCCCATAAGCCTCAGCCAGCCTGACTTATGGTGAGGGATCAGGTGAGCTGTAGGTTGTAAAAGAGCCCTAGCATCCTTCATTGCCAAAACATTTGTCTTCATAAGAATGCCTCCATAAAAAGGAACAAAGATGAAATGTGTATAAACTCTTAGCTCATTGGCTAGGGGCCAGGAACATATATTTCTAATAGAGTTTCTGAAACCCAGTTGGAACTAAATGCATATTTATTCATCATTATTATCATCCTTTTACATTCCTACTCATTAAAAATTTACTGTTGAAATTTGTTTGCACTGCAACACTGTTTTCACGGTAAGAAAAAGTATTCATTTATTTCAGGCTCAGGAAATCCAATGATTACATTTAAGATCTTGTTTAATGGTACCGTCAAGCCAGCTCTAAAATGTATTTCATAATTAAATACTTAAGAATAATGGTTGGATGCTGGTTTCTTCCAATCTGATTTGAAGTCAGCTGCATGTTTTATTTAGCTGTGTGCTGCAGGATGGAAGCTGGGCCTGGAGGATGGTAGAAAAATGCAGGTGACTTTTACTTATTTGTGTGTTTGCACATTTCTAATATTTTTTCAACCAGAAATTGAAAAATCTTAAAAGTTCAGACATAAATGAAATACTAGCATAAACATGTAAACATGTTTTAAAACATGTAAAAATACACAAACACCAATAGAAAAATCAGCACAAGAATATAACTTTTCTGTTTTGGAAAGGAACTCCTTGTAGCATAAAATTAAAAATCCTCTCTGAAGGCAGTTTATTGTTGTTGTTAATTTCCAGTAAATTTACTTCAACTTATGATGATCCTTATGAATAAGAGACCTACAAGTCACCTTATCATCACTAAACCTGTTCAGATCATGCAGATTCAGAGGCTTGGCTTCCCTTGGCTTACTTGGTTGAATTAATCCTGAATGTAATATTCCTCTTTTCCTACTACTTTCTACCTTACCAAACATTATTGCCTTTTCTAGTGAGTCATGTCTTCTCATGATATGCCCAATGTACAATATCTTCACCTTAGTCATCTTGGATTCTAGGGAGAGTTCATGCTTGATTTGCTTTGGGGTCAATTTATTTGTCCTTTTGCAGTCCACAAAGTTCATAGAACTCTTCTCCAGCACCATATTTCAAAGGAGTTAATTTTCTTTCTGTCATCTTTCATAATCATACATAAAAATTGGAAATACGATGGAATGGAACTTAAGCTCACTCCCTTTGCTCACTTTTTCACCAGTAGTAGCAGTGGCAGTTGGAAAACTCTTGCAAGGCTTGGGTACAGGGCATCACTTCTGTGGCTCAGAGCAGCACCAATTCCACATGGTTTGGTTGCTTGTGGAAGTCTTCTTCAGCAAATAAATCTTGATAAACATCTTGGTTTTTATTAGATTTGGGCTGAGGTCTTTCATCAATATAAAAAGCACTTGTTAATTTTATTGTAATTCTGTAACCATTTCTAGCATAACCAATAAAAATTCCCTCTTCACTTCTGCAACCAAGTTTGCCTCTTTTCTATTTGGGAATAAAGGTAAATGCTTTGCTTCCAAAAACTTTCAGATGGTTTAATTTTGGCTTAAGTACACGCCATAATTGGAATGGGGTTACATAGATTTGGTTGGCAACCAGTTACACAGGTATGTTGCAGTCATGATGGCTTCAGACCAATAGTGTTTAGGCATATTATCTTCCCAAAGCATAGTGACTGCCATGTCCTTGAGAGTTTTGTTCATTCACTCTGCCATGCCATTTTGTTCTGGAGAATAAGCTTGTGTAGTCTGAAGCTCAATGTCATGTTATTTTTTTTAAAAATTAATCTTTTTTAAAGATCATGAAATGTGGGTCAGACTATTTATTCTAGATCTGCTTTCCTAAAGAATAAAGACTTACTCCAAAAAACAACTAACATGCAGTTTGTCATTTAAAATAAATACATAACAAACTAAATCATATTCTAATTGGTGATGGTTTGGGTATAGCAGGAAGAGACTGTTAACCTCACTCAGCGGAGGCTGTTACTCTGACTGAGAGTGAGAAGATACAGTTACTGTACTGAGAGGAGACTGTTTAGAATCTTCAGAGAGAGTCTGTTAAACTGTCTCCAAGAGTGAGTGACAGGAGTCACATATTTAGATAGAATGAGGTCGATAGAGGGAAGTTCCTGTCTATCTAAAGAGGAAAAGGAAAATGTAATACATAAATTTTCCAACACTTCAACATGTAATAAAGTGATAAACTAATGTAACTTACATAACATACATACAGAACAACCAAAACATTACTTAACACTACCTGACACAACATAACTTTTACAACAACCCATTACAACTAACATCACCAATATAACATAAAACTAACATGTATAACTAACATAGAGCATATAACATTTACTTGCTTCCTTTCCTATAGTTCATGCTTATAATCATCTGTTAGTGTGGATGTCTCTTTAGTAAACCTTCCAGTAATGCTCTACAACTCTAACTAGTTTTCTTTTTCTTTTTATTTCACTGTTAGTACCATTAAACTCTATTTCTGTTCCTTGAATTTCTCAGTAGCTAATTGCCCCCATTTCAGAGTCATATATAACATCACAGTGCAATTTATTAAGAGATAGGAACCATTATAGGAGGTAAAAGAAATCAATAAGAAAATTAATTTAACACCTACAGATGGAAATACATACTCCAGACATGACATCTACTCAGTAGGAAGCAGGAGTAAAACAAATTTAGTACTGATTGCTTACATACCACTATATTTATCTTGTTTCCAAACATCAGTCTTCCAAAAAATGTAATTGAGGCTTCTGAAACTATCACAGCTTTTTCCTTAAACAAAATATCTGGTTCAAAAAGAAAATTTGTAGAGTACAAAATCAAAGTGGTGCAAAAGTTTATCTTAGGGCCTTTGCAGACTGCCAGAAATAGTGCACATTAAATTGAGGCAATGCCCTGGCTCAGTGCTAGGGAGTCATGGGAATTGTATTTTTTTCTGGGACATTGAGCCTTCTCTGTCAGAGAGCTCTGGTGCCACAATAAATTACAGTTCCCATGATTCCCTAGAACTGAGCCAGGGCAGTGCCTCAATTTAATGTGCACTATTTCTGGCAGTCTGCAAAGACCCTTAGTTTTTTTTGTTTGTTTTTTTAAGTCTCCTAATGGTGGTCAGCCATCAACAGGGCAGACACATAGTCGAAGAGCTTGCTTCAATCCTGATGATTAATTATAAATAAAAGTAAGAATTTCAATTTAAAAATCAACAAGAATGTGGGTATTGATGTCCACATTAAAAAGGCAGCTGATCAACTTACTACTTACTATGGATTTTTACACATCTGCAAAAGAAGCAAAACCACAACTGGATGAGAGAGACCTGATAACCACCAGCATGATGCATGGCTCTAATAAGGCAAGTAGAATGGGGAACCCTGGGTCTCCTGTTGTCTCCGACCTTCCCTTTCCAGAATTATTGGAAAAGTTATGAGAAAATTTGCTTAGCAGTCTACAAAGAGACTGGTCACTTGCTTTAGAACCACTTAGTTTGAAAAGAAAGTCCTTCAAGTCTTTTACAGCTGTTTTGTTCTCCAAGGGAATAAAATACAGATGGGGGTTTCCCTTCAAGCTCATTATCTTCCATGACAATGAAATCCTAACTGCTTCTACCAAAGCCCAAATGATGCAATCTTTGAGACACTTGGCATCATAATACCCACAGATCTTGAAAGAAATACCTGCTCAATTAGATAAAATGAGACCCCCCGAGGGTGATAGCTATCAAGGAACACAATGGTAGACAGTGCAGAAAAGAAAAAGAAAAAGTTCAATTAACCCTCCAGCTCCGGTGTAGGCATCCTACAAACCCCTGGGAATTCATTGGTGATCCTCAGTGTTTTGATATGACTTTGCAGGCAGTGGAACAAGCCTAGCAGCACCCCCACAGGCACCATCTTGAGGCTTGTGTTCCTGCACTACCAACTGTCACATTCGTCCAACATTTTGGCTGCTGAACATCAAAAACCTAGTGACAATGATTCCTTCCAGAGAGGCAACTATCCACATAGGACACCTGGTGGGCAATTTTGTGTATCTATTTCTCCACAGCTAGTAACTGATGGCTTCAGCCAGGCCTAAACTATGCTTTTTTCTGTCTACACAACTATTAATTTACCTGGCATACTACAAGCCAATACAGAGTTATATCATACTCTTAAGGTTTAAAATTTGACATTTCTTGCTTCTTAGCAAACTGTTATAAAATATTAATCACAGGATGGGCTGAAAACATAGGAAATAATATTTTACAATGAAAAGATATTATTTGTCCCTATCCCTTGAGAGGAAATCAGAAAGTTTGATTCTGATGAGGAGAACAGGAGACACCTGTCCTCCATTTCTCTTGTTCTTAGTTCATTTTTAATAGCTAACTATCCCCCTCTGCAGACCAGGGAGTCAGGGACGCCCTGGTCCGGAGCACCGGCGGAGCTCAGCCTCCACACCGCGGCGCTCCTCCGGCGACTCTAAAAGGAGCACCAAATTGGCGCTCCTTTTAGATGTCAGGGAAAGTGCGCCCTAAAAGCGGGGGGCGCACTTTCCCTGACTCAAACGCCGCGGCGCGTCCGGTCGCCGCGGCGTGAGGTCATCCCCGGAGCGCCGGCTGTGTGGAGGGCCGGCGACTCCAAGGGCGACCTCAGGAAGAGGAAGGGGCGCCGCTCGTGCGGCTGCCTCTCCTCTTCCAGGCCTGGAAGACAGCTCAATTAGCCGTCTGCCGAGGCCCTATGGGCCTAAGCAGACTGCCAGAAATAGTGCACATTAAATTGAGGCACTGCCCTGGCTCAGTGCTAGGGAATCATGGGAACTGTAATTTATTGTGGCACCAGAGCTCTCTGACAGAAAAGGCTCAATGTCCCAGAAAAAAATACAGTTCCCATGATTCCCTAGCACTGAGCCAGGGCAGTGCCTCAATTTAATGTGCACTATTTCTGGCAGTCTGCTTAGGCCTATATATTATGTATCTCATGACTATTCTTAAAACCTTTAGAGAAAAACATTGAAATATCTAAATGTGGCAAAACTGAACTTTTTAGATCCTCAAATGCTAACCCTCAAATTGGAAAACAATGAGGGCAATAAGGAAAATAAGTTGTAATTTCTCTTTACAATCCAATGTAGTATTACATGGCATCTCTGAGAATCATTTCCTATAATGTTAATAATAATAATAATAATAATAATAATAATAATAATTTATATACCGCCCGGTGGCGGACCAATCTAGGCGGTTTACAACAAAATTACATACAATCAAATGAAATAACACCCTCCCCCCTTAAAAATAGATTAAACTACATATCAGTTAAAAATGGTTGGATAACAACCAACATTAAAACATAAAAACAACTAAAATAACAAACAACCCCATGTGACTTCAGTTTAATAAGGGTTGAGAACCAGTCAGGGAAGTCTCGATCCTAAAATCCCAATTTCCCAGGCCGGGTGTTTTTAATCTGGAAAGGCCTGCCGGAAGAGATCCGTCTTGACAGCTCTTTTGAAACTGTCTAAGGATATTAGCTGACGGATCTCATCTGGCAGGCTGTTCCAGAGCCTGGGGGCGACAACTGAGAAGGCCGCAAGTCTAGATTTTGGAAGCTGCAGGAGGTTCCTCCCAGAGGAGCGGAGAGCGTGGGGAGGATTATATGGGAGGAGGCGATCTCTAAGATAGCTTGGACCTAAGCCATTTAGGGCTTTAAAGGTAATAACCAACACCTTGTACTGGGCCCGGAAACCAATAGGCAGCCAGTAGAGGGACCGCAAGGCACAAGGGTAGCCCCATGTAGAGTGCATTGCAGAAGTCTAAACGTGAGGTTACCAGTGCGTGCACAACAGTCTCAAGATCCCGTACTTCCAGAAAAGGGCTCAGCTGGCGTAACAGCCGAAGCTGATAACAGGCGCTCCTGATCGTCGCATTAACCTGATTTATCATCAGGAGCGACGAGTCAAGGAGCACCCCCAGACTGCGAACACAGTCACTGGAGGAGAGTGTGACCCCATCCAGGACTGGAGGTTGCAACCCAATTCTTGGTTTCGGGGCTGAGACCGTCAGCACCTCCGTCTTGTCTGGATTCAGCTTCAATCTGTTTTTCCTCATCCAGCCCATTACCGCCCCAAGACATTCATTGAGAGAAGAGATGCCATTGGAATTCGAGGCCGACGAACGAGACACGGAGAAATAGATTTGGGTGTCATCAGCATACTGATAACACCCAGCACCATAACTCCGTATGATCTCACCCAGTGGCTTCATATAGATGTTAAACAACATCGGGGACAAAATAGCCCCCTGAGGGACCCCACAAGTGAGATCTCTCTTACCGGAGCTACAGTCCCCGAGCAGCACCCTCTGGGACCGACCCGAGAGGAAGGACCGGAACCACTGCAGAGCAGTGCCCCCGATACCCAACCCCCTCAGGCAGTCCAAGAGGATGCCGTGATCTATCGTGTCAAAAGCCGCTGAGAGGTCTAGGAGCACCAACAGGGTCACACTACCCCTGTCGATGCTCAGACGCAGATCGTCGGTCAAGGCAACCATGGCAGTCTCAACCCCAAATCCTGACCTGAAGCTGGTTTGAAATGGATCTAGATAATCGGTTTCATCCAAGACTGCCTGGAGTTGAAGAGCAACCGCCCTCTCGATCACCTTGCTCAAAAATGGCAGCAATGACACCGGCCTATAATTCTTCATATCCAGGGGGTCCAGGGAAGGATTTTTCAGGAGCGGCCTAACTGCCGCTTCCTTTAGACATGAATGAACATGTCCTTCCCTGACTTACCACCTCCACCCACGGATATTCCTGCTCCGTACAGAAGACCGCATCGAGTGTATGACCAGCACAATGTGTGGGCCCAGAGACCAGTTGGGATAGGCCCATGTTTGTCATGGTCTCCATGAACTCCCGAGCCGCACCTGTTAAACTGGTCTCGAGCGGAATGTTGAAGTCCCCCAAAACTAAAAGTCTGGGGGACTCCAACAACAGCTCGGAGACCAGCTGCGTCATCTCGGTCAGGGAGTCTGCTAGGCAACGGGGTGGTCGGTAGACTAGCAGAATCCCCAAACTATCCCTGGTCTTCAGGCTGAGGTGCATACACTCGAAGTGGACTGTGTTCTGGACAGGTATCCTGGTCAAGGATAAGGTGTTCTTATGAACCAGAGCCACTCTGCCTCCCCGCCCACTTCCCCTCACCTGTTCCTTGACAGAGTACCCAGCTGGGAGCGCCTGCGCCCATATAGCAGTGCTATCCCCCCCCAGCCAGGTCTCCGTAAAACAAGCCAGGTCGGCATCTTCATCCAAGAGCAAGTCCTGGATGATGTGGGTCTTATTTTTAACTGACCTGGCATTACAAAGGAGCAAAGTGAGGTTCTGTGGACTGGTTGGTCTGCTCTCCAAGCCAATCTGAGACACAGAGGGAACTGAAGGTGGGATAGCTTTCAAGCAGCGACCCCGTCTTCTTTTGTAACATTGGTTCCCACTGTTCCAGCCATACCTCCCTTTCCCCAGCACAACTCCTATGGTCGCCCCCATCTCCTCCCCGGCCTCAGGTGAAATGATGTAATTTGAGTTCCTAACAAAACAAGAATTCATGATGTAACTTGAATTCACAACAAGATATAATATTCGGACCCCACTCAAAATTGGATAACTCAATCAACCGTTCGACTCCTTGAAGTCTAGCAGGGAAAGGATTGGAGTCGACCCCCAGACCAGATCTTATGGTCTCATTGACCATGTAGTGGACCTGGACATATCAGAACTCGACCACTACCGGTCAACTCCGTCAGTCCACAGGAGAGGAGGTAACAATCTCATAGAGGAGATAGAACAGGCCGGCATTTCAAAGGAGCCCTCCGAGCCACCAGAAGGCTTGCTGCGCCACCGCAGCTGATGACAATTAACAAGTCCGTGAGAGCCCCGGCTGTTCTGCTGCTCCGGCGCTGTTGGCTCTCTCTTGGAGGAGATGGAACAGGGCCGGATTTTGAAAGAGCCACCCGAGCCTCCAGAGAGCCTACTGCGCCGGCAGCTGATGGCTATTAGTAAGTCCACAAGGGCCCCGGACTGTCCTGCTATTTCGGCGCTACTTGACTCTCCCCAAATGGTCAGGCCTGTGCGACTGCCACGTCCTCAGCGGCCTGGTCTTCCCGGCAGGGCTTTTTAGTCCTGCCCTAGTCGTGGGACACGCCCCCGACACCGCTGGTATTCCACTTGATGGGGGGGGGGGAAACGCAACGCGGCACAGTTCAGCCCGGGAGAGTGAAGGATGTAATGGGGTGAGATTTTTTAAAGTCCCCCGCCGGCTCTGGCTCCTCCAGTGGCACAGCGCAGCCCAGAGAGCGATGGCTGATGGAGGTGGTACGAGGGCTGGAGCTGGAGGGCGGGGGTGTGAGAGGGAGCCGCCACCGCCTCTGCCTCCCCGCAACCGCTTCTGGGCCTCCTGGCCCATTGGCTCTCAGCCGGTGTTAAAGGCTGGAGCTCAGGTGGTACGAGGACTGGAGCTGGAGGGTGGGGGTGTGAGAGGGAGCCGCCACTGCCTCTGCCTCCCCGCAACCGCTTCTGGGGATTAAGGGTTCATGCTCAGCAAAAAAGAAAGGGAAATCCTAAAACAAATCAAACAACTATACCCAAATTTCATATTCCTTCAAGAAACACACCATAAGGTTTCTGATCCCATCCTCCCCCAAAAAATTGTTTAAAAACCAATATGTAGTGGGGGAATGGGAAAAACTAAAGGGATAGTTTTTCTCCTGGACAAATCATGTCCTTTTGTGGTAAACAATGAATTTAGAGATGATGCTGGACATTACCTAATACTGATGGGGAAAATTTTTGGCCAATTCTACACTCTAGATACCTTCTATTCACCCAATACAGGTCAGCACCAATTTATGTCAGCCACAACATCTAAGTGAAATGGCTGTTGGTTGCATAGTGCTGGGAGGAGATTCTAAAGAGATTTTGCACTCCTATCTTGATAAATCAAAACCTCTTAAACATACAGGTCCAACCCCATTGATGCAGATAATTAAAGATGCATGATTACTTGATCCTTGGCAATCTCTACACCCCAAAGAGAAAGACTTCACCTTCTACTCAGCAGTGCATAAGACATATTCCAGAAATGATCAGTTTCTTATCTTCAAGTCCCTATTAGGCAAAACTTAAATTCCACAATTAATCCAATCTTATATTCAGATCATTCACCAATACTATTACACTGGGTACCAGAAGGACTTTCTCAGACTTCAAAGTCTTGACGGTTTAGCCCAGCACTCCTAATGCATGAGTCTTTTAAAAAGATCATAGAAAAAAGCAATAGAAAATAGATCTGAAAGCACCTCTGAAGTGCTACTGTGTGACACACTGAAAGTGGTGCTCAGAGGTCTGTTTATACAGGAGGGCTCCAAACAAAAGAAAATTAAAGAAAAGAAATGCCAGGAATTGATTAAAGAAACTGAACTCTTGTCAAACTCCTACAGGAAGACCCAAAACTCAGATATACTAAAAAACCTTATCAGAAAAAAAAGCGCAAATTGAAAAATTAGACCTACATTCAGTTCAAGCAAAATTGCAATACACGAAAGCCTATTTCTATGCAAATAATAATAGCAACTCTAAATTACTAGCTAGATTAGCAAAACAGAAAGCAGAAAAAGAAAAAAGAATAGTTGCAGCTCAAATGGCAATATCAAAACCTCTCAAGTTGATATAGTAGAGGAATTCTGAGAGTTCTACTCCAATCTCTAAGCTGAAGAATCACCCCCTCCCAATAAACTTAATTCATTCCTCGATTCTCTCAAAATTTGAAAATCAAGGAACCACACACCACTCTATTCAACCAGCCCATCTCATTAGAAGAAATCAAACAGGAAATCCAAAACCTCAAACCAGGGACATCTCCTGGATTAGATGGATTTATGGGAGAATTTTACAAGTTATTTTATAATAAAATTGCCCCACATCTACAAGATAATAAAATTATGCAGGGAGATAATGTCACAAGTTCTATGTCCCCAATCTTTGCATACTTCCAGAATTGTCCCCATCCCAAAAACAGGTGACTGTCAAAATACCACCTCAGCATTTAGACCGATAGCATTAATAAACCAGGATATGAAACTACTGACCTCAATTCTAGCAAACAGGATTAACAGCTTTATCACTGAATATATCTCTGTTGACCAAACTGGCTTTGTGCCAAATAGAAAACTATGTGACACCACTAGATGATTCCTAAATGCCTCAAAATCTAAAACCTCACTTGCCCTTATGTCCCTAGATGCCCTGAAAGCTTTTGACAGTGTGAACTGGCAATTTTGACAGAGTGAACTTATTTGGAGTACTGAAAATGATGAACTTTGGAAATACATTTATTAGTATCCTAGAAAACCTATACACGAACTCAGAGGCCTTAGTGACAGTCAATAGAATAAACTCCTCTACCTTTAGGCTCCAAAGGGGGACTAAACAGGGATGTCCCTTATCTCCACTGTTATTTGCTATTGCAATAGAACCCTTAGCTACCTCAATCAGAGAAAATGAAAACATAAGGAGACTCAAAATAGGAAACACAACCCATAAATTAAATCTCTTCACAGATGATATGATCATCTTCCTAAAACAACCCAAACAATCCTTCCCTACCTTATGCATCATATTGAACTCCTTTGATACTTTTGCAGGTTTCCGAATTAACTCAACATTACTCATGAAGACCAACTAGACGTTGAAAAAGCTACCAATCTCCAGTTAAAACCCTCAGGGTTTACTTACCTAGGAATCACCATTAGAAAAGATTTCAATCAGATAATCCTCAGAAACTACAACAAAATAACTAAATTGTTAGTCTCTAAAACACTAGAATGGAAGAGATTGAAACTCTCTATCCTAGGCAGAATAGTCCTCATTAAAATGTTTATTGTCCTTCACCTATCCTTTCTCTTCCAAACTATCCCACTTCAGCCACCACAGACAAAACTCAAACTTTGCCAAAATCTCATCAATACATTCGCTTTTAACCATAAGAGACCCAGATTCAGGAAATCCACATGACATCCCTCTTCCAAAAAAGAGGGGTTAGCAATGCCTGATCTTGAACTATATTTTGCAGCATTCCAACTTTGGTCCAAAACACGCTGCAGAAAAAATCCAGTTTTAGACTGCCTTAACTGCCCTGGCTCAAATGCTAGGGAATTCTGGGAACTGTAGTTTTGTGAGACATTTAGCCTTCTCTGTCAGAGAGCTCTGGTACCATAATAAACCATAATTCCCAGGATTGCCTAGCACTGAGCCGGAGCAGTTAAAGCAGTCTCAGACTGGAGTATTTCTGCCGTGTATTTTGGACCTAAGTCAAACCCTTCATTTAATTTTAAAAGATCAGAGCATACACTGGGTTAACATGGAAATGAATGGCCCACCATCAATTGATCTTGCTTTGTTCTTTAATAAACCCACTCTGCAAGTAATTAAAAACATTAAAAACCCATGCCTACAAACATCAGTAAAGATATGGTCAAGATGGAAGCAAGTTCTAGCACCAGATCCCTCTCCTATTTGCCCCATCCTTATTCACAAATCTTTCTGTTCCCCTGATGAATTCAATCAATTCCAGGGATGGGAACAACAAGGGATATATTTTGCCTGAGACCTTTTTTTGTAATGACAGACCAAAAACAATTGACAAACCAACTTAGATTTAGAGCCATTAAAGGGTAGTTGGTTTCATCTCCATCAGATCATTGCTTTTACACACAAATTAAAGGAAATAGGAGGACTACCTAGATCACTTACCTTATTTGAGGCATGATGTGTTCCCCCCTCCCAAAGCACCAAAGGACTAACATCCTTAATCTACAACTGTTTGATTGACCACTCTTACCAAAGGATCTGTGGCATAGAACTAACCTGGGAAATGGATTTAAATCTTTCAATTCCCATTTCAAAGTGGATTACAATTTGGTCTTCCACCCCTTTTAAATCCAGATCAGCAATTATTAGAGAAAACACCTTCAAAATTATACACAAGTGGTATTAGACTTCAGGGAAGCTAGCCTGAATTGTTAAAAATGTTTCCTCCAGATGTTGGTGTGGTTGTAATGATAATGGCACATTTCTACACATGTTGCTAGACTGCCCCAAAATAAACACTTTTTGGCAATTGGTACTTGAACAAATTTCATTGATTACCAATCAAAAAGTAAAATTATGCCAGAAATGCTTTTGTTATCGATATATGTAGATACAAATTCAAATTTGAAATATAAAAACCTCATAGATTTCTTCAATTCAACAGCCTGTGTAGAAATGGCCATATATTGGAAAACAGGGGAAGTATCTTTAGATATGTGGTGGAAAAATGTATGAGACCTATGGTTACTTGAAAAGCTGTCTGAAAGGATGGCAAGTTACACAGGATGACCAAAATCAGAACCTTTCATAGACAAATGGTTCCCACTCATTGACTTTGTAAACAAAGACAGAAGCAAGAGAAGACAATCTCCATCTCATCTGAACTTTGGGTTGGACATTCTGGACTAGATTTACACAAAGACAGCAGTGGACTTTAAAATGACCACTTACACTGAACAGAACCCAAGAAGGAGACCTGCAACATAGTTGAAAGTTGTGAGATGAATTGTTTTATTTTGCTTTATTGTTGTGATATGTCTTGTACATAATTGATTACTTATAATAATTTTTTAAATGGCTCATAACAATAAAAAAGAACAGTTCACACGTAGCCAAAGATACTGCCCATAGATTCCATTGTTGCTCTTTGAATCGCAGTTGAACAACTGTGGAAGTCATAGCGGACAATTTTCTCTCCTCAAGACTTTCCAGGGGCTCCATAGAGTGCCAAAAATGCCACCACCATGCCAAAACCCCAAATGTTTGGAAATCCACTTTTGTTTGTTTGTGTTATTCTTTTTAAATAAAATGTTTTTTTCAGGTAGCCCTGCAAACTATTTATAAGAAGCATTGTTCCTCCTTGATTAGCATATTGGCAAAATGGGGATAAATTGTCTTTTGAACACTTAGCATAGTGGGATACTCGAGTCACCTTCTGCAATTGCCATGGTGTGAATTTTGTGCCTTTGTGCTTAAGTGGGTGGGAGAGAAAGCTGGATGGATGTGATTAGCAGAGAGAACAGTACTGTTGTTTACTGGCATGTTGTCTCACAGAAACCAAAAGTTTGGTAGGTATGCTGGCCAAATAGAAATAAAAATCTACATTAGTGTAATATTTTTGAAAGGCCAATCAAAGGACATAAAATGTCTGCAACCTTTTGAGATCTCCAGATCACTTCATCAAACATGATATTACAAATAGCAGGAGGAATATGGAAGCTAACTTAAGGTGGATTTCATGATGTCCTGAGCTGTGGAATGGGGGAGGAGGAATTTCAAAGGACAGTTCAGCAGATTTTTTTTAAGTGAAAGGATCCTTAAGAATGCTGGGAACAGGTTTTTGAATTTATAAAATCCAGCTGCAAACTCAGAAGTGCCTCCATCCTGGACAAATAGGGTTGCCTGGTCAGGATTATCCAAGGCCCAGACATTTCAAGGCCAAAACCTGAGACCTGGGAATGACCTCCTTGTGAAATCACTAAAGGCAGACCCTGGGCAATTCAGAAGGGGCAGCCCCTGGTGATGTCATGGAGAATGAGACTTTAAGCAGCAATCACATTTTCTGAGTATGACCAACAAACAAAACACACCAGCCAAATGCACATATACAGAGAGAGACACATTTCACGATTCTCCCCCCTTAACTTGAGAACTGATGACAAGTCAAGCCCTATGATCTGGAAACTTATCAGTGAAGCATGTTGACTTCTTTAACAGTGAAAAAAAACAAAAAAAAAGATACTCTGCATATTAACAACAGTAGAGATAATTTTTGATGCTGAATAATTTTAACTTTTTTATGCTGCCTTTGTGTTTAGCCCTATCAACTTTACTTGTTATCGTTACCCAGAGAGATAAACAATAAGCATTTTGTCTATTACCAGATGGCCTCTCTGCATATTATTACTTCTTGACTGCAGTCGCTGCTCGAGATTGAGCCCAAGTATGGAAAATCTTGAACTATTTTGATGTCTTCATCATCTACTTTAAAGTTATGCAGACCATCTGTGGTCATAATTTTTGTTTTCTTGATGTTTAGTTATTAACCTGTCTTTGCACTTTCTGCCTTGAACTTCTTCAATAACTTTTCCATATATCTCATATTTTATACTAGTATTATGGTGTCATCTGTGTATCTTAGATTGTTGATATTCCTTCCTCCAATTTTCATGTCGCTTCCTCTGAGTCCGATCCTGCTTTTTGTATGATGTTCTCAGCATACAGGTTAAATAGACAGAGTGATAGCATGCAGCCTTGCCTGATCCTCTTTACAGTTGGAAACCATTCCATTTCTCCATATTCTGTCCTAAGAGTAGCCTATTGTACTGACTACAGGTTACACATCAGGACTATCAAATGTTATTGCACACACATTTCTTTAAGAGTGATCCATAGTTTTTCGTGATCTGTACAATCAAATGATTTGCTATGGTTTGCAGAGCACAGGTTGATCTTCTTTTAAAACACTTTAGTACTTTCCATTATCCAGTGTTTGTTGGATTGAAAAACCAATGCACCACATTGAAAAAAACATTTCCCCACTAAACCACAATAAATCAGTCAGCTTTTCTGTGCTTCCATATGTGCCTGTTTCTTCCCAAGCTCTGTGTGTAGGACTTGTTTTCTCCTTTACCATGCTGCTATCTTCTAGCAATCCCAAAGGCTACCAACAAGCCCTTCTGATTTTGGAGACAATATAATAATTTGCACACACATTTTTACAAGACAATCAGTGGTTTCCATGTTGGACTAGGACTCTAGGAGACACAGGGTTTGAATCCCCACTGACCCAGGGAAACCTAATGGGTTAACCTGCACAAGTCATACTTTCTCACTTTAAAAGAAGACAACAGCAAATTTGCTTTCAGTAAACCTTCCAAGATAATCCTACGATAGGGTTGTCATACACTGGAATCAACCTGAAAACATGAAACAACAAAGAATACAGCATACTGTCACATTACCTAAGCTTTTATGTCTTGATGGTCAAACTCACTTTAAGCTGTACTGAATCATCCAGAGCAGCAAGCAACCTTCTTTTCTTTGGACCCCAAAATGTATTAGATTGAAGTTTCTGGCTTTACCAATAGATTCAGTGAATATGCCAGTGCTTGCTGTCATATATTGTCTGTTTGTTCATAGGCATTTCTTTTTTTATTCTGTATTCAAATGGCTTTACTGAGTTCAGCTTAGTATTCAACTGGGTCTGTTGGGCAATACATTTTAAAATTTTCAAAAATATTTTATTGTGAACGAGAGCAAATTTACTTGTTTGTTTTGAAAGAGCAAAGCAAAACTAGAACTGAAGTGATTCTAGGCTTGAACAAGATGATTGAACCTTATTATATTTGTTATTCTTTTAGAAGACTATAGTTAAGAATATGTAAGAAGTGGAGAGGGATAGCATGCAAACAAATTATTCTGGAGCTCTTTGTTATATCTGTGCCTGCACCTAACATTATAGCTGAGATTTAGTACTAGCCAGAATTGCTAAGGACACAATTTTATTCAGTGGCATGTCTTGGCAGATAGTATAAGACTAACAAAATTGCCAGAACATATCCCATAACTGGATCATTATCATTTATGTAACATCACACAGAGGCAACATTTATGTGGAGGTTGCAGCTGTTACTAAATGAGAATTAGTTTTACATGTAGTTTCATTTTGATACTAGCAGAATATTTCAATCTCTGGCCAAGTTTTTGTCAGCTCAGCGGGATTGCTTTATAGAAATAATGGGCCTTTACAGACTGCCAGAAATAATGCAGATTGAGGTCACGTTAATTGTCCTGACTCAGTGTTAGGGAATCATGGGAATTTATTTATTTTTTTCTGGGACATTGAGCCTTCTCTGTCAGAGCCCTCTGGTGCCACAATAAACTACAGTTCCCATGATTCCTTAGCACTGAGCCAGGGCAGTTAAAGTGGCCTCAATCTGCATTATTTCTGGCAATCTGCAAAGGCAGAATGCTACCTGAAAAAGACCATTATTAGTAGCACTACTATTTTTAATATATATATTAGACATCAGCTTGATATATACTCCAGTGAAACATACTGCAAGTTTCTCTCTGTTCCATCTAGTTAGCACTGGACAGGATTTGTGTATATTGATGGAACCTTGGCACTGAAACTCTTTTTAAAAATTGAAAAAGAAAATATGCATGACAAAGGCAGTCATTTATAATTAATTGCATGTTATTCACCATTAATTTGGATAATCAAAGTGATTCATAGGATGTAACAGCTCTGAGTGACTTAATGCTTCATGCATGGTGATTTTTCTGTACAAAACATCACTGTAGAAATGTTTTGGGAGGGAGGAAATGTTGATATTTGCATTCCCTCTATTCTGTTCAACTTAGCACAGGGTGTCTTGACTGAGTTTGAAATAACCACAGTGAAAGCCTTAATTGAAACAAAATCTTTGAACTGTGTTTGTGTGTGTGTGTTTAAAGATGCAAATTTAAATTTTGCCTCATTGGCAAGGCATCTATTAGTGACAGAGCTAGCCTACCATTAGGTAAAATGGGGAAACAGATGTTGTGGACAGCAGTGCCATTGTCCCAGCTGTTCCCTGGCTCTCGCCTTTTTTGGTGGAAAGAGTGGTGTGTCCCCCATAACCTGTCTTAGAAGTAGCCTCTGAAGTAGCCTGCCGACTCAGATATGATAGAGGACACTATCACACTGCCAGTGCAGAAGTGAGATTCAACTATCACGACAATTAGCTTCTGTATGGACTATGGAGATGGTGTCATCTTTGCCTGATGAGTTGTTGTATTAGTCTACAATAGTGATGTAGATCTTCAATAATTTATCCTCATGTATAAAAATTATTAATTTATCTAGTATTCTCCCCATTGAGGAAGAAAAATAAATATTTCTGTCCCAAAGTTTTATGAAAACTTTTTCTGCAAAGAAAGATGTGTGGATTTAAACACACACACATTTATGCATAAAAAAAAAAAACATGTTTGGGAATATAGTCAAATAAAGAGGCAATACAGTGACAAATTGTTCTTCCCATTAGTTTTTCTAACTGTCAGGAAACTCGTTTTTTGAGTGGGAAACAAATAATACAGAATCTAGAATACAAATGAACAAAATGCCTTTATTATTAGAGCCAACTAAATGATCACAAAGAAACAAAATACCTTTATTAGAGCCAACCAAATGGTCACAAAATACTAAGCATGTTTGGTGCCTTTCAGTCAGCATCATTAGCCTACTTTTTTAATTTTATTTTTATCCCACCTTTCTCCCAAAGTGGCACCCAATGCGGCTAACAACATATATAAAACACATGAAAATAATAATAGTACAATTAAAACTGTAAAAAATATAATAATTACAAATTTAAAATTTAAAACAGAGTTAAAAATAATAATAATCTAAAACTAACCCACCCACCCACCCCATTCCCCAATGAAACCAAGCCAACAGGATTGTAAAAGGCTTGCTTTAATAAAAATGTTTTCACCTCCTGGCAAACAGCCAGCAGTGAAAGGGCCAGCCTAACCTCCTGTGGAAGGGAGTTCCACAGGGTGGGAGTAGCCACTGAAAAGGCTCTTTCTCGTGTCTTCACCAAACAAGCGTGGATGGTGGTGGGACCGAGAGAAAGCCTTCTCCTGAGGATCTTAGGGCTCTAGATGGTTCGTATGGTACATGCTAAACAAAGCTGATGGGGAAAGGAAGGAAAGGCTGAGATGAAGTTAAGGTCACAAATTCTGTAGTTGCCATTTGTGGAGAGCAAGCAGAATTATGCTAAGCTAGCAACAGGCAATCAGGAACAAGCTGGTGACAGCCTACAGAATCTTTGGTTGTTGGTGATAAAGAATTCCATTGCTGACACTTAGGGCCTTATCACATGGGGTCTGAAGCAGAAGGTATCCAAAGGCAATCCAAAGCTAAAACGTTTTTCCTTTCCTTGTGTCCACACATTATCCAAAGGCAATCCAAAGCTAAAACGTTTTTCCTTTCCTTGTGTCCACACATATCCAAAGGCAATCCAAGGCTAAAACGTTTTTCCTTTCCTTGTGTCCACACATATCCAAAAGGCAATCCAAAGCTAAAATGTTTTCTTTCCCCGTGAACCGAAGTCAAAGTGGATCTTTTGACATTCGGTTTTTTGGGGAAGTAAGGCTATGGAAAGTGTCGGAGGGAGGGCGAGGAACCCCCGCCGCTGCCTCCTCAAGGCCAGAGAAGCCTCTCAGCCTGTGCCTTGGGCCGGCTGGAGGCCTGAAAGGGAGGACGAGGTGCGGGAGGGAATCCCCGCCGCCGCCTCCTCGAGGCCGGAGAAGCCTCTCAGCCTGTGCCTTGGGCCGGCTGGAGGCCTGGAAAGTGAGGGGGGAACCCCCGCCGCCGCCTCTGCCTCCTCCAGAAAGGCCCCGGAAAGGCCCCGGAAAGGCATCAGAAAGACCACGCTTCCTTTCGGATTCGGTAAGTCTTCACTTAATATTCGCTTCCTGGCCAGCGTTTGATAAGGCCCTTAGAGTCAGACCAGGTCTGGATGTGTAATAATCCAAGAGTGAGGGACTGTGAAGGAAAAGTCCAGTAGTGAGGGACTTGGGGGGGAAGCAGACGGGAGGCCACGGGCCGCCCCAGGAAGCTGCACTGTGGGACCGAGGCATCCCCACGCCTCGGTCCCGTGGCGCACCTTCACCGCCCCTGAAAGGAGCGCTAAATTGGCGCTCCTTTCACAAGTCACCGAAGGTGCACCGCAAAAGGCTGCGGCGCACCTTTGCCGACTTTTCCGCCGCAGCGCGTGCAAATGCTGCGGCGGGAGGTCGTCCTTGGAGTGCCGGCCGTGCGGAGGGCCGGCTGCTCTGAGGAGGACCTGGGGAAGGGGTTGGGGCGCCGATCGTGCGGCTGCCCCTCCACTTCCCTGCCCCCAAGACGGCCCAATTAGCCATCTGCTTAGCCCCTTATTTTGAATATAGCACTCCAAGTGAGGGAGTTGCTGGTATTTGATATTCTGTGGGATATAGTTAGCCTGAGGGCTAGTATAGAAATAAGGTTGGAAGGATAACAGTAAATAAGGATGGTGTGAGGGTCCTAAATGAGAGTAACTAGTGTTCTCTAGATAAAGAGTTGTGTAACAAAGTATAACAAGAGTAAGTGAATACAACATCATAACAAATGAAATATTGTTAACCATCATTCAAAGAAAGCTTTACTGTTATTTAATTACAAGCTTGTTTGATCCTGGAATCATTATCCACTCTACTAACAAATAAAGAAACCAGGTTTGGGGAGTAAACCCATAGATATACATAAAGTGGTATAATACATCACATATTGGGGCAGTGGTGGGATAACAATACCCATAGGGCTGTCATCTGAGGGGGAGGGGAAAGTTAGGTGAAGGAGAGACACTTCACACCATTATCTCAGATTGCATTCAGGTGGTTCACAAACATATTGGAATTAGCTTCTGTCAGGTGCAAAAAGGCCATAGCAAAACTACATTTTTTAGGACATAAGAAAATCCATGGCAAATTCTCTTCCCACAATTTATGAAAATGCAAAAACCATTCTCACTTAGATTCCCCTCCCCACAAAACATACCTGTGACTTATGACACAGAATATCTGTGTGTTTCAACCCAAGCTGGATGTGGTTCTAGCAACAGTCAGATATCATGTTTCATAGTACCATACTAATAGGAATCCACCTCCACATTCCTATTCCAAAGTGAAAGCTACCACTATTAGGGTTACCAGGTCTACAGTGACAACTGAAATCTCAAGGAATTGCTATGCTTCCCTGTGTTTCCAAATGAGGAGACAAATCTCAGGTAGAGTAGTGCTGAAGAAGGATGTTTGATTTTTTGTGTGTGTGTGTGTAAAGTGGTTTTGAACCCTAAGCCCCTATAGCTTTCATGCCCTGCATCATTTTGCAGAAGAAATCCAGGACATATATGGCTAAGGAACATCTGAGTGTCTTCAAGAGGGCAAAAGTTATTCATGAAGAAGAACACAGAACAAGATTCGCCCCCCCCCCTCCCTTTTACTGAGTTATTTGTGTGCAAACTACTTTGGCTCTTTGAATTCAGTTTTCAGTGACTGATAGAGGGCAAAGGGGGAAATCGGATGCATAAAGAGAGATCTGGAAATTTTAAAAATTGTTCAGAAAGTGGAACAGCAGGAGATTAATCAGGACTGCTCCTACCAAATTGGGACAGGTGGAAGATATGAGCTAATTTTAGTAAATGGCATGAAATCAGTGGGTCCAAAATTTGGGCAAATCCTAGCCAAGTTAGCAATACAATGATCCAGAGATGATACATGATGAAAGCATTTCTTGCTGGTTGCAATGTACCCATTAAATATAGCAGTTGTTCCCATTCCTGCTAGGGCTTGCATCCCACATGATCCTGCCTACAGCACACATGACATGTGGAACATTTTTCCAAGCCCTAAATTGTTGCTCATGGTTCCAGTTCCCTGGCCCTGGCTCTGGTTCCCCTCTATCCTAGATCTCCTGTTGAGGGGAAGAAAACCTAGGTGACAGCCCTCCCTTAAGAAGAAAAATGCCTTCCTGTGTGCTGCTTCTGCAGGCTGCTTCTTAGTGGTAGCAACAGATTCTCCAGGGGGTCCACTTTGTGCTCTCATCTCCTTTCTTGACTCCATCCCAAAATCTCTCAAACCTCCATGAGGACTTAAGAAGAAGAAGGAATCCTTGTGGAGAAATTCTGAACCACCTTGGACAGGGTCACTTAGTCCTACTGTACTGTTAACCTCCAGGTTCTGTTCCTCATCCCACCGTAAACAATTCATGCTACATTACAATCTCATCCCATCATCTGAAGTGAATTGCGATGGACAATTATCAGCAAAAAGCCTTGTGCAAATGTTCTGCTTAGGCACTTAATTCTTTTTTTCCCCTTTTAATTCTTGCTTTTTTCTTTTTCATTCTTTCCTTTCATCTTTTCTCTTCCCATGTTCAATCTCTCTCATTCTCATTCTCCCCTTCCATCACTACAATACTTTGTTATGCTCAACTTTTCCCTCTTTCGCTAGTCCTCCTCATTCACTTTCTTATCTCACTCTTTCTTATCCTTATCCTTTTTCTCTTTATTTTCCCTATCCTCCATTTCCTTTCCTTTTCTCACTTTGTTTCTAGTTCTGCCCTCCCCCTTCACAGGCAACACTAAACACCAGCAATTAAGTTCAGTCCCATTCTGTCTGGCAACCATATCACCTGTCCAACCATGTCCAATTTAATTATGTCAATAGCTTATTTTAATCATTGTTTTAATGTAGATCAATATTATACTGTAACTCACAAAAGCTCATGCCAGAAAATGGTCTTTAAAGTCCACTTTATGCAGCAGTAAATCTATTAGACTGTACAGACCAGTAACTTTTATAACACTGGCTGATGGTTTACTTATTTCATTATTGCTATTCTTCATGACACATTGCTGTTTTATAACATCGTTCCATGGGTCCTAAGGACCTACAAAGGCTGTAAAAATGATGATGATTTAATGACTATCTAGCTTGAAAATATTGCAGCTCCTAAACCTGTACTTGTTAGGACAGGGTATTATTAGCATTGGTCCTAGAGGCAGAGATGGTAAGTTTATAAGATGATAATTTGTCATACATCAGATTCTTTTGGAGAGACAGCAGCAAAATCTTGCACTTAAGAGATCAAGAGCACTTTCAGACATTATAAAATCAGCCCAGCCAACACAGAGAGCTCCTGGGTTGATTTCATGATTTGTATAAGCTGTAAACAAGCCCATGATGAAAAAATAAAATTCAAAAGCCCTAGGAATATTTTGTATTTCAAAACTCATCTGTTTTTAATTCTTTTGTTTGTAGAGTTACTTGATGTTAAGTATTACTGAAAACTCAATCCTTGATGTTTTCAACATCATGGCAAAACTGCACAGTGTCTCCTTGGTAAGCATATTTTTGCAGTCTCACATGTCTTAAAGTACTCTGATGTGATCTGCTGAGTGTCTGGATATTATATCCCTCTGTTGATTTTGTTGTTAACTGCCTCAAATTGTCCCCAACCCATGGCAACCTTGTGAATGAGACATCTCCAAGACTCCCTGTCCTCTACTGCTCTACTTAGTTCCTGTAATTTCATAACCTGATTGAACTCTTTCCATCTGGCATGTGGTCTTCCTCTCTTTCTACTGCCTTCCACCTTTCCAGCTTCATTGTCTTTTCTAATGAGTAATGCCAAAGTATGATAGCCTCAGTTTGATCATCTTGGCTTCCAGGGATATTTCTGGCTTTATATGCTCAACGACTCATTTGTTTGTCTTTTTGGCTGTCCTCATTATCCTCAATACTCTTCTCCAGCACCATCTCTCAAATGCATTGAGAGATTCCTCTTATCTGCCCTTTTCACTGTCCAGCTCTCACATTCATACATGGTGATGGGGAATATGATGGCTTGGACAATTCTGTCTTTAATGTTCAATTGTATGTCTGCTCTTTAGGATCTTGCCTCATTCCTTTATAGCTGCCCTTCCCATTCCTAGTCTTTTTCTTATCTCTTGACTAAAGTCTCCATCTGATGATCCAAGGTACAGGAAATATTTAACTATTTTGATTTCTTCATTGTCTAGGTTGAATTTGTGTAGTTCCTCTGTGGTCATTATTTTTGTTTCCTTTATATTCAGCATTAAGCCTGCCTTTGCACTTTCTTCCTTGAAAGTGCAATTATAAAAAGTAAATTTTTCCAGAGCCATGATGTTTTCTGGTAGCAGTATGGTGCCATCGGCATATTGTTGCTATTTCATCCTCCTATCTTTACTCCTCCTTTTTCTGAGTCTATGTCTGATCTTTGTGTGATGTTTTCTGCATATAGGTTGAACAAGTATGATGATAGGATGCACCCTTGCCTAACCCCCTTGTCAACTGGGAATCATTTCTCCAAATTTGATTCAAACAGTAACTTCTTGTCCTACATACAGATTTCTCATCAGGCCTACCAGATGTGGCAACACTTCCATGCTCTTAAGGGCCATCCATAGTTTTTCATGGCCTATGCTATCAAATGCTTTGCTTTAGTTTATAAAGTACATGCTGGTTTTTTTCTGGAATTCCTTGGTGCACTCCATTAACCATTGTATGTTTGCAATGTGATCCCCAGTGCCTCTTCCTTTTCTGCACCTTGCTTGTACCTCTGGGATTTCTCTCTCCATGGAAGGCTGGAGTCTATTTTGGAGAATTTTGAGCATAATTTTGCTTGTGTGGGAGGTTAATGCTATGATCCTATAGTTGCTGCAGTCTTTCGTTTCTCCTTTTTTGTGGCTATTGATCACTTCAAATCTGTTGGCCACCATTTTGTTTTCTTTATTTGTATGCATATTTTAGTTTGCACTAGAGTTGTTTCTGCCTGTGTGGACTGTAGCAGTTTAATTGGAATATCATCTGTCCTAGTGCTTTATTCTTCCCAGATTCTCTGATTGCAGCTTCCACCTCTCTCTCTCTAGTATTTGAGGCTCATATTCATGTGGTTCCTTGTTCCAGGTGTCATTCTTTTTTCTTTTTCTTTTTCTTTTTTTTTTTGGGGGGGGGTTCTCTTTCATATAACTCTTCATTGCATCCAGTGTCTTTTTATTTCACCTTGATCTTGCAGTATGTTCTTTTTCTTGTCTTACAGCAGCCTGACCCTTTTTTTAACTTCCCTGTGAGTTCTCAGATCTTGTGGAAGAGGTCTCTCATTCTTCCTTTTTTGTTATTGTCTTCTATCTCTCTGCATTGTTTGTTATAATAATTCTCTTTATACTTGTGCACTGGTCATTATACAGTTGCATTCATCGTTCTGGTTTTGTTATCACCCTTTACTTTTGTCTCTGTTCTTTCCTTTACTGCTTGAAGTGTTTCATATGTCATCCATTGTTTCTGTTCTTTCTTTTTGGTTGTCTGTAGTGTATTTCTGCATTTTTGTTTAATCATGTCCTTGGCTCTATCCCTCTACCTGCAGTTTTTTCAATTTCCCTATAGTGTATCCAGTTGTTTAGGTGTCCTGGAGCTATTTGCTATGCAAGCATTCCTCTAATGAGCTTGGACATTTTACTTTTTCTGAGGATTCTGGGGTTTGTTGTCCAAAATACTTTTTTAAGTTTTGCTCTATTCTGCTCCGCCATATCTGCACATCACTTGTGGCATTTATTTTCTGGTTTACAAGGATTAGCCTGCTTGTTTGTTCCAAGAAAGAGCTTCCTATAGAGAAATATTCACTGCTTGACATTGATACTGTACACCACTCTTAAGTGCAAATCTAACTTTTCTGGCATGTGCTCTCCTTCTGCATAGTAGACTGGATCTGTACTTCATTATAAGGCAGACCTCTCAGAATCTGTGGGATTTTCACTGATTTCACTAAATCTGCTCTATGGCTACCAGCACAGTCTCTCTCTGGATAGATGGAGTAATTAATCTAAACAGCCAATCAACAATCTTCTGTTTATACACTGAGTGTCTGCTTGTAATGGAGTAGGCACTGGGTACAAAATTAAACAGAGAGAATTGGGGTGAAATTGACTTGTTACAATACGTAATAAATAGTGTTTCTACTCTCCTTGGGTCCAGCTTATTTGTATGAGCCCATTAGGGTTTTAAGACTATTTGGAGAGGTCCTGTTGTAGCATCTTCTCCTCTTTAACCTTGGGAGCTGAGTCAGAATCTGAAATTTAATTCTGAACTAAAAGCACTGTGTAGATGGATGTACGTATCTCAAGGGCAGGGGAGGGTATTGGATCAGGTGCTCATGTAGTTTTCTGTCCTTTACACTTTGAATCTAATAATACTCTGTCCTCAAATAAAGACCAACCCTGGTAGAACTGGCCCTAAACTGGTGATTAAAGTGCAGCAGATAAGCAATTATTATGAAGGCAGACTCAGATTTGGGAGAGTAGGGTTCAGTTGGATGTCATCAGAAGCACAACATTATGTAAGAGGGACTTAAATGATACTCATACATTTTCTCTTTGACCAGAAAGAATGTCTCAAGATGTGGACATGTCACATGGAAAAACTGTCAACTGTTACAAAATTGGTTGCTCCTTCAGAAGAACAAGTAAACCAGAACCTCTCCTGATTAGCAGCACCCCCATATTTTGCAGAGCAATGTTGTATTTTGTGTTAAAAAAAAAAAAACTTGCCCAAAGAGTCTGTTTCATTTTAAAATTTTCATGAAATTTTCACTAAAACGTCCCCAACAAGTAAAAAGTAATCATAACCTTGATCATTTGGGGAAAAGCTAGTGGGTTTTTAAAGTTATATTTTATTGAGTTTTTGCAAGACTGAAATAAGCAAATATATATCTTCCTATTATGATATTCCTGGGAACATTTGCCTTCCTATTAATCATTAAGAACCATTCTTATACATACTTGGCTTAGAAGTAATGAGTTGTTTGATGCAGTGTGATTTGTACTATACTGTTTAAGCTTACAATGTTATAGTGGAGCCATGTGAATTCTATGTTAAAATATGTATCAGTTTTGAAAAGTTACTTAAGCATTAAGAGAAGTACATATTTCTATAGCTGAGATAACATGCAACTGCTGTAATATATGTCTCTTTTTCATGCTGGCTGAGAACACACAAAAAAGCAGAATGTTTTCCATTAATCTTACACTATTTGTGTCTGCTATCAAATAAAACCCATTCTATTCCTTGCTGGAGGCTCTGCAAAGCAATCACTGCCATGCACAATGCATAGCTTAAACATAACATTTCGCTGTTTTTGGAGAATTGTATAGATCAGTGTTATGTAAACTGTGTTCAGAATTTACAAGAAAGGTTTGGGAGAATGCTGAATGGTCATAAGAATAATAGCAATGCAGACAGGACATTAAACTGGGACGCATTTGTAACTTCTAAGATAGTTTTGATTACATTTAGTTTTTGCAAGTAAACTGATTCCAATATAGCTAGACAAATAAAATAAAATAAGCAAATTCCACTTGCAAAAAATAATAATAAATAAAAAAGTCCTTTCTTCCCCAGATGATACTATAAAAATTTCCCCCTCTTAAATAAGCCTAGAAGCAAAAATCCTGATGTACACGCAATGTAAAAAGAAAATTGATATAAGGTGCAACTCATGAAAGAAATCCAGCATCTCACAATAGCTCAATTTGTTCTTCATTTATATTGAGGCCAGAACAGCAGGAAAATCCAGGCTGTTGCCCTGCACGAAATGATTCTTTATAGAAAAATTATTTACAGGAAAATTGTTTCTTAGTAGGTTTGTCATATAGCTTCATTGTACCCTAAGAAAGAATAGCCATTTCCAGATTAATAAAACTGTGCCCCCACCCACCCACCCACCCACCCCCAAAAAGCATACTGAAACTCTCTAAGCTAAACATGGAGCAAACCATAAGGAAACTAAGCAATCCCCTTCATCCTTAAAGCTTTATCACCTAACAATTCATAAAATCCTACAGTCTAACTCCAGCCTCTTATTAATGCAAGGCTCGACCATCAATGAAGGAGAGTTGCACTTTTGAACAGCTTTTAACATTCAAGACATTTAACCTAATATTTACTCAGAATCTTCTTCTTGAATCCATTGGTGCGTCTACTTTCTGAAGCAAAAGGAAAACAAGTTTCAGAATTACCCAGCCAGCATGCACAGGGGTTCTGAGAGTTGCAGTCCAAAAGTAAGTGTTCCACATTCTGGAACCAACTATTGTAAACATATGAATATATGATTTGTAGTAAACTGTCTAATCAGAAGCTAATGTTATCTGTATTTTTTTTAAACGTAACACTAGAATATGGTTTAGCCAATGATTCCCCCTTGAAGCACTTTCATCACCCAGAACTGAAACATTTGTTGATTTTAAAGAGTAAGTCATGTGAACATGACCAGAAGTGTGAGAAACTTTGAACAGTAGGCTTTCATGGCCAGCATCCATAGTTTTTTGTGGGTTTTTCAGGCTGTGAGGCCATGTTCTAGAAGAGTTTCTTTGCACCGGCACAAAAGAGTCTGCACGCCTTTTCTTGGATAATAAATTGGCCACAACTTTATTTATCTGTACAGGATCTTAAAACAGCTTTCAATAACAGTTTCTCAATTGACCATAATTTTGTTCTTGAAACATGTGTCCTTGTACTTAACTGTAGTATCAATCAAGATTAAGCCATGCCTATCATGACATGTGTCAAGAACATCCTGTTCAAATTAGTTACACAATTTCAACAAATCATTCCCCCCCCCCCCGATACCGGAAATGACATCATAATTAAACATATGACGTAAGGAAGTTATGACACAATCAACGTGGTTGATGATGCCATAGAGAGTTTAGTTAACTTGATGACGTATACCCATCATCCACATTAATTAATCCGATTTTGTAAGTTCTAATAGCCGAATTATCCCCTAGGGGGGTCCCTGCCCTCCGGAACTAAATAAGATATCAACATTATAATTGACCAACCGAGACCCTGACCCCAAGTTGTGACAAGACAAGTGATAACTTTTAAACCACTCATATGTAACTCACAACCAACAATGACAGCCCCAGATACCGCTATTATGCAAACCCACACTATATTATTCTCAGGGAGGGCAAAAAACCCAGGCTACAATAACTCTGGGAAAATTCCCTCCCGGCCCCCAAAGGCAACCAGCCGAAGCCTGAGAGTAAATAAGTAAACAGCTGTTAATTAAGGGTGGGTGGGTTGAGTCGCTTGACTGTCCCAGCAAAAATGGCTGCTACCACATGGCAGCCAAGGGCTATATAGCCCACAAATCTTGCAGGCAATCTCGTGAGAGCCAAAGATCTCACAAGATTACCCAGTGTGCTGGGGGATCTCGCGAGATCCCCCTGATTGGCTGGGCAGAACAGGAAGGGCGGGCAGGAAGGGCAGTTACATATGAGTGGTTTAAAAGTTATCACTTGTCTTGTCACAACTTGGGGTCAGGGTCTCGGTTGGTCAATTATAATATATAGCCCACAAATCTTGCAGGCAATCTCGTGAGAGCCAAAGATCTCACAAGATTACCCAGTGTGCTGGGGGATCTCGCGAGATCCCCCTGATTGGCTGGGCAGAACAGGAAGGGCGGGACTTCCTGCCCGCCCAGCCAATCGCGGCGTTGGCCTCTTAAAATGGTTGGTGCAACAGAGAGCCCTTCCCAACGCGTCGGGGGGGTTCTTTGCACTGGCACAAAAGAGTCCACATGCCTTTTTTTGGATAATAAATTGGCCACAACTTTATTTACCTGTACAGGGTCTTAAAACAGCTTTCAATAACAGTTTCTCAATTGACCATAATTTTGTTCTTGACACATGTGTCCTTGTACTTAACTGCAGTATCAATCAAGATTAAGCCATGCTCATCACAACATGTGTCAAGAATGTCCTGTTCAAATTAGTTACACAATTTCAACAAATCATCCCCCCCATACCGGAAATGACATCATAATTAAGCATATGACGTAAGCAAGTTATGACGTCATCAACGTGGTTGATGATGTCATAGAGAGTTTAGTTAACTTGATGACGTATACCCATCATCCACATTAATTAATCCGATATGGTAAGTTCAAATAGCTGACTTATCCCCTGGAGGGGTCCCTGCCCGTCATAGGAGAGGGCCAGCGGCAGCCAAGGGCTATATAGCCCACAAATCTCGCAGGCAATCTTGTGAGATCCAAAGATCTCACAAGATTACCCAGTGTGCTAGGGGATCTCATGAGATTCCCCCTGAGTGGCTGGGCAGAACAGGAAGCAGATTTAACTCTGGTTAGTACTTAGATGGGAGATTGCCAATAAATACTAGATACTGTAGACTATTTATTATTTCAGAGGATGGAACTAGCAAAAGCACTTCTGAGTATTCCTTGCCTAATAAAATCCATGGAGTCACCATAAGTTGATATGCCACTTGAGGGTATATATACACATGTGTATTGTACAGGCACAAGTGATTCTTCCAGAAACATAGAGAGCAACCATAGTTTTTACAGATATGGTGAATGATACATTCTTCTTAAAAACAGAAGATATAGACACAAACTTGCATCTGGATTGCTGTTCAGACGGGGTTGATATAATTGAATGTTCAGATATTATGTCCATTTATTTATTTATTTATTTATTTATTTATTTATTTATTTCTATGCCACCTTTCTCCCAAAAGGGACCCAAGGTGGCTCACAATATAGAACACATGAAAACCAAAAAATTAAAGACAATTAAAATAACCTAATTAAAACACTACAAAGTTAAAACAAAAGTTAAAACAAAAGTTTAAAACAAAAGTTAAAAAACACAATCTAAAATGACCAACCCCCATACTTACATACTTACACAAATACCTGCATATATAATACTAGCATATTAGCATAAGGTTAGACTAGGTTTGAACTATTCTTCCTTCCATTTAATAAATCTATGGCAAAGGGATGTATAAACCTTATGCAACAACATTTTTTGAAAATTTTCTACCCAATGCTAGAGGCAATGATGATTTTTCTGAAGTACTTTCCCTGTACTTGAATGTCCTAAAGGAATGCAGAAAAATTATTCTAAGGAGAAAAACATGGAAGAGGGGCTATGCCCCCAACAAATATGATTTCTGTAAATCCTTGACTATTTCATGTTTTCTGTGTTAAAAAAAATCTATGCAAACAACCTGGAGCTTGTACAAAATAAAAACACAACCTCCAACATGTTTTTTTTCTGTGAAGAATAATATCTCAACAACACTTTGGAACATTCAAATACCAGTAGAAAATTATTCAAAATTCTCACTTGTCTATAATTCTTCCTAATGGAGTTTCCCAACTATTGAGGAACTTGGTGTTTTTTGTTTGTTTGTTTGTTGTTTTAACTAGGAACAAATGATTACAAATATTATTTCCATCCCTAGTATGGAGATACATTAAGTTGTATGAACCTGCAGTGTCCCAGACCATCCCACTATTTGAGACAGAGAGATAATTTCTACTTCTTCCTGGCTGCCAACCCCCTGCTTCCTTCTTCACCACTTCACCTTCTCCTTGCCTACCCACTGTGAGGTCTTTGTAAAGAGGTACCAGCCACAGACAATTTATCTTCAAGCAAAGCATCAACTCTGTATAAGGAGATGCCAGCCACTTTGTGTAGCCATTGTTTCTTTACAGAGGGTACCCTGGGTAGGTGGGCTGGCAAGCAAATGACAATGTGGAGAAGCAACAACATGGTGAAGAATGAAGCAGAATGTTGGGAGAGGGAGGTGAGATAGCACTTTTGGGATGGAGTTGATAATAGCAATCATCATCATCATCATCATCATCATCATCTCCTCTATGTCACAACTTTCCCCTAAAACAAGGATTCCAGGGTGCTTATAAATTAAAACAAATAGAAATATTTAAAACAGACTGGGCATCCCATCAACTTAGGTGGCATTAACTGGAAATGGAAAGAATATTTTTTAAAACTTGAACAATAGTTGAAAATGGTGTCAGAAAACTCTGAAGAGGAAAAATGGTAAAAAACAATTCCTGACCTTTGGGAATTTGTTTTCCAAATAAATTTTATGTTTTTGGCAGATAAAATAACATTTCTGCACAGAAACAGTTTTTCTCTGTGAAAAATAATATATATGTGTAGAAATGCAGTGCAGAAAATGCATTATTCTGCATAAAAGTTATTTATTTATTTATTTATTATATTTTACAGAGAGTATGTTCCAGACCATGAACAGCCTTTAAAAATTTCAGCTTTTGATGATTTTCTAAGCAAGAATTTAATTTTCTGAGATTTACACCTATAGCAATCAATGTGAATAAACCTTTACTCATCATCAACAGAACATTAAAATTTAACTTTATCATAGGGCCAAAGTAGTACAGACACACCCAGGTTTTCTGAGAATCAGAAATTAAGTAGAACATTTTCAAATGGTATGTAAAACATTATTTTTAATATTTAGTGTAAAAGCTGTAAAAGACCAAAAGATGAATGCCCTGTACAATTGAGAGGGAGGAATAGAGGGACATTTTCTTCTGGAAGCTGATAAATAAAGAATGGTTTCCTTTTACATTCAGACAGACGTCTTCACAGATGAGAAAAATGGGGCCTTGTGCAATCCTGATAGGTATACATAACTCAGTATGCTGACAGTGAGACATAATAAAAGAAAACATAGGCATAACTACCTTAAAAGCACCAGATCCTGTCTGATCTTAGAAGCTAAGCAGGATCAGCTTTGGTTAGTACTTGGATTGGAGGCCACAAACAAATACCAGGTGCTGCAGACTATATTTCAAAGGAAGGAACTGACAAAGCCACTTCTGACTATTCCTTACCTAAGAAGTCAACAGGTTACTTGAAAGCAGCCACACCTACCCACACACTCGCATATACATTTGGAACTTCAGCACAATTTACTCTGAATAAAATAGGGAAAGTTAATCAAACTGTCATTTGCTTATTGTCTTCCACCCTATTTTTTTTTTTAAAAAAAACTCTTCTTGCTGTGTATATTTGATCTGGTTGAAGCAGATTTCTCTAACAGAATTTGTTCTTTTCCCTAATAAAATACTGTTCAGTGCTCTCATGAGAGCTAGCTATTCAAATGGAAATGCTCATTGATCACCATCTAGGCAACAGAGAGTACCTACTAATGTTTTGAAAAATGAATCCCTTGTGGATTAAGTCAGAAATCATCTTCCTTGGATCCTATCTTCTACGTGCAATTTTTTTTTTTTTTACTTTTTATGAATTTTCTATGATAATCTGACAAAATATAACCATTATCATATCCTGATTTGGTAGCGTTTCTCTTGGCAGAATACTCTATTTGTTGTTGTTGTGTGCCTTCAAGCTGTTTCCAACTTAGAGTGACCCTATGGTGAACCTATCATGGGGTTTTCTTTGTTCAGAGGAGATTTGCCATTGCCTTCCCTTGAGACTGACAGCATACGACTTGCCCAAGGTCATCCAGTGAACTTCATGTATACACTGAAGCACATACTGCACAAGCTAGCCTACAATGGGAAAAACTGTGGAAAATAACTCATTAGCTTTTGTGCATCTCATGCCTTGGTAAAATTGAAGATATTTTGATTACACCAATATTAATAAGAGTAAAATTGATCCATTATAATTTGGTATGTACTGTTGTTGGTAGCTGCCTTAGATTTGACCTCAACCAATGGCAACCCTGTGAATGAGATGTCTCCAAGCCCTCCTATCCTCTACCTCTCTGCACAGGTCCTGTAGGTTCAGGCCCATGGTCTCCCTGATTGAATCTATCCATCTGGCTTGTGGTCTTCCTCTCTTTCTACTGCTGCCTACATTCCCACATCATTGTCTTTTCTAATGAGTTGTGCCTTCTCATGATGTGGCCAAAGTACGACAGCCTAAATTTTGTCATATTGGCTTCCAGATATAGTTCAGTCTTGATTTGTTCTAAGACCCAATTATCTTTTTGGCCCCCTGCAGTATCCTCAGCACTCTCCTCCAGCACCACATCCCAAATGAATTAATTTTCTGTCCAACACTCACATCTATACATGGTAAGGGGAATACAATGGCTTAGACCAGGGGTAGGCAACCTTTCCCCTTTAAGGGCCGAGGGACTTCACCTCCCAGAAGCCTCAGCCATGTTGGCCAATAGTCCCATGTTGGCCAATAGCTCCTGGGATTCTGGGAGCTGAAGTCCCTCAGCCCTTAAAGGGGAAAGGTTGTCTACCCCGGCTTAGACTATTCTAACTTCAACGTTCAGCTGTATAACTTTACACTTTGGAATTTTGTCTAGTTATTTCAAAACTGCCCTTCCCATTCCTAGTCTTCTTCTGATTTCTTGACTGCCGTCTCCATTCTGATGAATGTTTAAGCCAAGGTATGAGAAATCTTTAATTATTTCAATTTCCTCATTATCAAGGTTAAATTTATGTAAATGCTCCATGGTCATTATTTTTGTTTTCTTTATGTTTAACATTTGGCCTGCATTTGCTCTTTCTTCTTTTATTTTCTTTACTGATTGTTCCAAGTCTGTGATGGTGTCACCTGCATATCTTAGACTGTTGATGTTCTTTCTTCCTATCTTAACTCTTCATTCTTCTGTATCTAACTAAACCTGCTCTACACATGATATTTTCTGCATACAAGTTGAGCAGACAGAAGATAGGATGCAGCCTTGCTTGATCCCTTTGTCAGTTGGGAAGTGTGGGAACCATTCTTTTTCTCCATATTCTGTTCTAAGCATAGCCTCTTGTCCTAAATACAGAATCCTCGTCAGGACTGTCAAATGTAGTGTAGTCTCTACTGGGACACTGATAACTTCAAACCTAGTAATTCTTTAGTCTTTCCCCCTGTATATAATAATTGCTTTGTCTTGTAGTTGCTTCTTAACATATGTTTTATGTTAAGACCTCATTCTGGTGTTTTTACTGGTTTATCACCTTCCAGTATACATATTTCAGCATGAGATATATCTCTCTTTAATTTTCTTCCTTGTTTTTTATTTTCTATTTTTGTTTTTCAAATTATTTCTAATTTCTAATTATTAATGTTCCTGGGTTTTTAAACTATTATATAGACAATCAAATTTCACTATAAAATATTTTTATTTCAAATGTAAAGAAGCAATAATATCCCCCCTGTGGCCACAAAATATGAAAATATAGTATCTTCTCTTTTAAGAAAAGCCCTTTTCTCTCTATTCCCAGTGCTTGGAGCAAGCAAAAGCACATCTTAATCTCATTTTATCCTCATGGCAACCATGTGAGGTAGTCTGGGCTGAAAGTCAGTGACCTAACCACTTTGGACATGCTATTTAGTCTTATGAGTTTGTGACTCTGCACCCCTCTGGCAACAACATCAACAATGGTTTCTTTTCATTGTATGATCTACTTCTGGTCTTCACAGGAATATCTCCTGTTAGATCTAGGGTGAATAAAACAGCCCTTCTCTTTCATGGATCACTTGTGTCTTTCAAAATAATGAAAGTAAAGTTGATTGAGCAAGTTCACCATTATCAAGTCTATAGAGAAATCAGTCTATTTCTAATCCAAGTCAGTTTTGCTCGTATTCAGTCATTTTGTTCTAGTTTTTCATCAGTCTGCCATTTTTTTCATTTTAAAATAACTTCGCATGTATTTTTAGATGTATTTTGCTTTTGATTTTTGAGCCAGGAACTGATTCTCAAAATTTAAAGTGTGTAATCAAAAGAATAACTGAGTTTTGATCTGCATATTAGTCCAAAAAGTGCCAATTTTGTTGGTTCATTTTAAAATTAAGACCAAACAAAATTCTCCCCTGTCATTATTCAAGACTTCTTACCTGGGTACCAGGCCACACTCACATTTTGACAGTCCCAGTTAGTGTCTCATAATATCTTACCAGTTTAATACTATAATTAAAAGAGATGAACTAATTTGTTTCACTAGTAATACTATGCACAGTGTAACTGTTGAACCATGGATGTCACAAAAAGAGCCACCCCTGGTGTCTTCCCCAACCCCCTTTTATGTCAATTCTTGAAGAAGCAAAATATATTCATCTGCCTGCACTGCAGAATTTTATTTCGGTACCACCAGTCTCTTTATACCATTCTGCTCCTTGATATGATCTGTGGACAGAGTTTCTAAAGAGCATATATATCCCCCACCATTTCTTTGAGCGTAGAGTTTCCTACATACAGATGTGCAACCTTCACTATGGCCATACATCTTTTAGGTCAGTGTTTCAAAGCAGTTGGGCAGAGTGGGCAGACTTTACAATATTGCATTGCTCTCTAAAGCACTTGTAGAAGGCTGGTATTGGTAACTGATAGGTGAGATGCAGAGAAGGGGAGGGGGGCATGCAGGAGTAGCTGCCATTTCCATAGCTCATCTCAATTGGTGGCTGAGAAAAGATGACTGGAAAAACCTCCCTCATCCAGAGGATGCCTCATGGTGCTTGACAATAATACCTATGCTGCGACCACACTGCAAAAATAATCCAGTTTGACACCGCTTTAACTGCCATGGCTCCATGCTATGGAATTCTGGAAATGGAGTTAGTTGCGGCACTAGAGCTGAGCTTTGGTGCCACAACAAACTACACTTCCCAGAATTCCATAGCATGGAGCCATGGCAGTTAAAGCGATGTGAAACTGGATTATTTCTGCAGTGCAGATGCAGCCCTAGACTTAGGAAAATACAGCCAAATGGCTTTATTTATCTTTAATAGGGGAACAGCCGAGTCAGAAGAAGGAGCGTCAGCCTGCAAAAGTGAAAGCTATTGAGAGATGACAATCAAAAGATCAAAATTATTCCGGTTTTCAGTTCTCTGCTATGAAAAAAAATCATTCCAAAGCAAAATTTGCACAACTAAATTTGCACCATGATTTTGTAATGTACCATACTTATATGTTCATGAACACTCATTTCTCGATATTCCTCAGACCTGTGATTTTTAAGTGTATATGTGTTAATGGGACGGGGTGGTCTGAAAAGTGGAAAAAGTTAATAAGAATGTTTTTAAATTTCTGTCTTACTCATTGTCACCCAGAGTTACTACTTTACAAGTACACTTGTAAAAGCCTAAAAATTCAAAGTAAAGATATATAACAGAAAGAATTTCTCCAGAATAATGACAAGATCAAAGTAGTTAAAGCTCACTATCAGTTTTTTTCTCACCAGGTGGCACTTTGACAGCAGCCTTATATTACAAAGCCATTTTTCACCTTAGTTCCACATAAATAGCCCATTAATGCTTCTCATTATAGATATTTTATATATGTGCTCAAAAATGAACACAAATGGTTTATAAGAACCCATTCAGAAATCAAATGCATATATATATATATATATATATAGCCTTCATATGCAAAGAAATATAAAGAAATAAATATTTCTCAGTAACTAGAGAGGTTGGAATACAAACTGCCATGAAAATTAGAGAAACTGTGCTAGAGGGTATTTTCAAAGGAAAATGAGATTTCTCTATTTGGAACACTTCCTGCATCTTTCTTATCCATCTGTTCAAGGTTGGCATGATGTTTTGCAGTGTCTACAAAATAAAGGGTTAGAAGGTAAGAGTTGGTAAGGCCATGTCTAAGCTGGAAATCAAGTTCAGGGCAAAAGATTCAGATCCAAGACCGAAGCAGACAAACAGGAGGCAGGCAATAGATAAGATTTATCTGCATTATTGGCATTATAAAAACTCCTTGATCCTTTAATAACTGTGCAGCTAAAATGTCCTGTTGGATTTTAACAGAGTTTTATTCAGAACAGTAGAATTCATAGTTGTAGGTATTATGTACAGTTGCTTGGAAAGTACTATCCAAAGGCAGAAATTGGTTAACTGGACCATGTAACAAATAAGCTCAACACACATAAAATTCTTTACCAGTCATGTTATGCTTTTTTAATAGTGTTTTTAAATGTCACAGAATGGTTTCACTTTCCCCCTTCACTCCAGTACAGGAATAGGCAACCTTTTTGAGCCGGGCACTAGGTTGCTGTCTCTCAGACAATTGGGGGGCCGAAGCACCAAAAATAAATAAATAAATAAATAAATATAAAAATATTTTTTTTAAAAAAATAAAAAAATATGCATGCACACTCTCTCAGCCCCAGAAAAGCCATGGCAAAACCCCTGTGGAGATTTTGCCAAGAAAACCCCAAGAACAAGTAATAACAACAATAATCAATATCATCATGGCAGGGCAGCAGCAGCGGCGGGGGCAGCGGAGGCGGAGGCAGCGGCAGGACCACTTGGGGCTGGTCCAAAGGCCTCGGGGGGGCCACATCCGGCCCCGGGGCCTTAGGTTGCCTACCCCTGCTCCAGTATAAGGAGATAACAATGGGGGGTCCCTAAGTAAAGCTCAGATAATGCATAGAGATACCTTTACACCTGCCATGTATCTTTTCCTGAAATCTGTGCCTCTTCTTGCTTAGAGAAAGGTAAACTAGGGAAAGGACTTTATAACAAAGCTGTGGATCTAATGTCCACCCCCCTTGCATTATCCAGACTGTTAGAATCATTCCAGGAGGGGCAAATGAGACTATAGGGACCAACCTACTTCCCCACCCCTGCACTACAATGCCCATTATATACTAGAGAGAATTCCATGTTATCATGTGTGCCTTCAAGTCATTTCTGATTTATGTTGATCCTAACACAAACTTATAATGGGGTTTCCTTGGCAAGATTTGTTCAGAGGGTGTTTGCCTTCCTCTGGGGCTGAGAGTATGTGACTTGCCCAAGGTGACCCACTGGGTCTCCATAGCTGAGGAAGGTTCAAACAGAGTCATAGTACAATGTTCAAACACTATACCACACTAGCTCTAGATTTCCATGTACAAAAAGCCTTATAGTTTAGCATTCCTACTTTTCTGTTTACTCAGCATCTTCAACTGTTCAGTATTTTTCTTTCCTCCTATTGGAATATAACAGATTTTGCTGGATTTCCTTGAACTCTTTATCATAAAACTTTCAAAAACAATGTATATCTTTCTATGATCTATTTCAGAGTCTGGAATGTTAGGTTTAGAAAATAAGTGTATAGTATTAATTATTTCAAAATTGGAAATTAATTCACTAGCACAAATACTAACAATTGTAATGGTTAATTGGTGCATTATTATTAACTTGGTGGTTAAAGCATTATTGACTGGGCCACAGGATTTACAGAGAATGGGAGAGAGGTTGTAACTGTTGACCTTAGTGGACCTTATTTTGTTATTGGTTCTTTTAAAGGGTTTTTGGGGGGTGCTCCTTTTAAAGTTGCTTTCCTCTAATCTAAAATGTTCTCCCATAAGGACTGTAAAACTCATGAAAGAGAGGGCCCGCACATCTGGGAACTGTCAAATCAGGAGAAGCTATCACAAAGCATGCAATCTCATCTTACAACTGCTTCCATTCAGTTTGCAAATTATCTACATCTCTTTTCATTCCATCCTCACCCATGTACACTTCATTCACTCACCAAATACCTTAATTGTTAAAGATTAATAAGGACTGATTTACTTGATATAAAAGTGAATACCTACAAAGATCAGTCAGTGAGTTAAGAAGGGTCATTTTAAATTTGAAATGTTTGTGAGTCTCTAAGCACATGCAGAATAATTTAGAATAATTTTCTACACAACTGAATCACTGCATCTTTCTGCCTCCAAATCAAGAAGTGAGGTCTGCAAAGGTTGGTGGTAGAGCAGATATTTTGCATGCAGTAGCAAGGAGTCTCAAATAAAATGTGTGGCATTTGCAGTTTTAATGATCAAGTATTTAATACAGTCAGCATGGTGTAGTGGTTTGGGTGTTGGAACTGTGACTCTGGAGACCAGGGTTGGATTTCCCACTGGATGACCTTGGGCAAGCCACATCCTCTCAGCCTCGGAAGAAGGCCAAGGCAAACCCGTCCCCATCTCTCCTCCTCTCCCCCTCCCCCCTTCTCTATATTGACACCTTTTTAACAAATCACATAGATCAGTCTGCCTAACACCAGAGTCATGTGACACATTTCCTCCAATTCTAGTATCTCATGCTTAGACCATAGTTCTTCCTGTTTTATTGAATGTGACAGAGAGATACCCATCCTAATATTTTCCATTGAATTCTAACAACCTAATTTACTAAAATATATTTTAACTTCTGCAATAATTGGTGCATCTAGACAAATATGTCAAATCCTGAGATAATTTAATGAGTTAATTCCAAGCACTCATCTATCTAGTGTTTCTACCCAACTATTTATAATCTATTAATCTGTCTCTATCAATAGCATGTTGGTCTACTGTGCAAAAGTGAAATTGAAAGTTCAGAGGCCTGAGCCTCATGGGATGAACTCTATGCCCCCATCTCAGGATCTTATTTCAGTGAGGCCTAATACAGAGAATTGTGGAGGGTGAATTAAAAAATGCTACTGTGAACAAAGACCAACCTGCTCATCCTTGAAACAAATGAAAGTTGTAGGGAAATGATGAGCAGTAATTAATCAGATGAGCATGTTGTAGCTTACAAGGGATATATAATGAGGATGCAATCACAAATATATCATCAAGGTCACCAGGATGATAACAGTAAGGGGGGGGGACCCAAATATTCAGTCTGAGTGAGCTACAACTAGACTGCCTATAATCAGTAAAAGACAAGGCTTCAGCCATGCACTGTATTCATAACTTGGGGACTATGACCGTGGTGGGAGAGAAGAATAGATGCCCAAGATGATCACATCAGAACCTAGAAGAAAGGCAAGTCTATAATGACACACAGCCTCATCAGCATGGGACATGGAGTTTAATGCAACAAATCATTTCTCACCTGTGTAATGAAATAGCCAGCATTAAAATCACAATGGTAATGTCAACACTGAGCTTTATCATATGAGAAAAGAAATGGAGCAGGAGGGTAGTGGCTTTCTCCATGCTCCTCCACATGCCATAAAAGCACTTCTTTTCAAGGAAGACAGTTGTAAAAGCATGTCTTTGTCACACTGGAAAAATCTGTTTGGTTAAAGACATGCTTCTGCAACCATTTCCCTCAGGAAGTGCTATGATAGTATGAGGAGAAGCATGGAGAAAACTGCTACTTTCCCACTCCATTTCGGCTTTTATGTCTCATGCAATGAGGCTCATTATTAAAAAGTTTCCACTGAATGGTGGAATATCCTGGAAACGGGAATGTATGTTGGGCTCAAGCAAACAGTGATTTGGGTTGGATCTCATTGCTAATGATTTAAGAAGCACTTAAGCCCAGCAGAGTATATCAAACAGCCTTTGAATGAGGTTCTGTAAGTATCATTCATTATGCTAGACCCAACATATTCAGTAAAGTAGCCCCAGAGCATGTCAAATCAAAGCTGGCCAACATCGTTCCAGATAAGGCACTTGCTAGTAAATCCATTTTAGTACATTGAATGCTTGTTTCATTTTGTCCTCTTTCCTTTCTTGTACATGGAGGCTGAAACCATAAGCAGGTAGACAGTATCTAAAATGTGTCTACTCAGCCATTTTAATAGAAATGTCCTCATTTGGAACAGGATTAATCATAGTTAAATAATTAACTTGTTTGCATTCTTTTAATAAGGGTCTCTTGAGCTTTTTCATTGCCTCAATTAATCTCCTGGGGAAACCTGACAAATATAAGAAAAACTTGTATAAAGCAAACTCACCCTAAAACAAATGGTTTTTAAGTTAGAGGATTTGTGCAGTAAAGATGAAAAGCACGGACATATAGAAGGAATGTAAATGAAATGTCAAGAAAACCATCAAAAGGTCACTTGGGACTAAATTAATTCTAAAGTGGTTTGACAGCTAGTGTTGGTGGCTATTTATTGTCTGTCATGAAGAATTTATTTATTGATTTTTGTGTGAGAAATAATAAAACACTATCCACTGTACTACTATTAATATTCTGTATGTTAACAGCAGTAATGCGTATTGCACTTTACAAAGTGTAAAAAGAGAGATGCCTGACTGGAGGAGTTTATAATTTAAAATTAGACATAAATGAAAGAAAGGGAATTGGAGACAATTGTAAACAAGTTGGGAATGTATAGCTGTTTGAACTAATGTCTGTATAGGTTTAAATACTGAGATGTAGTAGGGTGGAGTAGGAATTATAAAGTCTTCCACATGTTGTTGGACTGCATTCCTCCTCATTAGCTATACTTGCTAAGACTGCTGTGAGTCACACTCCAACACCATCTGGAGACCATGTGCCTCATCCCTGCAGCAGGGTATGAGAATTAGGAGCTCCAATTGTCAGTTTCAACTAAAGTAAATTGTCAGTTTCCAATTGTCAGTTTCAACTAAAGTAAACCTATTCAATAAATTGTTGTTGCTGTTGTTGTTAACTTCCTTTGCATTGATCTCAACCCACGGCGACCCTATGGATGAGACATCTCCAGGCCCCCCATTCTCTACTGCTCTGACCAGCTCCTGCAACTCATATTCATGGTCTCTTTATTAAGGTCCACCCATCTAGCACGCAGCCTTCCTCTCTTTCTACTTCCCTCCACCTTTCCTAACATTATTGTCTTTTCCAACAATTCATACCTTCTCATGATGTGTCCAAAGTATGACAGTCTAAGGGGGGAAGCAGACAGCACAAAGCGCCATTTTCGGGGCAAGGAAGGGGAGGGGCAGCCACACGGTGGGTGCCCCAACCCCTTCCCCAAGACATTGTTGGAGCGCCGGACCCTCCGCACATCCGGCGCTCCGAGGATGCCTTACCACCGCAGCGTCCACACACGCTACGGTGGAAGAGTCGCTGAAGGTGCGCCGGCAGCCTTTTGCGGCGCACCTTTGGTGACTTGTGGAAGGAGCGCTATTTTAGCGCTCCTTCCAGGGGTGGTGAAGCTGCGCTGCGGGGCCGAGGTGTGCGGATACCTTGGCCCTGCGGCACAGCTTCCTGGGGCGGCCCCGTGCCGCCCATCTGCTTCCCCCCTAAGTCTTGCCACCTTGGCTTCTAGGGATATTTCTGGCTCGATCTGCTCTAGGGCCCAATTGTTTGTCTTTTTGGCTGTCCATGGAATCCTCAGCACTCTTCTCCAACACCACATCTGAAATGAGTTGATTTTCCTCCTATCTTCTTTCTTGACTGTCCAGCTCTCACATCCATACATGATAATAGGGAATACAATTGTGCTGAGCTGTATGTCTTTGCATTTTAGGATCTTTTCTAGTTCTTTCATAGCCACCCTCCCCATTCTTAATCTTTTTCTGATTTCTTGGCTGCAGTCCCCATTCCAATCAATGTTTGATCCCAGGTATGAGAACTCTTTTACTATTTCTATTACTTCATTATCTAGTTGGATGTGTGTAAGTTCTCTGTGGTCATTATTTTTGTTTTCTTTATGTTCAACAGTAAATCTGCCTTTGCACTTTCTTCTTTGATCTTCCTTAGTAGTTGTTCTAGGTCTGTGAGGTTCTCTGCTAGTATTATGGTGTCGTCAGCATATCTCAGATTATTGATATTTCTTCCTCCTATTTTCACTCCTCCCTCTTCCATGTCCAAGCCTGCTTTCCTTACAATTTGTTCTGGATATAAGTTGCATAGGTAAGTTGATTGGATGCAGCCTTGTCTTACTCTTTTGCCAATTGGGAACCATTCTGTTTCTCCGTGTTCTGTCCTGACACTAGCCTCTTGTCCTGAGTACAGATTCCTCATTAGGACTATCAGATGTGTTGGCACTCCCATGTCTTTAGGGGAATTCCATAGCCTTCCATGATCTATGCAGTCAAAGGCTTTGCTGTAGTCTATAAAGCATATGCTGATTTTCTTTTGGAACTCCCTGCTATGCTCCATTAGCCATCATATATTTGCAATGTGATCCCTGGTGACTCTTCTTTTCCTGACCCCTGCTTGGACCTCTGGGATTTCTCTCTCCATGTGTAGTTGGAGTCTGTGTTGCAGAATTTTGAGCATGATGTTGCTTGCATGGGTGATTAGTGCTATGGTTCTATAGTTGCAGTCTCTTGTGTCTCCTTTTTTCTGGATGGGGATGTATATTGATCGCTTCCAATCTGTTGACCATTGTTTTGTTTCCATATCTGTTGACATATGTTGGTTAGCACTACAGTTGACTCTGTGAATGTGGATTGCAACAGTTCTATTGGAATATCATCTGTTTGTAGAGTCCTGGTTTTTGCCATTTCCTTTATTACAGCTTGCACCTCAGTTTTTAGAATTTGGGGTTTACCTTCCTATGGCTCTTCATTATATGTGTCCTTCATGTTTTCATATCCTTTATATAAAGCTTCTGTGTGTTGCATCCATCTTTTTTTATTCCTTCCTCATCTTGAATTATGCTATTTTTATTGTCATACAACATCCCGGTCCTTGGTTTGAACTTTCCCTTGATTTCTCGAATCTTGTGGAATTGGTCTCTCATTTTTCCCTTTTTGTTGTTGTCTTGTATTTCTCTACATTTGTCATTGTAGTAATTTCCCTTATCTTTATGCACTAGCTGTTGTACTGTTGCATTCATGATTCTTAGTTTATTCCTATCTCTTTTTTATTTTGCTTTGTTTCTTTCCTTTCCTTTATGACTTGTAGCACTTTATCTGTCATCCATGGTTTTTTCTCTTTCTTTGTGTTTATTGAAAATGCCTATCTGTATTCTTCTTTTATTATGTCCCTGGCTTCAAACTAAAACTCTTCCAGTTCGTGCTCTATTATTCTTAGTACTGCAAATCTGTTCCTTGTATTGTCAATGAATTCTGTGGAAATGTTGTTTAAACGTATTTTGGAATAATGATTGGTTTTGTTCTCTTCTTGAGTTTTACTTTTACAGAGAAAATGTTATACAAATGGACATCATCTGATGGCCAACACAAAAACCAAATAGATCACATAATTGGAAGTAAAAAATGGTGAAGCTCCATACTGGTGGCCAAGACTAGACCAGGTGCTGATTGTAGCACAGATCACAAACTATTCATTTCAAAAATAAAAGTAAAACTCAAGAAGAGAACAAAACCAGTCATCCTACCAAAATACAATTTATAACATTCAATAAATGGGACTTGTTAAGTCAGCACTCATTTAAGTGTTGGAAGACTTAAAATTTGATTTAGTCCAAACAGAAATAATATAGGGAATTTGGGTGGTTGTGAAGAAACAAGACTGAATGACAGATTATTAAGAAACAAAGAAATATAAAGGGATTAAAGTCGCAAGCAGCTCTAGTAGAATCCGGAGTGAGTATAAACTGGTTTATGTATAAACAATTAAATGAAAGATTTAAAATGGATAAGAAAAATGTTGGAATTGGTTTGTCAAATTCAGAATTTGAGAAAATAATAAAATCGGACCCCATAAAATTAATCGCCAAATTTTATAATTTGATTAAAAATTGGGAGTTGGAAGACGAGACAATTAAAGATTATATGATTAAATGGGCAATCGATTTGAATCAAAACATACAACTTGAGCAATGGGAGAAATTATGGAAAACAATTACTAACTTTACTCCTAATATAGATATAAGAGAAAATTGTTATAAATCTATTTTTAGATGGTATTGGACTCCGCTTAGATTATCAAAAATGGTTAAAGACGTAAATCCCAGATGTTGGAAATGTGAATCGACCCAAGGCAGCTATATGCATATTTGGTGGAATTGCCCAATGGCAATCAAATATTGGAAGATGATACATCATGAAATTAATAAGATTTTTGGTTTGCAAGGTCGCCCGGACCCAAAATTGTATCTTTTTAAACGTCGTTGATGATAAAGAGGTGAATGTTAGGGAAAGGAAAACTTTATTTTTGTTAATCGTTGCAGCAAGAATAGTGTATGCCAGATATTGGAATCAGAAAGAAATTCCTTCTCTTTGGGAATGGAGATCAAAGGTGATGGATATTCAAGAAATGGATAAGTTATCTTTTATGATTAATGACAAGAGTATAAAGAATTTCAATATAAGTTGGGAATCATGGTATCAGTATATAAGAATGAAGGACCAGACTATATTAAAAGATATGTATTCGGACGTAAGGTTTAGGAGTCGTTGCTCTTAAAGTTATTTTCATTTCTTTTCCTTATTTCTATTCCTTTTTTCTTTTCTTCTTATTTGGTTTCATACTTGGTATGAAGTGATTAACTAAAGGTTAAAGAGAATTCGGAAAGATAATTGAGTTGAAATTAGTAGGGGAATTTTAAAATCTCCTTTGGTAAGACTATCTGGTGAATATTGAAAGTTTCGGATGTAGAGTATATAAATAAGAAAGAGACAAGATAAAATAGTTATATTATTATAATAGCGGTTTTCGTGAAGGTTCTCTAGAAGCAGCAGTAAGGAAGTATATTTTATGGTTGTTTATATTGTTTGTATTGTATTGTTTGTATTGTACTGTTTGTATTGTCATGTACTGTATTGTTATGTGTTTTGTTATGTCATGTTATGTAGGGGGTTTTTTTATATAATTTAATAAAATTTAAAAAAATTTAAAAAAGAAACAAAGAAATATTAGAAAAAGCTAAACTAACAATAGAACATATTTTCAAAAAAAATCTTAATGAAGGAACAGATAATATAACAGTTTGGGAGGCAAGCAAAGCCGTCATGAGAGGCTTCTTTATTCAACAACAAATACAGTGGAATAGGAAAAGAGAAGACAAAATAAACCGAATCAGCAAACAAATAAAAGGCAAAGAAAAAGAAGTTAAATGAGAACCCAGGGAAAACAGAATTAGTAAAAGAAATAAAAATATTACAAAAACAAATTTCAATGTGTCTAGTAGATGACATAGAAAAAAATATGAATATGCCAAACAAAACTATTTTGAAAATACAAATAAATCGGGCAGGTGGTTAGCTTATAGATTAAAAAAGGAAAGGGGGGAAAATCTGATAATGAAAATTAAGAGAGAAAAAGAGATAATTACAGAACAAAGAAGAATTAAAGAGGTATTTTATAATTATTATACCCAAATATATGAAGGTCAAAAGATTGAAGAAAATAAGATTTTTAAAAAATTAGAAAAAATCGATATTGAGCCAATTTCTGAAGATATAAGAAAAGAATTAGATCAACCAATTACAAAGGAAGAAATCAGATCAATAATAAAAAAAACTTAAAAATGGGAAAGCCCTGGGACCAGATGGTTACACATCGCTTTATTACAAAACATTTGAAGAACAATTAATAAATCCTCTATACCTAATAATGAATGAGATAAAAGGAAATGTATTTCCAAACACATGGAAAGAGGCAAATATTATATTAATCCCTAAACCAGAAAAAGACCTGTTACTCCCAAATAATTATAGGCCAATATCATTGCTAAACATTGACTACAAATTTTTTTCAGCAATATTAGCAGAAAGGTTAAAGAAATTTTTACAGGATTGGATAGGAATAGAAAAAAATGGTTTTCTCCCCAAAAGACAACTTAAGTCAAATGTAAGATTACTACTAAATTTAATAGAATTGTTCAACAATAACAGAGATAGAGAATTGGCTTTAATTTATATAGATATGGAAAAAGTGTTTGATAGAGTAAATTGGAAGGCTATATTTGACATTTTTACAAAATTGAAAATTGGGGAAAAATTCCAAAATTGGATTAAAGCCATTTATGCAGAACAAGAAGCTTATGTTATAATAAATGGAGAAAAAATAAAAGCAATAAAAATACAAAGAGGCACAAGACAGGGTTGCCCATTATCTCCATTATTATTTATAATGGTAATTGAAACATTGATAAGGAAAATAAATATGAACAAAAATATCCAGGGAGTTAAAAATAAGGGGACAGAATTTAAAATAAGAGCATTTGCTGATGATTTGGTGATAATATTGGAAAAACCCCTAATTTGCACTGAAAACTTTAAAAATGAATTAGGAGATTTTGAAGAAAGATACCCCCCAACAAGTCAGGACGGGTTTCTTGTTGTGCTGGCCAAATAAGGACAGGAGACGCCTGGTTGGTCAAGGCGCACGGGAGAATAAGCACATCTGCGTGCCTTGCCCAATAAGTTTGGTTTAAATTAAGTCTCACAAAGTTTATAGTATTGCGAGAATTGGGGTGGGAGTTTGTTATTCATAGCTCTGTGCTGCCACATGCAGACAGCCATTTTAGGTTGAGATGGAGAGAGTAACATCCCTCCACTCTTTGCTTTTGGCATGCTTGGCTTTAGCGTAGCGCTCCTTTTGGATTTTGCTATTTCAGCTCTTACCTATCTATTTGTACTTCTTTATCTCGCTGCTCGGGGGGGGGGCCTCAGGTATTTTCTTGAGCAACCCACGGGGGGGGAGCAAGTGAGGCCTTCAGGCCAGCCTTCTGGGCCTGTTGAACCTCCTCATCCCTAATTCTTGGGGGTCTACACCCGAGGAGGGCTCTGCAGGAGGTGCATGGACCCGGTACCTGTTTCAGGAACAGAGATGCCCCGGTCACTCGATCTGGTAAGGTTGGGACCCACCGCTGGTTCAGGAGGGTTGGCTGCACTTCTCCCCAGAGGGGAGTGTGTGAAGACGACTGTCTTCAGGTGAGGGCTCCGCGTAGGACCCTCAGTGGACACCTTTCCCATGGTGGTTGCCAGTGACGCTTCCTGGCTGTGGTGTCTCTTGTGAGACTTGGGAAAGGGCGGCCTGCTAAGGCCTGGTGGTAATCATCCACGATTGGATGATTTTGTTGGGGCCTGCGGTGTTTTTCACTGAGTTCAGGATGCCGCGTAGTAAGGCCCAATCTAAATGGCGCGCAGCTTCTGCCGCACCTACTGCAGGTCACTCTGCTTCTAAAAGGCCTTCTAAGTTTAACAGCAGAGAAGATGAGATAGTTGCCCAAGTTGCGCAACTGGGCAAAACGGTTCAGGCTTATGTGGCGCTCTGCAACCAACTTGCACAGAAGGAACTACAGGCTACAGCCTCCACCTCGAGTGCTAGCCCTTTGGTTGCTGGTAACACCAAAGCATCTCCTTCAGTGGTGGCACCTGAGTCTCAGCTGGCAGTGGCAACACCAGGCCCGTCGGTGGCTTCGGCAGTGGAGCGTGGGCACCCCACTATTGCTGATGTGTGGAATCTCTTGCAAAGAGTCTCGGGTTTGGCAACACAGGGTGTGGTTCCCCCTGTGTCCGGGCAGCCCACCATGGCTGATTTATACAACTTCTTACAGGGGGTGGTTCTTCCAGGTGGTGCAATGGAGCAGACCGGTGACAAACAGGGAGGCGATCAAGCGGCTGCTGCCTCTACTGCTTTGGACACCCGAGCTGTTGCGGGGCCACACTCCGGGAGACCGTTGCATTCAGGTGGTGAAGCTTCCCAGCAAGCTTCAGGCTCAGGTTTGTCATCTAATATTGCACTTGCTAATTGGCCTACCTTGGTATGGGCTCCAGGTAGCCAGGTTGGGCACGGTGCGGCTTTGGAGAGGCCTAACCCTATGCTTCTCAATGCATCTGGGAGGCACCTGCTACTTCACAGGTCCCTGACATGCAGATGCAGGGTGGTCAGCCTTTGGTTGTTGCTAGCACCACATCAATGGTGCCTATTTCTGGTGCTCCTCTGTTGCCTGGAGTGGTTGGGAATGTGGAAGCTACTCCTTACGCTGGTATGTCTACACCCCTTGGTTCCCACCTTCCTCTTGCCACTAAGGAAAGAATTTGGAAGGGTGAATACATTGACTTATTTACTTTGACTTTTAGGGATCCTGAGCCAAGGATCATGGTGAAGGATGGGATTGTTTTTAGTTTGCCAAAAGAGTTTCAGATGCTCAAACGCCCTAAGCTTGAGCGCAATTTTGTTAATTGGATTATGGGCTTCACCATTTACAGGGATGTTATAGAAGAAAAAGAGCCTCTTAGATCTCCTGACTTTTCTAAATACAGTGGTACCTCTACTTACGAAATTAATTCATTCCGACAGCCATTTCGTAAGTAGAAAATTTCGTAAGTAGAAGCATATTTAAAATTGAAATGCCCTAATCCATTCAGGCCCCCAGATTCAAGCTACAACTCAATACAAATGTATAATACCCATGGAAGATTTGCAAAAATACAGTCCTGGAGATCAAAAGCCCAAAATATCAGAAGCCAAAAATACAGTCCTGGAGATCAGAAGCCACAAATATCACAAGCCAAAAATACAGTCCTGGAGATCAGAAGCCACAAATATCAGAAGCCAAAAAGCCACAAGCCACAAGTCCTACCTTCCTGGATCTCAGAAGCCACCAATTTCGTTAGCCACACTTCCTCTCCTCTTTCACAAGCCCAAACAGTGCTGCCTAGCTGAATTTCGCTAGATAAACACTTCCTCTTTTGCTAGCCAATACAGTGCTGCTTTGCTAGACTTCATTAACCAATGGCATGCCACGAAATTCGGAAAGCAGCTCGTTCGCGCCAATTTCGTAAGTTGGAACACTTTCTTAAGTCGAAGCAATTTTTTTCAGGAGGCGCGTTTTGTAATTCGAATTTTTCGGTAGAAGAAGCATTCGTAAGTAGAGGTACCACTGTATCAGGAGATCATGATAAATGCATATACTAATTGCCACCATAATTCAAGGGGTACAGCTTGGCTCCAATATGATGAACAATTTAGGATGAGAGCGGCACAGGATCGCTCCTTATCTTGGAGGCATGTGCAGTCTGAGCTTTGGGCTGATGTTATGGTGGGGGCCTCCCCCTCGAGCATGTGTGACAATGGCTTTGTCCCGATGTTTACCTTGCCAAGAGGGCTGAATGTGAGGCCTGCCACAGGTGAAAAAAGGCAGTTCGGCTTATGCTGGGACTTTAATGCTGGCAAGTGTAAAAGACAACCTTGCAGGTTTGACCACAAGTGTAACATCTGTGGAGGTGGCCACCCTGGAAATTCCTGTGTTAGAGGTAAGCAAACAGGAGGGGGCACTGTCCCACAGCCAGTGTCACCTGGGGGAAATCACCAATTAAACTGGATATCATGGAGGCATGGTTAAAGGTTTACCCTAACAGGGAGGCTGCTTTATATTTGTTTCAAGGTTTCTCCATAGGTTTTCATATTCCTTATACAGGCCCTAGGGTTTATCGTTTTGCACCCAATGCTCATTCTGTGAGGGATCTTCCAGATGTGGTAAGGGATAAGTTAGCTAAGGAGATAGAAGCAGGGAGAATTTCGGGACCCCATGATAAGCTGCCCATCCCCACTCTGTGCGTATCCCCGTTGGGTGTAGTGCCTAAAAAAGCCCCTAGAGAATTTAGGCTAATTCATAATTTATCTTACCCTAAAGGGGAGTCTGTGAACAATGCTATTGACCCTGGCTTACTTCAGTTAAGTACACATCATTTGACTCAGCTGTTAAGATGATTAGGAACTTAGGCACAGGAGCCCTGTTAACTAAATGTGATATTAAATCTGCATTTAGACTCCTTAATAATAATAATAATAATAATAATAATAATAATACTTTTTATTTGTATCCCGCCCCTCTGCCAAGCAATCGGGGCGGCGCACAGCACTACAAAGTTATAAACAGCAAATCAGCAAAATCAATAACAATAATCAATTAATAATAATAAAATCAAATCAATAACAATAATAAAATATACAATTTTAAAATACAAATTCTATATCATTATAATACTCCAAGGACCGCAGATGGCAAAGCAGTCCTCCGCAGCCATAGATCGCTGCCGCCCGCTGCTTGGTGCCGGTGGAAGATGGTAAACGGCGGGTTTTAAAATGTCCTCTCCCTGCCGCGGCTCCTCCCAGCTCCCACAGCTGCCGCAGTTCAAGCCGCCTTGATGGTCCTCTGAGGGCTGCAGGACGGGGCCAGACAGTCCTCCGCAGCCCCAAATGCCGCTGCAGGGTTGCCGGGGGAGAGATGGACTCTGGCGGGGATTTTATTCCCGCTGGCGCTCCTCCCAGCTCCCACAGCTGATGCAGTTCAGGCTGCCTTTGATGGTCCTCCGAGGGCTGTAGGACGGGGCCAAACAGTCCTCCACAGCCCCAAACGCCGCTGTAGGGTTGCCGGGGGAGAGATGGACTCTGGCGGGAATTTTATTCCCGCTGGCGCTCCTCCCAGCTCCCACAGCTGATGCAGTTCAGGCTGCCTTTGATGGTCCTCCGAGGGCTGTAGGATGGGGCCAGACAGTCCTCCGCAGCCCCAAACGCCGCTGCAGGGTTGCCGGGGGAGAGATGGACTCTGGCGGGGATTTTATTCCCGCTGGCGCTCCTCCCAGCTCCCACAGCTAATGCAGTTCAGGCTGCCTTTGATGGTCCTCCGAGGGCTGTAGGACGGGGCCAAACAGTCCTCCACAGCCCCAAACGCCGCTGTAGGGTTGCCGGGGGAGAGATGGACTCTGGCGGGGATTTTATTCCCGCTGGCGCTCCTCCCAGCTCCCACAGCTGATGCAGTTCAGGCTGCCTTTGATGGTCCTCCGAGGGCTGTAGGATGGGGCCAGACAGTCCTCCACAGCCCCAAACGCCGCTGTAGGGTTGCCGGGGGAGAGATGGACTCTGGCGGGGATTTTATTCCCGCTGGCGCTCCTCCCAGTTCCCACAGCTAATGCAGTTCAGGCTGCCTTTGATGGTCCTCCGAGGGCTGTAGGACGGGGCCAAACAGTCCTCCACAGCCCCAAACGATCCTTCCGGTACACCCAGATGATTTTGACCTACTGGGTTTTCAGTTTGAAGAAAAATTTTATTTTGATAAAGCTATGCCAATGGGATGCTCAATTTCTTGTTCAGCCTTCGAGACATTCAGTACCTTTCTTCATTGGCGTGCAGTTAAAAGAACTGGTAATAGAGCTATTGCCCATTATTTAGATGATTTTCTAATTGCTGGCAACCCTAATTCTTCTCAGTGCTAGAATACTTTAATTCAATTTCAGGAACTGATGCAGGAGCTTGGTGTGCCTTTAGTAGAGGAAAAAACAGAGGGGCCACACACTCAGCTTACTTTTTTGGGCATCGAGATAGATACTATAGTTGGAATTTCTCGTTTGCCCAATGAGAAATTAGTGGCCACGAAACAACAAGTTGAGATCATGTTGGGAAAACAAAAAGCTACCCTTAATGAATTTCAATCTCTTACAGGTCTTTTGAACTTTGCCTGTAGGGTGGTAGTTCCAGGACGAGCATTTTGTGCCAGATTATATAGGGCCATGGCAGGGATAGTGGCCCAGCATTACCACATTAGAATCACAAGGGGATTCGTGAGGATTTGAAGGTTTGGCACTCCTTTTGGGAGAACTTTAATGGTATATCCTTTTGGAGAACTGAAATGCTGCTTCGGGCAGATTTTCAGGTGCATTCTGATGCTGCTAGTGCCCATGGCTTTGGAGTTTTTTGGAATGGCCAGTGGGCTGCAGAGGCTTGGCCTTCTGCTTGGGTTAAAAGCGGTCTAACTAAAGACCTTACATACTTGGAATTGTTTCCAATTGTGGTGGCTGTGCACTTGTGGGCAAGCCACTTTGCTAACAGGACTGTCTGGTTTTGGTGTGACAACCAGGCAGTCGTGTATGTTATTAACTCTCAGTCTTCCAAGTCTCCCAAAGTTATGAGTTTGGTAAGGGCAATGGTGCTGCAATGTTTGAAATACAATGTGTTGTTCAGAGCTCAACATGTTCCTGGTTTGCTTAACTCTTTGGTGGATGCCCTTTCTCGTTTTCAGTTCTCCAGGTTCCGGCAGCTGGCTCCTGAGGCTTCGCTACACCCGCTGGAGGTACGGGCGTTTCTCTGGAACATTGGAGATTAGAAGTTCAGAGGGCAATATTAAACTCCATTACCCCGTCAACATGCAAGTCACACCAAACAGCTTTGAATTCGTTTAGCCAATTTTTGTTAGAAATTGGGGAGGATCTAAAATGGCCTATTAATGTGGACTTGGTCCTTCATTTCATTGTAACTCTAAGGCAACCCGGACTTTCACCTGTCACTATTAGAGGCAGGTTGGCCGCTCTGGCCTTTTATTCTAAGGCAAAGGGCTGTTTTGACCCTACTAATGATTTCAGGGTCAAAAGATCAGTGGAAGGGTGGTCGAGAGAATCCCTTGTCACAAAGGACTCTCGAAGGCCGATAACTGGCCCTGTCCTTCTTAAGTTATGGGGTCAATTAGCTCTAATATGTTATTCGCCTGGGGAAGAGGCCTTATTTAAAGCAGTATTTGCTGCAGCATTTTTTGCTGCTTTGAGAATTAGCGAAATTGTGCCTGGATCTTGTAATGATATATCCGGCAGGGCGCTAATGATTTCTGACATCAGTTTAACTGTACAGGGGATTCAGATTCACATTAGGCGATCTAAGACTGACCAGTTTGCAAAAGGTCAGACTATTTTCTTGGCCAAGGCCCAACAGGGTCAAATTTGCCCAGTGGTTGCAATGGGTAACTATTTGAAAACCAGGCCTAATGTGGCTGGGTATTTGTTTATTCACCTGTCTGGCTTGCCCTTAACTCAATTCCAATTTAGGCCTGTGTTAAAAGAGGCGGTAGGGAAGGCTGAGTTGCCTCAGCAATGTTTCTCTTCACACTCCTTTCATATTGGAGCTGCGACTGCTGCTGCCACTCGTGGTTTGAGTGAAGCCGACATTTGCAGAATTGGCAGGTGGCGTTCACATGCATTTAAGTCCTATGTTAGGCAATCGGGTAGTGGGACTCCTGATAAGCCACGTTAACCTATTTGTTTGTTTCCTGATAAGCCACATTAACTTGTTTGTTTGTTTCAGTTGCCTTTCTAGGCAGCGACATCTGGATAGTGGGACACAGCCTGGTATTTTGGGTTGAACGCTACCTTTTGGAACACCATTATGACAACATGTTGGGCCTTGCCAATTTTGGACAGACAGTCTGGTTTGGTCAAAGGGGAATGATGTGGCCATCTCTCCTTCCATTGCTGATAGAGTTAGCTCATTCACATCCTCGACCCCGGGCTGTAGTAGTGCACCTGGGGGAGAACGACCTGGTACAAGTTCCATGCTTGCAATTGGCTAAGCAGATTGTCAAGGATTTGGAGGAAGTGCAAAGAATCTTTCTTGCTGCTGTCATCATATGGACTAAACTTATGCCTAGGCGCTGTTGGCCGGGAGTGCAGAAGGATTCTGCTATTTAACAATGCCCAGCATTAGCTTAGCCACTATGTGGCTAAGCATCTTAACAAATTGGGAATATCCATGGTGGAGCACAGCATTAAGCTTGACCGGCCACAGCTGTACAGGGGGGATGGGGTTCACCTCTCAGATGAGGGTCAGAGATGTACATATATGCACTTGCTGACCAAGTTGAAAAAGCCATCTGTGGGGAGGGGGGGAGAGGGGATGCCTAGCTGGGCTGGCCCCCTCTTGTAGCAGGTTTATCAATAGACCCTGTACAGTTAAATAAATGTTGTAGCTTGTTTAAACCCAAACTCATGTCCTTTGTGCCAGTGCAAACAATGGGTCTCAAAATAAACCCCACGCCCCTCTCTTCAAGGCTCCGCTTAAAGAGAGGGGCGTGGGCCCTGTAACGCCAGCTCCCTTACTCACCACCACCTGGGAGCACCGTCGTCATTGGGGGCATGGCCCTGCAGCCAGGGCAGGACTTAAGAGCCCTGCAGGAACATCAGGCCGCGGAGGACACGGCGACAGCGGCGGCGGGAGGCTCCGCTTGAAGAGAGGGGCGTGGGCCCTGTAACGCCAGCTCCCTTACTCACCGCCACCTGGGAGCACCGGCGTCATTGGGGGCGTGGCCCCGCAGCCAGGGCAGGACTTAAGAGCCCTGCAGGAACACCAAGCCGTGGAGGACACGGCAACAGCGGCGGCGGGAGGCTCCGCTTGAAGAGAGGGGCGTGGTATACCGAGGAGCTTAGGAGGATGAAGCGAGCTGGACAACGACTAGAGTGCGAATGGCGGAAGAGCCGTCTCTCATCCGACAGAACTCGCCTTAGGAAACATCTTGATTCCTATAGGGAGGCTTTGCGTGCAGCGCGGAAATCTTTCAGTTCTGCACGCATTGCGTCTGCAGAGTCTCGCCCGGCAGAGCTGTTTAGGGTGGTGGGGGAGCTGACAAGGGTTCCTCCTGCGCCGAATCCCCTACTGAACCCGACGACAGCCTGCTGTGAGGCCTTTAATATCTACTTTGCAGATAAAATCTCTCGGATAAGAGCCGACTTAGACACCATTGTTTTGGCAGAATCCGTAGATGAGGCATCCAGGAACTCCGTTGATGACATTTCACTGGATCAATTACAATCTGTGAGTACCGATGACGTGGACAAGTTGCTTGGAATGGTGAGGAAGACGACCTGCCCCCTCGATCCATGTCCATCTTGGCTGGTCGTCCAGGGGGGAGATGCGTTGAAGGGGTTCCTTCGGGACACAATCAATGCATCATTCAGAGAAGGCAAAGTACCATCTTGTCTAAAGGAGGCGGCGGTTAAGCCACTCCTGAAGAAGCCTTCCCTGGACCCCCTGGACAGAAACAACTATAGACCAGTCTCCTTACTCCCTTTTTTGAGTAAGGTGATCGAGAGGGCAGTTGCTTCCCAGCTCCAGGCAGTCTTGGATGAAACCGATTATCTTGACCCATTTCAAACCGGCTTCAGGACAGGATTTGGGGTTGAGACTGCCATGGTTGCTCTGACCGATGACCTCCGCCTGAGTATTGACAGGGGTAGTGTGACCCTGCTAGTGCTCTTGGATCTCTCTGCAGCCTTTGACACTATAGATCATGCCATCCTCTTAGATCGCCTGAGAGAGTTAGGAATTGGAGGCACTGCTCTGCAGTGGTTCCGTTCCTTCCTCTCGGGCAGATCTCAGAGGGTGAGGCTCGGGGACAGTTGCTCATCCAAAATTGAGCTTAATTGTGGCGTCCCTCAGGGCGCCATCCTGTCCCCGATGCTGTTTAATATTTATATGAAACCGCTGGGGGAGATCATTCGGAGGCATGGAGCGCGGTGTCTTCAGTACGCTGACGACACCCAGATATATCTCTCCATGTCCAGATCATCGTCTCAGACTTCAGATGGCGTCTCACCTCTTAATGACTGTCTAAGAGCGGTAATGGGTTGGATGAGGAAAAACAGATTGAAGTTGAATCCAGACAAAACGGAGGTACTCGCAATCACAGGCCCGAAACCAGGTCTGGGAATACAGCCTCCAGTCCTGGGCGGGGTCACACTCCCCGCAAAGGACTGTGTTCGCAGTTTGGGGGTGCTCCTTGACTCATCGCTTCACATGACTAGTCAGGTGAATGCGGTGGTCAGGAGTGCCTGTTATCAGCTTCGGCTGATACGCCAACTGCGCCCTTATCTGGATATGAGGGATCTGGAAACTGTGGTACACGCCCTGGTAACCTCACGTCTGGATTTCTGCAATGCACTCTACATGGGGCTACCCTTGTGCCTAACCCGGAAACTTCAATTAGTACAGAATATGGCAGCCAGGGTAATCACGGGAACATCAAGGAGGGAGCACATAACACCGGTGCTTAAATCCCTCCACTGGCTGCCGATTAGTTTCCGGGCACAGTACAAGGTGTTGGTTTTGACCTTTAAAGCCCTACATGGCTTGGGTCCATCTTATCTTAGAGACCGCCTCTCCCCGTATGATCCCCCCCGCGCCCTGCGGTCCTCTGGGAGGAATCTGTTACAGCCAATAAAAACTAGGCTGTCCCGGACCTCCCAGAGGGCCTTCTCCGCTACCGCTCCCAGACTGTGGAATGGCCTGCCGGATGAGATCCGTCTGATAACCACCCTTGCTGCCTTTAAGAAGGCAGTAAAGACGGATCTCTTCCGGCAGGCCTTCCCAGAATAATATCTGTCCATGGAGAGGGACAACTTGCTCATTGACCACTGACTCCGGATTGAGTTTTTAATTTATTCTTGTGTTGTTTTAATTATTTTTTGGTTTAATCTTGTTTTAAGGGGTGGGTGGAGGGATTATGTTTGGAGAGAATGTTTTTAACTGCGCTGTTTTAAAATGCTGTAACCCGCCCCGATTGCCTAGCAGAGGGGCGGGCTATAAATAAAACTTATTATTATTATTATAAGATGGAACTTAGAGCCAGTATTCGCCTCGCCGGGGGTGGTGGACCTATTAGAATGGTCCGCCCTCGAAGGCTAATGGAGCCAATAGGACTCTGGAAAGCCTTGGAGGGATTAATGGTTGGGAATGCCGGTGATCCTGTCAAGACTCTGGTAGACACTTGGAATAGTGATCTTACTAGGGCCATCGACACAATCGCTCCCAAGCGCCCTTGTCATCCCGCTCCTAATCGTAGGCCATGGTATACACCTGAGCTTAGGAGGATGAAGCGGCATGGACAATAGCTAGAGTGCAAGTGGAGAAAAATTCGACTCTTATCGGACAGAACTCGCCATAGGAATTTTCTTCATTCCTATCGGGAGGCGATACGTGCAGCGAAGAAAGCTTTCTCCTCTGCATGTATTGCGTCTGCAGAGTCTCGTCCGGCAAAGCTGTTTAAGGTGGTGAGGGAGATGACGCAGGTTCCCCCTGTGCCAAATCCCTTACTTAACCCGACAACGGCCTGCTGTGACGCATTTAATAACTTCTTTGCAGATAAAATCTCTCAGATAAGAGCCGAATTAGACGCCACTATTGGGATAGAGTCTATAGGCGAGGTGTCCAACGACTCCGCCGATGTAATTTTACTGGATCAGTGGCAATCTGTGAGTACCGAGGACGTGGACAAGCTGCTTGGTAAGGTGAGGAAGACGACTTGCCCTCTCGACCCTTGCCCATCATGGCTGGCCGTCTGGGGGGGATGCATTGATGAGACTCCTCACTGATATCATCAATACGTCCTTCAGGGAAGGACATGTTCCATCATGTTTAAAGGAAGCGGTGGTTAGGCCGCTCCTGAAAAAGCCTTCCCTGGACCCCCTGGATATGAAGAACTATAGGCCTGTGTCATTGCTGCCATTTCTGAGCAAGGTGATCGAGAGGGCAGTTGTTCTTCAACTCCAGGCAGTCTTGGATGAAACCGATTATCTAGATCCATTTCAAACCGGCTTCAGGTCAGGATTTGGGGTTGAGACTGCCATGGTTGCCTTGACCGACGATCTGCGTCTGAGCATCGACAGGGGTAGCGTGACCCTGTTGGTGCTCCTAGACCTCTCAGCGGCTTTTGACATGATAGATCATGGCATCCTCTTGGACCGCCTGAGGGGGTTGGGTATCGGGGGCACTGCTCTGCAGTGGTTCCGGTCCTTCCTCTCGGGTCGGTCCCAGAGGGTGCTGCTCGGGGACTGTAGCTCCGGTAAGAGAGACCTCACTTGTGGGGTCTCTCAGGGGGCTATTTTGTCCCCGATGTTGTTTAACATCTATATGAAGCCACTGGGTGAGATCATACGGAGTTATGGTGCTGGGTGTTATCAGTACGCTGATGAGACCCAAATCTATTTCTCCGTGTCTCGTTCGTCGGCCTCGAATTCCAATGGCAACTCTTCTCTCAATGAATGTCTTGCGGCGGTAATGGGCTGGATGAGGAAAAACAGATTGAAATTGAATCCAGACAAGACAGAGGTGCTCACGGTAGCGGCCCCGAAACCAAGAATTGGGTTGCAACCTCCAGTCCTGGATGGAGTCACACTCTCCTCGAGTGACTGTGTTCACAGTCTGGGGGTGCTCCTTGACTCGTCACTCCTGATGGCTAATCAGGTTAATGCGACGGTCAGGAGCGCCTGTTATCAGCTTCGGCTGATACGCCAGCTGAGCCCTTTTCTGGAAGTACGGGATCTTGAGACTGTTGTGCACGCGTTGGTAACGTCCTGCCTCAACTTCTGCAATGCACTCTACATGGGGCTACCCTCGTACCTGGTTCGGAAACTTCAATTAGTACAGAATATGGCAGCCAGGCTTGTATCAGGAACATCTCGGAGGGACCACATTACTCCAGTTCTGAGGTCCCTCCACGGGCTGCCTATGAGTTTCTGGACCCAGTACAAGGTGTTGGTTATCACCTTTAAAGCCCTAAATGGCTTGGGTCCAAACTATATCAGGGACCGCCTTCTCCCATACAATCCTCCCTGCGCACTTCGGTCCTCCGGGAGAAACTTTCTGCAGCCTCAGAAATCGAGGCTTGCGGCTACCTCCCGGAGGGCTTTCTCAGTCGTCGCCCCTAGCCTCTGGAATGGCCTGCTGAAAGAGATCCGTCTATTAACATCTTTAGACAGCTTTAAAAAGGCTGTCAAGACGGATCTCTTCCGGCAGGCCTTCCCGGACTAGTTACCTTCCTAAATCGAACCATCCTCTTCAGACAACCATCCCTGTATAATGGATGTTCCTTACGTGGCCCCATCATTGATGGAAGGAACATTGAATCAGGCTTAGTTAATTTCGGTATTAGGTTTTAATTAATCAATATGTGATGTTTTTAAATCGATTTGATTTAATATTGTTTTAAGGGGGGGTTGGGGGTGTTTTCTGTATTATATGTTTTATTGGATTACACTTTTAATCTGTAAGCTGCCCGGATTGGTGTACCATTGGGCGGGGTATAAATAAATTATTATTATTATTATTATTATTATTATTAAATGAGGGAAAAACAAACATTTTAATTAAAAATCTACCAAGAGAAAAAGAATTGGAATTAATGAACAAATCAGGATTCAATCTAAGTAAGAAAGTAAAATATTTAGGAATAGAATTAGCAGTGGAAAACACAGATTTATATAAAAATAATTACAAAAAGCTATGGAACCAGATTATGACAGATCTAGAAAATTTGAAAAATTTAAAGTTATCAATGTTAGGAAGAATTGCTTCTATTAAAATGAATATTGTGCCTAACATATTATTTATGTTCCAGACAATCCCTATACTAGACAAAGAGAAACCCATACAAATAATACAAAGAGAGTTATCCAAATATCTGAAGTCGGGGGGAAAAACAAGAATTAGACTTAAAAGACTTCAAAACAGTAGAGAAAGAGGAGGATTATCTGTACCAGAATTAAGAATTTATTATCGAGCAAGTTGTTTAATTTGGATAAAAGACTGGATTAAACTAAAGAAATCAATTTATTACAATTAGAAAATAATAACTTAACTTATGGAAGGCATGCATATCTTTATTATGATAAAGACAAATGTAATAAAAATGTCCACAGTCATTGTTTAAAGAAATCACTTTTATGGGTTTGGAAAAAAGTTAGGAATAAAATTGGAGGGAAAATTTCTCAAGAAACATCACCACATAAAGCTTTTTTAATAGAGAAAAAGGACTAATAAAACGGTGGTTACGTTATAAAGATTTAATAATTAGACAAGGTGGAAAATATAGATTTAAAACAGATGAAGAACTAAAAAAAGATGAATTAAACATCCATTGGTATTTAAAATGTCAATTAAATGAGAGATTTAAAGTGGATATTAGAGAAAACAATATTGAAAAAAAAGCAAAAATGAATTAGAAGAAATTTTAGATACAGAAAATAAAGGTATGCTGTCCAAACTGTATAGATATCTATTAAAATTGGAGATGGAAACAGAGGTGATAAAGAATAATATGATAGTGTGGTCCCAAAATATGGGACATCCAATTGATCTAGCTCAATGGGAATATACATGGACAAAAGGATTAAAGTACACCAGAAGTCAACATTTAAAAGAAAATTATTATAAAATGTTTTATCGTTGGTACTTATCCCTGGATAAACTAGCAAAAATGTATGGAACAGAAGATAAATGTTGGAAATGTGTAAAAGAAAAAGGTACTTTCTATAATGTATGGTGGTCTTGTGAAAAGGTTAAAAAATGTTGGTTTTAAATCCATAAATTAATTTGTAAAATGTTCAATATAATTTTGGAATTTAAATCAGAATTATATTTGCCAAATATTTTAGATATGGAATTTGGAAAAAAAAAACCTATGGGAGAGTATTATTTCATCTGATTATTGCTGCTAGGTTGACATTAGCAAAACATTGGAATGAAGATGGAATTCCAGATACAGATGAATGGATCGGGGGGGGGGGGGAATGAGATAGCGGAAATGGACAAGCTAACAAGACTTCTGATGGATGGAGATTTAGAAAAATACGAAAAGGACTGGAATAAAGTTATTCTGTTTTATCTCATAGGAGGGGAAATCAATATGTAGAAGGTTTTACATATAATTAAAAGTATTAAATTCAGAAACACAAAATAGATATTGGAATTATTAATTATGTAAAATAATAACAATTTTATGTTATAAGGATTAAGATACTTAGACTACTGTATTATGAAAAGTAATGTTTGATAATGGTATTTGTCAAAGGAATACAAATGAAACCATAATATTAGAGTCAATACTGTAAGATAGGAAGTTTGAGAGTGAAATGTTAGAATGGTGGTGTTTAGAAAATGATTTTTAATTAGAGTAATTGTCAAGTCATTTGGATATGTCTGAAAGAAGAGAGATAGGTAAGAGAGGATACAAAAGTAGAAGAGGGTAAGAGGATGTAGAAAGATGTATAAGGAAGAGAATGCAAAAGAAAGTAGAAGAGAAGAGGATACATGAAATGAAAGAGAAGAAGGAAAAGGAGACAAAGAGATTGGAAAGGGGAAGAGAGAGATAAGAGATATGGGTGACTAGAGTGGGGAATAGAGAGAAGGAAGATAGGTAGAGGGAAAGAAAGGGAAGGACAGATCAAATGACTTGATTGAATATGATATTGAAAAAACAAAGATATTTTATTTAAGTAGTAATTATAGTTTTGTTATAAGATCAAAGAGATATGATGTACTAATATGACTTTGATGTGTTAATACAATTGTGATGTAACTATAACTTTACAGAGATGTATGAGATTATAATAGAAATATGAAGATGATGGTGGGTTTTGAATGTATAAATGTATTATGTTTTAATCAATAATATATATATGAAAGAGGCATCACAGAAGTGATCCAGCATAAAGATGGAGTCTCCAAAGAGAGTAGGGCACCTGTGGAGGCTGAGGGAGCTAAAGGAGGGGTTCTTTGCTAGGCATGTATTGGGATGTAGGAACAGAAGTGGGGACAAGGCCTTTGAAGACTTTGAAGGTATGGTATAGAACCTAGGGTGTGTTTTTTTCTGAACTATGGTAGAAAGAATGCTGGGTTTGGATATGGGATGCTCAACTTATATCCTTCCTTAACCACTAAGACCCATTTGAAGCCTTAGATAAGTCAGCATCTCCCAGCCTAAATTATCTTGGAAGACTGGAGGACTTTTTAAAGAAGCTACTAGTGCTGAACTGATGGTGTGTTCCTTGCAGTCCCATTCTCCCCCTATAAAACTGGACCTTTCTGTGGTGGGATTAAAGATTCTTTACCATTTGTCACCACATCTAGGGTAAGGCACACATGCAAGAAGTGGCCACAATACTTCTAGCCTTCCCTTGGGTCATTTCCACCATCACCTACAAACAAATATTTTCTCTGTGGAAAGGGCAGTGTTGGCAGAATAATGGTTGCTATCACTACGGCAATAGGAGCAGCTATCCTTCTCTCCCCCCAAAATTGTGCCTACTAGGACACTGTGTCATTTTGCAGTCCTTCCATAGAAATACTGTGGGTAGAGGCAGTCACATGGAGTGGGTTAGGGGTTGCTCTCTCTGCTTCTGGAAAAAGTGTTTTTGAAAAGAGAAAAGGAAAAGAAAAGGGCATTTTCTGCTACTGGGCATTTAAAGTAGTTCCTGTTGTCCCTGAAATTTTATGGACTTTCTCCAAGGCACTGCAGACTATGGATTCTTTGTTTATTATTTTTCATGCAACATAACATCCAGTTCTCAGGCCAGAAAGAATGTAGGTGGGAAATATACAACAGCACTAATAAAAGTATATTGCACACTGCCTTGATTCCCTGGTATGTGATGGAAAAGTAAAGTAAATACTAGACTGTAAAATTCTTCAGTTGCTGGAACACCAGTAATTGAGCTGGGGCTATTCTCTTCCCCACATATGCCTACATAAAGTATGGGATTGCATATTCTTGTAAAGGCTAGGTTTAATATTCTTGACCTCAAACAAACATGTGGGTTGTATTGCAATTCTGAATGTGAGTTATTTCAAGGTTTTTCTAATATCTGCAGGAACCTTAAGGCTGGAGGCTTAAAATCTTTGCCACTCACAAATTTGTGCATACCTCCATGTCAGTTTTATTCCCCAAATAGCTGTTGGACAACTTCACCAAGTTTTTTGGGTGGCATGTACAATACGTCAGATAGATCCAAAACTAACACACAATATAATCTATAAAAAAGTCCAGAGACAAAAGTGTGTTAGTCTGGAATATCGGTATTCAAAGGGATCTTTTTTTTTTAAATAAATAATTTTTATTAGAAATATATAAAACAAACCAAAAAAACCAAAGAAATAACAAACATAACGAACATAGACAATACACTAACACAAAAAACAAATGAAACATACGTTTAACTTCTAATCTAAACATATAAACATATAATTAAAACTCTTCCTAAGCAGAACCTAAGGATTATACAAACTCTTATCTTATTACCTATACTATCTTTTCCCTATTACTAATACATACTACATCCTAAGCTTTATATATAAATATAATTAGGAATATGGCACTAACCATCTCAGTCTGAGTATATATCATAAGAAAACATATCTTTATCAACAAGAGCTAATAATATAACACTTATAACACTTATAACATATATCAATCTTATCAACTATCCCTATATAGATTAATAAATCTATTCCTCAATAAAGTTTACAAGAACTTTACCCACATCTATATTAATATATCTATATCCTGTTTTCGATTTAGAATAAACCTAATGTATCCCCTTTTAATTGTATTCAAAGGGATCTTGAAGCACTTTTGAGACTAAGTGAAAGAAGTTGCAACATTAGCTTTCATAGACTTAGGATGCATCTACACTGACTGTTTAATATGGCACAGGCCAGAGCATTATATCCTGTACTGGCCTTGCACTGACAACAATAGCGCCCACACACACTGGGCTGAATCCGGTGTCATACCACATCATTGTGCATATGGGCCAGCTGGGCCAATACCACATTAGTCCCACTGGCCCATCCCCCTTGATGCTAGTGTGGCAGCATTGCTTGTTCCTTGTGACAGCCTGGCCATTGCTGTCACTTCTGCTGGGTCAGAAAAGGATGCCCTGCCATGTGATCAATATGGAGTGGGGTCATTCCACCACTTCCTCATTGATCACATGGGCACCTCATTGTGACCTTAGCAGAAGTGACAGTGTATTGGGCACGCCTTACACAGAGCTCCTCTTCATGAGGAAGCAGCAGCAACTCTGAAATCAGGCCATCCCCTTTCCCTGAGCTGCTCAGCAAGGGGAAGAGGGATGGCATGAATCTTGATATGTGGACAAGTGGATCAGACCAAATTGGACCTGATCCAGCTATGCACAAATAAACACAAACACACACACATACAAACAAACACACACACACACACACACACTGAACCCCAAATAAATTGAAGTTTCTCGGAAACATCAGGATTCACTCTGAAATTGTTTGTTTGGAACAAAATCTGGATAAGTCCCCAAAACCGTGGTATCTCCCCTGAAGCAACCATTCATCATGAGTACTGCCAGCACTGGCTTTGTGGTGAGTATGCCATTTTTCACCTGTGTAGACAAGCCCTTCCTGTTAAAAAACTGATCACCTGATTACTTATTCTTTAATTTAGTGAAGGCCCAATTCTGCTCTGAATGTGGACAGCTCTGTTGAAGGGATCATTAAAAGGCTACACAGAAATTTGTTCTGGGCTTGTCCAGCTGGGCAGTGTCATCCAGAGCCCACAAAAGCGCCTGTATAATATCTGAGATATCTGAGATACTATTCTATATATTATATCTTAAGATATCTGAGATGCTGTTCTATATTTATATATTTCAAGGCTTAACTACATTTCAGCTTTTGATTCTGTTAAATTTTAAAAACTGTTTATAACTTTTTCTTCTAGCTAAGATGATTTTAGTATCTATGAGTCAGTTGATTGGAAAATTATCCCAAAATCTTTTTTTAAAATTATTTGCTCATATGATAGCCATCAAACTAGCTAGATGGGTAATATATTCAATTGAAAACCATCTCTTCAATTTATCTGCATTTTTACTCAACTGTTTATTTTGGCAACATTGCCTAAATTTCTCTAGCAGCCTACTTATACCAATTTCAGTATAAGAAATCAGTAGTGAGTTGAGTATTGAACTATGATCCTGAAGACCGGGGTTTGATTCCCCACTCAGTCATGGAAATCCACTGGGTGATCTTGAGCTAGTCACACACTCAGCCCCAGAAAGCCCTGTGACAGGATCTCCATAAACTGGCAACAACTTGAAGACAGACAACAACAAACAGTATAATCTGCATACATTTGAACAGAATATCACCTTCTCTCAACCATCACTGGAAGAAAAATCATCTTGTGTTAAGAAAGAGACACTGCTATTCATATATAACAGCCACAAATAAAATCTTGCTGAACTCCTTTTGGTGCTATAATTTTGACAGTCAGGCATCTACTTATATCATACCCTGGTGGGTTGAATCTGTACAAACTTTTTATAAGTTTTAAGATATTAATAACAATATATATTTTTAATAATTTATTTTAACTGATCTCAAGGAATTGAAGAAAATACTGCTTTTAAATCTAATATAGGGCCAAAACAGATGGCCCAGTAAATCCGCCTTCCAGGCAGTGTTTGGATGCAGCTTTTTAGATGTGAGCAGCTTCAAGATGCTCTGGCGGCATGGCACTTATATGCTGCATGCTGCTGGAGTGGCTTGCAGCTGGCTTCAGACTGCTGTGAAGCAGGAAAAGTTGGCTTTTTGCCAGCCAAAAAAGGAGCAGATTTTTGCTGCTCCTTTTTTAGCCAGCTTCAAGGCAGTGTGGGGCCATGGCATGTGCTTGCTGCAGCCTCAATCCAGCTTCGGCAGGAGCAGTCTGTTTCACCATAAAGCTAAATAAATCTGCCTAGACTGGTCATTTACTTTCTTGGGATATGTAGTTTTATCTGGTATTAAGAATGTTCTGCTAAAATGTTTAGTTCACACTTTCCTGAACTATAATTCCCAAAGTTCTACAAGAAGAAGGATTAAAAATCAAATCAAAGTATCTTGGGGAATTGTAGTTCATGGGAGAGACCAGAACATTCTTGCAGAGAATTCTAAGAACTTCATTAAGCTAAAAATTCCCTGGATTCCCTAGGATGAATCCAAGACAATTAATGTATAACTATGTGGTAACGATACATGCATCAAGTGCAAGTTTTAACAATGCCCATCATAACTGATAAGACTTTCTGTTGTTTTTCTATACAGACTACTATAAAATGTCTTCAGAATATTAAACAACTGTAGTGTACTGGTAGAACTGGAAAGTTCTGAGTTCCTGTGCTTAGATGCTTTGTTTTGGCTTTCATAGAATGAAATGGAAGAAATCAAGTGCTGGTGACACATGTTAGCTTCCATAACCAAGGAGTTTGATATTTTCCCCTGCCCTTCAGGTTTTCAAACTTCAGAGAATTTCTTACAAGATGTTCCCTTCTGATGCTTCATTTACATACTCACTGTAAACACAATGCTACAGTCAATGTGTATCACATAACCACTATCTCCCTATCATGTCATTAATCATTTCTGCTGTCAGGAGTACTATTTTAAACGTTTCCATGCCTATAGAGATGCCAAGCTGGCAAAAGCTTTAGGGATGGGGGAAAGAATGTCACACCACTTTTACATCTACTTAAAGCCAACTGAAGGTTGATGCATATAAACACCTCATTTAGTGAGAATACCAGCATAAAAAGTTGACAGGCGAGAAAAAGCAATTGAAAAGATTAATTCACTGGGATGTGGGTGCTGAGATAAGCTCTTCAGATGCAGCATCTTGTTCTCAAGGATGTCTCAAATATGGCTATGGTCTTAAGAGCATTTAATTATGTTTAAGCATCAAGAGAAAAGTGCTGCAGTGTTTAAAATGATAGCATAGCTAAGACTTTATCCATTATCCCACAGTTCTAGCACATTTTTTTGTCTGGATTAGGTTAGGATCAGATGCTAGGAGAACATGATATTCATGCCCTTCTCCAGTTATTTCTCAACCTTATGCAGAACCAAGTGGTGCTGCAGGAGCAGAACTAAAGAGGTCAGGTACAATCACTGCTTTCCTCTGTTCTGACACTCTGTAGTTCAAGACAGGTTAAATTACAAGGTCAAAACCAGGAATAGGAATTGTCTGGACCTCCAGATGTTGATGCAAGCCTCAGTAACCCAAGCCAGCATAACAAATGTTGAAGAGTGTTGCAATCTAATAACATCTACATGGGCTTCTGATTCCCACCCCTAGTCATAGCAATCCCAGAAGATTGTGTATTGTTGGGAGAGTGCTGCCTCTGCTGCCCTTTTTCCCCAGCCTCAGGACCCAGGTGAAGCCGAAGGAGTTGCTTATTACTGTTACTGCCGCTTTCTTCACCACAGAAAACAACCATATTTCCAGGGTTGGTGAGAAAGGCACATCTTCAGATCAAGAATGAAGTTGCAAACTAGGACTAATCTCAGGTACTGCTATTGCTTATTTCTTCTCTCTACCCCATCTCTGCCATGTCCTTCCTGGCATACCATCCAGCCATCGACACCTTTCATACTAAACGGTTATAGCACAGTGATTCCATTTAAACTGCCAGAAGTCTACAGGATGCACCCATGGCAGTTAACAAGGAATCATACTGCTCTAAGCACTTTATCATATGGGGGGAAGCTGGGATTAAAAAGACATTTTCCTGGCAAAGTCCCGAGATCGCGACAATACACATCACAGTTAAAGAGGACTTATCCCAGGAATAACCAGCAACAAATCATTCATGGGATTTGTTCACTGGGATGTGGGTGCTGTGAATGTTTTGTTGCTGATTGTTCCCTGGTTATTCCCAGGATAAGTTCTCTCTAATCATGACGTTGTCTGAAAATCATTGCCGCAATCTTGGGACTTTGCCAGGAAAATGCATTTTTAATCCCGGCTTTCCCCCCATGTGTTAAAGTCCTAAGTGTGTAATGTGAAAGAGACCCTTCTGTCTTGATCCATCCAGTATAGCCCAAGGTGTTGGTTTTACTAACCAAGCAGTATTGTTTATAACTGTTGCTCATTCCCTGCTACCACTATTTTCCATTCCTCCAGCCCTTTCAAATGCATTTATAAAAAATTAGGACTTCAGATAATCCTTTATTGCTATTTTTTGACATCAGTCTTAAAATAAAATTGTAAACAATCACAGATCATAGTTTTGAGCAGGGGTAGGCAACCTAAGGCCCGGGGGCCGGATGCGCCCCCCTGAGGCCTTTGGACCGGCCCCAGGCCAGTCCTGCCACTACCGCCGCCCCCCACCATGATGATATTATTTTTGTTATTACTTGGTCTTGGGGTTTTCTTGGCAAAATCTCCACAGGGGTTTTGCCATGGCTTTTCTGGGGCTGAGTGTGTGTGCATGCATATATCTTTTAATTTTTTATTTATTTTATTTTATTTTTTATTTTATTTATTTATTTATTTATAATTTATTTATTTTATTGGTGCTTCGGCCCCCCAATTGTCTGAGGGACAGTAACCTGGCCCCTGGCTCAAAAAAGTTGCCTACCCCTGGTTTTGAGACTTCAGTTATCTGCTTCATATTGAAACAGATAAAGTGAGTTGGCCAATGATTTTGGTCAAATTATAACAGCCATTCTCATAATCCACGTTATCATGGATATGAGGTTTGGAATCAGTGAATGAAACCAGTAGTTGTTCCTATTGGCCATCTGAAGGTTGAAGTCCAAAAGAGAACAGCTGCTCTAAACCATTCTAATCTTTGCAGCATAAGAAAACAAGACAATGGAGGTAAGTGGGATTTTTTTTTAAGAAAACAGTCTAGAAAAGGTGGAGCAAAATTATCTTGTTACATTTGTTCCCATGAATACTAAATAGAGCAAAAATAAACAGAGTAAAAATAATATCCTAGTCACTGAATTTAAAAGTTGTCTGGAATGAGAAAAGAAAGCATTATGATAGAATCCAACAAGTGCATCATAGACCAGTTCTGAAGTTAAATATGTACATAGAAGGCTTCAGGTAGAAAAAAATGTCTTTTCATCTTGGTTGAGATATGAATGGCACTGATGTATGTGTATGCATAATGAAGGAATTGTAATAGCTTGATTTTAGCAATTAAAGTATATCTCCATTTGATAAAAGCTAGATTTTATTGGTAAAATCATAAAGATAACAAATAAATTGCAACTGAAAACTTTCATGTTATCACAAAATATGCCCATGCAAGCTCAAATAAAATTGAAACTTCTTCTATGGAGATTTTTCATTCAGAGAAAGGATCAATAGATATTAGACATGTGAATGTTTCTTTCCAAGGGTCTAACATTAATCAATATCCTGAAATCCCCATATGTCCCATGTATAATGAATTCTAAATATACATTGTATATCCGTAATCCATATATACTAACACACAGAAATCTTACCCAAGAGACCAGAATTAACCAATAGTGACAAGATCAGGAGTGAATTAGAATGCAAGACATGTGTCCTTCCCAGAGACTGCTAGATGCTAATTCCCATCAGTCCCAATTTGAAGGAAAGGATCAAAGCATGCACACATACATAAACCTTTTGTAGTTCTATGCTGTGTAAAGAAAGAAATCGCCCTGAAGAGTAGAAGCCAAATGAGTTCTCTTCCCAAAGGGCTGGTAGTGTCTACCATCACTCCTGCCCCATTTTCCAGCTGCTGAGCAAGTGAAGAGATGTTGGTGTTTTGGCCTAACTGACTCTGAAACTCTAGCCTGAATCATACCTTCTGGGACCTGGGAAGGATCTCTAGAATTGTCCCCTCCCTTAATCCCAGAAGGAGAATTCACACCTGTGCACAAAATGAATCTTCTTGTTACCTGCTTCAAAGCCCAATCACCTTAATCTTGTCTTGCCTTCTGGACATGAATCCCTTTTCCTTGAGTCATAATCACAGACTCTGCAGCCTAATCAGTAGCTTTTTTATTTCACAGCAAGAACTAAAGCACCAACCATATTGTCTCTAGCTACAGATTCACTCTATCATAAGCTGAAATGACAAAGATTCTGTATACCCCTCCTCTTCCTTTCCATGGTGCACAGCAAGGGATTTTGCAGGCTCCTTTGCTTACCCATCTATTTCATGTTCTCTGAAGATGGGCAGGGGACTTTTGAATCAAACCAAACATTAACCAATTTCCCCTTGTGCACTTCAGCTGCACACTTCTATGCAGAGATGGTAGGAAACAGGAGACAATTCCTGAGGAGTATAAGAGAGAACTGTGTCTTGAATGGCATGGGATAAAACAGTAGTGTTCTTACTGATTTAATTAGGATTACTTCTGAAACATCTGTAGATGGATGGTGCTCCTCAGGCATTGACTGTCTATTCCTTCTCATTAGACAACTGAAAAGGGAATTATAAATTATCTCAACAAAACCACATGCTATTATATTCCCATCACTGAAAACAATGCTATGCGTTCAAGAGCTTGTTACTGTAATTGTGAATTGCCTGAATCATTTGCAGTCTGAAAAATCCATCATGGCCACATTATCTAGAGACATTTAGAGAAAAAATTTTCCCTTCCCAGACTGCTAGATCTTTGGTTGTTGTGTGATTTTTCAAAATATATTGCATTGAAAACAATCCAGTCATCATGAGTGAAATGAAAAATGAATATTTTAGTTAAGTATAAAATGAAATTGGATAGATGTGGCCAAGACAAGAACACATATGCTCAGCTGAAGTCCCAATATCTGTATTTGAGTAATTGTGTGAGAAATACTCCTTCCTACAGTATGCTAAAGGTAAAGGTAGTCCCTTGACATGAATGTCTAGAAGAGCCAGCATTGTCTGAAGACAACTCTGGTGGTCATGACTGCACCAAACACTGTTACCTTCCCACTGAAGTGGTACCTATTTATCTACTTGCATTTACATGCTTTCAAACTGCTAGGTTGGCAGAAGCTGGGACTAGTGACAGGAGCTCACCCCATCATGCAGCACTCGGGCCTTGAACTGCCAACTTCTGATCTTCTGATTGTCAGAATTGGCATCTTAACCACCAAGCAACCACATCCCATACAATCGGTTACAACCAGACATTCATGTCAAAGGACTACCTTTATGTTTATAGTATGCGAGCCAAATCTAAAGGCAAGTGATCATTTTAGGTAAGTTAACAGCGGATACAACTTATTACTCTAGAATAGTGATGGAGAGAATTTAGCGTGGTATACACATGTAGTCCCCAAACACCATTTTACAGTCCCCAAAGCCTCCCACCAATTCCCCTCACAGATCCATTAAGGCAACGCAATTTTTATTTGGTACAGTTTAGGGGTTATTTTTGTTAGGCATGGTATCGCAGCATGTGAAGACCACGTAACGTGAAGCACCAGGATCCAGACTTCTCTGATGAAGCAGGCTGCTTGCCAGCTGGAGAAACACCTCTTCCCTTCCAGATAGAGCACAGAGACTCTACAGACAGACATCTCACGAATGAGGCTTTAATCTTTGTTGCTCTATATACAGATATGTACAGCATACACCAACGCAACTCCAACAGCAATCCGCAATCCACCATCCAACAACTCAACAACCCACATGTGTGTCCAGAGGCTTGTGCCTTATATAGCCTGTGCTCCACATGGCTTTCTGGCCCTACCTCTTCCTGCTGGACACCTGTCACTCATCTGAGTAACACAGCATTTTTGCAGCAGTTTCTGTAGTTTCCAGCACCAGGTGATTACCCTCATGATGTCATGTCCTGTTACATCAGCTTGAGGATGCATGACTCAGCTGTGGCCAAATGCTGTGTCATCATGGCTGCTGCACTATCCCACAATGTACATTTTCCCTTGGGACCCAATCCTAACAATTTTCACCAGTAAATCATCCAAATGCATGAGAATTCATGAAAACCTCCTCCATTCCACCCAAAAGAGCTCTGGTTTTGTCCATATACCAGCTAAAATTGTGACTAGAAGTAATGTCATGTGACTTCTGATCACCATATTGGCTCCTACGTGGCTGAAAATTGATTTATTTGGGGATGCCTGTGGGCATGTGCAATCTGTGGGAGTTGGCCCCATTGCCCTCCTATGTTCTAAAACCACATGAATTCAAAGGCTAGCAGTCCTATGGGAGGTAAGCCCTGTGAAATAGACATCTCCAAGATCCTCTATCCTCAACCACTTTGCTTCACTCCTGCAGGTTCAGGCCATGACCTCCCTGGTTGAATCAAGCCATCTGGCATGCAGTCTTCTTCTCTTTCTGCTGCCCTAAACATTTCCTAGCATAATTGTCTTGTCTAATGAGTCATGTCTTCTGATGATGTGTCTGAAATACAACAACCTCAGTTTAGTCATCTTGGCTTTCAGGGAGAGTTCAGGCTTGATATGTTCAAGGATCCATTTGTTTGTCTTTTTGGCCATCCATGGTACTCTCAGCACTCTTCTCCAGCACCGTATCTCAAATGAGGAGTGGTAGTCATATCAAAGTAGTACACAATCAAAACTCTACACATGCTAACTTATATATTGATTGTGATATTTGGCCCTTGTGTTGAATGGTGACATTTTGCTACTGGATATGTAAAGAAATGCATAATCCAATGCACACCCCAATGTGCAAGCAAAGAAATCTATGTCCAACTTCAGTAAAGGCAAACAGATATAATAATAATAATAATAATAATAATAATAATATTTATTTATACCCCGCCCAATGGATACCCAATCAGGGCGGCTTACAGATTTAAAATCACAATTCACATAAAAAATATAGTACAAAAAAAAAACAACCCACCCACCCCCCCTTAAAATAATATTAAATCAAACAAATATTTAAAATCAACGTAATTTAAATTTAGAAACCACACAGAATAGGTAAGCCTAGCTGGATGATCCCCTCCATCTAACGATGGGGCCACGTAGGAGGATCATTGGTACAGCTACTTATGTCCGGGGTGGGGTTTACTAGTCTGGAAAGGCCTGCCGGAAGAGATCCATCTTAATAGCCTTTTTAAAGCTATCCAAAGATGATAATAGATGGATCTCGTCCGGCAGGTCATTCCAGAGCCTAGGGGCGACAACTGAAAAAGCCCTCCGGGAGGTAGCCGCAAGCCTCGATTTCTGAGGCTGCAGCAAATTCCTCCCGGAGGACCGAAGAGCGCGGGGAGGATTGTATGGGAGTAGGTGGTCTTTGAGATAGTTTGGGCCCAAGCCATTTAGGGCTTTAAAGGTGATAACCAACACCTTGTACCTGGCCCGGAAACTGATAGGCAGCCAGTGGAGGGACCTCAACACCGGAGTGATGTGATCCCTCTGAGATGTTCCAGAAATAAGTCTGGCTGCCATATTCTGTACCAGCTGTAATTTCCGAACCAGGCACAAGGGTAGCCCCATGCAGAGTGCATTGCAGAAGTCAAGGCGTGAGGTTACCAACGCGTGCACAACAGTTTCGAGATCCCTTACTTCCAAGAACGGGCGCAGCTGGCGTATCAGCCGAAGCTGATAACAGGCGCTCCTGACCATCGCATTAACCTGATTTGTCATCAGGAGCGACGAGTCAAGGAGCACCCCCAAGCTGTGAACACAGTCACTGGAGGAGAGTGTGACCCCATCCAGGACTGGAGGTTGCAACCTAATTCCTGGTTTCGGGGCCGCTACCGTGAGCACCTCCGTCTTGTCTGGATTCAGCTTCAATCTGTTTTTCCTCATCCAGCCCATTACCGCCCCAAGACATTCATTGAGAGAGGAGATGCCATTGGAATTCGAGGCCGACGAACGAGACACGGAGAAATAGATTTGGGTGTCATCAGCATACTGATAACACCCAGCACCATAACTCCGTATAATCTCACCCAGCGGCTTCATATAGATGTTAAACAACATTGGGGACAAAATAGCTCCCTGAGGGACCGCACAAGTGAGTTCCCTCTTGCTGGAGCTACAGTCCCCAAGCAGCACCCTCTGGGACCGACCCAAGAGGAAGGACCGGAACCACTGCAAAGCAGTGCCCCCAATACCTAACCCCCTCAGGCGGTCCAAGAGGATGCTGTGATATATTGTATTGAAAGCCGCTGAGAGGTCTAGGAGCACCAACAGGGTCATGCTACCCCTGTCGATGCCCAGACGCAGATCGTCGGTCAAGGCAACTATGGCAGTCTCAACCCCAAAGCCTGTCCTGAAGCCGGTTTGAAATGGGTCTAGATAATCGGTTTCATCCAAGACTGCCTGGAGCTGAAGAGCGACCGCCCTCTCAATCACCTTGCTCAAGAATGGCAGCAATGAAACAGGCCTATAGTTCTTCATATCCAGGGGGTCCAGGGAAGGCTTTTTCAGAAGCGGCCTAACTGCCGCCTCCTTCAGACATGATGGAACATGTCCTTCCCTGAAGGATGCATTGATGATATCCGTAAGGAATCTCATCAATGCATCCCCCCCCTGGACGGCCAGCCATGATGGGCAAGGGTCGAGAGGACAAGTCGTCTTCCTCACCTTTCCAAGCAGCTTGTCCACATCCTCGGTACTCACAGATTGCCACTGATCCAGTAAAACTACATCGGCGGAGTCGGTGGATGCCTCGCCTATAGACTCTGTCCCAATAGTCGCGTCAAGGTCAGCTCTTATCTGAAAGATTTTATCTGCAAAGTAGTTGTTAAATGCGTCACAGCAGGTTGTTGTCGGGTTAAGCAAGGGATTTGGCACAGGGGGCACCTGCGTCATCTCCCTCACCACCCTAGACAGCTCTGCTGGACGTGACTCTGCAGACGCAATGCGTGCAGAGGAAAAAGCTTTCCTCGCTGCACGCAGTGCCTCCTGATAGGAACAAAGAAAGTTCCTATGGCGAGTCCTTTCAGATAAGAGTCGAGTTTTCCGCCACTTGCACTCTAGCCGTTGTCCATACCGCTTCATCCTCCTCAGCTCAGGTGTAAACCATGGCTTACGGTTAGGAGCGGGATGGCAAGGGCGCTTGGGAGCGATTGTGTCGATGGCCCTGGTAAGATCACCATTCCAAGTGTCAACCAGAACCTCGACAGGGTCAGTGGCATTCCCAACCATTAAACCCTCCAAGGCTTTCTGGAATCCAATTGGCTCCATCAGCCTTCGAGGGCGGACCATTCTAATAGGTCCACCACCCCCGGCAGGGCAGGTGATGGCTCTAAGTTCCGTCTTGACCAGGAAATGATCCATCCATGACAATGCGGAGGTATTTACAACCTCCGCCCACGGATATTCCTGTTCCGTACAGAAGACCGCATCGAGTGTATGACCAGCACAATGTGTGGGCCCAGAGACCAATTGGGATAGGCCCATGTTTGTCATGGTCTCCATGAACTCCCGAGCCGCACCTGTTAAACTGGTCTCGAGCAGAATGTTGAAGTCCCCCAAAACCAAAAGTCTGGGAGACTCCAACAAAAGCTCAGAGACCAGCTGTGTCAGCTGGGTCAGGGAGTCTGCTAGACAACGGGGTGGTCGGTAGACTAGCAAAATCCCCAAACTATCCCTGGTCTTCAGGCTAAGGTACATACACTCGATATGGGCCGTGTTCCGGATAGGTATCCTGGTCAAGGTGTTTTTATGAACTAGAGCCACACCGCCCCCCCCCCCCCCGCCCACTTTCCCTCACCTGCTCGCTAACAGAGTACCCGGCTGGGAGGGCCTGCACCCATATGGCAGCGCTTTCCTCTCCCAGCCAGGTCTCTGTGAAACAAGCCAGGTCGGCATCCTCATCCAGGAGAAGGTCCTGGATGATATATGTCTTGTTTTTCACCGACCTGGCATTGCAAAGGAGCAGAGTGAGGTTCTGTGGAATGGAAGGTCTGCTCCCCAAACCATTCTGGGAAACAGAGGGGACAGAAGGTGGGATAGCTACTAAACAGCGATCCCGCCTTCTTTTGTAACATTTGTCCACTCTGTTCCAGCCATATCTCCCATTCCCCAACGCTACTTCTATAGTCGCCCCAATTTCGGTTCCCACCCCGGTAACAATGGGTGGCGCTAGTTGAAAAATTGTAGGTCTTGCTCAACACAACACAAGAATATTATAACCTATATGGTCTACCTGAGCCCACTGAGATGTTACAAAAATTGCTCAGCTGCATTGTATTGCCAATCAGACCCAACTAGTCTTTATCGGCCTCCCCATCGCCCTAACCCTGCTAGGGGCCAGGCGACAATATAGAGACAATCTGTCACACCCAGCTCAATTAATCCTCCGTGGACTAGATCTATCACAAGGTTATATATGTATATAATTCTGTGTTAAATCCGGAGGCACGGCCTCTGTCTCTACTAGTGGTGTCTGCAACCTGATACTTCTATACTGTCCGCGGGGCCATGCCCCCAGCGCCGCCAGTGCTCCCGAGGTGGAGAGGGAGCCGGGCGCTTCAGGGCCCACACGCCCCCCTCTGGCACTGCCTTCTGCCGCCGCTGCTGCCGCGCCCCCGCAGGCTGGTCTTCCGGCAGGCTTTTTATGCCTGTCCTGTCCACGGGGCCACGCCCCCAGTGCCGCCGGTGCTCCCGAGGTGGAGAGGGAGCCGGGCGCTTCAGGGCCCACACGCCCCTCTCTGGCACTGCCTTCTGCCGCCGCTGCTGCTGCGCCCCCGCAGGCTGGTCTTCCGGCAGGCTTTTTATGCCTGTCCTGTCCATGGGGCCACGCCCCCAGCGCCACCGGTGCTCCCGAGGTGGAGAGGGAGCCGGGCGCTTCAGGGCCCACACGCCCCTCTCTGGCACTGCCTTCCGCCACCACTGCTGCTGATATGCATCAGCCAAAAAGGCATATTCACATGTAGAACTTCATTTCCTCAATCTTGAACAGAATGTGATCACTGCTTGCCCCATAAAAATATCTAGCTAACAAGAGGCAGGGGGAGGACTTATGCATGCATATGACACCACCAGGAATACATCTTAAATCTTTAAACAGTGAAGCAACAACATCAATGGGAGAATCTACAGACTATGTCATTTGTAGCAACTAGAAATAACTTTTCCAAATTTCATGTATTCACAATGAAGAAATATCTGGAAAAGCTTAAAATAGAAACAGAATAAAATAAAAATAGGAAAAAATGCATATGTTTATTGTCTGCTGAGTCTTGCTCAGTAACTGATCCCATTAAAACTCTAGACTTAACTTGGATCTTTCACAGAACAGAAATCTGGCTTGAGAATATTTTTAAATGAAAGCAAGAAGTGGAATGCAGCCTGTATACACAAGTTTTCCTTTAAACTGCTTTTACCCCCAAATCTCCTAGCTGCACTTTAAGTTCTTCCAAATACCCTTGTGGTCAATTTTCAAATGAAAATCAGCAGATAAAGTTAGGCTCCTTGGAACAAAATGGTATGAGCCCTTCCAGATCACAGATCAGGTCTTTCTTCTTATATATTTATTAAATTCATATTTTTATTTCTGTTCTTTATTTTAAAGCAAGATGTGAAGTATGGGTCTCCCAAATAGATGAGATAAAGAAATAAACAATAAGCACAAAGCTTTGCACCTAATTAGCAGAGATGCGCTCAGTAGATTTTGGATTCTGCATGCAATGTCTTTTGTGTTGCTGCTCGTACTTGTTGCTTGTGTGTCATGAAGAACAAGCTTGCTTATTAAATTTTGGAATACTGAAAAGGTCACATTTGTACTGCACTAGCTGATTTTTCATAAAGAATGGTTTGATATGCATAAGCTCAAGGCAACATGAATAAAGAAGGACCAAATGGATAAAAGAAGCTAACTATTGGTGGAAATATGGTGCATTACTTTCTTAATCCCATTTTAGTATTGCATCTGTTCTTTGCAAGGTTCATAGTCAAAACTACAGATCATTGTTGATAATGGGTGCTTCCATTCTGAGATCCTTTGGGGTTGCTTTGCCTCTGTTAAAAATACTGGAAATGATACATCACTGTGCTAATCCCCCCACAGTTTCCATATTGCATTCCCCACAATAAACCTAAGTCTAATTGGATAATACATTACTTGAGATAAGGCTCCTAAAAGAAACAGCTCACTACATCACTCTCGCTATCCACAACAGATATTTTAGTTTGAATTTATTTATTATTATTTTTATTTATTTATTATTAATTAAAATATTTCTTTCTGATCCACTATCTAAAAATCTGTGTTGTGTACAATAAAATATCCTGCCTTTCTTCCAGTTAGTTCACAACAGCCCTGTGAGGTAGGTCATGATGAAAAGAAACAACTTGCCCAGGTTACCCAGTTCGTTTCATGCCTAAGTGAACCTGGATCTCCTAAGTCCCAGTTTACAAAGCACACCACATCTTCTGGCTGCAGTAGAATAATTTCAAGCTACCAAGTGGCTCCTCATGCCTGTCTGTCTTCCCACTCCAGATGGGGATCTCACTTCACCTCACCTCTGGACCCAAAATCACTCCTTTTACCCCATCTGCTCAACCCCTAGTCCCAAGGTCAGAGATACCAATGCAATGCAATAAATCAGAGATAACAATGTAATTGCATTATATCTATTCAGGAGTAAGAGCCATTACATTCAAGAAGATTTACTCTCAGGTAAATGTGCTGAAGATTCAACCATACAAGCAAGCAAAACAAAGCTGGAGGCAAACCATTTCATTAAACCATTTCTTTTACAATTACTATGTTAATTACATTTTGATTAAGTTATAGCTCCTCACCAGCTCTAACAGAAAGAGCACTGTTTCTCACAATAGCCAGCCAGATTTTTCCCACAAGCAAAGGTTCTCCCCTATCTTCTCTACTAACTGATACTTCATTGTAGGACTACTGTGTATCAGCACTGGTTCTCATAACATCACTTAAATTTTAAGAGAACTCACCAGGCATGAAAAAAGTGTATCTTCCTCAACATCCATCTTCTAGTTTTACTTTTTAGAAATAATAAAATAGATATGGTGAATAAAATGACATCTTGGGAGGGCAGGTAGTAGAGGGATGCGGAGCCACTCATCATCTATATTGTCTACCTTCAGGGTGACAATAGTATGAATTCAGTTTCTTTGCCCTAATGGAGTTAGAAACCAGGGGCACCATGTAGACTTAGCATAGGGGATTCTCATCCTAAAATGGTGATAAGGAATACATACAAGGTAAAGGTATTCCCCCTTGACAAGGTTGTCAAGTCATGTCTCTGACTGTAGGGGCGGTGCTCATCTCTGTTACTAAGCCGAAGACCCAGCATTGTCAGAGACCACTCTGTGATCATGTGGCCAGCATGATTTCACAGAATGCTGTTTATCTTCCCACTGAAGTGGTACTTATTTATCTACTTGCATTTGCATGCTTTCAAACTGCTAGGCTGGCAGAAGCTGGGACTAGTGGCAGGAGTTCATCCCATCATGCAGGATCATGAAAGACTACATACACACATACACACAAAACAACCTTGCTCAATCTATGAGCCACCCTTGCTAAATAACTAAATAAATAAATTAAATAAATCCAAACTTTAAATCACCAGTGCAACTGGTGAAGAGAACAATAACTAGTTCTCCAATAATAAATGAGTATTGTTGTTGATTGATATCAGAGGGAAAGAACAGCTGATTCACTTCCTGATTAAAAATGAAAGAGAATAGCTATTATCTTTCAGTGGCTTCAAATGGTAGGTTAATGTGATATTATTGAAATACTTTGTATTCAATATTAAAAGTGGTGTAAATTTCCTAGCCCATCCTGTGGAGTTCTGGAGAGGTTTAAAACAATATGGAATGATTGATAGGCATCATTTTTCACAGTGGAGGCTGGAAGCTTGTTTTCAACACCCAGCGTGTCATCCTTGCATGCAGTAAACAAATCCTTGTTGTGTCTGCATGATGCACTTCCAACAGCAGTGTCTTGAAGCATTAGGACTGTTCCCCCCAGCTCCCAAATCTTCAGCAATTATTATTACTGCAATCAGCTCCAGCTCAATGAGTTAAATGAGCCACTCAACTGTCAGTCTGTGAGCAAGCCCTTCCAGCAGGCATCCAGTAAAAAGAACTAACACTGGGGGGGGGGGGGGGGCAAGAATCCCTGATAATGTAATCTTTCCTACTCTCCCTACAGTATCTCTTAGACAGACCTTAGGATAGTTTTTTTTTTAAATCTATTACAATTTCCAGAAAGCCCCTAACCAGCATTGCCAGCAGGTGTCTGAAGCCTGTATTTGAAGTTATGATTTAGGGCCCTTTGGCATCCTACACTATTAGAACACCATGATTACACTTGAACTGCCATGACAACATCCTATGAAATCCTGGGATCTGCAATTTAGCATGAGGTATTAAGATTTTTTTAGCCACAGAAGAGCTTTAATTTCTCACCAAACTATGAACCCCAAAATTCCATAGGATTCAGCCAAGGCAGTTCAAATGGAATCATAATGTTAAAACTGTGTAGTGTGAAAGGGTCCCTTGTGTGTTTTTTTCTACAAGCCAGAATCCTGTGTTGCTGAAAAGGCTCCTATAGCATTAGAGCTCTAAAAAAATGTACATTCCAATACCATTCATATGTTCACATAACCTTGGAATCCTACACACTGCAGCCACATTAATTTCCAAAAAACTTACCACACAATTTGCTTGATACACCAGCCTGAGCTGAAAAAAGTCTCCATGTGCATAAAAACAAATCTGAGTAATAGACTACACCAAGTTTTAAGATGCAAATCCTGTTAATAAACTGGGTTGTTGTTTTACTGGTGTTAGATTAATTATTTTTTAAAAAAATAATAATTAACAGACCCCTGTTGATCAAAAGCATAAACAGTCCTACCTGAGAGGAAACTCCAGAGAAAATACTAGAATGTCTTTGAGGTCTTGTCACTCTTATAAATTGTACCACTCTACCCAGAAAGCCAGTATCCTTCTTGCTGCTGTTCAGCTTTTTAAAAGATTTCTTACAGCCTTCCCCCACCTTGTGCCCTTTTTTTGTTCTAGCATGTGGCCTTCCTCTCTTCCCTCCACGTTCCCCATCATTATTGTCTTTTCCAAAAAGTCCTCCCTTCTCATGATGTGTCCAATGTACAACAGTCTCAGTTTGGTCATCTATGATTCAAGGGAGGTTTCCGGCTTGATCTGCTCTAGGGCCCCCTTCTTTGTATTTTTGGTGGTCCATGGGATCCTCATCACTCTTCTCCAGCATCACATCTGAAATACATTGATTTTCTTCCTATCATCTTTCTTAACTAACTGTCCAGCTCTCACATCCATTCATGGTAATAGGGAATACAATGGCTTGTATGATTCTAATTTTTGTGCTGAGTTGTATATCTTTGCATTTTAGAATCTTTTCTAGTTTGTTCATAGCCACCCTCCCCATTCTTAGTCTGATTTCCTGACTTGCTGCAATATTTCTATCAATATTTGATCTCAGGTACAGGAATCCTTTTACTCTATCTATTTCTTCATTCTCTAGGTTGAACTTGTGAAGGTCCTCCATGGTCATTATTTTTGTTTTCTTTATGTTCAACATTAAGCCTGCCTTTGCACTTTCTTCTTTGATCTTCCTTAGTAGGTGTTCCAGGTCTGTGAGGAATTCTGCTAGTACTATGGTGTCATCTGCATATCTGAGATTGTTGATATTCCTTCTTCCTATTTTCACTCCTCCTTCTTCTGTGTCCAAGCCTGTTTTTCTTATAATGTGTTCTGCATACAAGTTGAACAGATAGGGTGAAAGGATGCAGCCTTGTCTGACCCCTTTGCCTGCTGGCCATGGTTTTGTTTTCCATATCTGTTGCCCTTTGTGGTGTGTTGGAGGCAGAGAAGGGGAGGGGCACGCTGGCCGCCCCAACCCTCCCCGAAGACGTCCTGACGTCTGCATTCCCCCTTAGTCTTCTTTTGATTTCCTGACTGTAGTACCCTTTCTATCAATGTTTGATCCCAGGTATGGGAATTCTTTTACTATTTCTATTTCTTCATTGTCTAGGTTGAACTTGTGAAGGTCCTCAGTGGTCATTATTTTTGTTTTGTTTATGTTCAACATTAAGCCTGCCTTAGTACTTTCCTCTTTGATCTTCCTTAGTAGGTGTTCCAGGTCTGTGAGGTTTTCTGCTAGTACTATGGTGTCACCTGCATATCTTCAATCAGGGGTAGGCAACCTAAGGCCCAGGGGCTGGATGTGGCTCCCTGAGGCCTTTGGACCCATCCCAGGCCGCCGCCGCCCACCATGATGATATTGATTATTGTTATTACTTGTTCTTGGGGTTTTCTTGGCAAAATCTCCACAGGGGTTTTGCCATGGCTTTTCTGGGGCTGAGAGAGTGTGCATGCATATTTTTTTAATTTTTTAATTTTTTAAAATTTTTATATTTATTTATTTATTTATTTTTGGTACTTCGGCCCCCCAATTGTCTGAGGGACAGCAACCCGGCCCCCAGCTCAAAAAGGTTGCCTACCCCTGTCTTAGATTGTTGATATTCCTTCCTACTCTTTTCACTTCTTCTTCGGTGTCCAAGCCTACTTTTTTAATAACATGTTCTGCGTAGAAGTTGAACAGATAGGGTGAAGGTATGCAGCCTTGTCTGACTTCTTCACCAATTGGGAACCATTCTGTTCCCTGTGTTCTGTTCTGACAGTAGCCTCTTTTCCTGAGCACAGATTCCTCATCAGGATTATCAGATGTGTTGGCACTCCCATGTCTTTAAGGGCATTCCATAGCCTTTCATGATCTATGCAGTCAAAGGCTTTGCTGTAGTCTATAAAGCACATGCTGATTTTCTTTTGGAATTCCCTGGTGCACTCCATTAGCCATCATATGTTTGCAATGTGGTCCCCTATGCCTCTTCCTTTCCTGAACCCTGCTTGGACCTCTGGGATTTTTCTCTCCATGTATGGTTGGAGTCTATGTTGCAGAATTTTGAGATGATTTTGCTTACATGGGAGATCAATGCTATGGTTCTATAGTTGCTGCAGTATCTTGTGTCTCCCTTTTTTGTGAATGGGGACGTGTATTGATCACTTCCAATCTGTTGGCCATCGTTTTGTTTTCTATATATGTTGACATATGTTGCATAACATTAGAGTTGACTGTCAGTGTGGATTGCAGCAGTTCAATTGGAATATCATCTATTCCTGGTGATTTGTTTTTCGCTATTTCTCTTATTGCAGTTTCCACCTCACTTTTTAGAATTTGGGGTTCATCTTCATATAGCTCTTCATTCCATGTGTCCCTCATTTTGTCACCTCTTTTGCATAATTCTTCTATGTATTGCATCCAATGTCTTTTTATTCTTTCCTGGTTTTGAATTATGTTCCTGAAGGAAATACATGAATTTCATTGATACACAAATACCCATCACATGTCAGTAATGAAATAAGCTAATATTGTGTTAGCCATTATTAGCAATGATGCCTTGAAATAAAAGATCACATATTATAATACATACTTGGTCAAATGTAAGTTGCACAGAGTTTCACTAGTGTTGTTTGCAAGTAAGTGCATAGGACTGTATACTCAGATATCTTCCGCATGAGCCCTATTCTCAAGCAGTTACACTACTAAAAATAAAATGGAAACATACTGCCTTTTTTTCACGCAATTCTCTGCTACTGTGCTACTGTGGTTGAAGAGAAGAAGAAGAAGATAATAAAGGTAATAGGAATAGTGGGGGTGGGGGACTGGGAAAGAAGGGGATACCGACACCACATGACTGGAAATCATGTGACTGCCCTGGGAGCTAGGCTTTCAAATCTGGGGACTTGCATGCTTGCCAGATAATTGATGACTTTCCTCCATTAATGAAAAAGGACAGGTTGGGGACAGAGCAGCTATGGTTCAGAGGTGTCATGATGTGATGAGTATGGCCAACACCACTTCTTTCTTCATTTAAAAGTTGCATGTAGTAATATCCTCAGTTTGAAACACTAGGCTTGAAAACAAATTCAATAACACTAGCCATCAGAAACTGGGGAAATAATTCATTACTGCCAACAGTTATAATTTTCACCCTTTTTTTTTACTGAAGAATTAATGTTGTAATCCTTTAGTTTTGGGCAGGCCATGGGGTTTTAAGACAAGACGTGGTGTTTGTTGATCTTAGGGATATGTTTTGTTATTGAACCTTCAAAAGTACTATGTTTCTCATTTTAAAGTTGCTTTCCATCAATCCAGAACTCCCCCCTTTTTGTCTACAAAGCTTTTAATACAAGTGCTGTGTGGGTACAATGAGGCTTCAACACATCTGGAACTGTCAGGTTAGAAAAGTCTGTCCTAAAGGATAAGATATCTTACAAGTATTCCCAGTTATCTGTGTCTCTCCTCTTTTTTTAACCTCCCCCACCCTTATCAACATATTCAAATACTTTGTTTATTAAAGATTTAAAAGGAACTAAGTTAAAACAGAAGTGGCAGTAATGCAGATCACCAGATGTTTTTCAGTGGCAACCTCCATCATTTATGTTATGGCTAGGATTGCTGGGATTGCAGTCCAACCAAATCAGGAGAATCTCATGTTCCTACTCCTATCTTATAGGTCTATATAGAATGAGATGTGAATTTCAGTTATGGGACACTGATCCACCCCAAGAGCAGCAAAAAAGTGACTGGCTACAAAGATCAGTCAGTGAAACAAGAATTCTTAATCAGGATGTTTTCTGCACAACTGAATCACTTCATGCTCTCTGTCTACCCACTCCAAATCCAAACATGTGATCTCCAAAGATCAGTACATGTTTTGCTCATTTATGAATTAATGAAACTTAATTCTAAGTAGATTTTTTAAAAAATAATAATAATGACACTTCTCTTCTTAATGGCATTCTTTCTTATTATTTTTCCCTTTCCCTGATAAGGGAAAATCAGTTATTTCCATCTCCTTGAGTTTCCAGCAGGCAGCTAAAACAGTGTTGTTCCTCATGGCCTGTGGTCCTTGAAACTGTTCTGGCTGTTTAAATTGTTTAGTTTTAAATTATTTTTAAGGAGCATTTTTAGTTTGCCTTTTTGTAAAAAGATTATCTACATATTGTTTTGTGGATTGCTCCCAGGGCCCTGGCTCACTGAGAGGTGATATAAACCTTAAATAAATAAATACATTGTGTTAAATAGGGTATCTTTCAAGGGATTCTTCATACCTCACAGGGATCCATTGAAAGACTCACATTTAGAACCTCCTCACCTGTACCAATAATCTTAGTCCCCTATGTCATTCTTTAATGTCTGTGAAGACACACCCAACTAAAGGTGGTGGCAAATATGGGTGTGCAACGTCAGTACCCTGGTGAGATCAATCTCTAACCCAAAAAGGCTCCAAAGCTGAGTGTAAAGTCCAAAAAGAGGGAAATTTATTAAAGAAAAACAAAAAAAGGGTTTCTCCTCCCAAGCTCTAATAGGCTTAAAATAAAAGGTACTTTACAGTTCAGGTTTAATGATCTTGAGTGTTGTCATCTCTCTGGGTTTGTTCCTGGATTGATCTCTTTCTCAATGAAGCTGGTGCAGGGTCTTTCAGCTTCTGGTGCTCTTATTTTCTTTGATGTTGATGTTTATTGGAATTAACTGCTACAGGTAACTAAATTGGCTAATGTGGTAAATAAGTTGGCTATATGGTAAATAATTTGGATGCAGGTGTAAGTTGGCTAAATGGTGTAACAAATGCCCTTTCCCTCTGCCTGTTGCCACCAAACAAATAAAGCCAAGCCTGCCTAAGAAAAACTGAAAATCCCAAGCTAAAGCAGAGCTTGCTGGAAAGGGGCAAACCAAAAACTAGAAAAATGCAGGGGATTCCTACAGCTCCTCCCACAAACTAATAAAGTGGAACATTCGTATGCTCAAACTAAACTGAAAATGAAGGAAAATACAGAGGAGAATTTAAACAGTCTAGGCTGGACATCACAATGTCACTTGACCTGCTTATTTTAAAATATTTTGAAATCTTAGTTCTAACTTTATTTTTCCCACTTCTGAAAATGTAATAAAATGAATGTGCTGTATCTCAAGATGACAGGTGAATTATAAAACAGGCTGGTGGAAACAGCTACATAGCATAAATACTGGAGTCAAGACCATAATAATTAAATTGCTTCTTTAATGTACTCCCATTAAAAGGAAAAGAAAGAAACAATTTACAGCAGAAACTACCACCTTTCAAGTGAAGCAAATGTTTATGCTTCACAGATGTAAAGGAAGCATAAGGTGTGAAACTGGGTCCCTCCATTGCCATCTGGATTGATAAATTATCACAAACTGTATAGAGATAGGCAATTTTAAAGTGGAATTAGATAAATCCAAAGAGGCTATAGATCACAGTGGCTCTTGATCATAGTACCACTTGCTGGGGAAGAAGGGTGGGAGAGTCTTGTTGCAGCCATATCCTGCTTATCAGCTTCCCATTGGCAACTGGCTAGTTACTATGGGAGCAGGATGCTGGACCAGACAGACCAAACCAGTACAGTTCTCTTTCTCTTTCTCTCTCTCTCACACACAAAATCTCTACTCAAGCTGAGCATTATTCTGAAAGCAGTACAGCCTGGATAAACAGCACCTGCTCTCACAAAGAAACTAAGAGAAAGAGAGAGGGAAAAGATAGGAGCCCTCTTATCCTCCTATATGCTCAGTTCTTCTTCTTCTCCTTCTTCTTAGAGATATAGTGCAATAATTTGAAAAAAGGCTGACAAATAGAGGTAGCAGAATACCAACTGCAACTTATTTATTATATGCATGTTTGCTTGTGAGCAGATCCACATTTGTCAAACAGGAATACTGACCCTATATATTTTTATGTTCCTTATATCAACTGGAGTTGTCACAGTATCCCACAATTTATATAGCTGCATTGGAAAGAATCATGCCCATTTTGTTAAGCTTCCAAAAAAAAAAGTGGAATAGAGAGTGTCACAAATGTGTTGTTATTTAATGTGTTGTTTAGCTTAATTGAAACTTCTTCCCTTCTTTTCCTGTGTCCTTCCTTCCTTGCAGTTCATGATGGCAAAAATCTCTGTTGCATTTTAAATATCAAGAAAGAGACATCGGACAAGTACTCAGTTCTTGCTCTCCTGGCTGGAACAGTTAACTTTATTTAAATTATCCAACCCACTAAGTATTGATCTTCTCAAACTATGGACAAGACGAATTATAAACAGTCAGAAGCAAATTGCTTGTTGTGCTTCTTTCTTCAAATGTAATTATTTGGAAAGACACTTGATTTCCCCCTCTCCCCAATAATCTTCTTTATTGTAAGGACAAGTGTACAATGAAAACATTCCAGGGCTTCAAAACCAAAAGCATCTGAGGAAGTAGACTGAAGTCTATGAAAGTCTATCATGCTGCCAACTTCTTTCTATCAGTCTCAAAAGTGCTACAAGATCTCTCTACATACTGATTCCACAGACTAACATGGCTATATCTTTGAATTCTATTTCTCCCTTTGTCATTGTTGCTGTGTGCCTCCAAGTAATTTCCAACTTATGGTGACCCTAAGGCAAATCTATCACAGGATTTTCTTAGCAAGATTAGTTCCTTCCTCTAAATATGAGAGTATGATTTCCCCAGGGTCACCCAGTGGATTTCTATGGCCAAGCAGGAATTCAAGAGTCGTAATCCAATGCTCAGACCACTATACCATACTGTCTCTCACTTCTTCCTTTGCAACGTCTAATTAGTTTACTTTTTAAAGTAGCCAAATGACATTATAGCCAAATGAGCTTATTCGTGTTGCATTTTGTTCATATTGTGTAAATCGTTTAAATGATTCTATATTGTTTTTTAAAATGGTGAATTTAATTGTTGCTGGTTTTTAAAAAAATTATATAAACGTTTTTTAATTGACTCCCTCTGGAAGCTGCTTTGGGTCCTGCTCTGGGAGATAAGCAGCATACAAATTAAATAAATAAAAATATATTTGTGGGAAAATAAAACCATATATAAATATGGTTTAAAGAGAGCATTTTGTGAAGTTTGGCAAGATAGAAAGGTTTATTATAAAATATGATTTTAAGGTTTATTATATAATATGATTATAAAATGATATTCTGTATTTCTGTTGTCCTAGGCTGGATACTATTGTTAGGATATATTTTGCCAATTTCAGAAAGTTGGGATAAAAAGTGGTAACATGAAAATAACTGTGTATTGGTTAAGAAATAATGCAGTCTATGTTTAATAAGATATGTGCCTGACTAAAGGGACAGTAAAAGTGGGTTGAAGTACTACATAAACAAAAGATAATGAAAACTATTAAGATACAACTGTCCAGTAGAGAGCTATACTATAATATAATTGGGGATATAATCAGAACCAGAGAGTGCTGACCTTAAAAGAAGTCCAATAGAAGAACCCAGCAAATGTGGGGAAGTACAGGCTCTTAATCATACTTGAAGGCAGAGATCCAAAACATGTCAGTCAGGGGCCTCTGATATTTCACCTTTTTGGGCACACTATGATGATAGGTTGAAAAATATGTGCAGACCTCACAGAGATCTATAAAAGGAGAAAAACCAGTAAAATGTGGGCAGTCACTTAACTGACTGAGCCAGAAAAGCAATGGCTAAGTGGCTGCAAGCAGTCCGCAGAATGGATGAGAATATGATGTTTTGTCATTGTGAGTATCTACAGTATTATTCAGTATATTCCTCTATGCTAGATATTTGAGGTTCAGATTTCTCAGAATTCATCCATACACACACCCATAATAAATAGGCTGTTGAGGTTATCCCATCACAACAGAAGGCATTCTAGAAGATACATCCTAAAGCTGAACACCTAACCATTTGTTGACATTATAAAGAACCATCACAAAAACAAGATAGAGATAAGCATACTTCAGGACCACACTTCTGCAATGAAAAATAGTAGGGAGGGATATTTGAGTTTTATCACTGCATCATCTAATGTCAGAATGGGCTGGTGAATTTTGCATTACCTTTTTTAAAAAAAATTAAGAATGCGATGGTTTATTAATTTTTTTTAATTTTATTTTGAGAAGTACATTTTCAGGATATCTAACTGTTATGGCGTATGTGTGTTAAATGTTCCTGTGTATGTCCTTTTGTTTACATTCAAAGATGTGTTTTGGAGGATAATGTAAAAGTCCAAACAAATTAGCAAGAATGTATCAATCAGACAGTAAAAGATTGTTGATTTTACTAGCATCCCTGAGTACTGGTTTCTCAAATGTCTACATCAACAGACTGGTTGATGAAGTCTTGAAGCTTGCAAGTAGCTAGTTATAGAAGTGCATTATTTGTATTTCTGTTCCTTTTTTGCAGTAACAAAACATCAAACAGAATGGAGACTGATACCAAGAAATCAGAAGATGACTGGGAATGGGAAGGACAAGATAAAAGAACTAGACAGGATTCTAAAGAGTAAAGATATACAACTGAGCATTAAAGTTAGAATCATCCAAACCATTGTATTCCCCACCACAATGTATGGATGTGAAAGCTGGACAGTGAAAAAAGTGACTAAGATGTAGTGCTGGAGAAGAGTGAAAAGATACCATGGACAGCCAAAAAGATAAACAAATGGGTTCTTGAACAGATCAAGTGTGAAATCTCCCTGGAAGAAGGATATTCAAAATGAGGCTGTCGTACTTTGGCCACATCATGAGAAAACATGACTCAGAAAAGACAATATTGCTAGGAAATGTAGAAAATAGTAGAAAGAGAGGAACACTGCATGCCAGATGAATAGATTCAATCAGAGGGGTCTGAATTTGCAGGACTAAAGCATCTCAGTGGAGATCAGGAGGTCTTAGAGATGTCTCATCGAGACGGTCTCCATGAGTCAGGTTCAACTCAAGGGCAGTTCACAACAACAACTATGTTACATTATATAATATGGCTATTGTTGTTGTGATGTAAGTATACCTGTTCTAGTTCCTTTCATAATTACAGAGTGTATTTTCTCACTATTTGATGTGTTTTGTATCATATAATATAGCCTATAGCACCTGGAATTCATTGCCAGTCTCCCATCTAAGCTCTGATTAGTACTTAGATGGAAGACCACCAGTGAATACCTGGTGCTGTAGGCGATATTTCAGAAGAAGGAATTGGCAAAACCACCTCTGAATATTCCTTGCTTAAGAAAACTCTATGGAATTCATGGGATCTCCATAAGTAGGCCGTTGACTTGAAGGCACAGGTACATACACATACACATACACACACACACACACACACCATGACTTTTAGCACTTTATTGTTTTGTTTTGTTTTGTTTAAAAAGCTAAATATGATTTAGTAGATTTGAATAGTAAGAAAGCTCCTTTCTAAAGTTGTAACTAATGACTTTTGCTTTCCTTGAACTTTAGAACTATTTTTTAAAAGTCAGATTCCAGGTGCTGGGTATCACACATGTTTTGCACATGAGAAGCTGCTTAATAATAATAATAATAATAATAATAATAATAATAATAATACATTTTATTTATACCCTGTCTATCCCTGCGGATCAAGGTGGGTTACAACAAATAAGAATAACAATAAAATAAAAATATAAATTAAAATCCACATTTCTAAATAATCCCCTACCCCAACCCTCCTCCCAATCAAAAAAAAAAGAAGCAAACTAAAAACAATCACAATATAAAATGAACAACAATATAACATACTAATTAAAAGAGGAAGAAATAACAAATTAGCTAAAATTAGAGGTAATTAGAGGCGAGACATCTATCTTTCTTGGGGTAGAAGGGGGATATCAATATCAGTGAAGGGGAGGCTAATTTGGAAAGGCCTGCCAGAATAGATCCATCTTAACAGCCTTTTTAAAGGTTCCTAGAGTGGTAATGTGATGGATGTCCTCTGGCAGGCCATTCCATAACCCAGGAGCAGCATATGAAAAGGCCCTCTGGGTTACCGCAGCCAATCTGGTCTTCTTAGGCTGCAGTAAATTCTTCCCAGAGGACCTAAGTGTGCGGGGTGGATTATGTGGAGGAAGGCACTCCCACAAGTAGTCTGGACCTAGTCCATGTAGGGCTTTAAAGATTATAACCAACACCTTGTACCATGCCTGGAAACTAATTGGCAGCCAATGAAGAGATTTTAGGACAGGTGTTATATGATTGGTTCTAGATGTACCTGCGACAAGCCTGGCTGCCATATTTTGCACCAATTGAAGTTTCGGAACTTGGCACAAGGGTAGCCTCATGTAGAGCACGTTGCAGAAGTCAAGTTGAGAGGTTACCAGCATGTGTACTGATGTTTCTAGGTTGCCTGGCTCCAGGAAGGGTCGCAGGTGGTGTATCAGCCAAAGCTGATAACAGGCACTCCTGACCATCGCATCTATCTATGGTGTCAACTGGAGGGAAGAGTCCAGGAGCACCCCCCAGCTGCAAACACAATCCTTCAGGGGAAGTGTGGCCCCATCCAGAACTGGTTGACATATCTCCATTCCTGGATTAGGGGTCCCTATAGCAAGTACCTCCTTCTTATCTGGGTTCAGTTTGAGTCTGTTTTTCCTCATCCAGTCCATTACCTCCTTAAGACATTCATTCAGAGGAAAGATGCCATCCTTAGTCACTGCAACAGTCTGAGACATAGAGAAACATATCTGGGTGTCATCAGCGTACTGATAACACCCTGCCTCATATCTAGATCGCCTCATATATGGATGATCTCACCCAGCAGCTTCATGTAAATGTTAAATAGCATAGGAGACAGGATGGCACCCTGAGGGATGCCAGATTTTAGTTCTCTTTTAGAAGAGCAGCTGTCTTCCAGCATCACCAGCAGTACAGTGCCCCCAATTCCCAACTCTCCCAAGTGTTCCAGAAGGATACTATGGTCGATGGTATCGAAGGCTGCTGTGAGGTTCAAGAGTACCAACATGGTCACACTTCCCCTGTCAATGCCCAGATGGAGATCATCACCTAAGGTGACCATGGCAGTCTCAACTCCAGATCCTGTCCTAAATCCAGTTTGAAATGGATCTAGATAATCAGTTTCCTCCAAGACTGCTTGGAGTTGAATGGCGGCTGCTCAAGAATAGCAAAAGCGAGACTGGCCTGTAGTTGTTTTTGTCCAGGGAGTCTAGGTGTCATGAACCGAGGTTCTCTGTTGTTCTTTTGATCCAGAGAGATATTTAGCCACCCTAGACTATAGGATTTTCAACAAAGGCACGTGGGAAACCAGATCTGGGTTTAGACACTATGCATGTAACATTTATTAAGACATAAGAAATAAGACAATAAGAAATAGGAAATAACAAATAAGACAACCATTTTAAGTATCAAGAGCTCTCAATCACACACCCATTCACCCATCTACTTACACACCCACCAAGTGCCACTTGTGGCACTTGGTGGGAGTCCTGTTACTGCAGATCCAGGAACACACTGCTAGTTGGGAAAATCTCATCTTTTAAGGTCTTGGCATAGTATTAGGCAACTTCCACCCTTTGGCTTCTGTCCACAAACTTTCAAACCAGCCCTTTCTGGTCCTTTTCCATTGATACAGAAAACACTCCAAGTTTTATCAGTCTTAGTCCAAACATCTTGCTATCTTCTTGCTTGCTACCCAAACCCTCTGAATGACCTGCTCTTCCATGGATAACACAGGCAGCTGCATCCTTGCTTGGATACACCAACATCAGCAGTTTTAAAATTCTTGTCTTGCTTGCCAGGAACCTCCCATATCACGCATTGCCGTTCTCCATCTTCTTTTGCTCATATTCTTATTTAGTCCGTTAGTGCCACTAAAACAAAATCCATTCACTCCTCACATAGGGAAGGCTTTTTAATAATAATAATAATAATAATAATAATAATAATAATAATAATAATCCTGCCCATCTGCAGCGCAATCAGGGCAGTGTACAACATGTTAAAAACATCTCAGCAAGTTAAAACAAGATCCAACAATCCATTCCCTAACCCTCCCAACCCTTAAAAATATATTAAACTAGTATATAAAAGTGGTTTAACCACTGCCTCTTTTAAACTAGATGGAAATTGGCATTCTCTAAAAGATGCATTGATTATGTGTCTTAATAGCACCTTAGTTGCATCTCTCCCCTGGACAGCCAGCGAAGACGAGCAGAGATCAAGAGAGCAGGTCATCTTTTTCACACTACCAAGGAGCTTGTCCACATCCTTGGTATTCACCAATTCAAATTGATCCATTTACCTATGCAAATTCTATACTTATTTCTACTGTACTGTCATTTTCATATTCTTACCTATAAGGAGATTATTGCACACCTTTTTTCGCATGATCTGGACATCAGCTAGGCACGGGCTTAAATGGGTGAAAACAGATCTTATTGCATGCCTCCATGCCCAACCCTGTCAGTGTGTGGATGATGGGTGTTGTAGTGATGTTTTTTGGCACCCAGCAGAATCTGCAGGACAAGCTGGCTGCTGTGATCCACAGCCACTTTGTAACTCTTACCAGCAACTGGCTCAGCTTTCCTTCTTCAGGATCCTGTCTTTCCCAGTCAAGAAGACACATTGTAAAGTCTAAAAGTATAGTTTTATTAATGCATATAAAAGTAAAATAAGATAACTAAGTAAAATCCATTGTGATAAACTTGTCCAGTTCAGCCATGAAAGATTACATCTTTAACAATCCCAAAAGCTTAGGATCTCTAACTTGTTGCAGTTAAAACCACTGCTTCCAGCCACACACGTGCTCACATCTTAAACAATAAACATTCTAGACAAAGGATTCTCTAGGCCCTTCCCATACTCTACCTTCTAGATGTTAACCTTATGATAATTGGGTAATGCCTGTATGATGTATATTAACCCAGCCTCTTGCTGTCCATCATCCACCACGTGGTTTTCTTTCCCAGCCTAACGATTGTTGACCTATTTTGATATCTCTTGTTTTCCATAACAAAGTCTGTGTCTATGAGTTTTATCTTTGGGAAAGTATATGTTTATGTTTGTGTTGGCCATCTGGTGATAGATTTACTTTGTTTCTCTAGATGTTGTTCTCATGAGGAAATTTCCATACACACATCTCTACATTTCACCTTTGACTGTATAACCCATCCATATCCTAACAATCCCCTCCGGAAATGTATAGATGTGTGAGATCACTATTTTTGTTGTTGTTGTTATTGAAATTATCTAAACACAATGGCTAGTTCTGTATATTTAAAGTGACATCTCAATCTGTTATAACAATTGTTAATGTTGTTTTATCTTCAGAACCTTTGTTAATATATCTATAGTGTTGTGTTTTGGTTTTATATTGTAGGCACACAATTCTATTTTGAAGTAGCTCTCTAGCATTTTCTTATCTAACTCTAACACACTTTGATCCATACTTTAACATTTTTGTTTCTGTCATGAAAATCTTTATCTGTGAATCTCTGTATATCACAACTGACACCTGACAATTCACAATGTAAATTTTATAACAACTGTTTAATCTATTCTATTTCATTTAATGTTATATATTTTGTTTTATCAGCACTTGAAGTTTTATCAGCACTTAAAACTATATATCTCTATTTCTTATTTTTTAAAACTATTTAGCTTTTTTTTATATTTAATTAACAATCTTTAACCTGACTATCTATCATGTAACTTTAAAGCAAATGAACTATTTATAAAACACTCTAACCTCAATGTGGTCGTTTTAAATCATAAGCCCCTTTTTCCTTAAAAAAAACTCTTATTAAATGTTTCATTACTGTCTAATCTTTTACTTTAAAAAACAATTTTTTTAAAACACCTATTGTAAACAAAATATTTAATCTATTATTGTCAACTATAAACATCAAACCCCTCACAAAGCTTTTCCATATATCTGAACATTTAAAACCCCTTGTAACTATATTTTAAGCAAAACCAATTGACTTTAAACCTGTCACCACCTCTGTATTTTGTAAACCTCACTTCCCTAATCTTTTTATGCCAACTCACTAAACATATTCTATCAGCAGTCTAGCAACCTTAAAATAAGATCTCAAAAATCAAACCCTTAGATAACAAATCTCTCTAGACAATTTTTGATGATCTTGTCTGTATTGTCTGATCTAAACTGTTTTCCTCACTTCCAGAGGATTAATGTTTGTTTATGTGTTGTGTATCTTTTCGTTTCTTTGTGTCTAACTGTCTCATCCTCAGTAAAACCTTTTTTTGTTTGAATGTATCTTTTTTCACCTGAATGTTTTTTAAAATTGTTATTCTTGGACATTAAAAACCTTTTTTCCCACCATTAAGGCGAAATCTTTAACTGTTTTTTTTTTAATATCCCACAAACACCATCTTGTAGTATTTTGTTTCAATTTTTTCTTTTAAAACATGCTAACACATATATATTTGTATATTGTCTAAAACTGTCAGATACTTTTGATTTAGTGGTTCCCCACATAACATGTGAAATGGTGTTGGATTTCTTTTTCTCAGCCAGTTTCTTAAACTGTGAGACAAAAATTCTTTTTTTTTTCTAGTCTATAATCAAAGACCCTATTTTGTAATCATTTTTTTCACATTCATGTTTACCCATTGTTAAAAACTTTCAATTGTATCACCTTTCTGTGTTTTAAAACTCTGACATATGAAAACTGGAAAATCTATCCACAATCCCTAAGAAATTTTTGTTGTCACCTAGTAACACACATTTGTCTCTTTTGCTTAATAGCATGGACCAACCTCAACAGGTCATTTTAGCAATTCTCTTGTTCTGGTTTTGTCACAGGAAAAACCTTGACTTTTTATTCTGTGGCAAACCAAAATATCTCTCAAATCATTTGTACAATGAGATATTTTCAAATTCAGGACCTATATCTCCCCAGCTTAAACAAGCTACCAAATCCTATGTTCCTTAGGATTTTATATTGATGTGCATAACCAGAATGCAATTATTCATTTTCCACACTTGTATATTTAACATTTGTTTCACTTTGTATAAAATATATATTCTCCCTCTTTATAGCTTTTGTATATACCTCTCCATCTAGGGTGATTTTATATTTATCTCTCACAAAACTCAGTGTATATCTCCTGACACACCAACTAAACAGTTTTGTAAATCAGGCACACATAAAACATTTTCAAAGTTTTCTCACCAAAACTTGGCATGTAGACATTTTTTATTTATTCTTTATTTTTTTATTTTTTTATTTTTTGACATCTCTTACCCCTCCATCAGCTAGATAAACATCTTTGAGATTGGAGGATTTCTTATTTTTCAGCAAATCTGTATTATTTATCATATGTCTAGTTGTCCTAGAATATATAGACTCTATTTTGTCCTCAGGTTTTCATCACCTGTTTGAGTCACACTGCCACAGCTCTGTATCACAGCTGTAGTTCCTTTGTTTTCCCCAAAGTCTCTGGGTTGTTGATTGTTGATTGTTGCAAACTTCTTTGTATTGCCGTTTTCAAATCTCTTGCTCTGTCGCAGTAAAAGCATCGGTTTTTTACCCATGTATCAGCTATCTTTTCAAGACGCATATCTGGTGCTGTCTCAGGCATCCACAAGCCGACCTTTTTGGCTTTTCCTTGAGCAAACTGCTTGGCTCATCACGTTTCAGCCTTTGGAACTTTTTGGCATCCAGCAAAACTGCTGCAGCCCCCCCACAGCATTGGACCACTGTGTAAAAATTCACCCTCACCAGGGATTTTTGTAGCATCCTCCAGGCTGCGGAGGACCAGTTACTAGCTCCGGAGGACCAGCCCTGGGAGAACACCTGTGCAGCCTGAGCTGCCCCTCCTCCGCTCTACCCCCGCAGACGCTGGAGGCTATATAGGGCTGCCCAGAACACCTTTGCCAGCACCAGGTGGCGAGCAGCAGCGTTCTCCAGGCTGTGGAGGACCAGTTACCAGCTCCGGAGGACCAGCCCTGGGAGAACACCTGTGCAGCCTGAGCTGCCCCTCCTCCGCTCTACCCCCACAGACGCTGGAGGCTATATAGGGCTGCCCAGAACACTATTTCTTACTGTTTATAGAGTGGAGAGTTCTCAGACAACTGTCTTTAAAGAGTTCTGTATTCTGCCATCAGGCAAAACAGCTTAGCAGTAAACTTTAACTGTTTTTTATATCTGAAGAAGATTTGAAGCCACCTCTGCTTTTTCCAGCAAATGCTGAAGCGTGGTTTTCTTGTCCTGACGCAGCGGAAGCGTACTGGGCCCATAACCCTTGTCAGTGTGTGGATGATGGGCGTTGTAGTGATGCTCCTTGGCACCCAGCAGAATCTGCAGGACAAGCTGGCTGCTGTGATCCACAGCCACTTTGTAACTTTTACCAGCAACTGGCTCAGCTTTCCTTCTTCAGGATCCTGTCTTCCTCAGTCAAGAAGACACATTGTAAAGTCCACAAGTATAGTTTTATTAATGCATATAAAAGTAAAATAAGATAACTAAGTAAAATCCATTGTGATGAACTTGTCCAGTTCAGCCATGAAAGATTACATCTTTAACAATCCCAAAACCTTAGGATCTCCAACTTGTTGCAGTTAAAACCACTGCTTGCAGCCACACACATGCTCACATCTTGAACAATAAACATTCTAGACAAAGGATTCTCTAGGCCCTTCCCATACTCTACCTTCTAGGTGTTAACCTTATGATAATTGGGTAATGCCTGTATGATGTATATTAACCCAGCCTCTTGCTGTCCATCATCCACCACGTGGTTTTCTTTCCCAGCCTAACGATTGTTGACCTATTTTGATATCTCTTGTTTTCCATAACAAAGTCTGTGTCTATGAGTTCTACCTTTGGGAAAGTATATGTTTACGTCTGTGTTGGCCATCTGGTGATAGATTCACTTTGTTTCTCTAGATGTTGTTCTCATGAGGAAATTTCCACACACACATCTCTACATTTCACCTTTGACTGTATAACCCATCCATATCCTAACAAACCCAACTGCATCATGAACCCGATCCAGACTCCTGGCATACTTTTCAAAAAATGATACTTTCCCATTTGCCAGAAAAATATGCCAGGAGTCTGAATCGGGTTCATAATGCAGCTGAGTTGGGCGCAGGGGTGTGCAATAAGATCCGCTTATACCTGTTTGAGCCCATGCCCAGCCCGTGCCTGGATCAGGTGAAAAGGGCATGCAATAATCTCCCCAGTTTTAGAACAGAATATATGGATTATAAATTATTCTTAATTTTTTACAGTGCCCTTAAGATTTGGATTGAAACCATTATAAATCATGTGATTTCCTCTTCTATCAGTCCAGCAAGCAGCATTATTCAGAAACATTTCAGTGACCTCCATTTAATACCTCTGATTTATCAGTAGCATACATGGGGCAGCTCTCCAGGACCAGGGGCCATTTAAATTTTTCACAGTGCCCCAAAGCAAAGTTGCAGCTGGATCATTATGGGAAATTTAAAAGATCATTAGATTCAGCTTCCCACTATTCTTGGAGTCTCTTTAAAGGGCAGGAGGTCTTCCATCTGTTTGATCTAAGAAGTAATGACTGTGTGATCTATATCACCCACATATTTGCATAAGCAATAGGCTAGTCCAGTGCAATGGAGGAAAATAACATTATTTCCACAGTTCCTTCATATTTAATCAAGTTAGACTTCAGAAACCAAGGCTTCTTAATGAAAAATTGATTCAGCATATGGAAATTAATAAAGTAAGAATTGCCTTTTTCTTACTGGCAAACAGACTAGAAGTATGCCCTGGTCTGATCCATACTATTGATGTAGATATAGCTATATACTCAGTGATGGAAAGAAATGATGTCTCCTGCTAAATGAAAAATGGCAGCAGTTTAAGAAAATCAGCCTGAAAAAAAAGGGAAGTTGTAGAAGTCACTAGGCTGACGCTGTTTCTCATTACTCCTTTTTATGTGCCCACATTTTGAAGTCATAAAAATTCTTCAGTTTTACTGTATCGCTGTCTACATGCTGCAAAAAGAGAGCTAATCAAGTTAACATAAGAATGAGCAATACCTATTAAATGACCCATTGTAAATCATAAAATTACAACACACTTTCCCCCAAAGCACTGACTTCCAAACCTTTTGTAATGGTGATGGAATTGACTTTCACTTCTGTCATGTCCTCAGTAATAGTAGTTGCCTTATCATGCCTTTATATTTACAATCAGAGCTGGACCAAGTTTGAGATGAAGTATTATTATTAGTAATAGCAGCAGTAGTAGTAGTATATTTATATCCTGCTTTTCTCCCAAAACAGGGACACAATGAAGCCTACAGCAAATTTAAAACTGAATAAATTAAAAAGAATATAAAACATTTAAAACTAAAAATATAACATTTAAAAACTATTAGACAATTTATAAAGTTAAAAGGATTAAAATAATAAAATTTATTTTTTTAAAAAAAACTCTGTACAATCCTTAAAATCCAACTTAAACAGCATTTAATAGCGCAACCCTCATCAGTATGAAAAAGCCTGATGGCAGAAAAATGTTTTTGCCTGTCACTGAAGGGAAAGCAGTGATGAAGCCATCCTGACCTTTCTAGGGAAGGAATGCCAAAGTCTGGGAGCAATCACCAAGAAGGTCTTCTCCCTTGTTCCCACCAAACAAGCCTGAGAGGGTAAAGGACAAAATGGCACCTGAGTCCACTGGGCTAACAGCTGGATTTTACTCTAATCTGGTGACAGGACAGCATTCTCAGCCATATCTTCAGACAACATGCTAGCTTAGGAAATGTAGAACAAGTCTGCACCACACAATGCTCTATCCTCACAGCACTTCACTACCATTTTTGCCTTATGCATCTGCCACCTGATCTCACTTTTCCTGCCAGCTGTGCCTACACTTATCCTCTGCAAGCTGATGGTCCATCAATAAAATTTTGGATGTGCCTAACCTAGTGGCTAGAATTGTGTTTAAATACCTCTTTTTATCTTTGATAAGATAAGATTCACACTGAAATATAGAACAGTTAAAAACAAGTAAAGCAATTTAACAATATATTTATGTCTGATATCATGTCAGGTAGATATGTCACATAACACTATATTATACATTTTCCTCTCCGTACCACATGAAAATGAGTACAGCAATTGAGCTGGTATTTGAATATGAATCACACAACTGTAACCTAGAAGGATGTGCCAAAATGCATTCAAGATATCCATTTTCAAGTGAGCTATTGTGCCACCAAACAAGATGAACACAAATCAGCGGTAAAAGGTCTTTCTTTGTTCCCAAAAACAGGGATTATGAAACCTAAGAGGCATTGCCAAAAAATGAATGAACTATTGATTTAAATTTTACTTAGATTAAATGGGTTAGGTTTACATACCTTTCTCTTACATTTTTGTCCTAATTTAGCTTTTTATTCTAACTTTTCAGTGACATTAGTGAATCAGTAAAGTAGTCTAGTCCAGTTTCTAGACCAGGAGCTGGCAACCTACGGCCCATGGGCCGGTTAAGGCCCAGGTCCCCGTACTTACCGGCCCAGGCGGATCGCCGCCACTGCCGCCTCACATTTTGGCTGCCGTGCAGCCGTGACGCATTTGCACATGCGTAGGAGTACTGCACATGTGCAAAAGCATCACGGCCGCCATTTTGAAAATCAAAATGGCGGCCGCGACATGCGCGGAGGCAGCTGTGCAGCAGTGGTGGCGGCAGCAGCAGCATGGGGGGGCATGCGAGGGGCGCGCGTGTGCATGCGCATGCCGCCATTCCCCCCCTCGGCCCAGCGGAGGGGAGGACTTCGCGGGACCAGCCCCCAGCTCAAAAAGGTTGCCTACCCCTGTTCTAGACAGTAGTCAGTTCTCCTTTTTATGACAGGGAACTCTTCCCTGTTCCAGTACATAAAGAAACTTTTGCAACTATAGTTCAATTCAATTGTAGTTAAGATAAAAGCTTGGGGACAAACAATCTTTGGACAGAAACTCTGAGAAATTCCTAGCTGGTCAGGTGGTTGTGAGAGTTGAAGTCCAAAAAGTAACTTTTCCATGCTCTGGCTCCAATTATTATATATTCATGTACTAATGACAGCTGAGTTATTTTTGATTATTACTTCAAAATTGAGTACATGGTGGGTAGAAGTTTATGCTAAAATAAATTGATTAGTTGTATAGGTACTATATGACAATTTTTTCTTCCCCTTTTATATAGCTTTTCAGTGCTTTCTGAGCAAGATTCTACAAAGACAGTTATCTTTTCATCAGAAATGTGTGTATTTTCAGCATACTTTCAAGTTTACATGTGCATGGAAATGTGCTTATCTCAGCTGGAAGTTAAAGAAGTGAACCTCTTGTTGGTTATAGCAAAGTACCGGTAATAGTAATGTATTTTCTGGCATATAAGACTACTTTTTAACCCAGGAAAATCTTCTCAAAAGTTGAGTATCATCTTATATGCCAAGTATCGTCTTATAGGGTGGGTGCTGAAACTTCTAAGCCAGACTGGAGAATCTGCAGTCGCCGCATATGGTGGGGGGAGCTCAAAAACGGCCACAGCTGCATCTCCGCCATATGCAGCGACTGTATGAAAGCAGCAAGGGTGGCACTGTACAAGTACGGTAGAAGAAAATCCACTCACCAGGCGCACATGTGCAAGATCTGAGAGGCAGAAAAGGAGGTAATAGGATACAAGGGCGGGCCAGATGGGTGAAAGATAGTCTTGGAGACAGGGAGGGCTGGGCAGGCAGGGAGAGCTGACCAATCCAATCAGGATTTGTATATAACAATTGCCAGTAAGGTACATCGCTTGCCATGATTGGCTGGTTGTTGTATACTGGGTACCACATACAGTACAACACCAGTATCTGTACCTGTTCATACATTATAGAACCAGTACATACAGTACAGTATACAAATGTCCAACAGCCAAAACCCCATCATGGCTCCACCAGCAAGAAGAAAGAAATATGAAGCCAGTTTCAAACTTAAAGTTGTAAACTTTGCCACCGAACATAATAACTGCGCTACTGCAAGACAATATGGAGTAACAGAAAAGATGGTTTGGGACTGGAAAGCAAATGCAAAAGCATTAAAGAGTATGCCAAGGGGTAAGTGTGTATTTGGTGTGCGTTGGAAGAGGGGTAGTCTTATAGGGTGAGTATATCCCAAACTCTATATTTTAACTGGAAAAGTTGGAGGTCATCTTATATGCCCAGTCATCTTATAGGCCAAAAAATACAGTATGTATTTTACAACTAAGGAGGGAGTGGCAAGCAGAAAACAAACTGTGAAACAAACAGGCGATTTTTGTTAATCAGAGTGAAGACCTGAGTCATCATAACACAGCTATAAAAAGGGGTGAGCCAAATGCAGTGTAACAGCACAAAGAGTATGGGAGCACAAGGGCAGCATAGACAGAGCAGCAGTAGTTCAAGGACAAATAGTAGTTCAAGGACAAATGCAGCAAAGCTCAGCAGAAAATAATTCTGGAGGAAAGTATTGTTGGAAAGAATGCAAGGACTATGGGCCTAAGCAGACGGGTGGCACGGGGCCTCCCTGGGAAGCTGCGGATCGGGGCCGAGGCATCCGCATTCCTCGGTCCTGCAGCGCAGCTTCACTGCCCCAGGAAGGAGCACTAAAATAGCGCTCCTTCCACAAATCGCCGAAGGTGTGCCGCAAAAGGCTGCCGGCACACCTTCGGCGCCTTTTCTGCCGCAGCGTGTGTGGACGCTGCAGCCAATAGGCATCCTCGGAGCGCTGGACGTGTGGAGGGTCCGGTGCTCTGACGACATCTTCGGGAAAGGGTTGGGGCGCCCAGCGTGTGGCTGCCCCTCCCCTTCCTTGCTCTGAAGACAGCGCTTTGCGCCGTCTGTTTCCCCCCACTATTTGTTTTCTTTTGTAACCTAGACTGAAGGACATTGCACTCATGGACTATATATATCTTATATGCAGCTTGTATGAAAGTAAATACTAGTTGCTTTTTAAATAATTAAAAAGCCTACTGAGTCCACCTTCATCTACAAGCCTTGTATGGGAATTGTGTTTGTCCATATAGAGGTTTGAGGCCTTCACTGTCAAAGAGCTCTGGTACCACAATAAACCACAATTCCCAATAACTGCCAGGGCAGTTAAACCAATCTCAAACTGGGTTATTTCTACTATTTGTTTTGGACATATGGAGATTATCACATGGGACTTAGACAGAACTATCCCCGATGGGATAGACAGGCATTTAACCCTCAATAACAGATCTTATTCCACTCTCCAGTATTGGGCCATTGGCAGCCCATAGGCAGCCTGTACTCGTCCCCTAAATTTTCAAGAACAGGATTTTCCCATTCTTGAGAAGCTATGGGATAAGCCTGAGTTGTATGCAGGCTGCACATGGCCTGACCATGGGAGAGTGCAGTGAGACCTGTCATTGAGGGTTACACATGCTTCTATCCCCTCGGGGATAGTCACATCCAAGTCCTGTGCGATAATCTCCTAGTCATGGAAGCAAGAGTTTTCTGGTGTCAAAACAGTTTAGGCTCAAGAAACCCGCAAATCATAGTGAGATTTCCAGTGAGTCATAGTATCACATCCAGTTGTAAAACAACCCAGTGGTTGTAAATCTGATAAACACACTTGCAGAAGCTGAGCTGTTGAGGAAAACTTAAGCTGTACTCAGCAAACCAGCTGCTGGTTGGAACTTCTTTATATAGGCAGCATGTTGAGCCAACATACAGATCCTAAGTAGTATTTAGGGAGAGGGTTCCACCTCTATGTTCCTCCCAGTGCCTTGATTGCAACCTCTCACTTTGTCTGTGAGGGACAGTCTGAGCCAAACACCTGAACCTACAGCTTTCTCTGGGACTGGGGGGCCTCACCTCCAGCTCTTCTTCCTGATCTGAACCCAACTTGTCTGGCTATCATGTGTCTGCTGCAACTATTTTTTGCATGTGCTATCAATATGTGACAAATACCTCCATAACTCAGCTTCTTCCTCACTCTCATGTGTATGGAAGGCAACAATAGTAAGAGAAGAAGAGACTCACCTTGCACAGGACTCTTTATATCATATGGAACCCTCTTGCGAGAATTTCGTCTTTGTATAGGAGCATGACAAAACTGGATATGGAGCAGAAACTAAACTTAGGGTACCATACTTTGACCAAATCATGAGATTTCATGGAAAAGATGATAATGTCCTGTAGGATAGCACAACAGTGGAGAAGGCAAAGGAATAGTCAAAAGTCCAGTTCAAAGGTCACACAATAATCCAGGAGATCACAACAATGCGCAGAGGCAGAAGCATATTCACAAGGCAATTCCAAAGGTCAGATAACCAGAGTCGTAAATCAAATTGCAAGGAACAAGGAGACTGCAAGACTGATTGTCAGCTGCAAAGAATGTCAGCAATTGAAGCCATTTAAAAGAACTTCTGTGTCTCTCAGCTGAAACCTATTAGCTCTCCTCTTGGCTTCTAGCCTGGAAGAATGCCTCAAGGACTCCTTGGCCTGTCTTTGCTCCACAAGTCCTAGCATCAGCAGCTTAAGAGTCTATACACTCAGTTTCTCCCTCTGCCACTTTCTGAAGTGCAGTTTCCTGAACCTTCTCTGAGATTGCAGAGCCTCCAGGCAATCCCAGATCTGTCACAATCTGACTGTCCAGGGCAGTCTATGCTAGATAATGCTTTTAAAAAGTAGAAAGCTGGGGCAGGGTTGGGGGGGACTAGGAAGACCACATTATAGGTCTATTGATTCAATCAAGGAGGTAATAGCCCTAAATTTGCAAACTGTGAGCAACTGATGGGCAGGGATCCTGGAGGACTCTCATTTATAGGGTCACCAGAAGTTGAAGCTGGCTTGATAGCAAACAACAACAATGGATTGGGGACTTCCCTTCATTTTCCAGTGCTTCATTTATGAGATCTTTACCCTTAGGACACTGTGATTCTCCACAATCTGCAACAAATATTGTCCATGTGTATACAGGTCATAAAACTGGTTTTCCCCTAGCCCTCACATTGCCCTATCATCATCATCATCATCATCATCACCACCACCACCACCACCACCACCACCACCATATTATTTACCCGCCTCTCCCCATGGATCAAAGTGAGGAACAACAACAATGAACAATTAACAACAACTGTTAAAACACGTTAATTAAAACATGCAACAGTTTAAAAGAACAAATAAGACATACATATTTTAAAACAGTCTACATTTAAAATTCAGCATCTTCACAGTTTAAAATTATCTGGATAAGCCTGCCAAATGAGACTGGTCTTCAATGCTGTTTTAGATTCAGACAGTGTATTCAGCTGTTGAATCTCTTTCAGCAGGTCACTCCACAGTTTAGGGGCAGCTGAAGAAAAGACATAAGGGAGCAACCCATGTAAGTGGTGTTGGTGCCAGGTGGCACAGCAAGATGCTGCGCAAAAAGCTAACCAGCATCACTCTGAAATGTGCAGGTAATGGGGAGGGGGGTTAGGGCAGCTTTGTGGCCAAAATACACCAGGAGTAGCCCATTGTATTCTGGCCAGTGTAGACCCACCCATTGTCTAGTGTTCTTAATTGATTTATTTTTCTCTAGTCAAGCATATAACAATAAAAGAGAGTGGAGCATCCACTTCCCCTCTTTGTCCCCTTTGCTTTTTTTTGTGCATTCCTGTAACCCCTACTGTTCTTCTACTATGGATGCCACAATATATTTCGATCTCTAGGATACTGAAATGAACCCACTTATTTTGCTCTTCTAACAACTCAAGGTTGGTATGCACAGCCTACTCTTGTCATATTCTAGCTTCTATGCAGTGCAATGAACAGCTGCTAGGACTATAATGATCTGAACCTAGCTTTTAAGTAAGTCAAAGAAAAATACATTTTTGAATATAAATTCTATATAGGCTGACATGTCTTTAGAAGGAAGTAAGGAGTAGTAACAATAATGGTTTTATAATTTTTTTGCAAGAGTTGCAATAGATAGGCCATCTGGCAGTGGAAACAGAACTTTACAAAGGAGAACTAACCTTATGACAATCCATTCATTTTCATCTATTTCATCAGTTGGTTCTAACCTAATCAAGCAAGTAAGCCATTGTGTTTTTGATCCAGCTTTCATGCAATGCGTGCCATAATAACAACCACCTACAGCATAAAGCTTTTTGCTAAGGATGGCTAATCATAAAATATTCAACTATGGGCCCACATAGCCCTCTGAGTCAAAAGTCTGTCTACATCTCTCTTGCCTTTGCTAATCATAGACATATTTCTTCCTAGTACAGCTTTCAACCTGCCTAGCAAGTAGGTTTTTCCAAATGAAAACATTTTTCATTTCCAGGAAAGCTAACAATGTCTCAGTAAAACAACCTTGATTTATAATCCAGTAACTGCTCTTTAAGTTGTTGTTGTCCCTGACAGATGCCAAAAATTAATGAATGATGGGCTTTCCTGAATCTTTTTGTTTAATGTGGATGAAAGCCAATTTGAGGCTCCTTGGAAGCATATCTAATTAGGCTTATTGGACTGAAAAAATGTTTGGGAACTGGTATATTATGCTTCCATCCTAAAAATAGCCCTGGAATGTGGCAGGTTTGGGAAGCATCTTTCCACAGCTCAATTTGCTTTTATTGTCGTTGTGAATCTTCAAGTAATTTCCAATTTATGACAACCCTGCCTAGGTATTTTTGGTAAGATTTGGTCCAGTGTTCAAACCACTACACCACACTGGCTCTCAGCTCAATTTACCATACTACAAATTAGAGAATGGCCTAAAATTCTATTAATTGGAGTGAGAAGGAGTTAGTCTCTTTCCTTCTTTTCTAAACAGAGTCATAGAGGGCCTTTGCAGACTGCCAGAAATAGTGCACATTAAATTGAGGCACTGCCCTGGCTCAGTGCTAGGGAATCATGGGAACTGTATTTTATTGTGGCACCAGAGCTCTCTGACAGAGAAGGCTCAATGTCCCAGAAAAAAATACAATTCCCATGACTCCCTAGCACCGAGCCAGGGCAGTGCCTCAATTTAATGTGCACTATTTCTGGCAGTCTGCAAAGGCCCAGAATAATAGAGCTGGAAGAGACCACAAGGGCCCTCCAGTCCAATCCCCTGCCATGCAGGAATTCAGAATCAAAACATCCCCAACAGATGGCCATCCAGCCTCTGTTTAAACACCTCCAAAGAAGGAGACTCCACCACACTCAGAGGGAGTGTGTTCCACTGTCAAACAACTCTCACGGTCAGGAAGTTTCTCCTAATGTTGATGTGGAATCTCTTTTCCTGTAGCTTGCATCCATTGTTCCGGACCCTGTTCTCTAGAGCAGCAGAAAACAAGCTAATGCCCTCCTCAACATTTAAAGAGGGCTATCATATTCCCTCTTAACCGTCTCTTCTCCAGGCTAAACATACCCAGTTCCCTAAGTTGTTCCTCATAGGGCATGGTTTCCAGACCCTTCATTTTAGTCGCCCTCCTCTGGACACACTCCAGTTTTTCGACATCATTTTTGAATTGTGGTGCCCAGAACTGGACACAGTATTCCAGGTGGGGCCTGACCAAAGCAAAATACAATGGCACTATTACTTCCCTTGATCTAGATACTATACTTCTATTAATGCAGCCTAAGGGGGGGTCTGGGATGCCCTGGGATGGTGCACCGCAGGACCACGGCAGCCGCACCGCGGCACACCTGTGGCGTCCCTGAAAGGAGCGCTAAATTGGCGCTCCTTTCAGAAGTCAGGGAAAGTGCGCCCTAAACGCGTTGGGTGCACTTTCCCTGGCTTTTCCAGGGAGTAGTTCTGCCTTTTCTCTGTCCCCTGTTAGAATTTCTCCATCTTCTCTGCTCAGTGGCCTTACCATTTCCTTCTTCTTTCTTTTGTTATGGACATACCAAAAAAGCCCTTTTTATTGTCATTAACCCCTCTACCAAGCCTGAGCTCATTCTGCATTCAGGATAGTTGAAGTCACCCATCACTACTACATCTCTTCTTTCTGAGTGTGTGGTCATCTGTTCTAGAAAGGCATCATCCCTCAGTCTGACTTGGGGGTCTGTAGTAGACTCCCACTATAACATTCCTGTTGTTTCCTTCCCCTTTAGTTTTTATCCAGATGCTCTCCACCTGATTTCCAAGATTTAAGTCCTGGATCTCTTCACAGGTGTAAACATCCCTGACATATAATGCTATTCCTCCTCCTTTCCTGTTTGGCCTATTTCTTTTTAAAAGGTTATACCCCTCTATTCCTATATTCCAATCATGAGAATCATGAGACTCATCCCACCAGGTTTCAGTGATGTCTATCATATCGTATTTGCTTTCTTGTGCTAGGAGTTGAAGTTCATCTTGTTTTCTGAATTCTCTTTGGATGGTTCTCTAACATATCTTAAAGACATCAGCTCTTGTCCTGTATAAATACACCAAAAGCTAATATTTTCTCATTGTTATGTGCTGGTATATTGTTTAATTGGCATTGTGTCCATTTCTTCCTCTGCCAGCCACAGAATACCTGAGAGGAAAAAATAAAACTATTTGAAAGTTCACTTTGCATCATCACATGCAGGATTGTTGCTCCATAAACAATTAAAAATATCAGTGATCCCCAACTGATTCTGAATTCCCCCTTCATGGGTTCTTCCATGGCATTTAGAATCAGCTGAGTGTTCTTAGGTTGCCAGGTTTTCAGGGAGAGAAGAAAGAAGGCCCATTCCTCAGACCTGGTCTAACAATATCTTCCCCACTCAGTTGTCAGCAGAAGATTGCCCAGGAACCTGTGAGCTTATGTAAAACTCACTTCTAATAAAATCTCTAGGCTCTCGGGAGATGTCGTAAATGTTGAGATATCCAAACCCAGGAAAATGTTGTGGTGAGAAGCCAGCAGCAACAGTGAGATTAGGAATTCACTGCTGTAAGCATGCTGTGAGTACACTACACAGAGTCAACACACAGAGGTGCCAGTTGTGTCCCTTCTCAGCTTTTGCTATGCAATGTGAGGCCATTTTGTTTTATTTTGGAAAGGCAGTTAAGCATATATTGTGATGCTCTGCTGAACGAGTATTATCAGCAGAATTTTCATTGAAGAGTTATTGTTCCAGATAGCACAAATATAAGGTCTTTATCTTGTTTGGATATTTACTTAACCTATTTTGGAGCAAGTAGTAAACAACAGAACTTACTGGTTGATCACTAAAATTTCAGTGAGAAAAAATGTGACCCATGAATATGCCATGATTCTTAATCATCACCTCTCATAACACAATGGCATGCAAGATTTGTTTGACTAAATACATATATCTGAGAATATAATCAAGCTAATACATACCATGTGTTTCCCCTCTAAACTTCAGGATGTGCAGATACCAGGTGGAAACTGCCAAAATTTCACTACTGTGTTATTCTTCACAGCCAAATTCCCTAGGTATAGAGAAATCCCCCCCTTTTTTTTTGGCCAAGAAAAGAATAATGGTGAATATTCTTTTCATCATTAGAGTGGAGTCATAACAATTAAAGTTACATGAAATTGATACCAACTGTGTATTGCAGATGCACACTTTATTGCTTATTTCTTGATGCCTCTTTACAATTACCTGCCTAACTTATCTCACATATTTCCTTCCTACCAACGCTTGAGTGTATCTATACCAAGCTATAGCAGTTTGATACTACTATAAATGTTATGGCTCCATACTAAAGGACCCTGGGATCTGTAGCTTGGTGAGATACTGAGAATTCTCTGCTGGAGAACTATAATAGTTGGCATCCTTCAGCTTCCCAGATTCTTTGGTCTTTAACTCCAAATGTCTCAACCAGCATAGCCAATGATGAGAAAATCCGATACAGTGCACCTGCCCCAATCGCAAACTTGTCATTCATGGATCTGAGCATCCAAGGACAACAACCCCATTGGTTTCAATGGCCGTGCATACATGCAGCCCCAGGAGAATGGACGTACATAGTACACCACTACTGAATACTGCAGGACATGAGGTCCTGGATCTTTGCCTTATGATGTATCCAACTTGAGGTCCTGCGGTTTTTGCCACTGGTATGGGGATTCAGAATGGAACCCCCACAGATAAGAAGAGACCACTCCAATCCCAAAATCTGAAGGACCAAGGTTTGAGAGCTACTGCTGTAGTTAAATCCTCCTGAACTACAAGTACTCTCTAACATGTAATTCTAAATATTCCCAAAAATTACAAACCACAATATTTTTAGGCTGGAGCAATGACAGTAGTAACTGTGTAATTCAGATATAGGCCATGATCAGGCATCATCAGATGTGATGATCAAGCTCCATCACTGTAGCTATGTCCACAAAATTTCCCTCTTCAGTCAGGGAGTATGCCATCTAAAAAGCTTCCAGGGTGCTGCAATTTGAGACGCAGTGAAATGATGTCTGCGGCACTGTCCCAGTCATGGGTGCACTGAGAACAGGTAACTGGAGACACCTTCAGGATCTTGTTGCAACTGAGTTCTCTCAGCATGCCCCTTGACTAGAAGAGTACTGCAGACCTCATTTCCTAGTATTTCAATATATACCACTGTGGAAATCCTTTAGCTAGGGAGCTTTCTGGATGAAAATGTAGCTGTGGTCATTAGCTACCAGAGACAAGAATCCTAAAAGTGAAGGGAGAGGAAAGAAGATATCCCTGTTCTAAAACAGGTAGAATGAATTATCTCATTATTGTCTGGAGAGATCATTTCCTGCTTCTCAATGAGAGGCTATTTCAAAATGTCACTAAAAAGCTCAGCTGCTCATAAACCTCAAACCTTATCATAGCTGGGACTGGGGATAAGCATGTCAAGTCCATTCCCTACCCCTTCACCCAAACAGAGACAAAGACAAAATCAGCCCAAATGCGTTTACCATGTTGTCTTTTGCATACAAATGAACACTAAGACTGCAAATCTGTGTATGGTATATATTCAATCCAAGACTGCAAACCTATGCATACCAATGATTATAATATCATTTGCCTCTGAGTAACATAAAGTCAGCAGTGGTGGGCGCTAAGGGGAGAAAGGAAAAAAGCTTTAACAAATTGGATTGACAGAACTGGGAATGGATTGAAACTGCCCATCACTTTGTTGGATACATCATAGGGCAAGGATCCAGTCATCTGAGACCCTGCCTTGTGCCCAACTCATACCCTAGCCCACTTGATAGCCAAGATATCACAGAAATGATGACATTTGGAGTCCTAAGGCAACATGATTAAATACACACTCACCTTTCACTACCAAAGCAGAAACAATTGTCCCTGGACTAGCAATGCACCTCTTCAGGCCCAGCTCCCAGGAACCTGCTCAATGCCACATGAATGGAACCTGCTCAATGCCAACAGCACACACAGTTAAAGTTATGATAATGAGTTAGCATGCATTAATGATAACCACAAAAAAATTAAGTTGTCATGCAGTTATGGCAATGCCTTAACTCCAAGAGCACAGAGAAGATAGGCAGGTAAAGCCTGGGCCAAAAGAGGCTCAATGACAATCCAGCCCAATCTTAATGGTCTTATTTACACTAAGGATATATACTGGACTCACCCTGGTCCCGGTGCAATCTGTCCAGATGACATCTGCAGCAAAACTACTGATTTAAGTCATGAATTTGGTTTAAGAGCTGCCACTGCTGCTAAGGAGCTCCCTGCTAGAACCTAACCATTGTCATCACTTCTGCTGAGGTCAGAATGAGGTATCTATGCAATCAACAAGGAAGGGATAGAGCAACCCACTTTTTGATCACATGGCAGGCCATCCCATTCTGACCTCAGCAGAAGCAACAGCAATGGCCAGACTCTCACAGGAAGATGCTTGGTCAGCAAGATAGCAGTGGTGGTTGTGGCAGTTCTGAGAGGGGCAGGTGTCAGCCCAGCTGGCCCCTGTGCACAACATGGGATTGCACCAAATTCTGCCTGGTTCATATGGACACCATCGTGGTTGGTTCAGGACCAGTCCAGGGCATAATGCTCTGGACTGGCCTCAGATTAAACGACCAGTATAGATGCACTTAAAGATCCTGGAGGCAAGCCATACAGAAATACCACATGCTCCCATCCTTCTGTTGAAGATTCACCCATAAAAGTCAGCCATTGCCACTGATTGGTGGGTTATGCTTTCTTCACTCCTGGCATCTATCAGCTACAGTAGAGTCATCATAGAAGACTTTTAACTCCTCTTTTCCCCTCTACATCCATGGGGTGCAAACACAGACCCACAGGGAATCAGGAACCAGAACATGTAGACCAGGCCAGGTTTCCTTTTTGGTCAAAAGTCAGTGTAGAAGACATTTGTGCCTTTGCAGACTGCCAGGAATAGTGCAAATTGAGTCCACTTTAACTGCCCTGACTCAGTGCTAGGGAATCATGGGAAGTGTAGTTTATTGTGGCACCAGAGCTCTCTGACAGAGAAGGCTCAATGTCTCAGAAAAAAATACAATTCCCATGATTCCCTAGCACTGAGCCAGGGCAGTTAAAGCGGACTCAATTTGCACTAATTTGTGACCATCCTAGAATTTTGGGATTATTACCCTGCTCTGCTTATATGCCATTGCATTAGTAATTACAGTGCTGTGAACATGCTTTGTTTCACAAAAAGATTTTACTTCATACTGTGAGCAGCAGAGAGACTGAGGCTAGACTATTATGAAAAGATTGTCTCAATTATTTGGGAAATAATTCTATATGAGTAATTTCCCACCTAATAAGGTAATTAATTTTAAAATGCAGTGATGGGTTTCTTTTCACTCAGGTACACATTTTGGATGCAGGCACTATGTTGTTGGGGTGGGTGGGTTCTGAGTCAGGTTAATTTTCTATTTAACAACCTTTATTCTCATTAATAATCCCTGGAGAGGGCACTTACTGAAAGTATGCTCAGAAGAAAAAGCTCCTTTCCTTTCTTAACTTTCCCATTAGAATCAATTAACCAAAAATAAAAAAAAACCAACCCATGGCTTCCAAAGATTTTTTTTTAACTATAAGAAACACAGAGTTTGTGAGAAAGTTACTTTGGGCTGGTGGCTGTTTATGCTGGGGGATTCTGAGAGCTATAACCCAGAGTTGTACATCTCCAAGTGATAGGTAGATGTGTACATGTTGAATGGACTAAAGCTAAAGCATGCTCACCAATGGTTGCTCTTCATCCTGGGTTGTTGCACTCTCAAGCCATTTCTGACTTATGGCGACCCTAAGCCAAACCTATCATTGGGTATTCTTACCAAGATTTGTTCAAAGGGGATTACCTTTGCCTTCCTCTGAGGCTGAGAGAATGTAACTTGTCCAGGGTCCCCCCAGTGGGTTTCCATGGCCAAGCAGGGATTTGAACCCTGATCTCCAGAGCCCTTGTCCAACATTCAAACCATTACACCACTTTAATTCTCCTCTTGGGAGGAAATGACAAACAGAATGCCTCAGAGTTTTGTTTTTTTCCACAGGCCTGATGTTGTTCAACACATTTATTAATTTTTCTCTGAAGATGCCAGCCACAGATGCTGGCAAAACGTCAGAAAGAAACTCTTCTAGAACATGGCCACACAGCCCGAAAAACCCACAAAAAACTATTTATGAATTGTTTGGATTATGAAATAGAGAGCATGCTTATCAAATTTTCAGGTGACATCAAACTAGAAGGATACCTAATATCTCAGATGACAGAATCAAGATTCAAGATGACCACAGGCTGGAAAACTGCACCAAAACTAATAAAGTGAATTTCAGCAGGGATGAATGGGAGTTTCTACATTTAGACAAGAAAACACAAATGCACAAATATAAGCTAGGTGATACCTGCCTTGAAAGAACTATGTGTGAAAAGGATCTAGAGGTCTTAGTAGACCACAAGCCATGAGTTAAAGTGTGATGCAGCAGCAGCAGCAGCAGCAGCAGCAGCAGCAGCAAAAAAAAAAAAAAAAAAGCATATGTAATTCTTGGCTTTTTCAAGTGAAGTGTAGTTCCCAATAAAGGGAAGTAATACTATTACTTTCTTCTGTTTTAGTCAGGCCTCATTTGGAACACTGTGTCCAGTCCAGGACATTTCATTTCAGGAAGGATATCAATAAGCGAGAACATGTCCAAGAGGGATGGTGAAAGTTTGGAAACCAAGACCGCTGAAACCTTAAAGCTGAATATGTTACTTAAGCCTAGGGAAGAGAGTACTGGAAAGTGTTATGCAAGTCATCTTCAAATATCTGAAGGATCTCACACGAAGACCAGGGGTAGGCAACCTTTTTGAGCTGGGGCCCGGGTTGCTGTCCCTCAGACAATTGGGGGGCCGAAGCACCAAAAATAAATAAATAAATAAATGAATAAAGAAAAGCCATGGCAAAACCCCTGTGAAGATTTTGCCAAGAAAACCCCAAGAACAAGTAATAACAACAATAATCAATATCATCATGGTGGGGGGCGGCGGCGGCGGCAGGACTGGCCTGGGGCCGGTCCAAAGGCCTCAGGGGGCCGCATCCAGCCCCCGGGCCTTAGGTTGCCTACCCCTGCAAAAGACAGAGCAAGTTTGTTTGCTGATGTTCCCAAGAAAAAATGGATTCAAATGACAATAAAGAAGACTACAGCTAAAAGGAACAAGATATATTGATCTTCCATTTAGGAATCAATAAATGTCATTTCACTTTATTAGTCATGTCATGTTCCTGTCTGGCAAAGGACAGTGCTGTGTATCTTTAGCACACCTTCAACTTGGTGGCCAGGACTAGAATTGATTTTTTCCCCCATTTGTGTTCTGATAGATTTCAGTGGTTCACTAGGTTGCCAGAATCTGTTTTACTTCCTTGTTTATCCCCCAATAGAGTTTAACTGCTTTATTTTATTTTATTGTTTATTATCCATCCCATACACTTATAGAAACATGTTCTGAATGGTAATCTTTCAGCTTTTCTGAAATGGTGGTGTGGTTCCAGATGAAGCTGTTTTCACACCATTGCCCTGCGTCACTAAATTTTATGCAGACTCCAGATGTCATCATCCTCCACATGTAACCTTTCTTTCTTTATTCCCTCTCAGTTCTGTCTTTTCACTTACTGTGAAAAACCCATTGAGAAGAAAATAAAGAAGGAACTGTACTGTGCTTTCTAACTGTTAGCATGGGGAGCCCTCCATCTGGAAACTTCCCTGGAGTCTTACTGACTAAAACTGTAGAAGGGATTTTACACCAAAGTAACTTCTACATCATTAGGGGAAGCATGCAGTGACAAACCCCAAGAAAGTCCAGTTGCCATGGCTTATGTATACTCTGGCAAGGGAATGGCTGACTCACTGTATTTTGAAATGTGTACTGTACTTAGATTTATTAAACTGTTTCCTTCTGTTTGTCTATATGCATTGTTGAAGCAAACAAAGGCTTGATTAGAAAGTGATAATTGGAATAGAATGAATGTATAGATTTGGCCTCAATTTAACCAAAGAGAAGCACTGGAAAATTTCAAGATACATGTGTGTCTAATGAAATTACTGGGACATAGGAAGTATGGTTTTGAATTTCTTGTATCTGATTTTTTTTTTTCATTGTAGAGGAAAGAGGAATTCTGGTATTTAAAAAAACAGCATAAAAAGAAAGAGATTATAAATTCCATCACCATGCTAGCCCAAGACATTTTTCTACGTGAGACAAAGAACCAGAATCTAATCACAAAAAAGAGGCGGCGGCAGAGGTGAAGGAGGAGGAGACATAAGTAAAACTTGCAATGTTTACTCGTGCAGTTAAATCATCTATAGAAATAAAACCATTTAACTTAAATGTTTGGAAGACAAAAAGATAAACAGTAGCAAAGCAGCACACTGTTCAAAACACTTGCAGTCAGCTCCTAAAAGCCTGTTGGGACAGAAATGCTTTCATTTGCAGACAGAAGGACAGCAAGAAGAAGTTCCAAAGCCAAGGAGGAGCCATTAGAAGTCCCTTTCTACTGATAGCACCAAATTTCCCTGCTGCCGCTCCTGAAGTTCTTTGAGCCCAAACAGGGTAATATAGGAAGTTATAATCCTTCAAATAGCCTGGACTCAATCTGAATAAGGATTTATAGGACATAACAAGGACTTTTCCTTTTCTTTCATTTGTGGCCAAACCATGGACCTTTTTGTCCAGCTGCCACCCCACCCCCCATGCAAAGAGCCACTCCTTCACCAACCTTCTCTTCTAAATCTCTTTGGTATAACCTATCTCATATAAGGTTTAGTATAATGGGTATTCATTCAGACTGTAGACAGTGTTTCATAAAGTAACAACAAAACTTTATTTGCAAATAACAATGTTTCACTTGGTCTTGCTACACTTGTTATAATTGGTTACAGTTACAAATAATAATACTCTAAAACACTCCTTTCCTTAGAACACTTTCAATTACCCCCACAGGACACTCTTAGCCCTTCTTTGGGTACCTTTACCACTATTTCTTAATCAGCCTCTAATGCTATTAATACCCCTCAGGATATTCTCTTTATTAACTCCCTCACTTGGAGTTTAGTCTGGGTATTAGGCCTCTCTCTTCTGGACCTTAACCCTGTTCCACTCTAGAACCCCCACTGTCTGGAATCCAAACCCTCTGACTTCCAACTGTTCCTAATGGAATTTCCCTCTTACAGCCCAACATTTGATTGGCTGTTGCTAGCTCAGTCCTAACTGGTTGTCACCAGTGCTGGCACTAACCTGCCTTCTCTCCACAATAACCAGCACTTTAAATTGTGCTTAGAAATGGACCAGCAACTAGTTCAGCAGTTGCAATGCTATTCCACCCACCCCACCCTTGACCCACTCCTCATACAGGTGATGTCTGCAAGGGCTAGGATACTATGGCAGCAGCCCAGAGTATTGTGGCCCCAGAGCTGCCCTTACATGCCCCCATTACCTAGGGCCCTCTGTTGTGACACTGGGCAGCTGTTTGCATGCATGTTCCACTATGCCATCCAGTGTGATGGCCACCACTGTGAGGTCAGAAAAAGATGCCCAGTGTTGATCACATGACTGGGGGCTTCATTCTGACCTCAGAGCAAAGTGACCCATGATAGTGGCACATGCACCTGGCAGCACAGTGGGATGCACATGTGAATAGCTGTCCAGCATTGCATCAGAGAGCTCTGGATCTTTCTGGAAGATCCAGAACAAATAGTAAGTTTTTAAATCTGTTATGGAGGAGGAGGTATATCCCTGGCTTGGTGCTGAATGGTCTGGACATGGTCTTGACTGTTTGAACCTGACTTGGGTATTGGGCCCTTCATCAGCCTTACTCCTCACAGAGAGAACAAGGGGGGGGGATATTTTATTTGACCCATGTAGACAGAGCCAAAGAAACCAATCACATGGTTTAATTGTATGCCAACACTGGCAGTGCTCTCCACTGTGCCTGAGATACCAGGCTAATTTGTGGGTGCAAGATAAGTTGAATGATATGCACTGATCTGTACTCCAATGTATTGCTATTGCTCTTCCTTTCACAAACATCTGTAGATAGAGACAGACACCTAACCCTGTCTAATGGCAGGACCAGCTCTATGTCCACTCAAATCACTCATCCCACATAAAATCTGATGATACAAATTGCAACTCAATTACATGTCTTTCATGAAAAACAGAGTGAAGCAGATTAAACACCGTTTGAGTGGTTAGTTTCCATTGGCCCCAAAAAGACAACTGTTGGCAGATATTTTCTAGGAAATAAAATAAAATAAATCCCATTAAACCAAGCAAAGATCAGATAATCCCAACAAAGGGAAATTATACAAGTGTATCATCTTATTTTGCCCAACATTTTCTTGATAATGACCCTTTGTTAAAACATCCTGTTCAAAAACATTCTTTATAGAAACATCACATTTATAGGAACATCACCTACGAAAGCAAAGTTCTGAGTCAATGACTACAACATGAGCAAAGTGCATTCTACGCAAGGCATTTGCTTCATCTCCCTGCAGGAACTGAAGGACTAACATTATGCCATTATCTCAACTTCCCACCTATTGAGCTGCAGCTGAAGTGTTCAGTATTTATTTTTATGTAAGTACTGGAATACTGTGTTCCTTACAGCATTTCAGTTTGTGAGCTGGCTTTGCTAGATATGCTGTTCCCAGAGGATTATCCGTTTGGGCTGCCAAGATTAAATTATCAACACTAATGGATATTTTGGAACTAAGGCCACAATCCTGTATAGACTTACCTGAAAGTAAGCTCCACTGCAATCAGTAGGACTTAATTCTGAGCAACTGTACATTAGATTGTCTTGTCATTTTTTCAGACAAGAGATATTGAATCCAAACAAAGTTTTTATTGCATTTTAAATCTAATTTCTATCACATCAGGTGACCTAGTGCAGTAAGAAATTCAGATCTCTCTTAGAGTATCATGGCCTTTTTCACAATGTTAACATAAATATCAATTTAATGCATATTTTAAATTGGTTTTAATGTTACTGATAGTTTAATTACAGTTTAATTATAATATGTTGTATGTTTTTATCAATACAGTCCAACCCTCTTGTTCCCAGATTTACTATGGATAGCAAAAACCATGGACAATAGTGAATGTTCTATTTCTGCCAGAAGCTGGTCATAGGACCTCCAGATGCCTAGAAAGTCAGAGGTCCTCCACCCTGACTCTGTGGTTAGCCTCTGGCAGACGTTGACCATAGAGTTGCCCTGGAGGAACTCCAGATGCCTAGATGACCTTTTTTCCCAGACATAGGTAAGTGAAACCACAGTTATCAATCCCAGAGATACAGGGGTCAGACTCTACTGTATTTATTTTAACATTGAAACCCACATAAAGTCCCTGTTCTGGGAGAAAGGCATCAACCCAAACCCAGAACTCAGAATTTTTTTTTTACTATAGCTCCCAGAATCCTCCAGTCAACAGTCCAAAAAAGGTAATTTTTCCAAGCTCTGCCCAAATCAAGTTCAAAGGATATTGGTCCTCTGAGCCAGTGAGAATCATGGATTGGCCACAGCATACTTGGTACGATCCAAATTAATATGCTGTCATGTCACAGTTTAGATCAATATTTCAGTGAATTCTGAAAATCCAGTAGAAACCTAGATGAACAATTGTACTGCAACATTACAAATCATTTTTAGCATTTTTTTCTTGACAAAATGCATTAGTTTTATATATATTTTTCCTGGCAGGAAGTTAATATCCATAATGCAAGATTATAACAATTTCATACCATTTTAACTGCTGTGGCTGTATCCAATGGAATTTTTGGATTTGCAATCTGCTGAGGTACTTTGAATTCTCTGTTAGAGAGTTTTAGGCCAGGCCCATGAACTGCAATACTAGAGCTCTCTGGAAGAGAATACTAAATATCCTTTAACAGATGTCAAATTGGATGGACCCATAGCTATTAAAACCCTAACAAAATGCTGTAATTGGGTAGTGTGGGTGCAACCCAGAAGAATTAACCATGTGTAGGTACTGAGAAAGAAATAAGTAGATGCATAGGTTTATGTGGATACATACATGGAATTGCCAACTGGAATGCATTTATGAATAGTAAGTTCTATGGATGTGGAAACTGATATAGAAGATTGAACCATGTAACTTTGTGAACATCCTAGTCACCTTTATACCTGAAAAATGCTTCAGACACTAAGAACAGAGTGTAGCGATTCACATGGATGGTTTCAGTTATGCTAATGGCCACACCCATCCCAGAATAAACCCTAAATAGATGTACTGCCTGTCCACCAACCCATGCATCAGTTCTCAAGCAAGATTTAGCATGGACAAACTGTTCATGTGCCCAACCCATTATTCACACATACTGCCTGAACAATGTTAATTTTCATCTGTCATGGTGGCTAGATATCTGCTTGTTCAAAATGAAAAGTGAAGGTGAGCTTGCACATTCATTTTTCAAAGGCTCATTAACCAAAAGCTAGATGTTTCTGTAACACCTCTGAAGTATTCATTCTTACAAATGCATTTCAATTATGTGTAAGTGTACACTGAATTCAGATATAACCTGAAATTGTGGGTTGCAATCAGGGGTACTGAAAAGATTTTTTTCCCCACTCTCCTTCTGGCTCTCCCTGCTCTTCATTGTACTAACTACAGCTTCCCATAATTGCCAAATTGACAAACAGTTCCCATCCTGCTACCAAACATCTATTATTATTATTATTATTATTTCTATCATTCCTTTTCCCCAGATTCAAAGCAGCTTACAACAAATAAATGAAATTAGTTTTTATGCTGGAATTAACATTATGCCATGGGAGGGAAGCATTGTTAGTCAAAGGCAGCATGTTCAACTGGAAACAGAAATGAACCAAAACCAATGTAATTTTAGGAATGGTCAAGATACGTTCTGTATATCCAGTTATTCTGCTGTATTTTGTGATGTCATTATTAAGCACTTCTGAAAGGCAGTTCTGCATATAGTAGAGCACAATAACTGAATCATAATGATATAAACCTAGACTATTGTTGTACAGGAGACATTGTAATTGGTTCACCATTCTAAGGTGCTGGTGGGTCTTCCTTGCCACGTAGGATAGTTGAAGAGAGAGCCCCCAGTTACAGCACTGGATCTACTAGCATCCCCAAACTAATTGTTCAGGAAAAATATAAAATTGCTGAATAGTATCACTCCCACCCAGTCCAGACACCCTTCATCTTGACTGGACTGAATTTCAGTTTATTGGCCACTACCCAATAATTACAATATTGCAGATGATTAGACAGGTTCAACAGGTTCATCTGAATTTGATGAAAAAGAGAATCTGAGCTGAGTATCATCAGCATGTCTCAAAGCAACCTTTCAAATGTTAAATGGCAAGGGGGGGGCAGAGGGAACAGAGCTCTTTGGTACATGATTATATAACTGTCAAGGAACCAAGCAATGATATCCCAGAAAGGCCTTCTTGAAGCAATAATCCAGAGGAGTGCATATGTGGTGACCTCATTGTCTATTCCTGGTGGGCAATCCAGAGGTATAGAGTGGATCATACTGAACATATACACAGATTTTGTTGGCTATACTCAAAGGTGAACTAGGGCCAGAGTTTTCCATTTACAGTAAAAATAAACAGCCAAAATACTGCAGTACTTGCTATATATTTCTTGCATTAGGATCAATCAACCCTCTGGGACTTCCTTCCTCGGTAATCTAGGCTGGCCCCCTCCTTGGTTTCCTTTTGCCAGCAGGCATTTTTTTTTTAAGTAGGCTGGAGAAGGTAAGCAGGGGAGCTTCTGATTGGGACATGTGTTGTTGTTTAATTTTGTATGTTTTTAAATGCTTTTCTATTATTAATGCATGATTTTTTTTAAAAAAAAAATGTTTTTTTTAAAAAAAAACTGGCTGTCTTTGGGAGCTGCAAACAAAAAGGAGACAAACTCCATGTGCTAAAATATGGTCAACTGTTTACTAGTGTTTTTAAAAGCCCAATGTGTTTCGACCATACTAGGCCTTCCTCGGGGGCTAAAAACAAATATAAATATGTTTAAGATATAATATATATAAAGGTAGAACGATACTCATCAAACTCTAATTCAAAAATATTCATATAGTTCTAAGCAAAGTTATACATACTCTTCAAAAGAATTCACTAAAGTTGTGAATCCTGTCCAAAATACAGGGCCATAGAGATAAAGGGAACAGACACTGCAGCATTTCTGTATTTATACATATTTCAGTATATATGTATATATACAGAAATGCTGCAGTGTCTATTCCCTATATCTTTATGGTCTTGTATTTTGGAGAGTGTTCACAACTCCAGTGAATTCTTTTGAAGGGTATGTATAACTTGGTTTAGAACTGTATGAATATTTTGCATCACAGTTTGATGAGTGTTGTCTTATCTTTTTATACATTATATCTTAAGTTTATTTATATTTGTTTTCAGCCCCTAAGGAAAGCCTAGTGTGGCTGAAACCATTGGGTTTTTTAAAACACTAATAAACGGTTGACCATCTTTTAGCAAGTGGAGCTTGTCTCCTCTTTGTTTGCTGCTTGGCTACGTGCTTTCAGTTCTTGCCTATACTGTCTTTAGGAGCTGTCTTGGATCCCACTCTGGGAGAAATTTGGCATACAAATTAATAAATAAATCAGTCAATTAATCCTCAAACATTGCACAGGATTCGGCAGCATTTTATTCAACCAATACAAGAACTGTAAGGTGGCAAATATGAGAACCAAATGTCGCTAAACTGTAACAGAATAGATGACTCCAGTTCTCCAAGGTCAGCCTTTGGTGATGTACTGCAAGTAATGTAGGGCCGGGAATCAAAAGAAACCACAATTATAGCCACGGAGCTTCTGAAAAAAGAATTTTGTTTTGTATTGACTCTCAAAAACCTTTATTTATTGTAGCATAAACTGGTGAGAATATGAAATCAGTCACAAACCTTAATGCATGTCTGCCTTATATTCTTTCAGTTTAGCAAGAAATACAAAACAGCCTCTGAAAAGAATGCATCAAAAGAGATTTAAACCAACACTTGGTTTTGAATATATATATATATATATATAGAGAGAGAGAGAGAGAGAGAGAGAGAGTTTAAAAGAAATCAAATTAAAATGCTTAGATTTCAATGCTAAAGAAAGAGGAGGATTAAGCCTACCTACGGTAATTTGAGACTTTCCACGCAAGCTGCCTAAACTGGATTCTTGATTGGATTAAATTGCGAAACATAAAATTACTGAATCTAGAGGGCTTCAATGCCTGCTTTGAATTACACGTGTACCTTTGGTACGACAAAGATAAAATACATAAAGATTTCAAAAATCATTATATTATAAAACCTCTTCTGCAAATCTGGACAAGATATAGGAACATATTTTACCAAAAAATACCACTATGGGTCTCTTCTCACGAGGCCTTCATCAAAAGGGACAGAGTGATCAAGAAAGGATGGGTATTATACAAAGATCTGATTGATATTAAAGAAGACAAATGGCAGATAAAATCAAGAGAAGAACTTTCAAATACAGGAATTGATTGCAATTGGTTTCCATATAGACAACTTGTGGAAAGATTTTTAAAAAGATTTAAAATTGTTAGGCTTCGAAAAAGCTAAGGGAGAATTTGATGATATTATACAATCAAGCAAGGCTAAATTACTAACCAAAATTTATAAATTATTACTAAAATTAGATATGGAACAAGAAGTAATTAAACCCCAAATGATAGCTTGGTCACAAAACATTGGAAATACAATTCAATTACAAGATTGGGAGAAAACATGGACAAAATACTTAAAATTTACAAACAGTAATACACTGAAAGAAAATTATTACAAAGTCTATCTAAGATGGTATATGACACCAGAAAAGATCACCAAAATCTCTAAAAAGACATCCAGCACCTGTTGGAGATGTAAACAAAATAAAGGAACAATATTCCACATGTGGTGGAAATGTAAACCAATTCAAAAATTGTGGGGAAAAATACATTAACTAATAACAGAAACTTTAGGTATAAATTACCCTTTAAAACCAGAAATATATTTATTATATATTCTGAGTAGTTTAGAGGCCTCTATCAAAAAAATTGTAAAATACTGTTAAATAAGTTTACAGCAGCAAGATTAGTTATCGCTAAACAATGGAAATCATCTGCAGAGATAGAAATAGAAGATTGGCTCATAAAACTATATGAACTATATGAGATGGATTTATTGACACATATGGTAAATGATAAATTGATAGCCAAAAGGAAAGAAGATTGGAAAAGAATAAGCCCATTATGGGGGAAAAAGTGGGGAAACAAAGTGATACAATTTATGAAAAGCTAAAGAGAATATATGTGTATGTATATATATAAGGATATATCTTATATAAACAAAGAATAACATCGAACACTTAACAAATACTAAACGCAAAATATCAACGGTGAAATTAAACCAAGAAGGATTGATTATAGTTAAGAAAGGAAAGAGTGAATACAATATACTAGAGAGAAGTAGATAGGACATAGACAATTTCTGGTGAAGTAACCGGTGGGGAAGTCACATCTTTTTTTTTTTTTCCTGTTCTGTTATGAGGGATGTATGAATTTTATTATAAAGGGATGTATGTATCTTATTATAAGGTATCAGAAGAGTAAAGACAAAAAGAGAAAGAAGAAGAAGGCTCATAACAGGGAAGCAACAAAGTAACTCATTGATTATTAACCTATCATAGAAACATTAGTTGAAAAAGAAACACTGCTAATGTATTTGCAAGGTAACAACTGTTATTTTTATTTTTTCTTCTATCATTGTGATGTACATACCTATATCTCTAAAATTGCATATAAAAATAAAATTTAACAAATTTAAAAATTAAAATGCTTAGATTTCAACTGAATTATATTTTTTGTGGGTTTTTTCGGGCTGTGTGGCCATGTTCTAGAAGAGTTTCTTTCTGACGTTTCACCAGCATCTGTGGCTAGCATCTTCAGAGAAAGAAAATATATATATATTTGTTGTTCTTGGTTCAAGAACTTGTTTGTTCTTGAAATCAAAATGTATCATTTCAACTTGAAATTGATTGAAAAATAACCTCACTCAACTGTTTTAGCAAGTAAGAGCCTGAACACATTTCTGTTTCTATTTTTAGACAGAGCAACTTTAGTGTTAGAAATAAACAGAATAAGCATTTTTAATAAAGTACCTCATCATTACATTTTAAATGTTCACATTCTCCTAGAATTTATTTACCTTATGCATTTGTTACTCTGAAGTTGAGATGAACTGATCAAGTGCCAATTGACACTTTCCAGGAGACAGCTTCATCACCACATTAATAACTTGTTTTTCCTTTATCATCAGTATTCATTTATCCACACGTATCTAGGAACATTCTGCACAACATGGGACAAATTTGCAAACTTGGATAGCTCTGTCAATTTTTAAGTAACTGAGTTGAAAGTGTGTTGTTATTAAAGTGCTTTTTTAAATATACATCCACACTAACATTGGTACATTAAGTATTGTTAATCACATGGAAGTCAAAAGCGAGGGAGATCCAAGAGTGTCTGAATTTTCAATCCCTGCTCTTTCGATTTTTAATGTTTTTTATGGTAGTGGCAAGCAAGTAAACAAATAACATCTTATTAGATAAAAGATACACGGCATCAGGTGGCTGAATTTATATATTTAAGTATTTACATATTTGTGTAATTTATCCATATTTGCATAATTTTCATCACCCATCCACATGCTTTGCTACCTCTAGTGTGCTTTACCCGGAGATGTTTTGAAAGCCTCAGACATAATATCAGTGCTTCAAATTGTGCTTTACTATTATTCTCATAATCTCCAAGCCACTATGACCCTGGGCTGCACTGAATAAGGACTTTGAGGGTTATTGTCCAAAGGGATATCAGTTGCAAGCTCTACATAAAGTGATGCTCCTCCTGTTAAGAGAGCTGGATTACTAAGAACATATTGTTGGCTTCTTCTTTGTTATGTAATTTGCTATCTTTCAAAACAGACCCAGGATTTTCAGAAAAAGGGTTATCATCATTGACCTCTAGTGGCACATTTTAAGGTGCCAATAAGAAAGGCATTTTGAGCAAGGCTCTTTCTGTCTTTTTAAAGTTGTCTTGCCAAATCTGGCACTTTCCAGATGTGTTTCACTACAAATGGTTGGAGGTGCTGAGATTCCTGGTGCAAAGTACCTGAAAGCTGCCAGGTTAAGGAAAACCTGTTAAATTTTGTTTTGTGGTTGTATATCACTTCTTTCCATCCTCATATATATATATATATGCTGTTCACTCATCCTTTAAACTGTGGATTGCTTATATATAGTGGAAAAGCTGAATAATTAAAGTTTTGATGCTAGTGAAAGGATACCTAACCACTGCAATAGTGAAGTGCAGTATTAAGTGAATGATCATTTGGTGAATCAGGATTGGAAAATTCTCAATCAGAAATCTTTTGAGTGCCTCTGAGCATACTCGGGACATTATTTTGCACTATAGAATAACAACAATCTCTGTCTCCCCACTCACTTATAATCAAGATGTGTGGTCTCAAAAACCCAGTGGTACAGGCCAGGTCTTCCATACAAGGGCCAAGAGTCTCATATTCTATCCCTGCCACCTCAAGTTTTTAAAAAGCCCAGTCATCCTACTTCTGAGATCAACTTCAGCAATGAATAACAAGGTAAAATCTCTTATTCATTGCAACACATGAATAATTATTGTTGTTGTCGTGTGCCTTTAAGTCATTTCTGACTTATGGGAACCCTAAGACCATATCATGGGGTTTTCTTGACAAGATTTGTTCAGCAGCAGCTTGCCTTTGCCTTCCTCTTCATTGCATTAAATAGGAAACTGCTGTTAACTATAATTTTTAGTTGTTATTTATTTATTTATTAATTTATTTGCATCTCTACTTTCTTCCTTTCTAAAGGACACAAGGTGTCTACTATTAACTCAAAAATGTGTAAGTTAAACCATGTTAAGGGAAGGAGGAAATGAGTTAGCAAATTAAATTTAACTAGTTGTATCTTCACTGATTATAGCAAAGCCTTTGACTTCATAGATCATGAAAAGCTATGGAATGCCTTTAAAGACATGGGAGTGCTAACACATCTGACTATCAGGATCTAATAGCCCTGATGATGAATCTGTACTCTGTCTGGACAAGAGGCTACTGTTAGAACAGAACATGGAGAAACAGAATGGTTCCCAATTGGCAAAGGAGTCATACAAGGCTACATCCTTTCTCCCTATCTGTTCAACTTGTATGCAGAACATATTATTTTTTTAAAAAATTATTAAATTCTTTATTAGTATAAAAGACTTAAAATAACATCATACAAACTGTATGCAGAACATATTATAAGAAAAACTGGCTTGAACACAGAAGGAGGAGGAGTGGAAATGGGAGGAAGGTATATCAGCAATCTAAGATATGTAGATGACACCATAATACTAGCAGAAAACCTCACAGACCTGGAACACCTACTAAAGAAACTCAAAGAAGAAAGTGCAAAGGCAGGCTTAATGTTGAACATAAAGAAAACAAAAATAATGACCACTGAGGACCTTCACAAGTTCAACCTAGACAATGAAGAAATGGAAATAGTAAAAGAATTCCCATACCTGGGATCAATGTTGATAAAAATGGGGACTGCAGTCAGGACATCAGAAGAAGACTAAAAGCAAAGCAAAGCAACTTCATTTATATACTGCTTCATAACATGCTATCCAGTGTCTAAGTGTTTTACAACTGTAAGCTCATTGCCCCTCAACAGCTGGGTACTCATTTTAGCAACCATGGAAGGATGCAGGCCTGAATCAAGCCTGAACTCGCAACCTTGTGGTTTATGAGTGAGTGGCTGCAGTATAGGCATTTAACCACTGCACCACCAGGGCTCCCCTAAGAATGGGGAGAGTGGCTATGAAAAAACTAGAAAAGATTCTAAATTGTTTAACATTTACATGAAGCCGCTGGGAGAGATCATCCGGAGATATGGGGTGCGGGGTTATCAATATGCCGATGACACCCAACTCCTTTTCTCTATGTCTCTGACTACTGCGGTGACTAAGGATGGTGTCGCTCCTCTGGATGCCTGCCTTGGGTTGGTAATGGGCTGGATGAGGGAAAACAAACTCAGGCTGAATCCAGAGAAAACAGAGGTACTTGCGATAGGAACCCCTGGCCCAGGAAGGGAGTTTTGTCATCCACTCCTGAATGGGGTCACACTTCCCCTAAAGGACAACGTACGCAGTCTGGGAGTACTCCTGGACTCATCGCTGCAGTTGACATCTCAGGTAGATGTGATGGCCAGGAGTGCTTGGAACCAACTGTGCCAACTGCGCCCCTACCTGGACCAAGTAGGGACCTTGAAGCAGTAGTACTTGCCCTGGTAATCTCTCGCTTGGATTACTGTAATGTGCTCTACATGGGGCTACCTTTGTACCAAGTTCGGAAGCTTCAACTGGTCCAAAATGCAGCCAACTGCGCCCCTACCTGGACCAAGAGGGACCTTGAAGCAGTAGTACTTGCCCTGGTAATCTCTCGCTTGGATTACTGTAATGTGCTCTACATGGGGCTACCTTTGTACCAAGTTCGGAAGCTTCAACTGGTCCAAAATGCAGCAGCCAGGTTTCGTCGCCGGAACATCCAGAGCAGACCATATTACACCGGTATTAAAAGCTCTTCACTGGCTGCCGATTAGCTTCTGGGTGCAATACAAAGTGTTGGTTATTGCCTATAAAGCCCTATATGGCTTGGGTCCGAGTTACTTGAAGGAATGCCTCTCCCCACACAATCCACCCCACTTGCTCAGAACATCAGGGAAGAAATTATTAAATTATCATAATACTAAATGGATTTCTACTTCCCAAAAATCATTCACGGACGCAGCCCCTAAATTATGGAATGGCCTGCCAGAAGAGATCCGTATTATTCTCACACTGGAGGCCTTTAAGAAGGCACTCAAAACGGAACTCTTCCGGCGAGCCTACCCACCTGACCTCCCTAATTGAAGTATAAGATCAAAGACCTCCTGGGTGAAAAGAAAGATCACCATCACCCAGTTTGACATCGGTACCGGTAATTTTACTGTAATTTTAATAACTTTGTAATTTTATTGTAATTTTAAAATTTAATTGTATTAATTATGTTGCTATTTTTGTTTTGTCACTTTATTTTGTTGTGGTTTTATTGTTATGTTTTAGTTAGTTGTATTTTCTTTTATCTTGCACTCCCACCTCGATCTGCTGGAAGAGGTGGGATATATAAATAAACTACATATATAACTATATATATATATAGGAAAGATATACAACTCAGTACAAAAGTTAGAATCGTACAAGCCATTGTATTCCCTATTACCATGTATGGATGTGAGAGATAGACAGTTAAGAGAGATGATAGGAAGAAAATCAATTTTGAAGTGTGGTGATGGAGAAGAGTGCTGAGGATCCCATGGACAGCCAAAAGCTGCCCCGGTGCATTACGCAGAGGGGCAGGATTATTATTATTATTATTATTATTATTATTATTATTATTATTTCATGAGAAGAGGGGACCCTTTGGAAAAAACAATAATGCTGGGGAAGGTGGGGGGAAATAGGAAAAGAGGAAGGCCACATGCTAGATGGATGGACTCTATTAAGGAGGTCACAGGTATTAAGGGGTTGCAGGAATTAAGCAGAGTAGTGGAGATGTCTCATCCATAGGGTCATCATGAGTCGAGATCAACTTGAGACCAGTTAACAACAGCCATCTGTACTCCAATAATGAGCTCCTGTTCACCAACAAATTAATTTGGTAAGGCTGGTTGAGGTAACTAATTAACACATCACTAGATGTAATTAATTATTTCTGAGCTTTGATGGAATCAATGTAATATTTGCTTTATTTAAAAGTACTGTAATGTACAGATAAGTGCCAAACTTATGTAAAAGCCAGGAGAGAGTTGGTTCACTTGCCTTTTGTGGCTACTTTTTTTTAGTTGGCTTCTTGTAGGCTGAGGTGGGGTCTCATGATTTGAACTGGGTTTGTGGTTTCATTAAGCCTTCCCACACCAATAATTAGAGCACTGATATAAATCCTAAATGAAGGTGAGTCTTTCCAGGAGGCAGTAGATCCAATGAGATCTTATGCACCCATTCCATCTGAAATCTCAAAAAGTCTACATTTCCAGTTAATTCAAGGTTCAAATGAATAACTCAATTTACCTGCCTTTCTATGTGTCCGCATGACTTGAAGAAAGACTATTTTCTCTCATACACCCTGCATTGTGTTATATAGTTGCAGATCAATTGCTTACTCAGGTAACATATAACCTCACTGACATTAAATGTTGTGCTTTCCAGCAATCGTTTGTAAACTACAATTACTGGATTCAATTTCTCTGAGGATACAATCAGTGCTTTGAACACTGAAGGAGTGGATGAGATACTCAGAGCTGATGGGTCATACGAGTAAGGCGTAATTGCAGATATTGCAACTGAAAATAGTCCAGCAGAGCAAAAATGGTATTAGACTACAACAGTGAAAATGGCCCTATCAATTTATTTAATATTTAAATTCTACAATCCTTCCACAAGAAGAATTATCACTCAGTTTTCACATTGGGATAAGTCCACAGAGCTAGTTGAGCATGAGCATATAAGTAAAATTGTAATTGATGAGAAATCACATGACGGTCATCTTGGCTGCAGAAAATTAAATCTATCCTTTGGAAGGGCATGTTTTTAAGTGAAAACAGGATAGTGAATGCTCTCATATAAATTTCCTGCATATAGCAGGAGTTTCTGGAATTTGCAAGATATACAGTGAAACGGTTAAAGTAACATACAGTAGTGATGATAGAACATTCATCTTAAATATCTTAACTCTCTCTGTGTTTGTGTGTGTGTATACACACCTTCAAGTTGCCTGTCTACATATGGTGACCCCATGAATTTCATAGGATTTTCTTAGGCAAGAAATACTCAGAGTTGGTTTTGCCAGTTCCTTCCTCTGAAATATACAGCCCTTGGTTTTCATTGGCAATTTCCCATTCAAGTATTACCCAGGGCTGATTCTACTAGATCAGACAGGATCTGGAACCTTACCCACATGTTTACCTGAATCAAGGTATATTTTAGCCATCTGTGAAGCCAGATTTAGCTAATCATTTCAGACAACTTGTGGAACCAATATATCTAAATATCTAAGACTCCTTAGTAGAATTAGGGGGAAGATTATCCTGTGCAAATTAACCAATTGCACTGACCTTTAGGCTTAAAACTACATTTGGGTCAGAAAAACTGTGTCAAAGATGTCTGGCACTACTTCCTCTTTTAAGAAGGAAATTGGTAACCTGACCTAAATCCTTGCAATGTAATGCAGATATTGCTTCCTTGTGGAATCACAGAATCAGAGTTTGAAGAGACCACAAGGGCCATTCAGTCCAACACCATGCCATGCAGGGATACACAACCAAAGCACTCCCAAAAGATGACTATCCAGACTCCGTCACTCTCTGAGGCAGTGTGTTTCACTATCAGACAGCTGTTATTGTCAGGAAGTTCCTAATGTTGAGGTGGAATCTCTTTCCTGTAGTTTGAACCCATTACTCCATGTTCTAGTCTCTAGACCAGCAGAAAACAAGCTTGCTCCATCTTCAATATGACATCCTTTCAAATATTTAAACATGGCAAGTATGTCACCTCTTAATCTAATCTTCTCCAGGCTAAATATACTTAGCGCCTAAGCAACTCCCCATAGGGCATGGATTCTAGACCTTTCACCATTTTAGTCCCCCTTCCTCCAGACACACCCCAGTTTGTGGTGTCCAAAACTGGACACAATATTCCAGGTAAGATCTGGCCAGAGCAGAATAGAGTACCACTATTATTTCCCTAAGTCTAGACACTATACTTCTATTGATGCAGCCTAGAATTTCATTGGCTTTCTTAGCTTCTGCATGACATTGCTGACTCATGTTCAACCTTTCACATGTACTGCCATCAAGCATATGAGGTGGCCATAGCCAGCAGTCACTCCTTTTTGACTAGATGTATTACAATGTATTGATTTTAAAATGGGGGGGGGGGATCTTTGATATTTGTAGTCGTGTATGTACTTTTAAATTATGCTCCTCTAAAACATTATAGGAAACTTCCTCTATGGCTATCTCCTCAGGAGGTGGTATTTGGAAGAAGTAAAAATGAGAATAGAAAATGGATCAGATATCAGGATATAACCAAAAAAGATGAAAAAGGAAATCGAATAATGGGGGAAAAAAGAACAATTGGACTCAGAAGGAATTGAAAACAGTTGGTTTTTATATCTACAATTAAAAGAAAGATTTAAACTGGATATGAAAACAGTTGGATTTGAAGGCCAAAATACGGAGTTGGACAAAATTATAATGGATAAAGAAGGACATGATATAAAGAAATATTACAAATTATTTATAACCAGAAATTTGGAAAGCGATTTGATTAAGCAAGTTATGATAGATTGGGCAAGAGATATGAAGAAAAGTATAAGTATCGAAAGTTGGGGGGAAACTTGGACCCAAACGCATAAATTCACAGCTTGCCAAGACTTTAAAGAGAACTTCTTGAAAATGATGAACAGATGGTATCTCACGCCAGCTAAGATAAATGCAATATATAAGACAGGCAAAAGGGAATGCTGGAAATGTGAGATGAAGAAAGGGACATTATACCACATGTGGTGGCGATGCCCAAAAGCTAAAAGATATTGGAAAAGGATAAGAAGAACAATAAATGAAGCATTAGGTATAAAAGTACCGAATTGCCCGAAAATCTTTTTACTTAATATGTTAAACGAAATAGATAAGAAAACAGAGAAAAAATATGGACATATTCTCCTCTATATGATTTCAGTTGTGAGGTTAACCTACGCGAGATGTTGGAAAAACACAGAAATCCCTAAGATAGGAGAGTGGTTTATAAAATTGAAGAAAGCTATGAGAATAGACATTCTTACAGCATTAAGGCAAGATAAGGCAGTTGATAAAATTAAGAAACAATGGGAACTAGTAGAGGAATATATAGAAAAGGAAATGAATAAGAAAAAGAGAAAGTGAGAAGATAAAGGGAATAAGATAAAAGGTTAAGGCTTGAGAATGAAAGAGTGCAAGAATATGAAGAATAGATAGAGGCATAAGCAATGAAAAATAGATAATATGTAAAGAAATAGAGAAGGAAAAATAATAGAATTAGAAGGGTTAAATGATACAAAAAGGAATATTACAATGACGTAAGAATACAATATAGGAAAAGTAAAGGAATATATGGAAATATAATAAAATGTTACCAAAATTGTTTATCTTAAAAGTAGGGAACAGGAAATAAGATAGGAAGATATAGCTAGTCTCAGTAGATAAACAGTGAAGAGAGATGATATAGGAAGCATAAAGAAGGCAAGTAAAGTTAGCCCAAACTGGGAAGAAAGAAAATATAAGAAACAGTAATTAAAGATATTTTTGTTGTATTTTTTATTGTATGTAAGTATGTAAGTTAAATCAAAAGTAGATTGGAAATTATGATTAAATAAGAGGACAGGTTTGAATGGTTGTTTCTCCTATCTATATGATAGTTTTGTTTGTGTATTTGTTTGTATTGTTTGTATGTTTGTATAAGTTTTTAATCTTAATAAAAAAATAAAAAAATATGCTCCTCTGATTTGTAACTTAATTGTTGACAACAGTTGTCTGTCCATATGGGAAAAAATGGTACTGCAAGAAATGGTCTTTTACATATTAAAAATGACTATGAGGCTATGAATAGGAAGCTAAAAGACCTTTGGGCAAAGGGTATTATTTTATGAACGCTTCCTGTTGATACACACAATCTAAGAATAGAATAAAGAAAACCAGAAGTAAACAACCATCTCCTTAGATAATGCCCCCAGAAAAGATTTTGCTTCTTGAACCATGGTCTGCCCTTTCATGAAGAAGAATGTCTGGCAATAGATGGGTTGTCTCTCACAGTGTTTAGTAAGAAAATATTTGCAGGATTCTCAAGTCTGATCAAGAGTGCTCAAACTAAGCTATGTGGGAGAAGACAGTATTCCAGAGGGCAAGGAGACACCAAGTATTAGGGAGAATAGCCTCAATGACACAGAGAATTTGTATGATAATACAGAAACCCAACAGTAGACATTTTGAAAAAAGAAGGCTGGAGAGAATGACTCATGATTTTAAATGTCTTTATGCTCATGAACAGAGCATGGGGAATAAACAAGATGAACTTGAACTCTAAACTCAGGAAAGTAAATACAATTTAGTAGGCATCAGTAAAACCTATTGGGATTAGACTCATGATTGAAACATAGGGCTAGAGCAGAAAAAAGTGGCTTGATCCTGGTTTTTCTGAAAGCAGGTCGAAAGCCTGCTATCCACACAGTCTGATGCCAAGATGGGCTAAACACCCAGTCTGTCCACACCATGCAGCATCAAGCTGCGCTGTGTTTGGTTGTTGTTGTTGTTGCTTCTTCACCATGCATGTGCCCATTGCACAAACACACCAGCTGCAACCTCCAGTTACCTCCCTCTTCCCACCTATGTGCGATCTGCAGCTTGTACCATGTATTAGTGCGTTGGTGGGCCGAGTTATACATTGGCAAAGCACAATCATGGAGAGCCCCCCATAGATTTCCCCTTCACACACACCCTTCACCCCATCCCCACCTGTTAGAACTCCTTGAGTGTAAGAACTCTTTGACAATGGAATAGAGTGACTTGGAAGGTGGTGAATTCTCTTTCTTTGGAGGTCTCAAAACAGACATTTCCTTCTTTCCCTCTCTTTCCTTGCCATTCTGTTATAAAAATCCAATAAAAATATTTTAAAATTCTATTAAGGACGGGTACACAGATACACTACAATAGATCTATCCAGATTTAGGAAAGATAGCGATCATTTGGTTGTCCACATTAGTTTCTCCAGACTAATTTCCTGCTATATAGCCTCTTATAAACCAATGCATTTATTCCAATAGAGGTGTCAGCTGATTTCCAAGAGGCATGAATTCGAAGCCACTATCATATAACCTATGCAGGAATGAGATATTTGCTCATACAAAGAATACTAATTTATCATACCTTGATGTTCAGTTCAATCTATACTACTACACTGTGGCATAGTTTTAATATTCTCTTTAATTCATTTTACATCCATCAGTTAATGCAAACCCTTCCTCCAGAACTTGCTCAGCAAATAGTATATGCTCAATATGATATAGAACTAGGAACCAAATGATTTTACATGGTTCTTCCAAATGAGTTGGTTTCATTCATGGGAAAACAGACTCAATGCCTTGATTCCTCTCCTATGTAAGCTAGGTGAAATTCTAGTAAAAGACAGCTGTTTTGAACCAAGAGAATATTGCTGTGCAAAGAAGGAACAGGTCTTTATATTTTAAAATGTCAGAAACATGTCCTGGTTTCTACCAAAGCTCTCATAAATGATATATTATAACATAAAAATGTTCTTCACTCTCACTCAACTATAAATAAATAAACCCCTGCTAGCACAGCCCCTACTCCAAAGCAGGAACAAAAGCAAACATCTCTAGCATTTGAGATTCAAAAAGGTTTTGTATCTCCTTTGCTACTATCACCCCTAACCCTCAGTTCCTATAGATAAAAGGGCTTCCTGTTCAAATATTTATTTATTATTTCTCAGTTGGTACTGGACTTGATTATTGTATTGTAGCAAAAATATTTTTGATATTATATTTATTATAGCATGAGCTGTCATAGACTATTATCTAGATTACAAAAGTTCATGCTAAAATAAATTTGCTAATCTTTAAGGTGCCACAGAGATCTTTGGTGTTTTAGCATCAAGCGACTAACACATCTACACTTGGGATATTGTCTTGGTTTCATCCATCCATAAATTCAAAGAAAGCTGTGGAATTTCGGGGTTTTTTTAAGAAATCTACAATTAAACATTTACAATTAAACCTACTTTGCAGGTTGTCATTTAATTGGACAGTAACCACATGTTAAAGACATAATGACATTAAAAATATAAAAGTATCAGAAAAGTAGTAAATAATACAGTGTAGTTTACAAAAATTAATTCTGTAGTGTAGTAGTAATGAATTACTCTTACATCTTTCCAATAAGCTGCATGATAATTTAGGTTTTAAAGTAACTTTTAAACTCAGATCCACCAAAATACACTATTAGCACATAGAAAATAAACCAGTCAGAATAAGGTAAAGCTAGAACTCTCATATCTGACACAGAGTTTTCCGTTTCTCATAGAAATTTACATATGTATTTTTCATATGAATCTTCACTGGGGGATAAAATGGTTGACCACTTGTATTTGAACCATGCCACAAACTGCTACACAGTCAGTTTGTTTTCCAGAAATCAGAAGGTAAAGTTGTGTCTGAAATATACTGCTACAGAGTGCAAGGAAACCAACATATTACACACTAGCAATAATTAACAGCAATGAAACAGTCTCTTGGCATACATACCAAGATGTGCTAGTCCTAAAGAACATTCAAGTTCATCTAAACACTATGGCAGGGGTAGGCAACCTTTCCCATTTAAGGGCCGAGGGACTTCAGCTCCCAGAATCCCAGGAACTATTGGCCAACATGGCTGAGGCCACATCACTTCCTTATGCATGCCTTGTTAAATATTTCTTTCTTAGCTGTATTTGGATGCTCGCTTATAGTTGATGAGTGGCTGACATTTCCCTTGGGTATCAGAAATAAAACCTTTCTTTAGGCACATGTGCACATCACAGCCAATCAGAAAAATGTATTGTGATCCACTACAACATGATATTGCTTCATTTTGGATTGTCCCATCATCATTTTTCAAGAATTAGCTAAATTGCTACTGCTGTTGTCTCTGAGAGATCCTTTTCCAGTGTTATACACACCCATTACTGCTGCTACCCAACAGCTGTTTGACAGATCCCATCAGTAGTAATGGTATTGATGGACAGTGAAGAAAGCTAACAGGAAGGAGATTAACTCAAAGCCCAGGGCCAGAGAACCAGGAAGGGCAGCTGTGCACTCTTGTCATCTGCTCTGGCCCCAGGCTTCCTTCCCCCTCCCCCACCAGAACGTGACACTCAGCATGGGGATACAACTGCTATATACTTATATATTCAGTAGTGGAATCTTTGGTTCTAATTTTGCAATTGTATATCACATTGTGTATTGTATGTTTCTTTTGAAACATGAAAATTTTGTCATTTTTGAGGCTTTATAAACAGTTTTGAATATTGCACAGTCACAGCTTTTGATATACTTTATAAATTCACAACACATTTCTTGATACATAATAGCATTTACACCTGTGTAGATCAGCAATAGGTGTCCAGCCTTTACATTTGAGTTGCATTTGAGTACTACAACTATTCACATTCTGACATGCTCAGATAGTCACACTTTGGACCTAAGTATCCTAATAAGTATTATGGAGATATCTCCCCATTGATACGCACTGCACATTCCTCAGCATCCTGCTTCAGCAAGCCTTTATCAAAGATAAAGATGTGTCTTACCACAGCTGGTGGTCTTCTTTCTCAACCAATCCAAACAGAGTTTACACTGGCTTTTCTTCCACAACTGTACTATTTTGTGATATTGGCAATCTCCCCAGGGAAACAAAATGACAGTGAATCTCACACTCAGCAGATGAGAGCCACCTCTCCCATCATCAATCTGCCTGCCTTCTATAATATGCTTCCCTTATGGAACAATTTTACTTTTCTCAAATGTCTTTCTATGCTGCAGCAATGTTTGTGATCACTTTTATCCCAGTCCCCTGAAACACTTCAATAACTTTACAAAAGTTACTGAGCCCTAGAAGAGGAACTGCTTCTCTTGAATTGGCATGCTATAATGTCGCACCAGACTTCAAAATCTTCAACACTATGAGCTTCAACATCCATAACCCTCCCATCCTTTTGATATAACCAGAGGAAAAGAATTATGGGATTTGTCCTCTAAAATATCTGGAGGACTTAAGGCTGTCCAGACCTGATGTAGCAGATGGGAAGAATTCTTTTGACTATACGTCCTATGAAAAGGCCAGTAGATATAAGAAAGCATATATGATCATGACTATACAGTCACCCCTCCACATTTGTAGGGATTAGGAACCAAGGACCCTCACAAAAGTGGGAAAACCATGAATATGTTGCTCTCCCAACATGAATGATAAAGAGTCCTCTCTCACCAAGAGCACCACCCCTAACTCTCTTTGCAACCTTGAAACACATATCCTCCCCCATATTTTCAAGGTGCTTCCACTTTCAATCTGAGACTAGCAGCCATAGCTGCAAAGGACCCACCTTCTCTCCTCCTCCTCCTCTCTCCTGCCCAGCCAGACAAAAGAAACACTGTATCTTTCCCCACTTTGCCAAACTTTTTATTCTCCTCATTTCCAAAGTCTTTCCACTCTGAATCCAATATTTGCAGCCATCACCACAAAGGGAAGGTATGGTATTGCTTTTGTCTGGCTGGGAAAGCGGGAGGAGGAGGAGGAAAGAGAAGTTGGGTTTATTTTATTTTCCTCCACTTTCCCAGTGACCCATCCATGCTTCATTTAGATTTATCTATCAGATTAATATCTTCTTGTTCTCTGGCAGTTGGAATTGTTTCTCTTTTTAATATACCCTGAAAGCTGTGGTTAAATAAATTACTAACTTCAGTATGGAAGTTTCCATTGTCCACTTTTATTCTTCAGTAACTAAAAGAGAAAAAGAAAGAGCAACACTCAATAAAACAGACCTGTTGCCCATAAGCTATCCTAGTTGCATAACGAATGCTCCCCATCAAAAGAAAATTAAAGACTTTCTCATCTGGATTTACATTAACAGCATTCTTTTTAAAAAGGATCCCAATGATGTAAAATATCTATGTGTGAGAAAGGGGGAGGTATATGTTTGAGAAAAGCTGTAAGAGCTTAAATATCATCTCATTGTGTACATGGTGCGTTATATCACAGGTTCCAGTAATAGACAATACACAGGAGACAAGATTCTCCTGATGTATTGTTTTGTGTTTTGTTTTCTCTTAACTGAACAGCAGCAACAGGGGATCACCAGGCTGAGTAGGAAAATAGCAGGGAAGGTGAGGATATTTAACTCTTCCTTCTGTTGCATGACTGCTCAAAATCACTCTCATTCCAAGTTATTTTCCCCCAGCATAGGAGGAAGAACCTAAATCTAATTGCTAGTATAAATTAGAGTAAATCCATTGATTCAATGATATTTACATATCATTTAGCAATAATTTTGGCTATTCTACTCTAACTGATACTAACAATTAGGTCTCTTCTTTAATAAGGAAGCAACAGTGGGGGGGGGCAGTCCTTTTCTGTCTCTGCTCTTCCATTTCTAATCCCAGCCTTCAGGACTACTTTTCACTGAAAATCAATAAACAAATACTAAGGAGCAGAACTGTGCTACAAATGTCATATGGAAAGTGGGATGTACAATTGGGCTCATTTCCAGGGGGAGAAATTATCTGTCTCTGTTGTTTCAGAATGCAAGAATGAGATTACACGATTGATTCCATTATACAATTTTAAAACTGTCTTTTAGGACTACTACATCAAAAACAGTCCCTAAATACCCTAAATGCTCTAGATTTCTTCTGATTGTTTCCATTAGTTATCCCAAATTATTACCTGAATCTGGCTTCACTGGTGGCTAAAATATACCTTGATTTGGATAAATATGTGGATAAAGTGCACTGGGGATGAGTGCATTGATAAGAGATATCTTCATCTGGAGAGCCAGTGTGCTGTAGTTGTTTGAGCATTGGACTGTCATTCTGGAGACCTGCTAGCGTATTGTATTACCCTCTTAAAATGGGGCTAGCTCTCTTTAACTGCTCTGGCTGCCTCCTGTTGCATTCTGGGAGTTGTAGTTTAAGAAGGGGCATTTAGAATATTAAGCCAGGTCTCACTGAACTACAAACCCCAAAATGCAACAAGAGGCTGTCAAAGCAGTTAAAGTGACCGAGCCCCATTTTAAGAGGGTAATGTGATAAGCTAGCTGTGGTTTGATATCCCTGCTCAGCCATGAGAACCCTGGTGAGTTACACTCTTTCAGCTTCAGAGGATGGCAAGGGCAAACCTCCTCTGAAGAAACCTTGCCAAGAAAACCCCATGACAGGCCTTACCCTTGGCCTCCATCTGTCCTCCTGCCATGCCCAAATGTGTGGCTACGGAGGCCAAGGTGGCAGCAGCAGCCCCAATCCCCCCAGCCCCTGGTGAGGCCTCCTAGACCCTCAGCCTCCCTCCTGCCCTCCCACCATGCCCACCAGTGCAGCTAAGAAGACCAAGGTGGCAGCAGCAACTCAATCCCCCCAGCCCCCAGTGAGGCCCTTGGCCTCCCTCCTGCCCTCCCGCTGCACCCACAAGCACATCTAGAGATGCCAAGGTGGCAGTGGCAGCCCCAATGCCCCTAGTTCCCAGTGAGGCCTAGTAGGCCCTCAGCCTCCCTTCTGCCCTCTCACTGCATCCACAAGTGCAGCTAGGGATGCCAAGGTGGCAGTGATAGCCCCAACCCCCCCCCCAGCCCCCAGTGAGGCCTACTAGGCCTTTGGCCTCCCTCCTGCCCTCTCTCCATGCCCACAAACGTGGCTAGGGAGGCCAAGGTGGCAGCGGCAGCCCCAATCCCCCCCAGCCCCCAGTGAGGACTACTAGACCCTTGGCCTCCCTTCTGCCCTCCTGCTGCGCCCACAAGCATGACTAGGGAAGTCGAGGCAGCAGCAGCATCCCCAATCAGGAGAGGCCTAGCAGGCCCTGGGCCACCCACCGCTGCACCGGAAATGTGGTAAACAGCAGCAGCAGCCCCAGTCCCAACCCCTCCAAGAGGTCTAGCAGGCCTGCTGGGCCTCCTTGCCACCCATCAGAGTGCGGGCACATGCCCAAAAAGAGTCAGCAACAGCAGTAGGCATAGGCCCAGGCCCAACCTCTCCCCAGCCCAGCAAGGGCTCCCGAGCCCTATTGGATCTCCTTCCTGCTGTGCCACCTCTCTAAGCCTGCCTCCGCAACTCTCTCTCAGTCTCAGCACTGGGGAATGGAAAAGCTCCTCCTCCTCTGGCCGTGGCAGCCTCTCCCACCAACATGGCCACTGCCCCTTGGAAAGGGTAGGCCAGAGGAAAGGCAAGAACTGGGACATTCTTTTAAAGCTGAGATGGGCTTCCCAAAGACTTAAAAATCAGGATTGTCCCACCCAAAACAACTTTATGGCAACCCTATTCCCACCAAAGTGTACTTATTTATCTACTTGCATTTGCATGTTTTCAAACTACTAGGTTGGCAGAAGCTGGGACTAGTGACAGGAGCTCACCCCCATCATACATGGAGGTAAGGGGCTAGATTTTGCTATTGTTGTTGTCTGCCTCCAAGTCATTTTTTTACTTACAGCAACCCTAAGGTGAACCTTATCATGGAGGTTTCTTGGTAAGTTTCTTCAGAGGGGGTTTGCCACTGCCATACTCTGAGGCTGAAAGAGTATGACTTGACCAAGGTTGCCCAATGAGTGGAAATTGAACCCTGATCTCCAGAGTTGTATTCCAATGCTCAAAACCACTATAGCACACTCGATATATAGGAACAAAAAAGTCCCCCAATCCCCACTTACTGGGCAGCAACCATTGTGATCGATGGGGGGGGGCTGTTTCTCTGTTACTGAGCAAGTGGCTCACTGACATTCTCAACCCTCCCCTCTCATGCAAATGATCGCAACAGCAATGCTGCTTCTGCCTAATGCAATAAAGATCATTCACAAAAATGGGGTGGTTGGGTTTACTCATGTGCTTCCTGAGAAAAAGGGATGCAGAACCTGGTAAGTGGGGCTTGCGGGGGTGATCTGGGATCCATTACATAGCTATGTAACTACAGTGGTTACACAACAATACAGTGCACAGAGGATTCTGGCTTATTGGGTTTTTTTCCTCCAGGGTTGTATGTAGATTGGGGTCATAGGGCATGCCTCCCAAAACAAGACCCCATTATGGGTTCTCTACACCCAGTCCTCCCAGTTCAATGGTTGTACTCACAATGGTGGGAACAAAATTAACCAAATTGCATCAACCCAGCACAACCTGCCCTTGCAGGAAGAGTTGTTGATTTATTTATGGTTGTGTTGTATTAGCAGAGATCTCATGCCGAAATGCCAGACATCCATCCATCAGCCAGCTCCGTCTGGAACTGAGTTGAGCTGACCTCATCACGATGGTATGCAGCTCCTCGTAGTTTCAAGCACTTTGCCATTATTAATCCAGCCCAGAACAGAGAGTTCTTCATTAGAAGGTTTTTATTCATGATTACATTGTAAAAAGAAAAACTATTTACATATCCATCATTCAGGTATAAAGAACCTTGAACCTCACACACAGAAGACAGTGTAATAATTTGTGAGAACAAAGGAGGCTCTTAGCCAAACCCCAAACTCCTCCCATGGATGGATACCTCCATAGACAATTTGCTGAATAGCTTCTAACCCAGCCTCTAACCCAGCCTCTTGCTATGAGTCATGTGATCCTTGTTCCCAGACAACAAAGATGATCTCATTGTTTAGGTGCTATCTGTCTGTTCCCAGAACACTGACCTTGTGTGAAATTGTTTACACATTTGCCACCTGCAGGCTCCAACTCTTTTCAGTAGAAATTTTCCCACATTTCCACTTTTGACTACATATACCAACACTCCTAACAAGAGTAGCCATCTGCTGCAATGCATTGCTCTACTTTTTACTCTCATTTTGAAGTCATTTTTTTCAAAGGAAAATATCTGCAAAACTATGAATAATTCTTCAAGATGCTACGGTAGTATCTTTGTAATTTTTCCTCAGAGCAACATCACTCCACTGACCTCTCCCCCACACATGCTGAGAGATTAAATTCTAGAGAGATTAAAAAAATCATTTTTAAAATGTGAATTGACATTGGGGAAGAATGAAAGGACCATGTGTGGAATGCAAAGCAGAGATACATCTGGAGGCAAAATGGGGTGGGCAGTGGAGGAATCATTCATACCTCCAATTAATGTCACAACAGACATTACAAGCATCTACAAATGAACCAATATGTGCCATCTTTTTATCGAGGTTTTTGAAAAAGTCAGAAGAGCACTGAGTGGGGGAAACAACAAGAGGTGACATGACATATCAAGAAGTTACATTAAACAATGTAACACAGTTCACTCAAAATGATCCTGTCTGGATGAGACCTGAGATTTTAGTTTGCAGATTTTTCATTTCACATTATATTTCACTTATTTAAAAATTCATGTTACACATTTGAGTTTTCTATTAGGTGGCTTTTCTGCCTCAGCAACATCTGCTGCAGCATCTTGCCCTCTATCCATACAGTTTTTCATCATTTTATCATATTTTAAAATTCTGACTTCCCTTCTGCCACGTTTGCATCGTGGCTCAGATTTTTTCTTCTTTTTTAACTTTTATAATCACACATTTCTTTGTCATTTTAGAGGATATGCATGAAAAATAATATCATGAAAAGAGAAGGTGATAGAGGATTTGCAGGCACCCTGTTAAAAGTCATTGTGGCAGTAAGGAAATCATATCCAAGTATTTAATGGTGCATAGCATAGTTAATAAGAGCAAAGCTGTGAACATAATTTAAATCACACCATTCTTGTTACCTTACTGTTCCCATTGGGGTAGAAGGGCTGAATTTTCTTGACTGCCTTATGAGAGTTATTGGGTGTGAACCAGAACCAGGAGAGCTCAGTTACTAGGATTTTGAGTGGATCCAACTCTACGTTAAGATATTTTGTCACAGCTAGTAGGTAACCTGAGTCAGACAGCCATTATGCCAGCAAATAGGGCTGTGGAACCAGAGGTTACACGGCTCACTGGTTGGCCAACTTTGGCACAGGGTGATGTGACCCTAATGTTGAGTTAGAGCACTCCCCCAGCTAGCTGGGATATGAAAGACTAAAGCTCCCAAACTGACTACTATAGTAAAGTGCATACGAGAACAGTATGTTGACACAGAAGCAGAAACTGCAAGTATGGGCTGAAGTCTCTTGCCTTTTGAGATTTATGGGATGTAAACCAAAAGCAAGAGACCATAAATGGAAGGTAGGCTGGATGGATGAAGCCTTCAGTTAAGACAAGCACTCTGTCTACTGGGCACCTTTTGAATACTGCAATAGTATTTAAAATTACTGCTTCTTTTTTGGGAATTTGTATTGTGGACAGATTTTTAATAAAGCTTGATTCTCACCATGTGCTTTACTGTTCTGCTATAATTTTGAGGCAGTATAGGAGTAGCACACTGGCTATGCTAAAGATGAAGTTCATAGGATGTACAGTGGACCCTCCACATTCACTGCAGCTAGGGGCACAGGATCCTGTGAAAGTGGAAAAACTGCAAATAAAAAAAAAACTATTTTTTTTAATCTGAGAGAACACCTTTCTAGGAATCAGTAGGTCCTCCAAGGCAAGGTCAAGATCTGCCAGAAGTTGACCATGAAAGTGGACTGGAGGACCTACAAATGCCTAGAGAAGTGTTCTCTCTAGGAATCTCCTAGACCTAACCTCCTGCATGACTTTCAGCAGAAGTTGACAATAGAATCAAACTGGAGGACCTAGAGATTCCTAGACATTAATCCATGAATATTCAAATCTGCAAGAGTCAAAACCGCAAATGTTGTGGGCAGACTGTTTTTCCATAGTATCCCAGAAACCTAGGAAGTGCACAACCACATCTCCCCCACTATCCCATATAGCAATGCTTTAATAGTATTTTGTGCAATTCATTCCCCCTAACTGGAATGTTTGGTTTCCCCTATGACAATTTTGCTACATCCTGGACAAGTAAATCTAAAGAAGAATAGAAACACATTTCAATCTTCATGGTTTTAAAAAGTGAAAGATTTCTCAAGAGAGGCAAAAGAGATTTTGTATGCATTGCTCATCCAAATCTTATGGATATGTGTGCACAAGTAGAACTGAAGCAGAGGTCAGAGCAGAATAAAAGGGGGAATGCATCAAACACTGTTTTATGCATGTCTGCATTTACTGAACATCTCATCAAGGAGCTGTGTCACAAGGGGAATGAGTGTGGAATTGTTTTCTAAAAGTCTTCATTAACTGAAAATTTCATCCTGCCAGATAACAGGACAAATGGGCTGTTCATCCACTAAGATGCAAACAATCCATCCAACACTTCCACTTTTTAATATTCCATACACAAGGCAGCAGGCATGATTATTTTCAGTTTTGTGGACTTAAAGAAATGGGCAAAAACCCATCATGAAGGAGGACAATAGCCTTCCAGATGGACAAAGCTATTCGCTGCCATCTTATGAAAGTGAGGGAAATCTGGCAATAAGATTTTTTTAGCACATTTTTATTTTGCACATGAAGATGAGACAAGTTAAGAGTCCCTTTCAAAGACTCTGATTTGTTAGTTTTAACAGTCACAGAGAGCTTGAACACAAAGAGAACTCCACTTCAGACTTCCTTGATCAGTTCAGAAAGGTCTGAAGCTGATGAAGTAGAGCAGTGATGGCACACCTTTTAGAGACCGAGTGCCCAAACACAGTGGCATTCATGCACCAGGTGTCACCAGATGCCAGGGCCAGGGACTTCCAGGGATGGGACTTCTGGGGGTGAAACTTCCAGGGGAATCCAAGGCATACTCTCTCAGCCTCAGGCTAGCAATAGCAAACCCTCCTCTGACAAATCTTGCCAAGAAAGCTCCATGATAGTTTCACCTTAGTGTCACTATAAGTCAGAAATGACTTGAAGGCACCACACAGACAGGTCATACTCTCTCAGCCTCAGAGAATGGCAATGGAAATCCCCCTCTGACTAAGCTTGCCCCATGATAGTTTCACCTTAGGGTTGCCAGAAACCAGTGCTCAGAAGGGAGGGAAACTGCTTGGAGGCACACAATAACAACAACAACAACAACAACAACAATAAGCATAATAAAGCACAGAAGGCACATCACAAGAACAAAGAGAGCCAGTGGTTTCAGCGTGCAACTCTGGAGACCAGGGCTTGAATCCCAGCTCAACCATGAAACCCACTGGGCAAGTCACACTCTCTCAGCCTCAGAGGAAGGCAATGGCAAATCTCCTCTGAAGAAATCTTGTCATGGGTGGCCTCATTACACCTCACAAAACTACAGTTCCCAGAATCCCATAGCATGGAACCATGGCAGTTAAAGTGGTGTCAAACTGGATTATTTATGCAGTGTGGATAGCCTCATTATACCTAAAAAACTACAATTCCAAGAGTCCCATTGCATTGAACCATGGCAATTAAAGTGTTGAGGAAACTAACCCAATTTAACATTCCTCAGAGTACAACAAGAACAACAAAACACATAACCTTTCCAGCATCTGGGAGGAGGAGGAGGAGGGCATAGCATTTCCCAGGGGAATGTGCCTCAGGGAAGCTGCTCTGGATGACATACAGACACCTTCAGCAGGGTCAAAGGATCTCTAGTCTGGGCCGAGGAAATTAGAGGGGGGTGTGCTTCCACTTCCCTTCCAGTCCCCAGAAGTGGGCATGCTGTGTGGCAGTTACTCTGGTTACAGAAGGAGAGAAAGAAGAGAAAAGGAAGGAAGAAGAGAGGGAGGGAAGGAGGGAAAGCAGACCGGGGAAGGAGTGGTGGTGGCAATGCTGGGGATCCTCCTCCTCCGCCGCCTCTTCTTGGCTGGGGCACTGCCATCCGCCAGTGCCACCCAGCACTCGGGAGTCCCTGATGGCCCCGCAGATGCCTCCTCCTCCTCCTCCTCTTCCTCCTCTTCCTCCCCCCTTCTTCCTCATCATCTAAGGAGGCTGCATATGTGGAGGTGGTCCTCTTCAAGTCGAGCCCGGGGCGACTACACCACTTACACAACCGGGCTCCAGGGATGCTTTGCCCACACAGGGAGGGGACACTGTGGAAAAGGGGCCTTGCCAACTATGCACTCTGATCTCCCTCCCACCAAGCCTCTGAGCATCTTCAGAACACTGGCCCGCCCACCCAGCTTCCTGTCCTCTCGTCCCCTCTTCCTCTCTCCTTCCTCCCTCCTTCCTGCCATTAGGGATAATGGAGAGAGAAGAAGAAAGGCTCAGCCACCTCCAGCTCCCCTACCCAGGCCTCCCTCACCACATGCCCTCCGACATGGCTTGGTGTGTCACAGAGGGCATGCATGTCACATGTTCGCCATCATGGAAGTAGAGTGTAATGCACATGGCAACCTTTGGGGAAGAGCCCTATCTAGAAATGTAAAACTGTCAAAACTTTGAAGCCAATAGGAATCTACCCTGTTGTTTTTTTCCACCAAAGGCATGTGTGTGTGTTTTAAGAAAACCAGTAATTTCAGAAAACTGAGAAAGTGTGACATTACTAACTTTTATAGATTCCAAGTAATTTTGTTACTTTGGGAACATAAAATGTATTGTGTATACATTAAGTTGGCATAAAAATATCATGTCTGGAATATTACAAGTACAGTTTATTCAAATAATAATTATAAAGTGAAGTACTTTTTTAAAAAAAATTAAATTTTTGTTGTTACAAATAGAGCTGTAAAGTATAGAACAGTAAGGAACACTTGAGTTGTAAGGAACCTCTTTGTTTTTTGCAGTTTATAAGGAACAAGCACAAAGCCTCAATAAAACTGAAAAAACTATTGACATTTGTACAACAAAGAAAACTATTTTGCCTCCCATAGTTCTCCATAACATCAGGGAGATATAAAGTGCTTGTTTACATAAACTGAGAAAAAGGAAACCTTAAGAAATGCAATGGTGTGATATTATACACAATTTTACTTAAAATCTTTAACAGTTTTTAGAAATAATTTTGTGGGAGTAAATTTATGAACATCTTTCCTTAAATATTTTATTTATCATTCCAAAATAAAATATTCCACAATTCTTTTTTATCAGTTTTTCAATACCTCATCACATTTTCCCTGTTTTTTCCTCATTTTTTTTCTGGGCCACATCATGAACCCTATCCCCACTTTAAATTGTCATGTGTTCTTCAGAACACATAAATAATGCAATGGAGAGCTTCTCCCACATTTTGGGTACTTTTTTTCATAATAACTGAGATGAATGGAGTTGGAAGAAGGTGAAAAGTCAATCTAAAATAGAATAGAATGGCCTCTGTTTATGCTCCATGTTTTTTACAGCAGTAGTTCAGTTTCTTATACATTGTTTTGATATTGTTTTATAAGGCAATCATTATCCACCATGGAAGCAACTTTAGAACTGTAGCAATAAAGCTTGGAGTAAATATCTATGAAATGTCAGTAATTCAGGAGGTTGATTTAATCCTTGGGGTGCTATCCATGTGGAGAAATACTATCATCATAAAAATTATCTAATCCGTTCATCTAATGGCAATTAATAGTCTTGACACTTTATAATAATTCCAATATGTTTACTAATATTTTTATAAACTACTTGGAAAATTTATAAAGCAGAAATCAAGGACTGTCCAGCTGCTCCTTTTTCATAAGGGAAATGATATCTCTTATTCATTTGCTTCTTTCTCTCAGAAGAAATATTATCTGAATTTTTATAGTTGGCTTTAAACTAAGGATGCTGCAATCTATCCACTGCAATAAACCAGGACTGGCCTTCATACTCCATAAACATTGATTTTGGCCATCACACTAGAAGTCAATTAAGTGTTTGACAAATACAGCAAATTAAATTACATTCACCTCTTCCTCCGCATTACTTCTAAGTGTGGCTGTTGTTGCTTTCATTTATTTGTTATATTTGTATTCCATATTTCCTCCAATGAATTCAATCTGGTATACATTGCTCTTCTCTGTGCCACTTTGTCCTCACATTAGTGCTGTTGAATTCTGTTACTCCCATTGTATCAATGGGTTTCTCTGCTTAGGATTAGCATTTGGATTTAGGCTCTTATGTGGTAAGTCAAGCAGAGTGAGAATGACTGACTCAAAATTACCCAGTGATTTCCATGGCTGACTTGACAGATCAGCTTGGTTTTCCCATCCAGCTCTGGAATCACTATACTACCTCTCTGCCTCACCAGTTGACACAACATTTCTGAGATGTCTGTGGTTTCTATGCCTAAACACACAAACAAAATGTGATGCCATTGTACATCTGAAATTTGTGAGTTTTCATTTTTCCTTTTCTTTCCTTTGGTCACACTAAGTGACCACATAACTTTTTTTTAAAAAAAAAATACAATATTTTTACACACTTCAGCTTCTGTCATAATTTTTTAATCAAAATGTATACCTTTCTAAAGAGTTTCAGTATAATTTCTCATGAATAATTTGATCATCTTTGAATCCTATAATCTGGGAAGCTACTTAAATACATGACTGCAAGGTCAAGCACTGGGAAAGATGATTGAGAGAGAAAGAATCTACCTCAATTTGTAGTGACTATCCATCCAATGAACAGTTTCCTGGGGTAATTCAACTTGTTTAATTTAGACCAAAGCCCATTCAAATAAGAATGTTATGATAAGAAAGTGTCAGAACCAGTGGACTCAGTTTCCAATAACCAGGAAAACATTTTAGAGTGAAAGAAAAAAAAAGTCTTTTATTCCGAACATCAGGACAGAAATCACCAATAGAGTGTTTTTGCTGAAACTGAGAGTCCTTTTCCCATACCATATGAGGGGGTATCGTAAAGTTTTAATTATCCCCTTTAAACAAATTTGATACAAAGTTTGCTTTGATTTGTAGTTGTTAACTTATCTCTATGTAGTCACCATCCACATTTACACATTTTCCCCAGTGGTTCTTGACCCTCCAAATACCATTATTGTAGAAATCTACAAATTGCACTTTAAACTACTCTTCCACCTCATGAATGATATCATTTGTGTTGTCAAATTGATGATCTGGCAATGGATTTTTCATTTTTAGGAATTAGAAAAAGTCACTTGGTGCAAGTTTGGGAGAATAAGGCGGATGCTGCAAAATATCAAAGCCACATGCCCTTGCTTTGTTAATTACAACTTGAGAGGAGTGAGTTGGTGTGTTATAAGCTAGGAGAGCGTACCACAGGCGTTACTTTTTTCAGAGCATCTTGCAACTTGTCCAGAAGATTGCTGTATTATGTGCCAGTGATGGTTTGTCCCTTTGCAAGGTAATCTGTGAAAATGAATCCACAACAGTCCCAAAAAACTGAGAGCATCACCTTCCCGGATGATTTTTGCACCTTTGCCTTTTGGGGGGGAGGGTTATCAGCATGCTTCCACTAAATGCTCATGGTTTTTGTCTCTGGATCATACTAATAGATCCAAGATTCATCCATGGTTAATAGATGACCAAAAAAAAAATCCTCTTCCTCTTGTTCCAACAGTGTCAACATCTGTCTTGAAAAGTCACACCATGTTTGCTTCTGGGAAAGGGTTAGCAAATGTGGGACCCAGTGTGCAGACACCTTAGACATGTGCAGTTCATCATGAGTAATACCATAACTGAGACCAGTTTCATTCATGATCATTGGATGGTTGCTCATCTGTCTTCCAGGATTAAACACTCCACTTTCATCACTGTGGCTGCATCGTCCATCAATTATGGTCTTCCAGATCTTAGCTTCTCTGTGAGGGACATCTGACCCATTTGGAAATTACTTTCCCACCTCACAATAGTGTCATAAGATGGGCAATCATTTCAATAAACTACCATAATCTCATCATGAATTTGTTGAGCACTATTACCCTTCAAGTGCAGGAACGTTATCATGCTGCAAGCCTCAGTCTTCTCCATCTTATACTTTAGTCACTTCTGGCACAACCTGTAACAAAAATAAAGGACACAATGAGCTAATTTTCTCAACATCATACACGTAGGGATCAATAATGACACTGACAAAATTTAATCAATATACCATAATAACTTCTGGGTGATAATTATTACTTTACGATAATGCTCATAGCATTACAACACAAAGTATTCACACACACCCCTTTTTTCTGGCAGTTGGTGCCCAGCCTTTAATCCCAGTCAAAGGAAATTCCAAGAGCCCTTTCTTCCTCTACATCCCAAGATCACTGCAGGAAGGGCAGAGTCATACAACCATAAATCCCTTCACTTTGCTTACCATTTGCCCCCCTGCCATATGCCCACTCTGTTACTTCCCATACTACAGGCCCATACACGATTCATGCATATAATTCAGTATTCAATACACTTCAATATTTGATACATACATCTTTTCCAATAACTCACACCAATCATGACACTTACACCCAGCTTGTTGAGATACTTCTCGTGAAACCACTGAGTCAATTCAAGAGCATCCACATGATGAGCATACACCCATTCATTTTCAGACTCAGGGAAATGCTTCCAATGGATCAAATACTGCAACTTGTGGATTCTCCAGTCCAAGATCTTGGCAACTTCAAAATACTGTACCACTTCAACCACCAGCAGTGGGGGTGGTCCTGGATCCATTTGCCAGGGTCCATCATTGAAGTTGGCTTCAGCAAACTGAAATGGAACACAGGGTGCAGGTTCTGTAGGACTTAGGCAGGTCCAACTCCAAAGTCACTTCATTAACTAGTCTTTGCACAGTGAATGGTCCTACATACTTCAGCCCCAACTTCTTAGCCGGTTGCCTGATCTACAAATGTTTTCTGAACATGTAAACTTTGCTCCCTGGAATTAAGTCCCAATTCCTTGTCCCTTTTGCAATCCAGGAACCTTTTATAGTGCCCCTTTTCCTTGTCTAAAGCAGTCACAATCTGAGGCCAAGCATCCCTAATTTTTGTAATCCACTGTGAGAGTGGAAGAGGGTTTGTTCACTCCACCATCAGGGTTTTTGGTTCATAACCCTAAACAATCTCAAATGGGGAGTGACCTGTGTTTTGGTTAATAGCCCCATTAAAAGCCACCTCAACTTGGTGCAACAAGTCAAACCAGTCGTCCTGCAAATAATTACCATAACATTGCAAATGTTGCTCCAGAGTGGCATTTGTTCTCTCAGATTGTTCATCCATTTGTGGGTGATGGGAGGTGCTTATTGCTACTCGATTCCCAACTTTTTCTGCAGCACTTTCCAAAACTGTGAGGTGATCTGGCTGGCCCCATCAGTCACAATTTGCTGAGGCAGCCTGCGTAATTTGTACACATGGTCAATGAACAAATTGTGTGCCTGTTTTGCAAACAAGTCAGTTACCACCCATATGGTGTTTCTCCCCGTACTATCAGACAAATCTGGTATAAAGTCCATTTCTATGTGCCTCCAGGGGGTGCCTGACATGGGTAGTGGTCACAACAGTCCCCAGGGCTTGCCTCCTGCTACCTTGGTGTAAGCACAAATGGAGCAACCTTTGACATACATTTCTACATCTTGCCTTATTCCATCCCACCAGTACTGTTTCTGGATCAGGTGCCAGGTTCTCAGAAACCCCCAATGTCCAGCTGCCTTGGTATCATGGCACAGTTGTAGAATTTTAAGCCTCATTTCCTCCAGGATGTAGTCCCAAGCACCTTTACACCATAGTCCATCTTTCAACTCTAGGGCATCTGCATGCTCCTTTAGCCACTGGTCCACTGGTCTTTCCCTGCTGCTTTGCAGAAACTTTGGAATAGAGGGTCTGTGGATGAGGATTCACCTCCTTCCTCTTTATGGGCTTGACTCTGTGTCATCACTGCAATCCCCAGTTGCTCTGGGGTGAATACAGTCTCTAGCGGAGTTTGTCTCTTACTTTCATGCTGGGGCAATCTAAACAAGGCATCTGCTAACACATTTTGCTTTCCTGGAAAAAACTTCAATTTGAACTTAAAGCAGTAAAAAGCCTTGCTCACTGACTCTACTTTGGCCTTTACTTTCTTAAGGTCTGCAATGCTTCCAGGTTATAGTGGTCTGTCCAGACCTCAAAGGGATGAGGTGTGCCCTCCAAAGATTGGTGCCAATTCTTCAGGGCCCACTTCACTGTGACAGCTTCCCTTTCCCAAGTGGGCCAGTCCAATTCCGCCCCCTGAAATTTTTTGGACAGGTAGTTACACGATCTTAATTCCCCGTCTGAATCTCTTCGCATAAGCACTGCTCCCAACACCATATCACTAGCATTGGCCTGTATGACAAAAAGCTGGTCTGGGTCTAGGTGTTTCGGGATGGGTTCGGTGCTAAATAACTGCTTTAACTTTTCAAACACTTCCTGACACTCTGGTGTCCACTTGACTTTTGTGGATGGCTTGGGTTTCTCACTAGGGCTTTTTGGGTGGGTCTTAGTCTTCAACAGATTGGTGATGGGTAGAGCTATTTGTGCAATGTCAGGGATGAACTGCTTATAGAAGTTTAAAAAACCCCAAAAGCTCTGCACCTGTTTCCAGGTCTTGAGTGGGGCCCATTTTAGCGCTGTTTGAACCTTAGCAGGGTCCATTTCAATTCCCTGGGTGCGCACACAGTATCCCAAAAGATCCAATTTGTCTGTACAGAAGTTGCACTTCAACAGCTTGTGTCATGGCCAGCCATGCTGAGGACTCGGAGGACTCAGAGGATGAAGTGGAGAGCCAGGACCTAGATTTTCTCTGCCAGCCCCAGTAGTGCTGGCTGAGCCGGAACCTAGCTCTGCTATGCTAGCTCAAGCAAGTCCCGGGGCTCAGCAGTCTAGCCTCCCCCCAGCAGAGATTTCAGGCCTGGGAGACATAGCGGAGCAGGACAAAGAGGTACCTACCTTCAGTCAGAGAAGGACAGAAAGTGTGTGCCTCCAGCGATCCCAGAGGTTATATGAAAAATGCTCAGCAATCACCAAACAGCTGTGATTAGAAGCTGGGCCAATATAAACAGCTGTGAGTCACCAAGCTTCGTCAGAGTCTATCTGCATTTCCTGGTGATAGCATCTGATCTGACTCCCTTGTTGTCTGAAACCTTGCCTCCTAGACCTCAAATTTACTTGAAACTCTTGACCATGGACTGGACTCGCTGACCTGCTCTCTGGACTCCTGGACACTTGGTTTGCCCCCTGGCTTTGCTTCTTGGAACATTGGACTGGTATTGTACTTTTGGAACTGCCTTTGTGCTTCAGACTTGCATTTGTGTGTTTGTTTTTATCAGCTACTCTGTTGGCTGCTTTCTGGACAGCTTGACCTACAATTGTCCAAGATGCACTTCAGTACCTCCCTTACCAATTTCACACAAGAGTCCAGGTCCTGAGAGAAGATCAGGACATCATCTAAATAGACCAGGACCCCTTCAAATAACAGATCATGTATGATTTCATTCACCAGTCTCATAAACATGCCCAGAGCTCTCAACAGCTCAAAAGATATCACTAAATAAATATTGAAATGCCCCAAGCTGTTTTTAAAAGTGTCTTGTGTTCATCCCCCTCTCACATCCGTACTCAGAAATAGGAGTCTCTTAAGTATAATTTGGTGGAAATTCTGCCGGTGGCCAGCCTCCCTAGCATATCCTTCATGAGTGGGAGGGGGTACTTATTGGTACTACATAGTCCATTAAGATTCCGGTAATCCATGACTAGTCTCAGCGACCCTCCACTGAATCCTGGAGTTATGGAATTCCAGCCAATCTATCCCCAGGATCTACTGGTAGCTCAAGGTTGGGCCCACCGCAAACCTGATTCTTTCCCAGTGTTCCATCACTCAAAGCCACACCGTCCCAGTCTGCTCACTGGTGGGCATCCCCCCATGGGAGAGCTATCCACCTTCTGGAAGGTGATGAGGTTTTCTAGCTTCTTGGTGCCTAATTTTAGTTCCATGACTATGGGCCTTTGCAGACTGCTAGAAATAGTGCAAATTGAGTCCACTTTAAGGGTTAGGGTTAGGGAATCATGGGAACTGTATTTTATTGTGGCACCAGAGCTCTCTGACAGAGAAGGCTCAATGTCTCAGGAAAAAAAAACAATTCCCATGATTCCCTAGCACTAACCCTAACCCTTAAAGTGAACTCAATTTGCACTATTTCTGGCAGACTGCAAAGGCCCTTAGTCTGGGTTTACAAAGCATCAGGTGCAGCCAGAGTCTATAGCGGCCACCAAGTCCATACTTCCTCCCCCTTTTGGGTCTACTAGCTTGACTCTCAGGGTATATAGGGGGATTCCTCCACTCACCTTTGGGGTATGACAGCTTGGGTCTGGTGCCTGCCTTCCACCACTATCTGAGGCAGGCCTGAGAAGTTTCCCAATGGTTCTGCATTGGCCTCCAACTCTGTGGTGTCCAGTGTTCCCTCTGGTTTTGCAGCATCTCTACTGGCTGCCTTGAGTGTTTGACCACCCAATGTCCCTTTGCCCAAACATCAATTGTCCCCCAATGGGCTTCCGCATTGTGGTTCCCCACTGGTGGGCCTCCTGGTCAGGGCAGTCAGCTATACGGTGCTATTTTTTCCTACACACCAGGCAAAGTCCCAATCTCGCCTATCGTTCCCTCTCCCATTCTCGGGTGATTGCCCCTCTTTCCTGGCAACAGGTGGGGCTCGGGTTTTGGTTGGTCCTCTTCTCCACTGCCTTGTCAAGCAGATCTCTTCTTTCACCATCTCACCTTCCCTGGCCAACCAAATCTATTCTCTCACAGTCAGGGAGTTGTCTCTTGAAAGGGCCCAATCTAGGAGGTCTGACTGAAGTCCCTTTTTGAAGTACTACACCTTACCAGTCATGGGGCACTCTGGAACTTCCGTGGCCAGCCTGTGAAATTCCACCACATACTCAGTCACTGAGCAGACACCTTGCTTCAATATCATCAACTTGGACCGGGCTCTCTCTGCCCAGGAGGAGTCTTTGAATCTGATCCACAGGGCCACCATGAATGCCTGCAGATATTTCAGTTCTGCTGCTCTCCATCATACAGCTGCACCAACCAGTCCACCGCTTCACCCTCCATGTGTGCAGCCACACATCTCACTTTGGTTCCTTCACTGGAGAAGGTGTGTCATTCATGTGTCATCCCCGCCCCCCCACCTGGGCCAGGAGGTAGGGCAACTGGCTCACCATTCCATCAACTCGTACCCCAGGTGTTGGCCCACCAGGTCCTGGACTCGAGGGACCAGGGCTGGGGCAACCACTGGTGCTCGTGGAGCCATTACACTTACTAGGAGCTGGGCTGGTCCCTGAGGCTGCAGGGTCCATGCTGGTGCAGGGAGTGCCCCTCCAGCCCCTGCTCCACTATAGTCCAACTATCTCACTGAGATTCCTGTTGCTCCATGGGCCGACTGTCCCACCAAACATCCTTCTGCTCTGTGGGCCAACTGTCCCATTGAGATTCCTGCCATTCTGTGGGCCGACTGTCCCACTGAAAGTTCTACAAACGCATTCACTACCTCATTGAGGAGGCCACGCATCAACTGCATCTCTGTCTGCATCTGCTGCAGCCATGTTTCATAGCCATCCCCACCCTGGGGGTCCAAATCTAGTGGTCCATCTTCTGAAATGTCCCTGCCCAACATTCTCCTCTCTTTGGGCCTACTCAGGACCAGAGTTTGGAAACATGCATCTTCCCTCACACAACCCAGCGTGTCCTACTGGCCTTCTCCCCAAAGCAGTCTCTGTCTCCAATGCCCATCTCTGCACTCCCAGTCGCTCCTCCATGTGAACCAGCATGTCCTGGTGTTTAGTCCCTGTATCGTCCTCAGCATCCTGGGACAGCATATCTTGTTGGGCTTCTCCCCAAAGCCACTCTCCACTCCCCGCACCTCCCTTGGCATCTTGGGGTCATCTGGGCTGGGCTCCTGACTCCGGAGCTGTGCCTTCATCCAGGGTTTCTGGACCCTGGCTGTCATGATTGTCTTAAAGCGGTAATGGACTGGATCAGGAAAAACAGATTGAGATTGAATCCAGACAAAACGGAGGTATTAAGTTATGGACCCGAAACCAGGTCTGGGAATACAACTTCCAGTCCTGGATGGAGTCACACTCTACTCCAAGGACTGTGTTCGCAGTCTGGGGGTACTTCTAGATTCGTCGCTTCACATGACAAATCAGGTGAATGCGACGGTCAGGAGTGCCTGTTATCAGCTTCGGCTGATACGCCAGCTCCGCCCTTTCCTGGGAACTAGGGATCTTGAAACTGTGGTACATGCTCTGGTAACCTCCTGTCTTGATTTCTGTAATGCACTCTACATGGGGCTACCCTTGTGCTTAACCCGGAAACTTCAACTAGTTCAGAACATGGCTGCCAGGCTGGTTACCGGTATTTCTAGGAGAGAGCACATAACACCTGCACTTAAATCTCTCCACTGGCTGCCTACTAATTCCCCGGCACAGCACAAGGTGTTGGTTATGACCTTTAAAGTCCTACATGGCTTGGATCCAACTTATCTCCAGGACCGTCTCCTTCCATATGATCCCCCCCCCCCGCGCGCACTTCGATCCTCTGGGAGGAATCTGCTACAGCCTATGAAAACTAGGCTGTTGGCGACCTCCAAGAGGGCCTTCTCTGCTGTCGCTCCCAGATTATGGAATGGCCTGCCAGATGAGATCTGTCTTATTACCACTCTAGACTGCTTCAAAAAAGCCATCAAGACAGATCCCTTTCGGCAGGCCTTCCCTGACTAGATTTCCCAGCCCTAGGATTCGGCTACCAGCCCTGGGAGATGCCACTGAACCACTTAACCCGGTGAGTTATATTTTTCCTTGTTGTTTTGTTTTTTATTGTATTTGTGTTTTAAAAATTGTTTAGTTTAATACTTTTTTAAGGGGAGGGTGGGTTAGGGTATTGCTGTATTATGGATGTTTTTAATGCTGTAAGCCACCCCAATTGCGTTGCAGAGGGGCGGGTTAAAAATAAATTTAATAATAATAATAATAATAATAATAAATAATTATTTCTATCCCGTCCCTCTGCAACACAATCGGGGTGGCTTACAATCATAAAACATCACAGCAATAAAACATCAATGTCAACACTCTAACCCGTCCAGCCCTTAAAAATGTATTAAACAAAACTAAACATAATAAAACAATAACAAAAAGAAAGAATATATCCTTGAGAATGCTTCTCCATGATGGTGCACCTTGGCCCGAATGCTACTGCAAAAGGTGTTTTTGTGAGTTTCGGTCAGAATCAGTGGGCTCAGATCCCAATAACCAGGAAACCATCTTAGTGTGATAGAAAACAAAAGACTTTTATTCTGGACATCAGGACAGAAATCACCAGTAGTGTTTTTGCCAAAACTGAGGGTCCTTTTCCCATACCATAGCATTAGAACTATTCAGCCTCCCACCCCCTTTCTGGCTGTTGGCACCCAGCCTTTGATCCCAATCAAAGCAAATTCCAAGAGCCTTTTTCCTTGTACATCCCAGGATTGCTGCAGGAAGGACAGTAATACAACCATAAACCCTTTCACTCGGCTTAGCATTCACCCCCTGCCATTTGCCCACTTTGCTACTTCCCATACACCAGGCCCATACATGATTCATGCATATAATTCAGTATTCAATACACTTCAATATTCAATATTCAATACTTTCCAATAACCTACAATAATCATGACCATATATTCTAACAGAAAGATCAATCTATGGTTGCTTAGTGAATACACAGCAGATTTTCCTTTGTCTAACCTCAAATATTCAATGACAAAATTCCATCCATGGTCAGGTCTTAACAAGCATGATGGGCAAAAATCAAGCTTTCATGGGGTGGGACAGTTCAGTTCAAGCATTTTAGCTACATCATCAGGCTGCAACAACTTAAATTAAGCCCAAGTAAACTGACTTGATGGCACACTGGACCCTTCCCTAGACTTGGTGATAACTGTGGCATCAAATTCTAAGGGAATATAAACAATTTTATCTTCAAAATGCCCAACAAATTTATCACAGTAGAATATTGAGGGTTCTAACTGTTGCTTCTCTAACCTGATCCTGATAAACCTAATCAGTACTTGGATTAGCTCTGGTGGAGATCATTTTGAGGATAAAATAGCAAAAATCTTTTTATCAGCTTCACTGCTGCAAATAAAAGGTCTATGTCAATTTTCTGTTAAATTCAGCCAATGGCCTATGCCACCTGCACTGTAGTCTTTTTCCAGATTGTTTCATTGCCTTTGGATCTTCTATAAACCAAGGTAGATTAATACCTCCACAGCACTGGATTAGGTGTTTAGGATCAATTGTATCAATGGTCCATTCCATCTCCTATTTTTCAAAAGAAAATCTCTGCAAGATGAGGGATAATTCTTCAAGCTGCTATGGTAGTATCCAAATTTACTGGGTGCCAAAAATGATCAGTAATTTTATTTTTGTTGGGAAAAAGTTCCAATACAGTAAAAAGGACAGTGGATGGCTGTCAATTCCAAATTTAAAATTATGCTTTTGAGTTCAAACATATGGTACACATGACTTGCTGCAATTGGTAAATATGGGCATTTGCAGTGAAACAGATTATAATGATTCAATGCCCTTCTGCTCACTCCACAAGTAAACAATTGATAATTCAGTATCTATTCTCGATAGCTACTCTGAAAGTATAGAAGTGCTGGGCTGAAAAGCAGTCATCACATCCTTCTCCCATATGCCTCTTTTGTTAATCATCCAAGCATCTCTTTTGTAAACAAGAAGCTAGAACAAATTGAGAATGAAAAGGTTATAAAAATCCACACTATTATTGATTTGTTTCAGAGAAGTTCACCCAAATAATATATATTTGTTAGGTCATTAATTAGGTATGACTTAGATGGACAATATCAACACTTTCATTATTCCAGATGTAATTTTTAATTCTTCCAGAGGTGATTTTAGTGTTCCTATTCCAAGCATACTATTTAATTTCTTCAGCTCTAAGCACCAGTGATTCTTTAACATGCAGAGTATCACAGAGGAGTTTCTACTGTTGCTAAAACTGAAGGAAGTACGTGACATACTTTTTCTATGTATTCAATATTCATGTACCTGGTTCTAGTGGGATTTATTTAATAAAAGCATATTGACTTTATGTTTGTGTGGATTATTTCTCAAATTAGGCAGCTCCTCATTCAGATTCAATTGTGTGTTACAAGCAGATGTAAGATTTATTCAGCATTTAACAGCAAGTTCTAGCATCACTGCTCCATTATGCATTTTGCCAAAGGAGGAAGAGGAATGGAGGGAGTGCTCATATACTGTAAATGCTCTCACATGAATTTAGTAGTGCTCTTTACAACACCCCTGTAAAATAAGTCAATATTTTTTTTATCCCCATTACATGTGTGGGGGAGGGGGAATGGCTGAGAAGAGGGCCTTGACTAGGCAACTTAATGAGTTTATGGCAGAGACAAAATTAAGCAGGGATAATAATAATAATAATAATAATAATAATAATAATAATAATAATAATAAATTTTATTTATATACCGCCCTGTGGCAAGCCAATCCGGGCGGATGTCTTGACTGACAGCTCAGACCTTCAGCCAACATTACCATATGTTTCTACATCATTTTCATGGCTGAGGGTAAAGAATGACTGAGTTTATGCTGTATCTGAATATCAGAGATTGTAACAGCAATAAGGAAATTCACCTCTTTATCTAGGATTGTGGATTCTGTGAAAGAAAAAAGAAGGCTAGGTGCTACTCCATATATTTGCGATGGTGGTACAAACTAGAGAATCCCAGATGAAAATACTCTAGTGCTACTAATGCTATCTCACACTATGAGTGACTTACAGGATGAAAAGGGTTAAAAACCTGTGAAAAGATTTGTAAGATATATTTTTATCTTTACTTGAAGCTAACAGAGTTTCTAGCTTTGCAATCCCCCGCACCAATGCTCTTTTTTTAAACTATGTTGCTAATATTTCTGCACACTCTCTCTACCCCGCCACCTTTGGTTTCTTTTTCTTTCACAATTTCTCTTTTAACTGCCTCAAGAGTTTGGGGGTCCTACAGAGGAAAGCACAAGATAGAGTTGCTTACAGGTCCTCTGAGGGAATGAACAACTTGTCTCAAAATTAGGCAATTATCACATTACAAATAACATGACTGATCCCTGATGGGATACAGTTGCATTTCAGATTACTCTCTGATTTTATCACATAGAATCATAGAATCATAGAATCATAGAGTTGGAAGAGGCCACAAGGACCATCCTGTCCAACCCGCTGCCATGCAGAAACTCCCAGTCAAAGCATCCCCGACAGATGGCCATCCAGCCTCTGCTTAAAGACCTCCAAGGAAGGAGACTCCACTACTCTCCAAGGGAGTGTGTTCCACTGTCGAACCGCCCTTACTGTCAGGAAGTTCCTCCTAATGTTGAGGTGGAATCTCTTTTCTTGCAGCTTGCTTCCATTGTTTCGGGTCCTAGTCTCTGGAGCAGCAGAAAACAAGTTTGTTCCCTCCTCAATATGACATCCCTTCAAATATTTAAACACAGCTATCATATCACCTCTTAACCTCCTCTTCTCCAATCTAAACATTCCCAGCTCCCTAAGTCGTTCCTCATAGGGCTTAGTTTCCAGACCCTTCACCATTTTAGTTGCCCTCCTTTGGACACGCTCCAGTTTCTCCACATCCTTTTTGAATTGTGGTGCCCAAAACTGGACACAGTATTCCAGGTGAGGCCTGACTAAAGCAGAATAGAGGGGCACTATTACTTCTCTTGATCTAGACACTATACTTCTACTGATGTAGCCTAAAATTGCATTGGCCTTTTTAGCTGCTGCATCGCACTGTTGACTCATGTTCAACTTATGGTCCACCTGGACTCCTAGATCCCTTTCACATGTAGTCTCGTTCAGCCAGGTGTCCCCCATTGTATATCTGTGCTTTTCATTTTTCCGCCCTAAGTGCAGTACCTTACATTTCTCCGTGTTGAATTTCATTTTGTTAGCTTTCGCCCAGCTTTCTAGTCTGTTCAAGTCATTTTGAATTTTGATCCTGTCCTCTGGGGTATTAGCTACTCCTCCTAATTTGGTGTCGTCTGCAAATTTGATAACTATGCCCCCAATACAAGTCATTAATAAAGATATTGAATAGCACTGGGCCCAGGACAGAGCCCTGTGGCACCCCACTGGTCACTTCTTTCCAGGTTGAAAAGGAGCCATTGTTGAGCACCCTTTGGGTTCAGCCAGTCAACCAATTACAAATCCATGTAACAGTTACTTTGTCTACCCCACATTTTACCAGCTTGTTTGCAAGAATGTCATGGGGAACCTTGTCAAAGGCCTTACTGAAATCAAGATATACTATATCCACAGCATTCCTTTCATCTACCAAGCTGGTAATTTTATCAAAAAAAGAGATCAGATTTGTCTGGCATGACCTGTTTCTCTGAAACCCATGTTGACTTTTTGTGATTATGGAATTACCTTCCAGATGTTCACAGACTCTCTGTTTAACGATCTGCTCCAGAGTCTTTCCTGGTATTGATGTCAGACTAACTGGACGATAATTGTTGGGATCCTCTTTTTTCCCCTTTTTGAATATGGGGACAACATTTGCCCTCCTCCAGTCCGCTGGGACTTCTCCTGTTTTCCAGGAGTTCTCAAAGATTATTGCCAATGGTTCCGATATTACATTTGCCAGTTCTTTTAATACCCTTGGATGTAATTCATCTGGTCCTGGAGACTTATATTCATTTAGATTAACCAGATATTTCTGCACTATCTCTTTACTTATTCTGTGCTGAAATTCTCCTATTCTGTCCTCTTCTCCATTATCCTCAGGTTGAGCACCCTTTGCCTTTTCTGAGAAAACTGAAGCAAAGAAAGTGTTGAGTAATTCTGCCTTTTCTCTGTCCCCTGTTAACTTTTTGCCATCTTCTCCACACAGTGGCCCTACCATTTCCTTCTTTTTCCTTTTGCTGCTGACATACCCAAAAAAGCCCTTTTTATTGTTCTTAACCTCTCTAGCAAACCTGAGTTCATTCTGTGCTTTAGCTTTTCTGACTTTACGCCTACACGTGCTAGCTATTTGTCTGAATTCCTCTTTGGTGATTTTCCCATTTTTCCATTTCTTATACATGTTCCATTTAAAACATAGTTCAGTTGCAAGTTCCTTAGTCATCCATCCTGGTTTCTTGAGACACCTTCCATTTTTCCTCCTCGTTGGCACGGTTTGAAATTGTGCCTTCAGTATCTCCCTTTTGAGAAACTCCCATCTGTCTTGAACTCCCTTCTCTTTTAGTATTTCTGTCCATGGGATAACCCCCAGTATTTCTCTAAGTTTAGTAAAATCAGCTCTCCTAAAGTCTAGAATGCATGTCTGACTATGCCTGGCTTCTCCTTTCCACTGTATAATAAACTCCAGGAGGACATGATCACTCCCGCCTAAGGATCCAACCACTTGCACCCCATTAACTAGGTCTTCCCTGTTAGTTAGGATCAGATCCAAAATAGCTGACTCCCTTGTTGTCTCTTCCACCTTTTGGACAATGAAATTGTCTTCGAGGCAAGTGAGGAATTTGCTAGACCAGGGGTAGGCAACCTTTCCCCTTTAAGGGCTGAGGGACTTCAACTCCCAGAAGCCCAGGAGCTATTTGCCAACATGGGACTATTGGCCAACATGGCTGAGGCTTCTGGGAGCTGAAGTCCCTTGGCCCTTAAAGGGGAAAGGTTGCCTACCCCTGTGCTAGACCTTGAGGATTTTGCTGAGTTTGACTTCCAGCAAATATCAGGATAGTTGAAGTCACCCATCACTACTATATTTCTCCTTTCTGAGTGTGTGGTCATCTGTTCTAGAAAGGCATCATCCAATTCCTCTGCCTGAGTCAGGGGTCTGTAGTAGACTCCCACAATAACATCCCTGTTGTTTCCTTCCCCTTTAATTTTTATCCAAATGCTCTCCACCTGGCTTCCAGGATTGTTGTCCTGGATTTCTTCACTGGTATAAATATCCCTGACATATAATGCTATTCCTCCTCCTCTCCTGTTTGGTCTGTTTCTCTTGAAGAGGTTATACCCCTGTATTTCTACATTCCAATCATGAGACTCATCCCACCAGGTTTCAGTAATGCCTATTATATCATATTTGCTTTGTTGTGCTAGGAGTTCTAGTTCATCTTGCTTTTTTCCCATGCTCTGTGCATTAGTGTAGAGACATCTAAGACCATATGTCTCCTTTACTTGCTGCCTGTGCACGTTTTTTTGCCTCCCACTGTTGGGTCCCTCTACTGTTTGCCTTGTTTCCTCTATGACAGTTTGACTATTTTTTCCAGTCCTTTTGTCTTCCAGGGTGTTGTCTCCCTTCCCCACATAACTCAGTTTAAAGCCCTCCTGATCAAATTCTTGAGACTGTTGGCAAAAATGTTTCTTCCAACTGGCGTGAGATGCAGCCCATCCCTTGCCAGGAGTCCGCCCTCATGGAACCGCAGCCCATGATCTAAGAATCCAAATCGTTCTTGACGACACCATCTGCGGAGCCAATTGTTGACATCTGCTATTTTCCTCTCTCTTCCTGGACCGTGTCCTTCAACTGGCAATAGAGACGAGATGACAATCTGTACCTCCATTTCTTTCAGCTTCTTTCCTAGAGCCTCGTAATCCCTTTTGATGTTCTGAAGGCTGTGTCTTGCTGTGTCGTTCGTTCCCACGTGGATCAAAAGGAAGGGGTATTGGTCGGTAGGCCTGACCAGTCTTGTCAACCTCTCTGTCACATCTTGGATCTTTGCCCCAGGGAGACAACACACCTCCCGAGACATCTTGTCAGGACCACAAATCACTGCTTCTGTCCCCCTCAGCAAGGAGTCCCCCACCATGACCACACGCCTCCTCCAAGGCTTAGTAGCGACTGTTCCCTTTGGTGGAACTCCCAGGGTCCCCTGCTCTGTCCCTGAAGTCTGTCCATGCTGCTCTTCCTCAATTTATCACATTTAAATCGCCGCCACTGCCACCCAGTAACTGCAACCTGGCTGCAGCTTGAGTACCAACCGCACTTATCCAGCTGCTTTTCAAAAATGGGAGCTTGCCGCTTTTGAAAAGTGGCTGGATAAGCGTGGCTGGGACCCGAGCTGCAGCCGGGTTGAAGCTGCTCGGTGGCAGCAGCAGCAATTTAAATGTGATAAAATCAGTGAATAATCCAAAATGCAACTGTATCCCATCAGGGATCAGTTGCATTATTTGTAATGCGATAATCTCCTGAGTCTTTCATGTAGTTAAGGGCTATCTGCAGCCTAGCATCTGTGAGTGCTACTGCATGAGGATGGAAAGGATTTTGAAAATGTTCAAAATATGGTTTGAAAAAAACATGTTAAGTGTCAATAAACTCTGAAGAAAACAATTCTGGACTGATAAGGATCTTCACTGTTGAAACTTATTATATACAAAATTTTGTACAGAAAATAAAAGAATATTTCTGTGTAGGAATATTATATCCTGGTCAGAAAATGCCATTTTCTGTGCAAAACAACTATGTATGAATTTTGCATGGAACAAGTTTCAAACTGTGAATAGTTTTTGCAAACTGAGCAGTTTTTGAAGACTTTCTTGCAGTTAGAAAAAGGTTGCTAAAATTACTCATTGATTTCTTTGAGAAGAAAATTAGGAGGAAATTATGAAAAATTACTATTGCATAGCACAGATGTATTTTGTGTAGCTAAAATTAATCCACTTTCAAGTAACATAAACCAAAATAATTATATAACAAATAACTGCTAAGTCTGACAACCAACAGGTTTCCAAACTAGAAAACCATTTGAAGCACCCTTATTTAAAACCAGGTTTTCACAGACAACACCTACCATGGTCTCTAACCAACTCAGCTATGTGGGTCAGGAGAATATTGTTATGAATCCTCCAAAAATTAAATACTTTCTTTTCACTACATGTTTCAATCTGTCTTGATCTCATTTAAAAATAATAATAATAATAATAATTTTTATTTATATCCCGCCCCTCTGCCAAGCAATCGGGGCGGCGTACAGTATTCAAAATATCAAAACAAGTCACATCAAATCAGATCCCATCCCTCATTCCCAACCCCACTCACCTCCCAAAAACAAATCAAACCAAACAAATTAAAGACAATTATTAGAAATATACAATATAAAATATACAGTATACAATATAAAAAACATGATTACATGATTGCATTGCTGCAGCTGCTCTGGGTGAAGGGGTGGGCTAGACAGCTTTTGGAGGGACCCGCTTCCACCACAACCACTACAGATGGTAAATGGTTGGGGCATGGGCTAAATAGCCTCCAAAGAGGTCTTCTTCCACCGCTGCCACTGCAGATGGTAAATGTGTGGAGGGATGGGCTAAATAGCCTCCAGGGATGTTCTCTTCCACCGCAGCCACAAAGGGCATAAAAAGCCATGGCATCAGTACCCACCCATTCATCCACCTCCACATTCACATGTACATGTACACAAGCACACACATGGAGCTAGATCATGGAAAGTCTAATGATATCAAGACTGTGCAAAGAACTCTGCAATATGGAAGTAAAAGAATCAAAGTCAGGTTTAGGCTCTGGGAACTGCCTAAAATCAGACCATGAGCCAGAACTTCACCACTCATGTTTTTAAAAAAAATCAACCCTGCTCCCTGTCCCCACATGCTGACTTCATTCTGCAACATGGCAGGGCTAGCAATGAATAGCAGCCTTTCCATAAATAGTTTGTGCCATGTCATCTCCATGAGTGCAAATCTGGTTTTCTATCGATGATATTCTCCATCTCAAAATAAGACCATTTTGCAAAAATGTATGTTAAGCCTATAAAATCAAACTGAACATAGTGACAAAGACACCATTAACCTTTCTAACAGTAACACATTTCATGATAAATGATATACTAAGTACTTCAGGAAATCAGAAGGTTATTGACATTATGCCTCAGATAACTCAGAGAACTTTAATCAGAACTCTTGTACCTACAAAGTAAGTGTTGTAATTCAGCCTAGGCCTCAGGCTTTTTCTCAGCTAATTAGCTGGATGTCTCTTACTTCACAAGATTTCACTTCTGCCAAAACATCATAAATTAAAAAGGATTTTCTATATTTCAGTATACTGCATGCTGTTCCATAGAGGAAAAATACCAGATTGTCAGTGTGTCTGTTGTTTGGGTCTAAAGAGAATGTATTCACTTTTGAAAGTACTTTTTTAGACTTTTAGATGACCAAGGACTATGGGTTCATCCACCACCTCCCTTGGAATCCTCTACTCCCTCTGAGTTTGGCTGCAATTCCCTACAATAACAGGAGGAGGAATGAATTTTTCCAGAAATAATATATTGTTATGGGCCTCATTGCATTTACTCCACAGTATTTTTGGCCAGCTTGGACTTGAGTGAGCAAGACCCACTAGCACTATAAAGCCACAACTGGCCATATGATTTTCTTTAGGAAAGAAGTCTTCCAAGTATCAGTTAGGTGTGAAAATGCATGGCATAACTTTACAGCAATCACCTCTTGTTAGAGTATAGAAATACTCCTATGTGGCTCTCTACATAATTTTCCACGGTGTGGCTCAATGGACAGCACAAAAGGGCTTTGTGACTGCTCTTGCTTTGACCTACAGAATGGAATTTCAGTCACACTAATGGCTTTACTTTGTTTTCTTCAAAACAGCATGTTTTCATTGCCCTCAAGAGGCACAATTTCCATTTTTCCTCAAAGAAGAAATGAAATCTGTTACCCTGTAGCCTTTACTAATGTATTACTCTTTATTAATATTTGGTTCATTGCTGAGTGAAACATAAAACAGCAAATGTTTAGGAAGTAGCAGTCCAGAATCTCTCTCTCACTCGCCTTGTGTTTGTGTGTGTGTGTGTTTGTGTGAATGTTTCATATTTTGTATAGGAATAACAGTCATTTCCCCGTAACAACTGCAGATCACAGACAGGGTAGCCATAATTATTTTCCACAAAACTGGGATAAAGTGTAGAACATTCAAAAATGGGTGACATGATCAACTAAAACCCAAAAACACTAATAAAATTTAAAAATAAATATAAATTCATGCCTCTTAATCATGCTCAAAATGAAGGAGATTTTGACATTCCTCCTGGACAGAAGGTTGAAATGTAGCTCCTCCTCTCTGGCCAACATGATGTATTAGAGTTAGCCTAAATTATATATTTTTAATTTTATGTTGGATTATTTTAATGGGTCCTAGGTTTATGCACATGAGCCGGTGTGGTTCGCATGTTGGACTATAATACTGGAGACCATGTTTTTCTCCTCTATTGTTGATCATACAGGCACTTGCAGCCTGGAACATCTTCATCTGTGTAGGTATTGCAGTGGTGGCAAAGTCAACATCTTGTGGCACTATTTAGGCAACTAAATACCTAAATGACCTCAGAGGCAGCCAAATAATCTCCAAAAATTTTAGAAGAAAGCATCACATACCTGCAAACTTTTCTCCCAGTTTACTACCATAAAGGCTATGGTCCAAAACACATTGCAAAAATAATCTAGTTACAGACTGCTTTAACTGCCCTGACTCAATGCTAGGAAATTCTGGGAACTATAGTTTTGTGCGACATTTAGGGTTCTCTGTCAAAGAGGTCTGGTGCCCATATTGTACCCTAACAACACCTGGCCCAAAAGCATGGAGGCTTCCTGAAAAGCCTATGACTACCATTGTCATTTTTTTTTTCTTTCTGTCTCCTGTATGTTTTTTAACACCTGTGACTGATGGAGAAGCCAGTGGAGCTTAGAAAGCTTGCAACATATATTTGGTGCATTTTGGTTGGCCTTATTAAGAGTATCACTGTTTTGAGGCTTTGGGATGTTATTATACCTTGCTATGTGGCCAATTCAGCTACCCCAGATATGCCTAACGCAATGACTTCCAAACTTTGCATTAAGAAAGTTTACAGGTCCCAGACTTGAATGTTGAACTATGACCTAGAGGCATTCCATTTTCTTTTATTCTCCTACTTATGCATGCTTAGACTTCACTAGGCTTATTTAGGGATTTTCTTCTTAAGTTCTTTTCCCTTTAAATAATTTTGGCATTCCTCAAATCTTGTGACTCTTCCAAATATCTTGATACCTCCTTCTAGCTTCTCAGCAGACCAATTTTGTCTAAGACCTTGTCAGCATTCACCATTTAAAATTCCAACCTGGGCATAAAATATTATTTGAAAACACTGAAATGCTGGACCATGCCAGCAACTATCAGGGCAGATTACACAGGGAGGCCATTGAAATCCACAAACACCTGGACAACTTCAACAGGAAAGAAGAAACCCTGGAAGTAAACAAAGTCTGACTAACAGTCCTGAAAAACACCAAAATCAAGACTCAGCACATGCAAATGAACTTCACCCAGGGTCAGGGGGTTTCCCAGCAGACAATGGATCACTAATTAAATAGATACTAATCCTCCTCGCATATCTTCCCACCCTGAGGCCTTGCCATTCAACACACAACAAAACACAGATTAACATGTAAATAACTCCAACCAGGGTCACATTCTATATATACCCCACACACCTCCATGCCACCATTCTCTGAAGATGCCAGCCACAGATGCAGGCGAAACATTGGAAATAAATTCTTCTAGAACATGGCCTCATAGCTGAAAAACCCACAAAAAACTATGGATGCAAGCTGTGAAAGCCTTCAACTTCACATTGTATTTTAGCAGATTGCATGACTGACCCTGCTGTTATTCATACACTTCAAAAGATTGGTCATGTTACATCAGGTACAATAAAACAGTAGGGCCTCAGGAAAGGGGACCAGGATTGGAGGAAATACATCACAAGTTTCTTAGTTGGTTGGCTTGTTGTTCTAATCGGCTTGTGACCTCCAGGATTTTCAAAGCAGAGAAAGAATTGAATGGAAGAATGGACTCGGCTCATGTGAATGAGATACCAAAGGTTGAGGTATCCAGGTGAAAGGGGCCTGGACACTTCATCCTTTGGCACCCCACTCACAAGAGGTGCAGCACTCCTTCACAATGGTGTCATAATCATAAATGTGAATATAAAACAGTTGAAAGGTTGTAAATAAGCTTGTGGCATTGTTACTAGCTAACAGGATGGCAGCCTACAACTCCTAGAAATGCCCAGCAAGAATGGCTTTCAGCCATATTAGCCAAGGATTCTGAGCATAGTAATAATAATAAAAAATTCAAAATTGTTTCTCTCCCCCCCCCCCCCCCCCATTCAATTTGACACTGAAAATTACATACGAAAGGAAAATAATATATGTGCATGTCTCTGGGCAGTCTAATCAAACAGCAACATCTTCCTTATGAAGTTTATTTTTGAAAAATCTTTCAGAACATCTTGATTGTCATCATTTTAAATAAGCCTGAAACTGAAAATATATTTCCATTTTACTGTTGTTGATAGTACTCTACTGTAGTCAAATAGAATACATTACTAATATGAAGGCCTGAAGGTTGAATATCTCCCACATTTGGATTTCTATTGTATTTCTCAAGGCTTTAATAATATTTCACACATATAAAGTGCTTTGCATTTTATACATTTTGCAAATACCCATTACTCATGGACTGTACTTTCCAGAAGCAATGTAACACACAGGGCTTTTACATCACAGGGCTTCATTATTTTATTTCTTTAATCCACTGCAAAAACTCTGGTCCATCTTCAGCAATACCTTCTGTTCACACAGAAGTAAATCTGCATGAAAAATCAGAATGCAAAAACCTTCTTCACTGATTTTACAGTGATTATCTATGAAAGCGCAGGCATATAGTGTTCAGAGAATGTCCTTGAAAGGGGAGCAGGGGAGACATATATGCTGAGATTTCAAGCATAACATTTTTTGCATCAGTTTCTCCATCGGTATTTTTCTACAGAAAGAGCAATCATTCCCACTGAAGGAATACCTTATTCCTCACTTAGCACAGTTTGGGGGTTTTGTCATAGATTTAGGAATTTTTATTATATGTATGCGTGAGTCAGAGTGGCTTGCAACACTTAAAATTGCTATTTCATAATTTAAAAAAAAACAGAAAGCAAAATACATTAGAGATGAGCAGAGAAGATTAAAAACAAAATCTTAGGATAATCTATCTTAAAGAGACAGCAAAAGAGGGAGCTACATAGGCTACATGGAACAAGTACAGTGAGCCCTTGGTACCCACTGGGGTTTGGTTCCAGAACTCCCCCTGGATACCAAAATCCATGGATACTTAACTCCCATCATATACAATGGCATACTAAAATGGTGTCCATTATATAAAATGGCAAAATCAAAGTTTGCTTTTAATGGGTTGTTTTTTTAAAGAAAAAAATATTTTCAAGCTGTAGATCAGGGGTAGGCAACCTTTCCCCTTTAAGGGCCGAGGGACTTCAGCTCCCAGAAGCCTCAGCCATGTTGGCCAATAGCTCCTGGGATTCTTGGAGCTGAAGTCCCTCGGCCCTTAAAGGGGAAAGGTTGCCTACCCCTGCTGTAGATGATAGAATCCATGGATGCAGAATCTGTGGATACAGAGGGCCAACTGTAGTATCATGTGGGATCAAATTGGAGGAGGGGGAGTTCCATTCTTTCTCCATCTTTTCAGCTGCCTACAGTATATGAAAAGTTCAGAGGACTTCAGTGGAACCCCCTTCCTGCCCTGCTAGCCCTCCACTAAGCACTACACTACACTGCACCCATCTATCACTTGTGATTATTCACCCTAATGTACCCCCTCAAAGAGCAATCTGATTCCTTTGCACCATATACTTAGTTATTCATGCTGTGATTGGCTACACATGAATACAAGGATTAGCTTTCCATTCCATGTAATAGCTAGGCAAACTGCGAAATGTGCAATGCTCAGGACTGTCCCAAGACATTTTACAGGGTGAAACAAAGGGCAAGATGATACCTCCTTCTATAATATGCAGAGGAATTTCATTGAGTTCAGTGAGGGGCAAGTGCTTCAAAGTGGCTTTGTTTATGAGCATTATCATTTTGTTTAAGAGGCTATAAGGCAGACTGTCTGGTTCTTATTTGTTTGAAATGTATCCCAGAATTGGGAAATGTTGAGGTGTTGGAGGACACTGTCCTGTCATCTACCACTTCAATGTCATTTTTCACCACCTTTCTCTCCTGCTTCCTGAGCCAGCTTCCTCACTTTACCTAATGTTAGGGGCAGTCATAAGGTGTTTATAGGTATGTCATGCCTGTTTTTACATAATATGATACCTTAGTACTCAGTGAGTGGTAGCAGACCAGATGGGCTGACTGATTTGCAGTGAAGTGACGGGAAGGTTTTATCTTTGGTCTTTAATTCATTTCAGATTTGGCATTTAAGACATTGATATATCAGTCACTGGGAAATGAACATGCTACTCATTCATCCCTGTTAACCAGACAAAAATTCTATGTAGGCATATCACATTTCAAGAAAAGAAGCATACTTTTATACTTTTCTCAGATCAGGAGTATGGTAGAAAGACATAGCAACCTTTTAGTGACCAAGTGCCCAAACTGCAACCCACTTATTTATCACAAATTTCTGCGTCCCTCTGGCTTTCTAGTAACAAATTCTGGAAAACTCTGTTCTGGGGCAATGGTGTGTGTGCCCATAGAAAGGGCTTTGGGTGCCCCATTTGGTATGTGTGCCATAGGTTCACCACCACTGACATATGACGTCAGTCAGATCAGATCTTTAGGACTTCTTTTTTACATTTTAGAGATTCCTGAGTGAGCTCAGTTTTCTCTGTCACTGATATTAGCACGTAAGTAACTCTCTGGTGAGCCACAGGGTACAGCCTAGTCATTGGAGTGGAGGGAGGTAATGCTCATAAAGAGAAACAAGCAAAGCTACCGTGGGCTCTTAAGCCAGCCAAAAAATTTAATACTCTATTGTAATTTTAATACAAAACAGTGAATATGTCATATAAACATATAAGCACTGAGTAATTTTTTTTAAAAAAGCCTTCACAATTTATATTTTTATTCCCACATGTGTACAGCTCTCTTCTTCCTTTGATGAATAAAGTAACAGAGAGTCCAAAGATAAGCGAGAGGAGGCTGTGTGAATAAACTACCATAACAGTTACCACAGGGGAATGTCAACATCTTTGCCAAGATCAATGTAGCAGATTCATTTGTGGAAGACTTAATAATGGAAAGTTTGCATTTAATCCAAGATTAAATATGTTAAAGCATGAGTGGATAAGGTATTGATCCTAAACTGGCCTTATCATTAAATATTCTTAATGCTACCATGAAAAATGTTCTTTTGCTGCTCAGGAACAGCAATGGTTGAGGAAAGCTGATGCTATAAAAAGGCAAATTAAGACACAAAGGGTATACTTCCAGAAATATAGAAGGATGTATCAACCCGATCAATGTTCTCCCCAGTGAAATGAGCTGAAAAGAATAAATGAAGAGATGGACATGGGGAAGAGGCCAGAGAATCCCATGGCCACCCAAAAATGACAACATAAAAGAAATTTAGCAAACCCCACCCCCAAAACATCAGTATCTTTATTAATCTTTCAGAATAACAGAAGTTCACAATCCCAGCTTATTTATCCATGTGCCTTGAAAAGGTAGGGAAATACCAAGGTGCAATAGTCTATTTGTACCTTTCACGTTTTACAGAGGAGGCCTGAACAGCCCTGCCACTAACTGACTCCTCCATTCAGTGCTTAGAAGCTGAACATAAATTTGTCACCAACTTTGAAGTTGTTAGATCTGGAGGCGTCTCAACAGAACAAGGTGTTCCTGTCATATGGTGTAAAGAATTATGCAGGAGAGAGGAACAAGAAAGGAAGGAGAAAGGGATTCAGAGGCTAAATCACTGTTTTCTCTCTATCCCAGCAGACCATTCCCAAGCATCCAGGAACTTAGAAGGACTTGAAGGCCACATTTTATATGGAAAAAATGGGCATGCCGAGGTGTTTGGGAAGTTCTTTGGGCATTTCTGTTTTTATATTATAAATAAAAACATGTCATGTGCCAAACATGATCATCTTTTTAAAAGAACATTAGTGAATATGTGGTCCTGACAACAAAAATGTGTTAGATTCATACCTCTCATAAAGTTTATGGTTTAACAAAAAACAAAAAAATCTTGTATTCCATTTTGTTCATTCCCTTCTTTGTATTGCCAAGTGCTTCTAAAAGCTAGCATTTTGAAATTGTTCATCTTAGTCTTATGTTTGTTTCTGGTGACCTGCTGACTATATGAGTATAATATTGCATCTTGTTACGGAAAGATAAGTCTGTGAACAAAGAGCTTCTTCATGCAGCAGGGTGACAATAGGTAGATTTTCTTCCATCATGCTAATGTCAAATAGGTATGAATATGTCCAGGGATATGCATGCATGGACAAGGAGATAATCATTGTGCCCCTTGGTCATAATACCTGATCTTCCCTCCTTTGTTAGTAAGTCAGAAAGAGAACATAAATCTTGAAACCCTTTAAAATGTGTAGGGTCTGTTCTGATACTGATAGAGAAGTGGAGGGTAGTATGTGAGTCTAACATTTGAAATCCTAATCTCTTCAGTTATGCCATAAGACTGTATGGATGGTCTCTGGAGAACCAAGTTAATCATTATATAACTTGCTATAATATGCCATATTTGGTGCCAAGGCACTATGTGGATTGGGAAATAACCAGTACCTTTTTGGCAGTTTGTCCAGCCACCCCTTTACATATAGCCAAGGCAATATGCAAGGATGTCAAGGCAATATTTGTGGGGTGACTAGGGGAAATTTCCAGTATCTTTGTAATAGGCCACCCCTTACATATAACACTGGTTCTGAATGCCCTACAAACCCAGACAGAATACTCTACATCCATTAGTACTCTGGATCACCTTGTTCCAAGCCAGTTGTGTCTTTATTGGATAGTACTAATTTCCATATCTGTAAATGTGCATATCTTTACTTTACCAAATGATCTCTGTGCCCCCTTTTCCAAGACAGAGTGGACTCCAGATGCTGGCAAAGGTTATCAGGTGCCCCTCCAAAGAAACATTTCTTGTTATCCCTTCACCTGGCCTAGAAAAGTAGCAAAAGTTTTACTGACTGCTGCTACTAGCAGTTTAGAATGTTCAGAAAAAGCTGTTAAACTGCCTCCAAGAGTGACAGAAGTCACATGGTAGATAGAACTGTCTCCAAGAATGACAGGAGTTCACATGATAGAAAGAATGAGAAAGAGATGGAATTCTCTAACTATATAAGGACAGACAGGAGAATGCAAACATACATTTTCCAACAATCCCCTTCTTGTTGGAATCCCTTTCCTGATTAGATTTCCCAGCCTTAAGAGTCAGTCTATCCTTCTCTTCCCCTACTTTATGCTGCAGCTAGGGTTATTGTCTTTTTGTGTGTGTCTGTGTGAACTTTTATTTTAAGAATTTTTTTAAATTGTGATGTTGTTTAATATCTTTTTAAGGGTGGGTGGGTTTTGTGGTTCTTCAGGGTATGATTAAGATTGTATTTTATGGTAATTTTAATGCTGTAAGCCACCCTGGTTGCTCTGCAGAGGGGCGGGATATATTATTATTATTATTATTATTATTATTATTATTATCTTGAACTGACATCAAGGATTTTCATCCCATCATGTAGTCTCTGGAATTGATCTTTTGATAGAGGTTTAGTGAGAATGTCTGCAATCATTACTTCTGTGTTGCAATACTCCAAGTCCTTTCTTGCACTTTGTGGAAGGTGATGTCAATGATTTTCTTAAGTGGCTTTTTACTTGATGCAGCTTTGATTATCTTACATCAAAATGGTTGGTTTGGGCTCTGTTATTCCAAGTCCAGAAGTAAGTTTTGCAGCCATTTGATTTCATCACATACTGCTTTTGCTGAAACACATTCAGCACCTGTAGAAGAATCAGTAATCATTGATTGCTTCTTACTTGTTCAACTTACAGCTCCTCCACCATAGAAGATCAGGTTTCTGGTGGTTGACTTTCTGTCTGCAGCCCAGTCTGCATCTGCATAAGCAATCAGATGTGGTTGGTGACAGGCTGGCAGCATCAGTTTGTAATCTGCTGTTCCTTTTAAACAGGGGTAGGCAACCTTTCCCCTTTAAGGGCCGAAGGACTTCAGCTTCCAGAATCCCAGGAGCTATTGGCCAACATGGGACTATTGGCCAACATGGCTGAGGCTTCTGGGAGCTGAAGTCCCTCGGCCTTTAAAGGGGAAAGGTTGCCTACCCCTGCTTTTAAATATCTGGCAACTCTCTTTACTGCAATGAAATATCTTTCAGTAGGAGAGTTGACCATTCTGCATAAGATGCCAACAGCATTTGCTATGCCAGGTCTGGTGAAGTTGGCAATGTATAGGAGTTTGCCAACTGCAGTCCTATACTTGTGTCCATTTTGCAAAAGTTCAGATTTCTTAATGTTCTTTAAGAATCCTACTTCCATTGGAGTTTGCATTGCATTTGCATCTTTAAGGCCAAGACAGTCTAGACCAGGGGTAGGCAACCTTTCCCCTTTAAGGGCCGAGGGACTTCAGCCTAAGGCAACCTTTCCCCTTTAAGGGCCAAGGGACTTCAGCTCTCAGAAGCCTCAGTCATGTTGGCTAATAGTCCCATGTTGGCCAATAGCTCCTGGGATTCTGGGAGCTGAAGTCCCTCGGCCCTTAAAGGGGAAAGGTTGCCTACCCCTGGTCTAGAACATCCATTATCTTCTGATTTTGATTCAGAAAGAAACTTCCATCACTTCTTCTTTGTATTTGCACTCCAAGGTGGTGTGAGATGTCTCCCAAATTCATAATATCGATCTCTTTGTTGAGATTCTGGATTATCTCTTCACTATCTGATTTATCCTCAGTGCAAAGGATCAGATCATCCACATAACTTGTGATGTAAGTTCATTTATTATTTCTGAATCTCTTGTATACACATTTGTCAACAGTGCCTGGAGTGAACCCCTCTTTAATAAGTAGCTGGTTCAGTTTCTCACTTCATGCTCTGGTGGCTTGCTTTAAACCATAAATGCCCCTTCTGCATCTAGCTTTGTGGTAAAGACCCATATACAGCCAATTGTCCTTTTTTCTTCTGGCAATTCTGACAAAGTCCATGTCTTGCTATTATATAAAAATTGTATTTCCTCACTAGCAGTTTGCAGCCACTTCTCAGAATCTGTCTTTGGCAGTCCCTTTATCATTTTCCAATCAGGGGGGTTTGGTATTCTTTCTTGTGTGGCTTGATAAGAGGATCTGTCAGGTGGCATACCTTTACTGGAGTGTTCTGACCTTCTCACCTGGATTTGGATACCTGACTCCACTTCTTGTGTGCCATCTGGTTCCTCATTGTTAGGCTGGTCCACTGCAGGTGTAGTCCCTTCTGGATACAAGACCTCTGGAGGATGAAAGAACTCCATGTGCTCTTGTTCCTGGTGGACATCTTCTTCTACTGCAAATAAATTTGAATAGACATCGGTTTTGATTAGATTTGGGCTGTGGTTTTTCATCAATATAAATAGCACTTGTTAATTTTATCGTGCATCCATCTGGATTTAGAATTCTATAATCTTTTCCAGCATACTCAACAAAAATTCCCTCTTCACTTCTGTAGTCACATTTGCCTCTTTTCTGGTTGGGAATATAGGCAAATGCTTTACTTCCAAAAACCTTCAGATGGTTTAATTTAGGCTTAACTCCATGCCATAATTGGAATGGGGTTACATCTTTAGAGTTAGTTGGCAATTGGTTACACAGGTATGTAGCAATCATGATGATTTCAGAGCAGTAGTGTTTAGGCATATTAGCTTCCAATAGTATAGTGACTGCCGTCTCCCTGAGACTTCTGTTCATTCTCTCTGCCATGCCATTTCATCCTGGAGAATAAGCCTGTGTTGTCTGATGCTTAATGTCATGTTCCTTTAAAAATTCATCATATTCAGCATTGAAAAAAATCATTTCCATTGTCTTTGCACAGGCTCTTCGGTTTATAGCCAAATTTATTAGAGACTCAATTAAAGTACTCTTTGAATTTTTGAAATGCTTGACTCTTCTCTCTGAGAAGATAAGTGTATGTGTATCTGCTGAAATCATCAATAATTGTCATAAAATAAGAGTTACCTCCTGCTGACATTTGATTCATTCATCCAGAAAGATCAACATGTAAAAGATCCAATGCCTTGTTGCATTGTGTCTCAGAAACTGGAGGGTGTGGAGCTCTTGTGGTCTTTGCTTTCCAACATTCCACAGATTTTTCATTGTTGGAGCATGCTGAAAGTCTCTTACAAACTGTTGATTTGCCAGTCTCTTAATATTTTCTATACTTCAATGAGCAAATCTGCAATACCATAAATTTGAACAGTCTTTGTGATTACATTGTGTCACACTGTTTGCAGATGAATGCAAAATCTGCATCTGCTAACAACCATGAGATCCTAATTCTGCTTTAAAAATCAAATGTTTACCATGAAATCCAATGCAGGTTTGCTTTCTGATGCTGTTTTCCATCAAGTTTTGTCTATTTTGAAATTCAAGAACTTGAGTAATTGCATCTTGTAAAGAAACATCTCCTTTAACTTGTAAAGCATTAATTATTTGAGAGCAATATTTTGAAAGACTAGCCAAAAACAGTCCAAATTTACTATGTTCTAGAAAAAATTCTCCAGGTGTTGTCACTCCAGACAAAGTTGTCATAAAGCGATTAATATGTTGATTTAAAAATTGAAGATGATGCAAGTTTTTGTTAACAAGTTTTGTCATGAGAGTTGTTTGATTAGAAGTACTTGGAGAATTAAATACTTTCTGTTGTTTGTCTCATATTTGTTTTGCATCAAGTTAAACCTTGAATATGGTATGCAACTCTGGGATCTATAGACAAGCAAATATAAGCTGCTGCTTTCTCTCATCAAACTGTTATTGATGTTTTCCTGCTTCTGTGACTCTCTGCCCATTTATTGTTTTAAATAGTCCCATTGTGGTCTATTTGCATTTTCTATTACCACATTTTGTAATTTGTTCCAATTAAAATTTCTGTAATCGTTGATGGATTAGGATTAGCAGAAGCCATTTTCTATTGTTTGAGTAGAAAAATCTTTCTTGAAGTCAGTATCTTCAGAAGAAGCAGTTTAAAAATAAAATAAATTATGACCCGACTGGGCCCATAACCCAAAAATGTGGAGTAATTTAAGTTTCCTAGGGGTTTAACCCTTTAAAGGAAACAAAAATATACAAATATGAAAGCTGAACCTGTTAGAATTTGTCTTTCATTAGCAGAACAGCAGAAATGTGATTTTGCCTAACTCTGCTTTCCTAAAGAATAAAGACTGACTCAGAAAGACAACAAACATATAATTTGTAAAAAAAACAAATAATAATGGCTTTAATAAATATTTACATAAATTAACTAAAACCTAATCTAACTGGTGATGGTTTGGGTAAAGAGAAACAAATCTCACCATCTTTTATATAGAAGGAAGAAACTACAAGTACTGCCTGCTGTTACTAACAGTTTAGAATCTTCAGAGAGAGCTGTTAAACTGTCTCCAAGAGTGACAGAAGTTCACATGATAGAAAGAATGAGAAAGAGAGAGGGAATTCTCTATCTATATAAGGAGAGACAGGAGAATGCAAATATAAATTTTCCAACAGGTTTCCATTTGCATTCTGTTGATCACAGTAATGTAAGTGTAGCCTTGATTTTTTTTAATTCATGTAGCTGATTTTCACTTTAAAAAACTGCATCTTTCCATCCTTTTTTTCTTACCAAAGAAATGATGATATTTGAGAGAACAGTTTTTTTCAGCAACTAGCCTGAGACCAGACACTCACACACACACACACACCTACAGAGTTGTTTAGATTGGCAAAAAAAAGACAGTAAGCGAAGAAGATGGATGTAGTCCTTGCTTTTCCAAATTAATCTGTATTGCTTTTTCATTCCCCCCAAATTAATAGTTCTTTTTATCATATCTCTATCAGGATTTTTTTCATATATACTATTTTGGCACTGGAATTTGTCATGAAATTTTGTTTTGGTTTGCTTGTTTGTCTTCTTTTTTGTTATGTTATGTTTTTCCACCAATCTCAACATAATGGGTGACTCACCAACATAATGGGTGACTCAAATATATTACTAGCTGTCTGTGGAGATAACTAGATTGATCCAGACAGATAGATAAACAGACAGATAGATAGGGCTGGCATTCTGTTAGTGACCTATGGAGATGTAAGCCCAAACTATGCCTGAATATGTTTCCCTCCCCCCCCTCCCCACATACATAATTTTCTTCCTCCATGCGGTAACCAATATGCTGAGATCACACACAAATAGACCTGTTAGCTAGTGGAGAGCAGATGTGAGTGTAGCTGGATGCACAACAGTGTCAGCTTCCCTTGTCTCTGAAGGAATCCAGGATGTTTTCCATCACTGTGCATCTGGCTACACTAACATGGTCAGATGCTTCTCTGATATCCCTCACTGTCCCCCAACCTGTACTTTGCTATAGAGGGGCAGGAGGAAAGTGAGACTTGAGGGGGGTGAGATGTTTTGTGCATTCACCATGGCAGAACTTTACAGTACGTCTCCCAATACAGGATGCCAGCCACATATTTCATTTGAGAACTATCTTCATCTACACATACCACAAGCCCCTGTCACTCAAGTTATACTTAGAATAAGAGGCAGATGAAGGATAGGGAAGAGAGATTGCAGTGGCAGTTTCATCATTTATTCTGTACAAGAAACTAAATGTGTTCAATGTCTCCACAGAGATTTTATGATGAAGAACTGCTGAACATAGGAGGAGAAAGAATACAGCAAGTTGATTACACCAGATCAAAGCACTGGCTCATGTAGCTCATTACTGAGTACACTGAGAACCAGAAGCAAGACCTTAGAACCTGTGTGGCCAGGCAGACACAAAAACAAATCTCAGAAGCCTGCAGGGTCAGGCCAGGTTACTATCTGGAAGGGAGATCTTCAAGGAATCCCAGATGCTGTAGGCTACAGTCAGAGAAAGGCAATGGCAAATATTCCTTGCCTCTCCAAATCTCCAAATATTCCTTGCCTACAAAAGCCCAATGAAATTCATGCAGTCAGCATAAGCCAGCCAGCAATTTGAAGGCATACACATTGCTTTACATACACATAAATCACCGTATGAAAAACTATGACTTCTATTATCTTCTTTTTGAGTGATGGGTAAGAGGCCACTATAGCTCAAGCCCTGGCCACAATAATTCCAGTCTCCCCCCCCCCCCCCCCATCAGTCAGCTTTCAGTGAAAGGAGCTATCCAAAGTCCTGAAACATATCTCCAAAATATACTTGGTAGCTTGTCAGTGACTAAATTTCAGACTAAAGCCCAGAGTGGATTCACTGCCTCAGTGATATAGGAGCCTCTCATGCCACTGTCAATTGACCATGCAAACAAGGCTCTGTGGTTGTTTCATCAGGTTAGTTAGTATTCAATAGGTACATTATAAATGTAGGGAATTGGCAGCATGAGTCTTAATATCCTTTAAAAAATGATTGCTAAACAGTGAAATGAAGACCACCAATAGGATTCAGCACATCTTTGGGCAGGACTTAGGACTGCACGCCTCTCAGCATCTCTGGTAAAAGAGACTGATGAAAGAAACTGGTAATGGAAGAGGACGGAGATTAAACAAGAAGTGTGAAAGAAGAAAAGCAGGAGAAATGACAAACAAGTCAGAAAAGTGTATGTGCTTGTGTGTGTACCACTTTCTGGATTCTATGGGGCCAACTATAATTGATTACTGCAAACATAGTTGCATTTTAAATCTCTCTCTCTCTCTCTCTCTCTCTATATATATATATATATATATATATCAGGACTTGATTGCAGGACTTTTGTGCCTGTGCTGCTTAGCACTAGTGCAACATTTAATGAAACCTTACAGCCTTAAAGTAAAAAAATTAAAAATTAAAATAAATGCAATATAGAAATTGCACTACAAAGAATTTGCTCTTTTCTTCCCTCCTAAATACACAACTACTTATTCAAAGTGAAAAGGGTCTACATTTTAGCCCTGGCATCTCTTTTCTATCTCCAGTTCTCCCTTTCCATCTGAACTCAATCAACCAATATAGTCCTTTCCTTAGGATTCTCTTCCTTTTCCTTGCTGTTGCTGCTGTTGTTGTATGCCTTTGATTCATTTCCAATGTATGGTGACCCTAAGATGAACCCATCACAGACTTTTCTGGGGCTGGGAGTGTGTGATTCGCTCAAAGTCACCAGTAGGTTTCCATGGCTGAGCAGGGAAGTGAACCCTGATCTCCAAAGCCATTGTTCAGTCCTTGAACCACTACACCATGCTGGCTCTCTTTTCAGTCTTACCTCCTGATAAGAATTTTCAAACAAACAATCAAATAAATAAAAATAACAAGGTGTTCAAAACATTCTGTTTTTAAAACATATATTTTAATGCATTTGATTAAATGGTTTAATTAACATTTCATTGCTCAATATTTATGTCAGCCACAATAAAGCTGGTATAATACCTCAAGGCAAGAACAGACAACTCATGGCCCTCCATATATTTTCACTTGCCTGTCTGGCATATAAGTGTCTCTGCTTCATGTCACTGAATGATAAAGTGTGTGTCCTAATTAGTTTTAGGGTATGGTTTGAATAGCTGGTGGGGTTCCAAATGAAGCACTGTAATATAGATGGGGATATATATACTTAAATCATGAGCATATATGGTCTGACTCTAGACTGAGGACAGGTTGGATGGAGCCTCTGCTCAATAAACTCTGATTGAGGGTTCTTTCACACTACACAATTATTGATTTCCCTTTATTCACCATGTCTGCATCCTAGGGAATCCTGGGGTTTGTAGTTCAGTGAGGTACTAGAGCTCTCAGACTGAGAATTCTGAATAGCCCTTCCTATATGGCAAATGCCAAGATTTCATAAGATGATGGAATACCAGTAAAATGGAATCACAGTACTATAATTGTGTAGTGTGAGATGGCACTGATATGACAACAGTGCTGCAAATATGCTTATTGAATGTTCTATTGGTTCTCAGGCTTCCTATTGTATAACATTATGGTACTGGAGCATAGAGGATGGATTAGGTTTCATTAATTTATCATTAGGCTCATTAAGAAATTACATTTCTTAGTTGTTCAACTAGTTATAAAGAGAGCAACATTTCTATCTGCAAAGGCTGTTCATTCCAATTATCCATAGCCTGATTGCAATGAGTTTATTTATTTATTTATTTGGCTTATCCCTTCCAAATTACATCACTCCTAAAACACTGTAAGACATTTAATCATAAACTGAAATATACTGATAAGTAGAAATAGAAAAATGTAAATCACATGTTAAAAATAGATGGAACTTTTATTTCCTTTTTCAGTTTTGCTTGGTTTGTGATCTGTCTAACTTAGACTTTTAATAAAGCTTAGCAAAGTTACTTTCTCTCTCCATTTACCAATATGAGACCATTGCTTAGGTCTCCCTGGGATTGGATCTTATGGGGTCCCAGTCATTTGGAAATGGGACCCGAAGCACACAACCCAGAAGGAGCAACCTCTAGCCACTCTGGCTGTGATTGGGCCAGGACCACACCAACTGCATGAGCCACTCCCAAAGTGGGCCACTGCTACAGTCCCAAATCAGCACCACCAAGAGTTGGATTTAATCCACTCTTTTTTGCTCCCGTCCAAAAGACTGGAGTGCAGTGCCAAAGCAGCTTCCAGCCACTTTGGAGGCATGCATCGTTTGAACGCCACACCCCCAAAGCAGTCAGAATCCATGTTATTTGGCCTGGGGCTTTCATGCCTGGGGCTCCCATCACTGTGGCACAAGTATGTTTGGATAAGCAAGACATTAAATGCATCAATAACTGCAAATTTGCCTTTTTCCAGTATTATGTGTGACCTTCCTGGCTGTCTAGGTCAATTGCCTTCTTCTATTGGTTATGCATTGGGTTTTTATTTTTATTCATTTTTATTCATTTTTTAAAATAATGATTACAAAGAAAGGAGGAGGAGGAGGAGGATCAACAACAACAACAAACAACAATAGAAGTGGAGCTAAAGCAGTGAAATCTTCTGACCATTGAACAATAGATAGTGAATGTTTATTTCTCCAGCCTTGGAGCAGAAGTTTTTTTGGCAACAGTAAGAGCATGCAGGATCTAACCCCATTGACCATCAGTCAAATTCTATGTCATGGGGATATAATTTAAAAGAACGTGTGTCTATAAATGCAAATATTTTTCTGATACAAAATTGATAAACATGCACCCAACAAGAAAGGGATAATTACTGAACATGTCCACATCATATGGCACAGGGAAGCATTATCAGTATTGTATCATCAGTGTTTAGCTCAAGTAGACAGGTTTCTTTCTAAATAAGAGTAATGTTGTCCAGTATACCTAAAACATTAATTTTTGATAAGCCAAACAAAATTTTAAATCAGAAGAAATTTTAGATATTGATGTGAGAGCAGTTTTCAATTGGTTGAATGGGACAATCCAACTCTGAATTCCATTTCAGTCTAATTGTTGGTTATAGATTGGTAACTGATGCTATGATTATGATGTACAGTTATATACTAAAGAGTTAGCACTACCACTGCAGCAGTTTATAACTCTATAGTGGAATTTTGTCTAACACCACCTGAACTCTTCTCATATTGAATGTAATTGATAGTACATATGGTGAGCTCACAATGTTCCTTGTGACTTCTTTCCTAGCATCTTTGGATTCAAGAAAGAATTTTACCAGCAATTATTAATACCATTCCAAATATTCATTTGAATGAAGACTTCCAATAACAGTCCCCCAGTAACAATCTTTTCCACCTGTGTGTGACTGCCTTCAAATCGCCTGTCACTTTATGGCAACTCCACAAATTTCAAAGGGGCTCTTAGGCAAGGAACACTCAGAGATGGTTTTGCCATTTCCTTCCTCTAAAATAGAGCCTCCAGCACCTGGTGTTCATTGACAGTATCCTATCCAGACACCAGGCCAATCCTACTTAGCTTCAAAGATAAAAAAGGATCTGTTGCCTTTAGGGTTTGCTTTCAAAAGCAATGGCTCAACTCATCTTCCTCCTCATTTGAGAACATACAAAGTGTACTCCCAATTATTTTCTGGCTGGAAAATATATGATTCTTCATTCAGTAACTCAAGCTTATGAATCACTTGTAATTATGTAAGTAGAGAATTAGAGGACTGGAGCCTTAGTTCTCTTATTTATTTATTTATTTATTTATTTGAATTTTTAAAAATCCCATATTTCTTCCCAGATGGGACCCAAGGAAGCTACTACCTGTGAAAACTTCTGATAGTGACTCAAACACACAAAAACTAAATAGGGGCATTATTATTATTATTATTATTATTATTATTATCATCATCATTATTATTAAATCCCACCTTTCTCCCAATATAGAGACTCAAGGCAGCATTATATGGTGATATATGCAAAGTGATATTACAGCCTGAATTTCTGCTCATGTCATCAACTACATCCACTTTACTAGAAATGACATCTCCTTTCCTCTATGGATTTGGTAATGTCAAGTTCATGAACTTTTCTTTCTGTGCTCACAAAACAGTATTGGATCAAGTTGTTCATAAACATATACATTTTTATACATTTTCTACCTAGATTGTTTCCTAGGTAATAAAAGCTAAATCTCAAACTTCATAGCCAGAAGACATACAGTGTAATTACTTTTTTCATACTGTTGTAGAATTCCTTACATAATGAAAAAGAAATTTACTGGCTCCACTTCAGCTGTCAATATGTCTGTTTTAAGAACATTACAAAAAAATGGAAGAATATGTGTTTCTTTAAATGAATGGAAATATTTGAATTCAAGACACCATCCATCTTGATCAAACATTTTTAAATCAGAATAATTACCAATTTCTACAGAAATTAATTAAGCTCCAAAACAAGCCATAAAAGCCTTTGTTCTTTTTCAAACAGGCCATTGTCTTCTAGTTCAACCTTGGCAGGTCTGAGATTTGCATCTTGTCTGTCAAAGTTCCAATTGCTTTGAATGCCAGTCTTTGCCTGATCACATCCAGTTTTCTAACAAAACAAGGGGAAATTAATTAATGAGCTATCAAAAACTTTCCAAATCAGTAGTTAGCCTACAACTGACATAGATAATGCTGTCTAGATATGGATCACTTTATGACACAAGAATTTTGTTGACACAGGAAATGCTTACTGATTCTGAGGTTACATTTCTGAGAATATTAGATCCATCTACTGATCACCCTGGCTGCAAACCAGAAAGTTCTTGCATGAAAAAGAATTAGATGGGTCAAAAACAGGTTGTGGTGAAGCATGGTGCAACATTTCAAGTCCAGTTAAAAACATTTTTAGATGTAAATTATCATCCACCTTCAAGTGGTTTGTGACTTGTGACTTCCCTTAGGTGACCCTGTTATGGAGTTTTCTTGGCACAGTCCTTCAGAGGCAGTTTGCCATTGTCATCCTCTGAGGCTGAGAAATTTTGACTTGCTTAAGATCACCCAGTGGGATTCCATGACTGAGCAAGGATTTGCACTCTGGTTCCCAGAGTCATAGCTCAATGCTCAAGCCACTACACCAGGGGTCGGCGGCTGGGAGGGGGGGGGAATGGTGCAGGGGCCGGGCGGGTGGGCGCGCACTTTCCCCCCGTGTGTGCATGCACACAACGCCCACCGTCATGCGCATGCGTGCGCGCGTGGGGGGCACCATTTTGGAAGGCCTCAGCATGCCTGCTCCAGGCAAATTCACCCGGCGCACGTGCGCTGCAGCCTTGCCAGGGCCCAGGGAAGGCCCCAGCACACCGGCTCCGGGCGAATTTGGGCCTGCTCCAGGAGAGCGCCATTTTGGAAGGCCGCAGCGCGCCTGCACCAGGCAAATTCTCCCAGCGCAGGTATGCTGTGGCCTTCCCTGGGCCCTGGCAAGGCCCCAGAGTGCCTGCTCCAGGCAAATTCACCCAGCGCACATGCACTGTGGCCTTCCAAAATGGTGTCTGCACTCGCACATGGCATGCGGGGTGGCGGCAGCAGCGGGACCGGCCATGGGCCGGTTCCAAGGCCTCCGCTGGCCACACCCAGCTCACGGGCCGTAGGTTGCCAACCCCTGCACTACACCACGCTGGCTCCACAGAGCATTTATACCCATCCAGAAAGGTTTTAAGAACAGTTTACAAATTGTTAATTTGACTGTTCCCTGCCCTCAGGTCTACAATTTAAATAAGGCATGACATCAAGGAAAGGAGGATGGCAGTGCACTGGGGATTAAGTCCAGCAGATAGTGCTAGTTCCTCTCTCCCTCCAGGGCCAGGGCAGTTGGGATGGATGCAGGGTCTTTCATCTGCTTCTAGGCGAAGACATGGTGGAGTTTACAAACATTAAGTACAGTACATTACAGTAAGATAGTTACAGTAAGATGCAGTAAGAAATTCTTGCAGTATGTACTTTGGGGGCTAAACTAAATAGTGCTGGTTTCATGGTAAAGTAAAACTACAAATATCGTATACCTAGACCATTTGTCATTAGCTCTGTTTATAGAAATGGTTATCTTATTGCAAGATAAAACCTAAAATGTCTCCTTAGTTACAGTGCTCTAATAATCATATATCATCCAACAATTCACAGATGGCTACTGGGGTACACAGACAAAGTACCACCACAATGCAATCAAGATGGCAAAAATTATTAAGGACCAAGAACACACAAGCTAGAATACTGCAGCAGTTTGCTTTTGCCTGAGTTTCTTTGCCAGCGCAAGACACTGTCCTTTCTGCTGCTCTCCCCCTCTCCTGAGCAAATTGAGTGCAAACTACTTTTGCACCTTCACCTTTAGTTCTGCAGTTTAAGTAGGTCTGCTGCAATTTAAGTATGCAGAGGGCAAAGGGGGAAAGTGGGGAAAGGAGAAAGAAACTGGGACATTTAAGAAGTACGGTAGCTGAAAAAGTGCGATATCGTGACTGTCCCTGTCAAATCAGAACAGCTGCAGAGTATGTAATCAGAGAATAAACAGTAACTAGATAGATTTTCACATGACCTCCTGCAGCAAGAAAAAGTATTCTATATAGCCTATGGTGAAAAATATTGAATTGTATGTGTAGTAACAATTAATAGCTTCAGTACAGATGAAATGGGTACTATTCCACAACCTACTGAAATAATTAACATGACTGTTTCTCTGTGATATTTAATCTGCCAATATATACATCCAAACTACATCTAAAACATTTTTAACCATTCTATAGATGCTGGTTGTAGAACTGACAGCTGTCCAGTAACATACTAATATATTTTTCATCCCTACCCATATTGTTTCAATAATATTCATCAAAATAATTCACCTTGGGTTCCTTGGTGGGTCAAGAGATCATGAATAAATGATATCAAGATTATCCAATCACATTCATCTATGTTCTTGTTATTTAAAAAATGATGCATTTGGATACATGGACACTTCTACCAAAGATGCTCCACATGTAGCTTTTGAAAGGACATGTATGTATGATATTTTACTTGAAATTCATCTTAACAAATGTTCACAGTGCTCCTGCTTTCTTCATTGGACCCACTCATATAAAAATAGAATCTTGTGTGCTTCACAGTGTTGTTTTCTTTAGACAGAAGTGGTACAGACAGATACCGATACAACTTAACAAAAATGCAGGATTAGATCTGAAGTCATTTTAACTTTTTAACTTGCCCAGCAATGAGAAATATCTTTTTCTCAAGGCTATGATGGCAAAATCCCTACAGTGTTGTTAGTTCAAGCCTAGAACTGTCATGTTACATTTGTTAGAATTAATATTACAGTTGAATATAGGAGCTCCAATCAGGTCTTAAGATCCTTGGTATTCAAAAGAACAGTTCCCCAAAGAGCGTATTATTTTCATATATGCAGAACTGGAATGGGCTAAAACAAGTTAAAAAGCAAATAACTAAATTTGATTTGCTTCATAAGTGCCCATTCACTAGCATTATTAATTTAACAATTCACTCATTTATTTTACAAGGTCAAACAAAAGGACAGATGTAGTAGAGAAGCAAACTCAACCAGAACTTCAGCATCAAAAATGCCACAATTTGTAAGTGTGATGGGCTTTTTCTATGTTTCTCCAAGGCATCTCTCTCAGAACTGATTTCACTGCTTTTTTCTCTCAGCTTCCAGCTTTCATCCCATGCTCCATTTTATGCATAACAAAATTGCTAGGAAATAAGATTAAAGTTTTAAAATCAACTAAAATAAACTCACAAAATAGAAAAGAGAAGAAAAGAGAAAGTGATGTTGCAAGTAATGGCTTGCAGGGAACATTTCCTAATGTCAGGGGTTTGTTAAACTGTGAAATCACCTCCAATAGAATTGGTTAAAACTCCATTACTTGAGTAATTTGAAACCAAAGTGGACAAAGCATTTGGGAAGATACAGAAGGAAAACAGTCCGACCGCCATAATAACAGAACATTTCTTGTCCATCACTGTCTTATTGTTCCACTTTGTTGCTTGCATAATAAAATATAATGCAATTTCTATCTAGGCTTATATTTACATCTGTGAGAAAAGTCTAGCAGGCTTCATTAACACTGATGCATAATAGAGATGGAAAACATATGTGCAAAGATAAAAAAAAATCCACCAAAATAACTTCTTGTTCCTGCAGACTCTGAGGAATTGTAAAATGTAACAAGTAACTAACCAATTGACGTACTTCAGTGGGTAAAATATGGATAAAAATAGGCAAGTGAAAAAAAACATACCAAATCAGATAAAAAGTCTGTCCAGCCCAGCAACCTATTCCCACAATGGCCACCCAGATGGCTACAAGCAGGACTCCTGTTGTGTTCCTAGCGAGCAGTACAGCCAAAAACAGTGGGTATAATCTATAAGACTACTTATCATTATCTATGCTGGCTGCAGAATTCTGTGAGTTATCTCAAAAAGTAACTTTTCCATGGTGTGGAATTCTCTTTCTTTTACTTTTAAGAAAGAGTTATATTGTTTAAAGTATCTTGGACAATATGTACCTTCTGTATACCTTTAAAGGTGCCCTTCCTTTTATTCTTCCATTTAGTGCCTTCTCCTATTGCATACCCTCCAACCAGTGAATCCTCTGCTGACCCACTTTTTCAGCTGCTTTTTAAATTCCATGTTTCTCTTGTATTCTCCCACATTCCCTCTTTGTCCTCAGCTTACTTCATTTGGAGCAGACTGAGTTCAACATACAAATACCGTTTATACTCAGTTAACTCGGTAGGTTTCATAGGGCGGCAGAATCTTGTCCTTCTAGAAATCTCAGGCTTTTCTAAACTCGCTACATACATTTCAGTTTCTCTGTTTAAGATTGGGATCTTGCAGCACCTTTGAGACTAAGGAGCTTATCACTCCACTAAATAAGCCGACATACCTTTGTCAGCTTCAATCTTCTTGTGGGATACTCCCAGATGTTATCAGATGCAAGTCACCACCAATTTAGCTGTGATGCTGCTGGCTGGGTGAGACTCGGGCTGAAGCAATGCTCAGCTGGCACTTTTTCGAAGTTGGGGAGCTTCCAACTTCAAAAATTTTGTGACTGGCTGCAACTTTGGCCTGTGTCCAACCTGGGCTGAATTTACCCAGTGGCATCACAGCCAAATTGGCAGCAATTACATGTGATAGTGTCCAGGTGTATCCCGGAAGAAGATTGAAGCCAGGGAAAGGTAAGGCATTTTTTAAAAAATACAGTAAGCTCCTGACTGAAAGAAAGCTCGTGGTAGCATGAGCTCTTGTAGACTAAACCTACTTCCTCAGATGCACAGGGTGGAATGGAGTGTTATAACACCCTATGCATCTGATGAGGAAGTAAGCTCATGCTACCAGCTTCTTTTTTTCAGTTAATCTCCAAAGTGCTACAAGATCCCTTTGCATACTGATTTTCCAGACTAATATGGCTGTCTTTGAACTATTTTTAAAATAGTAGTTCTGTGTGTTCCTCCTCATTAATGTGTTTTGTCCTCTTGTTGCCTAGTCACACACTTTTGGCCACACTCAGCTGTTGCTCAGTAGCTCATGTACTGGTTTTCATCTGTGACAACTGTTGAAAGATGACCATTCAACCACTGTTTAAAGACCTCCAATCACCTCCAAGGCAGTTGGAAGGAAGTTCCACTGTTGGAAGGAAGTTCTTCCTTCTGCAATCTTTCTGGATGTGGGTCAGTTTTGAACCCTATGTCCTCATACACTGACTTTTCTGAAACCATTTGTGCCCCACATTGAATCTTACATTACGTATACTATTTACTTTCTAAACTTCATTGATACTGTCCCAATCGAATCCACACCAGTCCTATTACTAACAATAGATGTAGTATCATCATACCACAGGGAGAAGCCATGATGATTATTGAAGAAGCACCCAATAACATGCATATTTCCATGAATAAATTTTCTCCCTGATCACATTGACAGTAAAAAAGAATTATTTTCAAATCTGTTCAGATGCTATCCATTTGTAACCAGTACATTTGTGGTCTTTTCCGTTCTGACAGCATGAGGTCTGCATACATTCTTGCCAAAACTGAAGCCTCATACTCTCCTAGAACATACTCGCCAGCAGGTCCACAAATGAAGACATGACTTGGATGGTAACATTGTAGCATATATTTTTATTGTTTCTGTCGGTGGCCATTGTTCTTTGCCATTGCTTCATACAAATGTTCCAGAAACAATGGTTTCACATCAAAGATTTTTATTGCAACTGTTTCTAAGTCTTTGTGTTTATCTTGTGTGCTTGTCTTGTGTGCATATGACTGTCAAGCAAATCTATTCTTGTTTTGTTTTTAATAAATAAATAATTAAATACAAACATTATTTCTAGATTATGTTTATATCATTATGATATGTCTCCTCTAAGTCCCACCCTCTAACCCCTGTAGTCCACAAAGGTCATGGAAATTGAATCCTCACTGGTATCTTCAACCACAGAGAGTCCTTGTGTATACCATTTTACCTCCAAATCAACCTCTTTAAAATGATGTTTGCAGCTGTTAGCTGAATCCTGAACACAATACTCAAGTGGTGATTGCCATCTAAGAGCACTTTGCTACTGACCCATCTTCTCTATTCAGGGAAGGATGAGAACAGGTTCCTAGCTGAATATCAAAGTGAAAAGTGGTTCAGACAGGGACAATGACCTGAAGATCATGGCCTCACCCTCTGGCCTGCATCCAAACATGGTGTGGGACCCTACCCACCCATCCACCAAATTCTGTCATAGTTTATAATATTCCTGAGAAATGTGGCAGATAAATGTTGCTGAACATACAGAAAGGAGATACATGGTATTTGAAACCTAGGTTCATAATTTGCTTCCCATTAGCAGATGGGCTCCACTTACAGAGAGTGTGTCTTACCAGTATTCAGCAATCTCCCTCCCATCTGTCTCACAGCTTATTAGGGCTGGGCAAGAAAAAATGTATGATCCTAATTTGTAAAATGTAGCCTACACATTAAGTAGAAATTGTTCAGATAATTTGTCACATCCCAACAAAACACTGCCTGAGAACTTGATTTAGAGGTTAATGAATATTAAAAACATTGGTCTGTCTTTCATCTCCATATGCCCATTCTCTTAGCAACACCTTGAAAACTAATTTATTATGGCACGGTATTTCACAGGCTCCCCTTCAACAGGTATGTATGCCATTAAAAAATTAGGAATGCCATAGAAAATCTTATTAAATCTGGCTGGTACTAGGGCACCATCTGAGCTAATCAGAAATTACTTCATCATCATAACAAATATGTTTGTGGAACCCTAAAGACTAATAGGCAAAAGGTTGCATGGACTACAATACAACTGGGCAGATATTTATGCCATGAAATATTTATATTATAACAAATGCCATAGAAAAGTTTATACTATTAATATATATCAGTATTTCAAGTGCCATATGATCTAGGTTATTATCATGAAATGTTTTGTAATCTACTAATTAATGTTCTACAGCCAGGCCCAAGACTAATTACTGAAAGAACTAAGGTCTTAAAGGTTATGTAAGAGTATTGCCACAACCAGAGATGGATTATCCCCTTTATTTCCAGTCAGAAATTTCATTAAACAGCCAAAGGAAAATACATCACTGAAGTCAAGTGTAATGCAAGTGGCTGCAGGGAGTCAACTCAGTTAGGCAGGAGGAAATGGGATTTATGTCTGAGTAAACAAGACTTGTGCGTGCTGACCATCAGCATTGTGTTCAGTTTATTTTAAGTATGAATAAGTTAGAGGCTATGCTTAAAATGTTACTGAACCACTCTATCCCCTAACAGATCACAAACAGGCCCATATATTTGTTAGCACAATAGTACACATTAATTAAAAATAACATTCTAATCAATTTTAAATGTATGAATTTAGATTTTAAAATGTTATTAATTAGATTTATAAATATAAGTCTATGAAACTGAAGATATGCAAAATCTTTATTTTGGAATTCATCTGGGAATGAAGGTACATAGGGGAAAGTGTGTGGCTATGGCTTGTTTAGCCCTGTAGCCAAGATGAGGCAAATGGGCAAACTCTGCTTTGCCCCAACCAGGATCTATGTGTGCAAGCGAGAAATATAACCTTCATTTAAAGCAGAGTTGTGGACAGTCTGGTCAATGAGCTGCAAGCAGCCACTTGACCTCTACATTCCATCTGAAACAGTTTTGCTGTTTGCCCTCCCAAAGCTTTATGGGAAGGCAGAGTCACCAAGTTTCATCTTTGTTAGAGGCAGAAACCTCAAAGAGTTAGGTCTCAATTCCTTGGCTTCCTCTTCTTTAAGATTCCCCTGTGGCAGCCAAATTCAGTATCCCCAAATCCAGAAAGCATATTCAGAAGTAGCCGTGTTGGCCATCCATAGGCTTGCCATATGTGCTGGTAAACTGGGACAATCATGGATTGGAGGGCCTAAAATATGACCTGGTCAGCTGGGCATGACTGAAGCCACAAATCTTGGATTCATGCTTTGTTCCAGGCTGCATTTTGTCAGAGACTGAGGAGACTATCACACGGCCAAATAAAACGTCCTTTCCCCAATAGGATAAGGTTGTGTTATGGGTTGCAAATGGATATTATCGCATATGAAAAAGCCAACTGTGTTGCAGGGTGACTACAGCCCATCTCCCGGCTGCGCTTAGCCCGCTGATTTCCAAGAATAGGAAGCTTCTGTAGTTGAAAATCAGCAGGCTAAGTGCCGCTGGGAGATAGGTTGTAGTCGCCCTGCAACACAGTTGGCATTTTTACATGTGATAATGTCCGATAGCAACCGTAATGTGACCTTATCCCATCAAGGAAAGGACACCTTATTTGGCCATGCAATAATCCCCTGAGAAACTCTCCTCTCCTCTTATTCTTCTCTGAAGAGTGAAAAACAATTAAAATCAAAAGCAGGTGATGATAGCTCTATTAACATCAGAGAAGAAAAGGGAGCCAGGAAGTGGGTAGGGATAGCCTGCAGCAGTTTGGGCTTTAAATCTTGGATGGGCAGTGAAGTTGAGAGACACTTTCACCTTCTCTTGCCCTCTCCTGTTAGACTCTTTCTGCCTCAAAGAGAGAGTGTGGGTTAAAAATAAATAAAGGCAGGTGAGACCGGAGGGGAAGAAGAGGGGGAAGAAAAAGTATGAGAAAAGAAGAGGTGTAAGTATAAAATATCCACTTCTCTGCACAGTATAAGCAAATATATATAGTGTGTTGCCTCCAATTCAGATGGCTTAATTTATGGGATGGTGGTTGGGATTTTGGAGGAGGAATAAGCAGCCAGGGATGGGGAGTTGGGTTGGTGGGAGACAAGCAGGGACTAAAGATGGGGGGAAGACAATCCTGAAAGCGCTTAAGCCTTAAGGAGAGGGGGGTAGAGGCAAGAATCAAAGGAAAATGCTTCAGAATCTGGTCTGTCATTTGGCTTTTCACACACTGTCTGCCTCCCTTCAGAATGACTAATGAATAAATACACCACAATCCTAAATAGGTCTACTCAGAAGCAAAATTCATTGGGTTTTCTAGAACTAGCCTCAGAGGATGGCAATGGCAAATCCCCCCACCAAGACGCTTGCCAAGAAAACCCTATGATAGGTTTGTCTGTCATAGGGATTTGGATTTCTCTGTTCCAAGTCTAGCATTTTAAACATTGGTCTGTACTGTTTTTCTGTCAGATCAGTTCTAACTTTTAAAATGGTACAAGGATTAAACATAGTGAAAGAAAAAATGCAAACGTTAATATGCTGAATTTGCATAATTAGAATGTAAATTAGAGTGGTTTGCATAATTAGAATATTTTCATAATATGCAATTAGTTGCTTGGATTTTAAGAAGTTGAATATGGCAACCCTAGCCATACAGCAAAATACAACATTCCATAAGCAACAAAACAGTGATACCAGTTAAAGAGCATCATGCAAGCATTTGAAGCTGTGCAGCTCCCCTTCTTCAGACAAAGGCATTAGAAATCATACAAGAGAAGAAGAAAATGACAATGTTAAAGTCAGTGGCCTATAGTTTGTCTTAAGAAGTTGCTTTTTTGTCAGCTAAGATGTTCTGCAAGAGTACAGGCAGAGGACACTCCTTTCTTTGGCCATGTACTGGAAAACAGTATATCTCAAGCTATCTGATGTTGGGGACTGGTTTCTTTTCTTTTCTTTTCTTTCTCTCTCTCTATCTCTCTCTCGGTCATGTGCCAAGGACTAGTGCCTCCAACTCTTTCTTTATTCCTGGAAATCTTTATTATTTCCTTAAACTTGTTGTATAGACAATTTGAGATTGGGGACTGGAATCTAGAGCAGCAGCTGCACTGCAGAAATAATCTGATTTGACACAATTTTAACTACCATGGGTCAGTGCTATGGAATTCTGGGATGTATAGTTGGTTGTGGCATCAGAGCAAAGCTTAAAAATCTCTTAAAGATCTTTCAAAAAGGATGAGACAATTCAATAAATTAAACTTCATTCATACCAAAGAATAGTAAGGAAAGGTTTCAGAATAGATCTTCAATTATTGGAGTATTTTCCCTCACCTCATGTAGCTTTCTGCCTGTGTATGTTCAAATTTCCAGCCAAGTATTACAACACAAGATATCTTTACTTTAAGAGGTTTCAAGGACTGCAAGAAAGCACTTGAAAAATCAAGAGGGTCTCACAAACATGCTACACCTATGATCCATATTTCAGCAACTCTCAGCAGCAATATCTTTGCCCAATTAATGACTACTACAGTTCTTGAAAGTAATCTGTATTATTTAAAATCAATGAATGATGAAAGTGAGAGTGAATGGGAGGAGTCACTGCCTTTCTCTTCTTCTGGCCTGAGATGCTTTTAAAAAGTGTGTATGCTAGTGTATGTTATATATGTTGTTAAAAAGTTAACATCTTTTTTAAAAAAGCAAACAATCAAAACAGGTGCGAGCCAATGTGGCATAATGGTATGAGCATTGGACTACCACTCTGTAGACCAGGGTTCAAATCTGCACTCAGCAATGGAAACCCACTGGTAGCCTCAGAGGAAGGCAAAGGCAAAAAAGCCCTCTGAATAAATCTTGCCAAGAAAACTTTGTGCCTTTAAGGACGTTTTCACACTTGGGGTCTCAAAGCCGCCTGGAGCCATTCCAGAATGGATCCTGCAGCTTCAGACCTGTGAAAGCAGCAGCATTCCAGAATGGCTCCAGCAGCGGCAACTTAATTCCTTTTTGAAAAAGGAATTACAAAGACCGGGGATGATGCCGCCCAGCGCCAGGGATGGTGCTGGATGGGGCGGGGCAGGGTGGGGTGGGGCTTGCTGCGACGTAAGTGTGAACACTCGGAACAAGGACCTGGACTGACGCCGGCTAGCGCCGGGGATGGCACTGGATGGGGCGGGGCTTGCTGCAACGTCGTGTGAAAACTTTGCAAAGGAGCCGGACTGGGGCCGGACGGAGATAGGATAGCGTCTGCCTTAAGCCCCATGTGAAAACGCCCTAAGGCACACCCAAGAAGGAGGAGGAGGAGGAGGAGGAGGAGGAGGAGAAGAAGAAGAAGAAGACTTTGTGACTTCAAGGCATACACAATAACAACAACAACAACAACAACAACAGGGATATGCTGAGAGAGAAAGGGAGGATTGAAAGCGAAAGAGAGACAAAGACTAGGAAATAAAAAGGGAAAAGGAAGGGAGGAGGGGGATGTGGCAATATCTTTAAGACAAATTGGTTTTTATTTTCCATGAGCTTTTGTGGATATAAGCCCATTTCTTTGGCTGCAGTACTGAGGGGTATTAAGGCCTCAAGCATAAAGCATGTTTATACAATTTTGAAAAAGATATGAATCATGCCCTTGCCCCGAATTTTGAAAAGGCTGCCATGGTGAAACAGGTCTTTCAGATCTTTACAGTGGTCAGTTAGTGTTGATGTGTGAAAGCAATAAATCTGCTTACCAAAAGTTAGCACCTGCCCTGTTTGTCCAATGTAGAGTATAGAAGGGCATTACTGCCATAGGATGGCATATATCACATAATTTCAATTATTTGTTCTAGTGCTAAGTGGAGTGCACTGGTTTTGCTGGAGCTCTTCCAGGCACTAACTTCCAGGACCTTATAGGCTGAAGGTTTTAAAAAGAGACAATTAAACAGAAGTGACTCCAAGTAAAAATGAAGTAGGAGGACACACCGATTTTCTAGCAAAAACCATTGTTTATTTAAAAGACAGAAAAAGAGAGCAGCAGGAACGAACAGAACAGTCTATACTGAATGCAAGCTGCTGCTCAAAGTAAAAGGGGGGAACAGTATAGAAGCTAAAAACCCTTCTCCTAACCAATCCAAGGGTGCTACAGCTAAGCTTAAGACCCAATGGGTTTCATGGCTGAGCAGGGAACCAAAACCTGTTCTCCATAATCACTACACCATGCTGGCTAGAAAACCTTAAAGAATTAAGTTCCACTCCTTTGGTTCCCTCTTGTTTATAATTTCCCTGTTGTGATTAAATTTGATATCTTGAAATCCAGGGGAAAGTATATAATTCAGGGGTAGCCGTGTTGACCCTGCACAGCTTGAAAGTAGACAGTGGCAACTGGTACCTTCTATGTCAGTGGGATGGTGTTTTAATCTGAACTTTAAAGGAGCTATTCAGGGGGACATCCCTGTTTCCCAAATTAGATCCACCAGCTTAGATAGCTCCTTAAAAAACCCAGATATGTCACTAGTTGTTTCTGTCTACATCCAACCAACACTATGCATTGGATATTAATATTTTTCTGAAACAGCAAGTCTAAGATTCAACTGTAGGTGTAAAATAGCTATCTGGTGTTTTGACAAGGAGGAATTGTGGGAAATCATATCCACCTTAAAGTTTCCATACAATTAATGTGCATGCCACATGTTTAACTGGAAAAGCTTCCTGTTCACAACTATGGCTGGACTGAGCCAGAGAATCATGTATGTTGGATCGATTTCCTTTCCACAAGGGATACATATGATGAACTCGACTTCTGGGTGGACTGAGGCACAGACTTTTTTGAAGGATGATTATTTTTTTTTAATCCATAGTCCATGTACCTCATATTCAGGGAAATTTAGAATGAGGTTCATTAATGAAGATTTAGATGCTAACCTCTATTATTTGTACCTAATGTTCCACAGCAAACAGCAGTGTGAGAAGAGCACGTCTAAAGCTAAGTAATCAGCCCTCCATGGTTACTTTCCTGTAATACAAACATCATCAGTGCTGTGATCTACAGCAGCTCAGCACTGTGATAAACCCAAGGCATTATAGATTTCTTGGTTAAAGCACTTTTTAAAAGAAAAAAAATACTGGAAGGTGCATGTCATCTAGAAAATATATATATAAGACATTTGGTCCTGTTTAAATTATTCATAGGGGAAAGAAAAGTCAATTTCCTTGTGTGACGTCAGCAGAATACCAAGGGGAAGTTGTAAAATATGAATAGGATTGATCTAAATGTCAGAAATGTACCTGTAATTTAAAGCTGCACCCATCTTGCAATGACTTCAACCATGTGTCTTAACAGGGAAAAGTCCACAATAGTACAAAGAATTGCAGCCAAACTAAAGTCCAACCCTAATGTGCTGGCCTTATAAATAGGCAGAAACTTCTTGTGACAATTAAACTTGCCTTCTGCTGGCTAAACTGTCCTTGTGCCAACAAAAACCTCTTCTGTGCCTTATCTTAGAGATAAGACCAAAATGTGTTGGGTTTTTTAAGAAATTTTAAAAAATTGGACCATCACACAGCACATGGACCAAAGGCCCAAAACAGACGGGCTTAAAAAGTTGGCTTCTGTGCAGATTGGGGATGTGGCATTTAGATGATGCACACCCCCAACCTGCATGGAAGCCACACCTTCCTGCTCATCTGTTCCACCCCTTTGTCTCATTTCATTCTTCCACTGATCTTATAGATCAACTAGCAGAAGGATCTGCCTGAACTACTACTTTGCCATCTGATCACAGATGGCAGAAGAGCCATAAAAAGGCAGAGTGAAGGAAGAGGCAAATTATGCTAGCTCCAAACTTCCCTGAACCTAATAGGTTTTCTGCAGAGGAATATGGGACCAGACTCCTCTGGTTGCTATGAATGGCCAGGGCACATGAGGAGGCCATCCCAAGTATTGCAAGAGAAGGTTCTCACTTAAGAAATCACAGCTATGAGAGATTTCAAATCTTGCAGGAATCCAAACACCAGCAATTCCTGCCATTATGAGATAAAAAGATCAGGTTGCTGCTCAGCCAGCATGTACAGAGAAGAGAAAGAGCAAAAGTATAAGAGCTCAGTCTCATCAGTTCAAGGGATGTAGGACCTGGGACATCCCATACAGCCCCAATTCAAGATATTCCATATAGAACAGGATACCTGGGAACCCTACAGCCCAAGTAAACAGCCATTATGGCAGCACAAAATCAGGCCAAAACCAGGGTAGTCCTGAGTAATTTCCAGCACCCCATGATCTAGAGGGGTTTGGACAGAACACATCCTCAGCTGGTCTATTGTTACCTCAGCTTCCCTACCACCACCATTTTAGAATGGAACTATAATATAGAGACAGACTTATATTAGAAGGTGTCTGTTGGATATCCAGGGCATGTTATGTTTTGATGACCAAGTCTTTGATCCATTTGTAGATATTGTCAGGTTCACTCCCTAAACATTTTTGTCTATGGGGAAGGACCACATGGCAGTAGTAAAGGATCCCTTTTCAGGAAGAACAACCCAGATTGAGTTAAAAGAGCATGGTAGAAGATGGTGGAAGTGATGAAAACCTGCTGGCAGTCACAGTAATAGCAATAGTGATCTGCATGGACAGTCTCATCCTGTATAAGGTGATTCCCAAAGTCCTCACAGCTGATCAATGAAGAGAACTCAGCAACTTGATAATGTACTGGTAATTTGGTTCAGATCTTTATTTTGCATAGTTCAATAATTACAAGATACCTACAAGTTCTACATCTTAGTATTCACATGTGAATCACCCATCTATTATTTCAAAACCAACAGGCTACAGCAAGCCATAGAACCTTGCATGTACTCATTTCAATAGACCAGCTGAGGATGTGTTCTGCGGATGTGTACTCTTTTCTCTGTGGATGCAGTCTGATTGAATGCCTTCATTTACTCCTTGATACCTACTTTTAGGTTTATAGTGTTCCTGCTGTTCTAGAAATTCTGCCTTATCATCAGCACAGAGAAGAGAGTTGAACAGGGTGGTTAACAATCACCATGAGGCAAATGTGCCATCTGTACTATATTGTCACAGCTTCCCAACAGCTTTATATCATGCCAACCTCCCTGAACTCTTATGAGAGGAAACAGTACACATCTATGTGAATGGGCTTTTACCCATTTAGTTTCAGTTATCCAACGTGATCATGAAGGAATATGTTTCCAAAGATGTGATTTACTGGTCTTAAACTTAAGTACGGAAGAATAAACTTGTAAACAGCAATGGTGTTGTTACTTGTGATATGTCCATCTAAATGAAATGATAAAGTAGGTAATACAGAAAATCAATATTGATGACCTACCACAGGATAACAAGAACGGGCACAAAAGTTGGATTAAGCAATGGCCACTTTATCTATTTGCATTGTAATATTCATGGAAGAAACAATAGTGAAAGCAAACTGATGTGGGCACAGCTGAGCTCAAGTATCATCCTTTAACTGCCCTGACTCAGTGCTAGGGAAACATGGGAACTGTAGTTTATTGTGGCACCGAGCTCTCTGACAGAGAAGGCTCAATGTCTCAGAAAAAAATACAATTTCCATGATTCCCTAGCACTGAGCCAGGGCAGTTAAAGTGGACTCAATTTGCACTATTTCTGGCAGTTTGCAAAGGCCCTAAGTCAAAACACCTGATCCCAGGGAGTTAGCCCGGTTACTGGGTTGCTCTCTGGCTGGCCATCTGCTGGAAGGCAAATCTGGGTGCTCCCACCCAAGACACAGGACTGCCTGCCTCCAGGCCTCAGGACCCTAGAGAGGCAGTTCTGAGCTCTACCCTATTTCAAAGGGATGCCAAACACATGAACTCTTACATTCTCCCCAACTACCTGCCTAGTTATTGACACCACCCTAGCCAACTGTCCAATCTTCCCTCCGCTACAGTGTGAGGTAGACCAAAAAAAAGCAGGTAAAAGGGAGAGATGATTCCTGCCCAGTCCCAGAGAGAACAGTAATGCTCACACTGCGTAGAGGGCGGGAGGGTGGGTTGTGCTACAAAGTTTTGCACAGAGACACATGAAGGGGTGACTAGTCCTTATAACACCTGCAACTCTGCTCCACATGTATGACTACACAGTGCACTGCACTGGGAACAAAGGCCTCGGGTTTTATTTATGTGGAGTCCATCAAAGGTAGCCCCCTCCCCTGCAGCGCTGGCACTACATGTGTCTGGGACCCCATTATATGATTCACTGCTCAGTGGGAGTCTGCATCAATTGCCTTGTGCTTTGATAGATAGAATTGATCACCATGATTTTCCTTCTTCATGTCAAACCCTGCAGTACTTAATTTCAGAGTAAGGCTTCACTCTTCTACCAAACTCTAGGATTAAGCCACACTGAATTCAGTGTGACTTAGGGCCTTTGCATACTGCCAGAAATAGTGCACATTAAATTGAGGCACTGCCCTGGCTCAGTGCTAGGGAATCATGGGAACTGTAATTTATTGTGGCACCAGAGCTCTCTGATAGAGAAGGCTCAATGTCTCAGGGGAAAAAAACAATTCCCATGATTCCCTAGCACTGAGCCAGGGCAGTGCCTCAATTTAATGTGCACTATTTCTGGCAGTCTGCAAAGGCCCTTACTTCTAAGCTAGTAGGTGTAGGATTGCACTGTAAGTCTTTGCTACTTCCTTCTAAGATGGAAAGATGTTATGTAGAAGAGAGTAACTTTGATCTCAGAACAGAAGAATATTTTAAGGTTTCATCTCACAAAATAAATTCCCATCTGTGTTAGCAGCTGAAAATCCTTCAGGTAAAAGATGAAATATTATTCTCAAGTATTTTTATAGTAAGGAAACATCATACACATATTCACCTAATTCCTTTCCACCACTACGATCCATATCATTCAAACTCTAAATGATCTGCTGCAACTTTAAAGAATTGATAACAGATTTATGACATGTTATAGAAACAAACCAGTAATTTTTTTTTTTATTACAGCCCTCTTTGAACAGGTCAGATTTGCCTGTCTTTAGCTTCCACAAGCAACTTATCTTATAGATTCTTGTTCTGCCTGAGTCCTATTTTATGCAGTTCACTTACTAAAATCCAGCTTGTTCTGTTAGACCGTAATGGTCTATAGGGCTCCTTGAAAATAGAACTCCAGGCCTAAGCAGACTGCCAGAAAAAGTGCACATTAAATTGAGGCACTGCCCTGGCTCAGTGCTAGGGAATCATGGGAACTGTATTTTTTTCTGGGACATCGAGCCTTCTCTGTCAGAGAGCTCTGGTGCCACAATAAATTACAGTTCCCATGATTCCCTAGCACTGAGCCAGGGCAGTGCCTCAATTTAATGTGCACTATTTCTGGCAGTCTGCTTAGGCCCTCCATCTCTTCCATTGGGTCACTGAAACCTAGACCAATGTTGCTCCATTTATCTGCTGTCTCCATTTTGCCTAATTTTTAACCAAAGTAGTTACATTATTTCTTTAACTGAGATATAGCTTAGAGCTGCTTTTCCAATTTGTACTTGAAAACATGCATTAGCTTTTAAAACAAATTGTTTCAAATGGTGTTCAAATGGTGCTACATGATTATAGCTAGGTCTTGGAGTGCTGGAGCAGTTTTGATAGGAACACAACGTTTGGGGGCTAAAGGGCTATACCAGAAATGTCAGCATTGGGGTGGAGTGGGGGCATGGTGGCTGCCTGCCTCAACTCCACCCCCAAGCTGCCAGGAAGCCGCCAAGCCGACCAGACAGTGGGCAGATCCACGGCATTTCTCTGGCACAGCATTTAAACATGCTGTGCTGAACAAATGCAGGGAAAATGCGGCCATGGTGGCAAGGGCAGCTTTTCCCACTCCCAAAAGGTGCTGCATTTTGCTGCTTCTTTTGGGGGTGGAAAAACACTGGATTGTGTGGTTTCTGCAGCCCCAATCTGGCAAGCAAAAGGGTGGCAGCAAGCTACTCCTTTGGGGCCATCTGTACAGCCGCTAAGGTCTTTAAAATAGGAGCTAGCAACTCATCATTCTTGACTTTTGCCTCCTTCTGAGAGAACCTGATCCTGTTGGCTTTATTGTTTCTCGATGACTGCTATCTACTCACTATATCCAGCCTGAGATAGAGAGAAAAAAAGATGAACAAATGCATTCATTTAATTTATCAATTATTTTAGACCTCTCTTTTCCTTCTGACTCCATCTTGTATGCAATATGTGTAAGATAATTGCACAAGAGAAACAAATAATACAGCTCTTTTTATGAAGGACAAAATGGGAATGGCAGCACAAAAATCAAGGCAAGGGACCAGGAATTCTTGGCATTCCCCAAATCTATTTTGCAAACAGGTCCAAACATACAGTAGTAGCTCAATCTGAATCTCTTTGGCTCGTAGGTAATACTAAAACTCTACTGACACTAGTTTTAAAACTCTACAAATGTTTCCACATAAAGTAGTGGTTCTCAACCTTTGGTCCTCCAGATGTTTTGAGCTTCAGCATGGAATTCTGGAGCAGAATCCAGGTTAATCACCTGGATAAGAAAAGGCTGGGAACCACTGGCTAAGAGAGATCCATGAGTTTGACAGAATATTTAACAACAGGTATATCTATAATGTCGAAATAATACAATTTGACACTTCTTTACCTGATGTAGCTCCATCCTATGGAATCCTGGGATTTGTAGTTTTACAAGGTCTTTAGCCTTCTCTGCCAAAGGACTTTATCATATGGGAGGCAAGCATCCTCCTCCCATGAATAAAGTGCATTTAATCCCATCAATATCCTGCAAGAGCAGGATGATTTTCAGACGACATCCCCAAGATTGCCATTATCCCACAATTATCCTGTGAATAAAGTGGCAAAATTGCACAGGAAAATCCTGAAAATAAAAAGCAGTGCGATTTTGCCGCTTTATTCACTGGATAATGGCGACATCTGGGGACGTTGTCTGAAAATCATCCCACTCTTGCAGGATATTGATGGGATTAAATGCGCTTTCTTCATGGGATTGCCTCCCATGTGATAGAATCCAAAGAGTGATGACTACTCACAAAACTACGAATCCCAGTATTCTATAGGATGGAGCCATGGTAGTTAAAGTGGCATCAAATTGCATTTGTTCTGCAGTGTAGGTGCACCCAATGTAAGCGCCAACTGTCATGGAAATAAGTCTTTTTTTCTCTGAGAAGCTTTGCTTATTTGGGGGTTTTCTTGGAGAAGCTGCCATGTACAAGTGCCCTAATTGTTGACAGTGATACACAGCTTAATTAGAGATCCTACAGAGGTCATCCATCTATCCCTCACAGGAAATCAAAGTTTTCTTTCAGTGTCTATAACTCTTAAGCAGATAGATCATTTTAATTCTCTCTCTGTCTGTTTCTTTAAAAACTAAGGTTGTGTGTTTTGTTTCAGGGTTTTGAGAAATTAAAGTGCTGGTGTCATTCCAGCCCTCCAAAGCATATCTGTTTCATCCACCCAAGGCTAAATTCACGTTTAAATCCTTTCTTCTCCTATTAACTCTCTTTAGAAAAAGAGACAACAACAAATGGGGGAAGAACTCAAAATAGGCTAATGGAAGAAGAGAAAATTCACATGCTTTCTCAATGGAGACACAGCTAAGGCAATTTTTTTATATAAAAAAAGAAACACTTTGAAGATCAGCAGCATCAACTGCATCTGTGCATCTTCAAAGAGAATGGTGGTATGGAGGTGTGTGGGGTATATATACTGTGTGACCCTAGTTGGAGTGCTTTACATGTTAATCTATGTTTTATTCTGTGTTGAATGACACTGAAGACTAGGCCAGCCAGAAAAATCAGCAGTTGCAAAACACATTACAAACTTTTATTATTATTATTTATTCTTGTATACCACCTTTCTGTCACTCCTGTTCTCTTAAACATTTCTGATCCTGCACCACTAAGCATATATTGACTTGCTCCTCAAGTTTTGTGCCTGATGGTGCTTCCATTATATTTGGTTATGGCACACCAAACCTTGAGGTAGCATAAGGCCAGTCTCAACTCCTTGTCTTCCTATAATGCCTCTCTCAAGTCAACATCACTAACTCATGGGGGGGGGGCGATGAAGGAAAGCATAAGTGGGATGAAACTCAAGAGGACATAATGATCCTTCCTCTTTAACATTGCAATCCTGTGTACCTAGAAGTAAGTGCCACACTGGGAGAGACACTGTGGTGTATTGGTTTGAGTGTTGGACCACAACTCCACATTCTCCCAGCTTTAGATGAAGGCAAGGACAAACCCTCTGAGCAAATCTTGCCAAGAAAACCCATCAACATCACAAGGAGTGGCAACACCCAGTGCCACCTCCCATTGACCTCCTCCCATACCACATCATACAGAATCCTTAGTATTGTTTTTTGTACTAATGTTACCCATAAATTGTAATTCCTATATATCACTGAATGTAACACTAATAGTTGTGGCATAAACTAGCAAAATTAAAATTATACTTTTAAATTACAATATCAAATTACAATATGCACAACATAAATGTATTTACATGTACCTAGTTTCACGTGATTAAAGTGAAACTTTTGTAAGACATTGTTTTTTAAATAAATTTTTTAAATGCTTTAAATAAAAATTAACATTAAAAATAAAAATGTAATATTTACTTTTTGTTAAAAAGCTGAGGCCTCTCCTTTCTTCTCCCACTAAGCCTTACCTCACTCATACTATCCTTTCAGCATTTTAAAGAGAAACAGGTGAACATCACAGCCCATTTCTGCCCAAAGGGAGATGTTTGGGGAACAGAGGTGTCACCCCCTGAGGATAACACCTGATGCAGTTCACACCCATGTACCCCCTGAAAAAATCCTGTGATAGGGTTACCTTAGGGTCGTCATAAGTCAAAAATGACTTGTAGGCACAAAACAACACAAGAAGTGCCATTAAATACAATGAACCTTACTTGTAGGTAAACAAAGACACAGCTCTTTTAGAAGAGTTACAAAGAAGAAATAATGTTGGCAAGTGTACTTTGCTCATTTCTCCACCTTTCAGATCACTTCTCTTTGCACAGTTCTGGATGGCACAGGAGTCCTTTGTCCTATTGTATAGAGAAGTCATGACCTGCAGTTTCATTGGCAGCAGACTCCTCATTTCCCATTATCACTTCTCATTAAGCACATCCTTGTTCTTTCAAACCACCTCCTTCAGTACCTGCTACATTTAATGGCTGGCAGAATTCCAATAAGCATGTAGCATAATCCAGACAGCACCCTGAGGTTGAAATACCGACTAAAGTTATCTATATTATTTGTTATATCTCATTATCTACTTTCTCAATTAGCCATAGTCCATGTATCTGAAATGCCTGTCCTGCAGGCAACCAAATCACTTTCCTCTATAAATCTCACCTTAACTACATTTGTCCCAGAAATCTTCCCTTCGTGCCCTCTCTACAAATTATTTCGTTTCTGAAGCACTTACGATAGGTATCCAAAATGTCTGGTTAAAGTAACTGAATTGCCTGGTGATGATCCTTCTCAGATAGGTTGCTAAAGAGCATAGAAGGCAAACAATTCCAGTACATCTCATGGGATAAATGGCCTTTGTGTTGCCATTTCCAGACTCCACAGTCTAAAATCTCCCTCATTCTATGGAACTGTAGCACTGTGGCTTCATTCAGAGAAGAAAGCTATGCTTTAAAAAACCATGAAGCTAGTTCCATGAGCTCAAGAAGGTTTTAAAAGATGTATTCTTCTCAAACAGGTCCCTACAGAACTTGGAACACTGGCCAAGATTCACTAAGGCATACATGTGCAACCTAGAGTATTTTGTACCACAGGCCAGTTGTGCCTTTATTATTGCCCAAAAAAATGCAATATATAATTATTTGTAATTAGTTCCTTCCCAGCTCTAGGTCCCCATGTCACTTGCATAGTAGTATGCTAAAAGTTAATGAATGTAAGGTTTCAGGTTTTATACAAATGTCTCAATACTGGAGTCTGTAAAAGTATCATTTTGAACCCTAACCCTAATCCATGCCAGCATGGCCAACAAGCATTTGTCTCTGCTGATTAATTTTATTTACTGACTACTGGTTTGGATATTTTGCATTTTGGCCTTTTAACTGCTGTTGTAACTATGTTTTAACTATTCATTTATTTAAATGTTGCTTTTATATTTTGTATGACTCTTCACGTGACTTCAATGTGGGAAGGGAATCAATGGATTACATATAATGGGGAAGAAAAACAGCCAGGGGGGAAAGAAGTAAACAGTTTCTTTCTCTCAAATTCTCTTGCTTAAAGTTTAAATTCACATCCTCCTGAGGCTACTTTTGGTTTCTAAAAGATACATACAACTCCATACTCTATCTAGTTCAGCTTCACAGATAACTTGTAAAGCATAAGTTGCAATGCTGGAGAAGAGACCCATCTTTGTTATATGGGAACTGTTTTCTAAAATAAGCAGGCAAGATAGGAAGTACAGGAATTAATAAAGTGTCTTAAAATGTATAATATACCAAAAACATATGCTGTATCTATGAATTCTCTTCCAAATTCTCCATCAGCTCTCATGCTGAGCTGGCACGTGACTTATTTATGTTTCTTATACAAATGTGTGTGTGCCTACAGATACATGGAATCACACATATATACAAAAATAAGATGAAGTGAGGCTCAAGATTGTTACTGAGCAAGCTTTTGTTCAAGGCATTCTCTTTCTGTCTAACACAGACTTCAGTTACGCTAGCACAGATTGCTAAGTGGGATGTGTTCTGTTGCTCATAATCTCTACACTCACACATACACACGTCAGAGGTGCTTCAAGGCATAAGAGCATACCCACTGCTCAGCTGTTTAGTAGAATGCCTGCCATAAAACAAGGGTCTGTATCCTGCTGGTTAACACATGACAAAAGAAGCTACCTCAGGTGTATTCACAAGCTAAAAAATTACCTCTATAAAGGTGTAGTCTCTTGAAAACTGATCCAGCAGATGAACTGATGTTGATGACTCTGTCTAAGATTTCAACAGCACTAAACTTTCAGTGGTAGCACCTACTTAAAATTTGTTTCATATTGTATTCCATGCAAATGGACCAATCCAGCAATTTACCAAAAGACACAAGTTTGCTGATCAGTCCTATACATGCACTGTCAACATAAGATCCAAATTAACTTTGCTCAAAATTGGTTCACAAGTGTGCATTCTATACATGTGCAATTAACAAACAGAACCTAAAGAGTGCTCTCTCTCTCTCTCTCTATATATATATATATATATATATATATACATAGTATATGTATGTATGTGTATCCCAACGTTCTTGTTTGGGAGGAACCTAAAATATTGGATGGATCAGGACAAAAATTTTATTGTAGTTTTCATTTTGATGTCAATGGATAACACACCCAGGCTGGCAAACTGTTATTGGCACACAGAAGTGTAAGTTAAAACTCATGACTGGGTATGCCCTTTTGGGGTCAATGAAGAGGCTGGTATTCCTTTCCTCTGTATGCAGTGACCAAAGCCCACTTTGGACCTAATATAGCTATAGATACATGGAGAACTGTTATTCTCATGCTATGATACAGTTATATATTCATTCATTGCTGTGGGTATCAATGCTTTAAAATATAACAACTTGACTTTCATTGTCACCTATTAGGGATGTGCTTCCATTCCATCTGATTCCTAAACACATGTTGATATTATGAAAATCAGATAACCAAACCAAAGTGAGATTCCTCTGCAATTGACCAAATTCAAAACTAAGCTTCATTTGCAGTTTGGATTAAGAGCCCTCAACAGAGGCTCCATCGGCACTGCAGAAATAATCCAGTTTGACACCACTTCAATAGCCATGGCTCAATGTTGTGGCATTGCTGGTGCCACAACAAACTACAGTTACCAGAATTCCACAGCATTGAGCCATGACTACTGAAGTGTTGGCAACCTGGATTATTTCTGCAGTGCGGATGCAGCCAGAGAGAAATGATTAACTTTATCTTCAAATCTTACCAATTCTAAAAAAATTACATGAGTGGGTTGGGAAAGGTATAGTTTTCTAAGTAACCACTTTAGCTTCTAATAGTAGACATCTCTATCAGGGCTCTCCAATGCATGTGCTTTTGAGGAGTCCTATGTTGCAAGACTGATCAAGAGTCCAGTGGTCTTGATACTTCTCCCACCCAAGAGCAGGAAAGCTTTTGCTGGTTGGAAAATTCTATATGTTCAAGTCCTTCTTCTGCTAGTCTATCCTCCATATTCATAATCCACACTTGTGCAATTACATCTTCTGTGACTTTTCTGCCAATTGAGCAGAAAACAAAAAATGCATTGACTCTTTTCTAATCATTGTAATCCCTTGTATTTGAGGACCTCTCACTCCAACATTACAGCACTCCATTCTCCTTTTCTCTCTCCCCCCGTCTCTTTTAGGATTGCAGCTTTAATTAAGCCCCTCATTACATTGCTAAGATTTCAGAATTTTGTATTCCCTTTCTGAATATGTAACATAGCAATGCTATGCTTATGCAGTTCTTCTCACTGAGTTTGATTATACTTTCATTCCCTTCAAAGTGTGTATTCGAATGTAATTTTAGCAATTTGACTAAAGCTTCTCTTATGTAAAAAGAAAGAGAGCCTGTACAGGTATGGAAGATTCACTGAACATTACTCAGTATTACCAAGGTACATGGAGGAAATTGTGAAGAACTACTGCTTCCAGTGGCATATGGCTGCCATTAATGTTTATTTCCAGTCTCACAATCCATGGCTTAATTTATTTTATTTATATATATCCAGTTTTATATGCAGTCCTCCAGTTTGATTTCATTTCTTTATGCACAATCCTGCTGATGTTGTTGTTGCTGTTGCTGAAAGTGTAGCAAAAATGTTCATTTCCACTTGAAGACAGAAGCCACTATCAAAAGGCTCTCTACATACTTTATGAACATACCTTGTTGTAGCAAAACAGTCACTCTGACCCTGGTTTTAACTCTTAGCTTCCACCAGATTCTTGGCTGATGTGTTCAATTTATCAGTTATCCCAAACCTGAAATATTGTTAACCAGATGGCCATATTCTATGGCATACTTATTTTATTGCTAAACATGCTTGAACTAACACAGTATTTATTTACTTACCTGATAAGTAGTTGGAAGAACTTCTGCATCCAGGATGAAAGGAACAAGTTACTATCAGTCAGGCAAAGTAGCCGGAGCTTTTCTTTGTTCCCAGCACACCTGTATCTTGTTTGAAGCATTATTATAATTGCTTTGTGATAATAAATCATGTTTTGTGATAATAAATAATACCATGCCTAATTTGAAAGAACTTCTGCTGTATCCTGAAAATAGACCACAGTTGCAATTAATTCCTGTTGGCCATTCTGGCTGAGATATGTAGGTAGTAGAAAAAATATAACTTCGCCAGCTTCTTATATTGACACAGTTCTTAACGCCAATCAAGATGGAAGCATGAGGATACAAAACAGTATGAAGAACCAAATAATCCTATCTTTTCTTTGCCTGTAAAGCTGGTGCCAAAACCAGCTGTGCTCTGATAAGAAGGATATATGGTCATCCACAAAAAACAAGCATAAAGCCTGTTATCTCAATAATATAAAACTGAATAGAATTAGTCTTCATTGGAACAAATTGCATTATGAACAAAGCTATGTCTTATTTGTGTAATATAAGTAGCATGACATGGACTTAAAAATATAACAATGCACATTAATATGGATATCTATACTGCTCTGAAAAGCACAAAAAATAAGGAATGAAGTAAATGCCAGAGTAAATTTTCTCTAATGAAATTTAGGTCCTTCTGAATTCCATATTTTTAGACTCCAGTGTACATTAATTTTCCAGATCCCATAGACAAATCCTTAATTTAAGGCCTAAATCCAGTAATTAAACCCAGCTAGACCAAACCAATTGAATCAGTGGGACTTACTTAATTGTCAACTCTTTAAGTTCTCATTGATTCCATTAGAGTACTCTAGTTGAGACTAACAACTGGACTTACTTTGAAAGTTGGAAATATAACATGCTGACATATACAAACTTAGAGAATGGACCATTTGGTCCTTCTAATTTAGTATCACTTACACTAACAGTCAGTACTTCTCCACCATCCCACAGAGAAAGATTATTTCCTACCTTTACCAGGAGATGACCCTGGGACCTTGCATGCAAAGTATGCGCTCAAGCATGTGCACCACATTTTTTAAAAATTATATTTTAATCTGACCCTTCCTCCAAAGATTTCAGGGCAGCGCATTAGCTTCTCTGTTCACCACAAGTATGTTATCATCACAAAATACTCTTGAGTAGGCTGGGATGAGAAAGGGTGACTGGTCCAAAGACAGCTAGTACAGTTCATGATGACATGAAAATCTGAACCCAGTTTTCCCTAGTACTAAGCCAGGGATGGGCAACTGCAATAGGTCTAGGGGCCAATTTTCTGTTCCTGAGACTTTATGGGGGGGGGGGGGCACTAGTTGACAAAACTGCCCCTAAAAACACCAAAGGTGTGTGTGAGTTGGTGGGTGGGTGGTTTTTTTTAACCTTTGGTTAAAATAATAGAGAGAGAGAGAGCACTGCAGCCTTCAAAAAAGTGAATTTCTACTCCCAAGGCCTTCTGGGAGAAACAGTTAAACTTTTCTGTTTAACTAGAAAAGGGCAGGCTAAGTGGTCAGGGGTGTCTGAGGGCTACAAAAACAACTTGGGGCCACATGCAGCCCCAGGCTTACACTTTGTTGGCTCCTGCTGTAAACTGTACATCACACTGAGGCCTCAATCCTGCATCTCCTTAGGGTAGCATACATTTTCACTTGTGAAGATATGCTGTGCCAACACTACACAATTCCCCATACTGAACAGCATCAGCATGCAACACATGTCACTGAAAGAAGGCCGCTGTGCAATGTGCTACATGCTGTTTAAGAATTCTGCTTCTACCACTGTCGGCAGAATATGTCCACTGCACAATGTTGAATGGTTGGCCCCGCATGTTTCCCACTCTTCAGTCAAAAAAGCTCCCAGAGCAGCTTGATGATTTCCAATTTATGGTGACCCCAAGGCTGTGCTATATTGGGGTTTCTGGGTGCTTGAGAGTATGTGATTTGTCTAAACTCACCCAGTGAGATTCTATGACCAAGCACAAAGTGAAACCTTGGTCTCCAAAGTCATAGTCCAGCGCTCAAACCATTACACCATGCTGGCTCCTCTAGAGCAGCTTACAAATTGCTAATGTGACATTTCCCTGCCCTTAGGCTTACAATAAAAAAAGACCCAAAACACAAAGAAAAGAGAATGGCAGTGGGAGAGGAGATTAAGTGCAGCAGATAGTGCCTGTTCTTACCTTCCTCTGAGGCCACAACATTGGCAGTTGAGATGGATGGCAGGCATTTCCTCAGCTGCTGGTCCAAATGCCCCTCTGGGTGTTGGAGGGTAATTTCACCATGTTTTGATGGACTTGGCCATTTTAAGTTCAAGAGACGCCTTTTCTAGGGCAAGAGGTCACCCACAAGTATGAAGAAAGTCTCCCCAGAACAGCTACAAGGCATTAGGTCAAAAAATAAAATAAAATAAAATAAAAATGGGAACTGAGGACCACAAAAATAGCCCTGGTGGCTGATTGTGAACTGCAGCCACATTTTCCCCACTTTCAGGCTAGAAGCCACATGTAAAGGTGGCTTATTGTGGAACAAAGGAATTTCAAGAGAAAACTTAAAAAGGATATTTTCATAAATGAAGTCTATCCACACTGTGAAGTCGTAGGCTTTCATGACCAGCATCCATAGTTTTTGGTGGATTTTTCGGGCTGTGTGGCCATGTTCTAGAAGAGTTTCTTTCTGACATTTTGCCAGCATCTGTGGCTGGCATCTTCAGAGAATACTGGGATGGAAGAGAGTAGGTCTATATATACTGTGAGACCCTGGGTAGGGAGGGGTGATTCCCGTGTAAACTGTATTGTTCTGTGTTGAATAGATTTTGTTCTGTTGTCAATGGCATGGCTTCAGGGCGGGAGGATATGCAAACAAGGATATTGTCTGCTATTGTCTGCTGGGAAAGCCCCTGACCCTGGTTGGTTTCCCATTTGCATTTGCTGAGTGCTGATTTTCTTATTTTGTAGGACTGGTAGTCAAACCTTGTTTACTTTAAGGGTTTCTTCTTTCCTGTTGAAGTTGTCCAAGTGTTTGTGGATTTCGATGGCTTCCCTGTGCATTCTGACCTGATAGTTGTTGGCATGGTCCAGAATTTCAGTGTTTTCAAACAGCATTTTATGCCCAGGATGGTTTATAATGTGTTCTGCTACTGCTGATTTTTCTGGCTGGCCCAGTCTGCAGTGTCTCTCATGTTCCTTGACTCGTGTTTGGACACTGCGTTTGGTGGTCCCTATGTAGACTCGTCCGCAGCTGCATGGTATGCGGTAAACTCCTGCGGCTGTGAGAGGGTCTCTCCTGTCCTTCACTGAGTGCAGTATTTGTTGGATTTTCTTGGTTGGTTTGTAAACCATTTGGAGGTTGTGTTTCCTCACCACTTTCCCTATTCTGTCTGTGACTCCTTTGATATATGGTAAAAATACCTTCCCTTTGGGTGGTTGCTTGTCTTCACTCCTCTGGGTTTTCCTGGGTCTGGCAGCCCTTCTGATGTCTGAGCTGGAGTAACCATTTGCCTGTAGGGCCTGGTCTAGGTGCTTCAGTTCCTCTTCCAAGAAGTGGGGTTCACAGATACGTTTTGCCCAGTCTACCAGTGTTTTTATTGTGCTTCTTTTTTGTCCTGGGTGATGGTTGGAGTTCTTGTGCAGGTATCTGTCTGTATGTGTAGGTTTTCTGTATACTGTGTGACCCAGACGTTGGTTTGGTTTGCGGATGACTAGGACATCCAGGAATGGCAGTGTTCCTTCCTTTTCTTTTTCATAGTGAATTGGATGTTAGGGTGGATGTTGTTCAGGTGGTTCGGGAACACAGCCAGATCTTCTTCTCCATGACTCCAAATGGTGAAAGTGTCATCCACGTATCGGAACCAAGTTGTGGGCTTTTTCGGTGCTGTTTCCAGGGCTTGTTTTTCAAAGTGTTCCATGTAAATTTTGCTATCATTGGGCTTAGAGGGCTTCCCATTGCTACCCCATCTCTCTGTTCGTAGAATCCATTGTCCCACTGGAAATAGCTTGTGGTGAGGCAATATTCAAACAAGGCTGTGATGTCCTCTGGAAAAATTTGTCGGATGAGTGTCATGGTGTCCATTATGGGGACTTTGGTGAACAGGCCCTGCTTCTATCCACACTGCTTTGAACAAGGACAATGACTTCTTAGCACATCACATACACACGTTTTCCATTAAAGTTGTGCATACATAAATATTCTTCTCCATTAAAAGTATCTGGCTGCATTCACACTGCAGAAATAATCCAGTTTGACACCACTTTAACTGTCATGGCTCAATGCTATGGAATTCTGGGAATTGTAGTTTTGTGAAACATTCAGCCTTCTCTGTTAGAGAGCTCTGATGCAACAACAAACTACCATTCTCAGAATTCCATAACACTGAGCCATGGCAGTTAAAGTGGTGTCAAACTGGATTATTTCTGCAGTGTGAGGGCCTAAGCAGACTGCCAGAAATAGTACACATTAAATTGAGGCACTGCCCTGGCTCAGTGCTAGGGAATCATGGGAACTGTATTTTATTGTGGCACCAGAGCTCTCTGACAGAGAAGGTTCAGTGTCTCAGAAAAAAATACAATTCCCATGATTCCCTAGCACTGTGCCAGGGCAGTGCCTCAATTTAATGTGCACTATTTCTGGCAGTCTGCTTAGGCCCTGAAAGTGGCTGGATTATTTCTACAGTGCAGATGTAGCCTCTGCCTGTTTTAGGATTCATGCACTTGTATAAATATCTTTCTACTGAGGCTGCACTCCACCCTCTGCTTAAGTGGGCTATAGTCCACATAAGGTTATGCTGAATAAACTGGTTAGTCTTTAATGTGCCAAAGATTCCTTCTTTTTATCCAGAAACAGACTAATAAGGCTATCTCTTGGAAGATTCCACATTGTTTCAGAAAGAGAGATTTGCTTTGCAGTAATTAGCTGCACAGTAGCTGAAAGATCTTTAAAAGTCACATAAACATCTCATCCCACTGTCTTCCATGCCAATATTAGTATACATAACAACACTGAGACCCAAACACTGTTCCTGGCTAGGAAAGCAGCTGTGAAATATGCCAGGAGCAATATCACAACAAACCAGTTCATGCAATGCCAACGTGATGTCTAGTGTCTCTGGCCAATGTTGGTCCCAATCCTACAGACATTCACAGGTGTGAGTCAAGGAGTCCAAAGTCAACAGTTGTCTGTATTTTAAAAATGAATGTTGTACCTTAACCCTCATAATTAGATTGCTAAAATACAGTTGTAGTGAAAATATAATTCTCAGCTTAAATAAATTTGTAGAAATAACTACATAACCTACAGGAGATGTAGCAGAGAACACGTCCAAAAGATCTGTAGAATGTTATACTTGAAAGGCAGACTGTCCAATGGAATAGTGTCCCAAATAGTGTCGGTAGTCCCAAATTAAGTAGACCCATTAAATTAATGGGATTTAAATATTTGTTGGCTTACCATTGCTGATATTCAGGAACATAAACAGCATATGGCCATTTTGACCAAAGGAAGGAGGTGGCCCTTGAGTCATCACCCTTGAAATCTGTATTTTGGCTACTGGTTTATACATACCAGCACTTAAGCACATTAGTTTTCAACCACAGTTTCCCAGATCTCATTCTGGCTGAGAGATTTGAGGAGATGTAGTACGAAAATTAACTTTTTGAAACTCTGGCAAATATCTTGCAAAACTTTAAAAGACACTAGAGAGTTAGAGAAATTCTTAGCATAATAACTGGTCGGTGGCTAGTGATCATAATGGTTATATTCCACTTCCAGGATCAAAGACAGCATGTATTTGAAATACACTTATGATGAACAACAGTGGAAAATTGTTCTCATGTCCTGCTTCTCAAATGACTTCATAGGCTTTTAAGATAGCCACCATGGGGAACAGGATGCTGGCCTAGACAGGTGTTTGGTGTAATGGAGGATCTTACATTCCTATTACATTATCTAGTGTCCCTTCCTTCCTTTCCTGTCCCTTCCCTTTTTCACTGATTTTTGTCCATAACTTCTCTTCCTACAACCCTAAAGAAAAGCCACAGTTGGTCAAACAGCCTTTTCCTTTGTACTGGCTCAGCTGCGTCCACAGCAATTACAGCTGCCCAAGGGAAGAGCACTTGTTCCTGAGCTCACTTTCTTTCTGCTTAGAATTTTTCCCTTCCTCCTGAGGCTCACTTTATTTACACAATGCCATGTTGAAAAAACTGCTTGACAACACAGAAATCATTTGGGCACCAGAGTCAGGGAGAGGAGTCCCTTTGCAGAAAATATATATATGATATATATGTTTTTCCTTTGCAGAAATATATGTATCAGCATTTCTCAAACCATAGGCTAAGGACCATTCAGTAGGGACAGCCCTATTTCATTTGGTCCTTTGTGTTACTATAGGTAACTCACACTGAAAGGAAAGATAGAAGAAAGTGGCATGTGAAGGTTACAAGCTACATGTGGAAAGCAAGGGAGAGAAAACATGATAGGAAATTAGGAAGATTACTCTAAGATGCCTTTTGAGAATGGGAGAAAACAACATGAAATAAAAAGAGACTCTGGATCTGCATAGTCTACCTTAAATGAGGAGGCCCAGAAGATTATCTCACCAGCTTTTATTCCCGTGCTAGTTCTATTCTTTAAAAGATCTGAGAGAAGCCTGGATCAAGTACAGGATAAGTACTGCCTCAGAATGGAGCTGTGCGATAGAATCCATCCCTGTGTATTTACGTCTCGCACCTAGCATGGGAACAAAAGCCGGTGCGATAATCTCCATAGTCATGATACTTCCAGAGCAAACTCTATTCCTGATATGAGGGAAACTATGGTACTGTTTGCTTGTCTAAAGGAAGCGGCAGTTAGGCCGCTTCTGAAAAAACCTTCCCTGGACCCCCTGGACATGAAGAACTATAGGCCTGTGTCATTACTGCCATTTTTAAGCAAGGTGATCGAGAGGGCGGTTGCTCTTCAGCTCCAGGCAGTCTTGGATGAAACCGATTATCTAGACCCATTTCAAACCGGCTTCAGGACAGGCTTTGGGGTTGAGACTGCCATGGTTGCCTTGGCCGACAATCTGCGTCTGGGCATCGACAGGGGTAGCGTGACCCTGTTGGTGCTCCTAGACCTCTCAGCAGCTTTTGATACGATAGATCATGGCATCCTCTTGGGCCGCCTGAAGGGGTTAGGTATCGGGGGCACTGCTTTGCAGTGGTTCCGGTCCTTCCTCTCGGGTTGGTCCCAGAGGGTGCTGCTCGGGGACTGTAGCTCCAGTAAGAGAGACCTCACTTGTGGGGTCCCTCAGGGAGCTATTTTGTCCCCGATGTTGTTTAACATCTATATGAAGCCGCTGGGTGAGATAATACGGAGTTATGGTGCTGGGTGTTATCAGTACGCTGATGACACCCAAATTTATTTCTCCATATCTCGTTCGTCGGCCTCGAATTCCAATGGCATCTCTTCTCTCAATGAATGTCTTGGGGTGGTAATGGGCTGGATGAGGAAAAACAGATTGAAGCTGAATCCAGACAAGACGGAGGTGCTCACGGTAGGGGCCCCGAAACCAGGAATTGGGTTGCAACCTCCAGTCCTGGATGGGGTCAAGCTCCCCTCCAGTGATTGTGTTCGCAGCTTGGGGGTGCTCCTTGATTCGTCGCTCCTGATGACAAATCAGGTCAATGCGACGGTCAGGAGCACCTGTTATCAGCTTCGGCTGATACGCCAGCTGCGCCCTTTTCTGGAAGTAGGGGACCTTGAGACTGTTGTGCACGCGTTGGTAACCTCACGCCTTGACTTCTGTAATGCACTCTACATGGTGCTACCCTTGTGCCTGGTTCGGAAACTACAGCTGGTACAGAATATGGCAGCCAGACTTGTTTCGGGAACATCTCGGAGGGACCACATTACTCCAGTTCTAAGGTCCCTCCACTGGCTGCCTATCAGCTTCCGGGCCAGGTACAAGGTGTTGGTTATTACCTTTAAAGCCCTAAATGGCTTGGGTCCAAGCTATCTCAGGGACCGCCTTCTCCCATACAATCCTCCCCGCGCTCTCCGGTCCTCCGGGAGGAATTTGCTGCAACCCCAAAAATCGAGGCTTGCGGCTACCTCCCGGGGGGCTTTTTCAGTTGTTGCCCCTAGACTCTGGAATGGCCTGCCGGATGAGATCCGTCAATTAACATCGCTTGACAGCTTCAAAAAAGCTGTCAAGACAGATCTCTTCCGGCAGGCCTTTCCAGACTAACTATCTAGCCTCGGGTAGAAATATAAATAAAATATCCCTCCTCAGTGATCCTCACGTAGCCCCATCATTGATGGTTGGATCATTCTGGCTGGGCATATATTCTGGGTCTCTATTCTATTTTATTTTAAATTAATTGTGTATTATGCTGTTTTAACATTCATCTGATTTAATACTGTCTTAAGGGGGGGTGGGGGGTTATTGTATTTATTTGTTTTATGGATGTATACACTTTTAACTGTAAGCTGCCCAGATTGATATTTCAGAGGGCGGGGTATAAATAAATTTTATTATTATTATTATTAGTAGTAGTAGTAAATTCTCAGTTTTCTCAAAGGGGCCTTAAGGATAGAAAGTCTAAGAACATCTGATACATATCATCTCCATTTTCACACTCTGTAAACTAAGGCTTCTTTTCATAATATTGACCCCTATAGTTATTCAAAAAGCATGCATAATATATTAAATTGTTATCATTGAATGACACTGTTATTTTTATCTGGAATATTTTAAAGATGGGGGGAGTCTGAAGTGTGACAAAGAATATAATTAATAATGGTTTAAACAATAACAAGAGAAAGTTTCCTAAATATTTTATGAGTAATCCCCTGTAGCTAACAATTAACCTAAGAACCTAAACACATTGACTAGAATTCAGTATGGACTTATGCCTATGTAAGTGGACTTATGTCTACTGGGGAAAGACCTGAGCAGTTTCACAACATCTGTATTCATCAAAGGGCTAGTGTGGCAGTACTATCTAGGGAAGCCAGAGAACTAACCAATATGCATTGGTCCCATTGTGCAACAGGTACTATGGGGCTATACAGACAGCCCCTAAGGGGTGGCTCCATGCCGCCCCTGGGAGTGCTGGATTGGAGCTGTGGCAACCACATGTCATGGCCCCAATCCAGCACTTTGCCACTCCAAAAAGAGCTGGCAAATGCCACTCCTTTTTGTAGCAACAAAAAGCCACCCTTACTGCCACCACCGTGGCTCTTCTGCGCTCCTTTGGCATAGCATTTCCTGTACCCTGTGCCAAGGGAGCACCCTGATGCTGCGCACCATATGGTGGGGTGTGCAGCGTGACGGCAGCATTGGGATTGAGTCAGGGTGGCTGGCATGTGGTCACCATACACCAACTCCAACCCCAGGCCAGTCCTTTTGGCTGGTCTGTACAGGCCCTATCTACATCAGGACATTCTTTTCAATGCCCTGATACATCTCTTCATAATGCAGTAAGAAGGTTATATAGTGTTCTCTCCGCTATGTAGCTAAATACATGTCTTTGGCCTCAGCTTCAACTTCAGATGGCATCTCTCCTTTCAATGATTGTCGTAATGCAGTAATGGACTGGATGAGGAAAAACAGATTGAGACTGAATCCAGACAAAACGGAGGTACTTACAGTAGCGGCCCCAAACCCAGCTATGGGGATACAACTTCCAGTCCTGGATGGGATCACACTCTCCTCCAAGGACTGTGTTCGCAGTCTGGGGGTGCTCCTGGACCCGTCGCTACAGATGACAAATCAGGCAAATGCGGCGGTTAGGAGTGGCTGTTATCAGCTTTGACTGATACAGCAGCTGCACCCTTTCTTGCAAGCTGGGGACCTTGAAACTGTTGTACATGCACTGGTAACCTCTTGTCTTGACTTCTGTAATGCGCTCTACATGGGGCTACCCTTGCGCTTGACCCAGAAACTTCAATTAGTACAGAATATGGCAGCCAGGTTGGTCTCAGGAACAACAAGGAGAGATCACATTACACCCGTGTTAAAATCACTCCGCTGGCTGCCCATTAGTTTCTGGACACAGTACAAGGTGTTGGTTATTACCTTTAAAGCCCTAAATGGCTTGGTCCAACCTATCTCCAGGACCGCCTCCTTCCATACAATCCACCCTGTGCACTCAGGTCCTCTGGGAGGAATTTGCTGCAACCTATAAAAACTAGGCTGTCTGCAATCTCCCAGAGGGCCTTCTCTGCTACCGCTCCCAGATTATGGAATGACCTGCCGGACAAGATCCGTCTTATTACCACCTTAAACAGCTTTAAAAAGGCTGTTAAGATGAATCTTTTCCGGCAGGCCTTTCCTGAATAGATATCCCTGCTCCAAGAGTCAGCCCATCTTCTCTCCCTAACTCTGTTGCTGCTATTGTTATTGTTTGTGTTTGTGATTTATTTTATGTATGTTTTAAATTGTTTTATGTTTACCGTATTTTCCAGTGTATAAGATGACTTTTAACTGTGGAAAAGGGTCTCAAAAGTCGGGAGTCATCTCATATGCTGGGTAGAGGAGGAGGAGGAGGATGAAGAGAAAAGGAGAAGGGAGCCAGGAGAGAGGATGAAGAGGATGAGAACGAAGGGAAAAAGAGGTGGAAGCCAGGAGAGAGGAGGAGGAGGAAGAGAACAAAGTGAAAAAGAGAAGAGAGCCAGGAGAGAGGAGGAGGAGGAGGAGGAGGAGGAGGAGAAGGAGAAAGAAGCCAGTTCTACAGTATGGATGCAGCCTGAATCTGCACTGCAGAAATAATGCAGTTTGACACTGCTTTAATTGCCATGGCTCCATCCTATGGACTCCTGGGATCTGCAGTTTGCTTTGTGGTACCAGAGCTCTCTGACAGAAAAGGCTAAATATCTCACAAAACTGCAAATCCCAGAATTCCATAGTCTTGACCCAGGGTAATTAATGCGGTGTCAAGCTGCTTTAATAAATTTTTGCAATGCAGACGCAGCCAAAGTTGATGTGTTGCTTGGGCATGGCTTCTTTAACAAATAATTCTGCACAGTGAGAGAGAGAGTGTGTGCACCTTTGAAGATTTATTTAAAGAAGAACCAAGTTCCTTAACTTGGAGGTTATATGTGTATGTTGTGTGCCTTCAAATTGTTCCTGACTTATGGTGATCATGGGGTTTTCTTGGCAAGATTCGCACAGAGGAGGTTTGCCATTGCCTTCCCCTGAGGCTGAGAGTGTGTGACTTGTCCAAGGTCACCCAGTGGGTTTCATGGCAAAGTGCGGAATCAAACCCAGGTCTCCAGAGTGGTAGTCCAACACTCGAACCACTACACTATGCTGGCTCCTATTCCCATGTACTACCTGTGAAACAACTGCAGAATTTTTTGTTGTTTTTGTGTGTCTTCAAGTCCTTTCTGACTTATGGCGACCCTAAGGCAACCTTATCATGGGGTTTCTTGGCATGTTTCTCCAAATGGGGGTTGCCATTATCATCCTCTGAGGCTGACAGTGTGTGACATGCCCAGGGTCACTTACTTGGCCGCAAATTGTACATACCCCAGAATGCAGCACCTAGTATATTGGCAGTCCTTCCCCCCAACACTTTCTCATTTCCCCCCAACCATCTCATAGCTGGGAGATGGAAATAATTTTTAAAGCAGCATTTAAATCTGGACTATTTTTTTAAAAGTAAGGTCCAAAACACACTGCAGAAATAAATGGTAGGGAACATGGGAGCTGTAGTTTGTTGTGTTTATAAGTGACAGTTTTTCTGCTAAGTACCTGCATGTCATAAGCATTTGAATTAAAATTACCATATTGAAATCAAATTTGATTTTTTAAAAAAAATTATTTAGTGTGCATTGAAAGAGGGGTAGTCTTATACAGCATGTATATCCCAAACTCTATATTTTAACTGGAAAGTTGGGGGTCATCTTATACGCCCAGTCATCTTATATGCCAAAAAATACAGTATATCATTTTAAGGCCTGGGTGGGTTCTTAGGGTTGTATGTATTTTATTGTAGTTTTAATGCTGTTAGCCGCTCTGGTTGAGTTGCAGAGGGGCAGGATAGAAATAAATATTATTATTATTATTATTATTATTATTATTATTATATATGCATACAGTTATGTAACGTAGACCACTATATTGAATTGTGACCACTTACTTTAATTTTGGCCATTTGGGGGATCCTTTTTGCAGAAAAAATGCATATCCTCCATTATGACTTCTTTACAATTATAATCTGGCAGAATGTGGTACTTCAGAATGAGGGCAGAAACCATTTGCTTGGCTTTGTGGCAATATTATGCAACCAAATCTATTTGGCTGTGTGCTGTCATAATTCCATCCATCTGGATTAGACAAACAGAAATGAGAAGGGTTCCTTTAAAGGCCAAAATTACACCAAAACAACTTCCATCAAATAGCAACACTAGACAAAATAAAGAGTGTGGATACAGGGAAGAGGTCTTTCAGATACTAATTTGTGCCTCCCCAAACTTGATAGAAAAATTGACTTGCAAAATTTTCCTTATTTATCACAACATCTCAGTGTACCCCAGATCCTGAATGAGAAGAACTCCAAGGTTAACAGGTTAATACCTGACTCTCATAGGTAACAATTGCCAGGTAACTCCACAGTCTCCATAGAGGTCAACTTGTTTTCCCACTTCCCCCTTTTATGGCTTTATCAATGAAGCAATAAACCACCATAACAGCTGCTTAATAGCATCTTTGCTAGGACTTATCACATGACACCATCTTTCTGCTGTTATATCAATGCTAGAGTATTTGGCAGGTTTTTATTTCAATTCATGCAAAACTCCATGAATGACCTCCTTTCCCACTTATCTGGTGCTAGCATCTGCAGTGCAATAACTCAATTCTGCCTTAATACCAATTTTGGGTGGTCTGTGGGTTAGTTTTAGATGTTATTTGCCCTTTACCTGCCAGTGATCAGGGACAAAGAAATTGAGCAGATAAGATTAATCACTGGTAGATTAATCACTTTCATTTACCAGTAATTAGTCTCTCCTAAATCAAGAAGTCTCTCTCCCACTCCCAGAAAAAAGGATTTTTTTTTAAATGTAATGGTCCTTTTACTTTATATTTCTTTGGGGAGGGGTCTATGTGTGTGTATGAAACTAGGCGCACACTTGGCAAAACCAGGTGGTACTTGGTGGACAGTGCCAACTGCTGCACTTGATAAAGTATTAGCATGAACGAAGGCTGTAAGATTACAAAGATGCAATAAAGAAGACATAGTCCCAATTGCATAGCACTTTTGAAAAGAATGTCACTTCAACGGAAAACCACTGTGGTATGATAAACTTCTTAGACTTAGTCAAAGCACATAGAAAATTGTCAAAGGTGTACAGTCAAATCTGAGTCCCCACATTAGCAGAGCAATGCTTTGTTACAGATAGCTCTGACATCAAAGCCTCAAGCAAATCCAAGGCCCTACCAGCACAAGTCCAACAAAGTGGAATAAAGTAGTAAGTAGTGTTTCCATTCTGGCCCATGTGTCTATGTTGTTTGGTTGGTTGCTTTTACAGATATTCCCACTGGCTTCCACGAAGAGTTCAGCAGTCCCTGAGGAGAGAGCAGAAGATGGGTTGTGTTTGGAAGGGGTCATAGTTGATTCTTTTTTTTTCCAAGGCCTGTGTGACAGATTTTGTTTCTTTTGGGCTGTGTGCCTTGCCTGAGCACATGATCTAAGAGGGCTTCCACTGATTCACTGACTTGCTTTGGGATGGAATTAGCAGCCAATAGCTCTATATAACTGCTGTCTGAGTTCAGTGTCTGAGGGCCAACAGCATGTAGTGCATGCTCAGCCATCTCAGTAAGAGTTCAGCAGGAGCTCTGCTAATAGACAAGGCCAACATAGGCTCACATTTTGTGGGGGCATTTAGTGAGGGAATTTTGAGGAGGAGGCATGAAGTTCTGTTTCAGTGCCTACTTAGTGGCCTTCTCCCATATAATCCACCATGTACACTCAGGTCCTCTGGTGGACATTTACTCCAGTCACCCAGGACTAGATTGGCAACTGTCAGCCAGAGGACCTTTTCTTCAGCCACTCCTAGACTGTGTAATGACCTGCCAGATGAGATTTGGCAGTTGAATAAGCTGACTGAATTCAAAATAGCATTGACAGCCAATCTATTCCAGCAGGCTTATCCAGATGATTTTTAAATTGTGAATTTTAAATGATGGATTTTAGATATTGATTGTTTTAATATGTGTATGTCTAGTGTTTTTAAATAGATGTGTATTTTAACTGATGTGTTTTAACCAATGTTGTTTATCTGTCAATTGTTGTTGTTCCCCACCTCGATCCATGGATAATAAATAAATAATAAATAAATAATAAATAAATAATATTATTATTAAGACTATTGAATATGAAATATGAGAGAGCTTCTACAGTCATTTACAACAGCTTTGTTCCAAGAAATGGAAAGGGAGCGGGGGGGGGGGGGAGACCACCAAAGAGAAATTCAAACAAATACCAGCATGTGCAGGAAGAAATGTAGAATAGCTAAAGCAAATAACAAGCAAATAACAAAGCTCGGGCTTGCTAGAAGGGTTAAAAACAATAAAAAGGAATCTTTTGATTCTGTTCATAGCAAAAGGAAGAACAAGAATATGGTAAGGCCACTGAGTGGAGAGGATCATGAAATGCTAATGGGACAGAAAGAATGCAGAACTATCTTCTTTGTCTTGGTCTTCTCCAAAAAGGAAAACAGTGTTCAACCTTGGGGAAATGAAGCAGACAATACAGTAGAAATGCAGCACAGAATAGGTAAAGAGGTAGTACAGGGATACTTGACCAGTCTAAATGAATTCAACTCTTCAGGGCTAGATGAACTACATCCAAGAGCAGGGGTCATCAACTTTTTTTGCTGATGGGCCGGGGGGGGGGGGGGGAATGGCGCTGGTGGCCGGTGCGCACGCTTCATTCACACATGAAATAAAGAAATGGTGGGATCAGCATGGCCACCTTCTTTTCCTGGTCAACCTCTTGTGATGAAACATCTTATGTTGCACAAGGTGCTATCATTATGTTTTTGCATCATGATGCCATGGTGGCAAGAAAGAAAGTTAAAGGACAAATAATGAAGCTAAGGGGCGGGATGGGGTTAAGGTGTGACGTCTGAAATCCATGTGTGGAGTGTGTTTATTGCAAGATTACTGCAGAAATGCAGCATGGTGCAGTACAATTCATATCCATAGTATGAATGTCTGGAGCAGATTAACATGGCATAAAGGTAAAGTGTAGTAAAGCCCCTAGACAAGATCTGGATTCCCCAGGAAGGTAAGGACAGGCAGAGGGTGTGTAGGAACACATAAAAAAAGAAAGGGAGTTTTGATCTTGTTTTGATCTGGCAGAATTAATCTTGTGCTTTCAGTTTTCAAGATGCTGAGGGAGTGGCAACACTTTCCAGTAGACTTCTCCATTTCCCCATGCCTTTCTTTCTGCATGGATGAGCCTATGTGCCATTCACACTACCTAAGTCTGGTACTATGTATGTCGTTGCAGTCTTCTCCCACTCATGCTGGTACCTGATTGTTATATCAAGCTATTGCTGAATTAATAAATGTTTCAGAGGATGTTCAGAGCCTGACAGTAGCCAGAGGACAGGATCAGCATTCAAAATGCCCTTAACAAATTGCAGAGCAGAGCTGAGCCAAAAGCAACAAAATGAATTTCAACGTGGAGAACTGTAAGATGCTACATTTAGGAGGAGATGCAATGGCTTAGTGGTTAAAGATGCCAGTTCTGATGATTGGAAGATTAGAAGGTTGGCAGTTTGAGGCCCAAGTGGTGCATGATGGGGTGAGTTCCTGTTATTAGTCCCTCCTTCTGCCAACCTAACAGTTTGAAAGCATGCAAATGCAAGTAGATAGATAGGTATCACTTTAGTGAGTAGGTAACAGCGTTTGGTACAGTTATGCTGGCCACGTGACACCTGAGCAGTCCTCGGACAATGCTGGCTCTTCAGCTTAGAAATGGAGATGAGCACCGCGCCCTACAGTTGGTTGTGACTAGACATTCATTTCAAGGGATTACCTTTACCTTTTTTTACCATTTACACTTAGGAATGAAAAATTAAATGCACAAATATAGGATGAGAGACACCTGGCTTGACAACAGTACATGTGAAAGGGATCTAGAAGTCTTAGTAGATTCAACACAAGCAGAACATGAGTCAACAGTGTGATTTGACAGCTAAAAAAGCCAAAGTGATCTGTGTGGCTGAATCAATAGGAATACACTGTCTAGATGAGAGAATTAATAGTATCAGTCTATTCTGCTTTGGTCAATTTCACCTGAAATACTGTTTGAAGTTCTGGGCACCACTATTCAAGAAAGATATTGACAAGCTGTAATATATCCAAAATAGTTTTAATAAATTTTATTAATAAAATACTCCAAGAATATAGCACTAATATACCCACATAATTACCTACCACCTTATATCAATACATAATACAGACAAAAATAAAAAAATAAAATGACTTCCTACTCTCCAACAATCTGATACATTCTTTTCATACTTCTGTTTTCTTCTTTGTCATTTTCCAGTTTTTTCTTTATTTCTCCCCTTCGATTCTTTGATCCCTCATTTTTATGTAATATCTAATTTATTACTCTTTATTTTCTTTATTGTATCATGTGTCATATACCAAAATAGGAAATAATTAAACATGTGTTGTTCATGTGTTATATAACTAATGTGTGTGTGTGTGTGTGTGTGTGTTCACTTATAAATTCTCCAAATAAATTTGCTTTTCTATATGCGTTGGCTCCTTTTTTTTCAGCTATTTCTATATTTTACTAAGTTATAAATTTTCTCTAGACAAATATACCTAATATTTCATTCTTTTTGATATTTTAATAGTCTCCCCTCTTTTACTATTAAGATATTCTATAACTTTTCCCCACTCTTCTAAATAATTTCTTGAATTCTCATAGTTAAAACTTCTAGATAGCTTGTCTATTTCAATTAATTTCACTGTCTTAAGTGTTAGGATATGGATGGGATATACAGTCAAAGGTGAAATGTAAAGATGTGTGTGTGTCTGTAATTTTCCACTTGAGAACAGCTTTTGGACAAAGCACAAAACAATATTTAGAGAAACAGAGTGAGTCAACACCAGGTGGCTAAAACAGACGTCAACATGTACTTTCCCAGAGGTAAAACTAATGGAACCAGACTTTGTTATGGATAACAAGATATATCAAATACGTAAATAATCGTTAGCTTGGGAAAGATAGTCACGTGGTGGACGATGGACAGCAAGAGGCTGGGTTAGTAGACATCATACAGACATTATCCAATTAAAATAAGGTTAACACCTAGAAGGTATAGTATGAGAAGGGCCTAGAAAATCCTTTGTCTAAGAATTGTTTATTGTACAAGATGTGAGCGTGTGTGGCTGAAAACAGTGGTTTTAACTGCAACAAGTTGGATCCTAATGTTTTTGGGATTATAAAAGATATAATCTTATATGGCTGAACTGGACAAGTTCATCACAATGGATTTTACTTAGTTATCTTATTTTTTGCATTTTATATGCATTAATAAAGCTATGCCTTTGGACTTTACAATGTGTCTTCTTGACTGAAGAAGACAGGGTGCTGAAGAAGAGAAGCTGAGGCAGTTGTTGGTAAGAATTACAAAGTGGCTGTGGATCACAGCAGCCAGCTTGTCCTGCAGACTCTGCTGGGTGCCAAAAGGCATCACTACAACACTCATCATCCACACACCAACATTAACTTCCCAATCTCCCATCTCTGGAATGTTCTCTTTTTTCCAATATTTAGCAAAGACCATCCTGGCTGCTGTTATCATGTGAAATAATATTCTTCCATGCTTTTTTTCATTTTGTTCATCCATCATATTTAACAAAAAGATCTCTGGTTTATTCATTACACTTATACCTAATATATTGTTAATTGTGGTTCATATCTTTTTCCAGTATTCGTTAGTTTTATCACATGTCCACCATAGATGGTATAATGTACCTTTTTCTTTTTGACACTTCCAACATTTATTACTGGTGTTACCATAAATCTTATTTATTTTTTCAGGAGTCAAATACCACAGATAGAATATCTTATAGTAGTTTTCTCTTAAATCCTTCTTGTATAGCTTAATCTCTTTTTCCATGTCTTTTCCCATTGCTCCATTTCTAAATTATACTTGAATTTCTTTTGTCCATTTTACCATGTTCTCCTTTACAATCTCATCTTCAGTATGTATTTTTAATAAATATTTATAGACTTTAGATAATAATTTCTCCTCATCTGTCAACAATATATTTTCCACTTCTGAATTCTTTCCATCTAGTCTCTCTTATCTGTCTAGTTTTAATATTTCTTTAAGTTGTAAATATTGAAACCAATTATTTACTGTTCCTACTTTTTCCAGTTCTTCTCTTGACCATATATAGTATTCACTTCCTTGCTTATTTCAATATAAGTATATCTAGTCCATTTTTTATTTTCATATGCATCTATTTTAAATAATGCTTCTTCAGGTGACATCCAAAAAGGTATTTTAGGACATATATGTTTCTTATATTTCTGCATACTTTTAACACAGAATTTCTTATAAAATGATTATGAAAGTCCTTATTTACCTTATCTTTATTATAGAATAAGTAGGCATGCCAGCCATATCTCAAATTTGACCCCTCTAATTTTGATAAATTGACATATTCTAAGGTCATCCAATCTTTAAGCCATGTTAAACAACTAGCTTCATAATTACAATAACAAATTTGGAAGTGCTAGTCCTCCCCTTTCTTTAGTATCTTGCAGATATTTTAATTGTATCCTAGGTCCTTCCCCCCCCCCCCCCCCCCAAATATAGGAGTTTATTTCTTTCTGCCATTCCTTAAAGAGCACCTTATTTTTAATGACTGGTAAATTTTGAAATAGAAATAATAGTTATGGTAATATGGACATCTTAATTGATGCAATTCTCCCTAAAAGGGAAATCTTTAATTCTCTCCAATTTTCCAATTCTTTTTTAACTTGTATCCAAGTTTTCTTATAGTTGGTTCCAAAAAGGTGAGAATTTTTATTTGTTAGAACAATTCCTAAATATTTTAATTTTTTAGCTTATATCAAATTCTGAGCTTTCACTTAATAGTTGTTTCTCTAAATGATTCATATTTTTGTTTATTTTTATTAATTTTCAGACCTGTAATTTTCTCAAAATCTGTTAATTCTTTTAATAGTGCTTTTATGTTACTATTAGGGTCACTCAAGACAATTACCAAATCGTCCACAAATACATGCATTTTAAATTCTGCCCCTTTAATTCTTACTCTTTTTATATCTTTATTTTTCCTGATGTTATTTAACAGTATCTCCAAGATTATTAAAAATAATCATGGAGATAAGGGGCATCCTTGTCATGTTCTCCTCTGTATTCTTATTTGTTTTGACCTTTCTCCGTTTATGATTAGCCTAGCACCTTGTTTTGAGGATATTGCTTGTATCCATTCTGTAATGCTCTCTCCCATATCCATTCTGTTAAAATTTCCCACAATTTTTTCCAGTGGACATTATCAAATGCTTTTTGAAAGTCAATGAATATTAACACTATTTTTTTCTCATTATGAACCTCATGATGTTCTATAATTTCAAAGATTAATCTTATATTATCCCTTAGTTGTCTCCTTGGGAGAAACCCTCTTTGATCTTCTTGTACCTATATATTTAATATTTTTTTCAATCTATTTGCTATTATTGAAGTGAAAATTTTATAATTATTATTTTAAAGTGATATGGGTCTATAGTTTTCTGTCAATGTTTGAGCTGTTCTTTCTTAATCATTGTGATGTTTGATTCTTTCCATGAATATGGTATACTGTCTTTTATAATATTATTCATCAGATCTGTTAATGGATTTATCATTACTTCTTGTAAGGATTTATAGTAAATTGCGTTTAGGCCAGGTCCTGGGGCCTTTTCTATTTTACTTCTTTTTATTGCCCTTAAGATCTCATTTGATGTTATTGGTTAATTCAAACATTCTCTTTGTTCTTTCTTTATTTTTGGAATCTTTTGCAAAGTTTTGCAAATATTTCTTAATTTTCTCTTCCTTTATCTCTTCTTCCTTAAATAATTTCTGACAGTATTTCTCAATATTTTTTTTCATTTCTCCTTGTTCCATATAGGGGGTTTTCTTTCTTTAATTTCTGCTATTAATCTACTTTTCCTTTCTTTTCCATTTTTCTTGCCAACCATTTACCTGACTTGTTGGTGTTCTAAAAGTAATCACATTTGATAAATTTTAATTTTCTTTCTATATCTTCTGTCAGATGTAAGGCAACCTGTTTTCTCAATATTTTCAATTCCTCAGTTAATTTTTTTTTTATTTTGGGGGTTATTATGTAAGTCTTGTTCTTTTTTTCTAATTTCATCATTGATTTTTAGTACTCTCTCCTCTCTTTTTTCTTTTTATATATATTTTGTTGTATAAAAAAAAACCTCATAACAGCTTTAGAGGCATCCCACACAATCATCTTAGTCATTCCCTGATTTATATTTTCTCTAAAGTATCTTTCTAAGGTATATTTCCCTTTTTTAGTTATATCCATATTTTTAAGTAAATTTTCATCTATTTTCCAAATGAAATCTTTTATTCCATCTTTTAATGTTAATAGTATTGGATTATGATCTGTTATAGTTTTCCCTATGATATCTACATTAACTACTCTATCATATAGCAACTTAGTTATGAAAAACATATCCATCTTCGAAAAGGTTTCATGATGATCCATAAAGAAAGTGAAGTCCCTTCTATCTCCATGTTTCTGTCTCCAAATGTCCACAAGGAACATCTTTTCCACAATCTTAAAAAAAGCATTCGGTAATATGTCCAAAATAGTAAGGATGTCTAAAGTGGTAAAAGGTCTTTAAACCATGCCTTATGAGGAGTAGCTTAGGGAGCTGGGTGTGTTTGGCATAGAGAAGAGAAGGTTAAGAGGTGACATGATAGCCATGTTTAAATATTTGAAAAGATGTCATATTGAAGATGGTGCAAGCCTGTTTTCTGTTGCTCCAGAAACTAGATCACAGAGCAATGGATTCAAACAGGAAAAGAGATTCCACCTAAACCTTATGAAGGGCTTGGTAAGAGCTGTATTGACTATGGAACACAATGCCTTGGAGTATAGAGTGGAGTCTCCTTCTTTGGAAGTTTTAAACAGAGGCTGGATTGCCAAATGTCTGGGATGCTTTGATTGTGTCTTTCTGCATGGTATGGGGCTGGACTGGATGGCCCTTGTGGCCCCCTCTAATTCTATGATTGTATTATTCCCTCCCCCCAAGTTTGAAATATTAGTGGGACAGAGAAATTATGCCCACATTTTGAAGAATAATGTTGTTCTCCTGTCTAAATGTTCCATCTCATGTGAAACTGTTTTGACTCTGGGTGTTTCAGTATTATGGATTTCTCTTCATCTTACAGCAAACATTTCCATGGAAATGAGTCACTGATATACACTGGAATTCCAATGGGTCAGAAAATAACTCAGAGATCAGTCAATATGACCTTTTTTTTTTTAAAGAGAATCGATCCGTATGAAGGTTAAAATTATGTGCAATATAGAACTAAAATAATATATCCTTAGGAAAAATATATATACATTAGTTCTTCATTGTATATAGATAACATTCAGGACCTAGTCAAAATAAAGTCATAACATTCCATTTTTTCTTCTTCTTCAAGTTATTGACATGTGTTGTCAAGCCAAGCATCTTGGGAATTAGTAGTGCTGACATTCCCAGAATGGTTATCCATCTTGCTAATGTCCCAAATGTATGCAATTCAGTTAAGAGTACATAATTTCTGTAAAATCAGAAAAAAATAGCCCTACATTATAATGTCAAAGGTCAATTATTGCTACACTGGATAATTAAATACTATTTTAAAATATGAAATGCTTATTTAAAGCAAATATAAATTGTCCGGAGTCAAGAACCACCTTGACTGACACCATAGCCAATGGAAAATATATATATTTATGGTCATCAAAATACCATTAAGGCCAAAAAGATGTTTATTTTTGCCTTGCCCATCTTTCTCACAGACTCTCTCTCTCTCTCTCTCTCTCTCTCTCTCTCTATATATATATATATATATATATGCACTTTTGGGGGAGTATTATTTCACTTGCACTTTCCAGCTCTGAAAAATCATAATCTATCATGTAGTATTCTGGCTATCTGCCTCTTTCCTTTCAGCATAGCACACAGTGTTCCTGCTCCTTTCACCTGTCTAGTTCCATCTTTTTTCAAAATGGCACTAGGAAGGAACATGTAGTACTTGAAAGTCACATCCAACTACCTGTTTATGCAGGTTAACTGATGGTTTCAAAATGAAACCTGCAGGAGGAAATTGCTAAGGTGACCAAGTAAAATTGGCTCAGCAGGATAAGAATGATCTTCATGCAAGGCTACCACAGCTCTCAGTTTTCCCATGCCTCTGAGACAAAAATGTGCTCTTATTTATGGTCATCAAAATACTATTAAGACCAAAAAGATGTTTATTTTTGCCTTGCCCATCTTTCTCACAGACAATATATATATATCAAAATGCAAGGTCTCAGCTTGCTATGCTTGTTTGCAGGAGATTATACATGCTCAATTACCTGGTACAGTTCAGTAGGCAAAGCACTTCCACTGAAATATTAGTCTTAAATTGAGCTGAGAAATGTTGTTATGTATCAGCCCAGGATGCATGAAGGAGGTGACTGATCTGTAAGAGCAGTACTGGCATACCTTGGCTTGAATTGTTTGACTGTATCCTGGCTCTTTCCTAATCTCTATGATGCCAGATTGAAATGCTTGTCTACTGAGACTGTGTCTTATTACAGCCACAATATTCTGGCCTTAAAAGGACTGAATTTAGCTTTTGGATATGCATTCCTTGGGTCAGCTTCAACCCAAATGTGCAGAGTAGCCATGGGCTGGGCAAAAGATCACAAGATTAGTACTTGAATCCAGCAATACGAAAAGATTCTACAGATTGATAAAACTAAATCCAATTGCTAGTTTCAACTACTAGTAGAGCTATTGACTCAAATGCTGAATGGTGAGTCAACTTTATATAAATCCCATCAACTCAGTGAGATTAGCAATTAGATTCAGGGCATAGAATTCCGGGAGCACTTTGTGCAAATGAAACAACAAGAACATAATAACTTTCTCTTGTAAGGGAGGGGGGAGAAAAATATTTTCACAACATGCTTTGTTTTCACATAATTTTTTTTCCTGATGCCCTCAGTCTGCTGAGGGACTTCATCCCATTGCCAGTGTAGAAGATTCAAATGCCAATCCAATCAGGATTTTTGTGTGTGGAGTAGAGGAAGGTGTCACTTTGCCTTGTACCTCAGGGCATGAAATGTGTTAAACTGCACTGCTTCTGGCAAAGGGCAGGTTGGCACTGAGAGAAGGAGAGGGAGGAGAAGTTGTACTTTAATGCTGCCACTACTAAGAAAGTGTTTTAATGTGTCACATTTGTATGTGTATACATTTTCAACCCCATTAATTTCATAGGGTTTTCTTAGGCAAGGGATACTCAGAGGTGGTTCTGCCAGTTCCTTACTCTGAAATATAGCACCTGGTATTCATTGGCAGTCTCCCATCCAAATATTAACCAGGGATGACCCTGCTTAGCTTCCAAGATCAGAAAGGATCCAATGCCTTTAGGGTATTTAGGGTTGGAATGTAAATACAAATTAGACAGTAGCATTATTGCACACTCTAGCAAGGCAAGAATGCTTAGATTCTTTGTTTATCCTGGATAAATTGCCCTACATTCATGTCATTTGTTGCACCCATATACAAGGAGTCTAGACAGTCGCTTGTTGTTGCAAGACAGAACAATACAAGACAAACAATAAAGCATCTAACAGCTTACCAAAACATCCCAAAATAATTATCTTCTTTGCTGCTTGCAGAGCTGCTATCTATACAACTCAGCATGCATCCTCATAAAAGAGTATTCAAAATGCTGTTACTTAAGCACAGTTGTAAGAGCATTCTTTGTTAATTCAGGATGTACATCTGGTAAATTCTTGTTTTAAAAACAGATACCCAGCCACCCCTTCCAAAACAAAATGCCAGTTCATTTTTCAAATAAAACCTTTAGCTATCCAAAATCATACTCTATATTTTGAGTGTACGTTTCTGGAATGAATTCTAGTCAGGTGAAAGGAAGTAGATATAATTCCTGGGAAGGCAAACCCTCTTTCCCCCATTTACAAAAGTTATGGCTAAATTAGTGATAATATCTCACAGCCTGAAAAGCTCACATGTCAAAACCACAATGGAGTCACAAGAAAAAAATACAATAGGCTGGATATCAAAATGTTGCTTTCCAGAAGAACAGATAGGTACCACATCGAGATTTGCAGTTTACAAACCCAGCTGTTGTAGTGTCTCCCTGCCTAGTGACAAATAATAAACCTACAGGTCCACATCCACTGAATCTCAGCATTATATTACTCAGTCAAGCAGCTTTCACAGAGGGATACAGTACAATGTAATGCCAAAATCAAAACAAGTTGATATCTTAGGTTTCAGTGAGGGACTTTATGAAGGTGCAAACAGTTTGCACCTACCTACAAATAAGGGGATAAAAGAGGTTATATCTTGAAATAGCAGTGAAATTCAACAGTATCTTTTATTTACCTTCTTCAGGCTTTGTCCAAGGAATTCCATTGTCCCATAATATTGGATTTTCTTTCACATTCTGCCTACGTCTGAGTAAGAAATTATTTGAGGTCTCTGAGTTTTTCAAAGGTATGGCATGTTACTGTTCCTGCACATATTATATTCAAATAAGAAATCCCCATAGTGGTTCAGTAATTCAGTTTGCATTTACTCTATATATTATAATACACATTTCATCTCAAAACAATACCCTCTGCATTAAAATCCATTTCCTCCATAAGCATACATATAATGTTCTAAATTCCTGTTTCCTGGGAACAGCAGCTACATTTCAATTCAGCGGTCACTCTTCTTCTCTCTAAAACCTAGAAGCAACCCCTTTCCTTTATGATTTCCCACCTACTGGTCTAAACCAGTGAGTTCATGAGATATCTCCATGAGTTGAAAATGCTCGTTACCATTAACACATGGAGAGCAACAAGAATGGGGTTAGGATGCACATACTCCTCACTCTTCTCCCTCCTATGTTATGAAACCCTGACACTGAACTAGTGACTAAGGTCTACACTCTGCAACAAGGCACCTGAGCAGAGAATAGATGAAAAGGCATCAGGTGTACCATTAACCACTTCTTCTAGGCCAGTCAGCAAAGGACACCTCTCATGATGCTCAAAAAAAAATTTTATTAGTATAAAAGCCCAACACATTTCAGCCTATGTGTACTCTTAAGACTGTCTTCAGGAGGCTGTTTGAAATCAAATGTCAGAAACTTCTCATACCATTTACTAGATGAGTGACATATATTATTTTGAAAGAAAAAACATTCATTTGCATTGCCATGCTGCACTTAAGATACACCAGCTTAAAGCATTACTGCAAGATTGGGCTTGTAGTGACCTCCCAGAGGGCTTTTTCTGTTGTCGCCCCCAAGTTCTGGAACGGCCTGCCGGATGAGATCCGTCAGTTGACATCACTAGACAGCTTTAAAAAGGCTGTCAAGACGGATCTCTTTTGGCAGGCCTTTCCAGACTAATCACCCCGGCCTTGGGTTCCTTGACTCCTGCATTCCTCTCGTGGCCCCATCAATTGTTGATGGATGAGGAACGCAGTAGAAGTTGATTAGGGCACCGCAACCTGTTTAAATGTTAATGTAACATTAACAGGATCTCTCCTCCGCTCCCCCTTTACAGTCCCTCTATACCCCCAAGAAATGGAAGTGGTGGGGTGTTTTTTGTTGTTGTTGTTGTTTTGGAGTTGGTTTTTTTTGCTTTTGGTTTTTTTGGGTTTTTTTAAATCGGTATGTATTTAAATTTTATATTTAATGAATCTGTTATTGTTTTAATTGATATCTGATTTAATAATGTTTTAAGGGGGGAGGGAATATACTGTTTTATCTTTGTTGTTCTTTTAATTGTTGTAAACCGCCTAGATTGGTTCACCATAGGGCGGTATAGAAATTATTATTATTATTATTATTATTATTATTATTATTATTACGATTGTTCCACACATGTGTTAACACGATCTATTTTGTTTGAGGTTGTTATTGTTGTTCCCCCCACCTCAGTTCATCGGATAGACAGGTAAGAAATTATTCTTGTCCTTGTTGTTATTTTAACACACCTACCATTATTCACTTCAGCAGCTACTATAGCAGTTGGCATTGTGATAATGAATACCCTGAAGGCACCAGATCCCATACTGAATATCTTAGGGTATCCACACACACACACAAACTGACCCTCCTTTTTCTTCTGTTTCTCTTATAAGTGTTAGTTGTTCATTTTAATTTTTCATCCAGGAAGCCATTTGGAGCCATGTGCAGTTTGACATTGCTTGTAGTGAAGAAACACATTCCTCCAGGGATGCTAGAGCTATTTTTAAATTGAGGGAGGGAGTCAACACTGGCAGGAAGGTTGTTATAAGTTTTGCCAGCTTGCAAATTACTTTTCCTATCCGCTATCACGGAAACATCCTTAACTATAAAGATTCTTACAAGCACATGCTTGTATACTTAGAAGTGCCTTCCATGTATTCACTGTAGCTTACTCCCAAGATAAATTGTGTGTGGGGGGGGGTATTATTCCTGAAAGGACTCAACAACAATCACTGTCTTAATATTGCATTGTTTTTGTTGTTGTTTTTGTTGTTGTTGTTGTGTGCCTCCAAGTCATTTTCGACTTATGGTGACCCTAACATGATTCTATCATGGATTTTCTTGGCAAGTTTTTTTAGAAGGGGTATGCCATTGCCATCTTCTGAGGCTGAGAGAGTGTGACTTGCCCAGGGTCACCCAATATTTCTTACCACTTGATAATTTGGTACACTTCAGATTGACAATTCCAACTGAATTACACAGTAGTGTTGATGATCCAGCTTTGCCAGATACTTCAGGGGGGCTCAGCCCACCCAGCCTAATCTTAGGAGAGGCTGAACCCTAAGGGTCCATTTCACATTTGTCCATGCCCAGGAAAAATTATTGTTGAACAGTTTACAATGCAATGTATGTAAGAGATTATTTTTCAATTCCCACTTTCTTCAACAGAAATGAAGGAAACACTTGCTTTTTTATTCTTATGGGAGGAATAAACAAAGTAAGCTGCAAAAAAAAAAAAACATTAGGCACAAAGTTAGAATACAGTTGGGCAATTTAAGCACCACAAAACAAAGATATACACAAAATTAGCCAACTGTCTACTGGGATGTAAGCCTTCATTTTGTTATACCAGGATGAAGAATTATCAGGGCTCTCTAGCCAATTCCCATAAACATTTAAATCACAAACCAATAAAAATCAACATTTGTTATGAATTTCATTGCTTTTAGCTGAGCATGCTTCATGTCTGTGTTTTGCTTACACCCTCAACTGAGTCTTATTGAATTACAAGCAGTTCATTGGGATGCTGGAAGTGCCTTAATCTGAACAATATAATTGGGAGCTAACATAAGCCCTATCTGGGAAGCATGCATACTCTATGTATGAGAGGAAGCAGGCTAGCTAGGCTTTTCCCCAACTCCATTGTTTCCTTCCTTAGACATGAAAGTGACATACCTGAAGAGGAAAGGCTGTTGTATCTGATGATGTTTCATCTGAGAGTGAATATAGAAAAACTGAGGTTCTGACTCACATGGAGAGTCTTCACAGTCTCCTCCTCAGACCTGTCATTTTCACATAAGAAAAAAAAAAAAAAGGAGAAAGGGAAGGGAAGATTAGCACTCACCTCCTCACATGAAGCATACACATAATTCCTGCATTCCTAAATGAGAGGTACATTACTGTAAGAGGTTTGAGGGGAAACTAGGGAAAGAAAGGGAAAAACCATACTCCAAAGAATCACTAAGGAAATGTTTTTTCCCTTCCGTTGTAATGTCTCACGATGTCCTCTGTATTGTGTTCTTCTAGTGCATTGTAAGAAATTAAAATGGCAACTTCCTAGTGCTCCTAAATTTGTTGGTCCCAAAATACAGTATTTTCTGGCATATAAGACTACTTTTTAAACCAGGAAAATCCAAAGTCGGGGTCGTCTTATACGCCAGGTGGAGGAGGAGGAGGAGGAGGAGGGAGAAGGGGTGGCGCGGCACGAGGCGGGAGGAGGAAGAAGAGAGGAAGTCAGGTGAGGGGGGGAGGAGGGGGGAGGAAGGGGTGGCGTAGTGTGGTGTGAGGCAGGAGGCAGGAGGAGGAAGCAGCAGTGGATAAGAGGTGAACCCCTATCCTGGGGTTTTCTTGGCAAGACTGGTTCAGAGGAGGTTTGTCATTGCCTTCCTCTGAGGCTGAGAGTGTGTGACTTGTCCAAGTTCATCCAGTGGATTTCATGGCAGAGTGGGGAATCAAACCCAGGTCTCCAAAGTGGTAGTCCAACACTCAAACCATTACACCATGCTGGCTCGTAATCCCATGTACTACCTATGAAACAACTGCAGACTTTTTTGTTGTTCTTGTGTGTCTTCAAGTCCTTTCCAACTTATGGCAACCCTAAGGCAATCTTATCATGGGGTTTTCTTGGCATGTTTCTTCAAATGGGGGTTGCCATTACCATCCCCTGAGGGTGAGAGTGTGTGACATGCCCAGGCTCACTTACTTGGCTGCAAATTGTACATACCTCAGATTGCATCACCTAGTATATTGGCAGGCCTTCCCCCCAACACTTTCTCATTCTCCCCCGTTGGAAGAGGGGTCATCTTATACGGCAAGTATATCCCAAACTCTATATTTTAACTGGAAAAGTTGGGGTTGTCTTATAAGCCGGAAAATATCGGTATACATTTATCTCAGGGTAGGGAGGATCGGACAGGGTTCAGTACTATAGCCTGCTAACAGCTGCCCAAGAACCCCAGGTGTTCAGAAATTCCAGGCTATTATTATATTAGACAGCTGTAAGATTAATATTCTTGTAGTCAAGTTGGCAAAGGCCTAAGATTTCTGATTTTGAAGTGGCAGAAGCCAAAATTCTTGAAAACCTAGAGAGTTGCAAAGAGCAATGAGTGACATTTTCATTAAGATTACTTTTGGAACCAAGTGCTCTTTTTATAATGAACTATTATACAAGAACAGACTTTTGCCAAACCATAGCATTAAAATAGTATTATTTCATTTGGCAGGGACAGTCCTGATTAATCATCTGTCATCCAACTTTCTCAACTACTTTTAAAATATTGCAGTTCCTCTCTCCTCCTCCCACTTTCCCTTTCCTTCAGCTTAAATCAATTGTTGCAAATGGTGTTCAAAGTGCAAAAGTAGTTAGTACTCAGTTAACTCAGCAGCAGGGAGAAGAGAAAAAGGGTTGGGATCTTGTTCTTGCCAGTAAGCTTAAGCAAAAGCAAACTGCTGCAGCCTCTCCTAGCTTGTGTGTTCTTCATTAATAATGTTTCCCATCTTGTCCACATTCTGATGTTGTTTGGCCATCTGTGTCCCAGTGTTCATCTGTGACATATTGGAGGACATCGAATTAATTGTTAAGATATTTTTATTTGAAGGAGAAAGGTTCATTGATTATGATCAATCGGGTTTTCATTCATCCTGCATGTGTGATCTCTATGAGAATCATTGGTCACAAGCCAGTGATAAGAGCATATGCTTAGAAAGTGGGCAGTTCCAGGTTAATTTTCCATCTCTACAAATAGGGTAGGGAAAGATGCCAGTTGGAAACTCTGGGGAACCACTATCAGTTACGCAGCAGAACACTTAATGAGATGGATCAATAGTCTGATATAGTAACAGTAATGGTCTGTGTCTGTTCATAGAATCCCCTTCCTTCTTGCAGTCACTTGTGTGTCTTAAAATCCCATTCCAGAGGATTAAAAAAAACCTGCAGAGCAGGTTTTCAGTGCTACAGTATACTCCAGGATTTGAGGGAAAGATTTCTCTGGAAGATGCAGCTTAATTCATCAGAACTATACCATTGCATACATCTGCATACAATAACATGTGATGGCTAATGGAGCACACTAAGGAATTCCAAAAGAAAATCAGCATATGTTTTGTAAACTATAGCAAAGCCTTTGACTGCATAGATCGTGCAAAGCTATGGAATAGTCTTAAAGGCATGGGAATGCCAATACATTTAATGAGTCCTGATGAGAAATATGTACTTAGGACAAGAGGCTACTGCTAGAACGGAATTTGGAAAAACAGAATGGTTCCCAGTTGGCAAAGGGGTCAAGCAAGGCTGCATTCTGTCATCCTACCTAGAATCATAGAATCATAGTGTTGGAAGAGACTACAAGGGCCATCCAGTCCAACCTCCTGCCATGCAGGAGCACACAATCAAAGTACCCCTGACAGATGGCCATCCAGCCTCTGTTTAAAAAACTCCTAATTTGGTGTCATCTGCAAATTTGATTAGCATGCCCCTATTCTTTCATCCAAGTCATTGATAAAGAATAGCACTGGGCCCAGGACAAAACCCTGTGGCACCCCAATGGTAACTTCTCTCCAAGATGAAGAGGTGCCATTGCTGAACACCCTTTGGGTTCAGCCAGACAACCAATTACAAATCCACCTAACAGCTGTATTGTCTAGCCCACATTTTCCTACCTGGTTTGCAAGAATATGATGGAGTACCTCATATTAGTAGCCCGCAGTCTTGGTTTCATTTTTGATTCCTCATTGTCCTTTATTCCCCATATTCAGTCCACAGCCAAAGCCTGCGGATTTTTCCTTTACAATATCGCCAAAATCCGTTCCTTTCTTTCAGCCTCCACTGCTAAGACTCTGGTCCACGCTTTGGTGGTTTCTCGATTAGATTACTGTAATCTCCTTTTAGCTGGGCTTCCTCTTTCTCATCTTGACCTTTAATTTCTGTTCAACATTCAGCCGCCCGTATCATTACTTTTGCTCGTCGCTTTGATCATGTTTCCCCTTTGTTGTCTTCTCTTCACTGGCTTCCCCTCCCTTTCCGCATTCAATATAAGCTTTTGTTGTTAACTTTCAAAGCCCAGCATGGGCTAGCCCCTCTTTACTTATCTGACCTTCTCTCTCCCTACACTCCTTCCCGTACCCTTCGTTCTAATACTCAAGGTCTGCTGTCCCAACCAAGGATCTCCACTGCTCCATCTCGGATTCGCCCCTTTTCGCTTGCCGCCCCTCACTTCTGGAACCTTCTTCCCCCTCAAACACGGGCCATTACTTCTTTATCCACCTTCAAATCTGAGTTAAAGACTATTTTGTTCAGGGAGGCATTCCCTGGTATTGTCTGATATACATTTACTTGTTTTCTCACTTAGGTTTACAGTGGATGTTGTTAGTAATTGTTGTAATTGTCTTTGTTTAAACTGACTTTTATTATTTTGCTCATTGTTTTAACTTAGATTGTACGCCTCTGGCAGGTTTTATTTGTTATTTGTTTTATTCTTGATTGTCTTTTGTACAGCGCTGAGTACACTGACAGCACTCTAGAAATAAACTTTAATAATAATAATAATAATAATAATAATAATAATAATAATACCTTGTCAAAGGTCTTAGGGCCTCTACAAACAGCCCATTTGTGGCATCTCTGGCTCGTCCCTGCTAGCAAGCAGCCCCTATCCTCCCTTTTGCCGCCCCCAAAAGAGTGGCAAAATGTTGCTCCTTTTGGGAGCGGCAAAAGGCCGCCCTAAGAGCCGGTGCCACAGCTCTTCTGTGCCCTTTTGGCACAGCATGTATACACACTGTGCCAGCGCATCCTAATGCCGTGTGCCATGCAAATGGGTGCACAGTATCAGGACAGTGTCGGGATGGAGTTGGGGTGGCTGGTATGAGGCTGCCCCACCACACCTCCACCCCCAGGCCGGCCCTTTAGGCTGGTCTGCAATGCCCCTTATTGAAATCAAGCTGGTAATTTTATTTTTTAAAAAAGAGGCCAGATTAGTCTGGCATGACTTGTTTCTCAACCCATGTTGACTTTTTGTGATTATGGCATTCCCTTCTCAATGTTCACAGACTCTCTGTTTAATGATCTGCTCTATAATCTTTCCTGGTACTGATGTCAGACTTTACCTTAATTGTTGGGATCCTCCTTTTTTTTCCCTTTTTGAAGATGGGGACAGTCTGCTGGGACTTCTCCTGTTCTCCAGGAGTTCTCAAAGATTATTGCCAGTGGCTCTGAGATTACTTCTGCCAGTTCTTTTAATACCCTTGGATGTAGTTCATTTGATCCTGGAGATTTAAATTCATTTAGATTAACCAGGTATTCCTGTACTACCTCTTTACTTATTCTGTGCTGAATTTCCCTTATTGTGTGTCCTCTGCTCCATTTTCCTCAGGTTGAACATCCTTTTCCTTTTGTGAAAAAGACTTGTTCAACTTGTATGCAGAATATTTCATAAGAAGAGCAGGTTTAGACTCAGAAGAAAGAACGAAGACACAAGTAAGGCATATCAACAATCTAAGATACGCAGATGACACCATACTACTTCAAAGAAGAAAGTCCAAAGGCAAACTTAAGGAAAACAAAGATAATGACCACAGAGGACTTACATGCAGTCACCCTAGACAATGAAGAAATTGAAATAGTCAAAGATTTCCCATACCTTGGATCAAGCATCAATCAGAAAGGAGACTGAAGTCAAGAAATCAGAAGACTAGGAATGGAAAGGGCAGCTATAAAAGAATTAGAAAAGATTCTAAAGGGTAAAAATATACAACTGTGTACTAAAGCCATAATTGTACAAACCATTGTATTCCCCATTACCATGTACGGATGTAAGAGCTGGACAGTGAAGAAAGCAGACAAGAGGAAAATCAATTCTTTTGAGATGTGGTGCTGAAGAAGAATGCTGAGGGTATCATGGACATCCAAAAAGACAAACAAATGGGTCTCTGAACAGATCAAACCTGAATTCTCCCTGGAAGCCAAGATGATCAAGTTGTAGTTGTTGTAGTTTGGCCATATAATGAGAAAGTATGGCTCATTAGAAAACACAATAATGCCAGGAAAGATGGAGGGCAGCAGAAAGAAAGGAAGACTACACACCAGATGACTAGACTCAATTAGGGAAATCACAGGTATGAATTTAACAGGACCTAAGCAGAGCAGTGGAGGATAAGGAGTCTTGGAGATGTCTTATCCACAGGGTCACCATGAGTCAGGATCAACTCACAGGTAGTTAACTACAACAAATACCATTGCATCCTGGCTAAGATTGACTAATCTGCTAACGATGACATTTCCTGAACAGGTATAACTTTGCCACAATTGTCCTTGTACAAGTAGCTTATCGATTAAGCTACTGCAGCACACTTGACACAGGGTTGTCTCCAAAGACTGCTGATTAGAACACAATATAGAAACTACATAACATAGACTTCAAAGGAAGTGCACTGGCTGCCAATGTACTTCTGGTCTAAATTCAAGGTGCCAGCAATAATATTTAAAGACCTAAATGATTTGAGATCTCAACACCTGAAGGAGCATCTCTCTATGTATATACTTGCCTGAAGAGTGAAATCTATGCAGGAGCCCCTCCTTATGTATCAACAGTTAGGGAAGCACATTGTGTGAAGACATGGGAAATGGTTTTTTGTTATGGAATGGCCTCCCACTTAGAAACCTAATTGACAGAGATGCTGGTATCACTTTGACATAAAGTTAAAACATGGCTGTTGGCAGCCTTTGGTATCAAATAATTCTATTTAGTTTGCATATGTAAATAGTTTTGTAGTTTTAATGTGTTTTAATTTGTTAGATAGTTTAATTTTTAGACTGTAGGGAAATACCACATATTAAATTATTTTAATTTGTTTTATTATATTATATGCCATATTGAGATCCTTGGATATAGGACAGAAGATAAATATTTTAATAAAAAAATTTTAAATGAAATAAATTTATTACAAACCTTTGCTATTATTTATGCACATTATTCCCAACTTCAGATCTAACAGTAATACTGTAACACTAAACTGTTTTCCATGCCACATTGTCCCAAGCAGCAACACTTTACATGGCAACTTTAGAGATTTAACAGCTGTATGAGCAGACCAAAGTGCAGACTCATGATTTTTCTTTAATCTCTTTTTATTTAAAAATATGCAGGTAAGTGAAAAGCAAGTAAATACAAGTAGTGTTAGTCTGCAAATAGTCCAAGATTTAGAAAACCACCAAAACAGTTTCCCCTACTGTTGCATACTGTTGTAACCATGAACTGAGACTCAGACCATGAACAGCTTATGAGCCACTGGTGCCCCAAATGTCCAGATCATGACAAATTAGTCATCTCATTACGTTTGACCATTGGTCATGCTGCCTGGGCTGTTGGTAATGGGAGAATAGCAACACCAGTGGTGTCCTGCTCTACAACTTCCTAAGCATGCTTTTCTCCCACCAACCTCAAAAACCCGTATCTATCTTTGTCCACTTTATAGAAATAGATAGCAGGGAGAGGGAGAAAGAGGAGGGAGGAGAAAGAGAATGAGAGATGAGAGAGAGAGACAGCTTCTTTTTATATGTGAATATAATTGTATAAACTTTATTTCCATGACTCAGTTGGAGCTTGCATAATTTTAAAAATTAAATTAAGATCTTAAAACCTGGGAAACCCTAGAGATATAAAAATATTCCTATCATGCTTGCCAGTTGAGCACTGCTGATTAAAGACAAACTAAGATATTTATTTGCTTTTCTTTTGTTGTTCAACAAAATGAAACAGAAAAACTATAATATTTTAAATTGCCTAGGGAAAAGGGATTGTGAATAGAAAAGGCAGTCCTAGTTGTTATCTGTACAAAGCAAAAATAATAATAATAACAATCCCTATCAACTTCTTTTCCTACAATATAATAAATATTAAAAAAATATAAAAATATAATATGGTTTTTTGTGGGTTTTCTGATGTTTCGACAGCATCTGTGGTTGCCATCTTCAGAGAACGCTGGCATGGAAGTGAGTGAGATATATATATACTATGTGACCCTTGGTTGAGAAAAGGTGATTTATATGTTAATCTATGTGTTGTTCTGTTGTTGAATGACAAGGCCTCAGGGTGAGAGGATATGCAAGGAGCCATTGTGTTTAATTAGAGATCCATTGTCTGCTGGGAAAACCCCTAACTGGGTGGTTTTCATTTGCATTTTTCTGGGTCTTGATTTTGGTGTTTTTCAGGATGTTAGCCAAACTTTGTTTACTTTAAGGGTTTCTTCTTTCCTGTTGAAGTTGTCTAGGTGTTTGTGGATTTCAATGGCTTCCCTGTGCATTCTGACCAGATAGTTGTTGATGCAAGGTCCAAAATTCCAGTGTTTTGAATAGCATTTTATGCCCAGGATGGTTTATAAGGTGTTCTGCTACTGCTGATTTTTTTGGCTGACCCAGTCTGCAATGTCTCTCATGTTCCTTGATTCGTGTTTGAACATTGCATTTGATGGTCCCTATGTAGACTTGTCCACAGCTGCATGGTATAATTATTATTATTATTATTATTATTATTATTATTATTATTATTTATATCCCACCCTATGGAAATCCAATCAGGGTGGCTTACAGCCATAAAACATACACAATACCCATAAAAATGTATACAATACAACAGACCCCCTCCCCCCCTTAAAACAGTATTAAATCAATGTGTCTGTGAGAGGGTCTCTCCTACCCTCACTGAGCACAGCATTTGCTGGATTTTCTTGGTAGGTTCATATATCATTTGGAGGTTGTGTTTCCTCCCCACTTTCCCTATTCTGTCTGTGACTCCTTTGATGTATGGTAGAAATACCTTCCCTTTGGATGGTTGTTTGTCTTCATTCTTCTAGTTTTTCCTGGGTCTGTCAGCCCTTCTGATATCTGAGCTGGAATAACCATTAGTCTATAGAGCCCCGTCCAGGAGCTTCAATTCATCTTCCAGGAAGTGGGGTTCACAGATCCCTTTTGCCCAGTCTAGCAGTGTTTTTATTGTGCTTCTTTTTTGTCCTGGCTAATGATTGGAGTTCTTGTGTAGGTATCGGTCCATCTGTGTAGCAAACAAACAATAGGTCCATCATCTAAATCTCACCATTCTTTATGTCTGATTTTGTTCCATATATGCTCAATAAGTATGTATAATACAAAAAGTGCCAGGTGGGTTAGCCAATATTATATTGCATATTGTTGTTATTATTTTTTACCTGCTTGTCCCCATGGATCAAGGTGGGGGACAACAACAATTAACGAACCAAACAACATCAGTTGAAAATCATCATTTAAAACATGCATCGATTTAAAAGGACAAACAAGATGTGCACATGTTAAAACAATCCACATCTAAAATTCATCATTTAAAAATTCACAATTTAAAAATGCAGCTGTCAAATCTCTTCTAGCAGGTCATTCCACAGTCTAGGGGCAGCTGAAGAAAAAGTCCTCTGGCTGACAGTTGCCAACCTAGTCCTGGCTGACTGGAGTCTATGTCTGCCAGAGAACCTGAGTGTCTGCCAGAGGACCTGGGGCAAATTATATGGGAGGAGGTGATCCTGATGGTAACCTGGATCTAAACCATGTAGGGCTTTAAAGGTTTAAAGGTTTAAAAGTTTAACAAAGTGTTGGTTATTACCTTTAAAGGTAATAACCAACACTTTGTACTTGGCTCAGAAACTAATTGGCCGCCAACTGAGTGATTTTAATAGTGGTGTAATATTATCACTCCTAAATGTCCCAGCAATCAATTTGGCTGCCATATTTTGAACTAAATGAAGTTTCCAAACTTAGTACAGAGGTAGCCCAATGTATAGCACATTGCAGAAGTCCAATCTTGAGGTTACCAGTGCATGCATTACCATTCTCCAGCTCTAGGTAGGGGGCGCAGCTGGCATAACAGCCAAATCTGATAGTAAACAGTCCTGGCCGTCACATCTTTCTGAGCTGTTATTTGGAGCCATGGATCCAGAAGCACCCCCAAGCTGTGAACACAGTCTTTCAGGGGGAGTATAACCCCATCCAGAACTGGCTGATACACTCCAAATGCAGGTTAGGACCTTTGATATAAACACCTCTGTCTTGTCTAGATTCAGCTTCAATTTGTTTCTCCTTATCTGGCCCATTACGCTCTCCAGGCATTCATTCAGAGGACACACACTATCCTTGGCTGAAACTGTATCTGAAGGCATAGAGAAATATATTTGGGTATCATCGGCATACTGATAGCACCCTGCACCCTGCCTCCAGATGATATCTCCCAGTGGTTTCATGTACATGTTGAGTACCATTGGGTCATGTAACTGCTCTTTTTTTGAGGAGCAGCTATCCCCAAGCACCAGCATCTGGAACCTGCCTGAAATATAGAACTGGAAACATTGAAGCACAGTGCTTCTGATTCCCAACCCCCCCAGCTGTTCCAAAAGGATACCATAGTCGACCGTATTGAACACAGCTGAGAGGTCCAATATGCCTAAATACTGGAGAAATTTGAAAGCATAAAATAAATTAATCTAAAAAGTAAAAAATATACAATTTTTCCATGTGAATAGACAGCCCTTGGCTTTCAGTACTGTCTCCTGAAATATGGTCTTGATTAACTAAATGCTCTGCATAGCTATAAACAGTCTGTCCACAACAGGATTTTTCCCCTAGACCAGACACACTTTGTTTGATGCTATAAAAAGGGGGAATGGAAAGAGCTATGGTTCCATTTTAAAAGGACAGTGGCTATATTTGGAAATCTTTCTGCCTAAAACTGTTTGTGTAGTTCTTTGTACACTACATGGGCCACACTTACATGTCTGCTCACATAGGTATAGGCTGCATCTACAATGCAGAATTAATGCAATTTGGCACCACTTTAACTGGCATGGCTCATTGCTATGGAAACCTTAGATGTGTAGTTTTAAAAGATATTTAGCCTTCTCTGCTAAAGTGTGCTGATGCCTCACAAAACTACAAATCCTGGGGTTCTGCAGGATGGAGCCATGGCAGTTAATTGGTGTCAAACTGCATTATTTCTACAGCCAGAGAGAAGTTCCTAACAGCTGGTATCCTGTTAGTGATTTATGATGGCATATGTCCAACTTTTGCCATTGTGACCTGTTGTTGTTTCTGCTGCTGTTGCTGTTGATGTGGTCAGAATTCTATTCCTGTCACACAACAACCAAAATGCACCCCAAAGACCCACCTTTCCAGCCCCTATCCCAAGATGGACATTTCTATGTTGGTGGAGACTAGGGGAAACAGCAGAGATGCATCCAACTATTTTCCTTTAGTTAGATACACAGCAATAATGTCACCCTCAGGGACCACCTAAGAATGCCTATAGGTCCCTGTCAATACCTATCATAGTGCATCCAGTCAAAGGAAAATAGCTGGATGTGTCTCCGCTGCCATGCCCATCTCCACCAATACAGAAATGGCCATTATGGGTGGTTGCCACATTGAAAAGTGGTTTGAGTGATTGCACCAGGAGATGTATCTTAGCTATATGTCAGAGATATGTCCCTCTATGCAGGATTTCAGTCTATGTTTTTAAATGGGGTAGAGAACTCCTATGATCCCTTAGTGCTGGCTATGACTGATAAGAACTGTAGTACAACAGCATTTGGAGAATCACACATTTCCCATTCTGGAATAGACCATACATGAACACATCTAAGCAACAATCTTTCAACCTGAAGAAGTTGCAAAACTGGACTATGCAGATCCCTCTATTCAAGCAGTCTACACATGTGTAGGACCCTTGTGAAAACCAAACATCCAATACATGAGCTAGCTGGCATAGTCATGTTTCCACCATCTAGTTCATATACATATAGCTAGTGTCTCTCCCAAGTCAAAAGTGGTATAAACATTAGAGTTTTCAGCGATATGTTTCTTTTTTTGGTACCCATTTCAGTTTCAGCCCATATCTTCCTATTAACTTTGCTTTGATTTATGTCAAACTGATCATTCTATTAATCCCCTGTGGCTCTACAGAATGACTATGGGAGCCTTTTTAGGAAAAACAACCTGAAGAGAGCAGCTGGACCCTTTTAGACCTTGGAAATTTTCCAGAAGAGGACTGGATGCCTTATAAGCTATCATTTATAAGTTTATAAGTGAAATATAAGTAAGGTTTATGTATATCTCCTTATCAGAGCAACTTTGCCTTTTCCTTGCATGGTGCATGGTTTATATGCACACACTGGAAACTCTAATGTAACACTAGTTGTTCCTAAACTAGTCATCATAGGAACTTTCTTTGGTCCTATCAAGAGGCAATACATGCAGCACAGAGATCTTTCTGTTCTGCACGTATTGCGTCTGCAGAGTCCCATCCAGCAGAGCTGTTTAGGGTGGTAAGGGAGCTGACGCAGGTACCTCCTGTGCAGAACCCTCTACTTAACCCAGCAACGGCCTGCTATGATGCGTTTAACAACTTCTTCACAGATAAAATCTCTCAGATAAGAGCTGATTTAGATGCCAGTATTTCAACAAAAGCAATAGACGAGGTGTCCAGTGACTCCGTGAATGAAATTATCCTGGGTCAGTTTCAATCTGTGAGTACCGATGACATGGACAAGCTCCTTGGTAGAGTGAAGAAAACAACCTGCCCTCTTGACCCTTGCCCATCATGGCTGGCCATCCAGGAGGGGATGCATTCAGGTTGTTGCTTATGGACATCATCAATGCATCCCTCAGGGAAGAACATATTCCATCTTGTTTGAAAGAAGCGACTATTAGGCCGCTTCTGAAAAAACCTTCCCTGGACCCCCTGGATATGAACAACTATAGGCCAGTCTCTTTATTACCATTCTTGAGCAAGGTAATCAAGAGAGCGGTTGCTCTTCAACTCCAAGCTGTCTTGGATGAAACCGATTATATAGACCCATTTCAAACTGGCTTCAGGACAGGCTTTGGGGTTGAGACTGCCATGGTTGCCTTGACCTGCATCTGTGTCTGAGCATCGACAGGGGTAGTGTGACCCTGTTAGTGCTTTTGGACCTCTAAGTGGCTTTTGATACAATAGATCACAGCATTCTCTTGGATCGCCTGAGGGGGTTAGGAATCAGAGGCACTGCACTGCAGTGGTTCTGTTCCTTCCTCTCGGGTAGGTCCCAGAGGGTGCTGCTCGGGGATAGCTGCTCCAGTAAAAAGGAGCTCACTTGTGTCATTCCTCAAGGCACCATTCTATCCCCAATGTTGTTTAACATCTATATGAAGCCACTAGGTGAGATCATTCGGAGTTATGGAGCTGAGTGTTATCAGTACGCTGATAACACCCAAATCTATTTCTCCATGTCTTGTTCATCAGCCTCAAATTCCGATGGCATCTCCTCCCTCAATGAATGTCTTCAGGCAGTAATGGGCTGAATGAGGAAAAACAGATTGAGAGCGAATCCAGACAAAACGGAGGTGCTCACGATAGCTGCCACGAAACCAAGAATTGGGTTGCAACCTCTGGTCCTGGACGGGGTCACACTCTCCATAAAGGACTGCGTTTGCAGTCTGGGGGTGCTCCTTGACTCGTTGCTCCTGATGACGAATCAGGTAAATGCGACAGTCAGGAGTGCCTGTTATCAGCTTCGGCTGATATGCCAGCTGAGCCCTTTTCTGGGAGTAAGGGATCTTGACACTGTTGTGCACGCACTGGTAACCTCCCATCTAGATTTCTGTAATGTGCTCTACATGGGGCTACCCTTGCGCTTGGTCCAGAAACTACAGTTAGTACAAAACATGGCAACCAGAGTGGTTTCTGGAACATCTAGGAAGGACCATATAACTCCGGTTTTAAGGTCCCTCCACTGGCTGCCTATTAGTTTCTGGGCCCAGTATAAGGTGTTGGTTATTACCTTTAAAGCCCTAAATGGCTTGGGTCCAAACTATCTTCGAGACCACCTTCTCCCATACAATCTTCCCCGGGCCCTCCGGTCCTCTGGGAGGAACTTGCTTCAGCCATTGAAATCTAGGCTTTCTGCTACCTCCCAGTAGTCACCCCCAGATTGTGGAACGACCTGCTGGATGAGATCCATCTGATTACATCTCTAAACAGCTTTAAAAAGGCTGTTAAGATGGATCTCTTCTGGCAGACCTTTCCAGAATAGATGTCCCGGCCTTAAGAAATTCCCGCTGCTCGGTCCTCTCCCCAATTATGATTCTTGCCACTTTCCCACTATTTGGTTTGTTTTAGTCATCTGATCTTGTTTATTTTATGTTTTTAACTACTGTTGTTTTAATCTAATATGTTTTAATCCTATGTCTGATTTAATACCGTTTTAAGGGGGAGGGTATTAGGATGTATTATATAATTTGTAATTTTAACTTTTGTTATCTGCCTCGATTGTGCTCAGAGGGGTGGGGTAAACATTTAAAAAATTATTATTATTATTATTATTATTATTATTAAACTGTCTCCCATCTCAGACAGGCTGGATAGTCTTGGCAACAGAACCCTTGGATTGAAAATACTGTGGGTGAATGCTGGGTTGGTGAATGGGAAGACAGCTGCCACTCAGGACTTGATCTTGGATGAATGCTTGGATAAGCATATTTTACAGAGACATGGTTAGATGAGGCTGGGAGGGTGTTACTCTCTCTCAGCTTTGTCCACCAGGGTTCTCTGTTCAACAGCAGGTGAGATTGGGAGGGGCAGGTTGACAGAGTTGCAGTACGCTAATTGAAATTCCATCTCTCTGACCAGGTACTCAATCCCACAGTTTTTTGGGTTTGAGTGTGTTTACCTAAAACTAGACACTGGGACAGATTAGGGATTTTGTTGGTGTATCACACACATACTCCCAATGCTCAAATGTCTACCTTCCCGAGGTAGCTGGGGTGATCTTGGGGTTGAGGTTGTAATCCCCCCATCTGGTAGTGTTGGGGGATTTCAACATGCATGTTGAGACTGCCTTGTTAGCACTTCATGTCTGCCATGACAACCATGGGTCTGTCCCAAGGTCCTACTCATGGCACTGGGCACATTCTGATCCTTGTTTTTTGTAGTGGGTGGCATGAGTGTGATCTGAAAATCAAGGAGCTTATAGTTCCATTGTCATGGACAGATCACATGGGGGGCGGGATTTTATATTTGCTGGAACTAAGAACCTCTGTAGGGGTGGGAGAACATTAAAATGGTCCACCCCAGATGGAGTCCTGATGGTTCTTGGGGAGTTCCATATTTCCATGACAGGTGATCCTATCAAAGTTCTGGCTGACCTCTTGAATGCAGAAATGGCATTCAAGAGGACACAATCTCTTCCAAGTGTTCCCTCTCATGATGGGGCCAAAGTGGCCCACTGGTTTTCCAAGGAGCTGATGACATTGAAACAAAAATGATATCTTATAGGTGAGGCTGAGCCTACCCAAGCCTGTGGGTAGGAAGGGAGGTGAGAACACACCCTGTTCAGACCATGAGCTGCCATTAATCTGGCCAAAATAAGTATTTGGGAGACTCTAAGCTAGACATAAGCAATCTGCTGGCCTTCAGATGTTTTAGGCTATGAGTAATAATTCTTGACCATTGGTCATGTTTTCTGAAGCTTATGGGAACAGTAGTCCAACTAATCTGGAAGGCACTACGTTGCTTACTAATGCACATATGTGACACCATGCAGTATCTATTGATATCAGTGCTATAAAATAGCTTGGCATATTATAACAAAAAAACAAAGGGGTTTGTGTTCTCATTACCCGAATGTCTGAGAATATTGGTTTTATTTTCTGCCAGCTGTGCACAGTAGGAAACCTCTATTGAGATCTCATTTTCATAAGATGTCATTTTAAAATTTGAGCCTATGGCTCCTGTTGCTGATCCCAGAGTAAATCAGAAGTCATTTCCATTATGTCCAAGGGAGTTGCTTTGTTATCAAGCAAATTTGAAGGCTGGAAAGCAGAGATGTGCCAGGATAATATACAAGGCAGAAGAAATTAATTGCATGCAGGCAGATATAATTACACTGTAGAGCTCTTTTAATATTTTTCTCTAGGCTTCTAGAAGGCAATAATAAAACTGGTTCCTTTTTATTTGAATTGTAAATAAGTCACATCACCAGAAAGACATTGCAGGGAGCCAAGCCTTTGGATTCTGAAATCAAACTGTTTTCCACTGCCTTTAGATCTGTACATACAGCAACAATTGATGCAGACATACTATTTCCTCACTGTCTTCCCACTTAGGCAATGATGTAACATGGATAAGCACCAAAAGCTTGTACTTAGACAGAGAAAGCAAATTGTATGGAGTGCTCTAAATCTAAAAATCCAGGATAAAGTCAGTTCTGGAAGAGTCAAACTATGATCTATACTTTAGAATGCCTCTGAACTCACCTGGGCTACCAATGGGAAAGAGAGGAACATGGAGTAGGGAAGGTGGCCAGTAGCTCCCATGCAGCACGGTAGTGAATCCACTCCAGGTTTTAGTCTGACCATTAAAGGAGCAATCCAAAGTGATGAATCTATTTGGTGGATAGGATTCAGCAGCTTGGACAGTTGCTTTGAAGCTTGGAATAAAACCCTCCCATGGACATGGGAGTTACTAGCCATCACTGGGACCAAGTAACTGAAAGGGTAGGTACATGTTAAGGAAACATAAGCAAAAGAGGTTTACAGTTGATTATTAAGAAAATGAAAATAATGACCATAGATAACTAACAAAACTTTAAAGTGGGTAATGAAGACATTAAAATAAAGATATTCTATACCTTGGATCAGTCATTAATTGAAAAGGAGACTATTCTCAGGAAATGAGAACAAGACTAGGGATTTTATCACACGGGAGGCAATCCCATGAATAAAGCAAAGTTAATCCCATCAATATCCCACAAGAGTGGAATGATTCTCAGACAACGTCCCGTGATGTCGCCATTATGCCACAATTTTCCCATGAACAAAGCGGTAAAATTGCACCACTTTTTATTTTCAGGATTTTCGTGTGAATAAAAAGCGGTGCGATTTTGCTGCTTTATTCATGGGATAATGGTGACATTGGGGGACGTTCTCTGAAAATCATCCCACTCTTGAGGGATATTGATGGGATTAAATGCACTTTATTTACGGGAGGAAGACACTTGCATCTCATGTGATAAAGTCCTAAGATTAGTAACAGCAGCTATGAAGAAACTAAGGGGGGATGCAGACGAGGGCGTCCAAGACGCCCTGGTCCGCAGCGCCGCGGGGCCAAGGCAGCCTCACCGTGGCGCCTCCCCGGCGAATCTAAAAGGAGCGCCAAATTGGCGCTCCTTTTAGATTTCAGAGAAAGTGCGCCCCAAAAGTGGCGGGCGCACTTTCTCTGACTCAAATGCCGCGGCGCGTGTGGTTGCCGCGGCGTGAGGTCAACCCGGAAGCGCCGGCCGTCCGGATGGCCGCCGCTTCCAGGGGCGACCTCAGGAAGAGGAAGGGGCGCCGCTCATGCGGCTGCCCCTCCTCTTCCTGGCCTCGGAGACGGCTCTATTAGCCGTCTGCTGAGGCCCTAAGGGACTATGCAGATGGGCATGAAAAGGTGACCTGAAGTTGCCTTTTCCCTAAGCTGCAGCAACCGCACTGGGGGGAGTCAATGCAGCTTTTCCAAGGCTGTATTGAAGCCCCAGCAACCGCATTGCCAGCCCCAAGGATGTTGCAAAGGGAGACGGAGCAACTGCATGGGCCGGCAATGGTTACTTTATTTTTTATTTTTTATTTTTTTTCTCAAAGGCATGCGCAGGTGTGTAGGACCATCTCTCCACACCTGCGCATCTGTGCAGGAAAACATCCCTGTGCACCTGCACAGGACCTGTTATAGGGTGGTATACAGTCTGTCACTGCGTACAAAGGTGACTGAAGTTCGGCATCCCTGTGCAATTGCACAGCATCTGTCATACACCCACATATCATGCAAGGATTCACTGACCTCCACTTCCCCCCAAGGAGTGGGTGCAATAGACAGGTGCCACTGTCAGATTGTGCCACCCTTGAAGCAAAGCAATGGGTTTGTCAACTGAAAAAACACTCCATCATCCTCCACAAAACATGTCCCACACAGATCAGGGGGGAGGGGGAGGTACATGCAAGGGAAGTTTGTGTGGATACGTGCAGCTGGTGGTCATGGTAGAGACTTAGGGCCTAAGCAGACGGCTTAATAGGCCATCTTGGGTGCAGGGAAGGGGAGGGGCAGCCGCACGCTCGGTGCCCCATCCCCCTCCCGAGGTCGTCCTCAAAGCAGCCGGCCCTCCACACAGCCGGCGCTCCGAGGAGGACCTCCCGCCGCAGCGTTCGCAAACGCTGTGGCGGAAAAGTCGCCGAAAGTGCGCCGCAGCTTTTTGCAGTGCACTTTCGCAGACTTGTGAAAGGAGCACTAATTTAGCGCTCTTTTCAGGGCCGGCGAAGGTGCGCTGCAGGATCGAGGCATGTGGATGCCTCGGTCCCATGGCGCAGCTTCCCAGGGCGGCCCACAGCCGCCCGTCTGCTTAACCCTATAGTCAACAGGGCACACATACAAACATTACTCCAGGAACCCCCCCCCCCGCCAATCAGTCCTGAAGAGGTCACAAAAGCCTCTTTCATGTAAACTGCTGTGCATGCTGACAGCAAGCGTACATCCAACAGAATGCATTTATTGTCATAACAGAGGACAGTTACTAGGGTGCATGCAATTAGGGTTAGCGTTAGGGTTACAGTTAGGGTTAGGGTTCTATTCAAGTGCACCTGCATCAGTGCATCCACACCTGGAAGCATAGGGCACTTTAAATTAAAGCTTGCATCGTAGGGTGCATGCTCTGGATTGCTGAGTCAATTTCTGCCGCATGTGCGACAGTGCATTTATAAGGCCATTTTCTGGTGCATACATGCACACGTGCAAAGGTGCGCATCTGTACCAAAGGAGCAGAAAAAAGCAGCTCCTTTTTGGAGCAGCTTTTCTCGGCATATGGCGGCTAGAGGGTGCTTTCCTGGAGACTTTTAGGCATGCATCATCTAAAGACCACACCTACAAGTCACCCCTTTTTGCTCATCTGCATAGCCCCTAAATAAGATGTAAAAATATAAAGATGTATAAAATTATCCAGGCCGAAGTATTTCCAATTTCTCTATATGGATGTAAAAGGTGGGCAGTGAAGAATGCTAACAGGAAGAAAATCTAATCATCTGAAATGAGCTGCTGGAGCAGTTGTCTACAGACACCAAGGACTGCTAAAAAGACAAACGAATACCCTTACAGCAAATCCAGCCTGAACCATTGTTAGAATATCATGAGACAACATTACTCACTGGAAAAGATATGGCCCTGAATTTACAAGACCTGAGTGAGGCAGTTAACAACAGTGGCCCTTGACAGTCTTACATTCATAGGTTCACCATACATCCAAGTTGACTTGGCAGCACATACCAGTAGCAAAATGCTTAAAGAAGGAAGATGGAAAGGATTGTTTGTTACAGCAGGGGAAACAGGTGAGGCTGAAGAGATTATCCCATTGCTCTAGTAACCCGGTTTACCTCTTCCAAATTAAAGTCTAATTCAGGAGGCAGCCGGGTCCTATCACAAGAATTTTGCCACCGAAGCTGCCAAGCAAGTCCAGCCCACCTGCGGCCCAGGTCCCAGCATGCTCCGGCAGCCTTATTTCGAAACTGGGTGCTTTCTGGCTTGAAAAAATGGACGCCAAAGCATGCCGGGGACCTGGGTGCAACTGGGCTGGACTCACCCAGTGGCTTCAGCAACAAAATCCTTTTGATAGAACCTGGCTGCCTCCCAAATTAGACTTCAATGCAAAAGAGGTAAGCTGGGTTATTAGAGTGGTGGGATAATCTCCTGAGATGCTGGTGTTGTAATCACTCCCCAGCTAGGAAGTTCATTGGACAGGCCGAATAATAATAATAATAATAATAATAATAATAATAATAATAATAATGTCACGCAATTGAGCGGCTCACAATAATTTAAAAACATCATATCATACAATATTAAAATACCATCCAAATCCCACAGCCCCCCCCCACCCCTTAGAAAAGAATTAAACAATTTTTACATTAAAACAATGATTCAAACACATAATTAAAGCAAACCATAATCAAACAAACAATAATAGGCGAGGCAGCATTTAAACCAAATGTAGGAGGGATAAAATGACTCCTGAGGCCAGGAAACTAATCAGGGAAGGCCCACCGGAAGAGATCCGTCTTAACAGCTTTTTAAAAACTGTTCAAAGTTGTCAACTGACGGATCTCATCTGGCAGGCCATTCCATAATTTGGGGGCAATGATGGAAAAAGCCCTCTGGGAGGTTGTCGTGAGCCTGGTTTTCATTGGCTATAGCAAATTCCTCCCAGAGGACCAGAGTATCTCATGACCTCAGCTAAATATCCAACAGAGTGCCTGAGAAAATAATCATAGAATCATAGAGTTGGAAGAGACCATGAGGGCCATCCAGTCCAACCCCTTGCCATGCAGGAACTCAAAAACAAACCATCCCCAACGGCCATCCAGCCTCTGTTTGAAGACCTCCAAAGAAGGAGACTCCACCACACTCCGAGGGAGTGTGTTCCACTGTCGATCAGCTCTCACTGTCAAGAAGTTCCTCCTAATGTTGAGGTGGAATCTCTTTTCTTGTAGCTTGCATCCATTGTTCTGGGTCCTGTTCTCTGGAGCAGCAGACAACAAGCTAGCACCCTCCTCAATATGACATCCTTTCAAATATTTAAAGAGGGCCATCATATCCCCTCTTAACCGTTTCTTCTCCAAGCTAAACATACCCAGTTCCCTAAGTCATTCCTCATAGGGAATGGTTTCCAGACCCGACTCCATTTTGGTCGCCCTCCTCTGGACACGCTCCAGCTTTTTTTATATATATAATTTTATTGAATTAAAAACAAACATATATATAAACACATACATATCATAACATATTAAACATTCAATTTTGTCATATAAATTAACCTACGTCCAATCGTAAACACTACAATCATCCTAACCTACTGATCTAAATTCATATACATACCTTGTTTCTTGTATTCCTTCATACATTCCTAAACAACTAAATTCTTTCATTCTACCTTAAACTTCCTGAACTCTTACCAAGTCATTATACATCACGTATTATAGAGAAAAACAAACCTTTCTCCTCTTATATTATATTAAGACAAAATAATATGCTTTGTAAAGCTTACTTCCAAAAATTATCGAACAGAAATGCCTATTTTTTATTCACTTCCATGCCTTAATATGCTCTTAATATATTTCTATTTTCCTAATATTACTTTTAATTGTTTTAATTACTTTCTTATATATTCAGACAACGGTCCCCATATTCTCTCGTTTTGTTCCCAGTCATATCCTTTCAGCAAATTAGTATATTTGTCCATTTTCATCATATCAATCAGCTTATTTAACCAATCCTCTTTTGTTGGAAGGTTTTCATTTTTCCATTTACTTGCAAACACCATTCTGGCACTAGTTGTCATATAATAAAGAAGTTTCCCATATTTGTTTTCTATTTCTTTATTATCGCACATACTTAAGTGATACAATTTAGGTTCCATTTCCAATTGGGATTTAAGTATTTCTTTAACAGCTCTATGTATACTTATCCAATATTTTTTAACTTTTTTACATCTCCACCATATATGTAAAAAAGTTCCTCTCTCTTGTTTACATTTCCAACACTTATCAGAAAGACCTTTGTATATTCTAGCTAATTTTACAGGTGTCATATACCACCTGAACTGCATCTTATAAAAGTTTTCTCTTAGCTCGTAACAGGCAGTATATCTTAATGTTTTATTCTACATTCTCTCCCATTGCTCTAAGTTAATATTTTGCTTTAGGTCTTGAGCCCATTTCACCATTTGCTCTTTCACTATTTCTTCTTCCAGCTCTATCTCCAGCAAACATTTATAAAATAGAGAAGTTTTATATGGATTATCTGATAGCATGTTTTCCTCAAATTCAGTTTTATTAATTCTTATCCCTGTAACTTTTGAGTCTATTGAGAATCTTTCTTTTAATTGCCTATGCAACAGCCAACCCAAAGAATATCCTTTTTCTAGAAGTTATTCTAAATTTTTGAAATCCAACTTACGATTTGATGGAGATATGCTTACTAGTTCTTTATATGTAATCCAATTTTCCTGAATTATTGTTTCCCTATTGTGGAATGTTTCATGTATTGAAGTCCAAATCGGTATTCCTGGGCACAGTCTATTTTTATATTTAATCCATATTCTCATAAGGGATTTTCTTACAAAGTGGTTTAGAAAATCTTTATGTATTTTCTCTTTCCCGTAAAATAAATAGGCATGCCATCCAAATCTCTGATTCACCCCTTCTAAACTGATTTTCTGTCTCTTAGCAACATCCAGTCAATAAGCCATTCTAAACAGTCAGCCTCATAATATATTATAAATAATAATAATAATAATAATAATAATAATAATAATAATAATAATTTATATCCCACCCCTTGGGGACCCAATCCGGGCAGCTTACAACAATAAAATCACATGAAATATCCCAACAACAATCCCTCCCCCCCTTAAAACAGTTTTTTGCAGATTTGGTAATGCCAGGCCTCCCCTCTCCTTTAAGTCTTACATTATTTTAAATCTTACTCTTGGCCTTCTGCCACTCCATACAAACCTAGAAATTTCCTTATTCCATTGTTTAAATGGCTTATTATTTGTGATAATTGGGATATTTTGAAATAAGAACATGAATCTGAAATTCTGTCTAACCAGGAAAGATTCAGTTTTTTCCATTTCATCAGGTCTTTCTTTAGTTCTTTAAACAATTTATCATAATTATTTTTGAACAGATCTACATTCTTTGTTGTCAGATCAATTCCTAGATATCTAACTTTCTTACACAGTTGATATCTTGAGATCTCCATTATATTTTGGTTTTCTTTACCAGTTAGAGTTTTAGTCAACACCATTGTCTTGTCCTTATTTATACTGAGTCCTGAGACTCGACTAAACTCTTCTAATACATTTAGCAATTGCTTTATACTCTCCTCTGAAACAGATACGCTCCAGTTTTTCAACATCCTTTTTGAATTGTGGTGCCCAGAACTGGACACAGTATTCCAGGTGAGGCCTGACCAAAGCAGAATACAGTGGCACTATTACTTCCCTTGATCTAGATAACTATACTTCTACTAATGCAGCCTAAAATTGCATTGGCCTTTTTAGCTGCCACATCACACTGTTAACTCATGTTCAACTAGTGGTCTACTAGGACTCCTAGATCCCTTTCACATGTAGTCTCGTTAAGCCAGGTGTTCCCCATCTTATATCTATGCATTTCATTTTTTTCTACCCTAAGTGCAGTACCTTACATTTCTCTGTGTTGAACTTCATTTTGTTAGCTTTGGCCCAGCTTTCTAATCTATTAAGATCATTTTGAATTTTCATCCTGTTCTCTGGGGTATTAGCTATTCATCCTAATTTGGTGTCATCTGCAAATTTGAGAAACATGCCCCTTATTCCTTCATCCAAATCATTGATAAAGATGTTGAATAGCACTGGGCCCTCAACAGAACCCTGTGGCACCCCACTGTTCACTTCTCTCCTGGATGAAGAGGAGCCATTGCTGAGCACCCTTTGGGTTCGGTCAGTCAACCAGTTACTAATCCACCTAACAGTTATATTGTCTAGCCCACATTTTACTATCTTCTTTGCAAGAATATCTAGCAAACAAGTGGGGGACCTTGTCAGAAGCCTTACTGAAATCAAGATATGCTATTCTACCGCATTTCCTTCATCGAGCAAGCTAGTAATTTTATCAAAAAAAGAGATCAGATTAGTCTGTCATGACCATGTTCACTTTTAGTGATTATGGCATTCCCTTCTAAATGTTCACAGACTCTATGTTTAATGAACTGTTCTAGAATCTTTCCCAGTATTGATGTCAGACTAACTGGGCAATAGTTGTTGGGATCCTCTTTTTTCCCCTTTTTGATGATGGGAACAATGTTTGCCCTCCTCCAGTCTTCTGGGACTTCTCCTGTTCTCCAGGAGTTCTCAAAGATTATTGCCAGTGGCTCTGAGATTACATTTGCCAGTTCTTTTATGTATAATCAGATGCTATAGTGAAGATTAAAATGGGCTGCAATCCTGGATGGCTCAGCATAGCATAGTGGGTCTGTATGCAGACCTACACCAGGCTGAGCCAGATACCACCACCCCTCATAGACATTTCCTGATTTATGGGGAGGGGCCTGGATTGTAGAAGATTCTGGCCACATTCCCATAGCCAAATGCAAAATGATTACAGCAGTGCTAAGACCTCCAGAGGACCCCTGAGAAGTCAGTGTTGATGTCATCATTTCACAGCTAGCTACAGGGAAATGCTTCTCCAGTCCTGCCCCCTCCCCATGATGCAAGGAATAGTCTTTCAGGGGCATCAGAAGCTGTTCAGTAAGCCGGAGGGACCTTTGGGCACCACAGAGAGGGAAAGAAAATGCTAACCCCAACAACAACCCCCAAAGGGACATAAGCACATGCAAGAGAAACCTGTATGTGCATAGGTCCCTAACAGGATGCCAGACCTGGTCTCTTGGTATAAGATAGTAAAGGAACCTAATAATTTGATGTCTACACAGGCAGAGAATGAATTTATTCCCAAAAAAAAAAACTGGAAGAAGCAATCCTCTATAAGACAACACACTTCTTCCCTCTTGGATTTTTGCTACACAGGCAGGCTGAATATATTTATTTATTAAAATGTTTATTAAAATGTATATATCCCTCCCCCTAAAATCTCTGGAAGAGATACAAGCAATAAAACACTAGAGAATTCTAAACAATTAAAATATTGCAGAACAGTTTAGAACAATTCAAACTCATTTAAAACAGTATGTAGATAAATCTTGTAGCACCTTTGAGACTAACTGTAATAAAGAAGTTGGCAGGATGAGCTTCCATAGACTTCGGTCTACTTCCTCAGATGCATATAGTCATATATATATATATATATATATATATATATATGCTTCCATGATCATTGGAATATAATATATATAGTACATGCACATCTGCAAATGACAAAGTTTTCTCTAATATAAAATAAATATGTTGTAATACTCCACAACCAGAAGGAAGTAACTACCAAACATGTCCATATCATAGGCTACAAGGAAGCATTATCAGCATTATATTTTCAACATTTAGTTGAAGGAAACAATTACTTTCTAAAATGATGTAGTGGCGGCCTGTATACCTGAAACCCATTCTTGCTGAAATAAATGTCATTATCAGTCTAAACAAGTTTTAGATACTGATGCTATAAAAGCATTTTTCTGTTTGTTGATTTACACAGAACAATCTAATTGTTTGTTCCACTCGATACTAACTCTTTTCACGTCAAATTTCATTTTTCCAATAAATATTTATAAACTAGACTTGTCGCTTTCAGTTTCTCTGCTGATATAATTAATGCTGCAATGCAGAATGAAGATGAGTTGAGGCAACCAGAGCTGGTAGTCCATATATAGATACAATGAGGTATTGCAATTATAAATATTGCCATAATGCACCCATAGGCAAGTTATAAATAGATTGCAATACTGAGAATGGTCTGAATTCTTGTCACCTATCAATGAATATAAAATACAAGTTCAGCAATCAGCCCATTTCTTCCATAAAAAAGATTGACTTGCATTCTTTAGATTTAGAGTAAACCATGTAATTAGTTTGTCATGATCAAGTTGTAGTTGACAAAAGATCACACACCACCAGAAATTATATGAAAATGGCTCTAATTTTGATGGTGGTGGTCAGTAATGGCTAGCGGAGTCAAAGTCAGTGAGGTGGTGAATCCACTCCAGGATTTAGTCCAAACTTTTAAGCAGGTATCCAAACTGCTGAACTTATTCTGGGGATAGCACTTGGGTTAAGTAATCCCTCAAAATTAGAGTCTCATACATTACTTTAAAATGAACAGTTCTAATTATAGACCTGTCTTGTCTATTTTGGCCTCTGATTTCCAACTCCATTACAAAAGGTTTATCATAAGACCCCCATAATTTGTAAGGATGTGAGTGTGCTTCATAACCATTTAGATGTAGAATATCTGTCAGTAATTCACCTTCTATGTGTCTTGTTCCACTCAAGACTGGAGCACTAGCCATTCCTATATACTGGTAATCATGATAATTAAAGTTCTTCACTGTTTGAACGATTAATCAAAGGAAAGACAAATGGCACCATTGCTCCACTAAAACAATGTTATCAGGGTACAGGTCTCAAAGGACAGCAAGCTATATAATTTCTATTAAACTGTATAGGTCCATTAAAATTGCCAAAAATAAATTATCTCCAACAATCACAATGTCAGTTGCAGAACAGCTTTTAAACATAGAATGCAAAATGCAGGAGAGAATTTGAAGTGGCAGGTAAGCCACTTGAATGGTCTGAACTTAAAACAAAAAAGTAGAACCTGCAACAAACTGTGGCACTGTGGAGTGTTCTTTAAGTGTTTCATTTGGTCATGCCCTTCTCCACAGTACTCCATTCCATTGTTCCTCCCAATTACTTTGGCTATGTACAGAATGGCATCCATACTCAAATATCAGAATAGAACCAATTACATGTTTATAGTGGAAATAACCTAGGAAGCTCCTACTTTTTATTTTCAAGAAAAAAATATTAAATGCATCAAAGGATATGAACTGCAAAGTTTTCACACACCAAAATGTTTTGAGTGTAGAGAATTAGTGCTAGTTCATTGAAAATATGTGCCTCTTCTGTAAGGTTGAAACATGGGGGACATTTGGTGTTTTTAAGTATCTTTATTTAAAGTTTTAACATACATTAAAATTCCAGAAAAATGAAAAGGAAAGGAAAGGAAACAGAAAGAGAAGGAAAAACTGACCTCCAATCCTCTTTTTGGTGATTATATATACATATGAGGGGTATCATAAAGTTTTAATTATCACCTTTAAAAAACTTTTGACAGAAAGTTTGTTTTGATTTGTAGTTGCTAACTTATCTCTGCATAGTCACCATCCGCATTTACACATTTTTCCCAGCATTTCTTGACCCTCCAAATACTGTGATTGTAGAAATCAGTAGTTTGCACCTTAAACCACTATTCTACTTTATGAATGATGTCATCTGTGTTGTCAAATTGGCAACCCTGCAATGGATTTTTCATTTTTTGGGAGGGGGGGGAAGTCACTTGGTGATGATGACACTGAAAAATTTCATCAATATATATAATAACTTCCAGGTGATAATTATTACTATACGATACCCCCTCATATGTATATAATTTTCTATATACTTCCCTCTCTTACAAATTACAGCATATTCTCTTCTTTTAATGGCTGTTTCTTTCTAATCATCAAAAACAAAAGTTGCCAAGTCATTTTCTTCTTTTCATAAAAAGTCTATAAAGAATTTCCAGTCTTTGAGAAATTTCACTAACAATCTTTCTTAAACCAGACAATTTGTCCTTTTCTCCTATGTTTCAACAACCATTCCTCCATAGTGGATAATGTTGACTTCTTCCATTTTTACACATATCATGCTTTTGCTGCCATGGTCAGATATTGATGTAATCTTCCATGATCCTTTTCCAACTATGCATCCATCAGTCCCAACATAAAAAGCTCAGGTATTGAATATTAATCTTTAAAATACTTTGCGTCAATGTGTGTATGTGAATCCAATTTTTTATTTTTTTTATTTTTTTTTACATAGCCACCCTCTCGTGCCACACTGTGAGGTATTGGAGGAGTCAAAAAGCCATAGAATTTACACGTTGCACACCCCAATGCTGCCCCAAAGGCAGCATCATGCCACATTTAGATGCCACATGCCACAGGAGCACCACAAAGCCATGGTGGTGGTGGTGACAGTGGCTGAAAAGCCAGCTTTTTGCAGGCTCAAGAAGGAGTGGCAATTTGCCACTTCTTTTTGTGCCAGCAAACAGCCAGGTTGGGGCTGCAGTGTGTGATTGCCACAGCCCCAACCCAGCATTCAAAGGGGCAGCGTCAGGCCATCCTTTCAGGGCGGTCTGTTCTGCCCCAAAGTCTACCAGATGACCCAGCTACTGGAAAGGAGAACGAATCTTGACAAAGAACTCTGTGCCTTCTTCTTCCACAGAGTGGGACTCTTCTAAGCACTGCTCTGAAAGCAACCCAATGTCTATTTCATCATCATTCCTGAGTGCTGAGTTGCTTAGTTGAAATTACTTTATCAGTTTTCCAGAATAAATTTCATAAATCTGAGCCTTGCAATCTTAGATATGTCAGCTTTAACAAGGAGATGTGCCATATCTGAGGCACTGCTTAATTCCAACAAAACTACTCTGTCCCAAACTTTATTCAGCCAATGATTAACTGAACAGACTGTTTTCTCTATTTCTAGTTTTATCCTGCAATATTGTACTTGCCAAATGACTGCAAATTAGCTCAAGGATCCTTTCAGTGCAATGTCTCAAATAACATAATAATACCACTACAGGACATGTGGTATTGACACTCCTGAAATCACTTTCATAAGTTTAATGGTATTTCCCTAAAACTTCATTATTTTAAGGCAACAGCACCTAATGTACAAGAAAAAAAGAAAAGAAAAACCTGCTCTGCCATGATTGTTTCTGCAGTAATTGCCAATTTCAGGATGAAATTTCTCTAAGGACTGAAGAACCGCTGTTTAATGACTTTGAAATATTTTTAAGTAATATTAGCACACATAGAGATTGGCTACACAATAATCAAAAAGTAATTCCAGACTTCTACTGAAACTGGCCAGCCCTTTGCCCCATTTCTTTATGTAACTTAAATTTGCAGTAAATTTCTTTGCTATGCATGACACATTATTGACAGTCCCTTCTGAGTTCTAGCTGTCATTGTTCCCTCAAGCACTGCAAGTTGTCTTAGAAAATGAGCCCTGCTAATTAATCAACTGACAACACTTCCTGAACACTGAAATACTGAAAAAGGGAGTCTATTATTATTTGGTCACATTCAAACTTCCTTTAATGACACAGCCCTTCAAAAACAACCATTGCAGATTTTTCAATGTAATATCAAGAGTAAAAAAAAGTCAGCTTTTAATTACCCTTCAAATGCCTATAAGAAAACAAATAAAAAGGGTATTACAGATTTTTAAAAACATAACAGAGAGCTGCATTTGCCTATTAGGGCCATATAAGAGTGTTTCAATAAGATGATCCCATTTACGGTATATATTTTGATGGTATTTCTGCAACAGTTTTGCAATGAACAGAATAGATTATTTTCTGAACTGATATCGCAAGGTAGCCATGTTGGCCATACAGCAAAGTACAATAACATCCAAAGTACAATAACATCAATTTACTTTTTTAAAATATTAAAGGCATATCCTTGTACATCATGTGTGGTTTGGCCAGACTAGAGAAGAATATTAATTGATCCTTGCTGGTAATTTATTAGTTAACCTGGCATCGAACTTATAAATGTGAGATTCTGTAATCCCACTGTTCCCCTGTTCTTTTACAATTTTCCCTCTCCATAGATACCTATATATCATCCAAGGACTTAAAGCAGCTTGCCTCCATTCATACAGGGCAGCAATCACCCTTTCATTTCCTTTATAGCTACTAACTTAAATGTGGTGAGTGTTTCCTCCTCAGTACAATCTGATGTAATGATTGTGTCTTTTTTTTTCTTCTGTTCCCACTTCCTTGCAGCTCAGAAGGCTAAAACCAGCTTTTACTCTGGAAAAGCCTCTTTTGCCTTTTTTTTTTAGAAATGTGACCTTTGTAGAAACTTCCTCTCGTTTCAAACAGATTTTTCTGCAGCAAAGTGTGTCATTTATTTTATTTTACCAATTAAAAGAAACATTTCCCATGATTCATTTTCCTTCACTTTCTCAGGGTTCTTTCCCATCTGACCCCTCTTTCGTCTTTGTTTTCTGTTTCACATGGCCAGAGTTCAGCAATAACAAGTTGCAAATAATAAAGTCACCTACACTGAAGCACTTTTTTTTTTTTGGTAACAAGAGCATAATGAAGTTACATTTCTAAAGTATTGGGAATGAACTTGCTTTACTGGTGTAACAAGTAACAGTCTCTTCCTACTTTTAAAGGATATTTTTAGTCATTTCTGAAGGGAAATGATAATAATAATAATAATAATAATAATAATAATAAAATTTATTTATATCCCACCCTATGGTAACCCAATCAGGGTGGCTTACAACCATAAAAACATATACAGTACCCAACCCCAAAAACCCCTCCCCCCCCTTAAAACAGTATTAAATCAATAGAGATTAAAACAAGCAATTCAATACAGTAAAAACAACACAGACCAATATATAAACCCAGCGGCCATGATCCTAACCATCCGTAGATGGGGCCACGTAAGGATCACTGGGGTGGGCATATCCGAGGCCGGAGAAAATTTTTAATCTGGAAAGGCCTGCCGGAAGAGATCCGTCTTGACAGCCCTTTTGAAGCTGTCTAACGATGTTAGCTGACGGATCTCGTCCGGCAGGCCGTTCCAGAGTTTGGGGGCGACAGCAGAGAAAGCCCTTCGAGAGGTAGCTGCAAGCCTTGATTTTGGGGGCTGCAGCAAGTTCCTCCCAGAGGACCGGAGAGTGCGGGGAGGATTGTATGGGAGGAGGCGGTCCCTGAGATAGCTTGGAATGCTGTTTTTATGTTTTATGCTGTTTTTTTTATCAGTCCTAAGGCTTTTTGGTGGGGGAGATAAAAAATAATAAGAAACACCGGAAGCAAAGTAAGGAGTTACCTTTTAAAACATCACAGGGAATAGCAATAACTTGAGAGCACTATAACAAGTATTGAGAGAAAATTACTTTAAAAAAAAAAACTGTCCACACTCTTCCAATGACAAGCAGAAAATGCCACAGCCTTGAACTAACATTTAATGAAATCTTACTGACACAAGGTTTCTATGTGGGAATGCAGCTAGATTTTAAAATGTCTCAGAAAGTGACCAATTTCCACACCGATGGTGGTCTTACCTGAATAAAGCCACCACATATTTTAACCAGCATGGTGTCTATACACTTCTCAGCACTAATAATGTTAAAATATGATCTTCAGAAGACAGGGAGCAACTATTATTTCAAGACAGGAAAGAGCCATATATAACCCTCCTTTCAGCCCAGGCAGGCCGTCAAGATGATGTACAAAATGGGGGGAAATAATTCTAAACAATCATTAGAGCTATCACTAAAAACTCAGATGGCTGAAATTACATCTAGTGTTGGAAACTCTTGTATGGACCCCTGGGGCTTCTAAAACATGAGTCTAAACATACCAAGCCACTGTAACTGAATGTTACAGCTAATTGCATTTTATTTGTGACAGCTTAATTGATTTTAACAAATAGCACATGCAGCAGTTTGACTACTGGACTGGTATAGCAAGGGAAGCATTTTAGGATGAATAATTAACACTGAGCTGTTTCTGTGAAAATAATTGTATCACTGGATTGCACAATCCCTCCTATAAGGTCTTATAGTATTCACTATCTTTTCAACCTACTTTCCAGGAACACTCATAGTAAAGGACCCATCATAAAACCCAAGGTTTGCAGACAGAAATCACACCAAATTGGATGGAGCAATAGAGAGAAGCTGTGGTTTGGTCATGTCTCTGAGTCCAATAATGATGAAGGAGGAAAGGAATGATAAGGACTAAGATGAGGGTGAAATACTGTCATGGCATTTATTGCAGCACCAAAAGACTGTGCTTCTTCCAAAGAGAAAGAAAACATTGCCTTTAACCAAGGTTTAACAATTGGGAATAGGAGATTGGCCAAATTCACTGGTGGCATTATGCTCCAGGGGATCACTGTGAACATCAACATGACTAGTCAAAGCAGGGGTGGACAACATCTGGACCTCTTGGTGTTGTTGAACTGCAACTCCCATCAGCCTTAGTCAGCACTGCCAACTGTCAGATATGCTGGAAGCAACAGTTCAACAATGTCTGGATCACATTTTGTCCAGTGTGATGTTATGGTTTGAGTGCTGGACTACAACTCTGGAGACAGGGGTCTGAATCCCTGCTCAGCCATGGAAACCCATTGGGTGACCCTGGGCAAGTCATACACTCTCAGCCTCAGAGGAGAGTGATGACAAACCCCCTCTGAACAAATTTTGCCAAAAAAAAACCCATGATAAGTTTGTCTTAGGGTCACCATAAGTCAGAAATGACTTGAAGGCACACAACAACAATAGGAACTTACCCAGCTATTATTCAATCACTTTACGTATGACAGATATTATTATTATTATTATTATTATTATTATTATTATTATTATTATTATTATTATTTTCCACCTTTCTCCCAATATAGGGACTATCACGTCAAATGAACTGCAAGAGTGTTGTTTTTTCAGTTTAAAAACAGAGTAGGTAGCTTGTGATTAGTGGCCCAATAGGTGTTTAAAATGTACATAATGATGCAGTATATTCTCACCACTTCAGTATTTAAATTGGGCACATTTTCTCTACAAACAAATGGAAAAGACACTACGATTCAAGCTTCACCTTCATTACTAATTGTAATTTGCCTCTTTGCCTAATAAGTATTCATTTTCTAGGTAAAAGATGCATTTTTATTATGTATTTCAAATAATTTTATTGTGTTTTCTAATTAGGTGGGCCTCTTCCCATCTGTTTGTACTCATCAGATCCACTTCCAAAACAACAATAGCACAGGACATTCAAGAAAGGGCTGGTAGTCACCTCAATTGTTGCCTCCAAGCACTCTTTCGTTTCCAGGAACTGTATTATTTTCCCGATCAAAAACAAAAGTTGGCACTTGTCTGCCATTCACTTTACTGCATGAGTGATGGCTGAGAGACAGGATGTGAGAAAGGAGGACTACAATATTCCCTCTCCCCTATGCACTGTGCTTCAACAAGCTAAAAGGACTCCATGCTCTCAGTCTTTCTTAAGTATCCCTTCTTTTAAAGAGAAAAAAATGTGAAAAACTTTGGGGGGTTGCAGACTGCCAGAAATAGTGCAAATTGAGTCCACTTTTAGGGTTAGGGTTAGCGCTAGGGAATCATGGGAATTTTTTTTTTTCTGGGACATTGAGCCTTCTCTGTCAGAGAGCTCTGGTGCCACAATAAACTACTGTCCCCATGATTCCCTAACCCTAACCCTAACCCTAAAAGTGGACTCAATTTGCACTATTTCTGGCAGTCTGCAACCCCCCTTACTCAACAGATATAATTCTCAAGATGAAGACCTTTTTGCATTTATGCAATGAAAGGACACTTAAGTTCCAGTTCTATGCATGTGAATAACAAAGGCTTTTAAGAAATTCCTTTCTTCATACCTGTATATGGAGAAGGACACTCACTTACCAGGAACATCCAGCTGGTCAGTGAAATTTGTATGCCAGGAGAAGGAAGGTATGATGCGATTGCTCCAGGGTGTCCACGCTCTCTCAAGGCACTGGTGAGAACTACCCAAAATTTTCCTGGGATCTTAATCACAGGCACATACCCAATCTCCTTGTGATCAGTATAGGCTTTGCTGATCACTTAGCCCTTGTCTGCACTGGCCGAAAGGCCCATTCCTCCCCCCTACACACATGCCCAATTCTGGCATCATTCTGTTTGGATGATGCACATCCTAAACCCTGGTTCTGGTGCAAGCAGTCGAGATGATGATCCATACCAAAACCAGGGTAAAACAAACTTTAAACACATTTTTAAAACTTATCTGTTATTCTGGATCTTCCAGGAAGATCCAAGCCCTCCATTCCCACGCTGCAATGGGTATCTGCACTGGCAGCCCTCCAAGCCACAGGACACATCCATTGCTACTGCAGGTTGCTCATTCAGAGGTCAGAACAAGGCACTCAGCCATGTGACCAGATGTGCTGGCCAGTTCAGCAGGGCACCCATGCAAACAGCCATCATGGCAGGGAAACTGAGGGACAGGTAACAGGGGAATTTGGAGCAGTTGCAGGGCCAGGATATTCTGGTGAAGTTTTTTCTTTGTGGGAGGATTGCTTACTCTGTACTGAATATAGTGGGAGGAAGAATTGCGGCAGAGTTCCCCTTTCTTATGGAGTTGATCAGGCATCACTTGATTTGATCTATGTTTTGATAGCTGGGTGGCAGTGGAAGGAGATAAAACAAACAAGGCCACAAATTTATGAAATTTATGAAATTACGGCCACAAATTTATGAATTACGGGTTCGGCCTGGCATGAAAGGACAGATCCAAAATCAGTCAACCCACCTCCAGGGATGTCACTAGAGGATGCAGGGGGTGTGGGCCTTACCAGGTGAGTGACCTGGTGACACCACTGCTCCCCAAACATCTGCCCTTTGGCAGAAGTGGGCTGTGGCATTCACCTGCATGCCTTTAAAACATTGAAGAGATGGTGTGAGTGGAGTGATGTTCAGTGGAAGAGAAAGAAATGGCTCCATGATTTTTTAAAAAATAATTTTTAATTTTTAATTTTTTTAAAAAAATTCTTTAAAACATCACATTTTAGCACACATTTTATACATCTGGTGTTTCAGTGGATTCACCTAGTTGTTTGTTTGGGCTTGTTTGCTTAGCATGTAATTCCTACACTGGTTCTCCACTATCCTCACTTTATCAATTCTATTTTAAAAGAATTCCTTGTATCATGTGCCTGTGATCATACAGAGATATTTTCCAGATCATAATGCAGTTTATTAAGGGGAGAAGGGTTTTAGCATATAATCCACTGCCCTAGTCAGAAACCTATGAGGGCCTGGCAGAGGCCCAAGTCCATACCTTCACAGAGAGATTGGAAAGAGTTTAAACTTCAAAAATTGCAAGAGCAAGAGGACTGGGCAGGACATTGAAAGTTCATGAAATTGGGAAGGTGTTTTTTTATTATTATTAAAATGTAATTCCTCTAGGGCAAAGGAACATTAATGAGGTAGCCAACAGCAAAGTGATAGCATGCATACACAACTTGGTGACCCTTCCTTATATTAGAGATGGAAAGAAATTCTATCTCTAATGAGAGATTATTATGCTTGTGTTGGAGGTAGAGATTTGCATCTGTGCATCAGAAGGAACTGAAATGCAAAAAGCATATGTATTAGTCAAACCCATAAAAATAGCCATTAATTAACAGTCATTGGGTGGTAATACAGACATCCTTGTGTCAATTATCTGATTAATACAAATACAAATATCTCACACATAATAAAGCTGCTGACAAACAGGAATCTTTTTTCCAAAGTCTTTTTCCAACCCAGGTCCCTTTCCTCTTCATCTTCTGCCTAGTTCGAGATTTTTCAGCAACATCTGCATTGGGAAGGTGGTGAAGAAAGGCTGGAGAAACATAAACCTTTGGTGTCATGTTACAGCAGGGTATCTGCAGTAAATAATGCAATAACAACTTGAGCTGGAAAGAATGGAATTCTACTCTCATTTATCTAACTGTAGTCATGTGCACCTGCCTACAGAAGTAAAAGCACAGTAAACATTAGCAGTCTCTAACCTCCTTTAGCAATCATGCACTAATAGCAAAACAAAGGAGGGAAAGAAAGCAGATAAGCCTACTTCACCAGCAGCCCTCCCTGCCCTCACATATGTTAAAGAAGCATAGATCTATAAGTCTGGGCACCAAAATAGAAATCAAAAGAAAAGTGGAGGCTGGTGAAAGAGAAAGGAATCATCTCTGGAAGCTTTCAAGTGTTCTCTGGAAATTAAAAATGTGTTTGTTTTCTTATACAATACTTGCCGAGCTGGTTGTTTCATTTCATAATGCATCGTGTCAGTTTTGGATAAAATGTTTTCTAAAACATGTTGAACTGCTCTTGTCTCCTCTTTCCTATGCTTTCCATGTTATTTCTGCCTCTGTTACAAATTTCTGTTGAAGAAGAAATGCCCAGGAATAGATCTGCTTTGTTAAGTAACATATATCTGTAGTGTAATAAAAATACTTTGTTCCTTTTCAAGTCATAGAAGATCAAGTTAAACCCTCAGATGAATTCTTGTTCAGCTGTTTCAATATACACACAAAAAACGTTGAGGGAGTGCAGGCACACAATTTGGAGCCTAATATTTTCAACAGGATTTCATGGATCTAATATGAGTGCCTTGAAGGCTGCAAGCCATTCACTTGCCATATGCTTCTCACAACTGAATATAGCTACCCTGAAGCAAATGTTCAAAAGCTATTCTGAGAATGAAAGGGGAAATGAGATGAGCATTGCCCTTAATTCATGGTTACCATTCCATCTGAAACAGAGAAAATAATGAAACTCTGTAGTAGTCCTTTAAGTTTTCTGTATCAGCACATAATATGGTAATGATCTCATAATGATACTGTGTTTATTACAGCAACTAAGATATGAAATAAGCTATTTACTCATAGCAGCTTATTCAGGAAAGAAGGATGCTCCACTAATGCAGAATCAGTAATTTCACATATTTTTTACTGCCTCTGTTTCTAAGTTAACAAATTTTGTTCATTTCAGATAAGGAAGTAAACTAAAGGATAGATTTAAGAGGAAATTAGTTTGTTTGCTGTTTATGTGGATTTGTCATATTTAGTGGACTCAGACCTAAGCAACCAAGACAGCATGATAGTGTTCAAATACTACAGCTTTATTTTGGATTAACGGACAGAAGTTCACCACAGATTTGGCAGTGTCAAATCTGGGTTTTTCCCAAATGGATTATCTTTTAAGAGTTCCCTCTTCCCAACCTCTTTGAACTAGATAAAAGGGTCCTTTGAAGATTCCTCCTTTCCTCCATTTTCCCATATTCATTTTCATATCATCTGTCCCAGGAAGGAAGGTGTCCTCTGTTCACCATCAGTGTCCTGCCTCAGGAAGTAAACAAGCCATAAAACTACACCCCTTGTTCTCCATTTAGTTCCCAAGCGTTCCCCTCCATTTATTGCCCCCTCACTTCACACTTCCCCTGAGTTAACCATAGCGCTATTTCACCATATCAAATTATTTCTATATCGCCACATTCCCTCATATTTTTTATCATGACAGATCCATAGACCTATGGATATGACAGGATCATATGTTCATGGAAATACAATCCTTTCTCATATCTGTCTTAATTTACCTTGCTGTTGTTGTTTTATCTGTTATGTCTAGTTAGCTTTAGACCACATTTTTCTTCTATCCCTCATTGTGCTTCATTAACAATTTTTCCAATTTTACCTCCCTCTTCTTTAGTTTCTCATCATTTTCATCTCTACTTTTTTAGATTTTATTACTTTGTTTTGAAATAAAAATCTAAATAAAACAAACATAATTATAATTGAACATTATTGTTATAAAACAGACTTCCATAGAATTAGCAATAACGTATCATCCCTGCAGAAATGAATTGCAAAATTCCTCTCTGTTATAATAATAATAATAATAAATTTTTATTTATAACCCGCCCCTCTGCTCAGCAATCGGGGCGGCTTACAGCAAGTTAAAAAATGCAACAATTTGTGAAACACTATAACCAAATAAATATTATTTATGTATGAAAAAGAACAAATCATCTATCAATACATGAATTTGCTGATGTGTGCTCATTACACCTATGTACCTGTTTAGTTAATTTATCCATCAAGACTAACATTCTAGTCTAAAAGCAACTATGGGCCTTTGCAGATTGCCAGAAATAGTGCAAATTGAGTCCACTTTAAATTGAGGCACTGCCCTGGCTCAGTGCTAGGGAATCATGGGAATTGTATTTTTTTCTAAGACATTGAGCTTTCTCTGTCAGAGAGCTCTGGTGCCACAATAAATTACAGTTCCCATAATTCCCTAGCATTGAGCCAAGGCAGTGCCTCAATTTAAAGTGAACTCAATTTGCACTATTTCTGGCAGTCTGCAAAGGCCCTACTAGTCCCAATTAGAGTAAACCATTGAAATAATAGGATTTACATAACCATTGAAATCTATTCAGCATTTCATTCAATGGTTCTATTTTAGCTATTAGATTTCAGTGTCTATCCTCTTGTATACTACTGAGCAAGTGTAAATCCATTTTTGAACAATTTCTGACTTTGATGCCAACAGAAAATTCATAACTAAGGTCCTAGGCAGAAGGGCAGCCATGGGCCGCCCTGAGAAGCGGAGTATTGGGGCCGCTGCTAACACACGCAGTGGCCCAAATACACCCTTCTGCCAGCCCTAGAAGGAGCGATAACATGCCACTCCTTCCAAAGTGGGCAGAAGGGGCACTGGAAGAGGCGGATTCAACCCATGAAGAGGCTGCGCGCGCTCCGATGATGTCCTCAGGAAGGGGTTGGGGCATCTGGCGTCTGGCTGCCCCTCCTCTTTCCTGGCTTCAAGACAGCGCTTTGCGCCATCTGCAGAGCCCCTAAGTCCTTGTTAATCTAGTCATTAAGACTCACATAAAAATTAGTAAGGATAACTTTTTGGTTGAAATTAAAACATTAATGATTTATGTACTTACTGTACTCCAACACAGAATGTACTGGAGTCTTATCACATATATTTTGATTCTGGACACAGTTCCCCAGGCACATCCTCAAACCAAGTACAGATCTAGCACCAGCCCAAAGCACTAGTGTAGATAATTTCCTCACATACAAACAAATGGGAGAGAATATGTTTAAGAATTATCTGAACTGTAAAAGAGAAGGCAGAACTTACTACTGCCTTTCCTGGTGGAACCCCAAGAAGGTTTGTTTGAGGATTGTTCAGTTATAGGCTCTCCAACAAAGAAAAAATGTTCTATAATTTTAATATGTTACCTAACATAGTGGTGTTCCCTTATTCCTTGAACCTCATTTCACTACTAGATGGTTAATTCTTTCTGCTTATTTTTACACTTACTCTTCTCCCAAGCATCCTACACACATTGGAGTTGTATCAGTGCAAATTAAGTGTCCGATGGTTAGAGGAATCCATTTTCTCAAAAATCATCTCCATCTCCCACATAAAAGCTCTAACAAGCAACAGAAATAGAAACAAAACTCATGTTTAGTTATGTAACTCCCTTTGGGGTTTTAGATTTTTAAAAATCTAAAAAAACTTCCTGAAAATAGGAAAGTACAGAAAATGATGGTTCAATTTTAAATAAACAGTGGATTAAAAAAAATGGTATATCAAAAGTTTCCAAAGTTCAGTCCAAGAGAGTGCAGGTCATCAAACTATGAGATGTTTTATGTTTATACATAGACTGATCCAGGATCAAGGAGCAAAAATCATACAACTTTGAGTAGCTGTGACATAGATGATAGAATACAGAACTGCCTTTTATATGGTGTAGTTTTCAACATCTGTCCAAAAGCAAAAAGGTTCTTGCTGTCATAGTTTAAAGGAGCAGAAGAAGTTTGTAAATGTTAAAAGATGTTGATAAAATTATGCGATCTGCTACAACAGCCACAGCTGTTTCTTCAGCAAAAGACATTAGAATGCTTCTGAAAGAAAGAAATTGAAAGAAAGAAAATTGAGAGAAATTGCTAGCTCAGGAGTAAAAAGGGGTCAGGGCAAGGATTTTTTCCAGCTAGCAATGAGTGGAACTTCAGCATTTTGAATCATTCATGACCCTCTGACGTCCCATTCCTGAATGCTATTGTGACTATTTCTGAGCAACCCAAGGAAATATCTTTGAGAAATTCTGAGCACCAACTCAAGATTCAAATAAATTAAAGCCATGCAAACATCGAACACAGCTGCAAGGAACACATCTCACCAATGTTAAAACAACCTCACTGGCTTCACTTCTCTTTCTTGGTTGGCAATTCAAAGTATCAGTTTTAACCTTTGAAGTAGTAATGGGATCAGCTCCTCCTATTGGGGTCCAACAATAGCTGCTTTTGCAGAGCTCTGAACTTTCTTTGGTTTATTCTGAGCCAAATCAGGTTCTCTTATAATCTGTCCCCATGATGTCATGGTGGGCCACAGGGGAGAATCACCAGAGGCAAATAATAAATCATCTTCTTCTTCTTCTTCTTCTTCTTCTTCTTCTTCTTCTTCTTCTTCTTCTATCATCAACTTTACTTACATCCTGCCTTTTTTTTTTTTTTTTACCAAGACTGGGGGTGTATCCACAATGCAGAATTAAAGCACTTTGACAGCACTTTTATAGTCTTGACTCTATCTTACAGCATCCTGGGATCTGTAGTTTAGTGAGACATCAAGACTCTCTTACAGAGACTGAATACCTCATCGAACTATAGCAATAGAAATAGCATGTACATTTATATACTGCTTATAAGTGAACTCGGCACTCTAAGTAGTTTACAATCTGTAAGGTAATTGCCCCCAACAATGGGTACTCATTTTACCAACTACGAAAGGATGGAAGGGCTGAGTCTACCTTGGAGCCTTGCCTGGGATCAAACTCACAACTTTATGCCTGCAATACTGGCATTTAATCACTGTGACACCAGGGCTCCTACAAATCCCAGAGTTCTATAGGATAGTGTCATAGCAGTTAAAGTGCTGCCAAGCTGTTTTAATTCTGCAGTGTGGATACACCCTAGACTCAAGATAATTTACAAACTAAAATGATTACAATATAATTGAAAACATTAAAAATATTAAAATAGAATTAAATTATTAGCCACATAAAACCATTTAAAATATAAAGCTTTAAATGATTTAAAAAAAACAGTTAAAGCAGCACAATCGATACTCAACAAAGCCAAGTATTTGCTACTCTTCTCCTTTACAAAGTCTAAGTACACTTAAATCCTCAACCCAGTTTGGGAAAGGTTTGAAGGGGTTATTGAAAGCACAGCATAAGCCAATCTTTCCATCAATTTCCCACCTAGGAGTGTTTGAGTGAAAAACGTTCCTGTATTTTTAATAGTTGTGTAAAAGAGGTGATTTCAGCAGGTGTTGCTTGTCCCTTTGGCATTTTGTATACCAATTTAAAAGCTAGAGCAGAGGTAGGCAACCTGTCCCCTTTAAGGGCCGAGGGACTTCAGCTCCCAGAATCCCAGGAGCTATTGGCCAACATGGGACTATTGGCCAACATGGCTGAGGCTTCTGGGAGCTGAAGTCCCTCGGCCCTTAAAGGGGAAAGGTTGCCTACCCCTGAGCTAGAGGTTTGCAATATTAATTTACTTAAGAACAATGAATCCATTTTTTCCACACAGAGAGGGCACTGGTTAATTAGAATTAAACATGAGATGAGATAGGAGGTTGATGAGGAGCAAAACCAACTTAAACTAAAGCTTGAACAGTGGTGTAATGATACATTTTGATGTTCATGCATGATAGTTCCCACAACCAAGCCCCACAGAGGTCTCCAAAATGCAGACAGCTGTATTGATTCATATCATTTCAGTTTTCATCCCCATCAGAAACAGGTCTTCTGTAAAAGTTGTTGTTGTTGTCATGTGCCTTCAAGTCATTTTCAGCTTATGATAACTCTAAGGTGAAGCTATCACACAGGTAGACTTAAAAGATATAGCTGTGTTAGCCTGTAGAATCAGTATGTAGAGAGATCTTGTAGCACCTTTGGGACTTGGGAGCTTATTGCTCCACTTACCTTTGCCGGCTTCAGTCTTCTTCTGGGATACCCCCAGATGTTATATGTAAATCACCATCGATTTAGCTGTGATGTCACTGGCCAAATACAGCCCAGGTCAGACTCAGGTCGAAGTCATGTTCAGCCACCAAATTTTAGAAGTCGAAAACTTCTGACTTCAAAAAGGTGCCAGCTGAGCACAGCTTTGGCCTGAGTCTGACCCAGCCAGCGGTGGCATCGCGGCTAAATCAGTGGCGATCTAAGTATGATAACATCTGGGAGTATCCCAGAAGAAGATTGAAGCTGGTAAATGTAAGCCGGTTTATTTGGGTGTGCGATAAGATCCTTAGTGAAAGAAAGAAGTCAGCAGCATAAGCTTTTGTAGACTTAAGTCTACTTGTATTCTTGGCAAAAAAAATTCAGAGGGGGTTTGTTTTCCTCTGAAGCTGAGAGAGTATGACTTGCTTAAGATCATACAGGAGGGTTCCATGGCTGAACAGAGACTTGACCCCTGGTCTCCTCCTAGACTCCTAATCAAACTCAACCACTGAATCACACTGGCTCTCCTTTAAAAGCTTATCAGTCTCAACTACTCATTAAAGAACAAGGGCACTTTTGTGCTACACAATTATAGTACTATGATTCAGCTTTCAATGCCATGGCAACATCCTATGGAATCAAAACCCAAAGTGAACTTGTGATCAATTTAATTTTTAGAAAAAAAATATTTTGGTGGGTTTGCTGTCTACAATGTGTCCTGAGAAGTCAAAATTTATGTCTGTTGAAGTTGTCCAGCCCATTTTAGAACCACATTCAGTCTAGGAGTAAGGCAGGGTGAGCCTGTCTCCTGTTGTGAGTGTTTCTAAACAAGATTTTTGCCCTCCAATCACCTTGCCTCACACTTGGAATTCTACAGTGTCCAGGCAATTCTATCTTCCATTTCTAGCTTTCTTGTATTTGTCTATCACATTTCAAGGTTTGGTGGGGGGGGGTCCTTTAAAAAACAATTAAGAAAATAAAGACCAAACAGGTACACCATGCGACTGATAGCAATAGGAACCTTTGTCCCTATAAGGCAGTGATTATTGGGATACAGAGGAGGTGTCAAAGAGCAACCACTTGATTGTCTTCTTGGCCTCTGGACCACTCCATACTCTGTAGTTTTCATGGTGATCAAGAAGCACCTAAGGATCTCCACCCACAAAACATACTTTCCATCTCTTACAATGGGAACAGCTGCTTCACACTTCCTTGTTAGACCTAGGACATTACAAATGTTTCTAGTCCTGGTTTTCCACACAACATACAATTCCCCAGCCTCCACCCCCTTTTTGTTTCCTCCAAAATCTCACAATGACAATATCAGACTGGTAATCATGACATTCTTTGGGCAATTCATTTCTGATTATTCAGGATAACGAATCATTATCCTGTCCCTAGAACAGGGGTAGGCAACCTTTCCCCTTTAAGGGCCAAGGGACTTCAGCTCCCAGAAGCCTCAGCCATGTTGGCCAATAGTCCCATGTTCGCCAATAGCTCCTGGGATTCTGGGAGCTGAAGTCCCTCGGCCCTTAAAGGGGAAAGGTTGCCTACCCCTGCCCTAGAAGCTTTATCAGGAACTATGTAGTGCAGAGATTTCTGAGAATTGTATATTGCCCATGCTTCTAGATCCTTACAAATGGTCAAAAACTCAGGGATTTCTGAACTGGGACATTCTTGGATATTAAGGTTTCCTGCCTAATGATGTCTCAAGGAAAGGGAACATGCCTCCACAGTCACAACTGGGGCTGAGCAAATTGTCTTATATAAACTCAAACTGTCCATCTTGGCCAGCATTTTCTACTCTGAGTGGCAATCAATCTCTAGGCTTTCAGATAAATACCTTCCATATCACCCATTCACCGGTCATTTTAATTGGAGATGCCAAGAATTAAACATGGGATCATGAGTACACAAAGACTAAATTTTCAATGCACGCTATGATCCCTCATCCTGGAAGGTAAATTATGGAGAAGCAGAGGGGGAGAAGAGCTCAAAATGGACCACATTCATTTAGGAGGCAAGATGGAATTCTAAAGGAGTTTGATTTAAGAGAGAGAGATTTTTCCTCACAGAAAAAAAAAATCATTTCTGAAGATCTTGGCATCTGTTTCTGTATTTTTTTTCTAAAGCTTAATAAAGGTTGAGTAAAGCTTTTCTTGTACTAGCTCTCTTCTTAATAATATTACAGAGTCAGTCAGCTGATTAGCATGTGAGAATTAATCATGAGCTAATCATGTGGAAGAAAAGAATAAGTCATGGAATACTTCTCCCTTCCCATGTTAGCACTCCTTTTTTGAGCATATGTAGAATAACCTAAATTAGGAAGATGTAGAGTCATCATTTCCATGAATCAGAAACCATATCCCTGAATTATGTTGCATTTACCTTCCTTTAATTCAGAAACACCAGATATTGTGATGTGCAGTTTTTGTTTCTTTTGAAGTTTTGCACTTTCATTGAAAGGCAACAACACCAGCTGTGAGGACAAAGAACACTTGGAACAAAATGGCAAACTGAAGAAATATAAAAGAACAGGAAAGGTAAATTAAAAAATCTTTAGGTAATTGAACATTCTGAAACATAGAAGTGTTTTTCCCATCACTTTGCTGGAATGAGATGAGACGGACTTGGAATGTAAACTGAGCTGAAGAAAAAAATGACAAAAAAAGAAAACAGGTGGACGGATGGATTTCTTAGAAATAGTATCATTTGAAAAAAAAAACACTTTGGGTCAGCATTTCAAAGGAAAGGATACGTAAACTAGATATGTCAGCCTGACCTCTAATTTAGACTATTCTAATGCCATTTAGCACTTTTTTACTGCCCAGGAGAAGTGGAGTACCAAACAGCACATGTATACACATATGCAAACATAGAGAGAGAAACTCCAACTGGTTCAGAATATGGTGGCCAGATTGATTACAGGTACATCCGGCATGTCCACATTATATCTATTTTAAAATCACTCTACTGGTTGCCAATTGGTTTCTGAGCAAAGTACAGAGTGTTGGTTAATATCTTTAAAGCCTTACAATGTTTGGGTCCAGGTTACCTGCAGGATCGCCTTCTCCCATACAATCCACCCTGTATACTCAGATCCTCTGGGAAATGTTTGCTCAAACCAGCCAGGACTAGACTGACAACTGTTCCCAGAGGACCTTTCCAACTGCTGCCCCCAGACTATGGATTGACCTGTCAGAGAAGATATGACAGATGAAAATGCTGGCTGCATTTAAAACCATATTAAAGACATATCTCTTCCGGCAGGCCTACCCAATCAATTTTAAATCATAACTTTTTCATGACATATATTTTAATGGTTTTATAGTATTGTATTTTAAGTGTGGGTTTATATGTTTTTAATTGTATTTTGTATTTTTAAATTGTATTGTTTTAAATTTGCTGTTTGTTGCCTTGAGTCCCTATATTGGGAGAAAGGTGGGATATAATAATAATAATAATAATAATAATAATAATAATAATAATAATGTACCCCACTTTGAGCCTTGGAAAGGGGGTGGGATAGAATTACTATTATTATTATTAGTCCCATATACAAGCCACTCACCCAAGTTAAGCTGTGTATAAGCCAAACCCAGTCAAGCACCTTCTCCCTCTTCTGACAGAAAAGTAAGTAATTAAATAACTAGCAATTTATTTCATTTTCCTGACAACCCATTTTTGCTAGCTAGGATCACCAGCGAGGGACTTATCTAGCCCACTCTCTTGTTACACACCCCTTCCCCACAGCAAGGTGATCTTTCTCCTCTTTGCAGACAGCATGTGTGACTGGTTAGGGCAGGGGCCAATAAAAATGGGTAAGCTTGGAGATGGGCAATTGAGAACTGAGTTTTCCAAATGTTCATGGTAAACACATAAGAAACCCTCTCAAGGCTTTTTGAGCATTTGACATGGAGCTTCAAAAGCCCTGATAATTTTGGGTCAAGCTGCGGATGGATACATAGGAGAGAGAGCATCTACACTGAGTGACAGGATTTGCTAGCATAGGCAATATTTTAACTTCACAAAAAATAGTATCCATAATAGGGATGTCACAGACACTGCAGTGTGGGGAAATTAAAATGCCATGGATCACTAGTAAATCTAACTGTATAAATTCACTATGTCTGTCATTGTTCCTGCCATGCCATTGCTATGCCAATGCAAGTGCCAGGGTGCTCTCTAGAGCCATGTTACCTCCTGGGCCATAGTGCTGAAAGGAGCACCACAGTGGTGGACTCACCAGTGTGGCAGCCATTTTAATCTGCCTAAACAAAAACAACAACAATGAAGATAGGGTTTTTCTCCCCACAACTACATAGTGAAGGGTTTCTCCTATGCATTACCAGGTAGTGAAATGCCATGACTTTGCCATTACTTTGTCATTGATATAAAAAGCAGAACACTGTACCTTCCAAGAATCTGTAGCTGTACATCTAGTGCTTAACATAGTAAGGCACTGTTTGGGAAGCTATCATTATTTAAGGCAGGGGTTCCCAACCTTTTTGACTCACAAAGCCCTTTTTAGAATCAATTTCTATGTCAGAGCCCCTAAGAGGCCTACCCTATGTCTTACAAGTTAATGGTGTTTAGGAGTGATATTTCTTATTCTTTAATTTCATTCAATTTTTATTTCATTCATTTTCCTGGAGTGGCTGAGGAGCACCTGGGAAGTGCATGCAGAGAGGGCTCCTCGGAACACAGGTTGGGAGCTGCTGATTTAAAGAGAAGTGTCTTGTGAAATGTAGGGAACATCTGGGACAGTGAAGATGACATTTTATGCTCCAGAATAATCCTACGGTTAACAAAGCTGAAAAGTAATAACAATACAGTTCTTCCCTCCCTCCCCGCTTGCGGAGGATTCATTCCGGAACACACACACACACACACACGTATGGGGAAAATGGCAGATATCCAAGCCCCATTGGATATAATGGCAGTGCATTCCCATGCCCATGTGCACACCATTTTGTCCCTCCTGGCTTGCCATCCGTGGAAATTCAAAACCGCAAATGGCAATTCTGTGAATGGGGAGGGACAAGTATATACTCTGATTTACATAATAATTCTTCAAATTCATGAACCACAACTTTTCCTCTCTTGCACCACTTCTCTTAATACTGTAACATCATATAAAGGAAGAACACACATTCAACACCTGACTCCTGGTCCTCTTTGCCCTTCTTCCTTTATTTTTATTTTTTTCGTTTCCCCAGCAACATCTCTGCATGTTAGAAAATTTGTGAGAAAGACAAACAAAACTTTGTAATGATCTGAACTATGTAGAGCACATCTTTCTCAGTGTAGGGTTACCAGGTCTGAGGGCCTAGCTTCTCTTCTTTGATCCTCAGGGTGCTGAGAGAAAATTTCAGGGCAAGAGGCTTGTCTTGAGGAGGGGAAATTTACAGTCTGCTCATGGCCCCTACTGCTGTAGGCCAGTTCTTAGTAGATGCTGTAGACTCTCCAGGGAGCCCACCTGGCCAACTCTTTCTTCTCTCAGACAGTCTCAAACTGCAACTAGCACCAAGACATAATGGGAGGGAACACTCAGGGCAAGGAAATATTGTTTTGATTTAGTATTTGCTCAGGAGTCACAAGGCACAGCAGTATGGAATTGTTGCTTTTGTGGGTTTTTTCTCTCCTGTTAAATTTCCTCACTCTTCACAGTACCTTAACTGGTTAAAGTCACCGTACAATTTCTTTTCTGAGCCTGAGGCACTTCTGGGGTGCACCACTGCTAGCAAAAAGACCAGTATAAATGTATTTCATATTCAGCTCTGATCAGACACTTTATTCCTTTCTGTCTAAATTCTTGATTTCATATTGTCCTGTTTCTCACCTGCTTTCTCCTCTGTTCTGCAACTCTTTCTCTTCTCTCTTTTTCACTCTCATCCTCTTTCTTCTTCTCCCCCAGCCTCACAACTCCTGCCTAGTCATCTTTTCATTCCTTAGTTCACTGTTTCTCATTTCATCTCTTTTAATATTGTGAGCTGTTCTGGGTCCCAGTTCTGGGGAAGGGGTAGGATACAAATATCATCATCATCATCATCATCATCATCATCATCATCATCATCATCATCATCATCATCATCCACTGTTCCTCACTAAGGGGATTATCTCATAAGGATGTAAACCAGCCTACCTGAGCCGGCTTAAAATTAGAAGCAAGTGGCATCCTGATATTATCAGACACATTTAGCTGCCGAAATTGCTTCCCGGTTTCAGCCCAGGTCCATTGCCGCTCAAAGGGGCACTCATCACACCTCTTTTCAAAGTTGGGAGTTTTCCGGCTTGAAAAAATAGCTGCCAGAGTGCCCCTCTGAGCATTGATGGACCTGGGCAGTAATTTCAGCAGCTAAATGCATCTGACAATATCAGGATGCCACCCACTTCTAATTTTAAGCTGGCTCAGATAAACCAGTTTATATCCTTATGCGATAATCTTCTACATCTCTTCCTCACCACATCCTCTTTTTCCTTTTTCTCTGTCCTGCACACAGTTGTTCGCTAAAAGTCTGCCTATCTTCTTTCTCTTTCTCCCCACCTCCATAGCTTCTAGTCATATCTATCTCTTGCATCTCTACCTTTCTCTTGTTCTATCTTTCCTTCTTCATAAATTGGGGGGGGGGGCTTTGAATGACTTGCTCTGCTATAACTTGTAAGTTCTCCTGCACTGTTTGATTGTGCTTCCTTTAAGTATGATTGAGGATTTGTATTTTGATATTAATAAGAAAAACATAAATCTTTGAATGCATGATCACTTGGAGCTGGATGTTCTGGAGTGAATATCTTCTATTGTGATGTGTGTAGATATGGGGCTGCCTTTATAAATAGTCCAAAAACATCACCTAGTCCAAAACAGGACAGTAAGATTACTAACAGGATAGTCCTGATTAACACTCTGCCATCCCACTTTTCAGCTGCTTTTAAAAATGTCCTAGTTTCTTTCTCCTCCTCCCACTTTCTCCCTTTGTTCTTAGCTTACTTCAATTGCTGCAATCTGAGTTCAGATTGCAAAAGTAGTTTGTACTCAACTCAGCTATCAGGGGATGGGGGAGAGACAGTCTTGCTCTTCCAAGCAGGGTCATGCCAAAGCAAATTGGAGCAGTTTCTCCTACCTTGTGTGTTCTTCCTCACTGATAACTTTTGCCATCTTGATCACATTGTGATGTTGCTTGGAGACACATCTGTAAAATGTAGTAGGGGGGTTATGCCTATACTGGTTTCCAGTCCATTTCTGGTTGTAATTCAAAATGTTGATGCTACCCTTTAAAGGCATGGTGCCAGACATCCAAAGGGATTATTTTCTCCCATTGTAAGATCTGCTTCAAGTATCTCTGTCAAATAATGGGGAGAAGATGTATGACAGTTAAGGAGAAACTTTTTCAGTAGTGGTTCTTCACCAGCAGGCTGTCCTCAGAAAGGCTGACTTTCTACCCACAATGTTTTCTGTTCATCCTATAGTCATTAAGAGTTTATTGAGAAGTGTTTATACTTCATGGAACTCGTGTTACTGCTGATTTACTTGGTTTTTTTTTTTTAAACATGGCTTCTACTTTCATTTTGATCTGTTGCTGCTTTGAATTTAATGTACCTTTTTACATTATGTTTTATTATGGTTTTTATATTCTCTGATGTTTGTGAATCATCAATAAAGGTATAGCTAGTATAATAAATCAATCAATAGGTCCACCCATCATGCTGAGGTCATTTGAAATTTTGTGGACTCACACTTAATACCAAAGCTCTGTGAAAACAGTGATTTATATATTCTAATTTATTTTATTTGTTAATGCACATTAGAATTAATCTTTGGAGATGTATTACCTTAACCCAGCTATTTGGCATGTACAGTATGTGCCATATGTAAATCGAGTCATGCCTTCTGATCTTAAGGCACATTAGTATTCCATTATTTAATTTGCATACGTTCCTCTGTTAACACTTGGGAGAAGACTTTACAGAATGTGTCATCTTTTTAGCAAAGAATGTGATGGAGCAGGAGTTCATGATAAAGGGGAAGGGGAAAGGAGATTCAAGTTGCCAGCCATTACATATTTTATGTGTGTACAGAAGTTCTCTAAGTCTTGAAAATAAGTTTATCAAGGTCAAACTGCACATCCCATATATGATTATCTAGGTAACTGGTTTTTAAATTGGCTATATACTGTATCTGGGGTTGAGAAAGGGCAGGTAAGAAATAATTTTAAATAAAATACAAATTTTAAGAGGCCATTGTCAGAAATGAATTCAGAGAAACAGAGTGGTTCCCAATAGGCAAAGGAGTCAGGCAAAGATGCATTCTATCACCCTACATGTTCAACTTATATCCTGAAAATATCATAAGAAAGGAAAAGCTAGAATCAGAAGAGGGAGACATGAAGATAGGAAGAAGAAATGCCAACAACCTGAGGTACGCAACTGATACAATAATAATAATGGTGGAAAACATCACAGACATGGAACGGCTAATAATTAAGGTAAAAGATTAAAGTGCAAAAGGCAGGATTAATGCTGAACATAAAGAAAACAAAAATTATGACCACAAAAAAGATTCAGAAATTCAATCTAGACAATGAGGAAAACAAAATAATTAAAGAATTGGCATACCTAGGATCAAATATAGACAAGAATGGTGACTGCAGTCAAGAATAAGAATGGGAAGGGCAGTCATGGGGTCATGAAGATGGGCAGAAAAAAAGTGGCCAGAAGCCACACCACCCATGAGTGCCCAGGAAGTGGCAACCGCACAGTCCACTCTTAAAGTAGGCCACCGCTGCGGTCCCAAATGGGCCACCAGCAAGGAGCACTTTTTCCACGTTCCTTTTGCTGGTGGCCCAAGGCTGCCTTAGGCTGCCCCAGAGCACCTTCCAGACAATCTGGGGGCATGTGTTGTCTGTACGCCATGCCCCCAAAGTGGCTGAAAGCCAATCTTTCCTGTCCATTTGTTTGGGGCATATGAAAGAATTAGAAAACCTACTGAAGAATAAAGATATACAGCTTAGCACAAAAGCTAGATTCATCCAAGCCATTGTATTCCCCATCACCATGTATGGCTATGAGAGTTGGACAGTGAAGGAAGCAAACAGAAGAAAAATCAACTCATTTGAGATGTGGTAATGGAGAAGAGTGCTTAGGATACTATGGACAGCCAAAAAGACAAACAGATGGGTCTTGGAACAGATCTAGCTAGAGATCTCATTAAGAAGCAAAGATTATCAAATTGAAGCTGATGTACTTTGGCCTATAATGAGAAAGCATGGCTCACTGGAAAAGACAATAATGCCAGGAAAAATATAGGGGTAGAAGGAGGAGAAGACCACATGCGAGATGGATTGACTCAATCAGCAGGGACACAGGCATAGGCATGCAGGAACTAAGCAGAGAAGTGGAGGATAGCTGTTCTTGGAGGTGTCTGATCCACTCTGAGCTGAGGTCAACTCAAGGGCAGATAACAACAACCACAAATGTAAATGGTCACATAATATGAGAACAACTTTTTCAAATTTCTTACTGAGCTTCCCTTCCCAAGAAGTGGATTGTTTAGGAAGAAAGATATATAGTCATAAGATAGCAGGAGAAAATTAGGGGAAATATTTCCAAAATCTTCTCTAGAGTCATTTCTTTAAAAAAAAAGTTAATGACTTAACACAGACAAGAATGTTTTGTCTATGTGGCTTCAAGAAAAGATACTCATCAAGACAGTATTTCCTGCCTTAAATATTTTGGATAAACATGTTCACCCACTTCTCTGTTGGAAATAAAAATCTTCAGAGTCCTCTATAAAAAGAGAATTCACTCAAACAGTATTGTATTAAGCTCTAGCTCAGTGGTTCTCATCCTTTAATTTTCCAGATGTTTTCGATATCAACTTCCAGACTCAGTAACCTTTGGGTATGCTGGTTACAGCCTCTGGGATTTGAAGACCAAAGCTTTTGGAGAACCAAGGATTTGGAACCACTGCTCTAAGCTACACAGACCTACTCACAGAAGGAAACTGCTTGTAAGGGCTTCCTCATAGGGCAACTACAACTACAATGATGGATCTGTAGACAACCAACTCATACCCTCCAAAATTTCACAAGCAAAAACTGGGATATGTCTGGCCAAACAACACCAGAATGTGACCAAGATAGCAAATGTTATTAATGCAGAAGAACACACAAACTAGGAGAGGCTGCAGCAGTTTGCTTTTGCTTGAGCTTACTGGAAAGAGCAAGACGCTGCCCCCTTCTCTCCTCCCCCACTGGGTTAATTGGGTGCAAACTACTCTTTTTAACTCCTAGGGTTAATTGGGTGCAAACTACTCTAGGGTTAATTGGGTGCAAACTACTCTTTTTATTTTGAACTCATTTTGCAGCAACTGAAGGAAGCTGAGGAGAAGGGGGAAAGTGGGAGGAGAAAGAAACTTGGAAATTTTAAAAGCAACTGAAAAAGCAGGATGACAGATGATAAATCAGGACTGTTCCTGCTAAATAAGAACAGTTGGAAGGTATACCAGTGCTGCATTCTCATGCCAGTGCTCTCTTTTGCTTGCTGTTCCTGCTCTCTCATGTGCTCTCTCCATGTCTTTCTCAATCATTCACACACACACACACACATATACATGTGAACAACTGAGGGAAAACAAATGCCTAAATCTTCCAGGTGGGCTTCATTTCTTGGCATGAGCTTGATAGTACCATCAGCACTGATCAACAGACTCCTGGATGATTTATGCACCAAGTACATCATCCTTGTTGAAAGTGCATGGACCATTGATCATGGGACACTGATATTGCTAACTGTAATCATTATTTTATCAGTCTTGCAAAATAAACCTTAAGTAAATATGAATCATTGACAAAATATTTCTATAAATACAAGTCAGGCTGAGTTGGATATCTTCCACAAAGCTGTCAAAAATGCTTTAGAGTTAAAAGAACAACAGACGGAAAGCAGGGTATAACTTGAAAAGCAGACAAATGATCATGTTGAAGGGAATAGAAGATAACAAAACATGAAAACTCATCACTCTGTTGCGCATGATTAACAAGTTTTCAGCTTTTTGTATGCTCTGATTTACCAAAAAGTAATGCAGCAGTGTGTTGGGAAAATGTGAGAGATATAATGGATCACTTAAGCAGAACAATCAATTGGCAAGTCAGAAGCTAAACAACAACCCATCTCCCTCTCCCACACGCACACAGAGGTTCTAGTATAGAAAAGAAATAAGCTCAGTCTTCTTTGTAAAACATATTAAAATACCTTTACTTACAAAGACCTGTTCAGTAAAGTCAATAAGCATGTAAACAAGCAATCAGTGAATATAAGTATGTGAAGGCTGCTAATTCCAATGCCCTGATCAAGTATAACTCCAACCTTAACAGCTTTTACAATTCATCTTTCCCAAATGTGCCTAGACTCTAACTAAGACCAACCATGACAGAGATATATATTGATCACTGTTTTGTTTGGATAAATGACTCTTTCATCCCTACTCAATGGTTGGCTTTCTTGTTTTTATTTTAATTTACTTATTTCCTAACCTTGTAGTAAATTTTCAGATTAGCCTCAGTGATATTTATTTAAAGGCCCACTTTTCACTCTTTGGGCCTTCTGTCTTGTCAGATCTTCTGGGAGGAGGAATGGGTGATGATTTTATTTGGTTCACTTCCTGATAAGACCCTTGCAACATTTGCAAAGAACTTGAGATTTTTTAAAGAAATTCAGTGTTGAAGAAAGCTCACCTGACAGATCTGTTCATCCAGAAAGTGGGGGTTTGTATGCTTAGCTCTTACAAGTCTAGAGTCGAGGTTCTATGCTGGGAGTTGTATATATCTCATGTAGCTACATCTCCATAGCTACATCTCCCAGTGCTATCAACCCTAAAACCGAACTTGTACACCACTCAGCCCTTCACCCACATGGCCATTCCTGAACTGTTGCAGTGTGGTGGTAGGATAAATGGTGGTGAGTACAGATATTTTCCTTTAACTGAAGACACTTCAATAGGCACTTCTAGGGTCCTTGGGATGTCCCTGAAGATGGCATCCAGAAAATAGCTGGACATATAACCACTAATTCTCTGCTCTCCAACAATTGGAAAATGGCTGGGGGGGGGGCTGCCCAGCTTACAAAGTGGGCTGGGTAGTTCTTTTTAATCACTGCATGGTTGGAACAGAAATCTGATCTATGCAACAATAACAAAAGTGATTTGAGATGGGTACATTGGACTTACACCATCATAAATCACCAACAGGATGTCAGCCAAGGCAGGAAAGCCTGTGTATTTAACCATTGTTACACTGTAGGATTTGGGCTGCCATCTCTTTTATTCTTACAGGTATTCTTACAGGTATCCTGATTTTCAATAGCTATGTGGCAGGCTGATACAATTTGGTCCTTTCTGTGCTGCAAAAAGCTTGACCTATCAAAATTGGCTAGTATAGATGAGCCAGCGTAGATTTGACCAGTAGAGATTAACTTCACTTTTTTAAAACTTATCAAAATCAATTCTGAGGAAAAAAGTAGCAAAATTGACAAATATCTTCATAAACACAACAGAAAGAGTTTTTGTGGGTTTTTCGGCCTGTGAGGCCATGTTGTAGAAAAATGTATTCCTGACGTTTTGCCAGCATCTGTGGTTGGTCTCTTCAGAGAACAGAAAGAAATTGAGACATAAGTAAATTGAACACAGGAGAATGTGAAAGTAACAACTTAGTTTATCCTTACCTCTCAAACTTCCAGGTTTCACCAGATCCCAGGTGAAGTCCAGATCCAGCCAGTCTTTATTTCATTTGTCCTGCCTTTCTCATTCTCACCTATTTTTTTTTATTTGTGTCACAGCTACAAACAATGCATCTATGTTTAAGGATGGTCCAACAGCTTCTCTCCTTTGCAAAGCATAATGGGCATGGGGGCTCTGAAACCAGAGAAGGGTTAGAAAGAATGTGTATGTGGTATTTTCCTCTGAAGCTCTTCTCCATCACTACTAGGGTCCTTTCAGTGTTGCAAAGTGCAGGACACTGGTAAGGAAAGAACATTCAGGGAGAAGAGTTAAGTACATCCCTTCCCATTTATTTTTATCCCAGTCATGCTGTAAATGAAAAAGGTCCATCTGAACTTCTGTACACAGTTTGCCCTTATGCCTCATCAGAAACGTGTGGAACTACCAGCTGTGCTCATCCACAATTGAAAGGAAGTGCATAAACTATTTGAATGCATACTAACAAATGTCCACATTGCTTCGGTCTTGAGTACTCATAAAGCAGGGGACTTGAATATCTTATTCATGCATAGCCCCTAATCTGTTTCAGATGGTTTGATACATTGTACTAATGCTGAATCTTTAACTAAAAGGGGGGATGACATTTTGTCTGCTGTGGACAAACCTCATGTCAAAGCCAAGTTTATATTAAAAAGCATCACATTTGATTTTCATTTTGATGGAGATGCATGAAGGATAATATTTTTAGAAATAGTTCTATTGTCTATATCTATATATAAATGCTAAATAACTCTCCATACCAACCATTCCCAATGTGAAGAGTGTCAGCCCCTTCAAATATGGAAGAGAACCAATTTTCAGTAGACAACTGTTTTTGAATAGCAGACACCAGAACTATGTGTCCAGGTTGAAGCTACCAGCCACAGGGGGTCAGTTTATGAGTAATTATGTACTTTCCAAACTGACCTTCAGGACTGACAGGATATGGGGATGGGAGGTCATAGTCTCTGAGTTCTGAACATCTGGAGATCCTGGGCCTCAGGGTGCCTGGACAGTAAAAAAACAAATAGTAGAATACTAAATAAAGTTTGGTTTTTCAAAAAAACAGAAAGAGACTATAATGTCTGCTGTCAAATTTTGGACTATCCAAGTCCTCTATAATCACAAACATGCATTATTATGATTCAGGCATGACAAAGTGCAAGAATATTATTTTTAATATATATTAATTCTCCCATTCTGATACATCTTTTTCATTTATTAATCTTTCTTATTCTACGTTAAACCTAACTAACTTAAAATTTTGTTTAAAGGAAATTGTGACATTTGATTCATAGGGAGATTTCAGGAGAGGGGGTTGATCATACATCTTGTCACAAGCCCAAAGTCAACTCTAAGCAGCCCTGATGACTTCAGCTATGAACATATTCCACTCTGTCATGGAATATATATACATTAGATAAAATGGAATCATGTCTTGTGACAGACCAGCCCATGCTTGCAGTTCATCATATAGGTTTAGAATCTGTAATGTAATGTAAGTGTTTTCCTCTTTTCCTACTGCCTTCCACTCTTCTTAGAGCAGGGGTTGGCAACCTACGCTGCCGCGGGAAAGGTTGTGCGAGACTCCGGGCGCCATTTTGGAATCCAAAATGGCACCCCGGAGGACCCCCGCGGCGGCGCTGGGCCTCTCGGAGGCCTGCCGTGGCCGAGGGAGCCCTCCTGGGTGGCACACAATGTGGGGAGCAGCGGCTGCCATTTTGTTTTTTCAAAATGGCATCGCACGCACGCAGGGGGGCTAGTGCAAGCGTAAGCACAAGCGCCGGCCCCCAGCGCCATTCCCCCCCCGGCCCGTCAGCAAAAATAGTTGCCGAACCCTGTCTTAGAGAGTAGTCTTATGATATGTCCAAAATATGATGTCCTCAGTTTAATCATCATCTAATGAGAGTTCAGACCTGATTTGCTCTAGGACTCATCTGTGGCTTAGTGGTTAATATGCCAATTCTGATGATCATAAGTTCGGAAAGTTGGCAGTTGAAGGCCCAAGTGTTGCGGGGTGGAGTGAGTTCCCATCACTAATCCCAGCTTCTGCCAATGAAATTCAAAAGCATACAAATGCAAGTAGATAAATAGGTACCACTTCGGTAGGAAGGTAACAGTATTATGTGTAGTCATGCTGGCCCCATGACCACTGGAGCTGTCTTCAGACAAGTCTGGCTCTTCAGCTTAGTAATGGAGATGAGCACCGCCCCCTACAGTCGATTACAACTAGACATTCATGTCAAGAGAAAATGTTTACCTTCAGTGAGGATTCTGGCCTGATTTGCTCTAGGATTCATCTGTCTGGCAGTCCATGGTATTCTTAAAACTCTCCTCCAACACCACATTTTAAATGTGTTGATATTCTCCCTATCAGCTGTCTATTTTTAACTTTGTTCTATTTTAATATTGTTGTACCCCGCCCCGATGGCCGCGCAGAGGGGCGGGTTATAAATAAAAATTTATTATTATTAATTTATATTATTATTATTCCACCAAGCTGTCACAATCATACTTACAAATCAGAAATACTATGGCCTTGATGTTTCTGACTTTGGTATTTGGTGATATATCTTTACACTTCATGATTTTATCATAGCTACCTTTACAAATTTATTCTTCTGATTCCTTGATTCCATTCTGAAGTTTGATTAATGACTGATTAAAGGTATAGAAAATCTAACTGTTGAATGTCTTCATCACCCACTTTAAAGTTACATAAATCATCTGTGGTCATTATTTTTGGTTTCTTAATATTCATCTGTAGCTTCACTTTTGCACTTCCATAATTTCCATCTTGCTACATTTTTGCTATTTTTTCCTGGTAACATGGTGTTATCTGCATATCCGCATATAAATTAAAGAAAAAGCCACACATTCTACAGGACATACTCAAGCCTTTGGACATCTCTCAAGTAGGCCTTCTACATGGATCCCAGCCTCTAGGGTTCTGACACATTTGTTTCACCCACATTTGTGTTGCTCAGCTTCCAGAACATCAACCACTTTCCTCATTCAGAAAAGAAATGTTGTAATTCAATATTAGTATCTCCCTCTTATAAGATCTAGAGAGCACTCTATTGATCTTCCTTTAAATTTTGGTTGTTGCTGCTGAAGTTGGAGGACTTTTTTTTTTAATCAGAGCTGAGATCTTCATTCTTCCTGATACAACATTTTGTACTTCATCCCGATTCCCCTCTCACTGCCATTCTATCCCTTGTCTTATTAGATTGAAGCTATGTTAACACAATACCTTCTGCGCTTTCAGTTCATGTTCTACACTTAGGCCTTTGAAGTGGTTTGCAAATAATAAATATCAATACATGCAACACATGCTTTGTATGTGTACAACTGGAAATATCAAGATGTTGGAATACCTTTGGTTTTTATTTTATTTACATTTAAAAGTAGCATCCCAAAAGACCCATTTTGCCAAAGGCAATCTTTCAAAGCTGAGAATCATTCAAAGCTGCCACATTAGACTGAATGCAGTTTCTCAAGGTAGGAACCCTTTATCTGTAGCTCTCATCTGGATGTCAACACAAACACAGATGATGAAAACCATTGTTCTGGCTCACTGATGTGTCTCTGTATACCTGAAAGGGCAAAGGCAAAGACAACTGCACTGGCTAATACTCCAGCATAAATATGTACAGGCAACCTACACAACATACCAGTGCAGTGCAAATAAAATGAAGAAAATAAGCAATGGATCACATAGCACAAGAGGCAAACATGCCTTCCCTGCAGTTTTATGCCTTCTCTATTAATCAGTAGTTGAAAGTATCAGTGGTTATATTCTGGTCCCTCTCCCATCTGACAAACTGAACAGGAAATTGCTCAGTACATTCCAATAAGTCTGATCTCATTAAATCATGTTTTTAATTAAGTACAACCCATTATTTGGCATATTCTTTTTTTTCTGCATAGGAAGACGTAGAGAAATGATTCAATTCGCATGCTTTTTATCATCTTGTACACTATCTATGTATAAAATGTATGGATCTCACTTCTCAAATATCAAGTTTTTTAGGACCTCCTTTCTGAGGACTAGTAAATTTTTCAGTGTTTTCATTCCCTATATCTTATACACTATCTATATATAAAATGCATGGATCTTATTTCCCAAATATCAAATTTTTTAGCACCTCCTTGAGTCCTTTCTGAAGACTAGTAATTTTTTTAATGTTTTCATTCCATACATCCCTACATCACTTTATTTATAGCCTGCCTTTCTTCCAAATTGAGACATCTTAAAATTCCTTATTTTAAAGTATTGTTGTTGTTATCTGTCATCAAGTTGGCTTCAATGTATGACAACCCTATGAATGAGAAAACCACTAAGATGTCTCTTATTACGAGTAACTCAGACCTTCCTTGAGGGCTTTCTTGATTGAGTCAATCCACCTGTAATGCAGGTGTTCCTCTTTTACAACTTCCATCTACTTTACCAAATATGATAATATTTTCAATGAGTAATGTCTCATGAAATGTCTAGAGTACAATAACCTCAGGTTAGTCATTCTAACTTCTAGTGAGAGTTCAGACTTCTTCTCAGACACATTTATCTTTTACATAATCCATGGTATCTTCCCCTAGCGAAGCATTTCAGATCAGACAATTTTCTTCGTGTGTTCAGGTTTTAGATCCATACCCAGAAATTGGAAATACTATGGTATGGACGATCCTGATTTGGGTATTTGAGGATATAATTTTACACTAGAAGATCTTACGTTTCCAAGTCTTAGCCTTTTTCTGCTTTCTTCACTATAGTCTCCATTTTCATTGATGAAGCCAAAGTATAGAAAATATTTAATAATTTCAGTGTCTTCATCATCCCTTTTTAAGTTGTATCAGCATTTGAATGTCATCTTTCATTACTCGTCATTCCAGGTTTTTGCTACTTTCATGAATAATATGGCATCATTTGCATATAACATATTATTGATGTTTTTTCCTCCAATTTTCATACTAGTAGGTAATTCTAACAATGCTTTCCATATCATATGTTCCTCGTATAAGTTAAACAGATAGAGTGACAAAATGTAGCCTTGTCTGACCCCTTTGTTTCTTCAATTCCCAAACTGGCCTCTTGTTCCATTTCTTTTAGAGTAATCCATAAGTGAATCAGCACAGTGTAGTAGTCTCTATTGTTGGACTAAGACTCCAGGAGAGAAGGATTCACATCCACACTCAGCCATTAAAGACCCCTGGGTGACCTTGGGCAAGTCATATTATCCCAAGCCTAAGAGGAAGACATTTATTTCTCTGAATAATTTTGCCAAGAAAACCCTTGCCAAGGTCTCAATGAGTCAAAGTTGACTTGAAGGCACACAACAATAATAACAACACAGTCAAAAGCTTAGTTATAATTTTTAAAGCACAGCCTTATTTTCCTTGAAATTCTTTCATGTAATCTTATTTACTGAGAGAGCCAGTGTGATATAGTGGTTTGAGCATTGGACTACAACTCTGGAGACCAGAATTTGAATCCTCACTCAACCATGGAACTCACTGGGTGACCTTAGGCAATTCACACACTCTCAGCCCCAGAGGAAGGCAGAGGCAACCCCCTCCAAACAAATCATTCCCCAAAAGCACTATAATAAGGCTACCTTAGGATTATCACAAGTTGGAAATCACTTAAAGGCACAAAACAAGAGGTTAGCCAAGGTAAACGTGCAATATAATATCAGGGTGTTGTTGTTGTTTTCTTTTCTGAACCCAGTTTGATGTCTGACAATCCTCACTCCATGTACAGCAAAAGTTGTTGTAAAATTTTGAATATCACTTTTCTTGTGCACAATGATACAATGATTACTACAATCCCTGGTGTCCTCTTTCTTGATGATTGGAATGTATATTGAGTATTTCTAGTCTGTGAGCTTTTATTTTATTTTCCAACCTGTTGACAGATTTTTTTAAAAAAGATTTTGGGGGAATTCCATCTCTATAGCTTGAGATAGCTCTACTGGCATGCCATCTGTTCCTGGTGGTTTATTTCATGCAAATACTTTGAGAACAGTTTCTACTTCACTTTCTAAAATCTTACATCTTTTGTCAAAAGGATCTTCTTTCAATGAATCTGTCATCATTTTGTCTCTTCTGCATAGTTATTTGGTCAATTATTTCCATCATCTTTTTATGTTGTCCTGATTAAATAATTTGCTCACTGTTAATCATTAAGCATACCTACTCTTGGTTTAAACTCTCCTTTGATTTCTCAGATCTTATGAAAGAGGTCTCTAGTTCTTTCTTGTTGACTACTTCTGTTACTTTGCACTGATTGTTATAACAGTTTCCTTTTTACAGACTGTTGAACACTTGCATTAGTATTCTCACCCTATTTGAACTTTCTGTCTCCTTTGTCCTTAACTATTGAAGAGTTTCATCAATTATCCTATGAGAATTTTCCTTCCCTTTTCTGGCTACAGATACAGAGTCTTTTTGCATTCTTCCCTAATAATGTCCCTAATGTCCCTAGTTTCAGTCCAGAATTCCTCTGGTATGTGGTCAATTAAGTTTAGTAGTGCAAATTTGTTCTTTATATGCCCTTTAAATACTTCATGGATGCTATTTAACTTCTGTTTTTGGACTTTGACTGATTTAATGTTCTTGGTTAACATTATCCTATTTTTTTTTCAAGAGCAATTCACCATCCTCACTGAGTAACTAGAAACTAAATTCAGAGCATGCGTTCCAACTGTTCCAATTTGTCAGGGACAGTCCTGATTAATCCTATGTCATCAGCTGCTTTTAAAATATCCCAGCTTCTCTCCTACCACTTTTCCATTCTGTCTTTAGCTTATTTCAGTGGCTGAAAACTTAGTTCAAAGTGCAAAAAAGAAATTCTCACTCTATTAACTCAGCAGTGGGGAGGGGAGAAAGACAGCCAAATCTTGCCCTTTCCAGTAGATTCAGGCAAAAGTGATTCAGCCTTCTTCAGTTTGTTCATTCATCCTCATTAAAGTTTTTGCCATCTTGACCATACTATGATGTTGCTTAGACACAGGTGTCTCAGTTTTCATTTGTGGAATGTTGAAGGATAGGTTAGAGTAAGGGAACATTCTGAGCATGTGTCTCTGCTGCACACATTCAGACCGTTTTGTTGTAAAAGCAATGACAGAAGATCATCTAGAATTAGATACATGCCAGTGGCATTGGTGTGGTGCTTTTATTCCAGGTCACTTCCTGTAGAAGGCATGCATGAGCAAAAATGGCCCAGAGGAGGACAAAAATGTGATAAAAATGCATCCACACTCCCCAAGAGCATTGGCAGGCATCTGAGCGGGAGATCTTTAATTTTTGTGGGGGAGAAATGTGGCAAGAAAGTGTGATCCTTCAAGATCCCCTCCATCAGTTGCCTGTTCCCTGTGCAGGGTAAAATGATAGTTGAGTGGGAAATAGTACTGTGGCATGCCTAGCAAGTGTGTGTGTGTGTGTGTGTGTGTGTGTGTGTGTGTGTGTGAAAGAGAGAGAGAGAAGTTTTCTTTTAAAAAAATTATCCCATCCTTTCAAAATATGGAAGTTAATCAGTAATGAAGAAAACTGATGGACAGCTTAGTTATTAAAAGCCCAAGAGGAAGGAAAACACATAGAGAATAGACTTGTCTCTCATCCCTGGAGGTAGCCATAAATACAGGGGGAGATATGAAGCTGCATTGCCTGTTCTTTGTCAATGGAGGAAGAGATTACTTCATTCTCAGAGCCTGTAAATCTAGCTCCCTTCCCCAGCTGAAAATTCACATGAAAGCAAATAATTTTAAATCCTTTAAATAAACAAAAAGGCCCAAGTGATAAGAATGGAACATTTACCTATTCACATGAGAGTTTAACTAATTTGTTTGCCTGCTACAGATTCTAAATCGATGCAGGACTCTCATGACTAAAGGGGACAGAAGTGCAGCATTTATAAGAGATCTGGATAATTTTATTAAGGAAAAGCAAATCCTTATCTCCCTTATAAGCAATTGAACTGTCTACCAGAAAGCATGATAGCTCATATGATGCAAACTGAATGCTCTTTCTATTATACATGCTCAGGCTGAATAATGAATGTATCAGGCAGCTGCAAACAGTTGAACAAAACAATGGGAGGACACACACAAAAAAGAATAAAGGAAATGACAAAGCCTGGTTAGACTGGTGCAAATGGTTCCAAACTCTGTTTGACTGAAGTGAAACCATCAATAAAATCTCAACTGCTAGAGTTCAAAAAAAAATTTCTATTTTGAAGAACCTCGTATAATCCTGTTTATCACAAAAAGTAGGAAATGTTCCATCTATGTATGCTGTTCCAATCCACACAATGCTGTTTGATAGCAGATGTCAATAAGAGATAACCTTTTCAGTAGGTTCCTGCATGATGAAACGGTTTCATAAATGTCTTAACACACACCCAGCTTCTTGGTCAATGCATTCAAGATCAACCTACTCTTTAAAGATTTCTCAGAATGTGCTGAGCTATGATATTAGCTTATTCGTTCACATATTAGCTTATCCATTTGTCTGAAAAAGTCAGGTCTTGCTGACTTCAGCATAGAGGATATGGGATAAGGTCATGGAATTTGATCATCCTGTGAAGAGTTTCAAATGACACCAAAATTTCAATAGGTACACTATCTTCCATGGTAGGTATGTGTTGATCCCTCCAGTCCCTTGCTTGTGAAACCTAATATTATATCAGTCATTATGAACAGATATGAACATTCTTGCTGCAATACACAGCATTCCCTAGAATATTTTCACATTTCTCTAGCATCACAGATTTGTGACATGAGCTTACCCCTTTCCAAAGAATCCAATAGAAAAAGATGCAACTCATCCATTCAATCAAGGGCAATACAAGCCCTGCCATTAGACAGAGTGAGGCAATGAACTCAAAATGTCCATGCTGGGAAGTGGGGAGTGAGAAGAAGGTGCTGAAGGATCTGGGAAAGCCATATGGTCTTCCTTCTGCCTCCTAAGCTGGCCTGCTGCCCTCAGGATGCTGTCCTCACCAATGTCAAAATAAGATTCCACTGGAAGTTGGGGGGGACTATAACTTTTTTGGACTATATTTCTAGAACCCACCAACTACTGCCCATCCTGAAAATAGTATTCCAACTGTAACTTTACCAAGTTCTGGATTTCACTATCAATCCAGTCAATTTCTGAATAAGAAACATGCCAAGGGGTGAAATCTGGTCTGTTGGCTCAGACAGCAAAACGTCTTGGGCCCTGGTGAAGAGGCTTGTTTGTTAATTTTTCATTAACAATTAATTAACCTGATAGATTTAATTTAACTTAATTTATTTGAATGGAGTTAAATTTAACTTAGTTAACTTTAATTTAACTTCATAGATTTAATAGATAAATAAAAAATAATTGATTATTAACTTGATTTTCAAATTAGCCAGCTTTCAGAAACATCTTCAGAGAGTTCAGACAGTGGAGAGATTTCACTGGAGAAGATGCTGACATATTCTCCTTCACATCCACAAGGTTCTTTTATTACTTTTATAACTTTAAAAAAACTAATTAAATGAATGAAAATCTCTTCAGACATAATCACTAAAACCTCCCAAAAGTTTTCTGTCTATGAAATTGCACACATATATCTTCCCATCATAGGCATTGAGCAAACAAGCAAGGGCTGTAAAGGAGATTATAAAACAGTAATATAGGGGATTATAAAACAGTCTAAGGTCATATTTCATTTTTCCAGCAAACTTCTTTATTTCTCTATTCCTCCCAGCAAACCTAGCAAACCTCTGTATTTCTTATACAATGAATTTGTGTTTCATGCTAAAAACAAAAACAAAAACAAAAAAGTGAACTGATAATATTTGCTTTCCAAGATTTTTTCCATCAAAAGTATCAACTGTCTGACTTGGGCAGCTTTTCTTGGTTGTTTTCTTCTTTAAACAGGACAGACAGACAGACAGCTTGTGTGTGTGTGTGTGTGTGTGTGTGTGTGTACATGGGATTTTTTAAAAAATGACACTTCTGACAAGTTTGCTCTGGATCCCAGAAGGATATGGTTAATCTCTCTCTCTATCTCTCTCTATCTCTATCTATCTATCTATCTATTAGTGTGATAAATAACCAGAAGTTAAGAAATGAGTTAGCAAAATGTTTTGGTTTTTGTCTTCTTCAGTTGTCAAAAATAAAAGTGAGTTACATCCAAGGTGACAGTTTAGAGCACTCACTCTATTGTCAGACTTCTTAACTGTGTGCTAGTTCTTATCTTTTAGGTTTATCCTCTGTAAAATGTAGCTAGCTTCCTTGATTGTTTCTTTGCTATATCATTCTGTCTCAAAATACCTCTATCTATATAAGTATGGATATAGATGCTATACTCTATATTGGTGGCCAAGACTAGACCAGACGCTGACTGTGGCACAGATCATGAATTACTCATAACAAAAATAAGAGTAAGACTCAAGAAAAAAACAAAACCAGTGATCATACCAAAATATGATCTAAATAATATTCAACAGAATTTGCTGATAACATAACAAACAAATTTGCACTACTACGCATGATAGACTGAGAACCGGAGGAACTATGGTCTGAAGCCAGGGACCTAATAAAAGAAGAATGCAGACAGACACTTTCAATAAACAAAAAGAAAGAGAAAAAAACATGGATGACAGGAAAAACACTACAAACAATAAAGAAAAGAAGAGAAGAAAAACAAAAGGGAGAGATAGGAACAAACTAAGAATTATGAATCCAACAGTGCAATGGCTTGTGCGGAAAGATAAATAAATTACTACAATGACCAATGCAGAGAAATAGAAGACAACAACAAAAAGGGAAGAACAAGAGATCTACTTCACAAGATCTAGGAAATCAAAGGAAAATTCAAAACAAGGACTGGGACATCTATGACAATAAAAATAACATAATTCAAAACCAGGAAGGTATAAAAAGACATTGGATACAATACACAGTGGAATTATATAAAAGAGATGACAAAATGAAGGAAGGACACATGGAGTGAAAAGCCATATGAAGATGAAACCCAAATCCTAAAAAGTGAGGTGGAAACTGCAATAAGAGAAATAGCGAAAAACAAATCACCAGGAAGAGATGATATTCCAATTGAACTGCTGCAATCCACATTGACAGAATCAGCTCTAGTACTAATCAACATATGTCAACAGATATGGAATACAAAACAATGGCCAACATATTGGAAGTGATAAATATACATCCCCATCCACAAAAAGGGAGACACAAGAGACTGCAGCAACTATAGGACCATAGCAGCAATCTTCCACACAAGCAAAATCATGCTCAAAATTCTGCAACATAGATTCCAACGATACATTGTTGTAACATGCCCGGATTCTTTGTGATTGGGTGGGCTATAAATAAATAAATTATTATTATTATTATTATTATTAAATGGAAAGAGAGATCCCAGAGGTCCAAGCAGGATTCAGGAAAGAAAGAGGCACTAGGGATCACATTGCAAACATACGATGGCTGATGGACCACACCAGGGAATTCCAAAAGAAAATCAGCATGTGCTTTATAGACTACAGCAAAGTCTCTGACTGCATAGACCATGAAAGGCTATGGAATGCCCTTAAAGACATGGGAGTGCCAACACATCTGATAGTCCTGATGAAGAATCTGTACTCAGGACAAGAGGCTACTGTCAGAACAAAACATGGAGAAACAGAATGGTTTCCAATTGGCAAAGGAATCAGACAAGGCTGCAGCCTTTCACCCTATATGTTCAACTTGTATGCAGAACATACACCCTATATGTTCAACTTGTATGCAGAACATATAAGAAAAGCAGGCTTGGACACCGAAGAAGGAGGAATAAAAATAGGAGGAAGGAATTTCAACAATCTAAGACAGGAGTAGGCAACCTTTCCCCTTTAAGGGCCAGGGGATTTCAGCTCCCAGAATCCCAGGAGCTATTGGCCAACATGGGACTATTGGCCAACATGACTGAGGCTTCTGGAAGCTGAAGTCCCTCGGCCCTTAAAGGGGAAATGTTGCCGACCCCTGATCTAAGATATGCAGATGACACCATAATACTAGCAGAAAACTTTACAGACCTCGAACACTTACTAAGGAACATCAAAGAAGAAAGTGCAAAGGCAGGCTTAATGCTGAACATAAAGAAAACAAAAATAATGACCACAGAGGACCTTCAAAATTTCAACCTAGACAATGAAGAAATTGATAAAGTAAAAGGATTCTCGTACCTAAGATCAAACATTGATAGAAATAGGGACTGCAGTCAGGAAATCAGAAGAAGACTAAGAATGAGGAAGGTGGCTATGAAAGAACTAGAAAAGATTCTAAAATGCAAAGATATACAACTCAGCACAAAAGTTAGAATTATACAAGCCATTATATTCCCTATTACCATGTATGGATGTGAGAGCTGGACAGTTAAGAAAGATGATGGGAATAAAATCAATTCCTTTGAGATGTGGTGCTGGAGAAGAGCACTGAAGACAGCCAAAAGGACAAACAAGTGGCTCCTAGAGCAGATCAAACTGGAAACTTCCCTGGCAGCCAAGATGACCAAACTGAGACTGTCGTACTTTGGACACATCATGAGAAGAGATGACTCTTTGGAAAAAAAAACAATAATGCTGGGGAAGGTGGAGGAAAGTAGGAAGAGAGGAAGGCCACATGCCAGATGGATGGATTCTATTAAGGAGGCTTGCAGGATTTAAGCAGAGCAATGGAGGACAGAGGGTCTTGGAGGTGTCTCATCCATAGGGTCGTCATGACTCAAGATCGACCTGAGGGCAGTTAACAACAAATAGATGCTATAGATAGAGATAGTGGCATCACTAGGGTTGGCATCACCCAGTGAGGTAATTCATGGTGTCACCTCCACTCCACTGACCCCCTTCCATAGCACACCATACAGAATCCTTAGTAATATTTTTTTGTACTAATGTTACTCATAAATTGTAATTCCTGTATATCAGTGAATGTAATGGTAATGGCTGTGACATAAGCAACCAGCAAAATTATAATTATACCTTAAAATAACAATATAAAATGCACAGCCAAAACATATTTACATGTACTTTGTTTCATGTATATAAAGTGAAACTTTGATAAGATGTGTGTATGTGTGTGTGTGTGTATATTAAATTCTGAATTTTTATAAAATTAATTTTTAAATTTATATTTAATTTTTTTTAATTTGGAGCCTCCCTTTTCTCCTCTCACTGAGCCGCACCCCACTCACACTATCAATTCAGTGCTTTAAAGATGCACAGGTGAACACCACAGCTTGATTTTGTCAAAAACAGATATTTGGGGAGCGTGCATGCCCCTGGATATAGATGTATAGATATTAATAGTTCTGTATCTCAGTACAAATTACAACATCTCTTTTATGTCCAACAAAGAGTCCTTCTACGGCTTTTGTGGACCTTTCAGAAGCTTTTGATTTAGTCAACTAGTAGCAAGGCTGGGATAAATTTGATCTCAGTAGAGCTCTGTATGGATTTGTATTTCAGTATAGCTATACATAGAGATATAGATCTATATCTATGTATCTATATATATATATATATAGAGAGAGAGAGAGAGAGAGAGAGAGAGAGAGAGATCAGTAAAGAGTAATATCCATATGCACAAGGAAATATATACAGTGATACATGGCTTCTACCTGCTTGGTAAAAGCCAGTAACTTTGAGCAGGGGAACAGATAAACTTAGCAACTAATGTGTTATGAGGTATGACCTTACAATGGGATCTTAATTCTGTTTTAAATGGAATATTAAAGAAAGGACTATAACCCCACAGGCTGCATGATTTGCAAAGAGCAAGCCATAGTATATTAGGCCTCCTGGGCGAAGTGACTAGTAAAAATAACAATATTCAGAACCTTTAGATGTTTGTGTTAGCTGAATGCAAAGCTTTGAACTGAATGCAAAGCTTTGAACTTTCTGTAAAGGTGGTGCTGGAGGCATACCACATAGCACACACATATGGCTGAATATAGGTTAATTCCATAAATAGATTTATAACTAGCCAAATTAGCCTGTAATCATATTCATTTATTTATTTATTTAGAACAAAGTTAAAACAAGATAAAGCTAAGAAAAAAACCAAATGATAAAGAGCTAAAGCGGACAGCCATTGGAAGAGTAGAGATGAGCTTCAGAGTTGATATAAAGGTAAAAAACCAAATGGCAATTTAACAAACTACAGTATTGAAACTCCATTCATTTAAAAAGTATAAAATAATTTAAAACATAACAATAAAGATAACGGTACACACACCACATCTAAAGATTCTCAAAAGACTACACAAACAATAAATCAACGGCTGGCTGTTTAAAGACTCCTTGCTGTTGAAAGGAGAGCAGAAAGGGAAGCAGATCCACCTCCCGTGAATGAGAACTTCACAGCCTGGGAGTAGCTACCAAGAAGGCTTTCTCGTGCCTCTTTATCAGATCTCATATCCCCACTATATTCAGAGCTTAGAAAACTGTGGTGCTCTTATTTACTACACTTCACAGAATTTGCCCCCCCACACACACACACACACACCCTTATGTTCGCTAGCACGGGATTATTTTTTGTCTTTGCATAACTACCCCAGCGTAGCTACTCTGCTGTTTTCATCCAAAGCACATCATGGGACTCAAAGATTTGCAGATTGTTATTATTGCTCAACATTAAAGTTCATCAGCAGATCTCAGTAGTGACTTGTATTTGGATTATTTACTTGCTTGCATGAAATACTAATCACTCATTTGCACATCTTCTCTTGGAACACTCTCTTGTGCATTTTAATGAGCTTATCACATGTAGGAGCTAAGCTCTTGCAAGGAAACTTAGTTTGACGTAGCAGCCCAGTTTTTCCAGCCTCAGACGGCTCATCTTTGTTGACAGTAATATTGTGCAGAACTCTGGGCAGAAACAAACATCCTACAGTACTCCAGAAGACACTGGCTGAAATGAAATCTCCTAGGAAGGCTTTTACAACAGGCTTTGATTGGGCAGTTGCCTTGGTTCCAACACAGAACTGTTTGTTGTTGTGCACCAAGTCATTTCCGACTTATGGTGACCCTAAAACAAACCTGTCACAGGGTTTTCTTGGCATGATTTGTTCAGAAGGGGTTTGCTCTTGACTTCCTTCAAGGCTGAAAGAGTGTGACTTGCCCAAAGTCATCCAGTGGGTTTTCTAGTTTGCCACTAAATTAAACTTGCCTATATCACTAACTTAAGCAAAGGTGAAGCACAAGTGACATTTGTAATTAGTTTCTGTGCTTCTTTTTCATTAAAGTTAGTATATATTGAATATTTATCACTTTTCTAGTATAGACAATTGCAAACCATCATCTCCTTCATCTTTTTCAGTCAACTTGAGATGATATGGAGTGTGTTTTGTTGTTGTTTGTCGCTAGAAAGTTATAAATTATTCAGTAAACAGGTGTAGTGAATGGGCTAGAAGGATGTATCATGTAAACAAAAATATAAGCCTACTGTCTCCTGAGATACTACATCCATCCACCCCGCCCCCAACAACAACATGATACACATGCATAAAAGGACCTTGATTAATGTGGAGGCTCTTCTAGAGCTGTGTTTCCCCAGCTTTGGTCTTTCAGATGTTTTGGACCTGAGCTTCCAGAATTCCTGATTGTTGGAGAAACTGGCTAGGGTTTCTGGGAGTTGAAGTCCAAAATATTTGGAGTACCAAAGTTTAGGAAACACTGTTCTAGAGTAACTTCCCCTAGCCAGGATAATCACTGTTTTGAATGGTTTGGATTATCACTCCCTTGCTCACTTGTCATTTTTTGGTGCCGTTTGCAGCAGACAGGAGATTTATGCTAAAACATTTGGCAAGCACAAGGTTTGAGAAGGTTGTTCTGCTTATCACTCAGAGGACCAAGCAATAGGTATGGTTTGCCAGTCTGCAACAGTCTAGCCATTGTCTGATAGCCATTCATCTCCAACTCCCTAAGATTCTCAGAATTTCCCCAGATGTTGATGTATAGGTTAATTCATCCTTGTATCTCACTGGTCAACCTTTAAAGGCTATGGATAATGCAGGATAGTTGCACTAATGTGTGGAAATAATTCTTTTTACCAAGAGTGCTCACAGAAACCTTTCTCAATGGCCTATCAACAAGCCCTCCAGGAATAGGAACTTCCATCACTAGGGAAGAGGCATTAAGCATCAGGTTCATTGGTCTACATCCAACATCTCATTAGCACACACCACATTAACTTCATATTAGTACAGGCACATCAGCTAGTAGGACATGACTTTCTTCTCCCCCACACCCACAGCCCTACAGTTCTCCACATCACTTGAAACACTGCTTGGGGAAATTTCTCAGTCCTCCAGAGCAGGTTTTGAAAGTATGAGGGTGAGCTAGGTGAGACTGAGGATTACCAGCAGTGGTTGGCAACTTCTATGTCAGTGGCACACTGAATCCATTTGAAGATTTAGCTCAGGGGTAGGCAACCTAAGGCCCGGGGGCCGGATGCGTCCTCCCAAGGCCTTTGGACCGGCCCCAGGCCGGTCCTGCCGCCGCCCCCTGCTGCCGCCACTGCCTGCCATGATGATATTAATTATTGTTGTTATTACTTATTCTTGGGTTTTCTTGGCAAAATCTCCACAGAGGTTTTGCCATGGCATTTCTGGGGCTGAGAGAGTGTGCATGCATATTTTTTAATTTATTTTTTATTTTATTTATTTATTTATTTATTTATGGTGCTTCAGCCTCCCAATTGTCTGAGGGACAGCAACCCGGCCCCCCGGCTCAAAAAGGTTGCCTACCCCTGATTTAGCTTGAACTTGCAAGGCGCTATCCAAGGTGCTGAACTACACAAGCTCCCCAGCATTGAATCATTGCCTTGGATAGCTCCTTTAAAGCTGTTAATGAAACCCAGAGTGAATTTACTATCCTACTAATGTGCCACAAGCACTCTTCAGAATTGACTTCCCACTAGAGATGTAGCTGTTAGCAGGGAAAAGTGAGGGCATTGCCCCCTCCATTCTACCCTCAGATTAAATTTTTCTTCATTTTCCAAATGTTTAGTATTGCAGAAAGTGAGACACTGAAAACTATTCACAGCTAGAACCTCTTTTATTTGCTGTGTTAGCATTCCTTAGTATCTTTGTCTGCCCCTTGGACTTTATCACACGGGAGGCTTACCGTCAGTAAATTGGTATTAAATCGTTCAAGATCATCCAAAATGTGCAATCAATATTTACACCCCTGCACGCTTCTCCTGTCAGTAAAGCGTCATGAAGGTATCCCTGCTTGCTTGTCCCATCAGTAAAGTGTACATGGAGCCACCATTTGGTAATAACAGAAGTGCTTGGATGCCTAAGCTTTCTAAATTCTCAACTGGAGTTTTAAGTTACTGCACTGCCAAAAATTTCAGGACTGAAGGAAACTTCAGGAAGGAACAGAATTCTTAGTTAGGGACAGTACCCTCATCCCCCCCCCATAGGTACAACCCCCTATTCTGTTTAGAATAGGGTTATTCTAAACAGATAGAAGCAGATCTGTTTAGAATAACTCTATTGGAATATTATTAGAATATTATTAGAATAACCCTAGTGGCATTGCAGCCCAGGGAATCACCCAGTACAGGGGGGCAGGGCTTTACAGGGTCAGGCCAAAAGGGCACACCCTCACTTTCCTGCCATGCACCACTTTACTTGTAAGTAAAGCAGCATGAGGCAGAGGTGGAGAGGCCACTCAGCCAGGTGTCATCCCTCTTCTGGGGTGTGACCCAGTGTGGTCTGTACCCCTGCTAGTGATGCCACAGGGTTCTAGATGTTCATTAGAAATGGGCAAGGAGCTCACCCCCAAAATCTGTTGAGCACTTTAAGTACTCCTAAACCCCTAAGGGCTTTTCTAAGCTTGTTTGTGCTTACTTAGAGAGCTTGATTTCCTCTCATCTTTCTTTGAAACAGGAAAAAAGTCACTTAAGAAATCAGTTTGGGGTAGTCATGTGGCCTATCTTCTTTCCTGGACTGAAGTAAGTAAAGATCCTGCCAGTGTGATGATACTGGCAGTGTTTTTCCCACTGGGAACCATTGGAATTGTAGTGGTTTCCCTCCTCAATCAATGAGGCAGACAGCCTTGAGAACTGAGGCTGCAGGCAGAATTTAGCTATAGCCCTACTTAGAGGAAAGAACCAGAGGTCTTTGCATTTTGGGATTCTAGGAGTCAGAAGACAAGTACCCCTTCTTAAAACTTGATCTCATTTCTAATTTTTCCCCAAAGTGACAGTAAAGCCATGCTCCCTCTGCTCTGCCCTGCCAGTACCAGTCAATGGAATACCAGTTTATGATTCTTGCAAAGAATTTGGCTGGCTTCCAGTGATTCCTACTGCATTAATTCATGTTTGGATCCAGAAAGAAACAAAAGCATATTGACTGGTACCAAAGCTGGGACAGCTTTGCCACCTTTAATAGCTTCTTGCTCTAAGCTTTGCCTTTGAGTATCAGACCTTTCTTAGATAGTGAAGCATGCATCTGGGCCCATGTCTCAACTATCTGTAGCATCTTGTGTATCTCAGATAGCTCAACCACTTTAAGAGCATCTGAGCCAAACATGACTGCTCAGCTTTGTTGCTAAAGATGCTGCCAGGTATGAGTAGAGAAACAAACTATATTCAGTGCATGTACTTGAAAGGACTTGAAAGTTGAGTCCATTTGTTTCTTGGAACCTCTGCTGCTTAGGATAAGCAATACAGCCTGTTTCAAAACCTTATCTATGTCCTGAACATCCTGTATTTCCTGGGAGATACTGAAATTCTCTGCCAATTGATTTTCTAATTTGCTGTCTCTCCACTATGTCCAGTAGCTTGTAGCAAAGTACAAGGGAGCAGATGAACCATTTTAGAAAAGCAGTAACTACTTTCACTCTTGAGATTGCCTCCTTCTGCCCCAAGCACTGTAAAAAGCTACTTGTATAGACTGATGCTGCTGCTGATCCCACCAGTCTATCATAGTTGTACAGTGTGATCACATGCCACTGGGATTTGAAGCATGCTACCCATTTATATTTTAGGGATCAAAAGAACTAAAACAATATAACCTCTGCCTACAACAAGAAACTTGGGCTATCTGTGCTTTCTAAAACACAAGCACATCCTTGGAATTAGATGTCCTGGAAAGCCGGAAGACGGGCTGATAGCCAAGGCAAGGGGAAGTCCCAAACAACGTCCTCATTACCAATCCAAAAGGGGCAGCCAGCAAAGAGTCAAACATGGTCCGTAAATCGAGAGTTTCAGAGAAGCCGACAGTAAAAGCAGTCCGAGATCCAAGAATGCAGGAGTCTGAGAATAGTCAGCGGTACGAAGGTCAAGGATACTGGGAGTCCAAGATAGTCAAGAGTCAAGGGTTTAAGGTGAGGAACAAGGAGAGCCAAGGACAGAGGTTTTCACCAGGAAGCTCAGATATCCCCTGGCACTGAGGCAGCATTTCCACGCTTGCTTAAATTCCCGAGCTGCCAAAGCTCAGCTGGGGCTGATCACCTTGATGACTTGGGCATTTTTCATAAAGGCTCCTCAAGCACCAGAGGCCCACCCCTTTGGCTCTTCACTGACTGAAGGTAGGCACAGTCCCCTGATCCTCCTCCATGTCCAATGGCTCTGTCGTCAGAAAGCTTGGCTGTGGAGTCTCATGAGAAGCCACAGGCTCTGCTGAAGGCTCTGCAGAGCTGCTTGGGAGCTGGAGCTCCTCCGCTGCAGACTCAGGACCCAGAGGAAGTTCTGACTCATCCTCCAAGTCCTCTGAGTCCTCACCCAGGCAGGGCATGACATTAGATACAATCACAAATTTATTTAATCCCAGGGTGGGGAAAGTGCAGAGGGCCAGATGTTGGACTGTGACTCCCAACATTCTGTATCATTAGCTATGCTGGTTAGGATTAATGGGAGTTGCAAACCAACAACATCTGGAGGGCTTCACTTTGCAAAATCCTATTTAGTTCAAAGCCTCCACCCTGTATTCTCGAGACCCATATTGAAGGTTTGCTGCTTTTGAATAAGAGGTGCCATCTAGTCTCGCATAATTTAGTAGTGCTCCCATTAAAAGTGGGCTGTTTGAACAGGCAATTCTCATGATCCTTCCAATTGGCTGTGCCCACTAGGGCTAGTGGAAGTTGCACTCCAATAACATCTGGAGGGTCACAGTTCCCCAACTCTGAATTCAAGCCACTTAAGCCATTGAGTTCCCAATCATTCTTATCTTGGCAAACCTTCTTCAAAAACACAAGGGCTAGTATTTTTATCCCCACTAAATGAAACTGTGTTTCTAAGGTACTTACACATTGCACAGTTATTACTCCATGCTGAAGTTTTTGGTGCATCCTGATCAAAGGTCTTGATGTAATCTTAGGTGATTTTTTATTAATTCTATTGATATAACAATGCATTCCACTGCTTTCCTAATATTTACAGCAGGAGAACTAGGCAGATTTTGTCTGTGCTATCAGAAGAGTTTTGGTCTAGAGTTTGTTACTATGGTTGTATATAGTCCACCCTAATTTCAAGAGAATGAGAGGGAAAATATGTGACAACATATAGCAACTGGATCCTTACACTTCTATATCCAAGCTGCAAAAGAGATAGTTAATGTTCTTTTAGCAAATAATCTCAGTAGATATTGCTTTATACCCTCTATTTATCATCAGTACAACCAAGAATGCAAGTATCTTTAGTAGCTTTTGAATGCTGACCTCATTTTTTAAAATAGCATAAAATATGGGAATGCTCATAGTCTTCTTAGTTCAATGGGCACTGGTAGCTTCTGTGTCAACAGGGAGGTGAACCTGTGCTGGGTTTTGGCCTCACTGTTAAAGGATCTATACAAGGTGCTGAACCTATTTGGAAAATAGGGTCCATGAGTCTCTTAAAGTTTGGACTAAATAAACCCAGACTAGATTCTCTGACCCGCTGGCATGGAAACCAAAAGCGGCCACTTGTTTAGAATGGACCTTCCAATTATCCTTCAGAGAAAACTGGTTCTTCTCACTTGGAGAAGTTCTGGGCACCACAGTTCAGAAAGATAGTTGACAATCTGGAATATATTCAGAGAAGGGTGATCAAAATGATCAAAGGTCTGAGTGGTGACATAACATCTGTCTAAATATCTGGAGGGATGTCTTATAGAAAATGGAGCAAACTTGTTTTCTGCTGCTACAGAGACTAGAACATGGAATTATTTAAAGAGAGGTTAGATGGGCACCTTTCAGGAATGCTTTAGCTGTTTATTCCTGTATGCCAGGGGATTGGACTAAATGTTCCTTATGGACCCTTTGTACTCTAAGATTCTATATGAGTTTATGATCCTGTGATTCTTTCTTCACCCCTTCACATGGTTAACAGTTGACGTTTAAAGTAATAACTTCTGCAGGATTTCATAGTCTCTTTGGAGCAGTTTCTCCTTCTCTCACTCAGGCTGCACTGCGTTTTATCTGTCATCCATGGTTTCTTCACTTTCCTTTTGTCTGTTGTAAGTGTCTTTATGCATTCTTCTTTTATTATGTCCCTGGCTTCAGACCAAAGCTCTTCCGATTAACAATCTATTATACTTAGTACTACAAATCTGTTCCTTATATTGTCAATGAATTTTGTGGAAATGTTGTTTAAATTGTCAGTCTCCAATGATCAGCTTGACATCCTGTGTTGGTGTGTTGTCAATTTCTTCCTGTACTCCTTCATAAAATCTATTAATTTCTCCTTCTCTACCTCAGTGTTTGGTGCATATACTTGAACTATGGTGATATTCATAGGTTTCCCGTGGAGCCTTATTCAGATGATTCGGTCTGATTTTGCATTGTATCCTCTGAATGCTTTTGCAACATCTTTTCTTAGTATAAAAAACACCCCATTTCTTCTTGTCTTTTCATTCCCTGAGTAGAACACTGTGTGGTTGTCTGATTCAAAGTGGCCCATTCCATTTTAACTCACTCACTCCCAGTTCATGCATTGCATTTCCATTTTCACTATGTCTAGCTTCCCTTGGTTCATACTTCTCATATTTCATATCCCTATTTTATGTGTGGTGTTGCTTCTGATGAGGTTTGTCTTTCTGAGAGTGTTTACTGCTTGCTTCATCATTTTGGCTGCCCTTAGCTGCTCTTGAAAGTGTCTTTTCCTTTAGTTTCTATCTATTTCTCTGTTAGTGCTCTTGTCCTGCCTGGGTGACATTATCAATGTCTCCTCATAGGGTTTTCTAGGTGGGGTTGCACAAGGAGGATCACCTACACCTTCCTGTGCATAGTGCTAACAAATGTTAGCTATGATGTCACTGCTGCTCTTCACTTTAGTGACACTCACTACTGCTGCTGCCCAGTAGTTGTTTCCCTATGTCATTCTCCCTCCCCCCATTATTGTTGAATTGATAGTTTCCCTACCCTTCTCTTCCCTCTTCATTCTTTTCCCTTCTCCCCTCATGTCCTTTTTAATTTTAGTCTCTCATCTGTCTTCTGTCCCTTGCTTGATTTTCCTTGCTTGTCCTCTCTGTTTTCTCCTGTCCTCCCTCTGGAAGGCGGGGGGGGGGGCTGAGATGGTCTGTGCTGGGGCTGAGATGGACTCTCATGGCTGGCTTTTCTCTTCCTCTTCCTCTTCCTCTTCCTCTTCCAGCTGTTTCTCCTCTTCTCCCTCTGGAAGGGGGGGGGGGGTAAATAGACTCACATGACTGGGAGGGGATTAGATGGAGTCTTTTTCCCACCTCTCCTTCCAGCTTCAGGAGAGCTTCAGTACTATTGTACTACTACTACTTTATTTCCCTGAGAAATATCCTGTATAGTATTATGAACATGGGTGGGGGAGTGTAAGGTTGCCTCCCCAAGGCAACAACAAATTCACTTGCAAAATATGCATAGCACTTCCATGTATTATTGAAAACATCAGTACAAAATAAGATGAAGTTTAAAAGGAGAAAATTAACCCAAGTATTGTGCCTTTTTCTCTGAATAAATTAATGGAAGTGTATTGATTAAAAATGCTGCACTCTCACAATTCTGGAAGTGTTTTAGGTTGAGTAATTGATTTTAATTTATGAAAAAGGTTCTTTTAGCACTTACAAGCAAGCTTACTATAGCTCACTTCCAGTGGAAATTTTTAAATGAAGTGTACAAGTTTGGAAAATCAGAAAAAGAGAGAGAGATTTAAGTTACACTGATCAATCCAACTGCATATTACATAGAATTCTCATCCCATTACCATCATGTAATTTATTTATATTAAATACTGTTATTTATACTGACATTTATTATCTCAGTAATATTTGATGTTGATGTATCTGCAGGTTATTGTGGCCTGAATGCAAATGCAATCTGTCTCTGGTTGAACAACAGCAGAGATTATTCTTCTAAACCTACATGTGTTAATCATCTCACCAATGTTGTGACCCAACACCTTGTTTGTGAATGGCCACAATTGAGTGTACTTTCTGCATCTTAATTCCATCTGCCCTTAGTCCAGGCCTGCACAACATAGAGCCTGGGGGCTACATGCAGCCCATCAAAGGATTTCTGGCAGCCTGCAAGGGTGTGGAATGACTTCAATGTTCCTCCACTGCTTGGCTTTCTCCTGAGGAATGAGACATGAGGAGGAGGAGGAGGAGGAGGAGGAGGAGGAGGAGGAGGAGGAGGAGGAGGAGGAGGAGGAGGAGGAGGGAGGGCAACAGTCACCTTGCAAGGCTCCTCTGCTGCTCAGCTTTCTCTGGAGGAGAAGACCAGGTAGCAGAGGAGGAGGATGGGCAAATGCTTGTTGAGCAAGGCTCCTCCACCACTCGGCTTTCTCCTGAGGAGGAGGACAGGCAGCAGAGTAGGAGGAGGACAGGCAAATACTTGCAATACAAGGTTCCTCCACTGTTTGACATTCTCTTGAGAATGAGGATGGGTGAATACTCACAGTGCTTCATCACTGCTCAGCTTTTTCCTGAGGAAAAGACCATGTGGTGGAGGAGAAGGACGACAAGTAAACACTCGCCCCTCAGGGTTCTTCCACTGCCCAGTTTTCTCCTGAGTAGAAGGCCAGTCAGTGGAGGAGGAGGAGGAGGAAGAGGAGGAGGAGGAGAATGGGCAAATGCTTACCCTGCAAGGCTCCTCCACTGTCCAGCTTTCTCCTGATGAAAGGGCCAGAGGAGAAAGAGGATGGATTTAATATTAATAATATTTAATATACAGTATTTAATATAAATAGTTAATAATTAATATAAATAACAATTAATATAGTTAGTTAATTAATATTTAAATAAAACCTATATGCGGTCCAAAGAAGTTTAGCCTATTTTAATTTTGGCCCCTTCCTACTGCCAAGTTGTGCAGGTCTGCCTTAGTGTTTTCAATCTCCCCTCAAGCATTATACATGAATCTGCTAAATGACAACAACAAATAATGTATTTGATGAAGTGGACCATGTCTATTAAAGTCTAGACTATATGAGCTTCAGAAAGTCTGGAAAGAGCTACAGACCCCTTTTTAAACATCCCAGATTTAGCAGGGTTGCACCCACCTCTTTTCAAAACCTTCCAGCCATTTCCTGTTCTGGGGGAAGGGGAACTACCTTAGACCTGAAACAATACCACAATAGTTTTTAAGTGACCAATTACATCCCTTGGAGAACTTGGGGGTTAAAATGCCCATTATTAGGCTGAAAAATTCAGGATGGGAGTCTGGAAAACTGAAGAGAAGGCTTTGGTAGGCTAGGGACTACACAGTTCTGAATTCTGCCCTAAGAAATGTGTTTGTCTTTGAGGTGCGACAAGATTCTTTGTTTGTAGAGAGATCTTATAGCACCTTTGAAACTGAAATAAAGAAGTTGGCAGCATGAGCTTTCATAGACTTTAGTCTACTTCCTTAGAAGTATATGCATCTGAGGAAGTAGATTGAAGTCTACTAAAACTCATGCTGCCAGCTTCTTTATTTCAGTTAGTCTCAAGGGTGCTACAAGATCTCTCTACATACTGATTCTACAGGCTAACATGGCTATATCTCAAGATTCTTTGTTGTTCTTATGCAACAGCACAACATTCTGAAAATTGTTAACATGTAATGAAAATGTCTGAATTGCTTTGCTAGTTCCCATCTTTTGGTCCACACCAAAATCATTGGTTGATTGAAATCTTCCATCTTTTCCTTTCTGGTTAAAAAATATAAAATATAGGAAAGCACACAAATGTCCTTACAAATGTACATATAATCACAAGAAAGTCCAGTACAATTAGTGAAGTACTTCTGTCTCTCCACTCCACAATCTGGGATTGGGAGGAGTGAATTCCAACTGTGTTTGGAACTCATAAATACCTCTACAAAGAACATGGACATTCGCTCTGTAACATTTAAAACAACAAAAAGGTGACCTAGGACGTTATCACACGGGGGAAATCTGTTGGTTAATCCACACAAATCCCAAACAAAAACTGAATTTGCGCCACACGATTTCACACGACGTCGCACAGAAACTGGTCAGAAACTTGACAGAAACTGGTATTATCCGAGATCTTTTTAATTTAGAGGAAATGCATTTGCGAAATTACAGTAATTTCACATTTACTGTAATGTGAAAAGCAAATACGCACGGACAATTCTCTTTTAAAACCTGGAGGAGGGCCAAGAGGAGGAGGAGGAGGGGCCTCCAGGGAGGGAGAGTCCCGGGCTCCTGCCATGCAGGGAAGGGAAGGGAAGGGAAGGGAAGGGAAGGCAAGGCAAGGCAAGGCAAGGCAAGGCAAGGCAAGGCAAGGCAATGAGAGGGAAGTTTGGGATGGAGGAGAAGTTTGGCATTTGGGATGGAGGGAAAAGGAGGGGAAAGAAAGCTTCCCTCGCAGCAGCTGTGGGTGGATGTGGGTGCAAGTGTGGGGTGTGCTTGTGGAGCAACTTGGAGCTCCATCTCATCATGAAGTTCTGCCCTGCAGGTCCTACAAAGGGGAAAGGCTTATTGGGGGGGCATGGGAGCTACCTCCAGTTTCCCCCTCTCCTGGGCATCATCCAAGGCTCTGGCTCTCCCCAGGGAACACCCAGCCCTTCCTTCCTTCCTTCCTTCCTTCCTTCCTTCCTTCCTTCCTTCCTTCCCTTTCCTCCTCCTCCTCCTCCTCCTCCTTCCCTGCCAACTCTGCCTATGATCCTACCCTCCTTGCTCATCTCCCCAGCAGCTGACAGCCTCCAATGCCAGGAAAGAAGGGAGAGAAAAGGGAGGCTGAGCCATCTCAATCCCTCCCTTGCCTCGGCTTGCCTTGCCTTTCCAGCCTCCTCCTCCTCCTCTGCTCTCTTGAGAGGTCCTAACCCCAACGGAAGGTGGTTAGGACCTGTGCAGGAGGACATGACCCCAAATGTAGGACAGTCTGACATTTCTTCCTGGGAAATGCAGGACCCGCCCTGGAAAAAGGAGGAGTCATGTACGGTTTCTTTTCACTTGTGTATGAAAGTTAAAAACGTCTTTTTTCACTTTTAACTTAATTCTGTTATTACTGTAATTGTGTGAAAAGCTTTTGCTTTCTTTTCGGGATGCTTCAATTCCACTTTATTATCTCTTTAACAACGAAACTGGCCCACGTGTGATAACGTCCCTACAGACTTATGACTTCAACAATGTCCCTTTTGTTTCCCTGCATGATATTTTTGACCATCTCTGCCTGATGAATAAGCAAGCGAGCTTCAAAAATGAGCATGATGTTGTGGGGCTGGGGGTGGCCTAATAAATTGGCCTAATTGGCCTAATAACAGTATCATCAACATGTATTTTGGATACAGAAGAGATGAATGAGTAACATTTCATAGATGATACCCCAAGCGCAGAAAGATGAGAGAGTGAGTCATACAGCCTTTATCAATTTTTTCTTTGTCACATGCAAAATCATTCTCAAAAGAATCAATAATGTAAGCTGGACAGTGTATTTGATCTTTTGATCTCAAACACCAGGAGTGAAATCTAATTTCAGACATATTATTTGTTGTATTTTAAATAGTTAACCCCACCTTGCAATCAATAATCAGCAACATAAGAATCTGTTACGTTCATTGTGAGACTTGCTAGAAGACAAGTTAAAAAATATGGAAGCTGGAACATGGAATCATCAGCTCTAAGGCTGATCTCAATTAAGAATTTTGTTTTATTAAAGTAAATTGTATATATAATTTATTTATTGCATTTTATACCACTTTTTATTTTATTTTTTTTATTTTAAAAAGTGGTTTGCAATAGAAGTATTTATTTGGAAGAGAGGAAAGATGAGTCCTGTTACCCCTAGCTATATGGCGGGGGTGGGGAGGAGAGAAAGGTGGGAGTATCAACCTATGAAATAAGGAAGCAACAAGTCAGACAAGACAAATAGGAAATATTCCAGGAAATCTAAACTAGCTGTCTATATTTCTGTGTCCTCCAGTGGGACACAGTGGAAGGTATAGTTGTGGAAGTATAGTTTTCACTTTCTTCACCTCCTGCAACAAAGCCAATCCTTTCATCCATTAAATGGGAATAGCAATATCCTTTGTTGCTTGGATATTGTTGGTGGGGTCTCTATGATTATTCCTCTGAAAGGTCATTTTCCAATTATTAAAGTATTTATTTAATATCAGTGTGACTTTTCTTCAAAACAAAAGCATAACCAGAGGGAGGAGGAGCCTGCCTTCAAAAAATATCCTTCCCACCATATTCCATCTTAAGGAAAGACTGAAACAATATGTAGGCATCTAACATCTCCAATTGTTTTTCTCCTGTTTGGTTTGTAACATCTTGCCTGATGAAGAATCCCATGGAGCTTTGAAAGCTTGCAACAAGTATATTGTGCATTTTGGTTGGCCAATAAAGGTATCACTGATGGATTTTTGTTTGAATTTGCCAAATGGCCAACACAGCTACCCCTGAATGTTTTCAGAATCATGTCTGTTCTTAGTTATCATACCTTGCAAAACATTTTAATTAAATTGTTATTGGGAGTCCACTTTGTAATTCTGATGGTTCATGTGTAGAAGCTTTGTTGTAACATACATGACCACAATCCTGTTGTGTCTGATGCATGTATAAGTTCCTCTACAGGAGCATTTGGGCAGTTTTTATCATGTGCAATGGACACATTCAGTTCAGAGTTCTCAAAATGGAGTTATATAATGGATGGATGGATGGTTGTCATGGTGCATAGCCATACATTATGCATGGTTGTGCCCTGCACACAAATGCAGATGGCTGCACACATGATGGTTGTACACTGATATGCAGTGCACATTGGGTTTAGAAATGTCACAATTCATTAATAAAGCAGTGTTGTACAACTGCTGCAGAATTCCATGAGTTACCGCATTTTCCATCTCATTAGTGTAGAATCTCATCCATTATATCTTAGCATTAATCAGTATAGTTTCCAATCTGAAGCCATGTTCTTAATTCAACTGTTTGTCTCCACTGGGTGTTCAAAAGCTGGGACTAAGTAGATGCTAAAGAAATACAACTGTTTCTTTAAAGGTGTCCCAATACTTCACAACATCTAAAGCCTGAAGACAGTTACATGCTGTAAGAGAAGCACATAAAGTATGTTATTAACCTTTCCTACTGGATGTTGAGTAGACTGGACTTCAAGTAATTATGCCCTTTCCCTGATAATCATTCCTTGCCCAAATAATCAATTCTGTAACAATCAATGGTCAGAAACGCATATAATAAAATGCTTAATGCAAGTTGTCAATATGCCTACAAAATCACATTCATTTCTGTGGAGAATGCCAAATGCCATTAAGGCATTTTGGTTGAGAAATATATTAAACAATTTCACAGAAATTCAGGGCCAGACAGTTCAAAATCTGCCATCAAGTTTTGTGACAATTGTCCTGTTTCCCAGTAGTTCTTCAGGATTCCAAAAACACCTACTTTTCTTCTGTAACTATGATGAATGGACCATCTGAGTCATTTCCCCTTGAACAGAAGCCAAACTTTTGCATACTACCAGAGCATGAACACTTCCACCTTCTTCTCAGAGTTAATGAAAGCAACTTCGAAGGTCAGTGTGTGCAAGCCCCTCCTGATACTCTTTTCCATGTCCCTATCTTGCTCACTTTGATTTATTCTTCCCCTCTCTCTGGTAAGATATGTAAACTCCAATTACAGAAACAATTTACAATCAAGCGCAAAAGATAGAGTAGCTCTGTTTCAGAGAAAATGCACTTGTGTTTCCCATTCTCACCCATTAAGGTAATACCCAAGGCTTGTCTGATGGGTCCTTCACTCTACATTAAAAACCAGTTTGTAAACTGGTTTAAAATGGGGTCATTCACACTTAGCTGGGCTTTTCCAACCAAGAATCAAAGTGAGGTCATGTCAAATAACCCTTAACCCGGGTTTTCCAGGATCGCATTTTTCCCCATGTCTTTTCAAAAGCACCGGGTGTTATTGGGGTACTGCCAATGGGAACTTGCTCCCAATCCCATTCGGGGCATCCTAGAGGGAGTGGTATAATGGGCAAAGGGTGGGCAGAGGGGCAGAACATACCCATCCTATCCTGTAAGTCTAGCTTTGGTGGCAAGCGCCATTTTGGTGTTCACACCTAGTTGCCGGCTCTGTGAGTAGATTCAAATTTCCCACTATTGGGCCCTTTAAACAACCTCTCAGCTGTTTTCCTTTTCTGCTCTGGTTTCCACAACAATACGTTGCCAGATGCTCCGATCTCACCAAAGCCAGAGAAGGGGGTTCTTTTGGGGACATCTGTATTTTTTAAAATATATTTTTTGATAGACTGTGTGAAACTTTGCATTTCCATGGCTTCTGCATGGGGTTACTCAGTCTCTGGAACCATCCTCCCCCTGCGGCTACCATATTGCGGGTATTCTTATGCCAGCCTGTGAGTTTAAGACAGTGTGATTCCTCCCCCACCCAAGGCAAACCTATGGCTGGCGGGTTTTGTGAAAGTTTTCTTTGGTCACATCCTCCATTTTTGTTGAAGGTCCTCCATTTTTAGCAGGCATGGATTTATATCTCTATGTGTGTTTTTAGCTTTCGTTTGTTCATGCCCTCCATTTTTCTTAATGTCCTCCTTTTTGAGCAGGACTAAAAGGCATGGGTTTACATTTCTAGGAGTGTCTTTAGCTCAGGGTGACCAGACATGTCCTCCTTTTCCAAGTCCTGTCCTCCATTTCTGACTGCTGTCCAGGAGGAATGCCACAATGTCCTCCATTTTGAGCAGGACTAAGAAGCATGGATTTATATTTCTATGAGTGTTTGTAGCTTTTCTTTTGCATGTCCTCCATTTTTCTTGAAATGTCCTACATTTTGCAGTGCCTCGTCTCCTTTTCGGCAGCTAGTCTGTCTTTCCTTCCTTCTGGCAGGGAAGAAGAAGAAGAGAGAAAACTTTGTGCTTTTCCTTTTGCAAAGGAAAACTGCGTCAGGAGAGAAGAGAGAGAGGGAGAACTGGCGTTTGGGAAAGGAAAAAGAGAGAGGGAGCGATTGTTGTTATTTCTTGTTGTGTACCTTCAAGTTGTTTCCAACTTATAGCAACCCTAAGGCAAACCTACTACAGGGTTTTCTAGTCATGTTTCTTCTGAGGGGTTTTACCATGGCCATCTTCTGAGACTGAGAGAGTGTGACTAGCCCAAGGTCACCCACTAGGTTTATATGGATGATCTGGGATTCAAACACTAGTCTCCAGAGTCCCAGTCCAACATTCAAATAACTGCACCACACTGGCTTGGAAGAATTGCTCCCTCTTTATTCCCTTCAGCAGCCCAGGCTCTACTTGAAAGTAAAGACTGGGAAGCCAAGGAAGAAGAGGAGGGAGGAAGGATCGCTCCTTCTTTATTCCCTTCAGCCGGCTCTACTTAAAAGAAAAAACTGGGAGGAGGAAGAGGAGGAGGGAAGAATTGTTCCCTCTTCATTCCCTTCATTCACAGGAAGTCATTTTCCCAGGATAATGACTCTTTAAACCCCTGATTTTCACCCTGATTTTCCCCATGTGATAAAGTCATATGACAATGGAAGTGGTGTGCACATCATTTGATTGACAGAACAAAAAGATAAAACCAAAAATGATCGAATGCGATCGGTATGGAGGATCCATTTTGAATCGGTGCTTCAGTCAGTGTGAACTTCAACAGGGTTAAATTGCACCTGAGAGTTTTGATTGGGGTAAACACCGTGTGAACTTCGATTCGGAATCGCAACATCGATTCCGCTCATATCTCCTCGCTACAAAAATTCTAGTGTGAATGGGGCCTGAGTCAGATAACTGAAAAGACATTGGGTATCAGCATGTAAGGAGGAAGCTGCCACAAGCCAGCTGAGAGATGCTTTGTTTTCTAAATACCGCCATCTAGACTCCTGTAGCACCTTTGTTGCTCTTTCTTCTCCTGCTTGCTGAAAATAGTGCAGTGCAGTGGGCAGAGAGTTTGACATGACTTGGAAGATCCAGGTTCCAATCACTGCTGAACCATGAAATTCACTGGCTAATCTCTCTCTCTCTCTCTCTCTCTCACACACACACACACACACACACACACACACACAACCTGACCTACCTCACAAGGTTGTATGAGGATAACCTGAGCCGTGGGTATCCTAGAACACATTTGAGGAAATATAAAGAGAACTATAAGCGAATGATCAAATTGATACCATTTCAGATGAAATCCAGCAACAACAGACAGAGGTAGGCTCTCAGTTGTGGGGTCACACTGAGGCAGCTAAAGACACCCCTTGGGGCCCTGACACAGCAGAATGCCAGCCTTCAACTTTATTTCCCATACACTACTGTCCTTGGCTTGAAAAATTCCAAAAGTCAAACCTTGACTTTGCTATTTTATATAAAGGACACCAATGTACAATGTACATTGTACATTGACATCATTGTACATAATGGGACTTGAGCATTCATGGATTTAGGTATCCGAAGAGGGGGGTCTTGGGACCAACCCCCATCAGATACCAAGGACCCACTGTATACTAATCATGAACTTTTCTGACTGCATATTTCTGTTGTTGTGCACCTCTTTTCCTTCTAGTTCCTCACATTCCCCCTCACCTGCTCCCCTTATTCCTCCTTTTCAGAGGAAAAGGAAAAGGAAGCATATGAAACCCCTCAAAGCCATGCATTTGTGGGAGAGGGTAAGCTTTACTAAAGATAAACAGCAGTAGTTGTGGGGACCCTCCCAGAGGGAGGTCTGTAGTTTCCTCCTCCAGGCAGTGCACCATAGACAGACCATCCCATTACCTTGTGGCAATAACATAGTCCATAGCACAACCTGCAGATTCATCCACAATCCCCCTCAGCATGTCAAGACTTTTTCCAACACTGCCCGTTTTTGCCAGACAATGATTGACAACAGCATGAAAAATTTCCACACAATGGGGAATGGGCCACATAGGAACCGTCTTTTTGTACCATTAGTATGAAAATACCACACATCACAGCTGCCATGTAGGAAATTCACCCAGTGCAGGACACTTTGTGTACCACCACCACAACCCAACATTAGGGATGCTTAGATAGTAACTGCAGAATGTGCCTTTTCTATGGCAATGCTTCATTGTGTAATGATCTTGCCTAGTGCCTTTATTCTTAAGTTAGAGAATGGGAGGTGCGTGAGTGGAACAGTTTGCCTTGGGAACACAAAGCACAAATCCTCACTCAATTCCTGTGCGCACCATTAGACCTTGCCTGAATCCAGCCACATTGCTCTCTGGAGGCCCACAAGTACACAGGTCCCCTAGAAGCAGAGCTTGGAAGTAATACATTACAAATAATGGTGTTCTCTGTGGTGTGTTACATTTGACATTACTTGGCCTGACTGAAGCCAACAATGGGGGAGATTTTTTGGACACCAAGTCAAGACATGGCTTTCTATTAAAGCCTTTGGGTCCTAATGCACGTTTAGTCAGATGCATGGTTTGAGGGTTGTGTTGAGTGGTTTGTTTGGTTGGCTTTTGCTCTTTTAGCCTTTTGAATTGTTGAATGCTTTATTATGTTTTTAATTTGTTTAAATTATTCATTTATTTTAATCCGAAATTGTTTAAATTGTTCATATTGTTTTATTCATTTGACTGCATCTACACTGCAATTCGATACCGCTTTAACTGACATGGCTCCATGCTATAGAATTCTGTGCTTTGTAGTTTCATGAAATATTTAGTCTTCTCTGTCAGAGAGCTCTGGGGCCACAACAAGCTACAGATCCCAGGATTCCACAGGATGGAGTCATGGCAGTTAAGATAATGTCAAACTGCATTGTGGCAGCTGCCTTTGTCGTCTTGAGATCTAACAATAAAAAGGAGGTATATATATATATATATGTATCAACAATTGTTATTATATGTTCCTCACCAGGAATAGCCCCTGCTGCGAAGGAGATTCAGATAGGGTAACGTATCAGTTCATGTCTCTAAGCTGGTCTCAGCTCAGTTGTGAGGGGAAGAAATGCGGATGAGCTCTCAAATGAACTACATCCACTTTTTTTTACCCCCAGAGCTTAGAGGAACCATATCTTCATGGTTTGATTTGCTTCCCCATCCTCCCCTCCCTCCTCCACCAGTAAGCAACAAGACCAGGGGTCCCTCCCAGAGCTTGACAGATACCACCCTCAGGAGGTTTAGGGATGGAGTTCAAAGGCAAATGAATAGCCCTCTGCACCTCACCCAAAAGACTTAAGAGCATGCAAGCTGCAGTTATATGCATGTAAGTACTGACACAACCCTAGCCACTGAAGGGTGATGTCACTGTTATCATTTTTTGTAACAAGTAATTTATATTTAGGGATACAGTGTCTCAAGTGCTTAAGACGCTGACTCTGTTCATTGCAAGATCAGCAGGTTGACAGTTCGAGGACCGGGTGCTGCATGATGGGGTAAGCTCCTGTCACTAGTCCCAGCTTCTGCCAACCTAGCAGTTTAAAAGCATGCAAATGCAAGTAGATAAATAGGTTCCACTTCTCAGTGAGAAGGTAAACAGCGTTCTGTGCAATCATGCTCACCACATGATCACAGAGTAGTCTCTGACAACGCTGGCTCTTCAGCTTAGTAATGGAGATGAGCACCGCCCCCTATGGTCGGAAACAACTTGACAACCTTTATCTAATTTATATATTAGTCCTAAATATTGCTTTGGACAGTCATCTTGGAGAGTTTTGAGCCATTTTTAATATTCTGTGTATTTTTAAATATATATAAATATAGTAAATAATGCGTTGCTAACATGTTATTAAACATTTACCCTTTCAGTGATATGTAATGTGTGATGGCAATGAGCCACTTTTAACATGTAAGAAATAAATTGTTTTTTTTAAAAAAATTCCCAATTTACAAGGAGCACACAATGTAGATAGAGCAGCAGAATTTCTAACATCCCATCTCTTCCAATCCTAAAAACTTCTCCAAGACCTTGTTTATAGGTACCTGGCAAAGACTTGTTTTCTTTTATAGGCACAGACCTGGTTCATGTTGCTTTTGTGCTCTTTTATGATGGCTAAGTGCCTGATGCTCATGTTTCTCATTTAGATTTGCACTGATATTTTCATGGTTTTATGTTTTGGCAGTTACTTCAAAGTCTTCAGTCCAAAAGCAAGGTAAACTTTTTATTTCTGAAATGAGCAGCAGCAGCAGCAGCAGCAGCATCTGCTTTAGCATCCAAGTACTCATGCAAAATAAATAAATAAATACCAACTTTTCCCTTGGTAATAGCTTCTCATGTTACTTGGTTTATCTAGCATACAATTAGGTGTAAAGGAAATGTCCTAGGAAGAAGCAAAGAATTTCCAATATTAAATATAGCCAGGTTTTATGCAGGCACTGCCATTACAACACACATGAAACTGAAATGTTTGTGCAAACTCTCACTTGGTCAAATGCACTATTCAATGAAGAAATTTGTGAAGCCTCAACAAACTGTTTGGTTAACCTATCAATCTCTGAGATTCTCTCCATTTCATATTAGTGGTCAGAAATTCCTTCTGATTCTCTCCATCCCATTTTACTTTGGTGCTGGTAGAGAAAAGACAAGAAGCCTTCATTCATTTATCTGTTTTGTTCATTTATGCTAGTGATGTGAATTATAAAGTTCTCCTAATGTTTTTGGAGTGCAAACCCCACCATCATAGCAAATAGTGAATAATGCTGGGAGCTGCAGTTCAATATCTGAAGGACTGTATAATACCCATCCCTTATGCACTATACCATGATAAATCCATTATATTTTCCTTAGTTTTTAAAACTCTTAAAACCAAACCAATTTCTATTGTAAGCAATTAGAGAGAGAGAGAGAGACTATGTAGCAGCAGAGTCAGGGAGTTATATACTAGAAAAGCATTAACTATTTCTGCCATGCAGTGATTGCAAATGAACAATAATCTGCAAGGACTTTGAACTTCCAGAGGTGAATGAATGGGAAAATAAACAGATTACTGCCTTCTTCTCCTAGTTACCAGCCAATTTCATCCAGAACCCACCATAAACAAAGTTGTTTCAGGATTATCATTTGTGCCATATAACACACGGGAGTGAAAGATTACAAACCACAGAGATACATCCCACACCCAGAACAGACTTTTTATTTGTTCACACCTTAACATAAGTTCATCAGAAGGTCACAGCAAGGATATAAACTTCAAGAGGCTGCAGAGTTCAAGCGCATCTGGATTTCTATAGGGAAAACTGATGGGTTGAACAGACAGATCAGGGCTGTAGCAATCGCACGCCACAGCCCCGATCCAGTGCTTTGCCACTCTAAAAAGAGCTGGCAAGTGCTGCTCCTTTTTAGTGGCAAAAATCCACCCTTGCCACTGCTATGGTGGCTTTTTGGTGTTCTTTTGGTGCACTGTGTGACGGCTCCCGCTGTGTGGAAGGGCATGCAGTGTGAGGACAATGTGGGGACAGAGTCGGAGCGGCCAGTGTGTGGTCGCCATGCCCCCAGGCCAGCCTAGAGTGCCGGTCTGTTCAGCCCCTGAGTCTCTTGCCTGGGTTGCTAGAGGCAGGTATCATGGTAGGCTCATGTAAAATTGTAATCTTGAACCTTACTGTACAGTGGGCCCTTGGTATCTGCTGGGATTTGGTTCCAAGACACACACACACACACACACACATCAATACATATATATATATATATAGAATATTTTCAAGCCATGGATATGGAGGGTCAATTGTACTCTGAAAGCATCATTTGAGGCCTCCCTATGACCATTGTCTTCAAGAGAAGAGTGGTGATAAAGAAAAGAGCTCTTTCAATTGTCAATCTACCTCCCATCTATGAAAGCAGGTTAAGACATTTCATTACTCCCAGGCATTTGATGGGATGAGACTGGCCGGTTTTAAAATATCAATTGTTTCTGTAATTTGTCTGGGAGGGGGATGTATTGCTTTTATAGCATACTAAGAAATTTGCTCTAAATTGCCCTGGGTTGACAATTCTGTTTATAATTTCAACCAAACAAAAGTCCGAGTAGTAGCACCTACAATCATTACAATTTGTTTCAAACCAAGATATATGCTAAGTGTGCTGATCAGTTCCAAACTGGCAAGAAAATGTTTGGGTTGTCAATGTAAATGTAAACATCTAGTTTGGTCAAAAGTAATTTATAATTTCAAATCAAAGGATATAGAAAGTTGAAACGTCAAACAACAGGAACCTTGAGTAGATGGAAGGTGAAATTCAAAAACTTATCATGGAATGGGAGACATGACTGAATGAATGGGAAGAAACAGTTTCACTACTTCAGAAGTTGTCTGAATTAGTAATTGCTCTCAATAGGACCAGAGCAAGCCTAGGTTCAGATGGGACCAGTGACAATCCTTAGTTAAGTTGCATTTGTGTATTTCATTTCAACTCAATTTCTTATGCCCTGGCTTTTATTTTAATAAATATCTTAGGTCTTAGAAATCAGATGCCCTGCAGCCCCAAGAAGCCCCCACCCATCAATATGGACAGTGGCCATACAGTGATGGCTTCAGAGAACTGTGCCCCCCCCCCAAAATTCCCAAGCTTTGCAGGTAAGAAGACTATTGTCATGTATGTGATCTGAGGAATACAATTCCTTGACTGAACACTGAACATTAAGACAAGTAACAACCTGTAGAGGAAGGGAGAAGGACTAAATGCCAACACTACATTGACCTGCTCGACGCAGAACAATTCAGGATATAAATGCAATAAATAAAAGTACATAAAGTAAGAATGTTGATTTGTTATCTCCATGTCAGCTGCTTCGGTCATGCATTCAGTTTAGTAAACTGAAACTGTCAAATGATCACCTAAGATCTATCACCAGGCAAGGAAAGATTAACTACATTTTTATGCTTTCAGTAGAAAATTAACTTGCTAGACCAAATTCTTCTGATCATTTTGTAATATAATACTTCTGACTCAATGAAAGCATAGGGAAAGTCGTTTTGTGTGTTCAAGTCATTTCTGACTTATTGCTATCCTAAGGCAAACCTGTCACATTGTTTTCTTGGCAAGATTTGGTCAGAGTGGGTTTGCTCTGAGGCTGAGTATGTGTGACATGCCCAAAGTCACCCAAATGGGATTCCATAGCCAAGCATAGATTCAAACCCTGGTTTCCTGGACTCTAACAGTCAGACCAATACACCATGCTAGCACTCTCATTTCAGTATGCTACCAGTATAAGTATTGGGATTCATTAATTCATTAATTATTAAAAATAAATTATGTTTTAATTATGCAAATGTCTCACTGTTTCTGACCTTATTTGTTGTAAGTCATACTTGCAGATGCTGTGATAATTCCTAAACTTCTGAGATTGTAAAATATTTAGTTTCTATCTGCCAATCTAAAAAAGCTGCAGAAGTGCAGATAAAGGTTCAGAAAAGTCCTTACAAAAGTGTCTGAGGAAGAATTTGAAGAAGTTGCTCTGGTGATCCAAGATGCAGAATTTGTCAGCTGATGGATATTTGTATCAAAAGAGCTACACAAACTTAACATATTGGTATCAGTGTGGGCAACAGAATTACACGAACGAGAGGACTAAGCTACATCTTACAGCTGGCTCCTAGACTTCTTTTACACTCATGCATTAAGGGTACAGCAGAGCTGGAGAGACTGTACCCCTCTAGATCTTGCTGGAATATTCCCATCACCACAACACAGGCAATGGTGGATGAGGCTGATGCAAACTGGAGTTCAAGAAGATCCAGAGGATCATAAATTCCCAGCCTTGGTGTACATCTAAAATGGAAAGTGTGAATGTGACATACATATGAGTTTTGTTTAAGCACTGAAGCCTTCATGCAATCAGAATCATCCTTTGAGAGAGGATAAAAATATGAGAACCACCATGTTGGATCAGACAAAACTTATCTAACCCAGCATTCAGTTTACAGTGGCCAATCACTTGTCCAGAGAAATCTGGCAGCAGCAGATGACATGCAGCTGTATCACCATCTCATGTTCCTCAGAAATTGCTATTCAGAGGTATACTGTTTCTAATATCGGGGGGGGGGGGTATATATCCATCCAGCCAAATGGCCATCACTGCAGCTTGTACTGAATTCCAGAGATTAATTATGTGGGATGTAAAGAAGCACTTCTAACTTCCTGAATGACCCCAAATTCTAGTAATATATGAGGAACAGAAATCCTCTCTCCATCCACTTTCTCTCGTCATCATGCAGAGCAGGGCACAATCATTTGTCTTGCCTCCTCTATCTTATCCACCTTTTGCCATTCACATGCATGACTGAGGCTTTGAATTGCACAGGAAATCTACAAAGAGCAAGCTTCCCGCTCCAAATCCTTGCTCTTCAATTCATGAAGGGTGGCAGGTCCAGATGACAGGAATAGGATGGAGAATGCAGTGCCAGCAAACACATCCCTGCTCTCCTCTCATCATGTGAGGGCTAGGACCTGCATGGGGTTATTTTCGCCAGCATATTTATCAGGCAGATACACTCATATGATCAAGCTTTGATTGACCACACTTCCTCTTAAATTCTTGGGTCATTGTGCTGCTGGAAACTCATATTAGCGCAGTGCTATGAGTGCATTGGCCCTTTATCACCACTGACTGCCATTATGTTGATTCAAGTGAGGATGATGCTTTTTGTAGTATAAATATGTGTGCCATATGATCTGGGCATGAAAGAGAAAATATTGGGCAAATCCCAGGAAATCAAAAGCAGCAATGTGCCATTTATGAAGAGAATAACTGTTATCTATCTACAGGTGCGAGGTCTTCTGACTAACTCTTGCATGCCAAAATTGAAGCCCCAATTTTGAGAGTCGTCCATTAAAAGAAACACTCTCCCGGTGTTGTAAGAATGTACTTTTTTCTCCCCCCAAGTTAACTGGCATTTGGCTGGAGACAAGTACTGTTTTTACTCCTACTCTTAAACATTTGTACTGGCGCTTGTGGCCTAATTAGTCAGCAGTCTATCAACAGTTTGTAAATACTGGAACGGAACAATATTTCATTTGAGAGAGAAAGAATGCAAGCTCAACTTAAATACACACAATTTAAATATGCACAGGAGTACATTGTCCACACAATAAGACCTAATCCTTGTTCTTGAAGAAGTGTATGAATAGGTTTGTTGTACCATGAAAAAAAAAAGCAAAATAATATCAAAGGCTTATTTGTCAGTCTTTCTGTGTACAATGAACTAGACCTTTGTTCTGAATGTGCGATGTAAATATCACTTATGCAAACTACAAGACTGTTGTAGGTCATGCTTTAAAAGCTGGGTTTCTTTTATTTCCCAGTTAATTCCTCAGATCTCTGAGATACTTGAAAACAAATACCTGAAATTTAGCATGCTTTCTGATGTGTAAACATTTTTTATTTCATAAAAAAAAAATTATGGCCATTTCTGTATACATTTATCATTCTCTTAGAAAGCACAAATGGCATGGGATCGATGGACTTGCACCAGGCGCACCTCTGATTTAAAAACACGGTCCAGCAAATAAAAAAAGAATTCCCATCATAAGGCATTTTCTATTTGCTTCATAAATGCATACATTGAACTTAATACTACAAATAGGCAATCTGCATTCTTCACACAAGATCCTTCCAGCAAGACAAATTCAGTTCTCACTTAGAATATTACAGATTTAACCAGCCTTCTAAAAAATTCACCCCAAAAGAAGAGGCTAATGAGTACCTACACACAGATTATTTTTGGACTACAAAGCCCAGAATTCTCCAGCCAACTGAGCCAGTGGGAGGCTGGGAGTTATAATCCAGAAAAATATCTCCCCCAACCTCTGGCATTTGCAGAGTTCCTCAATGGTGACTCCATTCATTTCAATGGAAGGCTGACATATGTACATATAAGAGTGTGAATATAGAATTCCTTCCCTGTTGCAAATTTAAAAAAATGTTTTTTTGGGTAAGGGAGCTCCATATGTGAGGGAGACACACTTGTAAAAAAAAAAATCATTAGTCTGGGGATGTAGACATTCTCCAGAGAAAACTCATTGTTTCAACATCAAGCTCAAACTCATTTAACTTTCTCTGGATTTGTACCTTATAGCCTTAAAATTATCTGTTCCAGCATCACAAGGAAGCAGATTTGAAAGATTGCCCTTTCTGTTTTAAGGAACATTTCAAGAGAAATCAGGGACTGGGGTAAAATGGTTTTCTTACATGAAGAGACTGTTAGGGACCATGACAGCATGATCGGATAATAAATTCTAATTAAACAGCTGAATTCCACGACAGCGAGAAACTCTTTTGAGGCTAGTATGCCAAGCTTAAACTGGCCAATCTGTCCTGGGAAACTGTCATGGAATCACATGAATCGCCAACTACAAGACGTCATTGGAGAGAACTGCGACGTAGGCAGCTTGCCTCAAGTGGAAAGTAAAACTTCTCTATATCTGATTTTCTTCAGTTGGAAAACAGTGAACATTCAAAATCAGATAATTTAGATTTTAGTTGGGGAAATTACACAGATACTGGTTTTTGATATTTACACATAATTACACTGTAATGCAAAAAGCTTTAAAAAAATTAAAAGGTGGTTATCACATTCTAAAAGCCAATGCAAGGGAGGAAATAAATATCATTACAGTACCCTGATCCATTTATAAATACATTGTGGTATCTTTACAATAGAATTACAGTGGCTTCAGAGGCTCATTTTTGGTAAATCTGGAAAAGTTATTTTCACACTACAAATCCTATGCTGGCTCAAGAATTCTGGGAATTGTAGTCCAAAAACTACAAGTTCTGTGTATGCACAATTATACAAGGGATGGTCTGCTTCTGCGCACTTCAGAAATAGATTACGACCCTGTGTAGAAATATGCACTTCTAACACAAAAGTTATCCTTCTGGCTAGAAAAGTTGTTCTTTTTCTACATATATTTTCTTTTAAAAAACAACCCTGTAAATTTTGTAATGTTTTTAATACAAATAATTGTTTTTAGTACAAATATGTAAACATTTGAATCAGGTTCTCCAACCAATAAAACTATGTCAAAGTTGTACATAAGTACACTTTGATGGTAATAAACTCTTTGCCCCTATCTTTTAGTATTATGTTTAGCAGCTTTATTAAAATTGAAGAAGACTTCCAAATGAATATTTCAAACCTAAAAGGCACAGCCGAGATTGGAAGTCTGCTTTTATAGTGCTAGTGAAGTCAGAAATAAAAGTAATTCCTTGTGTTCCAAAAAATAGTGGCATTTTTAGGAAGAGGGCTAAGCATCGACATAAACAACTTCACTTAAAATAAGGAAAATCCAGCAACAAACATTAGTCATGTGTGTGTCTGTCTACCATCATTACCCACCACAAACTACCGTGCTTAGTTATTTTATTATTTTTATGAAAATACTGTTATCACGTTCAAGCTTTCTCTGCCTTGGCACTCTCCAGATCTAGTGAACTAAAACTCCCATCAGCCGACAACCAGCACTTCCCAGCTGATAGGGATGATAAGACATATAGTCCAACACCTACAGAGGATGCCATGGAGAGGAAGACTGTTTTCCCTCCTTCCCCATACTTTAATAATTATCTTCAGAATATTGCCTTATATGATGAATAAATTATTTGCAGGAAGGAAAAGAAATATCATGAAAAAAATAATCACTTTTTCTTGTGCTGCTGGGTCAATAGACAGAAGAATGATGATTCCTTTATACCCATTTTGTCTTTATGCACAACATTCATTCTAGGATAAATCAAAAGAGAATTTGATACATGAAACCTGAAACTGGGAGAAGGAAACCCGACATTTCTATGGCTACTTGAAAACAACAACTACAAAGTGTCCTTGTGCATGGAAAGGGTTTTCTTGTGCAGGACAGCCAGCACAAATGAAAATGTTAAAAATCAGTGTAAATCAGGTAAAGTAAAACAAAGTATACCACGTTATCTATTTACAACCATGGGTAGGGGCAATACAATAGCATTGAACATACATCAAAGGAAAGACAGAGCACCGTATCATGCCCTTTCGAGAATCTAATTCCTCTTCAGCATTACAAGTAAGAAAACAGCTGGTCCTTGTGACAGATTCTATGCTGATTTGGATGTTCTTTTTAAAATATCTCTTTCTTTCAGTTTATGGCAAAATAGGTGATACAGCTTTTTAACAATACTGCATAAAAAGACAACACAAACATGAAATTTAAAAGAAAATCACAGAGAGGGAGTACAAGAAAACACTGTCTATTGTCAAGCTTGTTATCAGTTTGTATACCCCAAAATCCAACCGCGCATTGGGAATCTTTGTATTTAATACTATCATGTTTTATACTTGATGAGACGGCTCCAGTGGTCCATTGGGGGGGTGTTGTTGTTTTTCTAGTTTTCACACATACATTGCATTTTCAAGACAGCTCTGAAGCAGTTGTAAAGCTGATCTCTCCTATAAAAGTTAAAGAGGAAAAGATCTCAAAGATGCAATACTGTTGTTTTTGGATGACTTCAGGGACATTGGGGGGGATAGAAAGAAAGTGTTTCTGAAATACAGTATATGACTTTTACTTTCCCCTTCCCCACCCCAATTGGTTCCTTTCAGTTCATCAAACTTATAAGTGTACAGAAGCACTTACAAGTAAAAGCTTTCAATCCATCACTGAGTAGAGACATATCCACTTGGGGTCTGAGGGTTGTGCACTAAAGTTTTAATCATTTCACCTCACCTGAAGTCTTTGAAGAGTCCATGCTCAGTAAGCAAATGAGATGCCACCCATTTCCAAAATCCAACCACAGCTGAATATCTCGAAGACACCCGGCCTTGGCAACAAAAACAGGAGTCCATTCCTCCTCACCCAACCCTTTTTCGGTCTAACCTGCAGAGAATCTTTTTGAAGGACCTCCTGAAGTCATGGTTGAAGATGGTGTAGATGACAGGGTTCAGGGAACTGTTGCAATAACCAAACCAGAAGAAGAACTTGAAGAGGGTGTCAGGCACAGGGCAGCTTTTACAAAGAGCAGTCAACGTGTAGGTAAAGAAGAAAGGGAACCAACAGACCACAAAAACCCCAATCACTACCGCAAGGACAAAGGTGAAGCGTTTCTCTCGGTTCTGCCTGCCCTTCCATCTGGAAGCTTTGGCGTTGCGCTCCTCCTCTGCTCTACTGGGCAAGTTGTCCCCAGGCTTAATCTGGCTTAGTTTGGTTTTGCCCTTGCCTCGTGATGGCTTCTGCTTCCTGGGCTCATGATTCTCATTGTGCTCTGAGGAGGAAGTGTCCTCCAGGTCTATGCCATTGACCTCTTCCCTTTCCTGGTTTCCTCCTGCCACCGCCACCTTCTCCCCATTCAGCCTGGTCATCGCAGGCATGTCCTCCTTGTCGGCCAGGCCGTTCTGCCTCCTTTCAGTGCCTTCTCCTCTCTTGCCGGGTGGGACACGAGTTCTCCTCTTTGCAATCTGGTAGATACGGACATAGACCAGGACCATAATAAGGCAAGGAGCAAAAAAAGAGCCAATGCTGGAAGAGATGATGTACCACGTCTCCTTGTTGATGCTGCAGCTGAGCGCCTTCTTTGCTGCTCTCGACTCTGCTTCCTCGGGAGGCGAACTCTCCGGCTCGCCCTGCTTCATGATGGAGATGAGCGGCGGGAAGGAGATGACGGCCGAGATGACCCAGACGAGGAAGATGATGCTTTTGATGCGCCGCGGGGTGCGCTTGAGGTTGTACTCGATGGCTTGGGTGATGGACCAGTAGCGGTCCAGGCTGATGGCGCAGAGGTGGACGATGGAAGAGGTGCAGAAGAGCACGTCCAAGGCCAGGTAGATCTCGCACCAGACTTTGCCAAAATGCCACTGGCCCATCACCTCGTTGGCCAAGGAGAAAGGGATGACCAGGGTGGCCACCAAGATGTCGGCCGAGGCCAAGGAGACCAGGAAGAGGTTCTGGGGGGCCTTGAGGGCCCGGCTGGTGAAGATGGCGATGATGACCAAGACGTTGCCGAAGATGGTGACCAGCATGAGGAGGCTGGCCAAGGAGATGAGGGCCATGGTGGTGGGGAGAGGGTAAGGGAGGCTCTCTCTCTGCCCAGCCTGGCTCCCATTCAGGCTCCTGTTCAGGCTCCCGTTCAGGCCCTCCATGGGCTCCAGGGGGGCCGGCCCTTCCAAGGGGGAGAGGGAAGAAAAATACCCGCTCTTGGCCAACGGGGGGCCCAGGTTCAACATCCACCGAGGCTCCGGAAGGATGGAGGATAGCGGAGGAAGAAAGAAAGAAAGAAAGAAAGAAGGAGAGAGGGAGGGAGGGAGCAGGAAGTCTCCCAGGGAGTTCCCTCTCAGCCTCCTCTCCCCATCCTCCCAGAGCCACCTCAGCCTCAGGGGATGCCTCTCCCACACCTCCCTCTTGGACAGGTAAGGCTTCCTCCGACTTCCCGGCGGGAAAACGCCTCCTCAGAAGCCCCAGGAGCTCAAGGGAAGAGGGCTGGGGGTGCCTCCTCCTCTCCTACCCTCCGCCTTGCCTCCTTTTCTTCTTCCTCCTCCTCCTCCTCCTCCTCCTCTTCTCTTCTTCCTTGCCAGCAGCGTTGCTTCCTCAGCTCTCTCCTCGCTTGCCTTTATAAGCTTTAGAAGCAGGAGAAGCGCGTCAGCGCCACGTGGGGATGGGCTCTCCTCGCTTGCTTCTCTTCTCTTGCTTCTGCTTCTGCTTTCCCTCCATCCGACCCTTTCCCTGCCTCTCCTTCCAAGCCACCCCCCCCCCCAGGACCCACCTCTTGTCTCTGGCACACTGTATCCACACTGTAAAAATGATCCGGTTTGAGGGCGCTTCCATTCTCCTGGCTCCAGGGTCTGGCATTCTGGGAATGGGAGTTGGTTGGGGCTCCAGAGCGGAGCTCCGCTCCGCTCTGGAGCCCCAACCAACTCCCATTCCCAGAATGCCAGACCCTGGAGCCAGGGCAGGAAAAAGCGCTCTCAAACCGGATCATTTTTACAGTGTGGATTCAGCTCCTCCTCAGCTCACCTTACTTCTCTTTGACCTTTGCAGACTGCCAGAAATAGTGCAAATTGAGTCCACTTTAACTGCCCTGACTCAGTGCTAGGGAATCATGGGAACGGTAGTTTATTGTGTCACCAGAGCCCTCTGACAGAGAAGGCTCAATGTCTCAGAAAAAAATACAATTCCCACGATTCCCTAGCACTGAGCCAGGGCAGTTAAAGTGGACTCAATTTGCGCTATTTCTAGCAGTTTGGGTCCTATGCAGAACATATTATAAGAAAAGCAGGCTTGGACACAGAAGAAGGAGGAGTGAAAATAGGAGGAAGGAATATCAATAGTCTAAGATATGTAGATGACACCATAGTACTAGCAGAAAACCTCACAGACCTGGAACACCTACTAAGGAAAATTCAAAGAAGAAAGTGTAAAGACAGGCATAGGCCCTTATCACATGGGGTCTGAAGCAGAGCTAATCCAAAGGGCATCCACAGCTAATACATATTATTCCCCCGTGTTTACACATGACGCTGCCCCAGAACACGGAGCTAATCCGTATTGTTCCCCCGTGTCTACACACGACGCTGCCCCAGAACACGGAGCTAATCCGTATTGTTCCCCGTGTCTACACACGACGCTGCCCCAGAACTCGGCAGAATACGGAGCTAATCCGTCAGGAGCAGGGAGATTTTGACATTCGGTTTGTAGAGGATGTACCTAGGGAGCCTTCGCATTCATTGCGAATTGGTGGGCAAGGCGAATTGGTGGGCAGGGCGAAAATCCCAGCGAGGGGAAGCGATTGCCTTGGCAAAAGGCAAACCGGATTGGAAAGAAGAGGAGGAGAGGAAGAGGGAAGAGGGAAGAGGGAGGCGATCTCTCTCTCTCCATGGGCTGCCTTCCCTTCTCCAGTCCTCCAGCCCTCCTCCTCCCCGGTTCCCATGGCTGCCTTTCCTCCCGGCTTTTTGTGACGGGAGAGAAGGGAGCCTTGGTATTAATTGCGAAATGGCCAAAAGGGCGATTTCGCTACGGAACCGAATTTATTTCTACTTCTGTTTTTCTTCGCTTTTTCTTTGCTTCATGGCCAGCGTTTGATAAGGTCCTTAATGTTGAACATAAAGAAAACAAAAATAATGACCACCGAGGACCTTTACAAGTTCAACCTAGACAATGAAGAAATAGAAATAGTCAATTCCCATACCTGGGATCAAGCATTGATGGAAATGGGGACTGCAGTCAGGAAATCAAAAGAAGACTAAGAATGGGGAGGGTGGCTATGAAAGGACTAGAAAAGATTCTAAAATGCAAAGATATACAACTCAGCACAAAAGTTAGAATCATACAAGCCATTGTATTTCCTAATAGCATATATGGATATGAGAGCTGAACAGTTAAGAAAGATGATAGGAAGAAAACCAATTCATTTGAGAGAATGTGGTGCTGGAGAAGAGTGCTGAGGATTCTATAGGAAAAAGGACAGACAAATGGGTCCTAGAGCAGATCAAACCAGAAACCTCTCTGGAAGCTAAGATGACCAAACTCAGGCTGTCGTACTTTGGACGCACAATGAGGAGAGAAGACTTTTTGGAAAGACAATAATGCTGGGAAAGATGGAGGGAAGTAGGAAGAGAGGAAGGCCACATGCTAGATAGATGATTCTATTAAGGAGGTCACTATGGGTATGAAGGGGTTGCAGGAATTAAGCAGAGCAGTGGAGGACAGAGGGTCTTGGAGGTGTCTCATCCATAGGGTTGCCATGAGTCAAGATCGACTCAAGGGCAGTTAACAACAACAAATTCCTCAAGCCATCATTCTGCTGGGCAATGAATAATGATGAATAAAAGTGGTAGAATGCAAGGATATAGCCGTGTTCATCTGTAGAATCAGATCTTGTGTCACCTTTGAGACTAAAGCTGAAAGAAAGAAAGAAGTTGGCAGCATGAGCTTTCTTAGACTTCAGTCTACTTCCCCAGATGACTATATGAATCTGAGGAAGTAGACTTTTGTCTAGGAAAGCTCATGCTGCCAACTTCTTTCTTTCTTTCAGCTTTAGTCTCAAAGATGCTACAAGAGTTCTCTACATAATGAGGAAGAAGGGAATAGTAAGGAGTGTGGTGGTGGTGGTGGTTGTTTCCGACTCCTGGCAAGCCATAAGGAGAACCTGTCCTGGGGCTTTCTTGGCAGGTTTCTTCAGAAAGGGTTTGCCCTGGCCATCCTCTAAGGCTGAGAGGGTGTGACTTATCCAGTAGGTGTCCCCTTGGCTCACAGAGAGCCAAACTCTGGTCCTCCAGAGTTGCAGGCTGACACTCAAGCCACTAGGCCACACTGGCTCTCAGGATGCACATCCCTCCATGGATATTGGAAACATTTCTCAAATGCCACTGTGGGCAATGCAAGGACAGCATCGCCATTTCCAGGCGACCCATATATGTTGGGGGAGCCTTACAGGTAGTAGCCTGGAAATGGCTGTGTTGTACTTGCATTGCTCACAGTGGCATTTGAGAGGTGTTTGCAATATCAATGTGCCTGTTCACATGGAAATACCTGAATCCAAGTAGCGCATGTTTAAATCCCATTCGTTTTAATGGTGCTTGGTTTTTTTTTCCATGTTTTTCATTATGTTTAAAACAGCATTGTTGTATATACCAGGGAGTGATCCTATATTCCTGTTTGTAGACTAACAAGTCATAGTGGTAGTAGTAGTGACGATGACACTGATCATTAAAAAAAAAAACTCACCTACTAAATATCAGTAGGACTTAAATGTGCTTTTCCTAACTACTCTGCTCTCCTGCTTCATTGCCGAGCACCAAGATAAGCCTTTTCTAGAATCATAAGAGTTGGAAGAGACCACAAGGGCCATCCAGTCCAACCCTCTGCCATGCAGGAACTCACAATCAAAGCATCCCCAACAGATGGCCATTCAGCCTCTGCTTAAAGACCTCCAAGGAAGGAGACTCCACCACTCTCCGAGGGAGTGTGTTCCACTGTCAAACAGCCCTTACTGTCAGGAAGTTCCTCCTAATGTTGAAGTGGAATCTCTTTTCCTGTAGCTCACATCCATTGTTCTGTGTCCTATTTTCTCTGGAGCAGCAGAAAACAAGCTTGCCCCATTCTCAATATGACACCCCTTCAAATAGTTAAACAGGGCTATCATATCACCTCTTAACAGTTTTCTGTTTGGATCTCTTCCCTGCCACTGGAGGGAAAATTGGGCATTAAGATTTGCAGGAGCTTCTCCTGAGTTCACTAGACTTACTTTGGAGAAGAGATCCTGTTTTCCCAATCCCAGGATTCCAGTATTTGCACATGAGAGTCAGCTTGACAGAATAGATTAGATATGGAGCACTCATCAGGGCTGTTCTGTGTACACATCTCATTGCATGGTGACATTACACACTATAGATAAGAGTTAATGCAGGGGTAGAAAAGAACCTCCAGATGTTGCTGGATTGCAACTCCCATCAGATCCAACCAGCATAAGTCAATAGGGAAGGAGCAGTTTGTTCTTGTGTGCCTTCAAGTCATTTCTGTTTTATGTAAATGAACTTACAGAAAGCAAACCTGTCACGAAGTTTTCTGTGGGCTTCCAGATGTGGCTGGACTGCGTTTCCTATGCTCCTTCCCTATTGACTTATGTTGGCTGGATCTGATGGGAGTTGCAGTCCAGCAACATCTGGAGGTTCTTTTCTACCCTTGCATTAACTCTTATCCAGTGGATTTCCATGGCCAAATGGGGATTCGAACCCTGGACTCCAGAGTTTTAGGGCCTTTGCAGACTGCTAGAAATAGTGCAAATTGAGTCCACTTTAACTGTCCTAGCTCAGTGCTAGGGAATCATGGGAATCGTATTTTTTTTCTGAGACATTGAGCCTTCTCTGTCAGAGAGCTCTGGTGCCACAATAAACTACAGTTCCCATGATTCCCTAGCACTGAGCCAGGACAGTTAAAGTGGACTCAATTTGCACTATTTCTGGCAGTCTGCAAAGGCCCTTAGTCCAATGCTCAAACCACTACATCATGTACTTCTGGATTAATGAATAGATTATTGTGCCCTATCATTATTCTGTTGAGGAGGGAATTAAATTAAACAGTGCATAGATTAATTATCCCATTCTGATGTTGTTGTTCATTACATTACATAAAAACTTATATAAACCAGATGAGAAATACCTGGCTTGACAACAGCACATGTGGGAAAGATTTAGAGGTCTTAATAGATCACAAGGCAAGCCAAAGTGGTGTAGTGGTTTGAGCATTGGACTACAGCTCAGGAGACCAGGATTCAAATCCCCACTCAACCATGGAAATCCATTGGGTGACCTTGGTCAAGTCACACTCTTTGACTCAGAGGGAGGCAAAAGCAGACCCCTCTGAACAAATCTTTCCAAGAAATCCCTGTGACAGGTTTGCATGACGGTCGCCATAAGTCAGAAGAGACATGAAGGCACGCAACAGCAGCAATAGACCACAAGCTAAACATGAGTCAACAGTGTGATGCAGCAGGTTTTTAAAAAGCCAATGCAGTTATAGAACATAGCAACAGGATTATAATGACCCGATCAAGGGAAGCAATTTGTTGTTTGTTCTTGTTAACTGCCCTTCAGTGAATTTCAACTCATGGTGACCCTGTGGATGAGACATCTCTAAGATTTTCTGGCCTTTTCAGGTCCTGCAGGTTCAGGCCCATGCCCTCCCTGATCAAGTCATCTTCCTCTCTTTCTTCTGCCTTCTACCTTTTACAGCATCATTGCTTTTTCTAATGATTCCTGCCTTTGTATCATGTGGCCAAAGTACGACAGTCTCAGTTTATTCTTTCTGGGTTCCAGGAAGAGTTCAGGCCTGATCTGTTCAAGGGCCATTTGTTTGACTTCTCAGCTGTCCACAGCATCCTCAGCAGTCTTCTCCAGCACAAGGCAAGGCAGTCTTCTCAAAAGAGTTGATTTTCTTTCTCAGTTTTCTTCACTGTCCAGCTCTCACTTCCATACATTGTGATGGGGAATACAATCGCTTGAACTGTTCTCACTTTTGTGTTCAGAGTTATATCTTCTCACTTTAGGATCTTGTCCAATTCTTTCATAGCTGTCTTTGCCATTCGTAGTCTTCTGATTTCTTGACTGCAGAATCGGTTCTAGTCAGTATTTAATCCAAGGTATGGGAACTCTTTGACTAGTTCTATTTTCTTATCTAGGATGAATTTTTGTAGCTCTTCTATGGTCATTATTTTTGTTTTCTTAATGTTCAGCATTAAGCCTACCATGGCACTTTCCTCCTTAACCTTCTTCAGTAATTATTCCAAGTCCTTGTTGGTTTTGCTAGTAGTATTGTATCATCTGCATATCTTAGCTTGTTAATATTAGGCAGCCCTGGTAGTGGAGTGGTTAAAAACTGGTACTCCAAGGTTGTGAGTTTGATCCTAGGAACTCCAAGATTGACTCAGCCTTCCATCCTTTCATAGGTCAGTAAAATGAGTACCCAGCTTGTTGGGGGCGATTAGCTTACAGACTGTAAACCGCTTAGAGAGTGCGGGTTCACTGATAAGTGGTATAGAAATGTACATGCTGTTGCTATAGAAATGTGCATGCTAATGTTCCATCCCCTGATCTTCACTCCTCCTGCCTCTGACTCTACATTTGCTATGCAAACAATATTTTCTGCATACATGTTGAATAAACAGGGCAGTGATGGCGAACCTTTTAGGGGCTAAAGGCCTTCTGGTACCGGGTGTTACCCGGTGCCAGGAGTGGGACTTCCACCCTCTGGGGGCAGGACTTCCAGGGTGGGACTTCATCCCTCTGGCCTCCCAGGCCTTTAGCTGCCTCTCCAGAGACAGCTGAGGCCTGGGGGTGAGGGGAAAGAAGAGGAACAGGTGCACACCTCTTCCTCCTCCTCCCCCCACACCGTTCCCAGCCTTCAGCTGCCTACAGAGAGAGAGGTTCAGGAAAGAGGAGGAACAGGTGCACCTCTTCCTCCTCCTTCCCACCCTCCACATGCTGGCATGCATGTCATAGATTTGCCATTACAGAAATAGGGTAATAGTATACAGCCTTGCCTGACCCTTTGCCAATTGGGAACCATGTTTCTCCATATTCTGTTCTAAAAAGCAGCCTCTTATCCTGAGTGCAGGTTATGCATCAAGATGATCAGATATTGTGGCATTCCCATTCTGCTAAGGGCAAGTCAAAGCTTTTCATGATCTAAGCAGTCAAAGGCTTTGCTATAATCAATAAAGTACATGCAAATTTTCTTCTGGAATTCCAATGTATATTTGCAATGTGATCCCTAGTGCTTTTTCCTTTCCTAAATCCAGCTTGCATCTCTGGGATTTCCTACTCCATATATGGTTGAAGTCTTTGTTGCAGAATTTTGAGCATGACTTTGCTAGCATGGGAAATCAGTGCTATGGTTCTGTATTTACTGCAATATTTTGTGGTTTCACATAGGCCTCATTTAGAAAACTGTATACAAATTTGGGCTACAAAGTTCAAGAAGGACATAGCCATGCTGGATCATGTCCAGAGAAGGTTGATAAAGATGGTAAAAGGTCTGGAAACCAAGCATGTGAGGAACAACTCAGGGAACTGGGGTGGTTGGCCTGAGAACAGAGGACTGAGATAGTCATCTGTAAGTATCTAAGGGGATAGCACATAGGAGATGGAACAAGCTTGCTTTTTTGCTCTTCCAAAGGATAGGTCCCAAATCAATGGATCCAATTTGCAAGAGAGGAAATCCCACCTAAACATTAGGAAGAACATCCTGGCAGTAAATGCTGTTCAACTGTGGAGTGGAGTGCCAGAGGACAGTGGACAATTTCATTTTTGAGGTGTAAGAGAGGTTGAGTGATATCTCTCAGGAGTGCTTTTGCTATATATTGCTGTATGGGTACCTTTCAATTCTGTAATTCTATGATTTGCTATGTGTACAATGTTCCAACAAGAAGACTGAGTGCATTCCCAAGTTCCCTAGAACATACGCACATGCACTCACCTGCTTTGTGGACTTATACTTCTAGGAAGTCCCAATCTTTTTCATAGAATGTACTCCCAAATAAATATGACAAGGATTCCAGCCTGAAAGATCAAACCTGTTCTTGCCTGCTCAGAAATAAATCCCACTGAGCTCAGCTACAGTTTTGTGTGTGTTATGTGCCTTCAAGTCATTTCCGACTTATAGCAACCCTAAGGCAAATTTGTCATGGGGTTTTCTTGGCAAGATTTGCTCAGAGGAGCTTTGCCATTGCCTTCCCCTGAGGCTAAGAGAATGTGACTTGCCCAAGGTCACCCAGTGGGTTTCATGGCCAAGCCAGGACTCAAAACCTGGTCCTCAGTAATTAATTGCACCCTAAAACTCCTGTGTTATTAGTTCTGTTATCCCAGCCACCCCATACAAATTCAGATTCTTAAATTCTCAGGCACTCTTTTACTCAGACTCAACAAATTTCACTTAAAATTTGCAGGAGCATGAGAACTTTTAAAAAAAATATTAAGCTGATGTAAAAATGTTGCTAGTATTGAGAAATTAAGCACTTGGTTTTGTATAGATTTAGATTATTGCCTTTAGCTGTAACAATTAAAGCATGCAAACAGGAGGCTATTCATCAGGCATTTAATTATTAAACTTCAGATACTTAGAGAAAAGCTAGGAATGCCAAGGTCTCCATTCATGCAATGTTTGGAATTTATGTCCACAGTTCAAGGCCTCTTAATATTAATGATATTTGAGCAATCTTAACTTTCCCTAAATTGTACCTAAGAGTTTTACTGTCATTAAGCACTATATGGCTAAGTGGTGGGTTTTCCCATTATATGACTGTAGCAGTAAAGCCTTCCTTACATGTCAACTGTTTAAACTGAAGAGAATACGTCAAGGCTAGGCCCTGGATAATTTAATGACCCAATCTGTGCATTGTGTCCCATCTCCTAATTCTGGGTTTAGGACTAATTTATGCCTCTTACTTATTGACATGCTGACGCAATCAGATGCTAGGGCCTGATTTCCCATTAGTGACCAGAGATTACATCAGTGGTGGATGGCAGCTTCCATATTAGTGGAGCACAGAATTTAGTCCAAACTATAAAGGAGCTGTGGGAAACAAATCTTTTCAGGACCAGAAACCTTGCATCTACCACTTACATATGCAAGGGCTGTGTTCCTGTTAACTGATCAGCTGTCAACTAGAGCTAAGAAAAATCACTTTTGGAAGACAATGAAGATTATCGCACACTTAAATAAACTGGTTTACCTGATCCGGCTTAAAAATAAATGTGAGTGGCATCCGGACCCTATCGCAAGGGTTTGGGCACCAAAATCGCCACCTGGGACCATCCCAGGGCCATCCTCACTCCTGGAGCCACTCCAGCAGCAATTTTCTCAAGCTGGAAAACTCCTGGCTTCGAAAAGAGCCGCGTTGAGCAGCTCTAGGAGCGGGGATGGCTCCGGGATGGTCCCAGGCAGTGATTTCGGCACCAAAATCCTTACAATAGTGTCCAGACACCGCCCATATTTATTTGTAAGCCAGATCAGGTAAACTAGTTTATTTAAGTGTGCGATAAGCTCTTATGACTCGAATCCTCTTAAGGTTGTGCTAGTGTAAATTCTCTTTACAATGTTGCATAAGGAGGTATCCAATTCCTCCTTATGCAGTGGTTTTAGCTGGCTGCACAATAGCTGATTGGCTGTGGAGATGCTCTAGCAGATGTCCTTCATGTCACCATCCAGGTGACTGCCTTTCCTTTCCCATATGTATCTATAGGTGTGCTGGTAGAACTTTGTTCTCCATCTTTGTTCTTCAAATAGAAGTTTGGTCTACTACATCTGGAATCCCAAAGTCAGCATGGCTACTGGGCCTGCTGACTGGAATATTCTGGAAGAATAGACCAAGAAAGGAATTTGTTAAAGTTCTGTTTATTGTTGTGTTGTTTGTTGAGGATATGTTGTTTGTGCACGTTGTTTCTGCCCTTTCTTCAAGATGACAATCAGCCAGTGAGAATTCACAGTGTTGATCATCTTTTCATCCAAGGATGCAGCATTCTTTTGCACAGAAGCATGGAAACCACTCTTGCAAGGCGGCATGATGGATCAAGATCAGAGAGAGAGAGAGAGAGTGTCTAGGCTATGTGAGGATAAACCTCAGCATTTTACCCAGTTCAGCATCTGATAGCTTTTTCCACACTCCAGTGAGCATATTTAAAATAAAGCTGTGTGGCTATTCACTCTAGTCTAAAACATCTTTATTACAGTTTAGTTTCCAAGACTGTTCTTACGGTATATTTAAAATACATCAGAGGTTGGGCACCCTTTGGGTATTATGAAGAAAAGTTATTCACAAAATCGGCACTATATAGAAAGAGGAACTTTCTCTTGCAACTTAAGGAACTAAATACAGCTGTGAAATACAGGTAAAATTCAAAGACGTGAGTCTAGATTAGTCTGCAAAGAGTTCTGATAGCACCTTTGAGAGAGAAAGAGGTTGATAGCATAAACTTTCATAGATGTAAGTCTACTTTATCAGGCACTTCATGCCTCTGATGATGTAGGCTTAAGTCTATGAAAGCTTATGCTACCAATTTATTTCTCTAAGTCTCAAAGGTGCTACCAAGATCCCTTTGCATGTGAAATAGATATGTATTGTGTTTTTTTGCGGGGATGTGTCTTTGTTATGGACAAGTCAATATCCTTTTTTTAAAAAATTGGAGGGGTTAGCTCCGATTAATTCCTGCTGGTTCCCAGTTTAAGCAGAAGGAGTCCAAAAATCACTTTTAGAATGGGAATGTGCACACTATGTATTTACTCTTTACATTATTTTTCATCTCTCTGCTTATTTACTGTGTTTCTGGTGAATTAGATCCAGAATCCAGTAATCATGCTTACATTAGCCTTTGACAGGACCTTTCCTACAGTAGCGCCTCAACTGGAGAATTCCCTCTCCAAGGAGGCTAGCTGGATTTTGTCTTTGGACAAGCTGCAAAAACTGTCTTGGTTTTTAATGGCTTTTAAATTGGCTTTTCAATGGCTTTCAAATGCTGGTCTCTGCATTCATTCCTTTTAAAAATCCTTCTGTTTGCTACTGGGGTTTTGCTATGCAGTCTTGTTTTGAAACATTGTATATTACCTTGAGGGCTAAAAAGTGGTTCAATAAATAAATAAATTCAGATAACATGCATGTGGTGTTTTACCAGCATAATAACAATGCTGTGTACTTCAGAAGAATATCCTGAGGGGGGGAAACCTAGATGAAAGCATATTGAGATCATAGCCAGCTTGTTTTTTGGCTCTGTTATCAATGCCATCCTTGTCTACAGAGTAGAGAAAAAGATTCAAATGAATATGTTGGCTGCAAAATGCTGAAGTAATGAAGTAGCCATGTAAGATTTTGAGTGGGTCAGTTTTACTTTGGAAACAAAGGTCAATAATCCAGAATTTGAAAATCAGAAAGAAAAGAAAACACTTAGAAGCCTGCTGTATGTGTTTATTTGTGGCAAAGAAAGAGAAGAGAAAAGGGGAGGATTGACAGGAGCTTTCATACACAAGTCTAATCTTCAAGAAGGAAAACAGATTTTGAAACATAATTAAATCAAAAACTATCTTGTAGAAAGTTTGTTGTGGTGGGTGATGGCTTCCACATCAGTGGGATGTTGAATCTGCTCTGCGTTTTAGACTAGATTTTAAAGGAACTATCCACACAGCTGAATTTCCTTCAGGGATAACACCTTTGAAGTTCAGAGTCAAACCCAAAGCAGATTCACCTTCCTCACTATCATGGAACCCACCAACTCTAACTACCAGGATTGCTTGCCTTGCCATGAAAAGCATCATCTTTATAAAGAAGCTTTCGCCAATAGAGAGGTCTCGGGGAATTCAATTTCAAATATTTAAACTATTCTCTTTCTGGAGACTTGCCTATGATCTGTCAAGCTCCATGCCTCCGGCTGCCATCAAAATGCATTCAGATCCCGTTATGGTATGAATCATTGAATGATCCCTGTTTGGCAAAGTACTGCACCACTTTCATCATCAAAAGCAGTCCTCCTGCATGCCTCTTCTGAGGATGGTGTGGGCCACGCAGATGACTACAGGGAGTCTCATGTTTTGCCACTGGTTTAAGGTCAGCAATGGGTGTGGGTGCAACAATTTATCAGTTCCTGTTATGTGTTAAGTTGCCTGCTCATACCCACTTCCACTCTTACTCAGGATGGATACCCATTCCATCTCTTTTCTAGATTACCAAAGCTTGGGAAAGTTACTTTTTTGAATCACAGCTCCCTTATAAACAATCTCCCTTGCAAACAAGTCAGAAGATACAAGGCTCCCTGCAAAGCAAATCAGACTATGGCTCTATCTAAGATCTAACCTAGTAGGGTCAACTCTGACTGGCAGTAGCTCTCTGAGGTTTCAGTTAGGATGTTTTCCTAGACTTTCATAGCCCTGTATTGTCAACTCTGAGTGGCAGAGACTTTTAGGGTTTTCAGGTGAATTTTTTTCCTAGACGTACCCAGAGGTTGCTGTTGGTCTCCCATCTGAGAATTAACCCAGTCAGATACTGCTCATCTTCTGAAATCAGACAAGATCCACTGTGTTCAGGATGGTATGGCAGAGAGACCATCACTCCTGAGAAGGAACTGGACCTAGGAGTTTATCATACAGAGGCAAATTGCTTAAATCCAATGCAAAAATGGGATTTTAAAATCCAAAAAAAAAAAAAAACTGCAAAAGTTGATTGTTTTTCAGACATGTTTGTGTAAAGGAGAAATAATGCAATATCAACCTGAACGGAAAGTCGACGAAACCCGCTCCTTTTTACTTTTGGAAGTCCCTAAAAGTAACAAGGAGTGGCTTTTGGCAATTTTCCATTCGGATTAATGACGCGTTATTTCTCCTTCTGCATGGGATCTGTCATGTGTGATAAACTTCATAGATTCAGGTCTATCTTGATTCTGACTCTGTTATTTGGCTTTGGACATGTCCCATCTCGTTTCTCTCAGTTAGTTCTCTCATCTCAGCAAGGATGAGGATGGATCTCAGCCCTGATTCCTAATAGGCTTTCTCAAAGAAGGAAAGAAATCTCCTTAAAGGAAAGATTCTTGGCTTCTATTTTACCCAATGAAGCCAGACCTGTTTGACAGGTTTGACCACTGATTTTTCAGCTTGGCATTCTGCACCTTCAATTTTAATGACTTTTTGGACTACAGCATCTACTGCACAATTTAGAAAAGTGACTTTTTGGACTGTAATCCCCTGAATCACCTAATCAGCACAGCCAGGGGTGATTCTGAGAATTGTAGTTCCCTAAAGTAATTTTCTGGTCTTTCATCTGCTATCCAGACCCCTGCCTCAAAACTGCAGAATCCCTGAGACTGAGGAGTTTATCACACAGATTTTTAAATCGGCTTACCTCTTCTGATTTAAATTTTAATTTGAGTGGCATCCTGATATTATCACAGCAATTTTGCTGCTAAATCTGCTGCCTTGGTCCATCCCCACTCCCAGGGGCCTCTTTTTGAAACTGGGAGTTTTCTGTCTTAAGAAAATGGCCACTGGAGTGCTCCTGAAAGCGGGGGTGAACCCAGGATGGACCCAGGGGGCAGATTCGGTGGCAAAATCACTGTGATAATATCATGATGCCACCCAAATTAATTTAAATTGGAAGAGGTAAGCCGATTTTAAAAGTTGCGCGATAAGCTCCTATACTCTCCTACAGAACCTGCCTTTACAATAACTGATTCTGTAAACTATGTGCAGAAATTCCCTGCTGCTGATTTTTGTCTTGCTTTAATATTCTGTAACCTTAACCATTATTTGTATTTTTAAAGTAGTACTTTAAAATAATAGAAAGTCAGTGTGATGACAGTGGGGATTGGGCTATGACTCTGGAGACCATGGTTCAAATCCCCACTTGGTCATGGAAACCCATTAGGTGACTTTTGGCAAGTCATACTTTCTCAGCCTCAGAGGAAGGCAAAAGAAAACTGCCTCTAAAGAAATCTTGCCAAGAAAACTGCTTTGCCTTTGGGTCACCATAAGTCAGAAATAACTTGAAGGCACACAACAACAACATTTGCAATAGACTGCATGTCACCCACAGTGGTTGAAAAGGACATTAAAAAAGAAATCCAGGAAATACAATTTCTTGCGCTGCAGGAGCCCTGTCACATCACAAAAATATAGCAATAGCAGCTAGCAGCTTCATTTATATACCGCTTCATATTGCGCTATGGGATGTCTGAGCAGTTTACAACTGTAAGCTCATTGCCCCCCAACAGTTGGGTACTCATTTTAGCAACCTCGGAAGGATGCAGGCCTGAGTCTAGGCTGAGCCCCTGGCTGGTATTGAACTCGCAACCTTGTGGTTTGTGAGTGAGTGGCTGCAGTACAGGCATTTAACCACTGCGCCACCAGGGCTCCTAATATAGCAAATATAGCACTATGATTCCACTTTAATTGCTACAGTTCAATCCTACTGGATCCTGGGATTTGCATTTTAGGGCATACTTAAAATTCTCAGCTGGAGAGTTCTAGTGCTTTCCCAAACTACAAACACCAGGATTATGTAGGATGATACCATGGCAATTAAAGAGGAATCAAGAACGGGGTATAAATACTCCAAATAAATAAATAAATCATAATGCTCTGTTTATGTAGTTTACTGTGAAGGGGCCCCTGGTTTCATAAAACAAATATGAAACTGATGATTTCAGTGCTATCCTAAATACAGGCTCTCTGGCTAACTCTGGTTCGATACACGTCTGCTCAAAACCTGAGCTCTACTGTATTCAATTGGAGGTAAGTGGGTTTACATTTATACCTAAGTTATAGAGATGTGAAAAGATGTTTCAAAGGGTTTAACACATTTATTTCTGTTCACCTCTGGCTTCTGAAGTGTCCTGGCCACGGATATGAAATCTGTGGTTAATTCATGGGTTGAAAAGTAGTAAAACATAATTGGGGAGATAGAAAAGAAAAGAAAATCCCTTCCCATAGTTATCCAAAGTCAAATCTGAAGCAAGCGAATAAAACCAATGGCCAGAGCTATGGGAAAGGAAGAGAGCGAGGGTGCAACGACACCCAGTGGTCATATCGGGTTTCTGCAATAAAGTTCATTTCTTTCACTTTTTTCTGATTACTTTGACATTGCTGTCAGAAGGTAAGGAGTCTGCAAAGGTATAACTACCAGGAGAGGGGAGCAAAATGAAGCCATTGCCCCACCAAAGAAGAAATCCTTCTAACCCTCCCCCCATGAAATTTGCCTTCAGACCCCAAATTTCTAGAATTGCAGAAATCTGGGGATTAAAGGCAAATTTCATTCACACCAGTGTGTGTGTGTCTGTGTGTCTGTGTCTGTGTCTGTGTGTTGTGTGCCTTCAAGTCGTTTTCGACCTATAGCGTCCCTAAGGCAAATCTATCATGGCAAGATTTGTTCAGAGGAGGTTTGCCATTGCCTTCCCCTGAGGCTGAGAGCATGTGACTTGCCCAAGATCACACCTAGAACTCTTCACATTTCACATTTATCAGGTAGGTTTGCCTACCTTTTTTCCATGGATACCTAAACTGTATTTCTAAATATATTTCTGAACTGGGATTTTACATTACTGCGATGCTAGAAACATGATTACTAGAAGGAAAATGTCAGGAGGAGGCAGAATTTTTTTTTTTAGAGGGTGCCTTCATTTTGCCTATCCAGCCCTCACTATAGCCCTGGAAATTTGTTCCATCCATCTCCAACTGATGCTTACTGGCAGCTTTATGGTAGTCAAATGACAAGTCAAGGGGCTGCTTTGGGGTTTGGGGTTCTGAGCAATTAGCAAGCTCAAGACAATAAGAAGAAAAATATGTCAATTCTGAAACTCATATGTGCCTTTGAAAATGTTGAAGCAGTGCAACCTTTCAGGAAGCAATAAACAAAAATCCTGAATCATGATGAAAGTTGAAGCAAAATGGCTAGCACATAAAACTAGATGCAATCTTTGCCTGCCTCAAATGGTTTATGACTAGAGAGAGAGGGGCACCTAATGACATTACAGCAGGACTAAGAAAGGGAGAAATATTTTTTATACTGAAGATGAAATGTGAAAATGCATTAGCCCCTCCAAGCACCACGATGCATCAAAGAACTGTGAAACCTTTCATGAAAGTCCACAAAAGAGCAGAATATAACAGTCAACTTCAGGGAGACCATGCCCTGGTCTTGAAAACAGGTTTTACTACCTTCAGTTGTAAGCCATTTGGAGCTGTGGCAACTCAAACAACAGCAGCCATAGAGGTTGTTGTTAACTACCACCAAGTCCACTTTGACTTATGGCGACTCTATGAATGAGAGACCACCAAGGTTTGATCTTGCAAATTCAGGTCTTGCAAATTCAGGCCATGGCTTCTTTCATTGGCTCTATCCACCTGCAGCTAGAGCTACACTTTATAAGCAAAAAAAAAAAAAGTAACTGTACTTGAGATCCAGGCTCTTTCTGTCCTGGGTGAGACCACATGCTCCCTTCTTAGACAGAGAACATTGAACTTCTCAAGAACTTCAGGGAGAAGTACTATTGCATCTGGAAAAACCTTTAGGTGCTATATAACTAAAACCCATCAAATTCAGTCCCAAAGAAAAAGTTCTACTTTTGTTGGAGGTAGAAACCTCAAAGAGTTAAGTCCCACTTCCTTGGTTCCCTCTTCTCCTGCATGATTTTTAACACTTTTCCCTGGTGAAGAAGCCACTGGAGCTTCAAAAGCTTGCATGATGTATTTTGTGCATTTTTGGTTGGTTCAATAAAGGTATCACTGTTTTCTGGATTTTGGATATTGCTGTATTTTGTCATATGGCCAACAGGGCTACCCCTAGTTATGTTTTCTGGATTTGAGGATATTTCATCTGCATCAGGGGAATCCCAAAGAAGAGGGAGCCAAGGGACTGGGAGTTAACTCTTTGAGGTTTCTACCTCCAACAAAAGTAACACTTTTGTTTGGACTGCATTTGGCAGGTTTTATGAGCCAAAAAATGTGATGAATCACTGTCCTAAGTCAAAGCCCACTTTCAAGCCCTCTCCAGTTGTCCTGATCTGACAGGCAGTCCTGATTAATCTTCTGTCATCCCACTTTTTCAGCTTTCAACATTTCTATTTCTCTCTCTCCCTCTCAGTCTCTCCTTTTGTCCTCAGCTTACTTCTATTGCAGCAAAATGAAATCAAAGTTCAAAAGTAGTTTCACTCAGCTAACTGAGTAGAGGACAAAGAGGGTGAAATCTTGCCATTCACATAAATTCAGGCCCGACCAAACTGCTGCAAACTCTTTGTAGCCCATTAATCACCTTTCCCATCTTGACCATACTCTGATTTTTCAGGAGTTATTCAGAGGGTGAAAATAATCCAGGTAGAATCCAAATCTTTGTTGTTTACATGCATTTCAAATGCATCCAATCAAGTTTTTTCGGGGAGCTGCCAAAAATACCACTTATCCTGGGATAATTGATCTTGGGTATTTTTCTGACTTTTTCAGATTTGCATTGTCAGCTGTGTGACTAACTGATGCAAATAGACCTAGGATAAACTGGGATAAAACTTTGCATGCCTTGATGCATGCATCCTCATCTTTGACTCCATCTTTATTGGAGTGATGGCATGTGTAAGCAACAGAGATGCACAGAGATGTAGTTTCATAGTGTGAACAGCCTGGAATGCGTGAATGAGATTATTTGTACAGTTGCACTAAAACAAAAAGTCTGAATGACCTCCTCAGTTTTCATCTGTGAAATGTTGGAGGGTATGCTACTGGGAAAGAAATATTCTTAAATCTTGAGCTCCCAGGGCCAGACCCAAAACATCCTTAAAGATTAAAAGTGCAGGATACAAGTACATGGAAGATAAAGCCAGCAATGGATATGAATCATGCACCTCTGTTATCAGAGACAGTATGCCTCTCATTATCAGTTGCAGTGCAGTATAAGCAGGAAAATAGGGATGTACTCATCTCCTTTTTGTTGGCCTTCCATAGGCACCTGGTATGCCCAGATCTTGGGGATGCTTTTTTTAAAAAAATAATTATTAAGAAATAATTGCCACTACCACTACCCTCTTACTGTTATAGCTCATGATTTTAAAAATAACTCTGTACTTTACTGAACAGAACTTACATAGCTTCATTTAATCACTTCAAAATATACCTTAATGCTTCAAGCTGTTGGCCTGTTGTATTAAATATACCATCTGCCTACTACTTTCAGACCTTCCAACTTCTCAATTTGACAGTAACAGTTCCATTTCATCCTCTGTCATCAGTTGCTATTAAAATGTCCCAGTTTTTCTCTCTCTCCTCACTTTCTCATTTTGCCCTTGGCTAACTTCAATTTCTGCAAACTCTGTTCAAAGTACAAAAGTTGTTTGCCCTCAGAGAACACAGCAGAGAGAGGGGAAAGGACAGAATTGAATCTTGCCTTGCCCTGTAGACTTGGGGAAAGCAAACTGCTAAAGCTCTTTCTAGCTTGTGTGTTCTTCCTCATTGATAACCTGCCTTCTCAATCACATTCTGATATTGTTTGGGCACAAATGGCCCCATTTTATCTGTGAAATGTTGGAAGGTATGCACTTTGTCATCACCTTGGCATCCACAACAAAGCATGAGGAAGCAGCACAAGGCACAGCACTACCCAATACTGGCACTGTATTCATACACCCCCTCCTCCATTTAGTGAAAAAATATTCCTGTGGCTGTAACGGTGAATGTTACACTGAAAAGGAGTGGTGTTAACCCTAATTAAAGTACAATTTTAATTTCACTTACAACAGGTATGCCTTAATAGTGCAAAATGGAAGTAACTAGTTAAACTAGCTACTAGCTGTTTTCAAGCTTTGGACTCAGAGGCTGGTAGAGTAGACAGGCTTTTGGTCTGATCCAAATTCTTATGTTTTTAACAGCAGGTAACTTCAGAACTTCCTGGTATTTTATTGATCCATTCACTTAACTTTGTATCCTGCTGCCTATCAACCCAGCTAGAGGTCTGCTTGAAAAGGCTCCAGGCCTATCAGAGCTACTAAAGTCAGAGCCTATGAGCTGGCATGGCAGCGCAGTAGATCACAGAATTAAACCATATAATTTAGCTAACACTGCAGGGTGTAGGCCATTAGAAAGTGTGTACCAGTGGACAAGATGGGAGAGAGGGCTTAGTAGCAGGCCAAAGGTGTCATCCTCTGCATTTCAGGAAATATCAGCAACTGTGTAGAAAAAAAATCCTGAAGCAGCAGCAGATGAGCATACTATCCTAAGAGGATCTGTGAGCATTCAAAGCACAGAAGACACAGAGGCCATGTTCCCATGGCACAATAAGAAAGGATTCTTTAAAAAAATTGGCTTATAATGAGTAAGACAGCAGCTGGTGCATCTTGTTCAATTACTCCTGCTTGGCTCCTCCTTGCAAGTGAAATAAAATCACAGATCTGCCATCTGTGTTTTGTTTACCATGATGTTTGAATCAAGAACTCCAGCTTGCCTCTCTTCAGACAAGTCAAAGTCATAAAAACATGAGGAAAGACAAGCCAGGGTTCCTGGCTTGCACAACACAGTCAAACAAACCACAGCTGCAAAATCCATGGTTTTTCTAGCCACCCCTGCCTTCAGTGAGACTAATCAGGCAGCATGCACCTGCACCCTTGGGATGTGTCTGCACTACAATATTGTATACATTTGATACCTCTTTAATTGTCATGGTTCAACCAGATGGAATTCTGGGATATGTAGAATTCTGGGATTTGATGAGGTATTTTGCATTATACACCAGTTATTCAGGGGAGTTACATGAGAATCCTAAGTACCCTTCCACAAGCTACAAATCCCATGATTCCATAGGATGGAAGCATGACAGTTGAAATGCTATCAAACCACTATAATTATGTACTATAGATAGAGTTCTTGGAATTTCCTCAAATACAGGTTTTGATAAGTGCGAAGAATGAGTAACAGTAGTTTAAAAACACTTCTAGATAAGACAATCATTGCCATCATTCATGGCCTTAGAAATTATCCTCTGCCATTTCTAACCCTTCATATTTTCCTATGCCTCCTTGCATTTTTTTTTCTTTTGTTGTTGTTGCTAACCACATACCCACACAAAAATAAATACATCCATTGAAGAAAGAAATAGTTTAGTAGCACTGCTAGATAAATATTAGATTAGATAAACTTACAAAACAAGGGGAGATTGGATTAAAACAAAGGGCCTGACTGATGTATGGACAAAAGAGAAAATCAGTCATGATTCTCTATATCATCTGAGCAGGTACAGTGAATAGCCCTACTGTGACCTGTTAAAAGACTAAACACTTTATTATAGTTTCATGGACTGTAGCCCAAGTGTGTTATTTGAAGAGTAAAGGAAAATTAAATCAGTAGCACTATGTACACCGAATGCTGCTTGTAGGCATGTCCTTAGGCATCTTGAGTATAAAGAAGCAAGCAAACCCATGTGGGAATGGCTGTAATGCACACCTTGAAGGCAAAAGCCAAAGAAATCATTTGCAATAACTTAGAAGGATTTGTAAATATTTCAAACTTAGTCATTTAACACTTTAGCATTCCAAAGGTGATGACTTTTCATTGCATGAAGATAAACATTAGAACCCACCTTTACTTCATGTCTTTTGTATTCTGTTGCCAGTCTTTTTTCCTGCATTCATACACCTACCAGTGTAAAATTGGTGCAGAGTAGTGGTAGGAGTGGGCACACTGTATACTAGGCAAAGTGTTAGAAATGCAACAACGCTTAGCACTGGAGAGTCAAGAATGCCTCTGAGAGGGCAATAATAGTATGGTTAGATAGTCCAAATGACTCAAAGTGTCTTCCTTTCTTGTCTACCTATCCTGATCCTTCTGTGATATAAACTGATACTCTCAGGAATGTTTTTCCTCACCTCTTCTCATCAGTCCTCTCTCAACACCTCCCTAGAATGACGCTAGATTAGATTAGCACCCTGTGTAACTTTCCTATCTCAGAATGACATTCTTATAATAAAACCATTAGTTTGTTTCTTTGCTCTTTAATCAGGATCTCTAACCATTCCACGCACTCTCTATCACAAAGCAGAGATGTAAATCCTCAGCTGTTTTGTCCTTGACTGTGAGGATAAATAATTTCAGTAATTTTCTCTTGGCTGCAGGAGAAAACAGTATTCTTCTGAAGTATTCTTCCACTCTTTGGATGTCCCAAAATGTTGTGAAGGAATTATTCTAAGGAGAAAAACAGATGGTGGGGGATTGTGCAAAACAAGAAACCCACTCAAAAGAAACCCATTTTCTCCACAGAAAACAGGTTTTCTGCACAAAAATCATGTATTTTTCTCTGTAAAACAATTCATCTGCAACATTTTTGGATATATTAATACCAGAACAAAATAGCACAAAATTGGTCTACTTTCTTCTTATCAGGGAACTGTAGGAAAACCTGTTTTTCAACTTGGTAACAAGTACAAATATTCTTTCCATGCATGTGCTGTAGGCTATATTTCAGAGGAAAGAACTGGAAAAACCACCTCTGAGTATTCCTTGCCCAAGAAAACTATGAAAATCATGGGTCCACCATAAGTCAACAGGCAGCTTGAAAACACACATACATACTATTTTAATCCCTACTACAAATACTGTAAGATACACTGCATTGCAGTTATTTCTGTTTCATGGACTTACATCCCTTGAAGACAAACAATAATTGATGTTAAGTACTTGCCCTGTAAATACAATAAGGTCAATTTTATTTAATTCACAGATATTCAAGGTTGCTCTCTAGAAAAAGTCTTCATTTGGAAGACAAGAGCTGCAACTGTACAAAGCAATGTCTTCCTCTTTCATTTCAGCAGAAGAATAAGTGACCAAGAAGCACATCAGGCACAAAGGAATATATGCACAAGAATTGTACATGCCATTGAAGTAAATGGGATAATCCTTGTGGTTTGAGGGCTGAAGGTTCAAAATCAGAGACTGTGAGATTGCACTTCAACATAAAATCATAGATTTGCAGAGTGGGAGGAGATCACAAAAGCCATTGAATCCAACCTCCGTTGTTGTTGTTGTTGTTGTTGTTGTATACCTTCACTTCATTTTTGATTTATGGTGACGCTAAGGCTTTGGGTTTTCTGTGGAAGATTCATTCAGAGGAGATTTGCCATTGCCTTCCTCAGAGGCTGAGAGTATGTGATTTGCCCAAAGTCAAGCTGGGAATTGAACCCTGGTTTCCAGAGCTGTAGTCCAACACTCAAACCACTGTGCCCCATTGGCAACCCTCTACCATGCAGAAATATACAACTAAAGCACTTCTGAACAATGGCCATCCAACCCCTTTAAAGACTTCCAAAGAAGGAAAATTCACCACCTTCTGAGGAATCCATTCCAATGCTGAAAAGTTCTTACAGTAAAGAAGCTCTTTCAAAACACTGCCTCCAAGCCGTTCAAATAAATTTAGGGGTGGAAATTCCCCAAAGTGTTTTTCCCCTCATGGATGTCTCTGGAAGTGTTCTATCCCTTTATTTGGTTCCCCCAATCCCACCCACCCTAAAACACCATCATTCTCAAACCGTGGATATAATGTTCAGTCACTTCTGGAAAATCAATTCTTTTGAGATGTGATGCTGGAGAAGAGTGATGAGGATTCCATGGAGAGCTAAAAGAATAAACAAATGGGTCATAGAGCAGATCAAGCCAGAGATATCCTTAGAAGCCAAGATGACAAGACTTAGACTGTCATACTTTGGATACATTATGAGAAGGCATGAATCGTTGGAAAAGACAATAATGTTAGGAAAGGTGGCAGGAAGTAGAAAGAGAGGAAAGCATGGATGGACTTTATTAAAGAGACCGCAAATATGAGTTTGCAGGATCTGGGCAGAGCAGTAGAGGACAGGGGGGGCTGGAGATCGACGCAAAGGCAGTTAACAACAACAACACTTCTGGAAAAGGAAACAAGCCAATTTCCTGCTGATTGCAGCCTTGGTAGTGGGTTAAATTTGCCCTCTGCCCTCACTGCCATTGCCTATCCCTGTTCTAAGTGCACATAGAAATTGAAGAGTTTTTCCAGCCACTCACAATTGTCATATGGCATCCTGGAATTTTACTGAAAACTAACCTAAACCTATACTGCGAAAACAAATCTGAACCATCTTAAAGAGGGTTCAGTATATTTGCAACCATCTCATACCCTTTCAGAGATAGAGAGACCCCCTTCTTCCATCTGCCATGGCCCTGGCCTCAAAGGGATAGAAAGGGCAGGCATAGCTCCATCAGGCCTAGCCCAAAGACAGAAGGAGGGTCCTCCCTCCATTCATCTGCCATCTCCATGGCCTCAGAGGGAGACCTGCTAGATCTGAGCCCCTTCCCCAGTTCCATTCTCTTCTCCTTTCGTGTCATGTCTTTTTAGATTGTTAGTCTAAGGGCAGGGAAACGTCTAATTAACAATTTGTAAGCTGCTTTGAGAGCATTTTGGCTCATGGTTCAACCATTGGTAGTGGCACATGACATCAGCTGCCACCACTATAGCTTCACAGGCTCTCATGCCCCTGGCAGTGGCCACAGAACCTTTCACTTTCTGCCTTCCCCCAAGCCAACTGCAGAGGAAAGTTGGAAACTTTCTGTACAAGGCAGCAGGTGAATGGATGGGGGAGACTCCTCCTGATCATAGGAAGCAAAAAAAAAGTGTTCATTATTATCTGTGTTTTTGCATATCTGTAAAAGATACAGGGGTTGTACTTGGAACCAGTTTGGCTGATGCATTGAACTAAAAATTTAATGTTGTCTCTTGCACTAGTTCTTTATAGTTGACCTTTGCTTAGTCAACATTTCAGCTTCAACTAAGCCAGGGATGCTTGACATTGTAGTCCAGCTATATCTTTGCCAAGCTCTGATTCCCTGTTCCATCGAATATGGCAACAATTCTGCATTCAGTAGTTCAAGAGTCAATGGTTTTTCTCACAGGTATTTAGTTTAAAGAGTGCAGTATAAACAGATTATAATATCCAGGAAGTATGGGTGAATAAAAGTGATTAATCTACATTTGACTTTGGCGGAGGTAAGATAAAAAATGGTAATGTCTCCACTTGTCTGACGGAAGTTCATTTAATGAGATGAAATACAGAGCATATACTAATAAGCTCTGGAAGCTATCCTAATTCTGACACTAGGTAAGAAAAATATATAAAACCAGCAGGTGTTTGTTTGTATAATCAGAACTGTGAAATACTGTTCTTTAAGTCAATGCAACTAGAGATAAGGAAACAGTGACAACCAATATTCACAGGTGAAAATTTGTCCATTTCTCTTGTTTTTTACTCTCCTTATTACACAGAGATTTCCAACTCTAGCAAGCCTCCTTTTTGCTGAGAAGCACAATTTTCAGGCTGGAGATCTTGGCTGTGATTCAGAATCCAGCATTTTGCTGCACAGTTTTCCTTTACCACAGCCAAACCACAGAAGACACCCATTTATGGAATAGATTGCAACGTCCTCACAAATACTGGTGGGGAGGGAGGTTTTGCTGTTCCCCTTGCACAAGTAAAAAGTACTTTGTGCATACTTGGGGGGCCATCATCCCCAGCTTCCTCTTGCATGCATATGTCTGAAAGGGATTGGGGGTGAACAACAAACAATGCAAATTCACTGTGGAATATTCACAAGCAACAAAAATAGTTCACATGAATAAAAGACAGAGTAATGTGTGAAAGAAAGCACTTTCCACTTATACATTTGCATCCAACCTGTCCTGTATACATGAGGGTTTATAGTTTACATATTTCATAGCTTACTTAGGCTGCATCCACACTGCAGCAATAATGCAGTTTGACACCATTTTAACTGCCATGGCTCAATGCTATGGAACTCTGGGAACTGTAGTTCTGTGAGACAGGCTTCTCTGTCAGAGAGCTCTGGTGCCACAACAAACTACAAATCCAAGGCTTCCATAGCACTGAGCCATGGGAGGTAAAGTGGGGTCAATCTGCATTATTTCTGCAGTGCAGATGCAGCCCTAAAGGCCTTGAGGCTGCCATTCCACTAGGGTTTCTTCCAAATTGCCAACTCTATTCACCAGAAGGCAGGGATGTATGTATGAGAGGGGGCAAAATGAGGGCATTGGTCTCCCCCATAAGAATTCTCTTCCCTCCCAAATGAAATTTCACTTCAGTCCCTGATTTTCTAATATTGCAGAGAGTGACACTGAAAATCATTCATGCCTAAAACTCTTACATTTGCTGGGTTCACACTCCCTTTATAACTTTGCCTGTCACTTTTCTTTGGATGCCTAAATATTATTTCCAAATGATCAACTGAAATTTTAGGGTACTGCAGTGCTACAAATTTGGGGGCCAAGGGCAGAGTTCTTATTACTAGAGGGGGCAATGCCTTCATCTTCCCTGCCCTAGCTACAGCCCTGAAGGTAGGATCAGATTTTCATTCATTTTTACCTGTTTGTTGTTTTAAAAGATGAGTACTTCTGTATTTGGAAAAATAAACCTAGATCATCTTTTTAGAATTAGATTCACTGATACCCAAACATTTTTGATGCCTAAAATGACCAATTTCTACCCAAAGAGGTGGAGAACAAGTGACCTCCAGGTATTGCTGGATTTCAGTTCCCATCAGTCTTAACCACCACAGCCAGTAATCTGGGTGATGGGAGTTGTAGTCCAGCATCTTTTGGAAAGCTGGAGATGCCCAGTTTCTGTTACAAAAGATCATCCTACTATGGAACTTAATTTATCCATTATATCTATACAACATCTCATGCTATTGTCCTCGAGAAAACTAAAATGCAATTGGAGCCTCTACAGAGATGAGAGGAAGCCATGGATTCAGTAGTAAAACCCATGAATGACTTAAGCCAGTTAATGAATCCAGTTTAGTCCTGTCAATTAAATTAGATCAACCCATTTGTAAGGAAGATGGACAAAGGACAGGTGAGGGGCCATTCTAAAATACTGTAATAAAAAATAAGAAACCACACTGATTTTTCCATTGAGTTTCCCAACAGTTTTATTTCAGATGGAATATAAGCACTCACAAATACAAACTCTGAACTGTTTTCACCAGGCTGGTTGGTGCAGAAAAGGCATCTCGTCACAAAAACTTTCTCTGGAAAGAGGAGCATTTCACAGTTCTGTCCCAGTTGAAACTGTAAAGGGCAAAAAAGTGGCATCATTCAAATCCATGTAGGAAAAATGAAACCACACTTTTTGGACCAAAATACATCTGTTCTCCCTTTGCAATTACCTCCAAATGTTTTGCTATATGAATGTGAAAGATAATATAAGTCCTATAGCAGGGGTAGGCAACCTTTCCCCTTTAAGGGCCAAGGGACTTCAGCTCCCAGAATCCCAGGAGCTATTGGCCAACATGGGACTATTGGCCAACATGGCTGAGGCTTCTGAGAGCTGAAGTCCCTCGGCCCTTAAAGGGGAAAGGTTGCCTACCCCTGTCCTATAGGATCAACACAGCCACAGAGGTGCAATCAGTACAATGCATAGACTGATCTTAAAATACAGAGAATCTTGCCTGTCATTTAAAAAGAAAAAGAATACTGTGATGCCAATTTTTTACACTTGTTCACATCTTCTTTAATCTTGCTTCATTATTTCTGAATCCTGTTCTCTGAGGTCCTGCCCTGTAACTTTTAACATTGAATTCTAGCCTATAGAGGGAGCCTTTGTGAAGGAAATTAACAATCAATCAGATGTGGTAAGAGTAAACACACACACAGGGAGATACCTAATAGCAATATCTAAGCTAATTGGACTGAACTGATACATTCATGTTTCCATGTGTGGAAGAATATTTTTCAACACCTGGAACTGCACTCAAATCTGCTGGAAGGTCAAAACTATGTGTCAATGTGTATGTAACCATACCCTGTAGGAATACCCTGTCAAGCAGCCTGTACACATGCACATCTCACTGGCCAAGTGCAGTTGCTATTCCCCAACTAAAAGACACTCACTGAATCAATGTTATTTACATAAATGTTGACTTACCAAGTTTCCATTGATTTAATTGATCCACTCTGGTTGGAAACTGCAATTGGATTTAGCCTTCTGTGTCGTTATTGTTGTTGTGTGCCTTCAAGTCCTTTCTGACTTACGGAGACCCTAAGGCAAACCTATCACAGGGTATTCTTGGCAAGATTGGTTTAGAGGGGGGTTGCCATTCCCTTTGAGGCTGAGAGAATGTAATTTGCCCAAAGTCCCACAGTGGGTTTCCATGAATGAGCTAGGCTTTGAACCTTTGTCTCCAGAGTTGTAGTTTAGCACCCAAAAGTCTACACTACACTACATCACACTAGCCTTCTGTGTCCATAGAAGATATCATAGGCCCAGAGCCTTCTAGATCAGGACACTGGTGTACATTGGCCAAAATGAAGGTCCCAACTGAAGTAGACCCATAAGTGTTACTTAACCATTCAGCAATTTATTCAAAAGCTAGCTAGGAGCAGCAATTATATTTAGGTCACAGTTTACAGCACGAAAATGAAATGCTGCATCCAAAAATCTAATAGGTTCTTGGTGTGGTTCTCTTTGTGCAATGTTTTGTCCTCCCTGCCAAGCACAGAGGTATAAATGGATTGAAATTCATTTTTGTGTTATACTCTGATGGCTAAGATCATTGCACTTCCCATTGCACACCTCACCCCAGCCCCACATGCACAAAGGTTGGTAAGGATGACTGAGCAAAATTACAGGCTTTCCACAAATTAGATCACCTGGGAGCCAGTTTTTAAGCTCAACAGGTTATCCAGCTGCTTGTAAAAGGCATCTGAGATGCACTTTGTCATTATTGATTTCACCATCTAGAAGCAAAAAGCAATAAAAAGACACTTTGAAAAAAGACACTTTGATGTCTTTCAGAAAACTTGTAAAAACTTCATTTTGCTTCTGTACAAATGGGACCGCTGGGTGCAGCCCTTTTGTTGCTCACATCTGCAAAGTGCAACTGAGGTGTCAAAGAAAATGCTGCTTTCAGTTCTTTTCCCTCCACATACTCTCAGAGGAAAATAATTTAAAAGCATTTTGTTCAAGACCTAAGGTCCTATTTGTATTACATCCCTAGATCATTGCAGGTGTAATGTTCAATCAGCCTATGATATCCTTATAGCTGTGACTCCCAAAGGTTTAAGTTATTTGCAGGCAGTTCATGCTGCACACTGCTCAAGAATTTTGGGACATCACAACAAGAGAAGCAGTCTTCAGCACATTTGCAAACACCATTCTGACTTCACTGGAGGCCACTGTCAAGTGCACAGTCATTTTACCTCAGGGACACAAAACTGGGCTGATGGAAAGATGGGATTGCCATGTGCCAGTGAAACTGTAGAAACTGAAAATCCCAAGTGATACCTTAAAAGAAGAGTCAGGTGTTAAAACTGTGATATCTGCCAGAAGAGCTACATAGAACAAAGAGATGAAGATACCTTACCTTAAAGTCAGCCTTTCTCAACCTTTTACCTTTCAAGGAAGAACCTTTGAAATAATTTTAAGGTCTCAAGGAACCCTTGCATAGAAATTATTGCTGTTGATTGTCACCTAGTCAAATTCAATTTATGGCAACCCTATGATTGAGAGACCTTCAAATCTCGCTGTTATCAACAGCCCCCGTTCAGGTCTTGAAAATTAAGGGCCATGGCTTCCTTGACTTAGGGACATTGCATACCGCCCTAAAGGACCAGCCTGGGGGTGGGATTGGGGCGGGGCAGCCACATACTGGCCATCCAGCTCCATCCCGATGCCCTCCTGATGCCATGCGCCCATTTGCATGGCACTTGGCATTAGGACACTCTCCTGGCGCAGCATGTATACATGCTGCGCCAAAAGGGTGCAGAAGAGCTGTGGCACCAGCTCTTAGGGCAGCCTTTTGCTGCCCCGAAAAGGGGCAGCATTTTGCCACTATTTTGGGAGGCAGCAAAAGGGAGGATCAGGGCCGCAGCGTGGGGTTGCCACGGCCCTGATCTGCCGCTAGCTGGGGCAGCCCAGAGCCGCCTCAAACAGATGCCTGAAATATGACACTCTGAGTTTAATCATCTTGGCTTCTAGGGAGAGTTCAGGCTTGATCTGTTCTAGGATCCATTGATTTGTTTTTTTAGCAGTCCGTGATATCTGCAAAACTCTCCTCCAGCACATTTCAAATGAGCTGATTCTTTCTTATCAACTTTTTCACTTTCCAACTTTCATAACCATACATACAAATTGGAAATATGAGTGTATGGACAAGTCTGACTTTGCTGTTCAGTGAAATATCTTTACACTGTATTGCTTTTAAAAATTGCTTTTTTTAACTCATGATCTCTTGTGGAACTAAGAGTTCAAGAGAACACTGGTTGAGAAATACTGCTCTGAGACTCTTGGCTTGTCTAAGTTGAGAACTTGGAAGCAACACATTACAAGTAACCATGTTACTTCTTATGGTGATGGCTCCCATTTCAGTAGGTCAATGAATTTTCTTTGGATAGTAGACAGGATTTTAAAGGGGTTGTCTAAAGTGCTGAACTCTGCCTCCAAATAGATTGAGCACCTTGGGTTGCTCCTTTAAAGTTAAACCTACAACCCAGAGGAGATTTACCACCCCACTGACAAAGGAGCCACTGATCCAGCTAAATATTGTCTGTACTGTCTAGCTGTGACAGTCCAGAGTCTCAGAAGTCCTCTCAAATTCATCTGGAGATGCTAGGGAGTAAACCTAGGACCTTTGGCAGACAAGACATGTGCACACAGCCTATCCTAAGTGGGTAGGCAAGGCTTTGTCTCTGTCCAGCCAGTTCTAATGACCTATGTCCTAGTCATAGTGTTGCAGCCTTAACCAAAGCCAAGGGGATGAAATTCAACCAGACCATGGAAGAAGCTGGTGCAGGAGCTAACAGCGACGAAGAGTCATCCAATCCTTCCTCAAGAAGGAAAGGGTAAACTATGAAAATACATGAGTGCAGTGTGTCTGTGCCCACAGCATGTCTGCTCTTATATATTTATAGCACACTCATTTCTCTGAAAAGTGGATGTTGTGGGGGAAAGTCCAGTTCTTGCATTCCATCATAAAATGTTCACTATTTTTATTTCAAAGCGAAGGACCTAGAAACATATCCCCCTCTTCCCACCACCACCTCCACCGCAAGTAAAAAATGAATCTCTGCCTTTTTGGGTTATGAACCATTGCACAATCTTAGGCTTTAGTGTTGCCTCAGCACAGTCTATCATAGTATTTGCAGGGGCTCGTCCTAGGAGCTGGCATTACATCACCACACTGCGCACTGCCAGCTTGGGTGGAACACTCTGACCTGCCCTGTCTAATTCCCTAGAGCCAACAAATGCAACACAGCACTTCTCACCCATCCCAGAGGCAGAATGCTCATCTCTGAGCCCTTGCTCATGCCATGCAAAAATAAGTAAGCCATCTTGGCTTGGCAACACTGTCTCCTATAAAGAGGCAAGGAGACTGGCTCAGTGCTTTGGGCCTGGCTGCAGCTATTAGTGAGTCCCTGTAGATGTTTATTGCTTCACGCTACACAAGAAAAGAATCCTTTTGAAGACACATTCACACACACACAGAGGCAGCAAGATTTGAAAACAGGCAGCAAAATTTGAAAAAAGATTTGAAAACAACACTTCCTTGTAGAATGGAAAACTGCTGATGTTTTGGCTCAAGCAAAATCTGGCAGTCTCAGCAATATGTACAGAAAGGCACTGCAGCTTAAGTCCAACAGTACTTCTGTAGGAGTGAATATAGGATCTATTGACTAACCAGAATTGGTGGAGCCAGACAAGAAAGGAAAGGGCCACAGCAGAAGCAGAAGAAGTTTATGCATTTTACACATATGGTAGTTCTGTATTTCACACATAAAATCTCAGGTTCATCCTGCACTCCCCACCAAAATATGGAATTCAGGTAGAAAAGACCTCATAGGTTTATAAATGGCTGCTATCCCTTATGGCTAGACCTCCAGCTTCAGAGGCAGCATCCTCCTCAGTACCAGCTGCTAGGGAACACAAGCAGGATGTTCTGATACTGCATTCATTTGTGGGCTTCTGGTGGGCCATAGCACAAACATGATAGAAGCATATCTAAAACTGCACCTGCATAGCAGAAATAATCCAGTTTGAAACTGCTTTCACAACCATGGCTCCATGCTACAAAATTTTGGGAAGTATAGTTCCCAGAAGTGTAGAAACTATATTTTCCAGAATTCCATAGCATGGAGCCATGTCCACTAAAGTAGAGGTCAAACCAGATTATTTCTGCCATGCAGATGAGGTATAAGTCTTTGGTCCCATCTACCATAGCTCTGACGCTCTTAAACCCTTATGAGCTTTGCCCAAAATCATGGAGCTCAGTTATCAGAGTAAACATAGTTGGGTGAGACAAAAGAATGATCTAATGTGGTATAAAAGTAGCTCCTTATACAATACAGATTATAGCTGCTCCTCTGTTTTCACAGACTTGAAGTCTGTGTCCCTCACCTGTTTGCGGGAGGCAAATGGGGGGGACAAAATGGGGCACATGTCCCTATTCAAGCCTATAGGGTTTGAATATTTGTGGTTTTCTGTTTTTGCAGGGGAGTCCAGAACAGACCCCTCGCAAAAACAGAGGGGCAACTGTATATCTAATTATCGTTTTTGCTCTACTAGAAAGCACTTTCTTTTATGTAAGGTGGGGCACCCTGTATTCACCAAATGCACTCCAGTTCCTTACAACCCTTTGAAAAACTGGTTCTGAAGTTTGTGGGGCTGTCTAGAACATGGTGAGGGAAACTGCTGGAAACTGGGGGCTTTGCCTTGTGTGAGCAAAAGTGTGTTCTGCTAATTCAAAGTTACAATTAGATTCAACTGTACACATTTGAGTTGATTGGCAGTTCCAGTGGTACCTTGATGTTATTACCTGTCTTGGAATAGACAAGCATACATTTATCTTGGCCACAATCTTGGAATATTAATGCTGAGTGATATTGCCAATGTGTCATTCCCACTTCCCCGCCCAAGATTTTGGCTCCAGAAGACAACAGACCTACCGCAGTATTGCCTTCCTTCAGCTCAGTCTGGCAGCCACCTGAGTGGTTGTCAGCCACCTGAGGTGCAGGAGGCAGGAGAGAAAGCACCAAATCCACAGGAAAGGTGAAGGCTTCAGCATTTGGCACAAACCCAGTCCCTCCCCTGCAAGCAAAATGAGAGGCTATATGCATGCAAAGGGGAAACACCCTATTGAAAAATGGTCTGCAAGTTGGATGGGTTAAATCACAATTGTAGTCATAAAATAGTGTTTTTGGTGATACTCATTGCATGACATCACCTCTAACCCTTGCTGCTGTGTATGCTAAGTATGGTTAGGGTGTCCATTTTCATTGATGGGGAAACCTGTCAATAGCTCTCAATTGCACAGCAGTCTTCAAGTGCAAAACTGTGCTACTGGGTTGTGAGATTGGCACGTTGTGTCACAGTCTCCTTCTCCCCCCCTGTCCCCCCTTCTCTATTCCCAAACAGCTTTTTTTAGCTTACCAGAATGTGGAATTGTGTTTATAAAAATAAGTGAAATGAAAGGCATGCTAGGTAAGGCAGGGAGGTGGGTTTAAGGGGAAACCAGAAAAGAGGATGATGGTGGCACCAGCCCCAGTCACACAATTGTGAAGACGTGTGATAATGGCCGCTCACAAAATAGTACATTTTCATTAATTTGCATGATTGTGTTGAGAACAAGGTTTGTGTGATAAATCCCTTATTTAGCAAAAATGTATGGTCTGGATCTAATGGACACAACAGCTTCACAATAAAGGTTTAGGCTTTCTAATGGCTGGCACTGTAATTTACCTGCTAAGTCTTTCAGATATATGATTGGGCTGTGTCAATTGCTGCTTTTTCTCAGGGTGAAGTTGCTACTTGTATTTTGAATGTTGAAGATGTCCATGTGCTTTTAAATTGTCTTTCTGTTTCCTGGAAATTAACCGTAGATCAGCAAAACTGGATTTGCTTACTGTGGCCAAATAGTTCTTACTGTGGCTACAAAATTTATGCTAGAAATATTGATGTCATCTTCCTCATTATCCAACGGACTGAAGAGCTTACATTCTTTTCAGCATTTGAAGGTGTGGCACACAGATGACAACTTTTCAGGACATTTGGATCCCTTTTATAAAAATTTAAACATTGTAGTATGGTTAGGTTTGTTGTATTATATTTTTTATTGTGTGTGTGTTTGGTTTTTTTCTCCTTTCTTTATATGATTTTGACATAATGAAAATAAATGAATAAAAGTGCTAAAAAGACAGCTGGGATAGAGGTTTCTGAATTTCCAAGGAGAGATGGACATACTAAAAGAAACCACAGAAAAGACACATGAAGGAACCAAGGCCAGAACTGAGCCCAGATTTAACAAACTACAATAGAAATGGTGTGAATTCAGCTCCATCTCCCTAATGTATGTGTATGAGAGACAGACAGACAGCCTGCCTGTCCAACTGGCTTACTGCTCTAAAATGTAGTTAAAACATGCAGTCAAACAGCCTTTGGGATGCAGTGTCCTAAAAAGTGAGACAGAAAAGATAACACTCCCTCCATCCACAAGAGAGAGTGAGAAAGACTATGCATCCACTCATCTTTATTGTAACACTACTTTTCCCCTAAGTGTATTCTGAACACACATAGAGAGCAGAAGAAAGAAATGTCCTGGATTTATTACCACTTCAGCACTTCACCAAACAGCAATAAAACTTGGAATGCTCATGTGGAGTCACCAAGAAAAAAAAGTCACCTGAGAAAGCAAGTCCCTAGTTTGCAGCGGGATGGGGCTTCTACAATCTTAAAATTGGGAGGTAATGGTCATAGGGGTATCATTATCAAGGGTGTCATTGTGAAATGAGGGTGGATCTTCTAAGAAAAAATTTACCACCATCTGCTGGTTCTTTATCAGACAATTTGAATGGGACGGGGGAAGGCTATTGAAGATTATCTTCAAAATGATTCTGTGAAGACAGTCAAAATGTAAGGACACATCACAATGAGTTAGGAGGTGTGTAAGTAAAGTTCAGGAGGGTCTGCAGCTCCACTGCACTCAAAGTCCTGATGGGTTTCGAATTTTATATTCAAGCTGTTATCGATAAATATTACCTTTTTGAGTGGTTTACACATCATTGTTTCTCTCTTGAGCTGTTATAGATTCCTAAACCTGAACCCCAAAACCTGGTATTGTCAATATCTTAACAAATGTTTCCAACAATCATCTCCTCCCATTTGCATCATCTCCCCCCCCCCCCCTTTGTTTCTTTGTGATCAGATTCTGGGAACACAATTACAAAGAAACACAAAACTAAGGATAAGAAATCCTTCAGCCTATTTCTATAACTGGATATAGATGAACTCTCTGTGAACTCAGCTTGGAGTAAGTTGAATTTGAGAGATGGGCTGGATTAAAGCTCTAATGAAGCGGTAATTGCCATATGGTGTCTAAGTGGCAGTGGAAACTTAGAAAAAGTAGCAGACACATATTTAAGATAGAGGGAACCCATTTTGCCTCGTCACAAGAGCACAAAATTAAAAGATCCAAAACAACCTTAGTAATTCTGCAAAGTTCAGTTCACAACAAGTGTATCTTACTGCATTATATAAGCCATCTAGTGAAAATAACAATTCCCAGCTTTCGGAAATTCTGCACTTGATCTTGCCAGTAAAAACAAGCTGGATATAGATGTTACCTGGGATGTTTTGGAAGTCACCTGATTGGACAGGATTTCTTTGTCTTCTTTCCATAATTCTTAACATTCAGCAAAGACTACAGCACCAATTCCAGTAGAACCATTCCTTTCCTCAGCTGCAAATGTGATCATTTTAAAAACAATTAGGAATCCAGTGGTTGAATCCTGTTGGTAACATACACAAGTGTGCATGGCCATGGCAGATGGCGGAATTCAGCACTACCATCCATCACACACCCCTCCCTGTGCCACCTACCTGTTTGCAGACTAGACACATCAGTGATCAGGGGTGGATGGGGCAGCAGGTGGTAGCTGGCCATATTCTTGCAACAAGCTGTAGGAAGAAACTGGCATTTTTCTCAACCTCCTGGGTCCAAGTTTCCTCTGGAGGTCATAGGTGATGTCATCTTCCTGCACCCAGATGCTTCATTTCTGGCTGCCTCCTGTACTCCCCTGACCACTAGATGGCCATGGCATAGTGTGCCCAAATATTTGATATGGAGGTTGAGCTCAGGACAAAAGGAGGACACTCAACTACACTTGGTGGACCCTTTGGCTCCACAAGTGTTATGCAGGATCATAGCCAAGATTACCAATTAAGCCCAACATCTTTTTTAGTCAGTTTCTACCATTCCATGGTTATCTTCTCATGGTGGCAATAGGCATAATCAGGAATTGGGGAACATGGAGACTAAAACTCTCCCTCACTAAACAACAAACAATACAAAAAGAGGACGCACACACCTGCCTTGACCTTTCCACAAACACAGAAAATTTAACAGGTGAAGCTCAGTGTTATCAGATGAGAAAGTCCTCATATTTTCATGTCAGGTAGGAGAGTTTTTTCAGCCTTATACAAAAATATGTGTTATAGTTGTCATGATATAGTGGCTTGAATGTTAGACTAGGTCTCTTGGAGTACTGGGCATGAATCCCCACTAAACCATGGAAATGCACTGAGTGACCCTGAGCAAGTCACAATTTCTCAGCCTAAGGGAAAGGCAATAGCACACTTCCTCTGAAACAAACTAAGAAAGCCCTTTGCTAAGGCTACCATAGGTCAGAGTGGACTTGAAGGCACATAGCAGAAGCACAATACAGTCAGCCCTCCATATTCACAGATTCTTTATCTATAGATTCAACCATCCATGGCTTGAAAATATTTTAAAAAATATAAATTATCAAAAGCAAACCTTGATTTTGCCTTTTATATAAGGGAAGCCATTTTACCACAGCATTATATTTAATGGGACTTGAGCAACAATGGATTTTGGTATCCACTGGGGGGGGGTCTGGGAAACAAACCTCAGCAGATACGAAGGGCCCACTGTATTTAAGAACTCCCAAATGTCTCAATATGGCATTTGCTTTGACATCACAGACAGAAGCCATTCCCAACAGTGGTCAGTAAGTCTTCAGAATGAGGTTCATGAAATGCACTAGACTGCCCTTCTCTTGGTCTCACTGTCTCCACAGGCACATCTGGTGGGAACAAAGACAGCCTTCTGGGTCATTAATCCCAGATTTTGGAATTCCCTCCCTAGGGACGCCAGGATCTTCCCTCTTTGCTGCCCTTCCATTAGCAAGTTAAAACTTTTCTACTGTGACAGGCTTTTAGGAACCAACTGCAAGGGCTTTTAACTGTGTGCTGCTCCATTGATTTTTATCTTTGGACTTCTTAATGGATTTGTCTTAAAAGGCTTTGAATCTTTGAGCAGTTTAATTGCATTTTAACCATGTTTCATAAGGTTTCCCTGATGTTTTTGTATGTGTTTTCATGTGAATTTTTAAAAAAAATTGTTAAGTCTCTTCAAGTCTGTTTTGGGGGAATTGCAGGATAATGATGGAGGAGGAGGAATACTGCTGGTTGCCTGCTGTGCAAAGACATCCTTGTCATCTGTTATCCAGGCTGTATCATGCTTCCTGTGGATGTTAGTTCCCAAGGTCCTTCTGGTCACATTCCCCCTTATCTGCTTATTTGGATCAAAGGTGGAAGGAGGCTTACTATCTTTTTTTCTAGTTATGTTGGCAGATTGCAGGCTCTTGAGAAATGGAAAAGGTATACATGTAGTAGAAGAGGGGAGACCAAGCACAACTTTAAACTAGGGTCCTGATGTCTGTGTTTAGAAAGTGGGCATTGCTGAGGACCATGACAGCCATGCAGTTTCTCAGCCATTTTGTGAGAAGTAATGAGGTTGTTGTAAGGAGGCAGCAGGAGGATGTCTCTTCACCATAATCACATAAAGAAAGGGTTGAGATCATGTGGCCCTCGAATTGTAGTTGATCTGCAATTCTAAGCTGACCTAGCCAGCATAGCAAGGAGTGAGAGATGCTGGAAGCTACAGTTCAAGGACATCTGGAGGGTCACACATTCCTATCTTTACTGGACACATTACGTACAACCGAAGTAGCTCTGTGGGAAGTACTGCAAACTGATAGTCTGGCAGCATTAATGCAGTTGAGAATGTAAACCCCTGCATGGAGGCCTCCACAGTGAGACACCCCAGGTTCATCTACACCTACATCATCCTGAGATAGAATTACTGCAACGATTTTATTGCCCTTAGGAAGAGGTCAGTACCAAAATATGAAACAACTGATTCAAATTATAAGAAAAAAGTTTTCACCTAAACATTAGGAAGAACTTTTTTTTAACTGCTAAGAGCTGTCCAGCAGTGAAACAGTTTGCCTCAGAAGATAAAGACTCTCCCGTTTCGGAAGACTTTAAGCAAAAGTTGAGTGGGCATCTTTTTGGAGTACTGTAGTGTATTCTGGCATGGCAAGGGGAAGACACTTGTGGTTCCTTCCAAATCTAGGATTCTATTGATCTAAAAGGCAGAGAAGCAACATGGCACAGTTTGGGTAACTCAGAAGCACATTAGATTTGAGTAGACAAGCAGACAATTGACCAAGTGACCTACTGTATATGCTCATGTATAAATCTAGAAATTTAGGTAAAGAAATTGACCCAAAAAAACCTGCATCAACTTATCTACAGGTTAATGTAAGCACTGTACTTTAACTCTTATTTTTAAAACAGGAATCATCTCCTAGTGAAAGGCAAATGTGTAATCTATCCTGGAATAAACTGCACAAACTGCCCCTTCTGTTCTTTTTATCTGTTCCTTTTGATGCTGGATTGGGGCTGCGACAACTGCACACCACAGCCCCAATCCAGTTGTTTGCCAGAACAAAAAGAAGTGGCAGAAAGCCACTCCTTTTTGCGCCAGCAAAAAGCTGGCTTTTCTGCCGCCACTGCCATTGCTTTTTGGCGCTCCTGTGGCATGCAGCATCTAAACGCCACACCACCGAAAAGCTAGCCCCTATGCAGGAAGCAGGGTGGCATGACACCAGCTTTGGGGTGGCTTCAGTGCATGCATTGTGCATTCACCAGACCACCATGCCACCCTGAAGCCGATGTATTGTGCCAGTCTGCGTCAGCCATATCTAACCTTTACTGCGAGCACAGCTATAACTTTCTAAATTCTTTAGCATTGTTTTCCTTTGCTTCATCCTTTAGATCCTTTGTTACATGCCCCTAAATTAAACCCTCAACTTATCCACAGGTCATATCAAAATCCATAATTCTGGTCCCAAAATCTGCCCTCGACTTATACATGAGGTCGACTTATAGTTAAGTCTATATACAGTACTTAAACAAAAAGCTACTTGATAATTCAGAATCTGCATTACTTTGGAAAGTAACTGTCACCAAAGACAGGCTTTCAGAAATTTGTAGCTATTTTGAAGGCACAGGAGGAAAAGAGGAAATGTTTTTAAAAATAATAGAAGTTTGAGGGGTTTTCTTTATATCATGAGGTCAGTAAAGTAGCATTTAAATACTTCACCCAGGCTACAGCCAGGTCAACATCTTCATCTAGAAGATGATCATAAATGATCCAAGTTTTGTTTTTGACCGACCTGGCATTGCAAAGCAGCAAGGTAAGGTTCTGTGCTGTGGTTGGTGCGCTCTCCAATCCATTCCGGGAAACAGAGTGAATTGAAGACGGGATAGCTTTCGGATATCGATCCCGCCTTCCTTTGTAACAAACTTTCATCCTGTTCCCGTCATACCTCCCTTTCCCCCGCACAACCTGGATTTTTGCCCCAGATCGCAACCGGCCACACATGCCTGTCCCTTATTCACAGAGCCCTCCAAGTCTCCTCAAATTACTGCTGGGCAGCATAGCTTCCAGCAGTCTAGGAGGGCCTTGGGAGCCAGCTATTTATCATTAGCCCAGAGGTTCTTGGGCTGCCTCCATGTCCTCCAGCTGGCTGGCTGACTGATGGTGTTCCTGGGGGGTGAAAAGTGACTTTTAAAGCCAGCCACTCCTGGCCACACTCCCTCTCCCTGCTGCCTGGCTCAGCTGCTCTTAGCCCCGGTGGAAAGGGAGAAAAGGAGGCTGCTATGGTGTCCTCTGCGTCCCCCGGCTGGCTGGCTGGTGTTGTTAACATTGCTTCTATTTGATTTAGGAGAAAAGGAAGTATTTTTCAAATTCTCTGCATCAAATTGAGTTAATTCTCTATTGTTTTTGTATTATAGTTGTCTTTCACCAAGTGCTGCCTAGTTTGAAATTCAACCATTTGAGTAATAGCATCTTGTAAAGAAACATCTCCTTTAATTGGTAAGCATTGATTATTAGAGTAATATTTTGGAAGACTTGCCAAAAACAGTCCATATTTTGCATGTTCCGGAAAGGATTCTCCAGCTGCTGTAATTCCAGACCAAGCTGTCATAAAGCCATTAATATGCTGATTTAAAAATTGGGGCTGATGAAATTTGGTATTAACAAGTTTGATCATGAGAGCTGTTTGATTAGAAGTACTTGGAGAACTAAATACTTTCTGTAGTTTGTCCCATATTTGTTTTGCATCAGTTAAATGTTGAATATGGAAAGCAATGCTGGGATCTACAGAAAAGCAAATATAAACTGTTGCTTTTTCTACATTTTCATCAAACTGTTGTTGATGTATTCCTGCTTCTGCGGGATTTTTGCCTATTTATTGTTTTAAATAGTTCTATTGTAGTCAGGTACATCTGCATTTTCCATGACCACATTTTATAATTTGTTCTAGTTAGAACTTCAAAAATCATTGCTGGATTAGAATTAACAGAAGCCATTTTTATTATTTGAGTAGAAAAAAAATCTTTCTTTCTTGAAGTCAGTATCATCAAGAGAAGCAGTTTAAAAATAATCTAAATTATGACCCAACTGGGCCCATAACCCAAAAAATGTGGGATAATTTAAATTTCCTAGGGGTTTAACCCGTTAAAGAAAACAAAAATATTCAAATGTGAAAGCTAAACCTTTTAGAGTTTGTCTTTCATTTAGTAGAACAACAAAAGTGTGACTTTGCCTAACTGCTTTCCTAAATAGAGACTGACTCAAAAAAGATTACAAACAAGCAGTTTGTAGTTTAAAAACAAACAAACAATAATGACTTTAATAAATATTTGCATAAAATAACTAAATCCTAATCTAAGTGGTAATATTTCAGGCAAAGAGAGGAAATCTCACCATCCCTAAGATAGCAGGAATAGAGGACAAGTGATTGCTTGAAGTAGTTTAAAATCTTCAGAGAGAGTTGTTAAACTGCTCTCTATCAAACTAACCAGAGACAGGAGAATGCAATGCGTAATTCTTCCAACACAATCATATTAATTATGAACTACATTCTAATCACGTAAGAAAGAATATTATAAAGGCGAGAAGGGATATTATACAAGTGTTAAAAATGTAGATGTCACAGAGGTATCTGACAGAAGTTGAAGACCTGCATAATGCCATGTTCTGTAAAATTTGGCACGCTTTCATCTTAGTGAAACCCATATAATTAGAGGGATCACAGAGATATGCTAAAAGCCCATCCACATGAAAATAGTGAAGAACTATTTGAAAGGATAATTAAATGCCACAATCTGGAATAACCATCTGTTCATTCAGATTAAGGACCCAAAGCACCATTACTTGACATTGATTTCAAATTGCCAGCTGTTAAAAACAACACCTACTATAAAACATCTCTGAGCAAGCCACAGTGATCACTCATTTCTTGGAATTTAGTGAGCCCTTGCTCCTTGGAAACATGATATCCAATAATATTATGGCTCTTTCCTACTTTTAAATCTTACTTATTAATTAGCTTGTTTAGTTTAGCTGGGTTTCATTTCTTCAACAAGTTCTTCCTAAGAAACTCAATGAGAAATTATTTTTTTCTGATATCTAGTGTGCTCTTATAAAGCAGATGTACTCAGTAATCTCTCTTAGAAATAATCTGACAAAGCAAACACAGGGGGCTGCTTTACTGAAAAGTAGCTGTTTCATCCTTTTTCTCCCCACCATTTTAATGCCCCCTCCATGTTTTTCAAGTCTTGAGAAGTGGCTTGGAATGGGGAAATGGCCAACATAAACCTCTTGTTCCCTCACTCAAAATATTGTCTTCTAACAGCTGCTTTTAATTGAAAAAAGAAAGAAGTTTGCATCCAGAGACTAATTTGGCTGAGGCCAGAGCTATAAAACATCACTAGAAATTTGCCAATAATAAACTAGGATGGTACTAACAACAGAAAATGCTTAAAAACTATTTTCTATTTCTATTTTTATCCTTAAAACCTAACAACATACAACAACTACAACCACACCCACACATACTTATTTAACACATGTTCAGGATCGTCATTTGAAAAGAAGCAAATATGGTTGGCCTTCTGTATCCACAGATTCAAACATCCATGGCTTAAAAATATTTAAAAAATATAAATTCCAAAAAGCAAACCTTGATTTTGCCATTTTATGTAAGAGACACCATTTTACTACGCCACTGTATTTAATGGAACTTGAGCATCCACAGATTTTGGTATACATGGAACTAAACCCTAGCGGATACCAAGGCCCACTGTATACCTGTCAAGTGTATGGCTCTATTTGGTCTATTAAGAGCATTAAGAGCAATGTATTAGTAAAAGATCCCAGATTCATTCACTGTGAACTTTTATGCTTTGCTATATAGACAAAAAGGAATTGTACTAGTTTCCTGATTGTCACTTTGTTGCCAATCAAGACTGTGAGTCATGTTTCATTGCAATATATTCTCTGTCTACAAGAGTGGGAGATGAGTTTTTCAGTGACTTTCTCTTATATACTAAAAAAGCTTGCTGGGTTTACCAGAGGTAGATTTGATACTGGAAAATTTTTATTTTTCACAAAACAACAATCACAAAAAAGCAAAAACAAAAACAAAAAAGCAGCTTCATTTATATACCGCTTCATACCGCGCTATGCAGTGTCTAAGAAGGGGGGGCACCCAAATGCCAACATCAGTTACTTTTTTTTCTGTAACAGATCGTGCAACACATGTATTTTTAACACATCAATGAAGACCAGAATAGGTATTGTTTTCCTATAGGATATTTCACTGAAATTAGCCTCCACATTTTTATTCCAGCGATGACATGTAGTGTCGTTTACTGACATGTTGTAATCTCCATGGCCCAGCCTACATAAATCAAGAACAATGCCTGGCCAAGAACATGGAGACTGATAAGGAGATAGCAGGAACTTTGAAGTGATTCCACAAGTTTCCAATGGTGCAAAGATCATTAGCAATTGTCAAGTATGAGATCACTTTGAATTTAGAAGGGAAGGTTGCCTGCACAGATACAGTGACTAGATACATGCATAGGTGGCAAAATTATGTTTTGGAATATCAGTTTGAATGTAGTGTAGATAAAATGAATAATATTCCAGAGAACAGCAATCAAGTGAATCAAATTACACAATCTTCCTGTGCTGACTGCACAGGTTAAGATCAACATATACGTACGTACCTGTTATCCAATGCTATATGTGAAACTTCCTAGATGGAACTAATTTTTATATAGGCATTTTCATGGGTGAACAAACTCTAGAAGTGCGGTTAATATTAAGGTCTCTTCAGACATGAGAGAAACATTTAGTTCCTCCTTCACATTCAACATCTGGAAACAACAGTCGTGCAGACATCAGCAGCAAAATACTCAAAATAAAAGGTGCTACAGCAAATTGTTATGTTTCTGTTACACTGCCTGGAATATCACACACCAGGGCTATTTCATTTTATACATAGAACCAAGTTTTACTATTTATCCCATACCATCGTCTGCAGAAACTAACAAGATTATCAGTTTTCTCTGAGCAGCTGTGGATACAAGAAAAATCTAGGCTCTAGCAAAACCTTACCCTTTCAGAAACAGGAATCACAAGTTGGTGTTCATTAGCTTCTCCAGCTACCCATGTTAAATTAAGGAGACCAAGCAAAATCATGTGATTTGGAGCCTGTAATTTGTATATTAACCAAGTAAGAAGTGCTGTTGTAGGTGATTTCTGTTTAACCAAAATTATAATTCTGTAATAGGATTGTTTTCTACTGATATAAGTCCTTTGCGTTTAGTACTCATCTTCCCAGTGCTTGGTAAGCTTCAATAAATCCACACAGCAGGTCTGCATTATCCTTATTATACATCAATGAGGAAACTGACAGAATTGATTTGCAAAAGGCCACAAACAAGGTCAGAAATAGTGTAAGAATGACAGAGGGAACGACAGGGAGGAAAAGGCAACACTATTAATAGCTGGCACTCTTGACTTGTTTTACACCTTAGCAGGTGTAACATTCAGAACCTTGCACAGATGGGTGATATTTTAGAAGTATGGGAATGTTTTAAAGCTCTGGTTTAAAACAGGTATCAGGGTATCTATAAGAAACACTGAAGAGGGACTTGTTTCCCATATTTATAGGATTTCTGGTAAAGATAGCAATGTTTTTTACTCAAAGAAACTTGCAGCACCTGTTTCTGTAATATTCTCACTGGATCTTCTGGTAAAGCTAAACACTGTATACATCATTCACGTTGTAATCCTAAGTTTTCCATGAAAAAAGCATGAATTTTCAACAGGTGGACTCCACACTGCCTGAAATGGCATGATGAATATGATCTGGAAAACATTTGGAAGAAATTGTAGATTTTGTATGTGTTCTTATAAGAAAAGTTGGCTGATTCCAGGTGATGTTCCATCTTCTCAATATAAGAGATAATGCATCAAAATCCCTTGCAAAGATTTGTTTTTCCCACCTACCAAATGTAGCGATCCAGTCAATTGTTTCCACTGTAAGACTTACCAGGAATAAATAGGAGGTAAAGGCTTTTAAGCAAGAATCCTTTATAAAGATCTACATTTTTACACAACTTGCTTACGTTCAGACCCATTATTGTCATGCAACTTCATAAGTAAAGGTTAATATACATCAAACCTCCTTCAGTGCTGGACAGATGGAGGTCCTCTTTGAAAAATGAGGGATTATGTAATGAAAATCAAAAATGTCAATCCTTCATAATACTCCATAGATTTAAAGACAATCACAGACTTCACCACTAGAAAATGTCCCAACAAACTCAATGCAGCTCATTTACAAATATACTATTTATAATGAATACATTGATACAGAATGACTTATAAAAAAGCAAGGCAATCTTTTATAGACATAACAATCAACATTACAATAATTCAGAAAGTACATTTTTGCAGACTGTTTACACACTTTCATTTTCAATCACAAATCAGTGAGGCCTTATTATTAAACAGGCAGAATCCTGCACTGTCCTGCTTAAGACCCAAACACTGCAATAATAAACAGAATCATCATTTTCTTTGTAGAACAAAACCAAAAAAAAGCCATCCGATTTTTTGCAGGTTATCATCATTAGTAATTGTCCTACATGTGCCTTTGAAAGTTGGTGTATTGTGCAAATTACTGCCAAGTGTATACCTAATTAAAAGCAAGTTCTGACATGCTTATTAAAGATACAATGGAAGTGCAATATTGACTATACAAATGTTCTGCTCCATTTAGGTTATTTAAGAGTTACAAAGACATTCTTCCTCTGATATGTGTGAAGAAAAAACTTCTCCAGTGTCCCATCCCATAAAATTAATGAAGCCAAAAATGTTATTTTGGAATTTGTCTGCCATTCTGATCGAAACTGAACCACTATAGTTCTCTTTACTGAACAATACTTTCCAAAACAATTTCAGGGAGCTAGATTTCCTCCCAACTCAATGTAATTGCAAAGATAAATAAATAAAGTCTGAAGCATCAAAATAGCAAACACTGCAAACTTTCAGTAGAAAGCAATTTGAAAATATCCCTCAAGAAATGTGGGCAAAGGTCTTTAAAGCCAATTATACAGCCCAGCTTCTTTCCATCTCTTCAGTCTGGTCTTTGAATGTAGCATTTTAACTGCTATTAACATTCCATGAGTAGTATAGTAAGATACATACATATTCTGTCCTAAAAGGAGTCATAGTGCTAGTTACATCTTCTCAGTGTCTTGGTGTTTTAACCCAATCTTAAGAGGTGGACACTGGATTATTTTATTTTCCCCTAACTAAAGCACAGCTGAATAAATCCTCCTTTACAGCCCAATTTATATGGCTGGTTCAATACTGTAAGGGTGATATGTGCTGCTGCAGTTAGGGTAACATCTTTCCAATTTGCCTCTGAAATTATGCCAACTATTCTTACACAAGTATACAGCTACTCCAACAAAGTAAATCAGTAGCAACACTGCAGCATTAGCTAAGTGACAACTATGTGCATTACATACCAGTTAGGGACATTTTTACCTCTGCATATCATGACAGCAATTGCAGGACAGTACAGGGCCAGCAGCAGCAACAGAAACTACTTTAACAGGGGCTAATAATGTATCCTAGACTGGGACAAAGTAACCAACTGCTCCCTGTATTAGGAATGTTGGAGGATATGCACTGACTTCCACCAAAACTCTTAAAACAGACTGGGAAAGAGACTGAAGTCTCCTTTAAAAACTGAGAATTGAACTAGTAGTTACTGAAGACATACTATTACAAGAGCAAAGGGGACATTTATTAGCTCTTCAAAAAGATTTCCAAAATCACTCATCAAGATAGATGTTCTTCTGCCTTGATAATGTTTCAGTATCACAAATCCATTAATTTATTTGTTTTGTTTATCATGTTGTAATCCAGGTTTTAAACTTCAATTCATACATCCTTTATATATTTAAATTGGCATTCTCTGATTACAATCTATCAGTTTGCCAAGGAAAAGTACCTAATCCTGGGTCACCTAATAACTTTCAATCTGAAAGCCCAGTTTTAAAATCAAATGACAATTATTTTCATTATGAAAGAAGCATAGCTTTCTGAAGTGCAGAACCTATTACTACTTCCCTGTAAATCTATTCCCTTTGCATCCTGCACAGATTATGGAACAAAACTGGAGAGGGATCTGGGAGCATGGATTCGATGCTTAACACTAGAATGTATTTTGACTCCTGTGCACATAGGATGCTGAAGCATAATTGTTTCACTATGGGGGGTCTTAAAAAAAACCCAGTTATTTCTAAGTGTATCTATGAATAAATAAAACCAGTTTCTAACATGCAGGCATTTTTCTAAAGAGAAACAGTCAGTCATATAATCCTTGGCAAGATGAACAATTGTATTAATATATTTACAGACAAAACAATCAGTTCCACAGAGCGGCAGAAGAAGCCAGCTTACTAGATGTATACTAACCTACTTCAGTTCTTTAAAAGTTTCCAAAGAGATTCTTCCAGCTCTGCCTAGTACAATTTTCAGTCCATGGCTAAACTCTTGCTTGAAAAGGAATAGATAAACAGTTGACTTGAAAAGCTTATCCCCATCATAAAATAAAAGTGCATGTGGGCAGCACATAAAGACATATGTACTGAATCAATGGAACAAGTTTACAGCTTCAGCATAAAGTGGACTTTAATTTTATTTTTTTTAACCACCACTACAGGCATCTTTGTATTTTCACACTTAAACGCTCAGACTATAGGCTTGCACAAAGCTGAAACTATACATTTTTATAAACAACTATCTAGAGTGAAATAGTTATTAATAGACTTTTTTTAAAAAGGTGGTAGAATTGATGGCATGGATCCAGAGTTATATGTGGGTAACAAGGCCAGTGGAAGTGGAGTTCTGCACCCAATTCTCCCCACGGCAGCCCTCCTCAAAATGCTACAGCCTGTGCTGAGTGACTGTGGTGAATGAGGTGGGCTGTGATGAAGGAAGCTGAAGGATTGGCACCCATGATACATATGAAAGGTGCCTCCATCTAGGCTTCCTCCTTTCTCCTTATCCTTCCTGCAAATCACCATCCACTCAATTTAGCACAATTCCCTGTTCCTCTGTGTAGCATTTACAAGGGGCCATGGAGTTTGCTTCTGACAGACTTGATAACTCTGAATCCAAAGTAAAAAAGTTCTGTAAATCCAGTGACATCTAGTTTTTACTACTAGCTCAAGCCCTTTAAGGTTTTATATCTCTACCTGTCTTTCTTAGGAAATTCTTCCTTGCCAGTGAAAACATTAATGAAAGCTAGAATTCAACTCACATAAAGCAGAGCAAGGCAGTTATGATGGGGTCAACCCACAGAAACTCAGGAGCATCTAAATCTCACTGAAACTAATGAAGACTTATAGAGCAATCTTAAGCACATTTGCTCAGAAGTATCTGTGCTTATGAGTGCAGCCTTAAGAGCACAAGCAAGGACTTAAAACTTACTGATATCAATGGGGGAAAAGATTCATTACTATCTCTAGATAGTGTCTGTTAATTAGATCATACAAAACCTTCAAGAGATGGAAAATTTCCTCTGGCAATTATTATGTAAAATTTGTTCAAAAGATACAGCACTCGCTAAATTATAGCATCCCAGAAGCAAAACCATATAATTAGTTGACAAGTGAAAATAAATCTATCTGGAATGTAATTGCTATATGAGCTTCCAAAAATGAAACTTAAAATGGTACCCCAAGTATAGTAGCAAGTGTCTATTTCACTGCAGCATCATTAGCCCTTTATACAGCGATGAAAATGACATCAATTGTAAGTGAACTACATTACTGTTGTCTACAGAATGATCAAGTTCTAAATACAAATGAAAAGGTGTCTTTTTAAACAGACCAGGCTTTAATACTGAGATTGACAGAATGAGGTTAAGAGAATAAATCACGGTACTGAACTGATTACTTTGAAACAAGTGTCCCAGGTGTAAGGAAAAGTGCATTTAGTTCAGCAGCAAAACAGCACAGCATGGAGATATTGTGCTAGGACACAGACGGTCCATAATAATGGAAGGATGTACAAGGCAAGGCAAGATATAAAACCAGAGTAACATTGTCAATCAATCGTAAATCTTACATATACTGCAGTGTTTCAAAGAATAACACATTCATTAATCGTACAAAGACCAGAAAAAAACCCTTACAATTGCCTGTTGTATTTTATATCAACACCACCGTATATATATATTTCCTCATAACTATTAGACCTTAACATAACATAGAGCTTTCCAACAAACTGCCAATTTTAAAATCAGAATGTATTGTGTGTGCTAAATGAAGCCAACCATAAAACAAATGGTTCTAACAGGATATGTTTAAGCTACAACTGATGAACTGAACAAACCAAGATTTAAAATAAATTCAGGCTTTTGTTGGACTTCAACTTTTCTCGCTTACCAGTTGCTCATGATTTCCTCTTGATATAAATCAGTCAATAAAAATCCCTCAGCATAAACACAAAAATTCTAGATATGATTAAAACAGAGCAAATCAAAAATAATAATCCAGGGATTTACTCTGTCTGTAAACAACATACAAGACCATTCACTTTGAATCTTAAAGCAAGTTAAAAGATCTCAACAACAAATTATCTCAAAGGATTTTTTTCCCCATAAAGAATGTGAGCTGAGGGAAATGATAAAGAAAAGTTCATGATACCAATTTTGGGATTTTTTTTACAATGAGAAGAGGATTCCATCTAAAACATTTTGCCCCTGAAACTGATCAGCAATTGTATGGCAATTGTATAAAGTGAATCCCCAGTTTCCCAGACATCCATTAAATTCATCAAAGAAAATTTAGACAAGCATTTTACAAAGGAAAAAAAAAAGTAAATGGCTATGTTTCCTCTATTAACAGAAACACATAAACGTGGTCTTAAATTTGCCTGCTTTAAATTATTTATGTTTTATATATAATATAACATACATTCTATATATTATATTATATATACACACATACACAATACCAGTAATGCTCTTTGCATTTTGTACAGTGTATGGGACAAGCCAACTTCTATCCAATCCTGGCACCATGTGGCCTAGATAATATTATATACACAGTGACACTCCCAGTGCCTTTTATATTTTGTACATCAAAAGAGCAGATATCCATCAGACCATGGCACGATATGGTCCCTGCATCTTGAGGAACTGGATGATAAAGGAAGGTCCACCTGCAACAATTTGAGCTGGAAGGGTATTTAGTGGGCAGTTCTCAATGCTCATTATAGACAGTTTACTGCAGAGTGCTAATTCAAAAGGTAGACTATTTAGATGGGGGTTGTCATTTAGATACAATTCTTCCAGATTCTCCAGTGTACCTGCAAAAGCCAAATGTTGTAATTAGCTTTTCCTTTTTCTTTTTTTTAAAGGTAGGCTGAACTGAAAGCAATTCAGACTATACAGAAAGAGAAAATAAGATCATGACTTTCTAACACAAATGTAACTAGCTCTTCTGTCCATTATCAAAGCACAGCAAACCCCTTTTCTTTCTGCTAGCCAAAGAAGATCTGTGAATTCAAAATGCATTTAGCCTGTAGTTACAACAGAGCTCTGTGGCTGGCAGCCAATGAAAAACCAACCCAAAAAAGAGCAAACATCTGGGACAATTTAGCTCCAAAAGTCTACTTTAAAAGACTGCATTATTCCAAAGGTGTTGTAATAGGGGAGGGCTCTGGAAAGGGTACATAAAATTGGCATAGTATCCTGTCTGTGCTTTCCATTTTAGAACTCTTGATAACATCATCCAGTGCTGAATACTTAGAGCAGGGGTAGGCAACCTTTTTGAGCCGGGGGCCGGGTTGCTGTCCCTGAGACAATTGGGGGGCCGAAGCACCAAAAATAAATAAATAAATATTTTTTAACAAAAATTAAAAAATATGCATGCATACTCTCTCAGCCCCAGAAAAGCCATGGCAAAACCCCTGTGGAGATTTTGCCAAGAAAACCCCAAGAACAAGTAATAACAACAATAATCAATATCATCATGGGGGGCGGCGGCGGCGGCAGGACTGGCCTGGGGCCGGTCCAAAGGCCTCAGGGGGCCGCATCCGGCCCCCGGTCCTTAGGTTGCCTACCCCTGACTTAGAGGAATGGCACTAATGTAACTTCAGTGCTCTTTTGGTAACTCTTCCTCATGAATGTATACTAAGGCAGCTACCTGTCTGGATTTTTCCCTAGAAGGCTGTGAGTAGGATAGAACCGAAGTACAGCAGACAGAAATAATATCAATGTATCTAGAATGTCTCCACTATTTTGGAGACAGCTGAAACAATACCACTTCATTCATGTATAGGTAAAAGCCAATAACATCTTACCAATTTCCTCAGGAAGCTGTGTAAGGAAATTCTCCCCCAAACCAAGATGCGTCAGATTGATGAGGTGGCCAATTCCTCTGGGGAGGGTGCTCAGTTGATTATTTGTTAGGATCAGTCTCTGGTGGAGAAATATATACATGTAAACATCAAATTAATACAATCTTTTGTAACATAAATTATCCAGAACTAAGGTAGGTAACTTTATCCAATCAATGGAAATTCAGTGTTCCCTTCTCCACTACCAGACAGCAAGTCACAGTCCAGAGCTTGGGCTTCATCCTCCTGCAATGCTACCTAACATGCACAGGAACCACACAGGGCAGTTGTTCCATAAAGACTCTTCCCACCACCATGGCACCCAAAGAGACTTTCAGATTTTTCAATTCCTAATGCCTTTTTAAGAATGTATCTACTCAGTTATAGAGGTCTGATACAATTTTAAATGTCTGGGCTCTGCCATTCAGGATTCTGGGAACTGTAGTTCAGTGAGGTAATCAGAAGTTAGTGGAACACTCAAACAAATAAATTCTAAGTAACTGGGACAGCTGAAGTGGTATCAAACTGCTATAGAACAGAAACATTGTGAAACTCTGAGAATTCAGCCTGACCAAATTAAAGGGATTTCATTTTCATATGGTGACATAAATGTTTTCTATTGATAAAGCATGGATTTTCAAGGTTTCTCTACATATAATAATTTCACCTGTAGGTCCCTAAGGTATGCTATTTCATTTGGCAAGGATTCCAGTTTGTTTTCCTCCAGATCCAATTCTCTTAATTTCCTCAGATTGCCAATGCCATGGGGGAGGTTTCTTAGAAGGTTGTTTGACAAGATAAGAACCTGGGGAAAAACATATGTAGAATTTTTAGTCAAACCAGCAATTATCTAGTAGCTAAGCATACAATTAGCTAAATATGCTTCAATGAAAAAAAGCTAGATTCTTGCTACTCATATGTGATCGCACTTAATCTCGTATTTCTTTTCACAGACTGGAATCATGAAAAAGACAAGTAAAATTTTTAGTAGCCAAAGTAAGGGTAAAGCATACAAACTCTCAACTGTAAACTATTTCAGGTACCTATAAAATATCAATGGAAATTGTTATACCGTATATACTCGTCTAGAAGTCAAACATTTATGCTAAAAAGTTGGCCAAAAAATGCTGGGTAGACTTATGGTAATGATGCTCAGAAAAAGTGGCAGCTCTTTTGGGGGTTTTTGCCACCTGAGGGAAAGCAGAGGGTGTCCTCAAAGAAATGCCAACCACCCCTCTCCCTCTATGGAAGGAAAATTAGGACTTCCTTTTGTCCGGGGAGACCGTCTTGTAAAAGAAACACTGCCCTCCTTCCCACACCGCTCTCCTTGCCTTGCCAAAAGAGTTGGCACTGCTTCAATGAAGGTATCCCTGCTTTTTCTTTTTGCTCCATGAGGACAAAAATGAACCATCCCCATCTGTTCCTTTCCCTGTCTGTTTGGGCTCTGTAACATGAGGAGCCTGTATTAGGTGTTTCTTCCCCCTTAAAAACAGAGCAAATGAATAGACCCTTCCCCCTTTTCTCAAGCCAAGGCTGGGAGAAGCCAGCTTGGCTGATTTCAACAGATTGGCTGCTTCAGGAAAGGAGAAGAGGAAAGGGTTGTTTTTAAAGGGACAGAAACTAACACTCACTGCAGCCCTCAAGCAGTGGCTGGGAAAAGGAGACGGGGGGGAGGTATTTTTATCTGCTGTTTTTAAACCTAAAACTCACTGGAGCTGGAGAGCCCGAACTGAGAGGGAGGGAGGGAAGCTCCCTTTAACTTTTTCTTCTCCAAAATAAAAAGCAGCAGCTAATTGAGTGAGATTGCCCAAATGGAGAGTCAAAGGGATGGGAGAGAGAGAGAGAGAGAGAAAACACTAGGGATGCGGTAGCAGTGATAGCTCTTTGGTGCTTGCCCTCACTGAGCAGCAAGAGCCAGGGAGAGCAGAAAGGGTCTCTCCATGGCAGCAGTTCTAATACTTCCACTCAAGGGAGTGCCAAGAGACAAATGGAGCAGAGGGGATGCAGCAGTAATGGCTGCACCTTCAACCTATCCACAGGTCATATTAAAATCCACTAATTTTGGCCCCCAAACCTTCCCTTGACTTATACATGAGGTCGCCTTGTATATGAGTATGCAGTGGTCCCTCCAGATTTGCAGTCTTGACACTCGCAGTTTTGATCATTCGCAAGGCCAAGGTGAGGCCACAATGGGACTAGAATATTTGTGAAATTTCGGATTCCCAGGCCCCCCCCGGAACATATCCCCCATGAATCCAGAGGATCCACTGTATACGGTACTTTCACATTACTATTACTAAGTCTTTATTGACGGACGTTCTGCAGACTTTTCAAAAAATAAAAGCATATAAATAGCATAATTTAACTTGAAGAGAGCAATGAATAAATAATTTCAGCAACCATTATACTCTATTGGGAATATAAAAAAATATTTTCTAGGAACCTTTAAAATCTTACATATTTCTATAAAATTTCTATGTTTACAATGGAGGTGGGGGTCTGGTAAGAAAGGATTCGATTTTCAAGGCTGGTGTGTTTTTCTCTCCTTGTCTGTGGCACTAGATAACCAAAAGAGATTTGTATCTTGTGGATGCACTGTGGCTGTGCTTCAAACTGGAAGGAAGTCTCAAGTAGAGCGCCACAGGATTCTTTGTGTCCTGGAGCCAACACTCTTCAATATTTTTATCAATTACTTTCATGATGGGTTAGATGGAATCTTTATCAAGTTTGCAGATGATACAAAAACAGGAGGGGTAGCTAACACATCAAAATATAGGAACAGAATTCCAAAGGACCTTGATAAACTAGAAAATTGGGCTGAACTAATACAATTAAATTCAGCAGAGACAAATGCAAAGTTCTACATTTAGGGCACAAAGCCCAAATTTACACGTATAGGATGGGGGATATTTCGCTTAGAAGCAGTATAGATGAAAATAATCTTGGTATTATTATTGATGATCCTAAGCTGAACATGATCCAGCAGTGTGATGCTGCAGCAAAGAAGGCAAATAATATTTTAGCCTGCATTAACAGACCTGTTGTTTATAAGACAAGGGAAGTAATAGCCCACTGTATCTAGTGGAATATGCACTAGTTAGGCCTCATCCAGAGTAATGCATTCAGTTCTGGGCACCTCATTTTAGGCAGGATAGAGACAAGTTGGAGTAGATTCCCAGAATGAGAACAAGAATGGTAAGATGTATGGAGAACAAAAAATATGAGGAAATTTTGAGGGAAGTGAGCATGTTCCATCTGGTGAAGAGAAGACTGGAAGGTGTTGTGAAGAAGCCCCACTCCTTCACCTAACTTTTTCCCCTCACATGGCAGCCCTATGGGTATTGTGATCCCACTGCTGCCCCAATATGTGGTGTATCAGATCACTTGTATGTATATCTATGGGTTTACTCCCCAATCTTGGCTTCTTTATTTCTTAGTAGCGTGGATAATAATTCCAGGGTCCAACAAGCTTATAAGTGAACAACTATAAAATTTTATTTGAATGATGGTTAACAATATTGCATTTGTTATGATGTTTCATTCTCTTGTTCTTGTTATACTTTGTTACATATTATTTAACTCTAAAGAACAACAGTTACTAGTCTTTAGGACTCTCACACCATCCTTATTTACTGTAGTCTCTCCAACTGTATTTCTACACTAGCCCTCAGGCTAACTAAATCCCAGAAACTCCCTCACTTTGAGTTCTGTCCTAGAGCTAAATCCATCCTTTCTGAACTTTAGCCCTCACAGTCCCTTTCTTCTGGACTGTTACCCATCCAGACCCAGTTTGACTTCATCTGTCAGCAACGGTCTTATTTAACACCTCCAGCCTACCATTTGACTGGCTGCTGCCAGCTTACTCTTGCTTGGCTGTAACTGCACTCCCTAAAATCTAAAGGGTTATCAAAGAGAGGAGGTTGCAGATTTGTTCTCTGCTGTCCCTGAGGGCAGAACCTGGTCTAATAGTTTTAAGTACAGGAGAGTTAATTTCAATTGAACATTCAAAAGAACTTCTGCATAGTAAACTCTGTTCAACAATAGAATCAATCACCTTGAGAGGTGGTGAAGTCTCTTTTTCTGGATATCTTTAAAAAGAGACTGGAGATGCTCTAGCTGGAAACTGCACTGAATGCAGTTAGTCTCAATGGCTTAGGGAGTCCCTTCCAACTCTATGAATCTATGATCCAGAACCCCCTTGTTCATCCTTTCACAAGCAAAGCAAAGCAGCTTCATTTATATACCACTTCATACCGCGCTATGGAGTGCCTAAGCGGTTTACAACTGTAAGCTCATTGCCCCCCAACAGTTGGGTACTCATTTTAGCAAATTCGGAAGGATGCAGGCCTGAGTCTAACCTGAGCCCTGGCTAGTATTGAACTCGCAACCTTGTGGTCTATGAGTGAGTGGCTGCAGTACAGGCATTTAACCGCTGCACCACCAGGGCTCCTCCCAATGAATGCCTGTACTGCAGCCACCCAATGAATGCCAGAAATGAAACTCCACTGGAGGGTTTCTTCCCTAACAATGAAGTGGATTTTCTCCCTCTGGAGAAGGATGTCCAAAATATCTTACAATCCCTTGGTCTTGTTTTCAGGGACCACCTTAAATCATAGAAAAACTCTTATTCTCAACATTTAAGATTTTAAAGATAATTCTACATGCAGATAGGCAATAGGCTGTAGCCACTTGCCAATATTCTTCCCCTAAGAAAAAGATCCCTCTCTTTTCTCCATATTAGAAAGTTTACCTGATGGTGTATCATAACAAAGTGGAAAGACTGTGCAATCAAAACACACAATCATCTTAAAGAGAGACAGATGAACCTTATAGGTTTCATACTGATGACAGGCATTGTGTTTCTTGTTTCAAGGTCCCTAAATGGTTGTACAACCTGTTATACTACTTTTTACTGAATTCTTTCTCATATAGTGTCTTTATTTTAGAACAGAAAAGTACTCAAATATATCAAGTAAAAATCCAGATATTCTAAAGTATGATGGAAAAAGAAGAAATGTTAAACTAGTACTACAGGTGCTACTTACTGTTATCATGCAATATGGGGTCAGCAGCAGATGACCCTGAGATGGTCTAATAGATGTATTTATAAGATGCCATACTTAAAACATAAGGAAGGTTGAGTACAGTCAGCCTTCCATATCCGCAGATTCTTTATCCACAGATTCAAACATCCACAGCTTGAAAATATCCACTGTATTTAATGGGGCTATAACATTAATGGATTTTGGTATCCACAGGGGTCCTGGAAGTAGATACCAAGGCCCCACATACAACAAACTCCTCTAGATGTACATAGAAGTGTGGTCCAAAGTTTGGTCTTGCTCCAAGACCGTTAGTTTTTGTTTCAACTTGCCTTTGTCAGTTCCATTAATCCTCTGAAAGATTATGTCAGAAACAACCTTGACAGGGTTTTGCTTAGTTGGCCTTTTTTCACTCACCTCAAGGGAAACAAGTCCGGACACATCTTCTGGAATCTTGTTGAGTTGATTTGTAGCTAAATTGAGTTCTACCATGCTGGTCCATGTCCCAAAGTCCAGGGGAAGGGATGTCAGCTGATTGTCCTACAGGTGAACATAAAGCCTTAGAGTGCTGTTTGAAAAAAGCAAAGACAACTGGAAGGAGACATTAAGTTATACACATAAAAAACAAAATCACCTGGGTTCTCACATATTATTTTGTGTAACTATCTCCTTCTTGAATACTGCTAAACTTAAAGAGTTTTTAATTTTGCACTTCAGTTGTTTAGTATTTTAACTGCAAACCTTTGATCAACAGTGATGCTTTCCTTTTTATTTTTGTCCTATTGTTGTTTTGGTTACTGTTATTCTTTTAATTTGGTTTTTAAAATTTGTTTTGTTATTATTGCTATTGTTTTTTTATAGTTTGTTACTGTTATTTGTGTCCAGTTGCCATTTTTGTCCTATTTTATCTATCACTGGTAAAAAGAGACAAATTCATGTATAACAGCAGTATGTTGTACAATCAATCTAATGGTATGAATTTAATGATCTGAAATATAAAATGTTGGAAAAGAATAACCAGAACTAAACTTCACCATAGATTAGTATCAGTTATGGTACAACATAATCAAAAACCAGCTTTGCCATGGATGCTTACAAAATAACTACAAGCTTGTTTTAAGAGGGTGATCCATTGTGGAGCAATTGATATAATACTTAGCCGATGTTTCTTACATATCTAGCATATAAATGTGGCATGAAATCACATCCATGCAATATCTATCTGGGGTATATTGAGTTATGATTACATTGGGTGTAAGTAATTAGTCTTTTTCAGGAAAAGGTCATGGCCCATGGACTATAGGGAATGCAAACTTCCTTCCAAATGCACTTCCGTCACTGGGTAAATAGATTTTGCAAGCACTTAAACTGTAAACAGTGGTTGCTGGCTAAACCCCATTTCCCACCACCAATACCTCATCTCCCACTTGTAAAAAAAATAAGTATATTCGAGTTTAGTGATCACTGTGGATTTCTTTTAAATAGTTCCCTTGACGCCACTGCTGACATCAGACACAATTGCCCTCCACCTATTGCAGCTGGGGAAGGAGTCAGTAAAGAGTAAGTGCTTCTGTACTGTCACAGGCAGATGTAGGGATCAAAAAAAGAAAAACACAAGGCTGCTCCCTCCTGCAGAGTAATATGTACCTTTTAAAAATACATATTTTAAAAATATAAATATATATTCAAGTAGACATTCAGCAAGTGACTTCTTGTTAATGCCAGTGGTTCTAAAATGACTGTGCCAGATTTTTAGAACATTTTACTGCTTATCTATTAGTAGTAAATAAAAATAGGAACCAGAGTGGTGCAGTGGTTTGAGCACTGAATTATGAGTCTGGAGACCAACTGGGTGACCTTGGGCCAGTCACACACTTTCCACTCTAGAAAACCCTGTGAGGGTTGCCATACATCTGAAATGACTTGAAGGCACAGAACAACAAATTAAATTACTAAAAAAATTACATTGTTTTAATTGGTGTTTTAATAGTATAATCAATGTAATATGTAACTTATAACAGATAAGAGCAAATGTTTATGGCAGAATTCAGGGACCTGTGACTTTTCATATTTCAATTACACATCCCATCATTCTTGGCCACAGACCATGTAGTGTCTTGCAGCACTGATGACAACTGAAGTCCAATGATAACTGGAGGGCCACAGGTTCCCCACTCCTGGATTGTGACAAGGCACAGAGTTTCATCATTGCAGTAAGTGTTGTGATACTGTTCTCATCACAAAGTATTTGTAATCAAATCAAAGCCATGTATTATTTAAAACATTCATGACAAAGTCTAGCAAGGCATTTCCTCAAAAAATTGGCTTGTAACTAATATTAAGGCTAGCTTAAAGTACAACTCACCTTTCAGAGGAACGAGTTCTCCACAACTGAACTTATCGGTTGGAAAACTTAGCTCCTCTGTTTTAGATCATCACTAAATGAAAGGAATAATGTGCTGCAATAGAGTTCACTTAAATGCCATATAAAATAACAATAAAAACTTGTTTTCAGAAATTTAATACTTAACCCAAGTATGAACTTGCTTTTGACCAGAAGACATTTCTCACAGAGAGTGCAACCTAAGTAACCATATTTATGGAAAAATAGGTGGGGGAGGAGAGTTGGGTCAGGAGAATTTAGTGTAAGAGGAGGAAGGAAGAGGGGGGAGTTTCGAAGAAAAAAAAAAGAAATGTGGCAGCTAAGGCTAACTGGTTTTAATTTTCACATGAGCTTTTGTGGATATAAACCCAATTCTTCGGATGCAGTACACAGAAGAGGGTTTATACTCATGAAAGCTCATGCAAAAATAAGAACCAGAGTCTTAAAGGTGCTTCCACATTTCCTTTCATTTCTTTTCTTCTCCCTGTCTTCATCCTTTTTATGCTGCAAGACACTAAAACAACCACTTCTTGGGAGACTTTACTTAGTTACTCATTTGTAACACAGAATATGGGACAAAGTTTTGTAGCTTTATAATTAAGACTTCAAACTACACTGAGACTGCCAGGTATACCATAGGAGTGGCAGATTTTTACTGTACTTTCATAAAGCGTCTCTCTCTTTTTTTAACCCAGAGCAAGCCCAGACATAAATTAGCTCCTGATATATAACAATAACTCACCTTCATGTTTAGCTTGCTCAATACTTTTGCTCTAGAAAAAATTCCAAAAGGGATTTTATTGATGCGGTTATGCTCCATATTAAGAGCATAGATTGTAGAGAATTGCGAGGGACCACCCACTGGATATGATTGGAAACAATTCCTTGCCAGAGTTAGGCTAGTCAGATTCACAAGACTGGATAAAAGACCCTGAGGAAAAGAAAAGGAAAAACATTCTCTAATTAAACATTCAAGGAAACACTCAACACCCAAAAACTGAATTGGATTTTTTTTTCTTTTGCATAGAACTTGACTTCCATTAATCATCAAAAACTTCAGAAGTTTTCTTCATAGATTTATGAGTTGCTTTTAGCACATTTATTTGCGACATGCAAATAAGAGATTCAATCTACTGCAAAACTTCAATATATAACACAAAACATGTATTGTGTTCATTATTTTTACAAAACCACACTGATTTTTCACCTTTCCTGTTTAACACACTATTACATTAGACCATGAGCAGAGGCCTGCAGATTTACTTCAAACCTGGGGGAAAGTTTCACTATTTATTTTCCTATACAAGGATAGCCAAGCTACAATGATCCATGTAACCTTCAAGTACTGTAATCCAATTATTGCATTATAAGAAGGGCTGCCCTTGAAAATGGTAAAGATGTTTCAATTAGGACAGAATTTGGCCACCAGAATTCAGACTTTTTGCCGAAACAGAACTATATTCTTATTGCTCCCTGTCCCACTGATAGCTTAGCTGATCAGAGTAAAGTAACAAGCTCAGCAACTATCTAGACATTACCTCACTACTCAAGACTATTATTATGCTTCTATTTTGCTCACAGCTTACTTTCAGCTATTCCCCAAAGTAATAGCTGGAAGTAAACTGTGTGCAAAATGAGAGCATAGTGGTAGTCTTGAGTAATGAAGTAATGTCTACATAGGTATAGTAATAAGCTCAGTATACTGTCTATGGAGCAATGGAGTTCACTGCTGTAATGTTCTTTCAGAGACATTAACTTATACTCTCCTTACCATTTATTTCCACACCTGGATATTATAGGAATTCATTTCATTGCTTACTGGTAACCAGTACTTTAAAGTAAGACCAACATTTGGTCAAGTGGCCAGTTAGATCAGGAGTTGTCAAACAGCAGGCTGTGAACCCCAGGGGTAAAATAATAATAATAATAATAATAATAATAATAATAATAATAATAATAATAATATATCCAGCCTTTCTCCCAATATAGGGACTCAAGGTTGTCCTCTAGGGAATATGGGGAGCATTTCCACTGGCTTTTAAGGCCTCCCTGAGCCATTTTAGGTCCAAGGAAGACCTTTTTTAGAACCAGAAGTAAACTAAAAATTTCCTGTTTTGAAAAAAGAATTATGTATTATATGACAGCTGCAGCTAGGATAATAATGGCTCAAAAATGGAAAGAAGGGGGAATATCATCAATAGATGGTATTAAAATTGATAGAGATGGCAGAATTGGATAAACTGACTTGTATTATGAAGAATGAAAAATTAGGGAAGTACATAGAAGAGTGGGAAAGGATAAAGAAGTATATAAATAATCAATGGGGTATATTGATACAACTGGACTTCTTGATAAACTTTTCTTTATTTTTGTGTTGATTATGATAAGTATTAATCCTCTTACATAAATTAGAATTAGATTGGATTTGGTATACTAAAGTTGAAGAACAGTTTGGGAAAATTAGGGATAATACTAAGTATTGCTAGCCAGGGAAGTTAGGCATAGAAGATTTATCATGAAGCTGGAACGGATAATGTAAAAGATAAATGCAAATTAAGTAGAGTTGTATTATATATATGTATCTCAATAAGCTTGTTTAAGAGAAATAGAAAGATTTTAGTATCCAAGCCATTGTAAATTTAGGTAAAATATACAGTATTCCACCTCATCAGCAGACTAGCAATCTGCAGATTCAACCATCTGCCCATTATTATTCAGTGGTGGAATATTTGTTGAATAATAAGGGATGTGACCATCCATGTTTTTCCCCATCCACGGGGCTCGGGAGGGACCTAAACCTTGCAATGGGAAGGGTCCATTGTACACCTACGGTACTCAAAGTGCTAGTCCTTAGACTACTGGTGGTCCACAAGACATTGGCTGCTGATGTGCAAAGTGTTTCCAGAAAAGAACGAAACTGATATAGCAAATGGGCACAAATATGGTACCAGTCACCAGCATATCAGCATATAAGAAATTGCTAGTCCCCCACACCAGAGCCCTGATAAGCATCAATGTTTGTCATTTACTGAAACTGCTTGTATCACAATACATTGTCTACAGACTTATTTTTCATCTTCGCACTTCTGATACATGCACACAAATATGGATTTTAAAAAAGATTTTAAAACATCAAGATTATGTCATTCATCATCTTGGCTGTTATACATTGTGAAAAGTAGCTCTAGAGTCTCTGAAATCATGGATTTTCTTTCCCTCTTGCTGACAAATACAAAATATGCTTTTTGCGCACAGAAATTAAAATTAAAAATGATATTTCTTTCTTTGGTTCACTATGTCCAATCACAGTCATTCAGAAGGAAATCCTTTAGTCTTTACACCAGGGGTAGGCAACCTTTTTTACCTTGGGGCTGGTCCTGGGCCGGGGGGGGGGGGAGAATGGTGGCGTGAGCGAGCGAGCGCCCCGCCCCTCATGCACTGCTGCCACCGCCGCTGCCGCTGCCACGCAGCCACCGCCGCGCGCCGCTGTCGCCATTTTGGAAATCAACATGGCGGTTGCGGCACGCTTGCGCATGCGCAGTACTCCTGCGCATGCGAAAACGAGTCGCGGCCTCCATTTTGATTTCAAAAATGGCGGTCGCGGCATGCGCGCCCGCACAGCAGCAAAAACGCACGGCGGCCGCAGTGGCGGCGGCGGCAACCTTCCGCCTGGGCCTTAACCGGACCCTGGGCCGTAGGTTGCTGGTCCCTGCTTTACACTTTGATTACTATAGAGGCCCTCATGTCAAAACTGTCAAGTTTTTTTTAAAGGATCTTACTTCCAGGAGGCTATGATAATACAGTCAGCCACACTGGTATTACATGTCTTAGCCTTTTTTCAAACAAACTATATATATTTTTAAAAGAATCTAAAAGAGGCACTCACTACTCATAAATACTGCTGGACAGTTGCCTCTTCCAAACTATCAAGACCAAAAGTTCATTAGGCATTGCATCACCATGAGCTTGCTATGTTTTGCAATTCTGCAGTTTTCTTTACAACTGTCTTTCTTCTGCTGCCAGAGAGACTTGCTTTAATGGATTACACCACTATACTAACATGTAAGTGGTTCTTTCAGCAACAATTATACACAGCATTTGTGACTAAAGCATTTTTATTTTTTAAAAGAGTTTTGAATTTGCAGCCATCTTATCTTACAACAAAGCAATCTGTTTTCCAGTCAGTCGCCTTTGAATATGTAATTATACTACAGTAACTTTCGTAATGTACTTGGGAGGAGTGACTCAGCTTTGTTCTTAAAAGCTACCAGACTACTTTCTACCATTAGCAATTTCTTCAAGCAATATTAATTCATTCCCAATCAGTAGCAACGCTAATCATTTACATCCAGTTTTGCAGATTTCAGCACTCTCTCATTTCCAGATCATTTTTCTTCACTAAAACTGAAGCCAATTTCAGTGCATTAGATCAATATATTACATTAAGCTGCAATCATTATCGCATCTAATTCTTTGGCTGCACAACAGGTTATGCACTGAAAGCAAGCTTCAAAACATAACACACAAAGAATTCTGATTCTCTTTGGGGAAGCAAGACATATCTAGTAGTTCTGAGTTTAGCAATTTTGTATCATTTCACAATTTGCAGACAAACTACACCAATAATGAAAAATACAATATCAGTCTAAAAGTCTTGAATATATATTTTCACAGTCTGTGGGCTAACTGAAATATGTCTCTAGACTTAAGTCTCAAAATTCATTCTGTCTGTTAACCCCTGCAGTCATCTGTCAAAGGGCCAATTTTTCAACAAAAGCTTTCAATAAATCATCATTCAAACAAAAACTGGAAATAACCGTTGATAAGAAATAATCACAGAACTCTAAATCTTAAAACAAGTAAATTTGCATTCATTATATACATACATAGATATCAAAAGTTTCTCTCTTTCCCTCATAGACACATACACACTCGACCCAAAGACATGATACTCATTCCTTAAGGCAGGGGTAGGCAACCTGCGGCCCGGGGGCCGGATGCGGCCCTATGAGGCCTTTGAACCGGCCCCAGGCTGGTCCTGCCCCCGCCGCCCCCCGCCATGATGATATTGATTATTGTTGTTATTACTTGTTCTTGGGGTTTTCTTGGCAAAATCTCCACAGGGGTTTTGCCATCATGGCTTTTCTGGGGCTGAGAGAGTGTGCATGCATATTTTTAAATTTTATTTTATTTTATTTTTATTATTTTTATTATTTTATTATTTTGCTTCGGCCCACCAATTGTCTGAGGGACAGCGACCCGGCCCCCAGCTCAAAAAGGTTGCCTACCCCTGCCTTAAGGCATGCATTTAGCATTTATAAAATTCATACCTTTTTTCGCTGCCCCTTTCTTCCTGTGAAGCAAAGATTTACTTTTCAATGCCTTACCCATTGAAATGTTTTCGTTTTATTTGGTTCTTTAGGAACTCTTGTCAAACTGTATGGTTCCTTACCTCTGGTAACGTAGAAATAATGTTGTTCTCCAAATTTAACTCATCAAGTTTACTGCACTGTGCTAGCGACCTGGGTATAGCTGAGAGCCGATTATACCTCAAACCAAGACTTTTCAGACTGGATAGATTTCCTTTTAAAAAAATTATTAAGAGAGACTGGCATTAGATATTAGAATAAATGGGCTTTATCATATTTAGAAATTTTCAGCATCTATATTAACACTGGAATAATACATTTGAATATTTTTCAGAGAGGAAACACACTTTCCACAAGGCTATCTATGAAAGCAGGAGCATATTCTGAAAGGATTTAACAGGGGAAAAATAATCAAAACATTGATCAATTCATCCCTGTTTAATTTTGATGTGATTATTTTCTGCCATTAATTTTGTTTTAATCTCTAACCTACTAGCTGTTCTCTAAAAGCATACAGACGAGTTTCTTTTTAAATATTAGTTCCCACTCAGCACTACAATACATTAGACCACTCTTCACATGTTTTAGATTATAAGGAAAAGGATGTGTACAAGAGCGGAGGGGGGTATTAACAGCTTTCAAAAGCAGTATAACAGAGGACATACTATCCTCCAAAATGAGCTGCATGCCAGGAACTAATTAAAAGAAAACTTGCAGCTGTCCCCTGATGTTTTCTAAACAGAAGCATGAGCCTTTGTTGCAAATATATGATTATTATTTTATTCATTTATACCCTGCTTTTCCCCCAATAATGAGACTCAGGGCAGCTAATGACATATTTAAAACAATACAAATTAAAAACAATACAAAAGCATTAGTAGGAGTACAAATATAAGATTTAAAAACAATTAAATAATTTATAAAGTTAAAACATTAAACATTAAAAGCATTAACATTAATTAAAAGACTACATACAACTCTTGAAAACAGTACCACATAGCACTAAAAGCCCTCTCCCTTGTTCTCACTAAATGAACCTGAGATGATGATGGGACAGAAAGAAGGGTCTCTTCAGATGATCTTAGAGCTCCAATGAGCACATAATATGGTCCTTCATATACAACTCTATTTGACTGTAATTTGACAACTGTAAATACAAGTGTATGTATCTTGCACTGTAGTTCAGCAAAGTATCAACCTTGCCAAGTAAAAATATCTTTCTTAATATCACTTTCCTTCTGTTGATTATGAACTGGCAACTGAATATCTAAATACTGTTCAATCTAAAACAACCTGTGAAATGTAAAATTATCCTTTGGCTAAAAATCATTGCTGTTGCTAGAACAAAAAGGGACTAAACAGGACTTAAAACACATATGTCCAAATTCACAGATGAAAAGTATACCATCTCTAAGATAAACAACTCATAGGACAAATATTTCAGACTTATGCAACACCATTCTTAATTAATTAACTGAAAGTTTTATTTATTTTCAAATTAACATACAAAGAATCAATATTAACTTAACTGCAAAGAAGTCATTAAAATTATTTTGTTATCCTGCTAATAAAAAACAAAACAAAACAGAACTTCGTGTTTCAAAACCATCTTAAGCTACTATGTTTCAATCTACTATCCTGAAGAAATATGTTTCCAGTCATCTTAACTTGTTTTGACATGCATGCTCTTCTATGTAATTCAGCACTCTATTATCAAGCTCAGCAATTTCTAACCAATAAAAAAGAGAAGTTTGCACAGAAGCCATAGATGCAAATCTTCATGTCACTGTCTGTCTCTGCACCATCTTGGTGCATCATGGCATCCTTCCCTGTCCTGGAAATATATAAGATTCTCACTCATAAAACAAACTAATTATGTTCCAAGAAAGTTTGTGTCATAACTACATTAACAAGAAAGGATATATATGGGAAGCGGCCATTTATTTGCAAGACAGACGTAGATGACAAAAACAGCTGAAACATCCAAACCTCAACAGCTGTGCATCTGCATCTGCATTTGGGCATACTATGCTTTACACAAAGACAGACAGACTTTGTTTCTATCAATTGACACAATCAATCTCAAATAAGCAGCTGAATCAGCACTGAATATATAACATGTTTGTTGTTGTTATATGCCTTCAAGTTGTTTGCAACTTATGGCAACCCTAATGGGTTTTCTTGACAAGATTTGTTCAGAGGAGGATTGCCATTGCCTTCTTCAGAGGCTGAGAGTGTGTGACAACCAGTGGGCTTCCATGGCCAAGTGGAGATTCGAACCCTGGTCTCCAGAGTCATAGGGCCTTTGCAGACTGCCAGAAATAGTGCAAATTGAGTCCACTTTAAGGGTTAGGGTTAGTGCTAGGGAATCATGAGAATTGTTGTTGTTTTTCTGAGACATTGAGCCTTCTCTGTCAGAGAGCTCTGGTGCCACAATAAAATACAGTTCCCATGATTCCCTAACTCTAATCCTAACCCTTAAAGTGGACTCAATTTGCACTATTTCTAGCAGTCGGCAAAGGCCCATAGTCCAAAGCTCAAACCACTATCCCACATTGGCTCTCTGTAGACACATGTATGCATCATACACATATATACGTACATGATATATATGTTGCTACATGTATGCAAGAAATGGAAGGGAAGCACAGTAAGACCACTTTACTCTTTCACTGCCCCAGTAAGGAAGCAGAAAGGGCAAACAGAGATTATACTAGCAGTTATTTCTTCTCATATAATTTGGGGTGTATATGGGTTCAACGGTTCACATCTGTTGACCTGAAAAGCTAAGAGACTATCTCACACAAATTTTGAATGTTTTTGTCTACTAAAAGCCCCATTTTGACTACCAACATCTAGCAGTAACTACAAGCAGCATTGAGAACCTCACTGCCTGTTAGCAAATTTTATGTGTTTCAAGTTTCCAAGAAGTTCCTGTTCTGGATCCTATATAATTGGATCTTCCATACAAATTCAACAGCAATTTTTCAACAAGAATTCCCTGTAAGTTCTCATCTTTACAGTCCCAATAATAAATGACCCATCAATTTTAGTTTCCCTTTCTGTTTTGTTGCCTCAACAGGGAGCCAAGTAGTGACACCTTTGAATACAAATGTATGGGGCTATGAATATAAATGTCTGGTGGTGGTTTTGAGCTAAGGACCTGTGTCTGCAATGAAGATTTTCTAGACATTGTTCATGAAATGTCTGATTAAAGAAAGGATTATTTAACAGCTTTTGGTATACACCCAGGAGGAACTGCATCATCCTAAATTTTTTAAGCTAGGCAAAAAAAAAAAAAAAAAAAAAAAGCAGCAAATCTTGAATCTGCCATCATAGGCCAGAACAAGCAAAACAGGCTAAGCTGCTCCTGAAGACAGAGAACCACTTCATACAAACTAAAGAATTATGCTTAGGCATCTAGCACAGCATGAGTAATCCAGAAATAGACTAGGTACCAAGGTTACAGTGATGCTCGTAACCTTTATCCAATACAAGGCTTTTCTCAGAGCAGTTTATGAGATCCATCTATTGTACTTGCGTGGGTTTCTTTAAAATTACAGGACTTTACTCATACAGTTTCTTTTTTATTCCAAGCCTCTCAGAGAAGGAGAAGACAGTAGATCACCTCTCTTTTTTAGAGCAAGCAAGGGAACTAATAATGAAGACTACAGTCCTGTGCCCAGTGAATTACTGTGCACAAACACCCACAGATGTTAATAGGATTTGAAAGACACACAAGCAATGCAAGGAAAGACAAGCTGGAACTCCAGTCTTTATTCAATTCATGAATTTAATCTCATGAGTATGATAAAAAAAAATAGAAAGTTATGGGGCGCTACCTGACCTGCAAAAACAACACTGACGTGAGAAGCATTCAGTAAATACCTATGAGAATAATAATAGCTTAGAAAACAGGGAATGAATGCAAAAATGGACACAAAATGGATGACTAAGAGGAGATAATGAGGACAATCAGCAAATACTAAAGTTATTAGAGGAAACTATATCTCACCTCTTTCAAAAAAAGATTTTAGGTACTAAAGTATCAGAAAAATATTCTAAGTATTAGCAACAGTCTGCCAAAACAAGACAATGGAAATGAATTTAAAATTGCTCATGTTAATGAGTCTACACAAGAATTCTAAGTGTGATGCATTCTGAGTACTGTAGCCCTTAATTTTACATTTTCCAATACTAAACACAAAATTAATTGTATTTTAAAGATAAGGCCACTGCTTACTTAAAATCACAGAATCACAGAATTAGAAGAGACTTCAAGGGCCATCTTAAAAGCTAAACGAAGAAACAACAAAACTATACCTAGCAATACTGAACTACATTCAAAACAGCTATACTTCATTTAACAATGCCTCTGAAAAAGTTAAAAAGATCAGGGTGCCTCACTAGCTACCCTCACTCAAGATGTTAAAAATAAACATAGACCTATATCTCTGATCACCAACATGAACATTATGAGAAGGGGAGGGGGCTGGTGAAAGGAAAAATCATCCCTTGATGCATCTTGGAAGAAGCCTTCTTCAACATGTTTTGTTTACTTATGCAAGGCTCACCTGACCTGGTTGTTTCATTTCACATGAAATAAAATATTTGCTAAAATACGTTGAAATACTTTTCTTATTCTTTTTGTGGTGTTGGAACATTTCTCTATTCTTTTCTTGTTATTTCTGCCTCTGGTTCCAAATTTTCCATTGAATAAGTAATGCCCAGGGATACATCTAATCTGTTAAACTAGGTATATCTGTATATAGGACAGATTCAACATTTTCCACTACTGGGCAATAATAATAAACACTGGCTAAGATGGCTTGAAGAAAGGAGACAAAATTAAGAGTTGTCATCAACCATAACAGCTCCTTCATGTGCAGAGCAGCCTTGACTCTAGCAAGTGAAGAGTGCCCTGCAGGGAATGAGTATTATGTTTAATGTCCAGTATATGCACTTCAAGGGTTATCTATGTAACCACTGTTGGAAACAGTATCCTGGACAAGATGAATGTTAGTCTCAGCTAACAAAGCAGCTCTTGTGTTTTTAAAATTCTTACTACTATCCCCCAAGTTTTCTACCAACTGTGAATGAAGTAAATAATATATTGAACTCTAAATCACTTCTCACTTTTCCATCAGGAATTCTCACACAACATGTCACTAGACCAGGGGTAGGCAACCTTTTTGAGCCAGGGGCCGGGTTGCTGTCCCTCAGACAATTGGGGGGCCAAAGCACCAAAAATAAATAAATAAATAAATATTTTTTAAAAAAAAAATAAATAAAAATATGCATGCACATTCTTTCAGCCCCAGAAAAGTCATGGCAAAACCCCTGTGGAGATTTTGCCAAGAAAACCCCAAGAACAAGTAATAACAACAATAATCAATATCATCATGGCGGGGGGCAGCAGCAGAACCAGCCTGGGGCCGGTCCAAAGGCCTCAGGGGGCCGCATCCGTGCCCCCCCCCCCCCCGAGGCCTTAGGTTGCCTACCCCTGCACTAGACAGACAAATGAAACTGCAAACCTATAAATTAGTATGGGTGCTTTTAAAGTCAGCTACTGGTCTCCTGATTTAGAAATATGCAAAGTTCATCCTGTAAGATATCTGGAGTATGATAAGATAGACTGCTAACTGACTGTATTTTATCATACTACTGAGAACTGATATTCTCAGCTGATCCTGTGACAGCATTAGCTAACTGGTTCAGATGTAGTCATGCAAAATACTCTCAGCACTGCTGCAAAGAGGGAGAACCTTGAAAGATGACATAAATGACAAAACAACATACATGAAATGATTTCTAAAATAAATTAAATAACAATAGTTCATTTGGGTTAAAACATCACAACATTCTTGCGCAGACTTGAACAAGCAAACACATCAGTTCTTCATTTTTTATAAACATTTCTTTTTTTATACTGTTTTCATTTCATCATGTCTTCTTTATAACTAACAATGCAATTGGTTCTGCATATATACATAACAAATCTTCTACGGATCTTATTAACTATGGTTATATATGTTGCTTATATCTGACATATGTCTTCTGTGGCCCAGTGTACAAATGCATCATGTCCCAAAATTAGCAAAACCTTTTCTGTGTGATGCCCCTGGCTTCTACAATTATTGTTTCCTCACTAATAACAGCAGCAGGAGAACATCTATCATTGAAAATAATTGAGGATGGGGGAGATGCCTTTACCTCCACCACACCCTGTGCACTCAGATGCTGGCAGGAAAAGAAAGAGTACAGGAAAGAGTGTGGATGTTGGAGGTCCATGTGGCCTTTGCTGCAAGGTTGTGCACTCCTGGTTTCCACAAAAACCCATAGATAGCATCCAATGAATTTGCTGCTTTGAATTTTATTAGCCCAGGACTTCTTAGATAGATTAAGAAGTGGAGTCTGTTTATTTAGTCAGCAAAATGTTATTCCCGCTTTCTACTTTTAAATCAAACTTTAGATATATATTTTTTAAAAAATAGACAATGTAAAAATTGAGTCATACCAACAACTTGAAACAAATAAATTACAATGGGCCCTTGGTATCTGCTGAGGTTTGCCTCCAGGACACACATACATGCACACCCATGGATACCAAAATCCATGGATGCTTTAGTTGCATTTAATACAATGGCACAGTAAAATGGTGTCCCTAATATAAAATAATAATAATAATAATAATAATAATAATAATAAATAATGTTTTATTTTTAACCCGCCCCTCTGCTCAGCAACCGGGGTGGGGTACAGCATAATTAAAACAAACAATAGTTAAAACATACCATCAACCCACTCTCTCCCCCTCCCACCCCTTAAAACTAAATTAAACTAATTCAAGATTTAAAAACAATTAGTACTGCAAAATAGTACAATCAAGGTTTGCTTTTTGAAATTTATATATTTTTAATATAATCAAGCCATGGATGGCTGAATCCATGGATACAGAATCCATGAATGTAGAGGGCCAATGGTATGTCATAATCATAGTACCTGATCTTAAAACTTATGTGCAATAATAAGAAAAACTTTACCTAGTGCCTAGGCACAGTTGCTTGGAAAGGTAATTCCACAGGATTGGTTTTCTCCAGAAATCCCGTTCCCCCCCCCCCCCCATCCAGCTTCTATTTCCTACTACATATAAGGTAGAATTGCTAGTGCCTTGAGTTGTCAACCAAGCACTGATTTTATGGTATTTGTGGTGTTTAGTTTAATTTTATGGTATTTCTAGTGATGATTTCCCCCAATGTCAACTGACAGAATTTTAACAAGAGCAAAAAGTAAATAAATTATAGTCATGTCCACATACAACAATTTCTTGTGAAGCATGTCCCTGAAAATAATGGAAAAAGAGGGTGTATACAGGCCATAAATTAAATCCTAAAACAAAACGTCTTTTGATAAGATTCGAAAGCCAGCTTTGTATAATACAGCAACATTTTCCTAAAAGACGGAATAAATGAGCAGACTATTCAAAGCTCAGCAGGGATCAGTTTGGTGTGCGCTCTTGGAAGTTGCTACAGTCTGTCCAAAGAAGAATGTCTTACAATTCTCAACTAATTTAAAAAAATATATATTAAAAGATAAAGTGGGGGCCAAACTGATTCCAGGACTACCAGCTAATCTACTCATTTATATTTATATTTTTGCATGTATTCCCTATCTGTTGAACAAACATTCCAGGTACCTTACATTCAAAACTATATATATCCCATGCATGCAAACAGTCTACTACGGGGATGAGCAATTGTACAGTGAGTGGGGACTATTTTTTTACCCTAGATCTACCTGGTGGTTCACACCAGCACATTTTAGCATAACTAATTTTGCACAATGTCACTTCTGGCTGTCATTTCAGCCAGAAAATTTTAGCCAGTTTGAAAATTTTCTTTTGTATTTTGAGGCTTTGGGGAGTCAGGTAAATCAAACCACTGTGGTTTGGGTACATGGGGGCGGGGGGAAAGAAGCCCAGAAACCAGGCCATTTTGTTAAAAATGCGTATATGTCTTGAGAACCAGTATGTCATTGTGGTTTCAGGGTTTGACTACAACCCTGGAGACAAGAGTTTGATTCCCAGCTCAGCCATGAAACCCACTGGATGACCTTGGGCAAGTCACACCCTCTCAGCCTCAAGGAAAGGCAATGGCAAACCGTCTCTGAACAATCTTGCCAAGAAAACCCAATGATAGGTTTGCCTTAGGGTCACCATAAGTCAGAAATGACTTGAAGGCACATAGCACACACACACATATGTGTGTCTTTAGTCAGGGTCCTTTGAGGGGCTTCTGGGTGACTTCAGGAGCCAGACCTAGTGGACACAAGGATGGTATGTGGCCCGTGGCCTGGTCTACTGGAATTTTTATTGTAAAAAGTACTAAGAAGCATGCAATTCCTTTGTTACCATTGCTCTACTTGCTATAAGTCTGTTTGCAGGCACAATTCAAAATATGACCTATAAAACCATTTACAACTCAGGCCCAGGTTATCACAGATATAGCTGGTAGAAAATGACAATTCCATCATTTTCTACTATGACCGGTACTGAAGTCTCTAATTAAATGAACATCTTGAGCACATGGAAAGATGCCTGGATGCAAACATAATAGTGTCAATTTCAATTGACCAACAACTGGTACTTCTCTGAAGACGCCAGCCACAGATGCTGGCAAAACGTCAGAAAGAAACTCTTCTAGAACATGGCCACACAGCCCAAAAAACCCACAAAAAATGGGTATTCAATTTCAAATTATGCTATCCATCTGTACAAGCAAAGGGGTCACAGCAATTTCAGTGTTTGGGTCTCTGTACCAATATTGAGTTTAATCTAATAATTAGGCTCTAGTCTACATAAGCCGAAGGCACACAAAGAATTTTTAGAGTTATCCTGTACATAGTAACAAGGAAGTTGTTGTTTTGTGTTTGTTGTTTGCGTTTGCATGTCAAAGTATCACAGGACTCTGTGTTTCCTCTAAATCAGGGGTAGGCAACCTTTCCCCTTTAAGGGCCGAGGGACTTCAGCTCCCAGAAGTCTCAGCCAAGTTAGCCAATAGTCCCATGTTGGCCAGTAGCTCCTGGGATTCTGGGAGCTGAAGTCCCTCGGCCCTTAAAGGGGAAAGGTTGCCTACCCCTGCTCTAAATCCATATCAGTGTTTCACAACGCTAAGTTAAAACCAGTGTGGTGTAATAGTTTGAGTGCTGGACTAGGACTCTGGGAGACCAGGGTTCGAACCACCACTCAGCCATGGTGACCGTGGGCAAGTCATACCAGATGAAGGCAATGGAAAACTGCTTCTGAACAAACATTACTATGAACCCCCTTAGGATTGCCATAAGTCAGAACTGACTTCAATGCACTCAACGACAAGTTTTGCAGTCCTTCCCCAGATATCCTTTAGCCTTCATTTTTGTTTAAACAAGTTGGGGGAGGAGGGGAAATGATTCTATCCATGAAAAACAGCAGCTACTGAGGGTGCTCCCCAAAGAGATTTCCATCTTATTCAAAGCTGCTGTTTGTCAAGAAGGAATATGGAAGTCTCTAACAATATATATGTAACTGGGGATGGAATCATAGAATCATAGAATCACAGAGTTGGAAGAGACCATAAAGGCCATCCAGTCCAACCCCCTGCTATGCAGGAATTCCCAATTAAAGCATCCCCGACAGATGGCCATCCAATCTCTGTTTAAAAACCTCCAAAGAATGAGACTCCACCACTCTCTGAGGGAGTGTGTTCCACTGTTGAACGTCCCTTACTGTCAGGAAGTTCCTCCTAATGTTAAGGTGGAATCTCTTTTCCTGGAGCTTGCATCCATTGCTCCTGGTCCTGTTCTCTGGAGCAGCAGAAAACAAGCTTGCTCCCTCCACAATATGACACCCTTTCAAATACAGTGGTACCTCGACATACGAGTGCCCTGATATACGAGTGTTTTGAGATACGAGCCGCCGAGTGAGCAATATTTTGCTTTGAGATGAGAGCAAGATACGAGGAATCGCACACTACACCGCACACTGCATTTCAATTAATTTCAATGGGGAAAATTGAGATGCTTTGAGATACGAGCAATTTGACATACGAGCAAGGTTACGGAACGAATTAAACTCGTATGTCCAGGTACCACTGTACTTAAACAGGGCAATAATATCACCTCTTAACCACCTCTAGTCCAGGCTAAACATACCCAGTTCCCTAAGTCGTTCCTCACAGAGCATGGTTTCCAAACCCTTCACCATTTTGGTCGCCCTCCTCTGGACATGCTCTCTGAAAGCCAACAAGAAGGTTTTAAGGAGGATGAGCCATTTTGGGCTGGAGGAACAATCATTTGTACAGTTGTGGAAGAAGTCTCCACTGGAGTGTTTCAGGGCTCTGTACTGTTAAAAATGTTTCCAAATTATTTATATGAGTCTGTATAGGAGATACCCATCTCAAATTTGTATACGGTATAAAGCAAATGGCAGTCTGCTCCATCCTTTACCCTCTAGATGTCTTAGCCTGCAGCTTTTGAAGTACCTAGCAATTGAGCAGTTGACAATGCTGAGCAGGTGTAATGGGAGTTGTAGTCTGCTGCATCTGGATGAGCCAGGGAGAAGCAGGCTGCCCAGTAGAGCAGGAGACAGAATTAAGATACGAAATAGGCTGGGGTGACCCTCTGCTTTCCTTTCCCTTTCTCTCTCCCTGCTGAAGGAGAACAACACAAAGAGAAGCCATAGCTAATTCTGGTTTGTGTGTGTGTGTTTAGTTGAGTGAGGCAGAAAAGGCTGATATTATTATTATTATTATTATTATTATTATTATTATTATTAAGAGGATCAGTCTTGGCCAGCCCCAAGACCTACAATAACCAACTCTTTTCTCAAGGCACCATATAAATCTCTTTCAATTTCTGTCTCCCCACCCCAGGCCCTTGCCAAAAGGCAGAATCATAGAATCATAGAGTTGGAAGAGACCACAGGGGCCATCCAGTCCAATCCCCTGCCATGCAGGAACTCGCAATTAAAGCATCCCTGACAGATGGCCATCCAGCCTCTGCTTAAAGACCTCCAAGGAAGGAGACTCCACTACTCTCCGAGGGAGTGTGTTCCACTGTCGAACCGCCCTTACTGTCAGGAAGTTCCTCCTAATGTTGAGGTGGAATCTCTTTTCCTGGAGCTTACATCCATTGTTCCAGGTCCTATTCTCTGGAGCAGCAGAAAACAAGCTTGTTCCCTCCTCAATATGACATCCCTTCAAATATTTAAACAAGGCTATCATATCACCTCTCAACCTTATCTTCTCCAGGCTAAACATCCCCAGCTCCCTAAGTCGCTTCTCATAGGGCTTGGTTTCCAGACCCTTCACCATTTTAGTGGCCCTCCTTTGGACACGTTCCAGTTTCTCCACATCCTTTTTGAATTGTGGTGCCCAGAACTGGACACAGTATTCCAGGTGAGGCCTGACCAAAGCAGAATAGAGTGGCACTATTACTTCTCTTGATCTAGACACTATACTTCTACTGATGCAGCCTAAAATTGCATTGGCCTTTTTAGCTGCTGCATCGCACTGTTGACTCATGTTCAACTTGCGGTCCACCTGGATTCCCAGATCCCTTTCACACGTAGTCTCATTCAGCCAGGTGTCCCCCATCGTATATCTGTACTTTTCGTTTTTCCGCCCTAAATGCAGTACCTTACATTTCTCCGTGTTGAATTTCATTTTGTTTGCTTTGGCCCAGCTTTCTATTCTGTTCAAGTCATTTTGAATTTTGATCCTGTCTTCTGGGGTATTAGCTACTCCTTCTAATTTGGTGTCGTCTGCAAATTTGATAACTATGCCCCAATACTGTCATCCAAGTCATTAATGAATATATTGAATAGCACTGGGCCCAGGACAGAGCCCTGTGGCACCCCACTGGTCATCTCCCTCCAGGTTGAAAACTGAGAGAAAAAGTACTAAGAGAACATCTGTTAAAACCTTAACAGAATCTCATATTTTGCCAACTTTTACTGAGCACAAAGCCATCAGCTTTACACCACATATCTTCAAAGCTATCTGAACCTAACTCTTGGCACTAATATAATGCCAAATAATTCAATATAAAGCTGATTTGATGCCAATATTGTGACAGGGTATCAGCAGTAAGTTTGTGAATATGAGCTTTAGATTTGCAGGACTATCATCTCTTTATGGACTTTAGCCAAATTGGTGCTTGAAAAAGGCTCCTCTTCGATTAAATATTAAAAAACATCCTCTTAGGACAGAGAAAAACAATACTGCTGTCCTCCAAATGTTTTCTCCCATAACCTTTACATCTCCCATAAACTTCCACTAACACAACCCATGGCTGAGGATTATATGAGTTATGGACGGTGGCAGGTTGCCTACCCTTGTCTTAGGGAAACTGGATATTTGGAAATGAAACAAAATTTTAAGACATATGATGTCCCTATATGCAAAAATATTGTTCAAGACTAACAATTCATATAACCACTATGTAGAGATCTTGTAGAAACTTTGAGACTAATTGAAAGAAAGAAGTTGGCAGTATGAGCTTTCATAGATTTAAATCTACTTCCTCAAATGCATTTGGCCAAATGCATTTGACTAAATGCATCTGAGGAAGTAGACCTAAGTCTACGAAAGCTCATGCTGCCAACGTCTTTCTTTCAATTAGTCTCAAAGGTTCTACAAGATCTCTCTACATACTGATTCTACAGACTAACACAGCTATATCTCTGAAATCATATAACCTTTCATACTCATGTGCATGTTATATATACATGTTAGAAGTTGGAACAAAGGAGTAGTATTCTGTCATGGGAATACAGACTTTCCTTTCACATGCAATATCTTGTACTAAATCCATAATTTGCCCAATAATTAAATAACTATAACTCACTACCACATCGGTAGACAGCAACACAGGCATTAAAGCAGTTTAGAAGGATTATTCACGCTTTAAACTCTCACTTTTGAAGCACTATTACCATTCAGGCTCTAGTTTTTTACCATATAGGCTCTAAATTTTAAAGAGAAGAGGTCTCTCCAAAACATGGATTAAAAAAACAACAACTATAAATTGTAAAGTTAGTAAAAGTTAACAGTCATAGATTACTGTTGCAGTGGGCGAAGGAGCCCTTTAAGGGCGTGGACTTACCACCTGCCAGGGAGACCAGCTGTAGCCCTGAGAGCCGCCACACCCCCGCGCGCGCTGGCTGGAGCACCAGCGGCTTTAAAAGGCTGCCAGATACCACCCTCCACCAGCACATTGCAGCGGGCGAAGGAGCCCTTTAAGGGTGTGGACTTACCATCTGCCAGGGAGACCAGCTGTAGCCCTGAGAGCCACCACACCCCCGCGTGCGCTGGCTGGAGCACCAGCGCGGAGGAGGAGAGGATTGTGCCCTAACCCCCCCCAAACACCAGCTTGCCGGCGGCGCGGAGTACCGGAGGTAGGCAAGACCAACTGGGCCTTGAAATTGGCCCCTATTGAGCCTTTCTCAGCATAAGAGCCTTTCTTGCCGGCCGGCGTGGGGGAGAGACTTGCCATCGGCCCTGTAGGGCCAACACCCTTCTACCCGGCTCCGGAGGTGTGGCGCCTATTACGGGACCGCCTGGGCCCTATTATGTATTTTAAAATTGTATATTTTATTACTGTTACTACTGGGCCCTATTAGGCATTTTAAAATTGTATATTTTTATTATTGTTATTGATTTTATTGTTATTGATTCTGTTTGATTTTTTGCTTATAATTCTGTAATGTATATTGTTTAATTTGTTTAATTTGTTTATATATTGTAGTTGATATTGTTTAATTTGCTGTATTATATTGTTTCATTTGTTGTAATTTTCTGTTGTGCACCGCCTCGATTGGTTCACCAGAGGGGCGGTATAGAAATAAATTGTATTATTATTATTATTATAGATTAAGTATTCTACAGAGAGCCAATGTGGTGTAGTGGTCTGAGTGTTGTACTAGGACACTGGGAGACCAGAGTTGAAACCCTTGCTTTGATATGGAAACCTACTAGGTCACACACTCTCAGCCTCAGAGAAAGGCAAAAGCAAGCCCCTTCTGAATGAAACTTGCCAAAAAAACACTGTGACAGATTCTCCTTAGCGTCACCATTAACTCAGAAATTACTTGAAGGCTCACAACTGAAATGGTAAAAAAACAGACAAATATTCTGATTATCAATAAACATAAATACCACCAGTTTCTATATGTTCATGTATTTGATACTGGTTCTCAACAAGGTCATGCTTAACATACCAATATACAAGAGTGAATGAGACTAGTGTGTCTGACTAAGAAGGGGAATTGAAAGTTTAAATCATGAAGACCAACAGATAATCCTGGGCTGCTCACTCTCTCTTCGCAGTCTACCTCATATGGCTCTTGTGAAGACAAGCTGGTGAAGGACAATATGAACCACCCTGAGCTCCATGGAAAAAGGTGGCAAAAAGATGTAACAAAGCAAATATTTACTATTCCTAATGTGAACAAGGAAGAGCAAGGCAGAATTTGTGACTGAGCAAAGATAAACCAAGGAGAAAGAGGACACATGTAGCACAGATTGCCAAGATATAATTCACTGAAAAGTGGCTCTTAGATAATGCGGCTATATGGGAGATACATTGTCAGGTTTTTTATACTAATGGAAAAGCTAGGCTCCATCTGCTCCTGCAAATGAAGCGTGTAGAGCTGTTCACACAATGACACCTGACTTGTAGAGTTACAGAGCTCAAACAGTAAGGACAAGTATGAGCACAGATGCCAGAAGACTAGGAAAACAACTGTACAACACTAAAAATGTGTACTGATCCCAAAAGATAGGATGGATGATGAAGTATCATTGCTTTCTGGTGTGAGAGTGAATATATAAGTGTATTAGCTCTGCTTCCCTTGAACCATTAAGTTTTTAAAAAACAAAAACCCTAAAGTATAGTTTATTGTATATTTATTTAATTTATATCCCACTTTTCTTCTAATAAGAGATCCAAGGCAAGTCACAGCATAGATTTAAACAAAATACAACCAAAAATCAATAGATAAGAAAAAGGTTAAAAAACAATTAAGCAATTTATTGAAACACTATTAACAACACTGAGGGCCTGGGCAGATGCCAGAAATAATCCAGCTTGAGACCACTTTAACTATCCTGGCTCAGTGCTAGGGAGTCATGGGAACTGCAGTTTATTGTGGCACCAGAGCTCTCTAACAGAGAAGGCTCAATGTCTCAGAAAAAACTACAATCCCCATGATTCCCTAGCATTGAGCCAGGGCAGTTAAAGTGGTCTCAAGCTGAATTATTTCTGGCAGTCTGTTCAGGCCCTAACTGAAATGACTTTAGGTAATATAATAGCACAGAATACAAACTATTGCATTAGGATATGAAGACATTATAAACCTATTTATATTCTGTGTTCTCTTCATTGAAGATGACTCTCAATTCCTTCAGGAATAACAAAATTAATTTACGGCACAGTCCGCCCACCCCAACCATGGGCTTGCCATCCATGGGTTTGAGCACCCACGGATGGCACCACCCCCAATCACCCCAATGGTGGCACATGCACACAACTAGGCAGCCACAGCCATGCACACTGCCATTAAAACCAATGGGACTTGAGGTCCCACGGTTTTTGAATCCATGGGGGTGGGCGGAACAGAATCTCGCGGATATGAAGGGCCGGCTGTGCATTGTACTGCCATCACCATTTTGTTGAGTATATAGGTAAAAGAAAGAGAATGGATTCATAGTGGCACACCTATTATGGGATTTTTTAAATTCACATATATATTTTAAAGTCTGGCTATAATTACTATTTTCAAACTCTCTTATTGGAATGACAATGACTGTTTGAATTTAAACATTTTAACTTCAAGACTTTACAGGCAGTTGTTCATTGTCAGACTAGAATCCAGTATCACTTGTTCCTTTTTAGTCGCTTTATTTTATGGTGCCAGAAGTGCCATCCAGAAACAAATCCTTCAATTAATATACATTCAACCAAAACAACTTGCTTTAAAAGAGCAGTATTTTTTAGAACAATTATTATTTAAGCTATCAGTCATAACAAAATACTGTTAGTTTTTTTGGTTTGTTTTTAAAAACCTGATTTTTTTCCAACTCTGTTAAGCACACAAAAATCACACACCAACAACAAGGAAAGAAGTAAGCAGGTCATGCACAGACCTTTGAGTGGTATAAATTATGTAATAATTTAGCACTAGCAAGCAATACTGCACTTTTCAGTCTCTGGAACCTAAAGTAGTAATAAGATTCCATATAGGTAAAAGTATGAAACCACATATTTCAGTCATCTACATACATGTAAACAATGAGAAAAGTTATCGTTGGCCTCAGTTTCCAATACTGCACATTTAGAGACAAAAGCACATATCTGTAAGCATTATAAATGTTTATATAAGTTATGCAGCTTTTCTTCCACAAAACTGTTTTTTCTGGACAGAAAATATAACACTTGAATTAACTCTCAGACCATAGGTCTTGTGTGCGTCTAACCAATCTGCATCTGCACTGTAGAAATAATACAGTTTGATCCCACTTAACTGGCCTGGCTCAATGCTATGAAATCCTGGGGTTTGTAGTTTTGAGAGATAGTTCACTTTCTCTGTCAGATAACTCTGATGCCACAACAAACTACAAATCCTAGAATTACATAACATTGAGCTATGGCAGTTGAAGTGTTGTCAAACTGCATTATTTCTGCAGTATACAGATTCAGCCCAACTGAACTATTTTAAAACTTAATCTGAAGTGTGCATTGTAACGGCCAAGAACATTGATAGCTATAATGCAATCAGTACCCTTTTACAGAGTTACAGATCTCATGCAAATTGTTTGGTTTTTTCAAACCCAGGAAATGAAAATAGCTGTTTTAACCACTTCTTTACCTACCTATAGTGTCTGGAAGGTCCAAGAGTTCATTGTGCTGTAGATCAAGTTTGGTGATCTGTGTGCAGTTTCCAATCTCCTTTGGAAGATGTTCAAGCTGATTGTGTGCTACATCCAGCGTTATGAGGTTACACAACTCACCTGAAAGTACACAAAGATACATAGCATCATTTAGCCTATCAGTAAAGACTGGTGTAAAAATTCACCTTCAGGGTATGCTTGAACTTCAATGGTCAACTAATATTCCAGATCTAACAATAAATCTGAATTTACTCTGCTCAACGAGACTGCTAGCGAGTCCTAAAGAAAGATATTAATATAAGAGAATATTTGTGCCATGTTGCATTTCCATTTCTCTCTCTATCAAGCTTTCCTACCCTATTCAAACCACAAGTACTGACTGACTGTTGGGAAAATTTATGTTTTGCATTCTCCAGTTCCTCTTTAGTTAGGCAGGACTTCACCCCTCCCCTCTCTCATTCTAACTGTCAATCATAAGAGACAGTTTAACTGACTCTCTGAGGGAGGTTGACATCTCTCTTCCTGCTTTATAAACTCCAGTTAGATTAGGTTTTAGTTTGTTGTGCAAATATTTATTAAAGCCATTATTGTTTGTTTTTAAACCACAAACTACATGCTTGTCTTTTTGAGTTATTTAAAGGCATATTAAATTATAGTTTGACCCACGTTATTTTTGCTCTGCTGATGAAAGTGAACTCTAATAAGATTAACTTTCATACTTCCATATTTTAGTTTATCTTTAAAAGGGTCAACACCCTGGAAATTAAAATTGCAACCCCACACTGTGAAATTGCAAACACTATTATGGTAATAGTAATAAATGATAGTAAGAGTAATAACTACATGGTGATGGAATTCACACAGTAGAATTTGCATTTTTCATTTCTTACTTTTACTTTCAGCTACACTGGTTCCAGTTATACCTACTACTCTATATGCAACAGAATTTTAAAACTATCAGATCCAATGTGGTATTTGCATGAGTAGATTTTAGAAGATTTTTTTTATTACTTAGAACTGTGTCATCAATATGTGACATATGGCTGTGCTTTTGCTACTGGTTATGTATTAATGAAAGATTCAGAGATTACATTTTAGGACTATGCAAATAAGAATGAGCTCAGGCAGAAATGGCTACGTCTTCTATCTTTGGTCAAAGTGAAAATTAAGCAGATTCATTTATACTTTTATTCTAATTATAACTTCCAAAAAGGATTATCACTAAGGGAGTATTCAACTGAGAAAAAAGGCAGCTCTTTTATTATACAAAACACTTTAGAAAAGACCACTTTTCATGGTAAACATCCAGGCATTCACAAAATCTCGGAAATCAAACATTAAAATTAGTATTTCCACAAAATTAAGGAAGAAGCTATGTGTGCAATAGTAAAAAAAAAAAAAATCAGATCTATATTTCACTCTTTAATGGTTGATGAAGATGTACATCCTCAGCTGTAGTATTTCCAGAACAACACACAAAAGTGTTTTAAATCAGACCAATACACAGCGACAAAGGATAAAACCTATCAACAGAATCCCAAAGAAATGTAAAAGGGTTTTAAACGTTAGCAGTACATAAAAACCTTGGGGATATAAAAAGGTCTTCATCAGCTACCGAAATTACAACACAATAGGTTCCAGGTAAGTTTCCACCAGGAGATCCTTCCAGAGGTGGGCATTCCAGTGGCAAGAACCACCACTGAGAAGGTTCTCTCCCTGAGTGCCACCTTCTTTCTCTCTTCTCAACAGTGGGAATACCTGGAGACGAACTTCAGATGCTGATTTCGGGCCTTTGCAGACCGCCAGAAATAGTGCAAATTGAGGCCACTTTAACTGTCCTGGCTCAGTGCTAGGGAATCATGGAAATTGTATTTTTTTCTATGACATTGAGCCTTCTCTGCCAGAGAGCTCGGGTGCCACAATAAACTACAGTTCCCATGATTCCTTAGCACTGAGCTAGGACAGTTAAAGTGGCCTCAATTTGCACTATTTCTGGCAGTTTGTAAAGGCCCTTCATTGCCAGGGCAGAGTAGTATGGAAAAAGATGGTCCCACATTTAAAGACACAGGGACAAAGGGCTGAGTCAACTCAAAAGGAGTGGCCTCTGGTTGCTCCGGCCCCAATAGGCCACCCATTTGGGCCACCATTGCGGTCTCAAATGGATATAATTTGCCAGAGGCTTTGGACCGCCTTAACTGGTCAGCTTCTGGATGCTTCAGGGGTGTGCATCATATAAACACCAAACCCCCGAAGCAGCCAGAAGTTGATCTATTTGCAAGTTGCTCTAGCCCTCCCTCCACTCCATCCGACGTCATCTGGGGGAGAGATGCAGGCCTATCTCCATCGGGCCTAGTCTAAGAAGAAGAACCCTTACTTTTTTAAGGGGCGGGTGGGTTTCAGGATTTTTAGGTTCTGTTTACATCGGGGTAGGCAACCTTTCCCCTTTAAGGGCCGAGGGACTTCAGCTCCCAGAAGCCTCAGCCATGTTGGCCAATAGTCCCATGTTGGCCAATAGCTCCTGGGATTCTGGGAGTTGAAGTCCCTCGGCCCTTAAAGGGGAAAGGTTGCCTACCCCTGGTTTACATTGTATTAACATATCTGTATGGAAATTTTAATGTTGTAAGCCGCCCCGATTGCTCTGCAGAAGGGCGGGATAGAAGTAAATATGATTATGATTATTATGATTATCATTATTATTACTATTATTTGGCCCGCCTGTTTCAGGTCAAAGAGAACAAACAATGCTACTCACTTCTTCCAGGCTGAGCAGATTTGGTTCATTTAAATGACTAGATCTCAGCCATAAGTGTGAGAGCAGATAATATGGCTTATATCCAGAATTTTAAAAGAAAATATAGTACCTTTACAAGCAGGCCACATTCCACTAAAAGAAAAATCTTCTTTACCACAGTTATATTCTTTATCATTACAGTGCTAAAAGAGATACAGGAAGCATTTATCATTTTCTCCTGCTACAATTTACTTGAGGAGAAATAATCATGTTTACAAACATTATACAGACAGCCTTTCCCCACTGGATTAATTCTCCTGGCTGGCTCTGCTCTCAACGTTTAAGCAGATTGAAATTTCTAAAATCCCTTACATCGTGATAAATCTGCCACCAGATGACAGAGGGAAAGGGCAGCATACTTTCACTAGGCTGTACAATAAAAAGGACATTATGAGTATTAACCATTTTTAAAATGCTTTGATTAGCCTTTGTAAAAATATTTGCTGACTCTTGGAAAACAAAAGTCCCTTCCCAATTTTACTGCCACTAGTGCATTAGGAAGTAGATCTGACATGACCTGAGCTCCACTGTGATTGCTCTAAAAGTTTGGTAGTGACACAAAGCTGTCAAATTAAGTGGCAACATGTATTTCTGACAGCAATGACATTTCCCTATTAGGCTATGTAGGTAAAGAAAAGCAGCATCTTAATTTATAGATACATTAAAGTATTTGAAATGTTAGAAGGTATGTTTAAAAAATCAGACAAAGAAAAATATTAAAATCAGTACACAATCATCTTTTTTTTTCTTTCCAGTTTTTGAAAATTCCATCACCCTAAACATAATGAATTTTCATTTCAGTTGTTGACAGCTATACAAATAAGAAAAATCTAAAGGACTTTGGGGGTTCCAGATGGGTTTAAAGTCAGTTATAATTTCTGGTCATCACTCCTTCCTATCCCCTGCCCTTTGCACATGCTAAAAAAATATGGGCCTCATGTCATGCTGGAGTCTGGAGATGGCAAAATCTGGGTGTGTCTCCTATTTCTGTTGCCTGTGCCAAAACTCAGTGGGACAGGACTCCTGTCTCTCTTCCAACGGGAAAGGAGAGATGGATTTTCAACATAACATGCTGGGTTTAGGAGACAGCAAAGGCAACACTACAAGTGCCAAAGATTAGTAAAACACCAGAACCACCTTTTCCTCATTTCCCCCACCTGCCGCCTTGCATGCAATCTTGCTGCTTTCTATTTATGTGGAGCACTGACCAGCAATCCTGTATCACATCTATGGTCCTCCTGCCATGGAGCAGGAACCTCAAAATTTGGCTCACATATCTCTGGGAAATGGCACTCTAGAACTTCAAGACCACCTGCTACCTATATCTTAAAATGCAAGAATGTTATCTGTATCTTCCAACAAAATCATCTAATAGAGAGAAAAAAGTAATGAATATAAACTTTTAAAATTATTTCAGATTATAAAAATGAGTTGAATTCATTCAGACACTCCCATCTGTTGCTTCATATTTCTCATAGCTGGTCTATGACTAAACATGTTGCATTCTTCTATTCCACTCTATCCCACTCTTCATCTTTGCTGCCTGAATGGAACAGGGGTATTTCCTAAAGAATTATGGAAAATAAACTTCATCTACCTTAACAGCAGATCCCCAGGGCTTTTTTTTGGTTTTGGTTTTTGTTTGGTCAGGGAAGACACATATTTCAGCATTAGCTGTTGCCAAGATGTCATATTTTAACTGAAGAGTCAAACAAACTAAACAGCTTGAATAGGAGAAAAATAAATGTCCTTATTATGTGGCATCCTCTTGCTCTACAGTGAGTAATATGTTGTCCACTACCTCAAAGACAGGAGCTAAGTTATCCATATAAAAAGGAGAGGACCTGACAGACCTACACATAGAACAAACTGTTCCAAAGGAATCTGATGTGTGACAAGATGTAATTGCCATCACAGCCTTGAATTTCAAGTGTACACTGCAAAGTACACTATGTTAATACACAGACCCTGATGCAACAACTGTCTGCAACTGTAACATAAAACATCTAGGGGTAGCTGTGTTGGCCATATAGCAAATCCAATAACATCCAGACAATGATATCTTTATTGGGCCAACCAAAATGCACAATTACATGTTGCAAGCTTTCAAAGTCACACTGGCTTCTTCATCAGGCAAACAGGAGAATAATATAAAGTATACAAATATCACATAGTTAGGTCCTTCTTTAATACAAACTAGGACAGAGACCTCCTGGCCTAGAGGCACCTCCAATACAGCCTTCTGATGTTCTACAGTCACTTACCCACTCTCTCTCCCCAAAATCCTCTCTCCTTAGGAGCAAAACAGAGTGAAGATACGACCTCTGTGGCCAGGAGCCAGCTTCACTTCCTGCTCACCTTCCCAAGGTAAGGGTGCCAAGTGGGACGGGAAACATATTGAGGCAGTGTCTTCGGAAATAGCTGAGTCTTGGAGTCAACAAGCTCTTGAAATGTCTCCTTAGTACATCTACTTTCTCTATACAGGGAACTCAAGGGGCAACACAAGAGATCTCTGACTGAGCAAAACTGTCTGAAAGCTTGAACCAGAGTTTCAGCTAAGCTGAAACTGATGTTATCCATACTCCTTATGGCCATACTTCTTGTAGTCATTTAAGTTTGGGGGAAGGGTCAAAAGAATAATAGCAATCATCATCACCACCACCACCACCACCACCCTACTGGAAAATTTGGCTACTAGAAATTCTGAAGACGACTTTTAACAGGTGTTCAAAAAGCTATTGGAGAAATGCTAATGACTACTGATAACACAGCCAACAAGGTCAAATCAGTTATGATCTATGGGCCTTTGCAGACAGGAGGCCATGGGCCGCCCTGAGAAGCGCAGGATTGGGACCAAGGCCGCCCCATGCCTCGGCTCCAATCCACCCTTCTGCCGGCCCTGGAAGGGGCACTGGGCAGAAGGGGCACCGGAAGAGCCATTGCACGGCTCTTCTGTGTCTCTTCCAGCTCAGCCCGTGCAGAGGCTGGGCCGGGAGGACATCATCGGAGCACTCATGTGTGCAACAGCAGGCACTCTGATGATATCCTCGAGAAGGGGTTGGGGTGGCCAGCGGCTTTGTGCCGTCTGCAGACCCCTATGTGATTCAATGTATTGCCAATGTCTCATGCCCCTTCCTTTTCTCTGAATTCAACATGACCATAGCTGAGTTTTACAGCTGTCAATCTAACGTGACCTAGCACTCAGCCATTTGTGATTAATTCTCTGGTAGATGTACATCCTCAGCTGTAAACAACAATAGTATACTGTATTTACTACAAAAACCTTTGCTGTGAAATTAGGAGACTACACTAAGTCTAGAAAAGAGAATTCATTTCAGAATGATACTCGACAGCATGGATTCATTCCAGGCCACAAAAATGGGGTATTGGTGTTTGTTTATTTCCAAAAAGGTTTCAGGTTGTTGTTCTTTGAAGACACAATACACATATGTAATACACACAGAATATACTCATGTAAACTAAAGGTGAATTGAAAGTTGTTTCAACCATTGCCAAGTGGCCCTGGGTAAAGGGAATGTCCAGAGTCATGCACTGTCTGCACTAGCATTCTCCATCTGCATTTTCTGTAGCCACCAGGAACATGTTTTTGGAGTGCTCACAATAATGGAAATTACTATGAGAGTTTACTGATGGCATGCTGAATCACACTCTGCTTGATCATTGTACCAGAGAAAATCAAGATGGACTGTACACTTGCCTGTGTGGGACATTTTTAAAGTGTTAGTTACTTGAGTATCTTTATGTTCTTTGAATCAAGTCATCAGCTTGCTGATTATAAAGTTAAGAATAATGTATGTTATGGAAAGATGACTGCTGAAAGTTAAACAGATTTCTTGAGAAATGCAAAGAACAGATGCTCGTTTCAGCTGCTCATCTGTTTAGAAAATATTTAAGTTGTAATGATTCTACCTGTGTGAACTTTTACACTTCATGATTCTCCTCAAATTTTTATTTTACCCCATGGAGTCTCACTTTAAGAAAGCAGTTGACATGTACATTAAATTTTAACTACCCTAAGAGGTACTGTCAAACAAACAAGCAAAATACATCCCAAACAGAAGTATTTAAATATAAATTATAAGCATTGCAAAGTTTTTCAGCATCTACAGGCAAATATCCCCATATGCAGATATTTGAGACACTGGTCAAGTTTTTTGGGAATTTGAGCAAGTTTCTATTCTTCAAATTGATGTTAAAATAGAATACAATATAATACTTATGAAAGGATTACCATGTATACTCGGGTATAAGTCAAGAAATTTTTGCCCAAAAAGTGGTCCAAAAAACCTAGGTCGGCTTATATATGGGGCAATATGGTAATAGGCTTTCCCCTCAAGCTTCTTCCGCCTCCCGACTTTCTCCCAAAGGGACAGCTGGGCTAGGGAAAGTCCTGGGGGCAAACGCATGCCTCCCTCTTCTTCCCCAGTCCCTGTGTCCTCCAGGGACTGGAGGATGTGGGGATTGGAGAAAGTCTTGGGGACAGACACTTGCTCCCTGCTTTCCCCCGGTCCCTGTGTTGTTCAAAGGCTGGAGGATACCAGGACTGGGGAAAGTCCTGGGAGCAAATGATTACCTCCCTCCTCTTCCCTGGTCCCTGCGTCCTCCAGAGACTGGAGCCTTGCCTCCCTCCTCTTCCCTAGTCTGGGTGTCCTCTGAAGGGACAGCCCAGCTGCAGAGGAAGAGGAAGAGCGAGCGCTCACCTCTGAAGCTTCCTCCCCACTCGGCTGTCTCTCAACGCAACAACCGGGCTGCGGAGGCGAAGAAAAGGTACTGAGACCCACATTTTACCCTTGACTGATCCAGGGGTCATATCAAAATCCCTGATTTTTGCCCCAAAACCTGCCCACAACTTATACACGATGCCAACTTATACAAGAGTATATACAGTAATCCTTGGACATAATTATTCAAAATTAATAAAAACTTTCCAGTGGATATTTCTAAGAGGAACATATATTAATGATTACCACAAATGAAACTGCTTCCTACATTTACAGGAATCAATACAGAAATCTTAATACCCAGTAATGGGTGTTTTATCCTAATAGTCAAGGGCTACAGTCTCTCTTTACAGAATTAATCCTACGAAGATATATTTACTAGTTCTGGGAAGCGGTAGAAAAAGCAGGCCTACCTACTAGAGTTTAGAATTAATTATTTACAAGTAACTGTACAACTATCATGAGAAGATACAATTCACTGGAAAAGATGCTAATGCTAGGTAAATTTTTCAGCAGTAGGAAATGCAGAAGTGCACAATACAGATAGATTGACCCAATCAAGGAAGCTATGACCCTGAGTTTGCAAGAAATAAGCAGGGCTTTTAAGAACAAGGTTTCTTGAAAGTGCCTCATTCTTAAGGCAAGCCTTAGTCAAAGCTAACTTGACAGGAACTAACAACAGCAACAACATTTTTACCTCACATGTTTGCAATACTTCTACAAATGACTATTTGTACTACAAATAACATTTATAAACTACACACTCACAATTAATTGCTTTTTTCAAAAGGAAAGTGTAACTTTTACAGTGCTTTGTGAAAGTATTCACTCCCCTTTTACTGTTCCACATTCTGTTATATTACAACCTCTTAATCAACTTAATTAGCACTGTTACACTTGATGCACACAAGATGTTCAAAGCTGTCAAGGTGGAAAATATTTTTATTGTGGCACAAAAGTTAAGTAAACAAAAGCAAACTAGCACTCACTGATTACATTCATATTCACCCTCTTTCCAATGACATGCCTAAATAAATTCTGGCATAATCCACTGCCTCCAAAGTCTCACAAGAGGTTGAATGGAGTCTATCTGTATACAGTTTCAGTGTCACATGATCTCAGATTAACGGCAAGTGTTTCTGCAAGGCTCCAGATCATATGCAAACAACGTGTGTAATGAAATCAAAGAGCAATCAAAACAATTCAGAGCTGAGTTATAAAGAAATATCCAAACTTCAACCATATCCCCAGATCACTGTTAAATCCATTATTCCAAAATGGTAAGAATATGGCTCAGCTGTGACTCTGCCTAAAGAAGGCTATCCATCAAAATGCAAGAAACGAGATAAGGAACGCATGAGAGGAATTCAAGAGACCAATGGTAACTCTGAAGGAGGTGGCAAGATCTGCAGCTCAGAGGAGAGTAACCATCCATGGGCCAAGTATCTATCACCCTGATGCTCCACAAAGCATCAGGAAAGTGTTTGCTAAAACAAAGCTATATCAAAACCAGTTTGCAAAAAGGCACTCTGGAAGGAACCTGGAACTGGGACAGAAATTTCCCTTCTACCAAATACCCTAAACGTAAGTCAAAGTAACACTGGACTGATTTAAAAACAAGGACCTGAATCTCTCAAAGCCTAGATCTCAATCTGATTGAGAATCTGTAGCAAGGCCTAACAGCTGCTATTTATCAATAGATAAACCAATGAATGCTTCTGACCTGACAGAGCTGGTGCCATTTTGGCAAGAAGAATGGGAAAACTGCAGGATCTATATGTGCAAAACTGACAGAAACTTACTCAGTAAGTTTCCAAAGATTCTTCTAAAAATATTGACCAAGGGGAGTGGTCAATAACTTTTTAATTTAACTTTTGTGCCACAATAAAAATATTTTGTATCTTCACAATGTGCATACATCAGGTGGTAACATCTTGCCATCTTCAAAAATCTTGCACACCTCAGATGGTAACAAAGCCAGTTAATCCATTTCAACTTCAAGTATTAATACAACAACCTTTGAAAAAAACAAAGGGTAGAAAGCACTGTAGAAGGGTGCTTCAAAAAGGATGATGCAAAAGTAAAGCTATAGGCCTTTGGTTTTGCACCATTCTTTCAGAATCACCCTGTACATTATGATTGTAAATTAATTAGAGATCACTTCTTTTAAAGGCAAATACAACTTCCAGTTACTTTTATATTTACAGGGATATGTTTATATTTACAGGGATATGTTTCCACCTAAATGGTGGAGGAGGAATTCCATGTGGTTCAAACGCTGGTTTGTGCTGTTTCATGCTCTGATGTGAGTGTTAAGGCTATGGAAGGGTGCCCACTCTATCACAGGGCAACAGCTTATAGCATTTAACATTTTTAATACACATAGTATCAATCTAAGCTACTTTCAAGAAACGAATTGCCTTTCAGAAGAATGTAAATGTAATGCTAACTAATTACTTTTTTGATACTGGAATGAAAACTATACTTATTTCTTTATCTTTACAGGTTCTGCTCCTTACTAGATGTACAAGACTCAATATATGGTTGGCAGCTGAAAAATTGTCCTATGCACAATGAAGGCCATTTCATGATTCCAACTAGCAGGAAAAAATTACTAGGACAATGGTTGAAAATAAGTAAAAGAATTAATTAATTAATTGGAATGTGAATGGAATTGTAATACAAGATGCAGTCCTATGCCTTAACAACTAAATGATTATGTGTATCTAAGTTAATAGTACTTTTTCATTCTATGTTCTACAATTGGTTAAAACCAGAGTATGTAACAATGTCACCAGTGACAGACATGAAGCATCTAAACACTGATTATGTCTTTGCTTTTCAGTTCTAACCCATACAGAAGCTATAGTACAGAATTTGGAAATAAAAATCTTACCAATCTCTGCAGGTAGTTGCTTGATTTTGTTCTCCCGTATGCTTAGCATGGTAAGCATGGACAAGTTTTTAATATCCTTTTCCACTGCTGTGATACGATTAAAGCGTAGATAAAGTGTGGTAAGGGAAGTTAGCCTGTATACCACTGGAGGGATTTCTCTGAGTTTGTTATGCCGCAGATCAACCATGCGAAGTTGCTTCAAGTTATCAAGAGAGTCAGGAAGGCTGGTGAGAGAATTCTCACTCAGGGCCAGTGTCACCAGATTCACAAGACAGCCCACCTCGGGTGGTAGCGACTGCAGTTTGTTTCCATATAAATAAAGTTCCGTTAATTGGGTTAACTCTTTGACAGACGATGGGAGCAGATGTATAGACCTCTTGGCCAAGTCCAAGCGCACTGAATTTTCTTCCCGACATTTGTTTAGCTCTTTGATCACTTCGGCATTGCTGGATTTTTTACGAGCGGCTTGAGTTGGATTAGGTCGTTTTATTGTATTGTCCACTGAAAAAGCCACACCTGGCTGTGCACTGCTGGCATCTTTCCGCCCATCTTTGGCTTCTTTCCCTTTGGTCTTAGGCTCTTTCTCTTTGCTCTCCTTCCCAAAACCACCAGAGGCCTTTGCTTCTTTCTCCCTTTCTTTTGCTGAAGACACTTTGGAGTCTTTCTCTTTACAATCTTTTTCTTTGCCTAAATTACTACTCATGGTTCTTCAGTTTAACCAACACTGCGTAAGATCCAATTTGAATTTTAGTTGACAAAACTCATTCAGCGCCCCAAAAATTAAAATCCCTAGAATGATTCATTCACTGCTGAAAGGACTGAAAGTTTTGAAAGACCTTGGCTAGAAGAAGCACATTTGATGGCACAGGAGCCTTCTGCTACATGTTGGTTCAGAGGTCCTCTTCTCCCAGCTTCAATATCAGAAGAGACAGCTGCAGGAACTTAGATAATCAGGGGATTTCCAACTATAGTAAAGATAGAAAAGGCAGATCTTAATATACAGTTTATCTTTTCAGACAAACATGAAAGATTTGCATTGCAAACACATCTAAAACCACCCCCTAACATCATATTTTTTCTTCAGACTTTTAGGAATAAAAAAGTATAAGAGATTCTCCAAGAAATATTCCTAAAGAATGTAAGAGAGAATATATGCCCATCAACACTCGTGAATATGATAAATCTCCTGAAATGATATTATAAGAAAGCTCCTTTGTCTTCTTCTAAGTTGACCTTGTCTCACTTGATAGCTCTGCAAACATCTTTCTTTTTTAAAAAAATCAGAAAGGTTTAGAGTGCATGATGAATCTTGAAAAAAGTGAGTTAAAATATGTACTTTCTAGAGGTGAAAATCACCTAACAATCTATTGCAAATATTCCTAAATATTTCTCTATATTCCATCATTAGTTATTGTTCACATAAGGCTGTATCCAGCTTTGCACAAAGGGAATGTAGTTTCATAAAATGATTTCCCTCTTATATGCCATTCCACCTGCATTCTTCTTTACTCTCCTAAAAGCCACACTAGAAGATTGATAAGGGAGGACCTGGTGAACACTGTACACTGCAACATAGAGACAGAATGAAGGGAGAATTGCCACAAACAAGGGGAGGAATCTTGAGCTCTTTCTGAAAGATTTTTGCAAGTTTCAAACTAATAAGTAACTAATCAACACAGCTCTTCAATTTTTTGTTTGTTATCGTTCTCTAATCTTTCATCTGCCAACTAAAATAAAAAAATATCCACTTTCATATTTACAAAAATTTTGCTATCTATGCTGACTGTTTAATGAACATCCATGTCAGAAGTAGAATACCATCATTAAAGTACCAGGTGCTTGGGACAAACAACAACAAAAGGGTGTCACTTTTGTGCTCTACTAGAGATGCTCCAGAGACATTTGACTGCACATTTCTGAAGACAGAATGCTGAACAAGATAAACCCTTGTCCCAATTCAATATATTCTTAGTACTAAATTCTAAGGGGAATTTATGCACAGGGCAGAAGAATTAATTAGCTAATATGCAAGGGGAAAGCATGTTTACCTGAAAAACTACAGTAAGAAATATAACCCCTAGCTAGAAAAAGATATATTAGTGTTCATTTAACTAGCAGTATAACTTTATTTTATTATGAGAGAGCCTGGTGTAGTAATATAAGCATACAGGGTATCTGAGCACAGCAGTTCCAAGCAACCTCATATAGCAGTGAGGATGAGTTGGAACTGGCCCTTCTATTGCATGATAACTATCCACTTCATTTGCTCAGAATATCTCATAATCTATTACTGCTGTTTTGTATTAAAAGTTCCAGTATGTGAATACAGCATACAGCAAACAAAAGCAGAGAATGGAAAATAAAAATGCATGCCTGGCATCCGGGTCCTGCTGCTGCCACCAGGCCCTTCCCAAAGCCCGGGACTGTTGCATGAAAGTGCACACAACAGCCTCAAGCTTCAGGAGCGGGGTATGAAGAATGCACACCTGGCCATCACTACCGCTGCTGCTACCACTGCCCCCACCTCCCAAAACCTGAAGCACATGGCAGGGCCTAGCTGCCAGGCACACACTCCTCATGCTCCTTAGCCCATAGAGACAGGAACACAGATTGAGCCAAGGTTTGGGGGACCTTAACTCAGTCTGCACTCCTATCTCTATGGGGTAGGGAACTAGCACAAAGTACCACTTCTATCCTGCAAAGTGAGAGAAAAGCAGCTGTGGCAGGGCAATGGCAAACTCACAAATCATTGAATCCACAGAAGTTAAACCCACAAAAGCAGTACTATCTATCAACTTCCATCCATTAGCAAAACATTTGCCAGTTTATTTGTACAGCTTGTACAGCTACAGCTTATTTGTAATGGAGGTATATTTTTAAATTTTTTTGTATGATGGCTGGGGTTTTTTTAGTGTTAAATATGTGGTTTTATATTTGAAAATAATGTGAATAAAGATTATTATTTTTAAAAAATTGCCAGCTTATTTGGGGTGAGTAATACTCTGTGTTAATATTCAAGTCAAAATTGATGGGTATAAAGTGATTATAGAAAGGATTGTCATAACATAACAACACCCCACAACAGGTGAAAGAGTTTCCATACAATATAGTGAGTGTTGTTTTGCAAGCAGAATGTATGGACATTAACAGTAGAGCCTGAATGCCCTAAAGGCACCAGATCCTGCCTGATCTCAGAAGCTAAGTAGGCTCAGTCCTGGTTAATACCTGGATAGGAGACTGACAGTGAATACCAGGTGCTGTAAACTGGCTCTAGTATTCCTTGCCTAACAAAAACCTACTAATTCATGAGGTTGCCATAAGGTGACAGGCAACTTGAAGGGAGATACACACAGAGACATTAACATTTATTTCAAAACAGGAATAAATGAGAGAGAAGAGACTTATCAGGAAATGTCAAAGCATTATCACTACATGTCTATCTAGATGTACACAATTCCAAATATTCCATATTTAAGTCTCTGTCCAGACTTGCAATTCCTATGTTATACTGAACACAAGCCATTCTGTCTTGTGATGGCAAGTCTGTCACAGAAGGGACCATTTATGGACAACCCAAGTTTATCAGGATGTTCACAATAAATGTCTTTAGTCAGTATGCCTGCTTTAGATTTCAGCAAATAATCTGGAAACTAACATTCAGATATCATTCTTTCTATTTTGCATTATCGCTCCACTGGAAAATGAAAACAGTTTGTACACCAGCCCATGTGGTTCCTCAACACGTACATTTCTTCGTTCTTTATCACTGTTGTCATAGCAATGTGTGGTGTATTGCAATTTTGCATAATCTGTTAAATCTTGAAAGCCATAAATTGCTACCAGCGATGGTCTTAACTCCCATCTGATAACACCCACATTACAAAAATGCTAGCACTACTGAGATATTTGTTAATAAGATGAGAGTATAAGGAAAGATTAACAGGTTTTGGAAACCACCAGTTTAAACTAAATACATGTTTGGTTTAAAGACATAGATTTGTTTAAATGGTGAGCAAAACTAAGGGCTGGTTCACACAATCAAAAACTGACTCCTTTTTCTCTCTCCATGCTATATTATCCATAAGACCAGGGAACAGCTTTTTAGTGACCCTACGTAAGTTCGTTTCAGGCAGATAACATAAGAACCATTACATTGAACCAGATTTATGGCCTACCTGGTCTAACATTCTCTTCCCAAAATGACTAACTAGATTATTATGGTAAATTCAGAAGCAGGATATGAGTGAAACAGTACCCTCCCACATTTTTCCTCCAGAATGCAGCATTTCCCCAGTATTCTTGGGCATGCTCTCCCCAACACTAGAGTTAACGTATAGGTATAATAGCTAGCAGCCATTAATACAATTATGTCCATGAATTTGTTCCACTACCATTTAGAGCTGTTCAGGTTGTTGGTCATCATTATATTTTGGGGTACCAAATGTTGTAATTTAACTACAGTGGGCCCTTGGCATCCGCTAGGGTTTTCGTTCCAAAACCCATTGTGGATACCGCAAATCCCATTATATATAATAGTGGAATAAAATGGTATCCCTTCTATAAAATGGCAAAATAAAAGTTTGCTTTTTGGATTAAAAAAAATATGTATTTTCAAGCCATAGATGGCATAATCTGTGGATGCAGAATGCATGGACACAGAGGCTAACTGTAAGTGCTATGTATGATACCGTTGTTCTTCTTACCTGTACCTCCCCACCATTCGGTTAGATCAGGGGTAGGCAACCTTTCCCCTTTAAGGGCCAAGGGACTTCAGCTCCCAGAATCCCAGGAGCTATTGGCCAACATGGGACTATTGGCCAACATGGCTGAGGCTTCTGGGAGCTGAAGTCCCTCAGCCCTTAAAGGGGAAAGGTTGCCTACCCCTGAGTTAGATGATCATAAATTCAAGTATTATGAGGTGGAAAAAATGTGTTCTCTATCTACTTTTTACCACACTATTCATAATTGTATCCACTTCCATCAGGTCTCCTCCTTACTATTCTAAAAGAAATGGCTCCAAACATTGCATTCTCAGAGAGGAGCTGTTCTAACACCTTGTGTATTTTATTACCCGTTTCTGTTCAGTTCAACTCTGAAATTTGGTGACTAGAACTAAGTGTAGCTCATCATAGCTTTTGAGCCTTCTCCCAAGTTCTATTGCAGTTAGGGTTAGGGGAAAGAACAGGTTTTGGTTTTCTTTTTTAAAAAGCAACCAAATCCCAGGCTTTTTTGGTTTAAATGCGGGGGGGAGGTGTTTGTTTAAATCATTTTTTGCATAAATGTTTCAATGAAAATTTTGAATCCATCTTATTATATTAATACTGTGAAATATTATTTTGTGTATTAGAAAGCTTGATCAACCATGTTTTAATGCTTTCTAACATTAGTAATCCAAAGTTATTAGGGTTTGATATTATTTACATCTTTTAATCCATTCCTGAAAAGGCTGGCTTTTGCAGCCTCGGTATGCCCTCGGTGCAGCTTCCAGCTGCTTTGGAGGCATGCATCAGCTAAATGCCATATCCCCAAATTAGCCGGAAGCCACTTTATTTGGCCCATCTGTTTCAGGACTTTGTTTTAAAGTCATTTGGTTTAAACCTTGGTTTAAATCAAACTTTACACTAGCTAGCCCTGACTGCAGGATTTCAAAAAGAAAAACACATGTACTATTACAACACAATATATATTTATTCATGTAATCATGTACAAAAGAATAGTATCATGTAAAGAATCTACTGCTAAAATGCATCAACCAGATTTACAACTTGTCCTAACAACAAAAGATCCAGTGAAATGAATGGAACTTAAATTAGTTCTGACTAACTCATCTCATTTGTTTCAAGTGGTCTTCAAGGTAAGATAAATGTTTAGCCCTTAGACTATTTTTCTTAAATATTCAAGCAATTTAAATCACTTTCAGAATCATCGGAACAAATACACACCTTAATGAATAACTCCCACTACATTTTCCAATGACTTTCCCTCTTCTTAGGGAATGCAATCACAGTAAGTTTTTCCTTCTCCCCCACTCCCACCTAATGCTTTCACAGGCTTATCCTACTTCTTAAAAATATTCCATGACTCCCATGTTTGTATGAATCAAAGCTATATGCCAATTTACCACATGTTTGTATGCAATGACCTGAGTAGTTCCATTTCCTATGACTTTTATCTGTCAAGTGAAAGTTAGTTCCTAAAGCTGCATTTGAACTACCAAGATTTTCTGTCCAGTGTATGTTGCAGACATTATTGTTTTTGTTGACCTCCATACTCTACAGGATTCAGGAGGAGCTGGTGAGATGTCTGTACAGAACAGATAAAACACTTAAGCAATATATCACTTCTCCTTAGTTGCAAACTCAGATGTTCAAGCAAATCTGGGAATAAATTTCAAGAAAGACTAATCTTTCTGCATTGCTCTACTGCTTCTTAAGAGTAATGATCTCATGAAACAGGGGAATAACGGTAAGGGAAAGTGAGGGAGAAGCCATTAAAAACCCAAAGTAATAACTTTTAAAGATGTATTTACAGGTAACTTTGCAAAGAGTATCTTGAAAACTCATCGTACAACTGCCCCTGGTATTGTAACTCAAGGACAAGTGGAGACTTGGTTATAAAAAACATGGATTTGTGCATAACAAACTTTTACCATTTTGCATAACAAATGTCACACAAGCTTTCAAAACTTTAACCTGAAAACAAATGTGCAGGTTCTCATGAGGGGAGCATGCTGTGACTGCTTTTCAACTCAAAAAGACTTCATATACACAACCTCTTATTCCAATTCCAAGGAATGTCTTAGGCACAAACAACTGATGAAAGTATTGTGATTTTTGATTAAATACTGTTGTAGAAAAGCATTAAACAGAATGCTGTTATTTATGGGAACACTATGGCTTCCTAGGAACACAAAACCAAAAATAAGCACATTCAGGCTGCAGTTTTGTATCGGCATTTATCTGAGATTGTTGTTGTATGCCTTCAAGTCATTTCCAACTTATGGTGACTCTAAAGTGAATCTATCATGGAGGGGTTTTTTTGGCAAGATTTTTCAGAGGTTTGCCTTTGCCCTCCTCAGAGTCTGAGAGAGTATGACTTGTCCAAGGTCTCCCAGTGGATTTTCATGGCTAAGCATTGATTAGAACCCTGGTCTCCAGAGTCATAAGCCAATGCTCAAGCCGCTACATCATGTTGGCTCTTCAGTCCCATTAAACTTATAGTGAAGCTTACTTCTGAGTAAACAGAATTCTGCTTTTACTATATTATGTGTAATTCCTTTGCTTCCCTAGTTTATATTCTAAAAAAAAAAAAAAAACCTATCTAATTCATCTATAAATGCTTCCACCAGAGTTACCGGTAGTTCTGACTTGTAAGTATTGTAAGATTTCAACCCCCTGTAGATTTTTCCCCACAATTATATACCCAAAAATCACCAGGTTATACTTCTCAGAAAGTAAAGATTAATTTTAAAAAACAAGGAAATGCTTCCAGTTCATATCTGAACAAGAAAAGGAAAGTATCCATGCATTAATATGAAGAAAAGAACATAAGCTAACACAACAAAAGCTGGCACACCCCTTAATGTTTATATTCCATTTAGGCTTTTTTAAAAAATAGGAATTTTAATGTAAGATTTTAAGACAGATCCTCAAAAAAGTGGCATTTTATTAATGCAACTATTTTTAATAATTAAAATAAAGAACTGACTTCACCTGAGATCAACATATTTTATAATAAATTTGTTAGTATTTAAGGTACCAAAAGTCTCCTTACTGATTTGCTACAATAGGCCAACATGATTTACTCTTCTGGAAAAAATTTTCTGTTGTAACATTTAACTTAAAATGCATAGCAACTTCAGTTCTTCTGGGAATTTTTTTATTTTATTTTACAGTCTATGTTTTAGGAACCAAATGAATACCGTAATCTTTGTAAAAGTGCTAAAATCCTTCCTTTGTGCATATTATACTTTTAAACAAAGGTACACATTCAAAAAGCCCTATCATTCCAGAAAGCTATTTCATCCTGCTACACATCACAACAATCTGCCTGCTACAATAAACATACATAGGTTATTAGCAATGCTTGAGACAAGAAATGTTTTGGATTTTAGACTTTTTTTCATTTCAGAATACATGTATTGCATATACCTTAATAAGACATTTTTGAAGATGGGACCCATGTCTAAACACAAAATTCATTTATGTTTCATAGATACCTTCTTATACATGTAGCTATCCAGCCATGGAAAAAGTTTTGGTTTTTGGAATATTTTGGATTTCAGAATTCTGGATAAGGGAGACTCAACCTGTACTGTAAAAGGGGGAGAGGCATCACCAAAAATGCTGAGGACATGCTGAGGAAACTATTGCCCATACCAAATCCTCTGCATATATGCAGCAAAGAACCACCATGCAAAGAAAGAGCTCTAAAAGGAATGAAAAGCTTATGCTACAGCATTTTAAACAGAGAGTCTGTGAATATTCAGAAGGGAATGCCATAATCACAAAATGTCAAGATATAGCATATCTTGATTTCAGTAAGGCTTTTTACAAGGTTCCCATCACATTCTGCAAACAAGCTGGTAAAATGTGGGCTAGATAAGGTAACTGTTACATGGATTTGTAATTGGTTGACCGGCTGAACCCAAAGGGTGCTGAACAGTGGCTCCTTTTCAACCTGGAAAGAAGTGACCAGTGGGGTGCCACAGGACTCTGTCCTGGGCCTAGAGCTATTTAGCATCTTTATCAATGACTTGGATGAAAGAATAGGGGGCATACTTTCAGAGAGCGGTTGCACTGCACATCTTTTTACACTTCAACTTTGGTATTGCTAATTGTTTTTGTAGTAGTCTGTGGGTTTGTTTTGGCTTGATCGCTGTAATCTCCAAGTGAGTTTTTATATTGTCTTTATACGTTCAGCCTCTCAAGGTGGTATGGAAAGGTTTTTAATAAAGTTGTGGCAAAATAAGTGATGTCATAATAAACTCAGCAATATCAAAAAAATCTTGTTTGGGATGCATCTGAGGGTTTAAAAATCTTTTCACAACAGATTCTTCTAAGACTGTTATGATGTATCACATTTTAAAACAGAATAAAGGTTTTCAATGACATTTCTACTGTGAGAAAGGGGGGAAGTCAAGTTCTCTTACCATATGCCAGTTAGATATTTAATTCTTCAGAACATTTAAGTGTTGAAAAAATGTATCAATAATATTTCTGAATTACCAAAATCTTCCACAGTCTAAGCCAAAGATTCCCAAACTTTGGTCTTCCAGGTGTTTTGGACTTCAACTCCCAGAAGCCCTAGCTAGCTTGGTCAACAGTCAGGAATTATGGGAACCACTGTGCAATCAATTACAACTCTAAGGATATAACTAAACTCATTTTATTTTCATATGCCATACATAATAAACAGTCACCCCTCCATTCTCGCGAACTTGAGATCCACCGTTTTGAATATTCACGGAGGAGCTATTCAAGGAGCTATTCAAGGAGGAGCCTATGGAGCTTAAATATCAGTGAGTCTCCGTTTTGTAGGCGGGTCTGAAACGGATCCCCTGTGAAAATGGGGAGCCGACGATAATTTTGGTTCTTTTTAGATCTCTAAATAGAACAGGATGGAAATCAAATTGCATTTTATACTACAGGCTTCACCTCCACAGGATACCAGAACACACGACTATCTTAAAAATTACTGTATATACCCTTCTACAAGTCAAAAAAATTATGCCCAAAAACTGACCTCCAAAATCCCAGGTGGACTTATTTACGGGTCAGTGTGGTAATATGATAGCAGCTCTTTCAGATTTCCCCATGCAGTGGGGAGAGCTGTTTCTTTCTCTCCTGAGCCAAGCAGAAAGGAACCAAAGTGATTGACTGCTGTTAAACAAACAGAGTTCCAGTCCCACCGTCAGATTGGGGAGTGATGGCTGAAACAAAGCTGAAACACTGAAGCAAAAAGTCTCAATTAAGATACTGAAGGAATCTCCAAGTTTTACCCTCGACTTATCCACGGGTCATGGCAAAAACCTTAATTTTGGCCCCAAAACCTGCCCTCAACTTCTACATGAGGTCGACTTATAGTCGAGTATATATGGTACTAGCACAGATTAATGTGCCAGGCAATTGGAAGCTTTGTTCTAATCTAGGTAATTGATAGCTATGTTCGTAGAAATCCCCCTACATATTACAAAAAGCTCCCATAGGTCAAGGGGACCCCTCCATGAATTAGGCAGACACAGACACAAAAAAGGAACATCTAGTCAGAGGTTGGCCATCTCCTTCAACTGCTCAGCAGGAAGGAGAAGTTAACATAAACCCCAGTTATGCTATCCACCCCCCTCCTTCTCCCAAGCACAGAATCATAGAATCATAGAGTTGGAAGAGATCACAAGGGCCATCCAGTCCAAACCTCTGTCATGCAGGAACTCTCAGTCAAAGCATCCCCAACAGATGGTCGTCCAGCATCTGTTTACAGACCCCCAAAGAAAGAGACTCCACCACTCTCTGAGGGAGTGTGTTCCACTGTCGAACAGCTCTTACTGTCAGGAAGTTCCTCCTAATGTTGAGGTGGAATCTCTTTTCTTGCAGCTTGCATCCATTGTTCCGGGTCCTATTCTCTGGAGCAGCAGAAAACAAGCTCGCTCCATCCTCAATATGTCATCCCTTCAAATATTTAAACAAGGCTATCATATCACCTCTTAACCTTATCTTCTCCAGGCTAAACATACCAGCTCCCTAGGTCTCTCCTCATAGGGCATGGGTTCCAGACCCTTCACCATCTTAGTAACCCTCCTCTGTACACACTCCAGGTAGTCAACATCCTTTTTGAATTGTAGTGCCCAGAACTGGACACAGTATTCCAGGTGAGGCCTGACCAATTGTGCTTGTATTACAATGGATCAGCACAAGAACTTGACTGGGATTTATCTCAAGGTTACAATGCAACTTTAATTATCCCAGTACTACAGCATATACATTTATTTGATTACAATGTAATAACCATATTCAAGACTCAAGAATAGATGTGGGGAACAGGATGTGTTGACAGCAATGGCAAATAAATAGCGAGTGGCTAAAAGTCCAGTAAGATCATATCCAAATACACTTGCGTGTGCATATGTCAATGGGGAAGTGTTGGCTCAGTATCATTCCCTCCTGTGAACCCGGCATCAGCTGTGTCGGCGAGCCTCCCTGGAGAGCGGGCGGTAGCTTCAAAAGCCGCCCAGTTTCCACCTTCTCCAGGGGCAGGGCAGCCCAGGAGGACAAGCGGAGGACAAGTATCCCGCCCAACACCTTCCCTCCTGTGAGCCCGGCATCAGCTGTGTCGGCGAGCCTCCCTGGAGAGCGGGCGGTAGCTTCAAAAGCCGCCCAGTTTCCACCTTCTCCAGGGGCAGGGCAGTTTCCACCTTTCGCCGGCACCACGCGACGAGCGATGGCGTCCTATGGCCTCGGAGGACTGTTTTTGCCAACTTGCAGCCTTTGGAGGCCCACAATGGCAGGAACTATGTATTTTTAAATTGTAAATTTTTAATGAATCTTATTTAAATTGTTTAGTATGTTTTGGGGGGATGGGTGGGTGGGAGATGGAGAGATGAGATTTCATTGTGATTCATTGTTTTGAATTTTTATAATGATGTACGCCGCCCCGATTGCCTGGCAGAGGCAGGGGCGGGATATAAATAAAAATTATTATTATTATTATTATTATTCCACGACAAGGGCCTGAATCCAATGTTTATGGGAGAGATTTGAACCAGGGATGTTTGACTCACTCATATTATTCTGACTTGCCCCATACTTGGCAATAATACTATACCACCTCTCTTCTGATGCAGACATTTATAAGGGGTGGGAGGGAGATTGTGGGCGCTGGGTATGTTTTAACTTGTTATATTTTAAATGCTGTAACCCGCCTCGATTGCAATGCAGAGAGGCGGGCTATAAATAAAACTTATTATTATTATTATTATTATTATTGTGATGATGATGATGATGATGATGATGATGATGATGATGATGATGATGATGTTCTAAATATTTGCATGGTATAGTATTTTGAATGCTGGACTGTGACTGGAGCCCAGGGTTTGAATCTCAGGTTAGCCACAGAAACCCACTGTGTAACTTTAGTCAAGTCACATTCTCTCAACCTCACAGAGAGACAAACAAAGCTACAACTTTCAACAAATCATACCATGAAATCCCCACAATAGCTTCAACTGACCAACTGACAGAGATGGAATAATAAGTTTAGACAACTAGTACCTCCTTTATTCTTAGTCTCTGTACAATTGCTAGGCTGTTTATACTTCCAAATTAATTTTTGGAATAATTTTTAATTTTTGCAACTCAGTAAAATGCATATGAGAGATGTTAAATAGTAATGGAACACTTTCAAAAATTAAAAGGAAATTGGTAGTAGTAACCAATTTAACAGCTACTTTTCAAATAGTTTGCATGTATGTGCACCAGATATATATATTAACTACCCAGACACACTGCTACTTTAAACCTTGGAAGAATCTTGCAGACTTAACAAAAAGTTCCTATTAAAATATTTTTAAAATGTTATTATTGATTATACATTTTAGTAGACCATATACTGAAGGCAAAAGTTAGGATAATAGATAACGAGACAAAAGTACAAAAACATAGTGTTTCTGCTAAACAGAGATGGAGTATAAGCAATGTTAAGACTTCAGAATGCCCTTTGCTAACCAGCAACACCTTGTCTTCCTCAGCTAGAGAAAATGTTTGGTGAAATTTATTTGGAATAATAAATAGTACAGCAACTGTACAAAGACCAAAAATAAAGGAAGTACAGGTGGTCCAAACTTAGTCAAGTATTCTGGGAATTAAGGATCCTTACACATCTGTCACTTGGTTATCTCATCAAAAAGGATAGCTCTAACAAATTATTTTAAACGTTTACAATGAGAATATGTGGCATTTTACCAATCATGTGGTATCGTCTAAGCTTAGCCATTATAAAAATATGGAACAAAAATAGCATGCTAATATCCCTGATGTTTTATTTATAATGAAAAAATTGCCATAGTTTGTAACACTTATAGGTCAAATATAAGAAACACAAAGGTGATGTTGAACTCCAAGAACCAACCATGATTCTAGTACTTTCCACTAAAAGCTGTACAAATGTACAAATATGGAATAAGAACTTAACTTTCTGCATTTGGAAAAAAAAGCCAACACAAGAACCAAGGAACCAGTGTACAAATCTACTGTTTCACTGTAATGCAAGATTTGAGATAAGAATATTTTTAAAAGATACTCGCTACAATAATTAGCAAGTCAGAACATAATGGAGAGTTGCCAGGGAAGCAAAAGATCCATCTGCATGGGGGAAAAATCACTACATTATGCTGCTAGCATCTAACATCAATAAGAGGAACATAATCTTAACTAAATATAACTGTTGAAGACTGTCTGTACCAAGGGTGGGCAACTGGGGAAATAGCTAGGGCCAATTTACAACCCCCTGCCCCCAGCAGGCTATACCAGCATGCCAACAGCCCTAGACTCCCTCCTCAAAATATATTTTCAGGCAATTTTTCACCCCAAAAGCCCCCCAAATGGCTCAAAACAACTACAAAACAATTGCTCCTCCAGCCTCCCAATCCCTCCTGTAACATCTCTTGAAAAGACCCTGGAAGCCAAAAACTAGCCAAAAATCTGCCAAAATGTAAATAGGGAGTGACCTCACTTCCAGTTTATATTTCAGACTATTCTGGCTGATTTTTTATTTTTATTTTTCAGTATGTGGTAGGGTTGGGGAGAGCAAGTCCACTGCAATTTTGCTGCTGTTTTGAGCCATAGCTGGTCTGGGGTGAAAACTGCTTAGTCTGAGGGCTTCGGGGCCTCATGCTTTCCTATTGCTAGTCCCAACTGGAGGAGAGCTACTGAATCGATGGTACATATGTATTATATCCCACTGTTCAATGGTTCCATGCTAGTTGGGAGTAGCAACTGAATTTCAGTCTGTATGGCCTGGGTTTCATCATACAAATATTCTTGTTCCAATTCAGGCAATGTACGCAAAGTACCGTATGTTAATGGAACCTTTCTTTTCTGAATGACATTCATTCAGTACTATGGTACAAATTTGTTGATTGCTACAAAATTAGTTCAACAAAGCAGTCATGAAATTCAATACCACACTCATATTAGGAATGTATTATATTTCACCAAATAGCACAAAGAACAAAATGGATGCTACAAAGTCTCTGAGCATGGTGTAGTAGTTTGAGTTGCTGGACTAGGATTCACAGGTTTGGAATCTCTGCTCAGCCATGGAAACCGAGTGGGTGACCTTTGACAAGTCACACTCTGTCAGTCATAGAGGAAAGTAACAGCAAACCTCTTCTGAATAAATCTTGCCAAGAGAACACTATAAGAAGGTTGCAGTAACTCAGAGTTGAACTGACAGATCATAGCCAACAACAATATGGTCCCTAGAAGGGACTATAGGATCATTTTGGATCTCCTTCCCTGAAGGCAGACAAAGAGGTCTACCCTCAGATGGGAAGATCTAACCTCACTTACTCCAGCCCAGGTTCCATGGGTACTTTCACAAGCCTTACATCTATGCTGTGACAGTGGACAAACCAGGGATTTATATATTAAATCCCTCCCTTTGCTTGCAATGGGAAGGAAATAGTTCAACATAAAAACAAAACCAAATGAGGAAGTGTAATGTAAACCACACAGAACCTCCCTCTTTTCAGTCCTCCTAGCACAACCTAGCTGTGCTTTTCATCTGCCTTCATACTGCTGTCCATGCTATGTTGGATTGCTATGACAAAAACTGAAGGAGGTATAAATGAATATCTGCAGTAGAGCAGGGGTAGGCAACCTTTCCCCTTTAAGGGCCGAGGGATTTCAGCTCCCAGAGGCCTCAGCCATGTTGGCCAATAGTCCCATGTTGGCCAATAGCTCTTGGGATTCTGGGAGCTGAAGTCCCTCGGCCCTTAAAGGGGAAAGGTTGCCTACCCCTGGCAGTAGAGTGTTGCATTATCAATTTTATGAAAGTTAAAAGTATTTATAGTAATATTTACAGATTTGTATTCAATATTTTAAATACTGAATATGCTAAAATACTGAATATGCTCAAAATCATAGACTGGATCTAAGGATAAGTGAGAAAATCACTCTATTAGAGGGTTGTTGTTGTTTTTCAAATGAATTTGATCAGTTTGCATCCCTCTCTCCTGAGTACAGAACCAAATACCATTTTATTCAAACATCCATACATTTCTCAGCATCCAATATGCTCTGTTGAAGAAATCGTGTACAAAGAACAGTACAGTACTAAAATGTAAACTACTTATTGACTAAAAGGTATATAGATACAAAAAGTGCATATATGAAAATCTAGCAGAAAATATTTACAAACTTCTATGTTGGAACTTGCACCAAAAGAAATTCTAGGTGAAGATCAGAGAGCCTCAATGAGCACAGGCTCGACAAATGTGTACTTTTTGGCCAAAAGGCTGCAGACATGGGATCTTTGCATCACCTTCATACTGATTTTTCTATAGGTTTTTGGTATAAATCCCACATGCTGGCCAAAGTCCAACATGCTGAAATTCAACACATGTTTATCAGAGTGATTTGGGGGCCCTTGCCCTACAGTTTAATTTATTATAGTTGTAGCCTTCCTTATAACAAAAACTTCTTTACTATGCAATTTCCCATTTTTGAACATTTATGTTTAACCACTGATTATGTGTAACTTGTTGCCATTAATACTTGGCAGTTATTTGCAACATTGCAAATACCAATTTGTAAGTATATGTAGGCTAGACCTGAACTATAAACTACATTTTAGGTTCACAATCAACTTCAGAATAATGTTTGAGGACAGACAGAATGGATTAAAGAAAGTAAACACGACAAAGCGAGAAGTACCAGGTCAGAGTGGATGAGAAAAACCAGTGGACAAAGAAAAACAGACAACACAGAGTATCTAAGAAATACAAAGACATTTTCTAACCAGTATAAACACAGTTATTAAACAGTATTTCATTAAACTGTTCCAAGCAGCTTATAGGAGCAAAAACAAAAAAACATGCAGTTCAAATGCAGTCTTTTCACTTTACATATTAACATGATACTTCAGTTATTACTAAGGAGCCCTGGTGGTGCAGTGCTTAAATGTTGGTACTGCAGCCATAATGTTGTAAATTCAATCCTAGAGGAGGGCTCCAAGGTCCACGCAGCCTTCCATCCTTTCGTAGGTCGATAAAATGAATACCCAGCTTGTTGGGGGCAACTGGCTTACACATTGTAAACCGCTTAGGGAGTGCTAGTTCACAGATAAGCAGTATGGAAATGTACCTGCTATTGCTATTGCTACTTGAACAACAAACCCCCAGAAACCCTCATGTTATTTAGCCATTTTTTAAAAAAATTAAAGAGCATTCCCCAAAGGATATCTTTATGTTTTAACTGATCAGAATTCATCCTTAGGCTCACTCTTTTGAGTGAGTGTGTGCCTGCACTCATCATATATTTGTAACTAACAGGGAAATTAACTATTTGGTTCTCAGTGAAGGAAGCTTAATGGGGACTAGCAGTGTTGGTTATGCAGCAAAATACAACAAAATCCAAAATTTACTGTTGAGGGCTGTTAAACCCTCCACTTCTGAACAGAGATATGGCAGTCCCAAGAAGTACAGACTCACTGAATCAACATAAATAAATAAAAACAAGCCACTACTATGACCTTATTCAAGTGTTCATTGAACAGTATACCTGGACACAAGTACAAGGCTGCAGTTTTCAATGGCTTGCAAACTATCAAGCCCTACCCCTGCTCAGGGTGGTTTTGATTTAAATCAGCGGTAGGCAACCTTTCCCCTTTAAGGGCCGAGGGACTTCAACTCCCAGAAGCCTCAGCCATGCTGGCCAATAGTCCCATGTTGGCCAATAGCTCCTGGGATTCTGGGAGCTGAAGTCCCTCGGCCCTTAAAGGGGAAAGGTTGCCTACCCCTGATTTAAATCATGATTTAAATCAGCATGTTGGAGATTACAACAAAATAATCTCAACAAATACAAGGATAACTTAAAAATGGATTTATTAATACTATAAACAATTATAAACATGAGATTGGGTATTCCAATAATGAAGACCAAATGAAATACCATAATGAATGTGGGAAAGTAATAATGTTATTTAATTCTTACAAAACTGCCATCCAGAAAACCTGAGCATTATGACACTTTAAATAAGTATTTGACTGTTTCTTCAAAGATGGTGGATAACTAATACAGTGAGGGCCCCACATTAGCTGAGGTTAGGGGTATAGGACCCCTGTGAAAGTGGAAAACCTGCAAACAAAAACTCTTAATATTTTTTAACCTAGGAAAACACCTCTCCAGGAATCTCTAGGTCCTCCAGTGCAACTCTATGGTCAACATCTGCCAGAAGCTGACCAATGAATTGCACTGGAGGACCTACAAATGCCTATAGAAGTCTTCTCTCTAGGAATCGCTAGGTCCCCCAGCGTGACCTCTGGCAGATGTTGACCACAGAGTTGCTCTGGAGGAACTAGAGATTCCTAGATATAACATATGAATTAGATCTGTGAATAATCAAATCTGCAAAAGTCAAAGCCACAGATGTGGAGGGCTGGCTATATATTGAATTTCATCCCTCTTTGCAAAACCCCACCATATGTACATGTGAATCAGCAGATTTTGCTGTATTTAATTGTGAAAAAACTGGATTAAGCTAAACAATCAAGTGAATAATGCAAAAAGATTTTTAAAAAATCTAGTTGCAATGCAGCACACTTTAATATTTTCTCTCCAGTTCAGCAAGCACATACACTTGAAATCAGATTTCCATTGTTCAATTCAGGCTTCCCCAATTAGGGACCTTCAGATGTCTGGATTACAATTCCAAAATCGCCAACACTTTCTAGTCATGCTAGTTTGTGCTGATGGATATTCATATTTAAGATACCAGCATGAAGAAGCCGAGTTCAAGTTGGGTTCACCTCAAATTTAATTTGAAGTATTATTCCTTGAAACATTAGGCAAACCTAAATTAGTATGGAGTTAGTTGTGATGTGATAAATAGCAGATATTTTTTGTTTAGGCCAATTCATGCAAAAGAAAAGAAAATCTGATAGCAAACTAGTAACTTTACATTGCTAATGTGGGTTGAAAAATACCATCTGCTGAAATTAGAGTTGCTTCTCCCAGTCTGCAGTAGGAACATTTAACTTCTTGGTACTAAATTTTATATTTGGCATCCAGTGAAAATAGGTTTATTCAAATCAAGCACATTAATCAAATCTAGACAGAGCTAAATGTCAATCACAAATATCAGAACAAAATGGGGAACCTCTTGTTCCATGTTTCTGCAATTTCACACTTGGTTTTATTAATGTAGTCAAGCAGCATGGGATATCACCATAGAGATTGATTCACACACGCCTGGCCCAAAACATATGGGACACAGCTGAGAACACAAAATCTCATTCTTTACTCTCAGTGTTAAGATTCACCATGGGCAGGCTTAACCCCTAGCCAAAAGGTGTCCCTGAGTGCACACTTTTACTTTCCCATGCAGGAATGAATGACCACCATTCACTGATCTGAAGGAAATTAAAGTGCTATATTTGAAAATCTTAGGCAGGATGAGAATTACTTATGAACTACTAATAGAAGGCCCATGGGGGAGTGAGAGCCATGTCCCTCCTTCTGAAGGCAGCAATTACGTATTTCAGGCATTTCTTCCTTGCGCTCTCCACAAAAAGCCAGGTATGAAAGAAGAGGAGAAAATAAACTGGAATACACTGATGCATACAAATAATTTGTACACAAAAAATGTACAAAGGTTTAATTATGCTTCAGGAAGAGTTCTCAAAACTATGAGAAAACGTTTGGGGTTCACCAAGTGCATTCGAGAAAGAAGGAGTATGCATGGGATTCAACTGTGGATCCCGTGGGTGTATTATTCACCTGTATATGATATGTGGATATGTCTCAGTGCTGATATTTTCTAGCTTAATTAAAGTTAATGTGTTGAAAACTTGGTAACTGGATTGCCCACCAGTTTGACAAAGGTAGCTATGCTCCCCACTACCATGTCATTGACTCCCTGAAATCTTCCAAGTACAGATTAGATCCCTTCAAACATAAGAGGTTGTAATCTTCTTTGCCAAGATGGGAGATCAGGATATTCAAGAGTCCAAGCTCACAGAAGAATGTGCTGCTTCTGAACAAGAAATATGCTGTTTCCTAGATGAAACACACTGTACAGGCAAATAGTATTACATGTTGAGTCTCCTTATCCAAATGCTTGGGATAAGGGAGACTCAACTTGAACTTCCTTTATTTTTCAAATCTGTTTTTGCTGTCAAAATAAGGAAGGAAAATAAACACAGTATTAACACAGCAGCACTCTAGGCCGCAGTGCTGTGAACACTAGACAACATTTTTAAGGCAATGGTGAACTATATATTGGGTAAGTGTGCCACCAGACAATAGTATATATGCCATTCTTCTGTCTTCATCAGCTATACTTTCCTTCTACTTCAGCATAGTAGGCAAGTAGGCAAGACCTGACTTTATGCTAGAAAAAAAAAACCTATTAGCTTTCCTTCTTCTATCAAACCACCAATGACTGTTTCCTGTGCCACTTCTCTCATTGCTGGCATCCTATGTTGTGAAGAAGGACTTCAACAAACTAGCAGAATGTATGTTATATAACCCCACTATGCCTTTCCTAGAATATTTTACTGCCATTATTCACCACAGACCAAATTTTCAAAAGATTTCATTTTGATTTTCATTTTAACCCAACAAAAGACTTTGTGATCTAAATACTGAGCAGTCAAGATGACCTTGAAGATGATTTCAAGATGAGGTGAGCCTGCAGAGGTAAAAAAATTTAAGTTTTCAAGGTAAAGCTAAAGAAGAAGATGTAAAAGTAGAACTGTCTTTTGCAGAACAGTTGAGAACAGTTGTCATTTCAGCATACATTTTGAGAAACATACGAATGGTTACAAGAGCCTTTCAGTCTCATCCGATAATTGTTTACCAAAAAAAAAATCCACTAAATGGAATTCACTCCCAGCTCAAATGTAAACAGGACTGCAGTCTGTCTTTTGGGTACAGATTGTACCTAGTTGAGAGGGTTTTTTATACTACCATAAAGAGACTCCAAATTAAAATTAGAGATGCAGATGTCTATTATCATAGCAAAAGCCACAAGTAGGTCCTGACCCATGCAACTTGTATGCTGCCACTAATCAATTTGTCTTACATACTGGAAACCCAATTCACAGCTTTTCCATCCATGATAGACCTTTTGGCACACAGAGCTAGTTCATTTGTGCAACACAGTGGGCCCTCAGTCACCAATGCTCAAGTCAGTATTTAAAATCTAAAATTACGCTACTCTCGCACTCTTTCTTCCCACCAGTGTTTAACTGCTTGATCTGTCCTTTCCCACCACAAAGCTTTCACTAGATTTTAAATGGCTCAGTCTCTCCCTTTCCACCATGAAGCCTTCACCAGATTGTAAATTCCGGCTCTCCTTTCGCACCACAAAGCCTTAACCAGCTTTTAAACCTCTCAATCTCTCCCTTCCCATCACGAAGACTTCACCAGATTTTAAACTCCAGGATCTCTTCCTTCCCACCACAAGAGATTGAGGGATTTAAAACCTGGTTAAGGCTTCATGGCGGGAATGGACAAAAGGGGACAGTTTAAAAGCTAGTGGAGACTCCATGTTGGAAGTGACTTCCATCAGCCATGGGGAGAGGGAAGTGGCCCTTGCTCTCTCTCCCTTCCCACCATCCTGATGCTGCAGCCTTTGCTACTGCCCTGGAATTACTATGCCTGCCTGAGGTTGATCACAGGTAAAAAAAATTAAAACATTTTTTTCTTTTCAATCCACTGTTGCCCAAATCCACAGATACTGAATCTGCAGACACTGAGGAGCCACTGTGTTATAGTTTTAAACTACTCTGGTTTCTGTTTCTGCTTCTCTGCCATATGCCATGTTAAGAAACATCAACCTCATTTTTAAAATGTGCTCATACAGTTGGCCCTCCATATCCACGGATTTTTTATCCATGGGTTCAACCATCCACGGCTTGAAAATACTGTTTACCATCCCTGGACTAGCCTGTTCCTCTCAAAAAAAAGAGCTTTCCCCAGTATTGTGTGGTCTTCCTAGTTTTCTGCAGCATATACAACACAATGTATGTCTTTATTTAAAGCATTTATGCATTCTTTCATCCAAAAAAGCTCCCAAAGCAGCATACAAATAAGAGAGCAAACTCAGGCATGAAATTGTTGGTTAAATAGTTCTGCAAGCAATAACTTCAAGAGGTCATAGGGACTGATTTAAATACAAAGAAAGGGTTGCTGCTTCCTTTGCCTCTGGTAGCCACAGCAGTGGCAGTGATAGCTGGAGAAAGGGAGCGCTCAGCTAATCACAAGAGAATGGGTAATAGCAGACAACATCTGATATAACACCACTGCATTCCATACTTCTGCTTTATGTAAACATGTATCAACAGAGGGAACAAACATGGCATGATGGCAATGCATGTGCTGTGGCCTAACTGGGACAGAGAAAGCCAGAAGATGGCGGGGGGGGGGGGGGGGGGATATTAACTTTCAACACCAAGAGTCCTGTAAAGTCAAGACACAAAGGCTGCTCACCAATGGCTCCTCTTCATCCAGGAGAGAAGTGACCAGTAAGGTATCACACAGTTCTGTCCTGGGACCAGTGCTATTCAACATCATTATCAATGACTTGGATGAAGGAATAGAGGGCATGATTATCAAATTTGCTCTGATTGTCTGTTCTTGCATGGCAGGGGATTAGACATGATGGCCCTTGAGTTCTTTTCCAACTCTATGATTCCCTGAGACCCAAATTCTGAACATGAAATTAATTTATGGTTTGTATGAACCCTATACATATAGCCTGAAAGTAATTTTATACACATTATTTTTAATAATTTTAATAATATAATAAAATTTATTTGTATCCCGCTTATTGAAAAGACAATCCAAGCAGCTTACATAAATTAAAAAAAACCATACAATATATCCCCAAAAACCAACCCACCCCCCTTAAAACAGTATTAAACATCTCGTGATTAAAATAGAAACACTACATATAAACAAAACAATAAAAATATTTAAGAACAATAAAACCTGGCCAACTGCTAAAACATTCCTCATCCATCAAATGATGGGGCCACGAGAGGAAGAGGGGGCCGAGTAGCCCAGGGGCCGGGGGCCCAAGGCTGGGATAATTAGTCTGGAAAGGCCTGCCGGAAGAGATCCGTCTTGACAGCCTTTTTAAAGCTGTCTAAAGATGTCAGCTGATGGATCTCGTCCGGCAGGTCATTCCAGCATTTGGAGGAGACAGCAGAAAAAGCCCTCTGGGAGGTCGTCGCAAGCCTCGATTTCTGAGGCTGCAGCAAATTCCTCCCAGAGGAACGGAGAGCACAGGGAGGATTGTATGGGAGGAGGCAGTCCCTGAGATAGCTTGGACCCAAGCCATTTAGGGCTTTAAAGGTAATAACCAACACGTACCGTGCCCGGAAGCTAATAGGCAGCCAGTGGAGGGACCTCAAAACAGGAGTAATGTGGTCCCTCCTAGATGTTCCAGAAATAAGCCTGGCTGCCATGTTTTTGTGCATGAAACAAAGTTTGTGTACACTGAACCATTAGAAAGTAAAGGTGTCACTGCCTCAGCCACCCATGTGGACAATGCTGGAGGATTTTGGAAGTCCACATATGGGAGATTCTACATGGGAATGTAGATATATCTGTTTCCCAGTCTCATACATTCAAAGAAGGAATATGGCAAAAACCTATGGCCTCTCTGTGTTCATTGAACATATGGAGGGGTCATACATTCTCCCCTTTTAGGTTTTCCCAAAGTGATGAGTTTAATTATTGTGATTACGGAAGGTCATGACTGCCATAAGTCCAGTCAGTCTGCAGAGTAAGCGGCACAAGTTGTATAACATGGTAAGACTCATCATAGTGGGATACAGCATGGTTGGAAGCAAAGTGAGTTCGAGGTCCAAAGGGATTGGATGCTCAAGAGTTTAGAAAAGATCCATTTTTCACAAATGCATGAGATACAATGAACTAGGCTTGGCAATGCTTCAACTGGTTTAGATACAATTTTAGATGGCCCTTGAGACAATAAAAAGAAAAGAAAACACGCAGTCTTATTTTGGTTTTCCAAAACAGGAGATAAAATTAGAACTGACTCCGATTCAAAGTCAACCAAAATTATCCAAGCAGTTCAGACCACAAATCCCCAAACATTTGCACAGGTAGGCATAATTAAGACCAGTCAAAGTCTGTAAACCTGAAACAAAGTGCCTTTGCTGTGAATGTAATGTTCACCCCAATTATGACTCAACTGCTGTTTGTGCTAGACACTGAGTAAGCCTAAGGTAAAGTATTGCCTCTAAAATATGATGAGGCAACAACAGACAGTGAAACTAACAATTTTATATTTGTGTTTATGTAGATTAATAGTGATAAGAGAAAAGAAAAATGGGTAAGAAAACTCTCAATTGAAAAATCACTGTTATCAAAGACTTTGTGGGTTTCCAAGGAAAAATTTTAACATGCTATACTGATCCCAAAATTGTTGTTGCTGTGTGCCTTCAAGTTCTTTCCAACTTATGGCAACCCTAAGGTGAACATATCATGGATTGTCTTGGCAAACTTATTCAAAGAGGATTTGCCATTGCCATTCTCTGAGACCAAGAATATGTGACTTGCCCAAGTGTGTTTCCATGGCCGAACCGGGATTTGAACCCTTGTCTCCAGAGTCCTAGTCCAACGCTCAAACCATCACACCACTCTGGAAACAATCTCACAATTATAGACAGCTAAGATACACCAAGTTTTAGTACCTTCCTGAGCAGCTTGGAAACTTGCTTCTTGACACTTTGTTTTTACAGAAACTTTTCTTAGACTGTTGCACGCTGCCTGTTTCTCCAGTCCTATTTTTGCATAAGGAATTCCATTCTACAACTACATGTCTCCCACTGACAACTAGGAGGGCCATCTAAAATAGAAGTCCACCTTTATACATTTCCGTTGCATCTCACTGAAACTAGGCATGTATGTGTATCTTCCTCTCTTTAGGAACTGCTCAAAAATCATAAAGTATTACACAGCAGCATAAAGACAATAAGGCTGCTTCATACAAAGAATATGAATGCACACAAGAAAATGATCAATTCTCGCCTTTGCCATTTTTAAAAAAAGGGAAATCATGCAATTTTTAAACTGCAGTGGAAACACATAGAACCTGTAGAACCTGATATAATCAGAATCTGCAAGATAGTTGTGTTGTTTGAGATCTGAACTTCTGTGATGTTCTAAAGTTCTCACAAACTACCATTATTTTGCAAAGATAGCACTTTTTTAAAAATTATACTTAGTCATAAATCTTAAGGGACTTGGATGCACAGATCTGTGGACAGAATGAGAAAATAAAGATGTGCTTGTAGTACTAGACCAGTAAGTATCAGGGTCGCATTACAACACTCCATGTTGCTTGCAAAAACCACTAACAGGTGCTGAAGAGAACTTGTCTAAAGTCTTGAGCAGGAGCTTGCACAAGCAGAAGAGCTTTTCTGATGGCTGGGGGAATGTTGCATGCAACATCCTTTCATTATGTTAGAAATAGTTCTTTAAAGTAAATAAAAGTTAAGCAAAGGCATCAAAGTAACAGAAGAGCATCTCTGGATCTAAATTACAGTTCTGTAACACCAACAAATCTTAAATATTCTAGTGTTCCATTGCCAGATACACACTGGATAGATTATTTGGCAATTACAGGCTAAATCCAACTTAACACTAGCAAACTGAAAAATCTCTCTGAACACCACTGCACAAATACCTGCACAGTAAAGACTGCACTAGATATCATCCTTGCAGTACCTGTGAAAATATGCAACCACTGGTGCAACAGGCCTTCCACTAGCACAATGACATAATTGGATCCAGGTCTACATTTTTACCATGACAACTAAGAACGATTATTTCTAGAGTAATGCCCAAATACCTAAAGGCACCAGATCCCCTCTGACTTTGGAAGTTAAGCAGGGCCATCCCTGGCTAGCACTTGGATAAGACACCACCAATGAATACCAGGTGCTGTAGGTTATATTCCAGAGGAAGGAACTGGCTAAAACACCTTTGAGTATTCCTTGCCTAACAAGATCCTATGAAATTCATGGGGTTGTCTTAAGTTGATACAGGCAACTTGAAGGCACACACAGGAGACACTTAACATGATCCTAGTCAGAATGTACCAAGTATATGAATAGAGGTCTACAATTTTGTCCAAAACCATTGTAATACACATCTTCTAAATGTGCACCATCTAAGGCTTTTTCCAGAACTTGAATCTAAAAATTTCCACTTTTGGTTAAATGTATGAATAACTCCTACAAGGAATGAGCCAGAGTGATGTACTGGTTTGAGTACTGGACTAGGAAACTGGAAGACCTTGCTCAGCCATGGAAACCCACTAGATAACCTTGAGCAAATCACACTGTCTCAGCCTCTGAGGAAGGCAAAGGCAAACCCCTTCTGAACAAATTCTGTCAGGTGACCCTGTGATAGGGTCACTTTAGAGTTGCCATAAGTTAAAAATGTCTTTAAAACCCACAACAAAAAACTCCTGAAGCCATGACTCTTTTTACATCACTAAAACTGAAATAAATTTTGTAAATACAGCTTGTTCACCTCTTAAATTAGTTTCATTTATTTCTCATCACTCAATAAGGCTGATTTTCAAAACATTAGAGGACTTAAAATCAAATGCATACATCTTCAAGTAGTACGTTTTTGCTTCTCAAATGCAATTACTTTGCCTAGCTCAGTCTCAATACACTAGAAGTGCATAGGGACACAGACAATGATTTTCACAACAGCACATCCAGCTAATATTAATATTCTTCAGCAACCCTCGTTCAATGAATGGTTCAAGTTTAAATAAACATGTAAACAGATGAACTTAATGTGTGAAACAATAGCAAATTACCTTCCTACAAAAGCATCTGTTCCTTCTGTTATATTCTGAAGAAATGTAAATAATATTTTATTCTGTTAATCAAGAGTGCCAGAAGAAATTGGGGAGAGAACATCATTTTTCATATAATCTGGATATCCACTAGACTCTACACATATTAGCTACATTCAAGTGCTAAAGCAAGTGATGCACATTCACATCTGTATCTCAAAATAATTTTGAAATTTCTTTAAACTCAATCCAGTCCAAGGAATTATTTGGAATGCAACAGGCCTATAATCAGGTCTTCTGTAGAAAAAGTAACAAGAGCTTTTCAAGCAAATTCAAATAAAAGATGTCAAGATCATCAATAGAAGAAATAAAGTTTAATGATCACAGTTATGTTTATCCATCTTCTGAAACAGATGAAGAAACTGAAAAGATTAAGAAAGGGATGTTTATTAAGTATTTATTAACCATTTTTCTGCCCACCTTAAAGTGATGCAAAATTAAGAACTGTAAAAAATACCAAAAAAAACTAAACAGATAAAAGCATATAAGTAAACAGCAGTAATAATAATGTAACAAACAGTAGTAATATGGAATAATATATACATGAAAATGTTCCCCACAGCTATCTGTAACTAGGGGCCTCTACAGACAGCACTTTGCACTGTCTTGGAGGCAGGGAAGGGGAGGGGCAGCCACACGGCGAGCGCTCCAACCCCTTCCCGAGGACGTTATCATGGTGTGCGCCATTACGCATGGCGCGCACCATCAAGACGTCCTCCCGGCGCAGCATCATAACGCGCTGCACCAGAAGGGACGCAGAAGAGCCACACGGCGGCTCTTTGGGCACCCTATTTGCCACCTGTGAAAGGAGCAGCGATTTGACGCTCGTTTCCCAGGCAGCAAAAGGGAGGATTGGGGCCGAGTTTAGGATTAGGCACATAGAAGTAGCATCATGTACAGTCCCCTTTTAATAAAATACACTGCCATCTCTAACAAAATCTCCATACACAGACAACATATTTTATCACCAAAAGCTATATAGCAAGCATGAATTCAACTGTTCAGCAAGCAGTATGTCATAAGCTATGATAGTAGAAATACTTCAAAATGTCCTTTCATCATGTAAAGGGCATTGTTTCTTCAGAATATGTAATCTACTATAGAAAAAACTGAAGTTGACAAATGACAATCTCCTAACTACCAAAGTAACTGAGGCTGCCTAGTGACCTTGCCACAGTGCAGCACAAGTTATTAATGTTTCTTAGCAGGCTATGGTAGAATATTCCTCAGAAGCTACTGCAAACACAACTAGCTTCCTACTCAGAAAGCACTTCCACATACAAGCATTTAAGCTATACACACCATGTATCTCACTGAAAACAAGCATGCCAAGAAACTGCAATTAGCTGCTTGCAAAACTGTAATGTGTGATCACACATCTATAGACAGTTTTTGGCATATTAGGTCTTCCCTAAATTAAAGCACTTCCTGTTAAGATTTGTCATACCTGAAGCAATTGATCAGGGCTGAGGGTGATTTATGAGTATTTAGGGCCAAAAAATGAAGGAGAACTTGCACAACAAATGTAAGAGTAATTACCATGTTTTGTGCTGTCTGGGAAAATTATAGCAGGGATTTAGGGCTGCTCTAGCTCTGGAACTCCCTACCGAGGAATGCTGAGCCAGCCTCCTCCCTGCTATCCTTCCACTGGCAGGCAAAAATCCTCTTTATTCAACTAGGACTTTTGCATCTAACCTCAGTTGCCATGAAAGGGGATTTTAATGGGAAGGTGCCGTAGATCTGCTATTACTGCAGTTTTAATTCAACCATGTTGAATTCAACCACAGTTTAATTTTTATTTGTTGTATACCTATAAATGCCTTTTTTTCTTCTTTTGTTAGTTGCCTCTTCTATGAAAAGACTTGTTCCATGTAGGAGGAGGAGGCAAGATAGAAATCAAATACTCCACCAGGAGGCCTTTCTTCTGCAGTTAAGGAGTCTTCTATTCAAAGGTATAGCCATGTTAGTCTGTAGAATCAGTATGTAGAGAGATCTTGCAGCACCTTTGAGACTAATAGGCTTCTATTTCCTCAAAAAAAAAAATCTAAATGCTTTGCTTCCAGAAAAAAATCCCTATGGGTAATTTGGAGCTGCTTTTAGTTCCTACTGATAACATGGAAAAAGAACACATACCTCCATGACTAGCCTACATAATTGAAAAAAACAGGGATGTATAATATCCCCCCAAAATGGTAAAAAAGCAGCAAGTATTTATGGGTCCAAAACATGCTGCAGAAATAATCCATTTTGAGACAACTTTAACTGCCCTGGCTCCATGCTAGCGAATCCTGGGAACTGTAGTTTGTTCCCAGGATAAATAGTCCTACAAGAGCTCTCTGAATTGTTGTAGTTAGCTGCCCTTGAGTTGGTTCCAACTCATGGTGACCCTGTGGATGAGACATCTCCAAAAATCCCTATCTTCCACTGCCATGCCCAGATCCTACAAGCCCGTTTGAGTCTATCCATCTGGTTTGTGGTCTTCCTCTTTTTCTTTTATCCTCTACCTTTCCTAGCATTATTGTTTTTTTCTAGTGATCCATGCTTTCTCATTATGTGGCCAAAGTACAATAGTCTCAACTTGATCATCTTTGCTTCCAAGGAGAGCCCTGCTCTGATCTGTTCAAGAACCCATTTGTTTGTCTTCTTGGCTGTCCATGGTATCCTAAGGACTCTTCTCCAGCACCACATTTGAAATGAGTTGATTTTCTTTCTGCCTGCTTCCTTCACTGTTTAGCTCTTGCATCCGTAAATGGTAATTGAGAATACAGTGGCCTGAACGATTCTGACTTTAGTGCTCAGTTGTACGTCTTTGTTCTTCAGTATCTTTTCCAGTTCTTTCATAGCTGCCCTTCCCATTCGTAGTCTTCTTCTTCTTTTTTCTTGACTGCAGTCTCCATTCTGGTCAATGTTTGATCCTAGATATGGGAATTCTTTAACTACAGTCATCCTTTCCAATTTGCGGGGGAACCGTTCTGGACCTACCCCGTGAATTGGGAAAATTGCCAATATTGGAGCTCCACTGATTACAATGGAGGGGCGCCCCCAGGATCAAGACTGCAGATGGCAAGACTGCGAATCAGGAGGGACGACTGTATTTCAATTTCCTCATTGTCTAGATTGAATTTGTGTATTTCTTCTGTTGTCATTATTTTTGTTTTCTTTATGTTCAGCATCAGACCTGCCTTTGCACTTTCATCTTTGATCTTCCTTATTAACTGTTCCAATTCCTGAATGTCTTCTGCTAATATTATGGTGTCTTCCGCATATCTTAGGTGTTAATGTTGCTTCCTCCTATCTTAACTCCTCCTTTTTCTGATTCTAATTCTGCTTTTCTTATGTTTTCAGCATATAAGTTAGCAAGCAGGGTGATAGGATACAGCCTTGCCTGACCCCTTTGCCTACTGGGAACCACTCTGTTTCCCTGAATTCTATTCTGATGGTGGCCTCTTGTCCTTGGTATAGATTCCTCATTAGGACTATCAGATGTAGTGTCACCCCCAAGTCCTTGAGTGCATTCCATAGATTTTCATGTTCTATATAATCAAATGATTTGCTGTAGATGAAGGTTTTCATGGCTGGCATCCATAGTTTTTTGTGAGTTTTTCGGGCTGTGTGGCCATGTTCTAGAAGAAGTTTTTTCTGACATTTCACCAGCATCTGTGGCTGGCATCTTCAGAGAAGATGAAGATGCCATCTGAAGATGCCAACCACAGATGCTGGCGAAACATCAGAAAGAAACTCTTCTAGAACATGGCCACACAGCCCGAAAAACCCACAAAAAACTATGATTTGCTGTAGTCTATGAAACACATGATTCTTTTTTGGAATTCTTTGGTGTGCTCTGTTATCCATTGTATGTTTGCAATGTGATCCCTAGTGTCCCTTCCTTTTCTGAATCCTGCTTGTACCCTTTGGAATTTCTCTTTCCATGTATGGTTGGACTCTATGCTGAAGAATTTTGAGCATTATTTTACTATAGTTGCTGCAGTCTTTTGTATCGCCTTTCTTGTAGATTGGTATGTATATCGAGCATTTCCAGTCTGTTGGTCACCACTTTGTTTTCCGTATTTGTGGGCAGTAAGCACTAAAGTTGCATCTGTCTGTAAGCACTGTAGCAGTTCAATTGGGATATCATCTGTTCCCAGTGATTTATTTTGCCCCATTTCCTTTATTGTAGATTCCACTTCACTTCTTAGAATTTGGGGTTCGTCTTCATATGGCTCCTCATTCTAAATATCATTCATTCCCTCATCTCTCTTGTATAACTCTTCTGTGTATTGCCTCCAGCATCTTTTTATTTCTTCTTCTTCCTGTATTATGTTCTTTTTTTCTCCATAGAGCATCCCTGCCCTTGGTTGGAACTTGGCTTTAATTTCTTGGATTTTTTTTATAGAGATCTCTCGTTCTTCCCTTTCTTGGATTTTTTTTGTTTGGGTCATTGTAGTCTTTCTCCTTATCCCTGCATGTCAGATGTTGAACAGTTGTGTTCCTACTTTTGGCTTTGTTCCTACCTCCCCTTGCTTTTGCTTTTCTTCTTTCTTTTATTGCATGAAGTATTTTATCCGTCATCCATTGTTTCTTATCTTTCTTTTTGGCCACTGTTAGTGTTTTCTTGCATTCGCCCTTAATTATGTCCACAGTTGCATTCGTCCTTAATTGTGTCCACAGTTCAGGTTCCCGGATGATTATACGCAATTGTTCAAATCTGTTTCTTACATTGTCCTTGAATTCATCTGAAATGTTATTCAGGTCATATTTTGGTATAATGATGGTTTTTGCTTTCTTCTTCAGTATAACTATGATTTTTGTTATGAACAGTTCGTGGTCTATGCCACAATCAGCTCCTGGTCTGGTTTTAGCCACAAGGATAGAGTTTCTCCATCTTCCAATGATGTAGTGTATCTAGTTTTTGTGTTTACCATCTGGTGATGTCTAGGTGTATACTCTCCTATCTGGTTGTATGAAGCAGGTATTTGCAGTGAATAGATTATTGGCCTCACAGAATTCTATCATACGCTCTCCTGCTTTATTTCTTGTTCCTAATCCAAATCTTCCTACTGTTTGTGATTCTTCTTTATTGCCAACTTTAGCATTCAAGTCTACAATTATTAGTTTGAAATCTTGTGATGGTATGTTGTCAATTTCTTCCTGGACCGCATCACAGAATCTCTCAATTTCCTTTTCATCTGCATCTGTGATTGGTGCATATACCTGGATTATTGTGATGTTTATAGGTTTACCCTGAAGTCTTATTGATAATATACAGTCTGACTTTGAGTTGTATCCTTTGAGTGCTCTAGCAATATCTTTCCTTAGTATGAAAGCCACCCCATTTCTTCTTGTTTTTTTCATTTCCTGAATAGATTGCAATATAGTTGTCTGAGTCAAAGTGACCCATTCCTGTCCATTTTCACTCACTCACTCCTAGTATTGCTATATTCATGCGTTCCATTTCCTTCTTTACTATGTCTAGTTTTCCCTGGCTCATGCTTCTCACATTCCATGTTCCAATTACATGTGTAGTGTTGCTTCTAATTATGCTTTTTTTATTTGACATGTTTTCTGTCTGTCCTCCCCCTCTCTAGTTTTGGTTTTTGAGGTGTCTCACCTAAAGGGTTTTCTTGGTGAAATGGTCTCGCAAGGAGGGACACTTTTTGCCTCCTTTTGCGCAGTGCTGACAATCAAACTGGATTATTTCTGTAGTGTGTTTTGGACCTTTCTCTGTGCTGACAGGGGGAGGGGTCCAATTTCACAAATATAATCCCCATCTCCTTCCCTCCAAAGAATCTTCAGTTACTCTAAATAAATTACTTTTTCTTGCCTGTACCTGAAATGGTAAATTCAGCACAAAGTTCCAGTTAACTGTTTCATTGCTAAACAGAAAAGAAATCTTGCTAGCAAGCAAGTTTAATGTAATATAAATGTTATATTGTAACTTTCATAAAAAGCATTTTTACCAATTTTAATGGGTCACCTTGAAAAGAAAAAGGACAGTAAGCCATGCAAAATAAGTCATGCTACAATACTTACTTTAGGCACGTATAAAACTGTATTTATTCAGTTTAAATTATCTACAGCTGAAAATAATATATTTAAAGAAAAATTAGTTAACGTCTAGGATTAACACAGACTTGCTTATAACCAATACAATATTTACATGAGAAGATTACTGGAAAAACACATACTAATAATGTTACGCAGAGAAGAGGTTTTATGATGGAAAATTCCTCTGTTTCAAGCCAATTTTAGTACTAGAGGTGTGTGTGTTGGAAAACAGGCTGTAAGCAGCACTGCACACATAAATGAAACAATGTAACCCCAAACACTTTCCATCCTAATAAAATGTCTGTATAAACAGAAAATGAAATACTGTATAAGAACTGTATCAGTCATAGCAATTTCAAATACAGTGTAACACAAAGCCAACTGATTGAGTCCTAGCATATTTGAGAGCTTTCTGACAAGACAATAACCCAAGGATCCACAGCAACCTTCATACCAGTGAAAAGAAAAGTGCTGATACACAATGCTACATTACTCCTGATGACAGTAAGAGAAGCTAAGCAAACCACAGAGCTTTAATCTGTGGTTTATTTTGGTTGTGTGAATATGGGCATAGCTGCCATTCAGGTATGCTTTTCTCCCAACACCCAGAGCAGCATCTGCCCAAGCTATGACTTGGGAGGGTTGTTGCAAAACAATTGCAAAAGTCAGATACAGATTTGGAGCAAGTCAGACAATGCTGTTTTGTGGTGTTTACTATGAAACCCCAAGCTGATGTGTATACATCTTAGTTTTGGGGTGTTGCAAAATGTAAGCGGTTTGTTGCAAAATGTTGCAAAACAGTTGTAAAACTTTGGCACAGGTTTACAAGGGATTCCAAATTTTGGGGCTCGTAATTAACAAAGCTATCTGCATGTGAAGTTTTCACAACAGGATAAAAATATTATGGAACAAAGCTTTCAGAAAGTACAACAAAATGGCACATACCAGTGTCACACTCTTACACAACAAACTAAGGGGGGTTGCAGACTGGCAGAAATAGTGCAAATTGAGTCCACTTTTAGGGTTAGGGTTAGGGAATCATGGGAACTGTATTTTATTGTGGCACCAAAGCTCTCTGACAGAGAAGGCTCAATGTCCCAGAAAAAAAAAACCATTCCCATGATTCCCTAGCACTAACCCTAACCCTTAAAGTGGACTCAATTTGCACTATTTCTGGCAGTCTGCAACCCCCCTAAGAGCCCCATGAATCTCTGTCTTGTCCTGCCATATGAATATATACCATGTATTCTTCTTCCCCACCCTCACTCCTTCTCCTCCTTGTTTCTCTAGTTACTTTATCACTTTTTAGGTTGTGGACCTCTGGGAGAAGAAATAACATAAGACAGGGAACACACTCCCTCTGCATATTATGAAAAAACTACCAGCTCCAAGTCTTCACTGTACCTTTGGCCTGTAACTCTCAAAACACAACCAATGGTAGGAGACTGTGGGAGTAGTTCAAAAATATTATGAGCAGCAAAGGCTACTTATCTGTTGTATAAAGGACGGCTATCAAAAAACCTGAATATCAGAAATCAAACCATGCCACACATCCTGAAACAGAGTCAAATCTCCAGATAAAAGCATTACAGATGCACTGGATGAAGCAGATAACTAGATTTAAGATGCACTGACTGTCAAGGTGAACAAAAAACAAACTATATAAATAAAGATACCCCATTACTTATTTTAAAAATCTTTCATCAACATTCCAACATTTGCTATTTCTTGATACTGGTATCCAAACATTAAATATTTGGGGGGGGGGAGAGAAATAATTATTCTACACCACTATTACCCACTATTTTATTCCAAATTCATACTGTACTACAGCAGACACAATGGTTTCAGACTGAGCTCATATGACGGTTGTTGACCAAGTTCTCATGGTCTCACCCTATTAAACAGAACAAAATGAAAATTCTGATGGGTACAAGAAACAAATAAACAGTGGCACAAACTATCAAAGCAATATTTGATGAGAAAATAAAGTCTTATTTTGCCATCCAGTTTATATAACCAGCATTTGAAAAATGAGAAGCCTGATCCTATCATCCACGTTCATAGCTGAAACAGAATATTACATCTACACTACTCCCAAATCATTTCAAGATCTTCTCTTGTACCAGTCCTTCTCAACACCCTTTACTAATTGCGAGCTAAACTAAGGCATTTGTCTATCAATTCTTAGTTATATATTACAATGCACACTATCGCATATATTAAATAATCTGTTACAACATTAATAGATAATCACATTCAAATTGTTTCTGTGGATGATACATTAGAAAATTAATGAAATGAAACTGCAAGAAGTACAACACAAAATTATGAAAAAGTCATAAACTAGGACTCTCAAAGGCGGTTGCAAAAACTACTTATTGGTGCTATGGAAGACTTGAGTGTCTAGCATTCCTAAACAAGAACCAGATTCTAGCATTAGATAGCCACCTAGTACAGTTGATAGTTGAATGTCTATCCCTCCCTGCATTATTGCATTTGCAGTCTGAAGAAAGACTTCACCAACCTTCCGTCATCATTACAGCACAGACAAGGAAATCACTTTCTATGCCTATAAACTAGTAGGAGCATGTAGAATTACATCTTTAATTTAGACTATGGATCTCATTTTTATTCTGTAAACATCAAGCACAAAATGCTTACCCCCTTAGTCTCCTCAACTGCCCTACCAAACTGCACATAAATGACCACAGCCTGTTCACTTCACTTGTTATATTCAGAGAAACTCAATAACCCAACAAAGCCAATTTACATGTGATGATTATCACAAACCAAAATGAATCCAGCTGCCATCTGTTAGGTAACCTGTTCTGTTATTTGCTAAGAGACAGATTAAACCATGATAAAAATCTAAATTTTTAAACCCATGTCAACAGTAACTGACTTTAAAAAAAATAGCTTATTTAAAATATGATCCTGAATATAATAAATATCACAAAGAGCTCCTGATAAACACTGGGCAGAAGTCCAGAGATCAGGAAGGCATTTGTTCCTATAATATGGCTGACAGTATTGTATAACTTCAAAATATGACCAACATGATTTAACGTCTTTATTTTAAATGAAAAATCAAATTCGAGCAAAATATAAGCAGCATTTTGTTCCTATAGAAAATGACCAACAATCTTCTAGATCAACTACAAAAAAGAAAATATTCATATTCGAGCAGTTTTATGGTGGTAAGACTATGATATACAACTGAACCTCAGTCATAATTTCTGTATGTCTGTGGAAACATATATGTTCACCTACATAAGCAGTAATTAAAACACTGCTCTGCAGACAATCCAAAACTACATTTCAAAATGTACATACTAATATCAGGTTGAGAGATTTCAAATCGATCTTTTTAAAATTTATAATATTAGTAGTATTTTAATAAAACATGAAATGAGCAAGTCTGAAACACACAATGCTGAAACCACATGTTCAGTTTAAAAAGGCAACTATGGTGGGCTGTATGTCTTTATACAGCCAGTAATCCCAATACAATGCAGGTGAAAACCCATGAAAACAGACTTAAGATGACTATGAAATTAACTTTCCAAGACTAAGTACACAGATATCACATCCTTTACATTTGGTAGGTTAAAAACAATCTCTCAACACAGCTCCAACAGGATTTAAGAAATAATTGCAATGACTTTCTCTGAAAGGAAGAGTTGTTCAGACACATCTGCTATTAAAAATGTCAGTACTGTACTGCCCTCAAACAAATGCAGTTACAAAAACATTCAAGCCTTTAAAATAACTCTTATTTCCTTTGGTCCTCCTGAGAAAGACAAGATGCCATTCTCAACTTCCTTAACTAGCATCACTGCCACACAATATATATTTAAGACAGAACATTTCACAAATCAGAACCTCAGCCTGCAGACAAGACCTGCTAACATCAATCTGACCTGCCTTGCAGAAGTTCAGTAAATCCATCCTACAAATAGCTGGCAAAGAAATCCAACAGTAATATGCATTAACACATATCTCTACATCTTTTTAAACAAGAGTTATTGCCTTATGTGTTTTATTATTTATTGGATTAATATCCCACCATTGTCCCAAGATGGGATTCAAGGTGGCTCTAAAACCAGTGAAAACCTGTGCCTCCGCCTCCCTGTCTGTGGGTGGGTGTCTTTTAAAGAAGTGCCACCCCCCACCCCACACACACAAAAATGCTACCAGAAAATCCTCTTTTGTTGTAGCAGTAAATAGAGAAGTCGCCGACGCCTGGTGTGACTGATTTCACCAGGGGAAACACCCTCCTTTCGCCCATCTCCAGAGGCTGCCAGCGGGGATCCCTGCTCTAAGGCAGGGCTTTGAAGGGGCTTTTGTGCCACGGAGCCTCCTTCTCTCTTTTCTTTCTCTCTCTTTCTCTCCTGAGGCTCCTTCTCGGCCTTTTCCTTGTGGCCTCTTAGGCCCAGCCCCCGCCTCCTGTCAGCAGCAGCAGCAGCTCCAGCTCCAGCTCCAGCCTGGCCCTCCCTTTCACCACCCCCACTCCTGAGATCCAAGAAGCCCCCCACACAAAAAAACCCAGCCAAACCCACCAGCATGCCTTCTTCCCCCAGCCCTGAGTCACTCCTGGCAGCCTGTGGCCCCTCAGAGACAAGGGAGGCTCCTCTGCACAGGTGCAGCCAGTCCCCCCCACTCTCTCTCTGAAGCTGAGAGGGTGCTTTCACCTCCCCTCACCCCCATTATGGATTATGAATACAGCCCCCCATTGCAGCTCCCCCATTTCTCCTCCCACCAGACCTTCCCCTCCTCTCCCTGGAGCCTTCCGCTCCCCCAAAATCCTCCCCTGCCCCCCCATCCTTTGCCTTTTGCTCTCCTTCAGCAGACACCTCCCCAGAGGGTGAAGGCACAACCCCCTAAACACCACCCCTTTCCCCCAGATGCACCCCCTTCCTACCTCTCTCTCTTTTTTCTGAAGCAGGGGTCGCTTTCACCTCCCCCCACCCCCATTACCTTCCCCCCCCACCTCACTCCCCCATTTCTCTTCCCAACCTCCCTCCTTTCTCAGACCCCCTAACCCTGGCCCTGATCCCTCACCTCTTTTGCTCTCCTTTCCGGACGCCCCCCTCCAAAAAAGCAACCCTCCTCCTCCTCCTCCTCCTTGGTGGAGCCCCCCCCTCTCTCTCTGAAGGAGGGCGTTCTCTCTTCCCCTCACCACAAAACTCCCCCTTTCCTCCTTTCTCTTCCCACTGGAGGACCCAGAGTGACCAGGTCTGTTCCCACCGCAAAGGAGGAGGACCAGGCACCGCAAAATGGAGGACCCTCGACAGAGAGAGAGAGAGAGAAATATGTAGGGACCTGGCCAAAGAAGAGCTACAGTATAACACTGATATGCATGTAATATGCACTAAGATACATATCAATTGACTAACACCCATCTAAATGGACACTAATATGTGTACAAATATATATATATATATATATATATATATATATATACATACACATACACATACACATATATATATATATATATATATATGCATGTGTGTGTGTGTGTATTATATATATATATATATATATATATATATATATATATATATATAATACACACACACCCTAAACACCACCCCTTCCCCCCAGGTGCACCCCCTTCCTACCACTCTCTCTCTCTCTCTCTCTCTCTCTATATATATATATATATATACACATACACTAACGTAAATTCGCTAATACCCATCTAAATATACAATAACATACATATATGCATATACAAATACGTATCATATTCACTAATATATTCACCAGTACACATCTAAACATACACTAATACAAGTGCATGGATATACATGTATACACACACGGATACACACACACACACACACACACATATATTCACCAATACACATCTATACACTAATATATGTATATGAATATACTTATACATATCATATGCACTAATATACACATCAACTCACCAATATCCATCTAAATATACAGTAATATAGGTAAAGGTATTCCCTGTAGACAAGGTTGTCAAGTCATGTCCGGCCATAGGGGTCGGTGCTCATCTCCGTAACTAAGACAAAGAGCCAGTGTTGTCAGAGACTACTCTGTGATCCTGTGGTCAGCATGATGGCATAGAACGCTGTTTACCTTCCCACTGAGAAGTGGTACCTATTTATCTACTTGCCTTTGCATGCTTTCGAAGTGCTAGGTTGGCAGAAACTGGGACTAGTGACAGGCAGCACCTGGGCCTCGAACTGCCAACCTGTTGATCTTGCAATGAACAGAGTCAGCATCTTAACCATTTGAGCCACTGCATCCCTATACAGTAATATACACATATGCATATACACATACATATAATATACACTAATGTACATACATGGATATACATATAATATACACTAATGTACATACATGGATATACATATAATATACACGAATGTACGCACATGGATATACATATAATATACACTAATGTATGTACATGGATATACATATAATATACACTAATGTACATACATGGATATACATATAATATACACTAACATACATGCATGGATATACATATACATGTTATAAACACTATTGTACATATACATTCACCAATATCCATCTAAATATATGCTAATATATGTGTATGCATATAAATATCATAAACACTAATGTACATATAAGTTCACCAATATCCTTCTAAATATACACTAATATATGTGTACGCATAATCATATATACACACACACAGTATTCACCCATTTTTGATTTAGATTTACACCTCGAAATATACAAGATATATGTATATATAGATATATGGATATATAAGTTCATACATATATGCATATATAGATACATATGCACTCATACAAATTCACTCATACACATATAAATTCGCGCTGCTTATTCCTGCTCCCAAATGGAGGACATTTTGGGATTCCTCCTGGACAGAAGGCAGGAATGGAGGACAGGAGCTGGGGGGGAAAGGAGGACGACTCCGGTCACAATGGCCTCAGAGGGGGTTTCAGAGCTCCAGAGGCTGCATCCACACTGCGGGAATTAATCCGGTTTGATTCCATTTTCAAGCGCCATGGCTCCCTGCGACGGCATTCTGGGAATGGCAGTTGGTTGTGGCACCAGAGCTTCGCTCTGGTGCCACAACCAACTGCCATTCCCAGAATGCCGTCGCAGGGAGCCATGGCAGTGAAAGTGGAGTCAAACCGAATTAATTCCGGCAGTGTGGATGTAGCCTCCCGCATTCCTCCACTGCCCTCCCGCCCTTCCCACCTCAGTCGCGGCCGCCGGAGCCCTCCTTCCTTCCTTCCTCGCATTCCAGAATCCTTCTCCCCTTCTTCGACGCCCGCCCAGCTCCTCAGGCCCCGCTCGCTCCCCTTACCGTCCGCCATCCCCAAGCGCCGCTCTCTCCCTCTGTCTCGCTCTCCCTCGGCCCCGCCGTCACCGCGCACCACCGAGGAGCCCGGCGTCACGGGACTCGCCGCCCACAGACCTCCACGGCGACCATAGAGAAGGGAGGGCGGCAGGTGGAGCGGCGCCTCGGCTTCGGCGCCTGGGCGCCGCCATCTTGACTGAGAGCAGGGAAGTCTCGGTTGCTCATGGCAACGGGGACCTGGAATGGTTTTGTTGTCGTTGTCGTGGACCTTCGAGACGTTTTTCTTTGTTTGTTTTTAACCCTAAGGCCAACCTATCATAGGGTTTTCTTGGAAAGTTTCTTCAGAGGGCGGTTTGCCCTGGCCTTCCTCTGAGGCTGAGAGGGTGTGACTTGTGGGTTTTATGGCCGAGGCGGGATTCGAACCCCGGTCTCCAGAGTCATATGGCTCAGAAGTGACATTAAGAACAGTAAAACCCACAGATATTTTATAGCAGGTCCAAAACACAATGCAGAAACAATCCAGTTTGAGGCCGATTTAACTGCCTGCCCTTGGGGCTCAGTGCTAGGGAATATTGGGAATTGTAGTTAATTGTGGCACCAGAGCTCTCTGTCAGAGAAGGCTCAATGTCTCACAAAACTGCAGTTCCCAGAATTCCCTAGCATTGTGCCAGGATAGTTAAAGAGGTCTCAAACTGGATTATTTCTGCAGTGTGTTTTGGAGCATAGTCCAGCACTCAAACCACTACCCCAAAAACACAAACCACAGGCGTAATAGCCATGTTGGGCATACAGAGAAATACAGTAACCTCCAAAATCCACAAAACAGTGATACTTTTATGAGGGCATGCGAAATACACAAAATACATGATGAAAGCTTTGGAAACTCCAGTCCAGTGGCTTCTTCATGGAGAAATAAAGAGGCCTGGTGGGCCCTGGCAGCGCATGGTCTTTATAGGGCTCAAATATATGGCCACCTAGTATAGGTTCAGCCTAAACATTCATTTTATTGGCATTAAAGCCCTGGGGAGTAAAAATAATGTATCCCAATCTTCTTCCCTCATAGGTTTGCGAAAAGGTGAGGCTGTGTTCAACGAACAACAACGCAAACATTGGCCTTGTTGTAACAAGCAATAAGATTAAACATTCCCCGCCCTGCGGCTCCTGAACAAAATGAAAAACCGGGCATCTATTCAAGATCACCTCCCACAGATAAAATCAACTAGATTTGCTCAGATTATATATATGTGTGTATTTAGAGGCCAGTCTCACCCACACTCTCTCAGCCTCAGAGGATGGCAATGGCAAAACCCCTCTGAACAAATCTTGTCAAGAAAACCCCATGATGGGGTCACCATGAGTCAAAAACGATTTGAAATCACACAGCTCATCTGAACAAAGTGACAGTTTTTATTTTAAAAAATCCCAAAATGTCAGGGTTTTTGAATGTTCCCCACACAATGTTTAGCCCATCCTTATCATGTGGCATTCATTGCCAGGATATTTATGAGAGGCGTAAACTCCAGCGACATTTTTATAAGGATTGAACAAAAGGGTGTTTCTTTGGTTGTGTATGTGTGGGTGACCAACTTTGACCCACAGATGTTTGAGCAGAGATGTGTGGCCAAGAAGCCACATTGAAAGTCGGATTGCAGCCTGTGTGTTTGAGATTTCAGCCGCCTCTGCAAGGATTGCATGAAAAGGAAAAAAGGGAGAGGCAGGAATCTAACAACACCTTTATTTGTTTCAACATGAGCTTTTGTGTGGATGTCAGTCCACTTCTTCCAAGGCCCTGAAAGAGTTGACACAAAAAGCATAGGTATAAATACCCTAAAGGCAAGAGATCTTGAAACTAAGTAGGGCCAGCCCTAGTTAGAACTTGGGATGGGAGACCACCCGCAAATACCAGGCGCTTTCAGCTCCATTTCAGAGGAAGGAACTGGCAAAAAAACACCCTGATATTGCTTTCCTAAGAAAAACCTGTGGAAGAAAATTCATCTGAGGAAGTGGACCAAGCCTACGAAGATTATGCTATGTCTTTTACTCAGTTAATCTCAGAGGTGCTACAAAATCCCTTTGCATAATAATATTCCAGACTAACCTCATTATGGGAGCCAGCGTGGTGTAGTGGTTTGAGCGTTGGACTAGGACTCTGGAGACCATGATTCAGCCATAGAAACTTGACCTTGGGCAAGTCACACTCTCTCAGCCTCAGAGGATGGCAAACTCCCTCTGAAGAAATTTGAGGCTTAGAGCATGTACACGCACAAGAAAACCCCATGATAGGTTTGCCTTAGAGTCACCATAAGTCAGAAATGACTTGAAGGCACACAACAACAACAAATTCCAGACTAACACGGCTATGTCTCTGAATTCTATGGACAAGAAAACATTTTGGGGGTCACCATGTCGACAGATGACGTGAAGGTACATTGTTGTTGTTGTTTTGTGTATGGCGACCCTAAGGCAAACCTATCATGGGGTTTTCCTGGTAAGGTTTGTTCCAAGGAGGTTCCCAATGCCTTCCCCTGAGACTGAGAGCATGTACACGCACATATTCACAGTAGGTTGTGGGGGTGGTATCAGACTGTAATAGGATTCAGAAAGATGCAAATGGTGAGTGTAAGGACCTTCCCACAATCTCTATGCTATTTCACCAGTTATGGGCACCTTCCCTTGATCCCATTCACTGCCATCAACTGGAGGGCTCTTCTGAATGTCTAATGGTCCCTGCGAGGGAGACTTTATTCACTTATTCCTCCACACTGGAAACCACCTACAAGGGACCCTTACAATGGACCTTATCCCACGCTGCTCTCAAAAGTGGCAAGAAAGCGATATGAGCATCATTCCAGTACTATAGCCCTAGTATAAATATGGTGCTAGCGCTATAATAGCGCTATGGATCACCTCGCGCTATTGCAATGCCCGCTGAAACCGACATTCAAAAGAATGCGAATGATGCTGCATTCCGAGCGGTTTCTTGCTGGATTCTGAGCGACGTCGTGGGATCACGCGGAAAACTATAGCGCTATAGCGCCTGATTCTTAGCGGATTCTGAGCGACGTCGTGGGATCACGCGGAAAACTATAGCGCTATAGCGCCTGATTCTTAGCGGATTCTGAGCGACATCGTGGGATCACGCGGAAAACTATAGCGCTATAGCGCCTGATTCTTAGCGGATTCTGAGCGACGTCGTGGGATCGCGCGGAAAACTATAGCGCTATAGCGCCTGATTCTTACTGGATTCTTGCTGCTTTTGGCCCTGTGGGATAAGGTCCAATGCCAGCTCTGTGGCATCTAAATTTGTAGTTCTGCACTCACTCAACCACAAATCTCAAAAATTCACCACTGCTACTACTGAACAGCCATTGCCACTACTGATAACTACTCTAATCACACTGTTGTAGCATTCCAAGAGGCATGTGTACATATTACAAATTATTTATGAAACAGAAGGACATACAGGACAAGATGACTTTGTATGCAGAAGCTATGATTACAGGGTTTCAAGGCTTAATTTTTATTGTTACTGATTAACAATCAGAGTCAATTACTTATACAACACATACATCACAACATTTTCCTTACTATCCAGTGATAGCTCTGTCTATCTTCCAACACTACACTCAATATCCTGATTAAAATTAGACTGATTTCAAATCTACCTTCTAACTTCAATGAACTTCATTCCTGTTCATCTAATAGTGGTTCCCAAACTTTGGTCCTCCAGATGTTTTTGACTTTAGCTCCCAGAATTCCTGACTATTGGCCAGGCTGGATGGGGCTTCTGGAGGTTGAAGTCCAAAACGCCTGGAGAACCAATGTTTGTGGATCACTGAAAACCTAACTCTGCTCATCTAAACCTTAATTAGTTCTTTTTCTATCTCATACTTTTGATCAACTTCACTGCCACGGATTAGCACCTCACATTTTCAAAAGACTCCCAACTAGACACCTCCAACATTGCATTTTCTCAAATCTTTCCAACAGACAGCTTACCTTAACATATCTAAAATAGATAACATGCACGAAAATACATTGTTTCCTACAATATAAAACAACAAGTTAGTTCATGACATCATGGGGACCCTGCCCATGAATCTTCAAAGCATTGTGTACAAATCTATACAAATCTGTCAAGCAGCTGGTCTGCTAGTCTTAAGGTGTGAAAGCAATCATCTCCTTTCCAAACCTTATTAAACAGAAGGACAGGTTATTTTGTATGCAGGAGCTATGATTACACAGTTTCAATGATAGTTTTTATTGTTACTGATTTAATTGCAATTACTTATACAACATGCACATCTCCTTACTATCTAGTTCCCTTGAGGACAGTCCTTTTGTTACACTTGGAGTTGTGAGGACCCATATATTAATATGCTCAGTAGCTACTCAGCAAGCAGCTATTTATCAGATGGAGCTTTCTTACTTACTCATTTCTGTGTTAGGAAAAAAATGACCACATGATTTAATTCTTGTATTACCCCTATGAGTTATTGTTTTGGCCGAGTGAGCTGGGAAACCCTAAGGAAGGGTCTGTACTTACTGGTTGAGTTCAGGAGAGTTGGAGCTGCAGTTGCTAGGGCTAAGGAGTAACCCTTTTTCATTTTTAACACAATAGTGGTCTTTTCAGTTGTAGAGACTAAATACTCTAAAGGCGCCAGACCCCCCCCCCCCAACAAATACCAGGTGCTACAGGCTGTATCTGAGAGGAGGGAACTGGCAAAACCACCTCTGAGTATTCCTTGCCTAAGAAAGCCCTATGAAAAATCCATGGGGCCACTATTAGCAAACAGGCAATTTGAAGACACATGTGTATGTACACACATGCATACACACACTTTTTCAGTTATGTATTAGAAGGGAACAAAGGGATAAATTATTTGCAGTGGAATTTCTATGTTGCATTTGTTTCTATTTTATATTTTATTGAGGCTTTAAAGTTACACCCAAAAGTTGCTGTAATACTGAGCAGCTCAGTCAGATGAGTCCTACCATCCAATCCTGCACTGGCACCTCATTGGATGCATTGGAACTTTGGTGACAGTGTATAAGTTACAAGTTTAACATACAGTTTGTTGTATTATTAATACACATAGAGAAAGATACTGAGACGTAAAGTACAATGTGTTTGCCAATTCAGTTACAGTCAATCCCATATAACCCAGAAAGAAATACACCTGTACATCTTATCAGGAAAAATAAAAGTTCACACCCAGATAGCCAAAATGTTAGAAGCATAAAGAAAGGAGCTGCAGCGGCCTTTGTTCTGGTTTACAGCCTAGGAAAGTCTCATTCTGAAGTTTGCTCCCAAATAGGCATACATATAAATGAGCTGTATTTCTGTGTGCTTGCTGAAAAGTAAGAATTACATATTGTCTCACCCTCTTTGCTTTTTCCCTGCCCTTAGCCCTGACCAGTGTAGGAATGTAGTTTTCCTTCTCTGCACTGGTCCCTTCTCAAATGGAAATCTGGTTTCTATGCCAAAGAAAGTTCCCTGCTACAGCAGCTATAGTGTAGTATAATATAGCCACCATATGCCTGCCCAAAGGACGAGATAAATTACATAAATTGATATAATAAATAAGAAATATATTAATTTGTTTTTTATCTCCTCCTTCAGACATTCCCATGGGGTCTATGCTATAGCTGCTGTAGCAAGGAACTTCTTCTGGCATAAATTTCCATTTGAGAAGGATCCAGTGCGGGAAGGGGAATCTGCTCTCCAACAGTGGTCAGGGCTAAGGGCAGGGCAGGGCAAAAGCAAAAAGGGTGAGTGCATATGTACTTACTTTTCACCAAGCACACAGAAACACAGCTCATTTATATGTATGCCTATATGTAAGCTCCTCATTAGATCTTCAATACAGGATTGCACCCTAAATCATTCAAGGTGTTTTTCTCTTCACGCTTGCGGTCTCCTGAGGTGGCCCAGTCTGAATGAACTAGAAATGCAACTTCATCCTGACTACTACATACAACCTATATTTCAGTTTACACATCACAAAACTAGCTCCGTGTGGTCTGCCTCTGGACTGATTCATGATGCATGCAAGATTTTCAGCATGTAACAAAATGGCATGATTTCTGACTGCATTCTCTCATTTCTACAGTTGTCTCAAGCCTTAGGCACCTGCTTTCAGTCCCTGGAAAAGTGAGTCAAGGGATGTTTTGTGATTTGTGTGAACAACTTTTGAGGAACAATATTGTACCAGGGGCCACAAGGGGGCAGGCTTTCATAAGTTCACAGGGGATATAAAATTGAAGACTTCCTCAATGTAGACTAGAACAAATACTGCAGAGTTGTTTGCAGAGCTCTTTGTAAATTAAGGCTTCCTATGTGCAAAGTTCTGAGTTCTTGACATTTTGGAAGAGAAGGACTCAAAGATTTCCCTAAGATCTTTGAAAGACAGGCAATGTATTAATTACAAATTCACATGAGCCATATTTTTTTTCAAAGTGAATACATGAACACTTTGTGTAAATGTAATATTTTATAATGCATCTTTCGTTAATGTTTCAACTACTTTTATTTCCCACATTTTTTTCATAAAAGGATGATACAGGACAAAGCAAGTAAACGGTCTAGCAAGATTGGGAAGAGGCCTGGGTCACTTATCTGACAAAAGAAATAAGAATGACATTTCTTGTACATGTTGTGGTAAAACATTATTAGCTGCAAAATTAGTTATACAGATGTGTATATGAAAGCTGTTCATTTTGTATATGGTTCACCAACTGAACACCTGGTTTAATAATAATAAATGAAGTGTACGTCTTTTCAGCTCAATTAAATAGGCATTTAGAGGCAGGCAAACACTATGAAAAAGAGGACAGATTATGCAACAAGCTAATATGCCTTAGGCAGTACTATCATGGGGCTGTATTTTTCTGCAAAGTAAACAGTTAAGTTTTCCTCCATAAATATTTGCTGTACTAGACAAATCTGTTCAAGATGTATCAACAATTCTTAACCAAGACAATATATCCTTCTGCTTAGACAGCTGAAGTCAAGGCTATCTGTGTTCCATTATTATGTGATAGTTCGATTCCCAAAAATTGTACACTTGTCCCTCCATATTTGTGGCTTTGACTTTTGCAGATTTGATTATTCACAGATTTTATTAATCAGTTCTCTCTAGGAATCTCTAGGTCCTCCAGTGCAACTCTATGGTCAACTTTAACCAAAAGTCGCATAATAAATGAAGAGATTCCTAGAGAGAACACTCCACTAGGCATTTGTAGCTCCTCCAGTGCATTTCTTTGGTCAATGTCTGGCAGATGTCGACCACAGAGTTGCACTGGAGGACCTAGAGATTCCTAGAGAGGTGTTCTCTCAGGTAAAAAGATAGTGTTTTTGTTATTTGCAATTTTTCCACATTCACAAGGGTCCTGTGCGCATAACCCCAGCGAATGTGGAGAGATAAGTGTAGTTTTCATTTTTAGCCCATCCATCCCCCAATAATTTATAAATAAATCCTTGCCATAAAAATTGGAGGAAGCTGCAATCCTATACGCACATTTCAAAATAAGTGTCATTGAACTGTAATGTAATAAGGGATTGCTTCACTCTTTCTGTGGTGTAACTTAATTTTTAGTTATGTCTATAATTGCAAGGGTATGGCTTCACTAAATGGGGGACAGGGAATAGCACATATGCTGTTTAAGTGTTGCTTCACGCTGCTGCTTCATGCCCCAGTGTAGGTAATGAAGCAACAATGAGATGGATGGGAGCAGAGTGGAAATCAGTGGAGAGAAATTCAGGGGTTATTCAGACTGTGAAAATAATTCTGGGAGAATCTGGGTTGAATTTTTGTTGCATCCAATTGAGTTGGGGGGGGGGGCTGCAAAAAACCAACATAACCCAGGATAATCGATCTCAGGGGGGTTCCGGTTTTTCCTAAAAGATTCACATTGTCAGCTGTGTGAATAACCAATGAGAATAGACCCGGGATAAATCCAGATAAAACTCTGCATGCCTTGAACCTCTTTCAAATACATCCACATTGTTGAATCCATCTTTATTTGCAGTGCTGAGACGTGTGAGCAACAAAACTCTCAGAGATGCGGTTCAGATTAAAAAAAATAATAATAATGTGAACAAGAAAACCGGAATGTGTGAGAGAGATTATTTGCATAGTTGCACTAAAAAGAACAACGCCTGAATGGCCCCTAAAAGGAACAGTAGGTTAGGCATCGAAGAAGGAAGGAAACAGTGAGGGCCAGATTGAGTATTATGTAAGTGAAGGCAGTGGTGGGTGAGCGTTGTACTTGGAGGGGCAGGCCAGGTACAGTGAATTTGAGACAAGAAGCTAGAACAGGGATAGGTGCAAATTACTACAATATTCTTATGTTAACTGTGTGGAAGAGGTTTGGTGCTACTGCTACATACAAAGGGATGGATTTGAGAAACACCTGTTATTATTTTATTTATTTACTTTCCTTCAGTTTGTATTGATACTGACACAAAAGAGTCAATAACAGTTCCCATGATTCCCCAGCCCATCCCAATTCTGCACTCATGATACTAATCAGTTGATTCCGTTTCTTCCTGTGAGCATGGTATTAAAACTGAAGAATATATCTGCAAAAGACTGCTCATGTGATTTTGCATGGATTAACATAACTATCACCATCACCTTTGTTACACGCCAGGAGGATGACTTCAGATGCTCTTGGAATTTGCTGTTCACCCTTTCTCTTCAATAAATTAGTTCTTTTTAACCTAAACAGTAATCTAGTCTAGTTGTACAGTTTAATTTTGTGAGTAAGCTGGATTTTTCTCTGTGTTGTTTTTTGTTGTTTCTTCTGAGTATAGCAGATGTTGGGGATGGGGGGGGAGTTGTTTGGAGAACACCTTCTCGACATGCTTTTTCTGCATTGTGATTTATATTTGAGTGAAATACAAAGACTGCTAAAACAACAGGTGAGGCAAAAAAAAATTCCAAAAATTATTTTGGCAATCCTGTGGATTTCACTCAGTGACAATCTCTTGAGCAACAATTTCTTCCAAGCCAGTGCTGTATTTTAAACCTGCATTTAAATTGTAATTTTTCAAGTGTGAAAATATTTTTGTGCCATGTGTGTCATTGCTGGGAGTTTACACTTTTACACCATTCTCACATGAATCCTATGGGGGGGGGGGAATACTTATCTTCACTATTTGTATTTATTTTTAATGTTATCATTGACTGCTTGGGTGTGTTTTGTAACATAGGCCAGTAGATTGTAGCATTCAGATTTTTTAATGTAACTCTCATGTAACCATTGTAGTTACTTTTTAAGAAACACTAAAAAAATTACCTTCTTTTAAATGATGTTAACAAAGGGGGGTTGCAGACTGCCAGAAATAGTGTGAATTCAGTCCACTTTTAGGGTTAGGGTTAGTGCTAGGGAATCATGGGAACTGTTATTTTTCTGAGACATTGAGCCTTCTCTGTCAGACAACTCTGATGCCACAATAAAATACAGTTCCCATGGTTCCCTAACTCTAACCCTAACCCTAAAAGTGGACTGAATTCACACTATTTCTGGCAGTCTGCAACCCCCCAAAGACTGTAAGGGGAACTAATTACTCTGCAAAAGTAACTTTACCGCCTCTATCATTTACCTGAGTTCCCTTTTTTGTTATTTAATTTTGTCAGTATTTCGCTCTATGTATTAGTTCCTTTTGTGCTTTATTAACAACGATAGCACTCAGCATTGCTCAGGAAAATTATTTTCCAGCATTAAGGATAATTCTGTCTCAAATGGTCTGGGAGTTGCTTGTCTTTTTGGGTGCTCAAATGTACTTTATGGGGCCTTTGCAGACTGCCAGAAATAGTGCAAATTGAGTCCACTTTAACTGTCCTGGCTCAGTGCTAGGGAATCATGGGAACTGTATTTTTTTCTGAGACATTGAGCTTTCTCTGCCAGAGAGCTCTGGTGCCACAATAAACTACAGTTCCCATGATTCCCTAGCACTGAGTCAGGGCAGTTAAAGTGGACTCAATTTGCACTATTTCTGGCAGTCTGCAAAGGCCCATAGTTTTATTTTCATAGTTATGGCAAAACTTCAAAAAGTTGATTTTTCAGACATAACTCATCAAAATATTTCAAAAAATGTGCCACAGTGCTCAGTGTGAATTTTAAAAATGGTGTGTCTGCCAGGATCCTGAACTGAATTTTACATATACCACATACCCTACATCTTCATTCAGACCATCTCAAAATGCATTGTCTAAGGGCCTTTGCAGACTGCCAGAATTAGTGCAAATTCTAGCAGCCTGCAAAGGCCCTTAACTTTGGTGAAAATCTATCTAGCTATTTTTGACTGATATAGTAGCAAACAGACAGAGATTTCTATTTTGTTTATATAGAAAAGTACATTTGATCATCATCAAAATAATTATTTTGTAATAATCCTTTGGTATATACTGATTGTTTGATTTTTAAAAATTATTTTTTGCAAATTACTTTGCTTTTAACAATAAAAAGTGGGATAAAATTTAGTATATAGATGGAGTCTGTGTGTGTTTTAAGAGATGAAGTAAATTCTATGAGATGCTGTGATTAGACTAATATGGGATCTGGTAAATTGCCCATAGGTACATCTGCCTTGAGCATCTTAAAAGCATGTCAAGTTTTTAAAAATTATATCCTTTGATTAGTTATTTCTCAATAAAAGCAAAGTAGAAAGTTTCACCTTCACAAAAATTATGCATGTGTAAATGCAACTCCTTATTCCATCGGTTGGCTTTGATTAGCTGAGCAAGTGGGAGAGTCTCACTCTGTGGATTACTCACACAAGGATATTCCTTGAACAGAAAACAAACATTTCAAATTAAAGTTTTAACACAAACACACTGAGTGGCTTTTCCAAATATAAAAAATAAAAAATAAAACACTATCAACATTGTAGAACACAGATAAAATCCATGTTGCATTGGAGTTCTCCTACTGTGTGTTACCTAGTGTTCATGTATCAGCAATGATAGCATGCATACAGGAATCACAACAAAAGAGTACTGAATTTTTAAAAAATCTTTTTGAAAATGGCATTCAGAGGTGATGTGGGAACTGTGCTGCCCTGGAAATGTTGTTGAACTGAAACTCCCAGCTAGCTTGGGACTTTATCACACAAGGAGAATCGATAGTTTATCCCGTGCAAATCCCGGGGAAAAAGGAGGAATGCAGAGAGCTTCAGTGAAACATTTGGAGAGCCACAAAATCTCCATCCCTGTTTTAGAGCTACTGTTTTGGCATGATGATAGGTGGGCATCAATCTGATCAAACTTAGCTGGAGTAGCAGCAACAAGTGGAAGAAATGCCTTCCTGTAAACATACGACCTAAAGATGGATGAAAGATTCTGAATCACCCAGAATTTTTTCCACATAAATACACCTTAGGCCCAGTGGTCCCTTTGATATCCAAGAGCTATAAGGTTATCACACCAGTACCTGTAACATTCCTACCGAGTCCTGGAAACATAACAATATGGGAACGGGTGTTACCGCATTAGACTAGTGATAACGTGATGATAACGTTATGAGAACACATATTATCATACTGCATTTACTGTTGTACTGGTGCTCAGGTCATTCCCCAGCTGTCCTTCTTTGGCGCATGCGTACTGCTGTGGTGAGGTTTGTTGGGAAACCAAGACCTAATTTTGGGGAATTTATAATTAGCTCAAATGTGAGAGGGAAGCGCCCAACTTCGCTTCTGAAATCTTATCCAATTGTCTACCGGAGACGTAAAAATTCTGGCAAGGAAAGACACTGAAACGGACCAAGCTCCAATTAAAGTCTAAAATATTTATTTGACAAAATAGCAAACATCCAAATGCAGCACACACACACACACACACACACTAGAAGATAAGCGGGAAAGAGCGAGAACGGGGGAGGCAAAGAGGGAAACCAGGATAGAGGGAGATATACTCACACCCGAGAGACTCCTCTGGGCTTCTGGCGAATGTAGATGGGCTCCGTGGAAGGGGCACGACTGGCAAGAGAGGGGGTCGCAGGAACTATCTCAGAGTGCAGACCGACAGAGATTCAGCATGCACTTTCAAGGTAGCACGAGGTCTGCTAAAATCCAGGGGTTCTTATAGAGAAATTCTGCCTCCTGGCCATGAGTTAAACAATAGGTGGACAAAGGCTTGATGGGTTTACTATTGTTTACTTAAGTCTGGCCATAGTCTAAACAATGCATTTGATTTCAAAGCTATCAAGGAAAGGAAGCTAGAGAAAAGGGGGTGCAATCAAATCTGATCACTGTCTCATCAAGTGTGAGACTAAAACAAACAAACACCATTAGGTATTTTTTCCAACATAATGGGATATTCCCAAGGGCAACTCCCAAAACCTGCCTGTCCAGGAAATCTCTAGTGGTCTTAAGCAATTTTAGCTTGCTTACCTGACCTTACATTATGGCTGCCATCTCCCAAGGGTCAGGCTGGGGTCATAGGGAACTCCACATGGCCAAAATATATAAGAAAAATGGAGGACGTCCACTAACAGGTTGTATGTAAAAAAAATTATAATGTATGGCAAAAACTCCTATGTCTGTATTGGAAAGAATGCTACCAAGAGATTTAGGTTGTGAGCATTCATTATTATTTTTTCCTTATAAACACGATGCAATTCCATCTATAAAAATAAAATATTTTTAAAATTACCTGTGGCACCGTCCTTGCGTCAACACCAGAACAAGAGTTGAGTTTGTGGACATTCTAGGACGGGAGGGGAGGAGGTTGTCTTAGCCATTCAGAACATGAGGATGGATTGAGACTGGATAGGATTATCACACATATAATCTGGAACAGTCAGTAAGCATTCTTGCTGGCTGAGGACCCATTTTACAGTTCTCCTGTTGGAATGGGCTAGGGACTGTCAGAGCATGGAATGGGAACTCGATGAGGATCATACCGTGTGATAAAATTAGTTCCGTTCCATTCACATTACATACCCAGTATGTTACGAGAACACCATGCAATACACTTACTAGATTTGCTTGGATCTCCTAGCCCTGTACTATTTGTTTAAGTATCTCATATAACTTGATACCAGTACCCTATGTTTTAGACCAATTGTTCCCAAACTTTGGTCCTCCAGGTGTTTTGGACTTTAGAAGCCCCAGCCAGCATGGTCAACAGTCAGGAATTCTAGTAGCTGAAGTCCAAAACATCTGGAGGACAAAAATTTGGAAACCACTGTTTTAGAGTCTGCCCAACTGCTTAGTGATGTGGCAATCAGATGGGAAACTACAGGACTGTGTAGTTTTAACAGGACATTTGTCACCTTCATCTTTAAAAAGATACCCTGGTTGTGTGTATTTACAAAAGCTTATGATTCTTCACATGATTTATATGTTTGTAGAAGAATCATGCTATATATATATATATATAAAACAGCTGGAATGGGATTAATGGTTAGAAAAACTGAACACAATGGATACTTAGCTAATGACTAGGTAATCTTTGCAAACACATGGAATTCTGTGCTTTGGCAAATTTTCATACATTACACAACCATAATTGATGCTGCTGGAACCAAATTGAGCAAATATGGAAACTGGCATGAGACTGCTAACTGGTGCATTTTATATTCCTTAAAAGCTGTGGAGATTAGTGTGTCATAACTTAGAGCATGAAAATGAAGGAAGGAAGTATGTAGCTGTAACAGATCTGAAGAAGGGAAGGATCTGCCAACTGATAAAATTGCACAAGTTCTGCTCAGCTGAATGTCCTTATTGCAAATAATTTCCATGTGCCTCCAGAATTTACACCAGGGGTAGGCAACCTTTCACCTTTAAGGGCCGAGGGACTTTAGCTCCCAGAATCCCAGGAGATATTGGCCAACATGGGATATTGGCCAACATGGCTGAGGCTTCTGGGAGCTGAAGTCCCTCGGCCCTTAAAGGGGAAAGGTTGCCTACCCCTGATTTACATCATGCTAGAAACTTGAGCATTTAGAGAGGAAGAAAGAACAGCACACCATTCAATTTAATATTTTTATGTTAATCTTATCCCCCCCACCTTGTTACTAATGCTTGCCTACATTAGGGGTAGTTTGTTTCTGCATGAACACAGGTTACAAATCAACATATGAAACCCAGTCTTTTAATATGCTTCCCTGCATTTTATATCTGAGGGTATTAATGCAACATTTCTTCAAGTAAGAGGCATTCTTCAAGTAAGAGTCAAGCCTATATTAGCCCCTTGAAAGCAAGTGATAGTAACCACCCACCCACCCTTACTTCACAATTACCAATTACCACTTTTCTCAAAGGTTGCCTGTTTGACACATAGACAGAAGAGAACAAGCTTAATGTGAGATTCCAAACTGGAATTCCAGGTTGGAATTAATAAGGGATCGGCAGACTCATCAGTTTCAGTTCTCATATAATCAGAATTTACTGGATTATTTTCTCAAACATTTGCTGCAGCCAACCTGGTATCTTCCAGATGTTTGCACCACAACTTGCATCGACAAAACCCAGCATCAGAAATTATGGGCATTTTAGTATCCCTCTAGGTCTCAGTAGTTTATGCAATATATCACAGGTGATTATGGGGACATGCCTAGATGCTTCTGAAATTCAGCCAGCCAGCCACTTTCCACCAGGCATGGAATGGCCATGGCAAGGGGCTTCAGCAGTTCTGCAGTAGGTCCCAGGGGATCTTTGGTTGCTGCAGAGGGACAAAGGGAATACCAACCTCTGCAGCAACCACAGACAGACATACACAAGTATAGGGTTAACTTATACCTGAATACATCACTAACAGGATACCAGCCCAGGTATGTCCCATTGATTCAATTAGTCTACTCTAGTCAGAAGTAGCATTTGGCTTTAGTCCAATAACTGATTTCAGAAAATACATTTAAAACATATCTTAAGATTTCTCTGGAAAACTGAAGGTTTTTTAAAAATGATTTTATTATTTATTTAGAGTATTTATATCCTCCTCTTCAGCCACAAAAGCTCCCAGAGCGGCTTACAGATAGCTACTTAGACATTTCCCTGCCCCCAGGCTTACAATCTAAAAAGACATGACACCCAAGGAGAAAGGAATGGCAGTGGGAAGGGGATCACGTCAAGTGGTTCTCTGCCCCTTCTGAGGCCTGGGCCATGGCAGATGGACGGGAGGAAGGGCCATTCTTCTTTTTCTGTCTAGGCCTGATGGAGCTGGGCTACCTTTCTCTCCCTCTGTGCCAGATGATGGCAGATGATACTTCAGTTTGTGGTTAGAAGTAGTGGTTTGAACATTGGACTATGATTCTGGAGATCCAGGTTCAATTTCCCACTCACCCATGGTAACCTTGGGTGAATCATGCACTTTCAGACCCAGAAAACCCCATGAGATGACAGAAAATACATTTAAAAAACAGTCTTGAAACTCCAAAGGTTTGCTTAAAGACAACACTTCAGTTTGTAGCTCTAGATGTAGTGGTCTGAGCACTGGACTATGACTCTGGAGATCCAGGTTCAATACCCTGCTTGCCCATGGTAACCTTGGGTGAATCATATACTTTCAGCACCAGAAAACTGTGTAAGCCTCAAAATTATCTGTTTGATTCACTGGGAAAATTTCAACAAATGAGTGTTCATGGACACCCCCAGAAGATAACATCTCCTGTTACACAGTCAAATAATATTTTTCCTTGACTTCAATAAATACAAAAAGGAAGTTTCAGAAACAGTGTACCAGTAGAGCCACAGCAACTTATGACCAGATGATTTTTCAGACTCACAAGTGGGTGTTAGCATGGCTTGTTTAATTTTTAATTGTCTTGTGACACCCAACTTAAAACTCATTTCACATGAACTGCACAAAGACAGGAAACAAAACTTGGCCTCACCCTTTGCCTACAGTGCTCTCATTTATCATTTCCAGGCAGCTTTTCTAGTAAAATGGAATCTTTTAAAACTTAATAGCCTAACAGTAACAAACAAAACAAAAACACAGGTGGCAGCCAGTGAGGACAAGAGATAGCTTGTCACAGCACACCGAAAATTTGAAGCACAATTATAGGGGAGCAAATCAATTATTTTATTCATTATACTTGTGCTGTGAGGTAGAGACATTCAGATAGTCTCTCTTAGACGTCAAAATCCCATAAGGCACTTTGGTGATCAAAGACCTTATAACTTAATTTAGTGAGAGATGCAGAACAATTATGTTATAGAAAAAACATTTGGCAAAGTACTAATTAGTACATTACTCATTGCTAACTTTAAATCTGCATCTCCTCCCCACCTACTCCATAGATGATAAAGTTGAATAATGGGCCAAGTTGTCATACAAGCATTAAAAGATGAAACAGCAGCACACTGCAGAACCAAAACCATTTCTCTCTGCATAGCTATTTTGGTGCTGTTGGAGATTTGTCAAAACATTTGAGAGAGGAAAAAACAGGTGACTCTAAAACCCAGCTTTTACAAAGATAATTTTTAGGGATGAAAAGAGACTCCAAACAAAACTGGCCATTACTGTGGGACATCGGGGGTTTTGCAGGAAAATATCTCTCTGTATACATTACAATCCTTTTTTGAGTCAAACCAATGAAACAAAATCTTAAATTACACATGACTAATAAAAAAGGCACAGATTACCAAAACAAAATTTCTTTCCAATAATCAAGAGATCAGCAGATCTACACAGAGCATACCTAATGAAGAGGTTACACCAGAGGTAGGCAACCTAAGGCCTGGGGGCCGGATGCAGCCCCCCCGAGGCCTTTGGACCGGCCCCAGGCTTGTCCTGCCGCCGCCACCGCCGCCGTCGCCATGGTGATATTGATTATTGTTGTTATTACTTTTTCTTGGGGTTTTCTTGGCAAAATCTCCACAGGGGTTTTGCCATGGCTTTTCTGGGGCTGAGAGACTGTGCGTGCATTTTTAAAAAAAAAAATATTTTTATTTTTATTTATTTATTTATTTATTTTTGGTGCTTCAGCCCCCCAATTGTCTGAGGGACAGCAACCTGGCCTCCAGCTCAAAAGGGTTGCCTACCCCTGGGTTACACAGTACATTAATGGTCAAATATAACCACCATTAGTTAATATTTTTTGGCAGCTGATTCATGCTTGAGGCTTTCTAAGACTTGCACTGCAATCCAGGCACACATACCTGACAGCACGCCCCATTATATTTTGTAACAGTACAATCCTATACATCACTCAAAAACATAAGCTGTTGTTTTCAATAGAGCTTACTCTGAAGGAAGTGTGTATCACACTCTGGTATTAGATTCTGAAGTAAATTATCACAAGATCAGGCTATATGTCACTTAGGGATCATTGTTATCATGCATTTGTGGAGTATATTCACTTGACTTCAGAGCACTTGTATCCAAGCTAGTGTATTTAAGAAAAAAAACCATTTTGCAAGTTTGATTTATTTTAAATAAATTTGGGGAAAAAACATTAAATATAAAATGGAATTTTAAAATATGAATAATGGTAAACCTGCCCTATATTTTCCAAAAAAGTAAGCCATCATTTTGGTCTGTAAAGAAAAATGCAACAAAGAATCTTTTGCTACTTTAAAGACAAACAGATTTATTGTGACATGAGCTCTCATGGACTAGAGCCCACTTCATCAGATTCTGGAAGTGTTGTTGTGTGCTACAAAATTAATTGGATTTAGATTAGCTCACTAAAGGCAAACAGCAAGCTACTGTGTTCTCTGAGCAGAGTATCTTGTTTCTTTCCCAATTCAACTGTAGACATTCAAATCAACAGAACAGGTTATGAGATGATGATCTGGAGTTTGGACAGAAAGAGGTTAATGAGGTTAGAAAGGAATACTAAAAGCTTCTTACTAGTCAAACCTGCTCAGCCAGGCCTACTCACACCTTTTGTTGAGGAAATAGATATCTTTATAGCCCTGGTCCTGAAAGGAGCCATGCCTGTCTCCTTCTCTTAACCAAGAATGATGTAACACAGACCTGCACAAAGGATCACAGGAAGAAAAACTGTAATTTTTGAGCCCAAGGCAGAGAGAGATATGAAGGATTTAGATCTGAACACAGGAATGCCCTTTTGGCATAGTAGAATGCCTCTCTCTTATATTTTAAGTCAATTTGGTAGTAGAAGAGCTTTGCACCTTCACCTGTCTTCAGCTTGTGTATTTCTAAAGCACCTTAAATCTGCAGCAACCTTTCTTTTATACGGAAATCAAATCTATCTAAGCAGTGCAACCCATCATATGATTTTTACTATATGTTTGCAGAAGACTGTATACTCACTCAACCATCAAAAGGTGGGATAAAATCAATAATACGTAGAGGGAACATACACGTTCCTTTGTGCCAAATATGCAGAATATACGAGTTAAATAGCATTGTTTTCAAAACAGAGGGGTCCAGCTGTAGCACCTGACTCTTACATTCCCTGCCAACTCATTTAGATACAATGGAATAATTACTGGATACTTATTAACAATCGATTAAAAGGATATCTTTGCATCCCAACAGACATCATAAAACAATCTTTCTCAACCTTTTTACCATGGAGGAACTCTTGAAATAATTTTAATGTCTCAAGGAACTCTTTTATAAAGCTTATTACATCTTGTTATTGTTAACTGCTGTCAAGTTGACTTTGACTTATGGCAACTCTATAATGGCAAACCTCCAAGTCACCTTATGATCAATAGCCCTGTTCAGGTCTTGCAAATTCAGGGCTGTGTCTTCCTTGACTGAGTTAATCCACCTGCAATGCTTTTCCTACTGCCTTCTTATCAAGCATGTCTTCTCATGATATGGTCAAAATCCTCTTTTTTATCATCTTGGCTTCTAGAAAGAGTGCAGGCTTGGTTTGCTCTAAGATGCATGTATATGCCTTTTTAGCAATCCATGGTAATTTTTAGAAGTATTTTCTAGCACCATTTAAAATGAGTTGTTTTTCTTCCAATCAGCTTTCTTCCTGGTCCAGCTCTCACGACCATACATAGAAATGGTTGAAATACCATGAAATGGACACCCCTAACTTGTATTCAGTGATACCCCTAGGCAGAGAGAGATGTTACATCTGAACACAGAATGCCCCTTTGGTATGACAGAATGCCTCTCTCTGAGATCTTAAGTAAGGCAGTTGATTTAACTGCCTTTCCAAGTGCTAGTCTTTTTCAGATTTCTTGCCTGCTGTCTCAATTCTGATTAAAGGCTGAGCCAAGGTATGGAAAAACTTTTAACTATTTCAAAGGCTTTATCACCTAGTTTAAAGTTGTATAAATAATCTGTGGTCAATTATTTTTGTTTTCTTAATGTCTAGTTGTAAACCTGCCCTTGCATTTTCTTCCTTGACTTTCTTTCAATAGTTGTTCCAAGTTTTTGCTGTTTTCTGATAGTAGTTATTAGTGGTTGTATCTAAAGCTTTAAAAATATATATTCAGTCATAATCTGTTTTAGAACACTCTGGTCCAAAACACACAGTGGAAATAATCCGGTTTGAGACTGCTTCACCTCCCTGGAAATTGTAGTTTGTTGTGGCATCAGAGCTCTGACAGAAAAGGCTAAATGTCTCACAAAACTACCGTTCCCAGAATTCCCTAGCATTGAGCTAGCGCAGTTAAAGCAGACTCAAACTGGATTATTTCTGCAGTATGTTTTGGACCTTTGTGACTCTTGCAAAATCCTAGGGTTCCAGGAAACCCAGGTTGAGAAACTCTGCCATAAACTATGACACTATAAAAAAGATGGTACCAATATGAAACATGGCCTTTTATCTTTTTAATGATTTGTCTTTTAATGAATTTTAAATGGTTTTAACTGTATAGATTGTTTTTTTAAAAAAATGACATGTGAATGTAGAAGCTAAGCAGGGTCAGCCCCGGTTAGTAATTGGATGGGAGACTGCCAAAGAATCCCAGATGCTGTAGGCTATATTTTAGTACAGGGGTAGGCAACCTTTTTGAGCCGGGGGCCGGGTTGCTGTCCCTCAGACAATTGGGGGGCCGAAGCACCAAAAATAAATAATTAAATAAATAAAAATATATTTTTTTAAAAAGTTTTAAAAAAATAAAATTAAAAATATATATGCATGCACACTCTCTCAGCCCCAGAAAAGCCATGGCAAAACCCCTGTGGAGATTTTGCCAAGAAAATCCCAACAACAAGTAATAACAACAATAATCAATATCATCATGGTTGGCGGCGGCAGCGGCGGCGGCAGGACTTGCCTGGGGCCGGTCCAAAGGCCTCGGCGGGCCGCATCCGGCCCCCGGGCCTTAGGTTGCCTACCCCTGTTTTAGTAGGAGGAACTGGCAAAAAACACTATGAAATTCATGGGGTCACCTTAAGTCGACAGGTGACTTGAAAGGTCACACACACAATGTTTTTGCATGTTTTTATTCTGTACTGGTTTTAATAGTTTGTAAGCTGCCTTCCAGTACTGGGAGACAGGTAGGACATAAATGAATATAATAATAATTTTGCTTTGCCATTCATATCACTGGAGGCAAATGATAAAACAAACTCTGGTCTCTCCTCTTCGCTTAAATTGCCCACATAGCAATTTAAGTTAGATGCCAATGGTTCCCCCTTCCCCAATGTCCTTGTGGAATTTCAGGAGATGGCAGTCACAGAGGAACCTCACACATTGCCTCCCATCATCCCAAAGCAAGAAATAGACTTAGTGGGGGAAAGGCTCCATTTATATAAATCCGTGTTGGCGAACCTATGGCATGCGTGCCAGAGATGGCCTGAGAAGCCATTTTCCCTGGCACGCAGAGCAGGGAAGAGAAGGAAAAGGCACACACACTGCCTGGTCCTCCTCCTGGCCATCCCAGGCCTTCAGCTGTTGTGAAACCAGTGGTCTCTGACAGAAAAGGCTCAGTGTCTCACAAAAGTACAAACCTCAGAATCACACAGTATTGAACCATGGCAGTTAAAGTGGTGTGGACCTAAGATTAATTCTGCAGTGCAGATGCAGCCTGCGTCTTTCCCACAAGCGAAGGAGGAGGAGACAGTGGAGTGTAAAGTGTGTCTCATTGGCAAAACCTTGGGCCTTTGCAGACTGCCAGAAATAGTGCAAATTGAGTCCACTTTAAATTGAGGCACTGACCTGGCTGTGCTAGGGAATCATGGGAACTGTATTTTCTTCTAAGATATTGATCCTTCTCTGCCAGAGAGCTCTGGTGCCACAATAAATTACAGTTCCCATAATTCCCTAGCACTGAGCCAGGGCAGTGCCTCAATTTAAAGTGGACTCAATTTGCACTATTTCTGGCAGTCTGCAAAGGCCCTTCGTCTTTACCACTCTTGCCCACTAATCCCCCTCCTTTCGCCACCTCCCTTCCTCCACGTTTCCAGCTTGGTGCAGTGGTCTCAGCGTTGCCCTGGAAGACCTGGGTTGGAACCCCCGCTCAGCCATGGAAGTCCATTGCGTGACCTTGGGCGAGTCACGCTCTCTCAGCCTCAGAGGGAGGCAAGAGCCCCCCCCCCCAAAAAAAACCTCTTTAGAGCAAATGTTTCTAAGAAAACCCCGTGACAGGTCCGATTGAGGGTCGCCATAGGTTGGGAACGATTTGAAGGCAGGCCACAAAGTCTCCAGGGTTGTTCTTGGCTGACAGAAACAACACGGAAACCGCGCCTCCACGAGGCCTGGCTTTACACGCACGTCAAGGAAAAGGCAAGACTAGAGCCACATAGACTGCATCCGCACTGCAGAAATAGCCCACTTTGAGACCACTTTAACCGCCTTGGCTCAATGCTAGGGACTTGTGAGAACTGCAGTGTTCTGAATCATCGAGCCTTCTCTGTCAGAGAGCTCTGGTAACACAATCAACTACAATTTCCAGGATTCCCTAGCACTGAAGCAGGGCAGCTAAAGCGGTCCCAAACTGGGTTATTTCTGCAACGCGAATGCAGCCATAAGCGTCCTTCCTCTTCGACGCCATTTGCGGACCAAGAAGAACGAGCCGCTCTAGCCTTGCGTCTCGGTGGTGGTGGTGGTGCTGCCCTTCGAAGCTTCTCGCTCAGCGAACTCATCCGGCACACCGGAAATAGCGCTTGGGCAGCGGAAGCACTTCCGTGTCGCTCCCCTTTGCCCCGTTGTGGGGTTGCTATGGCAACGCGGAGGCCAAGGCCTCGATGATCCCTGGCCGCCGGGCGAATGGTGGGGAAGTAAGTCCGGCGAGGCCTTGATGGCGGGATTGCGGGGCCTCAGGCGGCGGCGAGAAAGAGGCGGAGGCTGTATTTGGCTGGGGCCTTGTGCTGCCGGCTTCACCTCCTTCCCGATAGTGGGGCGAAGGAGAGGGAAAGGGGCTGATTTAGGGGGCATTTTGGGGGTAGGGTCCGGTGGGAAGAGAAATGGGGGAGAGGGAACAGAAATTGGGGGGAGGTTATACAGTCGTTTGAGTGTTGGGCTGCGACTCTGGAGACCAGGGTTCGAATCCCAACTCTACCATAAAACCCAGTAGGTAGGTAGGTAAGAATTAGTGTAAAATATTATTAATATAGGGAACAATTTCAATGGGAGGAGAACGAAGAGACTCCAGTTTTTTTTTAAATAAAATTTAATTTTTAATATATATATATATATATATATATTCTTTTAGGATTTTCTTTAAAAACGTATCTTAGCAAATTTCCAGTTTAACCACATGAAACAATGTAAATATAAATGTAAACATATTTATAGTGTTTTGTGCACATCCAAATTGTTCCCTATGTAAATGTAAATACACTTAAGCTGTGCATGTGATGTTGTAATTTAGAGGTATAATTTTAATTTTGCTAGTTGTTGATGTCACAACTATAAGCTGGCATAGTGGTTTGAGCATTGGACTCTGAAGACCAGGGTTTGATTCCCAGCTTGGCCATGAAAACCCACTGGGTCAAACTCTCTCAGCCTCATGGGAAGGAAATGGCAAACCCCCTCTGAACAAATCTGGCCAAGAAAACCCCATGATAGGTTTGCCTTAGGGTCGTCATAAGTCGGAAACGAACTGAAGGCACGCAACAGCAGCATCGTATGAAGCCTGTTGGATCCCAATTCTTCTGTTTGAGACGGCTGAGCTTGAAGATATTGCAGTGCAAGAAATTTGGGCACTGAAGGAGGGACATAAGTAGAAAGGTGAGGTCAGCGCGGCAGTGCAGCAAACTGATTTCAGGGCAACATTATCTTGAAAAGTGGTCTTCTCTCCCCCCCCCCTTTCTAAATTGTTAAGATTTCATGTTTTCTATCAACAGCATCACTAGGGTTGGTGTCACCCACTGTGGTAACTCATGGTCTCACCCTCGCTCCATTGACTTCTTCCTATATCCCACCATACAGGATCCTTAGTAATGTTTTTTGTACTGTTACTCATAAATCGTAATCCTCATATATCACTGAATGCAATGTCAATTTGTTGCATAATGTTGTAAAATCTTATAATGACATAATGTAATTTGTTTTGGGCTGTTTGTTGTGTGCCTTCAAGTTGTTTCCGACTCATAACAACACTAAGATGAACCTATCATGGGGTTTTCTTGCAGGCTTTGTTCGGAAGAGGTTTGCTTTTGCCTTCCCCTGAGGCTGAGAGAGTGTGACTTGCTCAGGATCACCCAGTGGGTTTCCACAGCCAAGCTGGGAATCAAGTCCTGGTTTCCAGAGTCAGAGTCCCAACGCTCAAACCACTACGCCGGCTTATAGTTGTGACATAAACAACTAGCAAAATTAAAATTATACCTCTAAATTGCAGCATCATATGCACTGCTTAAATGTATTTACATTTACATATGGAACAATTTGGATGTGTACAGAGCACTATAAATGTATATACATTTATATTTAGATTGTTTCATGTGGTTAAATGGATATTTGCTATGTTTTTAAAATTCTAAAAATATATATTTTTAAAAAAAATTTTAAATCTGGGCCCTCGCCTTTCTCCTCCCACTGAGCCTCATCCAATTCACGCCATCCCTTTAAAGTGACACAGGTGAACACCACCGTCCATTTTTGTCAGAAGACAGATTTTTGGGGAGCAGTGGTGTCACCCCCTCCCCATTAGAGTGTTACCTGGTGCGAGCCACACTTCATTAGTGACATGGGGGGGGGGGGTGAGAGACAAGAGGAGCTGCCCCTGTGCAGAGTCTTCCTCAATGGGGAAGGGCTGCAGGGTGCGAGAAGGTGGGGAGAAGGCATGTCGGTGGGATGGGGGGACAGGCAGTGGTTAGGGAGGCTAAAGAGGTTAAGGTGGTGAAAAGAGAGTCCTGTGTGAGCCTGTAAAGCTGAACAGGGGTGGAAGATCCTCAGAGCCTGGTTTCTTGGGCTTAGGAAAGTCACCTGCTCAGCTTGGGGGAGATGGCTTGTTGCAGAATTTCCAAACGTCCTCCATTTTGAGCATGACTGAGGTCCAGAACACACTGCAGAAATAATCCATTTTGAGACTGCTTTAACTGTCCTGGCTCAGTGCTAGGGAACCCAGGGAATTGTAGTTTATTGTGGCACCAGAGCTCTCTGAAAAAGAAGGGCTAAGTGTCTCACAAAACTAGTTCCCAGAATTATCTAGCATTGAGCCAGGGCAAATAAAGCGGTCTCAAACTGGATTATTTTTGCAGTGTGTGTTGGACCTCAGAAGCATGAATGCATGTTTATTTAGAAATGCATTCCATTTTCTGGAATGTCCTACATTTTGTGGTGCCTTGTCCTCCATTATGGTTAGGACAGCTGGTCAATCTGCTTGGTTTTTTTTTTAACTTGGCAAGTGGGTTGAGATAATGCATTCATTGTATTTTTGGAAGGTGCGAAGTTCCTCTTTCACCCCACATGCTGGGCATGAGGTGGGCAGACTAATCCACTTCTGGTAATTTCTCATTCAGTACAGATTGCTGTGACAGGACTGTAGTACTACCAGTCAAAGAATGGCTGAACCCAAATTCCGGGAGGTGTTGCCTAAGCAAGGTGAGTGGCTTGTACCCGTGAAGAATATCAGCCTCACCTCCCAAGTGATCACCCATCCTTAGGTGTGTGTTGTGCAGGATCAGGCACCTTATCTCAGAATGTTAGTTTCCATCCATTTAGTTTGCACACTTCATTTCGTGATATTACTACTTTAGAGGCAAAATAATTCCTTGTGTTTTGTTATTCAGGAAAGTAATTACAGTTGCCCCTCCATTTTTGCAGGGGATCCATTCCAGACACCACCACCCCACCCCAAAACAGAAAATCACCAATATTCAAGCCCCATTGGCTTGAATGGCAGTGCACACTTTTGTCCCCTTCTGTTTGCTGCCTGCAAACGGGTGAGGGAAACAAACTCCAAGTCCGCGAAAATGGAGGGGCGACTGTACCTTCCTTTACAACAGTACCACATTTACTGTATATACTCATGTATATGTCTAGAAATTTTAGTCAAAAATGACCCCAAAAACTGAGCAGCTTGCCTCAATGTAATTACTGTACTTTAAGGGATCATCTCTTGGTGAAAGGCAAGAGTGTAATCTGTCCTGAAAGCACTGACCCTCCTCTATTCTCTGATTCATCCGGCCTTTAGGGTGAGCACAGTTACGTCTGCTAGAATTTTATAAGTTCTTTGGCATTTTTTCCCCTTTGCTTCATCCTGTTACATGCTCCTAGGTTTTATCCTCAGTGTATCCATGGGCCATAATTTTGGCTTCAAAACCTGCCCTCAACTTATACATGAGGTTGACTTATAGTTGAGTATATACAGTAATTATTCTTACAAGTTTTCTAACTTTTGATTCTTTGATGCTCTGTATACTTATCTCTTCTGTTCTGAGTTGCACTTTTTTTTTATCCAGACTGTGGCATATTTCGGGGGGAGGGGTCCTTCTGCTGCAATAAAATGTCCCCATTAGAAGTAGGCCTTATATTGCCTTTGAATCTTGACTTGCATTTGTAAAGGTTCAGTATTTTAGACTGTTTTGTGTCTGAGATAACTAATATTCCCATTTGGAAAAAGATTTTACCTGTTCACACATTATATGTTCCTAAAGAATACATATGGAGCCATTCTACTATAGGGATCCCACTTGCCATCTGCTTTAATTTACTGATTACTCAAGCACACAAAAGTCTAAGCTGAAGTGCTACCAGCACTGTGAATAGTGGACATTTTTATGTTGGCTACTCTGCCCAGGAGCTAGCAAGTTTTCCAGTTACCCAGCACATGTCTGAACCAGCCCAGGTAATCTTGAAGACTGTTGTAATTATTTAATTGCCTTTTCCCCTCATTTTAGGAATGTTAGCAGTAGAAGATGTGACTACTATGGTGTTGTGCAAGCCCAAGCTGCTACCTTTAAAATCAGTTACACTGGAAAAGCTTGAGAAGATGCAGCGGGAAGCGCAGGAAACAATTCGGCAACAGGAGCTTGCCCAGCAGAGTTCCAAATCAATACAGTAATAGGGAAAATAGAAGTAATGTATAAATACCTGTACAGTGTTCGCAGTTACTGTAGATTATTGTTTGCTGATTGTACAGCAACCTCGTAAATATATTTTGAATTATCTTGATTAAAACTGGCACTAACAGAAGATTGCTTCTAATTCTGCTTTACCTCTGTTACTGAACTTCTGCTTAGGCTGCCATTATAAACACTTGTATTAGAATAAAATCTTTTTGGTCTTTTGAGTAAACATACATAGATTGTGATACTTGTGTGTATGTGTGGTGTACCTTGAAGTTGTTTCCAACTTATGGGGACCCTGAGGTGGACCTATCACAGGGTTTTCTTGGCAAGGTTTGTTCATAGGGGGCTTGCCTTTGCCTCATATGTGCGTAAGTAAAATTATATGCAAACAGACCTTTTATAAGTCATTTATAAAATATATAGCAGAGCAGGCTGAGCACACTAAGCACATACCTTTTACATGTATAAATGTGTCTAAGTTGTGTACAACAAGTTTTAGATGCTATGCAGTGACTGGTTCCTATGGCTCACTTCTGACAGTTATTAATGCTTCTCATAATGCATGTACAGTCTTGTTTACAAAGAACAACTTTTAATGGACTAGAGAATGCATACATTTTAAAGAAGAGAACCAGCATGGTGTAGTGGTTTGAGTGTTGGACTGTGGCTGCATCTGCACTGTAGAAATAACCCAGTCTGACACCACTTTAACTGCCATGGCTCAGTGCTATGGAATTCTGGGAATTGTAGTTTTGTGAGATATTTAGCCTTCTCTGTTAGAGATCTGGTACAGCAAGAAACGACAATTCCCAGAATTCCACAGCATTGAGCCATGGCAGTTTAAGTGGTGTCACACTAGATTATTTCTGCATTGCAGATGCAGCGTACAGCTCTGGAGACCAGGGTTCAATTCCCTGCTCAGCCATAAAACCCACTGGGTGACCTTGGCCAAGTCACATTCTCTCAGCTGTAAAGGATGGCAATGGCAAATCTTTGAACAAATCTTGCCAAGAAAGCTCCATTATAGGGTTGGCTTAGAAGTCAACATAAGTCAGAAACTACTTGAAGGCATACAGCAACATTTAAAAGGGAGCAGCCAATACTAGCTTTTCCTTGATTCAGCAACAGCAAATGCAGCAGCATTAAAGACTACTTGTATACAAATTTCCTCTTATGGTTACCTTTTTAGATTTAAAGACACATCAGTGTTATATCTGCGCTGACATGCATGTTAATGTCTATAAGTTATGTTTAAGCCTGGGTGTTATTTCACTTCCTAACAATAATCGGAGACAGGAAAAATCAACAGTTATTGTTCAACTACAGATACAACCTGCAAGATTGTGATACAACAAAATAGAAAGTACTTTAAGCAAACAATAAAAGGGAACACATAGAGCTTCCTCAATGAACAAGTTAGGGCACTAATCACAGCTGAAGTTTTAAAGAGTCAATGAACACATAAGAATTGTTTAAGAAAAACAACACAAAATTCTGCTTAACAAAAGTTTATTTTATAATACATTCTGTCAGAACTGTTCATTTTTCCAGTTTTGTAGAAAAAAAAAATAGATGTTCCAGCCACCATTTGCTGAAAGTTTTTAACACCAAATCATATTACTCTGGAAAAAGATGAATGCATCTTATGATCAGACTAAATTTGTTTTAAAGAATCTAAGAAATAACTGTTTCTTCACAGCAGCAGCCAAAATTGGGTTCTAGCAGCTTAAATTGACCCATTTTACAAAGCTTTGAATAAACCAGTGATTTAACTACAAAAAACCCCTGTCTTTGAAAGAAAGGAAAGGCAGGCAGACATCCATGCAAAATATGGAATGATTAGGTCAAATATGGCACTTACAAAAGAGTAGCTTATTCCAGCAAATCTCCACAGAAAGGGGGTTACTTTTGTCCAACTATAGGTTCAGAAAAAAGAAAATGTTAAAAAAAAATCATTTGCAAACAAATTTGTACAACCTTTAGAAGTTATTTGTGCCTCAAAACAAGTGCATATTTTACAAATAAACGAACTGCACCAAGCAACTCTTGCTACAGAATATATACATATATATTCCCTTTAAACATCTACAGTTGCAAGTGTTGGTTCGTGTAATCAGTAGCTCTCAGCCTTCAGGCGGCCTCCATCTCCTTCACTTACAAAGCGCTTCCTTCCCCTAAAATTAAATACACAATATGTTTTCAGTATCTCCTCTAAGTACTTGGTTTTCTTGACAGTGGGAGTTCTCCATTAAGAAAAATAAAATTCTACAAGCAAAAGTTGTGTAGTTAAGTTAGTTTTGTTTGCTCTATTACATTAGGAACAGAAAACTGATGTAGTTTCCCAACTAAAAGCTCAGGCCAAGAATATTCCAAAGAAAAGCTTTGCAAAGCCATAAATGTATGTGCTGCACAGAGACCACAATGAAGAGATACAAATAGCATGAATAAGGAAGATACAAAAGGACAAGCCCTGCTCCTTCTAAGCCTAAGAAAGTAAGTTTGAAATTCCAGAATTAGCAGTGATTAGCAGTTTCGTCCATAACCATATAGAAATGAGAAAATCAATTTCTGTCAAAATTAGTTTTGTTTGAAAATCATTTTGTTTTACTTTGCAGAAATTAAGAATGATCAAACAGTGTTTCAGTAACATTACATAAAGTGATTTAACAACTGCAATTTCTTGTTCTCCACCATTGTTACACAAGTAGAAAGAAAGCAAAGGAAAATATAGCTCAGGAGAAGTCTGGCAATATATGTAAGTCTGAGCACAGAGAAGCAATAGGAGAACACAAGCTGTGTAGTGATCTTCAGAGGGCATTTACTTCCAAAGCATAGCTTCGTATATAGATGGAAATTTAACATCCTTAGAAGTTTGGTTTGGAGGTTCCCAGCTGTCAAACCCCATTCTTGCTTCTAGGATAACCTGCACTGCAGTGCAAGAAAATAAGGCAGCTGCCAACCTGAAATGGTTGAGCTCCGATTAGCAAAGCAATGAAGTCAATGCTAAGCACCATGCATACACACTCAACACATGCACTCACTTCGTTAAATATGTACCTGGAAGGACAGAGATCTCTTAATGGTTTCGATATTATTCCTGCACTAAAGCATTCCTCTACAAACCGTTCAAGCACAGAGTACGAATGTGGCACATCAAGATTGATGTCTGGTATTTCACGGTAAATTCGTTCATAACCCTGCAACATTAGGATCAGGAGGAAATACTCAACACTTGTCAGCAGAACAGTGCAGTTCTCAAAATTTAAGTACACTTAAAATGATTCTATATAACTTAATTTTTTACATTAAAAATATGAATATTTTGTATCTGTCAATAGACAGTTTGATCACCAGCTTCTGCAGCTATAATGTCAGTAAAAGGTAATGAGAAAGACCTTTGCCTAAAACCCTTTCAGTCAGTACAGATTAATGGGCCAGACAGACAAATAGTCTTACTTGGTAAAAGACAAGTCTCTGTTCTTCCCAAATGTTCATTAAAAATAAAAAAGCTCACATTGTTACAAAAATCTGGCCCAAGATCCTTATGTTCTCATTTAATTCTAGAGCAGACGTAGTAACACAAAAATTTATTGGATACACTTACTCTTTTCATTTGATCCATAGTAATGACAGCAGATCTCCAGAGGGATTTCAACAAATTGAGCATCATTTTAAAATTTGTGTCTCCAGTTGATTCTAAAACCATCACAACTGCCTAAAACATATATAAAAAAACCAAATGAACTGAATATTCAATGAGAAATGTTAAATAACACTCTAGCTGCAATGCAGATAAAGAAACAATGCAAAGTACAAGACTAAAAAGGAGTATTTTTAGAGATTTCTCCCATCAGTCAGAAAATGAAATGCTGTAGTACAAAGAGTATCCAATCAGGATATTCGGCAGTTCTAGAAGTGTTGTCACTCAGATTCAGTGTAACAGGAAAACAAATTTTAAACTGATAGAAAGCAAAAGGAAACAGGGAAAAATTATCTTGAATTAAGTTAGCATGCACTATTTTCCTTCAAATTTAAGTAACTGTGGGCCTTTGCAGACTGCTAGAAATAATGCAAATTGAGTCTACTTTAAGGGTTAGGGTTAGGGAATCATGAGAACTGTATTTTATTGTGACACCAGAGCTCTCTGACAGAGAAGGCTCAATGTCTCAGGGAAAAAAAACAATTATTCCCATGATTCCCTTAGCACTAACCCTAACCCTTAAAGTGGACTCAATTTGCACTATTTCTGGCAGTCTGCAAAGGCTCATACTAAGCTTATGTAAGCTTTGAGTTAGTCACTGAATTATTGAAGGAAGCAACTTCTTTAAAGGAAACCATGGAAATCCCCAGATGCGCTTGGGCAAAGTCACACTCTCTCAGCCTCAGAAAATGGCAATGATAAACCTCTTCTAACATGCCAAGAAAACCCCACATTAGGATCACCTTAGTCGCCTAACTCAGAAGGCAACTTGAAGGCACATAACAATCTAGTGTAACAATTATGTACTGTGTACCCAAGGCTGTTGTGAGAAGTATCTAAATTTTCATACTTGTAACAGATACAGTGCTGTTACCAAAGGAGAAGTCTCAGTATGATCTTCCTGTTATCTATTGTAATATTTATGCCATCCATACACAAGACACGTATTATTCTGCCTTACTTCATAAACAAGCTCATGGTGAAAATGGGGCACTTCTAACTCCTGAAGACAACGCTCTGCTTCAGAAACATCTCCGGAAAGAAGGTATTCTTTTAACAGCATGTCAATCTAATAGATAAAAAACACACAACTATATTAGACTATGTGTTTTAAAACTTACAATTCTTTTGTAGCAGAAAAAAATTACATTTATATTTACATTTCAAATGTAAAGTGACAAAACCCCAGAAAACTACAATGGAAGATAACTGCAAAACAAATATTCTACCAATACACAATAAATATTTATATGCAATCCCCAACTTCAAAGGGAGATCATGATCATACCTGGTCAATAGCAGATTTTTATTTTTTTTCTAAAACTCTTCTTTCCTATGGTGGTTGATAATGTGGGAATAAAATACCAATGTCTGTTTCATGTAGGGAGTACCTTAAACTATTTCTATTTTGTTTGGCAGAAACTCCCAAATTCTCAAGCCAAGGTCTTTTCCAGACTTACTATTCAAGTCCCAATATACATAAATCATAGCTCTCTCCTGGCCCCATCACTGTCCCATCTTCCCTGTGTCTTTGTTGTACTACCAGATCCCATGTTAACTGTATGTACAAGACATTATCCACTATGGCCTCAGTAAGAGTAGGGAGCCCCATGGTACAACGCTTGACAAGCTGCTCTGAGAAGCTCCACTATGCTGGAGAGCACCTGGGAGGTTTGTGTCCATGCTGCTCTCTGTGGTCGTGGTAGTGGCAGCAGAAAACTTATTCTGCCTTCTTCCTTTCCTGCCCACTCATGATACGCATCACAGAGCACCTCCTGCCACTACCAGCAATCTATCACTTGTCCAAGATAGTAAGACATGATTTTCTGAAATGAGTGTAGAAGAATAAGTGGCAACACCTTGTGCCTCTGGACAACATGGTGGAAAAGGAGAAATGAGAAAACAGTAGCTAATCTGGACAGTAAGGCAACTTGCTTGCTGACTCTTCCCATTAACACTCTCCAGAGTGTTATTGTGACTAGATCCAATAGTAGCACCATGAGAACACATAAAGAGAAGTCAGTAGCTGCTCCTTGCAGAAGAAGTCACCACTCCCTCCTCTTGCTTGCTTCCTGTTTCTCTCTGGATGGCACAACAGGAAGAACTGGACCTAGCAGCCTTAGAAAGGAGCAAGTGAGAAATGACCACTAATGTACTTTGTAGGTGCCACTCTCACCTCTGTCTCTGTCTGTCTGTCTGGTACAGCACAAGCAACTAGATCTTTAAGAGATGAATGATGATGGAGGAAGATGAGATACCCAGGGTCAGATTAACAAAGACCACCATAACCTTGAACCAGATTAAGTAGAGAACATTATGGAAAAACTATTAACTATTAGGTTTAAATTGATTACCTCTTTAACAAGATGGTTGACAGACTGTTGCCCACCTCCTGATCCCCAAACATTGTCTACACGTTTCCCACCTTTGGTCATACTTAACAATACAGTCGCTCGATCCAGGGCAGCCCTACAAAGAGAATATGAAGTTAAATATGAAAACCTCTTTCATACATACAGGTAGACACCTTCAAGTACCTCAAGACTGACCACCACAAATTAAGCTTTGAGGCTACAGGGCTGATTAGGCATAACATTAAACCATACTAAAATGTAACAATGAACTGATCTTTCCCTTCAGCTTACATACTTCTCCATCATCCAGCACAGCAATGAGTCCAGAAGCTTTTATTTAAGTTGCTCATTAGCTGTGGCTTGTTATATCATACAAATCAATCTAAATTATTTTAAGAATGGTTAGTGGAAATAAGTCAGTTTTAAACCATAGTCCTAAATCTAACATTCTCTTATGATAACGTTCAGAACTAACTCTACACTTTGCAGCCCCATGTACTACCCACAAACCAGTTCCAGAGGATTCCTCGCCTCTCTAGGACTGGTTTCAGCAGCTGATGTGGAGCAGCAGTGAGGGACAAGAACCTTCTGGTTCTGATAAATTCTGTTGTCCCTTGAAGCAGAAACCATACAATGGATCCTCCCAACAGTTTATGATACAGGCTTGTTTTCATTAACTGAAGATAATAGGATTCTGACACAATAAATTGTGGTTAATCTAAAACAGAAGCAGAAAGTTTCAGTCTCTTTGCATCCACACCAGAGAAGAAGGGAACATATCCAGGGAAGATGGGTTCATTCTTGTAATGTTAATACTAACTTACAGTTTAGCATTATGTTCAAACACAACTACAGCACAGAAATATGCATTCAGTGTGAAATACACAAAAATTAATACTGTAATTAACAGTGCCGTGTTTACTCTGAAGTAAGTCCCACTGTATTCCATGGAACTTTCCTCTTAGGTAATATGCTTAGGATTGCTGCTTAAGCGGCCTTATATTTACAGGGGCCAAATGCCACGTTCAGTATTAACTTGTGCAAGCTTCATAGATACTTTACTACAAACCATAAAAAATTCAAATTAGTGTTCACATATGTCAAAAACTTACAGAATGAAAACAATAGTCATGTAAATTCTGACATAGAGCCCAAAATTCAAGAAAATTTATTTACTCTTTTAATTTGTTTATTTATAATGCAGCTTTTTCCAAGCCCCTCGAGACAAGATATAAATATACATAAATGGTTATTTAATAGTAACAGAAGTAACAGAATAATATAAACAATTTAAAGATTTAAATATTTCTGTTGGAAAAAATTATGTTTTGCATTCTCCTTTTCCTCTTTAAGTTAGGCAGGCCTTCACCCCTCCCCTCTCTCATTCTAACTGTCAGTCATAAGAGGCAGTTTAACTGACTCTCTAAACTGCCAGTCTCAATCAGTAACTGCAGTAAGCAGTCAAGTCCTCTCTGAGAGAGTTAACATTTCTCTTCCTGCTTTATAAACTCCAGTTAGATTAGGTTTTAGTTCATTGTGTAAATATTTATTAAAGCCATTATCGTTTGTTTTTAAACCACAAACTACATGTTTGTCTTTTTGAGTTGGTCTTTATTCTTTAGGAAGACAGATTTAAAGTAATAGTCTGACCCACGTTTTTGCTGATCTGCTGATGAAAGTGAACTCTAACAAGTTTAACTTTCATACCTGCATATTTTAGTTTACCTTTAAAAAGGTGAACACCCTGGAAACTAAAATTGCAACCCACAATATTGGGGTGTCATACTGATGATGGAGCAAGCTTGTTTTCTTCTGCTCCAGAGACCAGGATACAAAGCAATGGATGCAAACTACAAAAAAAGAGATTCCACCTCAACATTAGGAGAAATTTTCTGACAGTAAGAGCTATTTGACAGTGGAACACACTCCCTGTGAGAGAGAGTGGTGGAGTCTCCTTCTTTGGAGTTCTTTAAACAGAGGCTAGATGGCCATTTGTTGGGGGTGCTTTGATTATGATTTCCTGCATGGCAGAATGGGGTTGGGCTGGATGGCCCCTGTGGTCTCTTCCAACTCTATGATTCTATGATTTTAATTATATGCTACCATTTCTTAGAATCTGGCAATAGATTGTCTCAGGTCTGTTGCCTTTATCTCAAAAGAGAACAAAGCTTTGTAAAAGGTTTCTGAACAGACTGACATACCTCTTATTTCAATCTTTTTTGTAAAATAGTCCTGCTGCTTAAAAAACAACAGAATACCACATCTCTAACCATATGCCAATATTTGATATTTGAGATAGTGTTCATATTACCAGTGCAAGGTTTTGGCAGGTTGAACTTTTGTAACACTGCAAATATCAAAGCAGGTGAACATCCAAGCTATTGACTATTTCTACACCTGCATTCATTTGTCTAAGTCAGGGTTAGGCAACCTTTTTGAGCCAGGGGCTGGGTTGCTGTCCCTCAGACAATTGGGGGGCCGAAGCACCAAAAACAAACAAATAAATAAATAAATAAAAATTTAATTTAAAAAAAAATATAAAAAATATGCATGCACACTCTCTCAGCCCTAGAAAAGCCATGGCAAAACCCCTGTGGAAATTTTGCCAAGAAAACCCCCAAAACAAGTAATAACAACAATAATCAATATCATCATGGTGGGCGGCAGGACCAGCCTAGGGCCGGTCCAAAGGCCTTGGGGGGCTGCATCCGGCCCCTGGGCCTTAGGTTGCCTACCCCTGGTCTAAGTAATTATTTTCTCTGAAATCTGCACTATAGCCATCAGTGCTTTTGGCCCCAAAACATTCCACACACTCTATTTTGAGGTGGCATTATCTTCATAATATTGCAGAAAAATTCAAAGCGATACAGATGAATACAGACAAATTGTTATTTAATAACAGAATTCCTATAAAACATGATTGTTTTATTTTTATTTTTATTTTTAAAACACAAGCAGAGAAAATTTGTTTACTTGGTAAAAGTAATAAAAAGTTTTTAAAAAGTTATCTCTGCAAAGCAAAATTTAACTATACTGGGCAATAAACTTACCGAGCATGGACACAGTCCACAGTGCCTCTATATCCATCTATGTAACTACTGCATAGAATCCCATCTCCAACTGCTCTTGCTATAAACTGACCCACCAACTGTCATGAAAAAGAAACATGTGTTTACAGAATGATTCTGGGATGCTTACTGTTGGATTTATTTTCTTTCTTTCATCGGTCATATGGCAACAGTACACCAATAAAGTTTAAAGGGAAAAGATGTGCACGACAGGTGCCACTGTCATCTCAATTACCCATATCTCTCCTGGCACGCACCTTGATATCACCACTATCTCTACCACTAAAAAAACGAATGCGTTAGCTGGATTACTTCCCAGTTAACTGTGATTAAGAAAAAAATGGTACAATATGGCAAGGCCAGTGTGGTGTAGTGGTTTGAGCATTGGACTACAATTCTGGACTCAAAGGTTCAAATCCCTGCTTGAGCATAAAAACCCACTGGGTGACCTTGGGCTAATCACAGTCTCTCAGCCTCAGAAGATGGCTGTGGCAGACTCACTCTAAAGAAACCTCCCAAGAAAACCCTATGATAGGTTTGCCATAGGATCACTATAAGTCAAAAATGACTCGGAGGCACACAACAACAAAAAATATCCTAAAGGCACCAGATCCCGTCCGATCTTGGAAGCTAAGCAGGGTCAGTACTGGTTAGTACTAGGATGGGAGATTGCCAATGAATACTAGGGGCTGTAGGCTATACTTCAGAGGAAGGAACTAGCAAACCATCTCTGAGTACTCCTTGCCTAAGAAAACCTTATGAAACTCATGGGGTCACCATAAGACAACAGGTGACTTGAAGGCACATACATAAAATATGGCTACCGTAATTTAACTGATGTAATGACTATGTATATGTTAGGATCCCTCTGAGAAAAATGTAATTTAAGTTATTAAGTCACCAGACAATCTGAAGCAAACCACTTCTTTTTACCCTAAGTCCAGTTTTGCCACCCATTTTGAAATCATGAAATCAGCCTGTTGTTGCTTTTCTGGATTTTTAAAGGGGTTTTTCCCCCTTGAAAATGTGCAGTATTAGCACTCTTTACAGACTAAAAGTCCCTTTGTAACTTTAGGAACATAAAATGTATTATATCTAGCTTGGCCTGGCATAAAAGTATTATGCTTGATATATTAAAAGTACAGAAGAATAACTGCATTAGAATTTAGTTTTAACAATTTTATTGTTACAAATGGAGCGATAGTGTGGGGAAAGATGAGTTTTTCTAAAGGGGGGAGCAAAAAAAGCAATAAAAACAGCTATCAGTAAGATAAAGTAAAACTTCAGTAGAACCAAAGGAAATTCTTTTGACTTCATTAATCCTCCATAGTGCCAAGTGGACACATAACACTTTATTTCCACAAAAAGAAATGAAAAAAGGAAAGCAAGACAAGAAACTGCAATGGTATGAGAGATACTGTACATAGTCTACTTAAAAGTCTACATGCTACTTAGTTTTCTGTGGGGGAAGTAGGACAAAGTAATTACGTGAACACCTTGTCATACATATATTATTCATTATTCTAAAAGAAAATATTCCATAATCAATTTTTCAATTTTTCTGCCAAAAAGCTTCTATCGGATACAGACTACTTTATTGTGTTTATACGCAATCTAATGTTTAAATAGGCCCTTACAAGGCAAGAAATGAATACTGGTGCATTTCTATGAATTTCCTTTCAATGATTTTCTCATAATTTGATTTTAAACTTGGAATTAAACTGTATAGAATTTTGAGAAAAGAATTTCAATTGTCATTACGTTTTGGTAATATCATACTTCATAGTATAAAATGCCTCCTCTGTCCAAGTGGACACAGGAACCAGGGAGCACTGAAATGTTAGGATACTCACAACTTTGCACGCATGAAATATTGAATCGATGACATAGGGATAAAAATGTGGAAAGTAAAGCTATATTGGTACAATGTATACACAGTAATCCAATAAATTTGGCAATAGGAGAGGAAATTGGGCAAAGATTGGAACACCATGGATCGTGCTGTGCCACAATGCAATTTGCACTATGAAACTGGACCGAAATTCATATGCTTTAGCCATTGTAACTACCAAAACCTTACGTAAAGGTCACTCAACACCTTATTATGCCATAAATTACTTTTAATTAATGTGAGCAACAGAGGTGCCACAGAAACAACTATTAGCAATAGATGTTTTAAACAAACCTGTGGTGCTCTGGGAGTGTCCAGTACTAATTCTGGCAAATCTCTAAGAAGACGGTCAAATGATTTTTCCACATCCTGTCTGCTGACGACTGTCCCATACAAGTCGGCAAGGAGTTTAGAAGTCATCTCTCTTTGACTAGCCTTCCCCTCTAATGCTAATGATACAGCCAACACTGGTACACTGTACTTCATTTCCCCAAGATTGAGGTTTTTCAACATTTCCTATAAATGGGAAGAGTAAAACACCCTGTTATTTTAGTTCAAATATTGTGATCTGCATGTCCAATACTGTAGATGGGGGGTGGGGGGGGGGAGGGGGAGAAGTTAAGGAGGAAAGGATGCCTCTCTTATTTGACTAGTGCTATTTTTCCAAGTCAAATCAACTGTCAACTAGCATAGATGCTCTAAAGCAGGGGTAGGCAACCTTTTTGAGCCGGGGGCCGGGTTGCTGTCCCTCAGACAATTGGGGGGCCGAAGCACCAAAAATAAATAAATAAATAAATAAATAAATAAATAAAAATTTAAATTTTTTTTAAAATATATGCATGCATACTCTCTCAGCCCCAGAAAAGCCATGGCAAAACCCCTGTGGAGATTTTGCCAAAAAAACTCCAAGAACAAGTAATAACAACAATAATCAATATCATCATGGCAGGCGGCGGGCAGCGGCGGCGGCAGGACCGGCCTGGGGCCAGTCCAAAGGCCTCTGGGGGGCGCATCTGGCCCCCGGGCCTTAGGTTGCCTAACCCTGCTCTAAAGCAATGGGACTTAAATGTTGATTTACTAAGGGCCCTTACAGACTGCCAGAAATAGTGCAGCTTGAGGCCACTTTAACTGTCCTGGCTCAGTGCTAAGGAATCATGGGAATTGTATTTTTTCTGGGACATTGAGCCTTCTCTGTCAGAGCTCTGGTGACACAATAAACTACAGTTCCCACGATTCCCTAGCATTGAGCCAGGACAGTTAAAGTAGCCTCATGCTGCACTATTTCTGGCAGTCTGTAAAGGCCCTAAGTCATCATTATTTCAGTGGGTTTACTCAAGTTAGAACTAACCATTTGATTTAGCCCATGGATTATGTGTATTTTTGCTCAGAATTTGAGGGAATACTCATACAACAGGGGATAGATATCCAATTTAAATCAATGTCTGAATTTAGGCAAGGCCCAAGTTCTAGCATAGTTATCCAATAAAACATTCTATCTTAATCTATAATAATCTGTATGAAAATCATTTCATTTTTTAAGCCTCCTGTGTTACATAATCTAATAACTCCTGTATTTATACTAGTAATTATTACAAAAACTTAAAAAGATAATGTTTAGGGACCAAGCTACACCTTTTCCAAAGAGTCTTTCTAAAAGTTATTAATTGCTGTCAAAATGCAAACCAAGAGACATACCGCAACTTCATTAGTATCCCCATGTTCAAAATATTCCTGAATAATTGGCGTTAGTGTTTTGTCAAATGCTCTTTCATCCAAAGGCAGAACGACAGTTTCATAGACACAGTTATCCTGTTTTAAATAGAAGCATATCAAATTATCAAATGAAACAATAGCAATCTTGTTGAGATTAAAAGCAATATATTCTTTGAATATTATTCCACTGAAATTAGCAGTGCACAGGCTGTCCAAACGTTATCTCTTTAACAGGCTTCTACTTTTGTACTCATCATTATTACCATCAGGCAGACTGCAGTACTGACACTAAAATGGAAAACAAAATGCATCTAAGGGCTCTTTCCCACTACGATTTACATCAATTTGCTGATCACTTTAAATGTGCCTCAGTTTCAGATGCGACTACAATCGTTTGGACTTGCTTTGAAGCGAGACAAATGCAAAAAAAATCTTTAAAAAATCACTCTTTTCAGACACTAGTTTTTTTGCCAGTCATTTTGAAAACAAGCGATTAGCAAGCATGTTCAGCAAGTGGGAATGAGGAACCTGAGTCGCATCAAACTGAAGAGAAGGGATTACTGTGGCAGAGGGTTGGCACATCCCTTAACAGATTTTGGGGAAATCCGCCATTCTCCCCCCCCCCCCCTCGGGGCTGGCTGCATGCATCCCAGGGGAGAATTCTGGCCACGGCACCCATGACTCCCTTCCCATGTTTTCTTGAATGTGTTGCCAGTTGCGTCACTAATGACACAGAGATGATTGGCAGGCATTTTGAAGGGGCACAAATTAGTGGGACTGACAAGCATGCCAAAAATAAGTGAATAAAGAAAAGACCTGCTTCCATAGTGGGAACGACACATTGAATGGAATCAATTCACCAATTTGGAGTGAAAGCAAATCGCAAACTGGGTTAAATTTAAGTGGGAATGAGTCCTAAGATAGATGTGAGAGGCTGGTTTACAGTGTGCTTACCTTGCTAGAGCTCAGTTTGACCAAGATCACACTGCAGAAATAATCCAGTCTGACACCATTTTAACTGCCATGGCTCAATGTTATGGAATTCTGGGAACTGTAGTTTGCTCTGGCACCAGGGCTCTCCGAGTTGGCTAAATATCACACAAACTACAGTTCCCAGAATCCCATAGCATTGAGCCATGGCAGTTAAAGTGTCAAACTAGATTACTTCTGCAGTGCGGATGCAGCCCACATTGCTAACCCATCAAATGCTGCCTCAAAGCCTTACATTTTGTTCCCTTCCAGCTGCTGCTTCCATTGCTGAATCACTGCGACTGTCTCTTCCCTGGGGGAAGCTGAATTAACAAAAACACCAAAGTTTGTGCAAACTGAGAGCAAAGTGTATGGGGGGTGGTTAGAATCTTCAGAACTGTTGCAAATGAAAAAGTATTAATAAAAAAATTCTGTGTGAGCCCCAAAGCCTTCTCCCATATATAAAAATAAGAAGTGTATGAAGACAAGCTATATTTGTCCCTGAGAAAGAGTAATAGCTCCCAGAAACAGATGCTTTGCTAACTTGCCTCAGGGAAACCCATCAGTAGTGGGGCAGCACCTGCTTGATTCCCTTCTTTGTGGTCCAATAGCTGAACTAGGTTGAAGGCAGGTTTGCAGCACTATTTGAACCATTTTCTGTATCATAGTGGGCCTTTAGCTTACATCTCCTATGATTAGCTTTCATTTTCAGTCCTTCACAGGAAATGCCTGGATCTTATTGTTAAAATTACCAGCTACAGTAATCCAAAGAAAAAGGGAATTAAAGCCCAGAGAATGTTTTCTAAAGGGAAATGCAGCAACCTTAACTTCAAGGGCCTTGTCAAACTTCCACTGATCCAATATTTATATGACAGAAATGTAGTGTAGTGGTTTCAGTGTTGGAGTAAAGGCTTCAAATCCCTGCTGAGCCATGATACCTACTGGATGACCAAGAACCTCTGTCCTCCACTGCTCTGCTTAATTCCTGCAACACCTTAATACCCATGACCTCCTTAATAGAGTCCATCCATCTAGCATGTGGCCTTCTTCTCTTCATACTTCCTTCCATCTTCCCCAGCATTATTGGTTTTTCCAAAGAGTCATCCCTGCTCATGATGTGTCCAAAGCATGACAGTCTCAGTTTGGTCATCTTGGCTCCCAGGGAGGTTTCCAGTTTGATCTGCTCTAGGACCCATTTGTTTGTCCTTTTGGCTGTCCATGGGATCCTCAGCATTCTTCTCCAGCACCACATCTCAAATTCATTGTTTTTTTTTTTCTTATCATGTTTCTTAACTGTCCAGCTCTCACATCCACACATAGTAATAGGGAATAAAAATATGTATGAGTCTAACCTTTGTGCTGAGTTGTGTATCTTTGCATTTTAGAATCTCTTCTAGTTCTTTCATAGCCACCCTCCCCATTTAGTCTTACTCTGATTGCAGTCCCCATTTCTATCAATGTTTGATCCCAAGTATGGGAATTCTTTTATTATTTCTATTTCTTCATTGTCTAAGTTGAACTTGTGAAGGTCCTCAGTGGTCATTATTTTTGTTTTCTTTATGTTCAGCATTAAGCCTGCCTCTGTACTTTCTTCTTTGATCTTCCTTAGTAGGTTTTCCAGGTCTGTGAGGTTTTCTGTTAGTATTATGGTGTCATCTACATATCTTAGATTGTTGAAATTCCTTCCTCCTATTTTCATTCCTCCTTCTGTATCCAAGCCTGCTTTTCTTATAATAAGTTCTGTATACAAGTTGAACACATAGGGTGAAAGGATGCAGCCTTGTCTGACCCCTTTGCCAATTGGGAACCATTCTGTTTCTCTGTGTTCTGTTCTGAAAGTACTCTTGTCCTGAGTACAGATTCCTCATCAGGACTATCAGATGGCACTCCCATGTCTTTAAAAGGGCATTCCATAGCCTTTCATGGTTTATGCAGTCAAAGGCTTTGCTGTAATCTATAAAGCCATGCTGATTTTCTTTTGGAATTCCCTGGTGTGCTCCATTAGCCATCGTATGTTTGCAATGTGATCCCTAGTGCCTCTTCCTTTCCTGAACCCTGCTTGGACCTCTGGGATCTCTTTCCATGTATGGTTGGAGTCTATGTTGCAGAATTTTGAACAAGATTTTGCTTGCATGGGAGATCAGTGCTATGGTTCTATAGTTGCTGCAGTCTCTTGCATTTCCCTTTTTGTGGATGGGGATGTATATTGATCGCTTCCAATCTGTGGCCATTGTTTTGTTTTCCATATCTGTTGACATCTGTTGGTTAGCACTAGAGTTGACTCTGCAATGTGGACTGCAGCAGTTCAATTGGAATATCATCTGTTCCTGGTGATCTTTTTTTCATTATTTCTCTTATTGCAGTTTCCATCTCATTTTTTAAAATTTGGGGTTCATCTTCATATGGCTCTTCATTCCATCACCTAGTAAATCCTATGATGAGACATTATCCTTAGCTTCTCTTTTTACCAGGCCCAGAGTGCAAAATACAGAATAATTACATCAGTTTTTGATATAACTGTTCATACAGATAGTTGTCATTGGCTCAGCTCATCCATATTGTTTCTCTTACTTGAGCTACCAAACTTCCTTGTTCCTGTTTCTGTCTCATGATCAGTGCAATGGGGACAGCCTTGGTGCTTGTCTGGAACCAACAACATGACCAAGGATAAGGCAATAGGTGAAGTCGCCATAGTGCTGCAATGCTCAATGTAACCTGTTATTCTGGAAAGTACACACATTGGTGCCAACGTATTTGGCTAATACTGAAGCAGATGCTTTAAGAGGTGGAACACATACAGTCATTGTATGGCAGCCCTGTGCAGAACTTAAGCCAATGGTATAGCAGCTCTGAACAGCAAGGAAAATGTCATATGAATACAGTTCTGTACCACTGAGTAACCCGTGAGCAAACTAAGCATTTTCGTACCTGGTCATCATCATAGTTGGGATCTTTAATATCCACTTCATCCAAATCATATACTTGCCCAGGTGGTCCCCACACACCTTTGCCTCCTGCACCACCTGAAAAGAGAAAAATAAAGAGCAAGTATTAAGTTTGATTTTAAAAAAATAAATTTCATTTTTATGCTGCCTTCCTCCCAAAAAGGGACCCAAGGTGGCTCACAAGATAAAAATACCTTTAAAACAATTTTTTAAATTATTTAAATAATCTAGTTAAAACAGTATAAAAAGTTATTAAAGGTCCCAACTATGATGATGACCAGGCTTGGTTTCCTCACCTGGTTACTCAGTGGTACAGAACTTGTATTCATAAAGCAATTACAAGTTTTGCTTTACTGATTTATCCTAACATTTCAAAGAAACCCAGTTCTGAAATGTTCATGAAAGACAAAATGCAAAACTGATCACTTTGACTGAGACAGCAGGCTATTGTTTTAATCAAAATAATTAAACCACCTGTCTTTTTAACTCAGTGTTCATGTTCCCTTAAAAGATTATTTCAGAGAGTTCTAAGATGAGTATTAAACATACAGACCTACACTATAGTACTCTTCAGATCACTTCTGGCCTTTCCTCTTACTGCCATCAAATACATGTAATACAAACAGTTGAATTAAGAAATCCAGGCTGAAAAAGTAAAATAAAGATCTATAGAACTATACCTACTAGACAATCTAACAGCTCTCAAAAAGGTTAGCTCTCTTTGCCATTAGGTCAGAATGCACCAACCTTTCTTTGGTAAGCCCCTTCCCTTTCCTGAACGAGATCGTCTGTCCAAATACTTTCCCTTTGGACTTGTTGGCACAGTGACTCCACTTTTCGGTGGTTCTCCATTATCACTCACTGAGTCACCTCTTCCAGAGTCTCTAGAGGAATTTTTTCTCAGCCTCCTCTTTGCTCTGGCATTGATTTTAGCTTCATTAATAGATGTTGCAGGGATCCAGTTACCATTGATTTCAGTTTTTATTTCCTCACTCCCAGCATTTTCCTCATCACCAGAAAATGGAGTATCACTCAAATTATCTAATTCTCAAAAACAAAAAGACAAAAAAATCTCATTGACACAAGTAGCAATTTTGACACAGATAACACAAATTTCAAAATATTCCAAGCAATATGCAATCACAAAACAAAGTTGATATGCTCATACTTGAAAGGTTTAATTTTACTTCTAAAAATGACAAAAGCTAATGGGAGTGCAAGAGTGAAAAGAAAGACAGGAGACAAGGATGGACAGGAGAGTAAATTGACAAACCTTGCCATGATAGTAAGATCATAATGGGACTAGTTGTAGCTTAATTCAGTACTTTCCCATATTTTGGATTCATACCAAAAAAGCAATGTAAATATTGTTTAATGTGCCTTTGTAGTTTGGATGAAAGCAGAAAAATAGTTTTACATTTTTGAGGAGGAGACCTGTCAAAGGTGTGGAGTGAATCTCAGGTTATAATTAAACCAAATTTCAACCAATGTAAGTTCTGAATTATATCACTTCATCAGATAAAGCAAAGCCCAGAATTCAGGATCAGAGTTATGGAGGCATAACTCCAGGTCCCTACATACTCACAACTGTAACACTATTGCTGTGATTGTAACTGCCCTTCCATACCTACTTTGCCAAGGGCCTTAACTGTCAGAGGAACAGACCTCCTTCTCTCTGCACAGCTGATGCCCAGTATAGGTTTTGGGGGTGGAGTCAGACAAGAAAACACTACTTAGCTACAATACTAAGGTAGTTATGTAATTAAGTAGAATTCCAGCCATTATTGATACATGAGTATGATATTGTTTTACTACCATGATGAGACTGGTAAAAGCTCATGCAAAGCCCTGCCAGAATCTATGGGCTCTGGGATATATAAATTTTTAATAAATAAATTAGTATTCATATGTGTTGCCTTGCTATTAAAGTCACATTTCTAGCAGAAAGCTTATTTTGCCCAAGAGCATACATAGTTTCCCTTTTTTTAAAGTTGTTTTTAAAAAATTTAAAATCCTTAAACTGTATCTAAAAACAATACAGTATGCAAATCTGTACACTTGCAAATATTGTGTGATATTGTGAACTGAAACACGATATAATTACAAACTGAGGATCTGAATAAAAATTATAGGCTGTTTTTTTATTGCAGAAATTCCAGTTAGTGCTCCAACTGAGTTATATGTTCTTTTTTCACTTTTTTACTTTGCTTTTTAAACCATGTAAGATCATTTTATTGCTCTTTTAGTCGACGCCTTCTATTTGTTGCTTACAGAAATCTCATAATACTATAACAATGGCTTCCACTTGGTCAAGTAAAATGTCAAATTTGTATACAGTACAAAGTGTTATCAGCTCGATCGTATACATTAATAGTCATCATCTGTCCACTGGCCACCATCAGGAACATGCAGCACTAGCATGGGAAATTAATGTAATGAGCAGCTTTTAATGGTATACTCCTTTCATGTGAAAGAGACAGGGTGGTGAAGTGGCTTGAGCACTGGGGACCAGGGTTCAAATCCCAGCTTAGCCATGGAAACCCCTGGGCAACCATGGGCAAGTCAAGCACTCTCAGATTCAGAGAGGAAGGCAAACATAAATTGCCCTCTGAACAAATGTTGCCAAGAAAACCCCCATGATAGGTTCACCTTAGATTAACCATAAACTGAAAATGACTTGAAGGCACACAACAACCAAACATCTGAATTTGGGGTGAAATTGCCACAAGACTATGTCCATTAAACTAAAACATTTCTTACCTGTGGAACTGATGTTTTCTGTCTGTTCATTTTCTATTTCCATTGCTGTTCACCCTATTTCAGATGAACTGAATGTCAACTAAGTTTTACAGGGTTTTTTGGGTTTCAGCTCTACATTGGGAGGAAAGGGAAAATTACTGTAAGTACATTTTAATGCAATTATATTAAGAAAGTTGTGCATGTACATGCATATCTCAGTTAATGCTCTGACAGTGATAAACTCCTTTTTATAAGTCTTTTGATGCCTGTCCAGCCCTCACTTTTCCTCATCCTGTGGCTAGCATGAAGGGTTTTTGTTTTTTTTACCAGCATCAGTACTGGGAAGATGGTGAAGGAGGAACACAGATTTTAGCTTCATTAATAGATGTTGCAGGGATCCAGTTACCATTGATTTCAGTTTTTATTTCCTCACTCCCAGCATTTTCCTCATCACCAGAAAATGGAGTATCACTCAAATTGGATTGCAGCAGTATGTCTGGTTTAAACAATGCAACAAGGCTTGAGCAGGGAAATAATGGGATTCTACTCTAGCCAGTCCTACTATTTCTTTGGCTATAACAGGCAAAGAAATAAATCCTTTACCGAGTATGTGTGGACAGCAAAACAGTGACAAATGGGGAGAGCAGATAACTATTCCTCACCAGCTATCCCCAACATGTTCAATAGAAGTATAGATCTGCAAGTTTTCCCAAAATGGAAAATGTAAGAAAAGTACAGGTTGGTGAAAAAAAAAAGTAATTCCTGGATACATTTTGCATGAAGCCTTCAAATGGTTTCTAGAAGGATCAAAATGTTTTGTTTACTTATCTAAGGTTTACATGACATAGCTATTTCACTTCACATGTGCCTATGTTAGCTTTGAATAAAAAGTGTTCTGGAACACGATGAACTGCTCATCTTTCTGTAGTGTTCGAAACTAGCTCCATTATTTCAGTGTTATTTCTGCCTATGTTACCAAATTTTCTGTTAAAGAAGTATTATCAAGCAAAGACATTTACTTCATTTACTGATGTATACCTGTACTAATGTCTTTGATGAAGCTGTAACAAACTGCAACAAAAACAAAAGCAAAGAGTCTAGTGACCTTTTAAAGACTAACCAGTTTTATATGGCATGAGCTTTCATAAATGCAACTCAGTTCATCTGATGCATGAATATTAATTCTGAAGCAAATCCTCTATTTTTTTTAAAGAGTTGGCCAGGTGAAACCAAGTTATTCCCTTGTTTGAAAGGATAAATTGTTTTATTTCACAGCCTACCATCTCTTTCCAATTAACATTGGTAACATCCTTCATAAGAGAAAAAAACTGTGTGGTTGGCCACTATTACTCCATTTTGCAGAGTTCACAGAAAGTTGCCAGTTCACATCTGTCAGCACATTCAGGCCCAAGATAAGTTGTGAACTAAAATGAATACAGTACTTCCATCAATCCACATACTTCCACTTAGCAGAAATGTCTAATTTTTTTTATTCCACGACAGTATCATTTAAAATTTAAAATTACTCATATCCCTTACCCTTAATGAAATATATTTTAAATATAATACTTTATTCTATTTATGCTTCAATCAGAGGGGAACCAGACAAACAGCCCTTCAATAGTATCTTTTCTACAACACAAACTTTACCTGGATTGTTTTTCAATAAATAGGCAATAATTTCCTTTGTTTTTCTAAACAGTATCAGTCCCCATGTGTTTTCATCTTCTCCCACCTACATCTAGCAGACACTATGCATTGTTAAGTAGTGAGATTGTGACATCAGGTCTCTCACATCATACCTCATAGCAAAGAGTTGCTCTCCATTACCTTAGACAACCATTCACAAGTTATGCAATATTCCAAAGCCTTTTGTTTTTGCTAAAGGCAGGGAGATGCAATTGACTAGCTTTTCAGGTTAAACTTTCTTTCCTTTGGTAAACCATTCCATTCCATGCATCCACCCTCCTTCAAATCCCCCCCCCCCCATGCAACATTTATATAGATGGTTTGTGGTAACTGGGTTAAACAAACCCTTCTAAATCAACTGTTTGGGTCTCTCATCATCTTCATCCCATTCTGAACATACCTGATTTAATCTGATTTCAAAAGCTAAGCAAGTTAGCACTTGGATAGAAGACCCACTAGGGAACACCAAAGATTTCAAGGAAGGGCTAGGAAAGAGTCTTACATGAAACAGCTCGTCAGATTTGACAATACTGGACTAGGTGGACCATGATACTGCCTCCTGACTCAATAGGAGGCAGTAACTATCTATAAAGACCTAGACCAACTACTGGGGAAGGTCACAGCAAAAAGTGCAAAGGCAGGCTTACTGTTGAACGTAGAGAATACAAAAATAATGGTCTTTACAAGTTCAACATAGACAATGAGAAAATAGAAATAGCAGAAAAGATCCTATATCTTGGATCAAACATTGATCAGAACGGGGACTGCAGTCAAGAAATCATAAGAAGACTAAGAATGGGGAGGGCAGCTACAAAAGAACTAGAAAAGCTCCTAAAGAGCAGATATACAACTAAGCAAGAAAGTTAGAATCGTACAAGCAATTGTATTCCCCATTACCATGTATGGACGCGATAGCTGGACAGTTAAGAAAATTAACAAAAAGATAATAAATTCTGCTGGAGAAAAGTTCTGAGGATACAGTGGACAGCAAAAAGAACAAATAAATGGGTCCTAGGACAGATCAAGTTTGAAATTTCCCTGGAGACAAAAATGACCAAACTGAGGCTGTCGTACTTTGGCCATATCATGAGAAGGTATGACTCATTAGAAAAGACAATAATGTTAGGAAAGGTGGAGGGAAGTAAAAAGAGAGGAAGGCCACATGCTAGATGGATGGATTCAAATTAATGAGATCTGAATCTGCAAGAACTTGGAAGAATAGTGGAGGATAGGGAGTCTTGAATCGAGATCAACTCGAGGGTGGTTAACAGCAACAAACTAGCTATATCATTGTACATGCTACACATCCACTTTAAACCATGAGCTTTCAGCTTTTCCAACCTTCTTTCACAAAAAGCAGCTGTGGAGAATCTCAAATCTTGACCAGGACCATGATGCTGAAATATGTTTAATTCTTTGTATCTAGTGCTGTTTTTCTCACAAAAACAAAACAAAACCCCACTCTTCTTCCAAATGTTGTACACAAAAAATATACAAAGAAAAAAACGTCTGTAGATAGTTTATATAACCCTGAAAGAACTTTCAGATATGCAGGCTAAGACCAAACATAAGAAATAATTACACTGCTTAAGCAAGACATTTTAGTTTTTAAAAACAGTAACAAAAACCAGGCGACATCCTGTTGGCTAGTGCCAACTAAAGTAAACCCATTCAAACAAGTGCTGAATAAAATCAACACAAAGATCCAGTTGCTACTCTACTCAGGATTAACAACAGGAATTAGGCCATAGTCTTTAAACAGTGCATATTGCTCAACTGATTTTTTTAATCCTTAAGGCTACAACCTTATGCTCACTCACCTGGGAGTATGTCTTTTGGGCTCAATGAACCTTATTGCTGAGTAGACATGTAAAGGGATTATGCTGTGACTTTTGCTGTAGTTTCAGTGTGGATGTCTTTACAGGCCTCAATGGGTAATTTACAGGTTTATTTGGAAAATGTGTTTTAAAGTTACTACATCTAGCAGAAAGCTACAAAGAGAGTATAGACTCTTTTTGCAGGGCAGATATTCAGTAATTTCCCTGCTTCTTTACAGAACTGTTTTTCTTATAACTCAACAAATAATTCACAGCAACCTACATTCAAAAGTTCACCATAACTTTCCAATGCACCTACAACTTTTGTTGTTATCATAACACAATACAACTTTCTCCATTTGAAAATGACAAAAAGGAAATGAGCTAAAAGTGTCAAATGAAAGGGCATAAACTGAAGTTCACACTACATACCAATTCCTCAGAAGAGTAACTCAAGTGATCTATTAGTGAATAATATGGTCCACTTAAATTAGCAGCTTACCAGAAGTACAAATTGCAAACAACAGTTTGCCCACGCTATTTTTTGGCCCAGTACAAATGTACTGGACATTTAACCTGCAGTATTTACACTAAAAGCATCTAGGAATACATATAAATGTTCTTGCAATTTTGCATTTAATTTTTTCTCACTTTGGAGGAGGGTTAATAGTAGCCAAGCAAGACATTATAACAGCCATCATGATGACAGAAGATAATGGCAGGTACTGTAAATTTAACAAGCAGGTCATGAACACAGTGTGTGTGTGTATATATGTGTGTGTGTGTGTGTGTGTGTGTGTGTGTATATATATATATATATATATATATATATATATATATATATATAATTTTTTTTTCACCCTGGGCTCTGATATTAGAAGTGACCCTGGTTTACAGAAAAGAGGTTGGGGAAAAGGACAATAAAGAAGTCATGAGCAGATTTTGTTTACCGGTACCTCACTTGTGCACTCCCACTGGGATTTAAGGTCCAAAACACACTACAAAAATAATCCCGTTTGAGACTGATTTAACTGCCCTGGTTCAGTGCTAGGAAACCCTGGAAATTGTAGTTTATTGTGGCACCAGAGCTCCCTGACAGAGAAGGCTAAATGTCTCACAAAACTACAGTTCCCAGAATTCTCTAGCACTGAGCCAGGATAGTTAAAGCAGTCTCAAATTGGATTAATAAAAATAATAATAATAAAATTTATTTATATCCCGCCCTTTGGAAGCCCAATCAAGGCGGCTTACAACAATAAAAACAGTACAATAACCCAATCCAACCCTCCCCCCCTTAAAACAGTATTAAATCAGCAGAAATTAAAATCCACAATCAACAAAACAATTAAAACCCAATAATAAAACCCACAGCAGTAATCCTCGCCATCCTTAGATTATTTCCAGTGTGTTTTGGACCTAAATTAAGATTCCCCCTCCACCTTCTTCTATATGATTAAGATAGGGGGGTTGCAGACTGCCAGAAATAGTGCAAATTGAGTCCACTTTTAGGGTTAGGGTTAGTGCTAGGGAATCATGGGAATTGTTTTTTTTCTGAGACATTGAGCCTTCTCTGTCAGACTTCTACTAATCATTCATTCATTCAGAGTACTTATGCCCCGCTCTTCTGCCACCCACCTCAGATGATGGCTGAAGCACAAACTATGCAAGGCTAAACATACAATCAAAATACATGCATAGCAAACAGATACCTAACCATCTGCTAGCAGCACTGAAAGTTGTTATTTTTGTGTCTTCTCTTATCCTTTTGTTGGAGAAAGGCAGGATATAAATCTTTGAAATAAAAAAAATAAATAAATAATCTTTCTGCCTACTTAGGTTTGGCCATTCGGCATCATGCAGAAGGTGAGAAATATCTCTATTTTTCACCCATGCTACAGGCTGTATATTGATATTTGTTGTTTGTCACCACTGAGGTTCCTTATACAAGCTTGCAGTAGAAGTCTGTAAACTCACTTTTTCAGTATGGCAGGGATATGCAAATCTTCATTCTTTCATGACCTTATTTTAATTTCTATATGATGGGGAAAAAAATCTTCCTGCACATCTCATAAGACAAATCCAGCACTGCAAAAAACCACAATTAACTTCTAATTCCAATGCATAACCAAATGCAGGATTTGAAATACAAATACATCAGTATTGTGAAACTTCCGTGTTGCAACTAACAAAATAATTGTGACAACAATAGCAAAATAATGGGCAGGAACTAAATAAAAATTTGATAAACTAATTCACTTTAATGAAATGCCTTTGTAAGTACGGTACTAATCTAAGAATACATCAAAACTGCAAACTGCTAGGCTACACAAAAGCCAGCCCGCCACATACTGCAGACCATTGTTCTTAAACCTTCTTGATTCTTTAGCAAATACAGGCCTCTGGTTACAAGAACAGAAAAATTAAACAACTGATAAGACGCAGTTTCACTACTGCCAATGCTCTGTGGGCAGCGAATCTGACAGCTGGTACTGAGCAGTCAACCTGAACTCAAGACACAAAAAATATTTAGAAGATCTATGGAAAACATGGCAAATCTGCCTCCTGGACAGAACTACCTATATTCAGCACATATACACACACACTTTTTTTAAAAAAGGAGGGAATAGTACTTGCACGGTTAGTTGATCTTTTAGAGTACAAAGTAACACTCTTGCCAGACATTTAAACATTAAGGAAACTGTGGCTTCAAAAACATTTTACATTTCATCTCACACAAAGATAGCACATAACATCCTTCCGTAGGTTGCTAAAATGAGTACCCAGCTTGTTGGGGGCAATTACCTTACACACTGTAAACTGCTTAGGGAGTGCTTAGTTCACTGATAAGCAGTATGGAAATGTATTTGCTATTGCTAATTCTAACATTTAGTGGTTGCCCTAAAGTGCTTTTGAACAGAACTCAAGAATACTTTAAATCACTCTTTGCCTCAACAGAAAAAATAAGAGTCCTGCTCTGAAATACTGCAACAGTTCCCTGTATCAGAGGCACCTTCTCACCCAATCAGAACTTGCTGAAAAACTGAAAGATGAATTAATCCATAGAGTCAAACAATACAAATGTAATCCATATCAAGCTATTGTTGTTGGCCATCAAGACAGCTTCGTTTATAACAACCCTCTGAATGAGATCTTAGCACCATATGGATCCTATGTACACCATGAGATTATTATAGTCACCATAAGGCCAAGCTGACAGCAGTTAAAAGCCAGAAATGAATGACAGACTTCCATGAGCTCTAGCCATCGGTAGCCCTGCTCAGGTCTTGCAAATTCAGGGCCATGGCTTGTTTAATTGAATCAATCCAACTGATAAGACGTTTTAATTGTGAATGCGATAAGCTCCTCACATTGAGGCACCACCCCTTTGAGTAGCCCAGCTCTACGTCTCTCTCAAAGGTCCTTCTCACATCCATACTGGCTCCTTTTGTATAGCAATTTTGCAGGGATTGAAGAATCTGGGAACCTCCTTCCCAAAGAGCCCCTGCTTTCCCCTCTGAGCTACACAGTCCTTTCCCAAACACCACTGGCCACTCTCTGTAATGCATGTCTCCACTGCTCAGGAAGTGGAGGAGAAGGTGTCCCTCACACACATAAACACACTCTTCCCACAGACACTTATGAGAGATAAGGAGACACTCAGCCTCACAGACTGTGACCCCCAAACTTGGAGTGGGGGAAATACAGTCAGACCTCTGTAGCCATAGATTCTGTATCCATAGATTCAACCATCCATGGCTTGAAAATATTTTTAAAAATATATAAATTCCAAAAAGCAAACCTTGCTTTTGTCATTTTATATAAGGGGCACAGTTTCTATGTCACTGCATTTAATGAGACTTGAGCACCCACAGATTTTGTTATCCACAGGAGGGGTGTGTGTCCTGAAACCAAACCTCAGTGCATACCAAGGGCCCAAACTTGGGAATGTAATAATAATATTATTCCATCCCCAAGTTTGGGATTCACAAGAACGTGAGGCTGAATAAACCTGCCTTTCTCCCTCAAGCATCTATGGGAAGTGTGTGTGTTTGTATGTGGAGGACAGGGGTCTTGGAGATGTGTCATCCACAGGGTCATCAGGGACACTTTCTACTCCACTTCATGCGGAGTGGACATTCATATTTCCCTTCAGTGGCAGAAAACTCCCACATGCACATAACAACAACAACAACAACAAGGGGGAGGAGGAGCACTGGGTGGTTTTCCAGTCAGCATTTGGCCTGTCTCTATCACACAAAATGCAGTTATGGGTCCCATGTGCATCCTTTCATATTTCCTCTCAGTGGCAGCAACATCCCACATGCACATAACAACAACAACAACAACAACAACAATGATGCGCATGTGGGAGATGGACTGTATCCCCCCCGCCCCCCCCCCGCCCCGGTTTGGGACTCACAGACTGTGAGGCTGAGAAATCTGCCTATCTCCCATAACTGTCTATGGGAACTGTGTGTGTGTGTGTGTGTGTGTGTGAGGGATACCTTCCCCTTCACTTCCTGCACATACTAGTACTAATAATAATTATAATAATAGTAGTTGTAGAAGTAATAAGGAGGACTGGCTGGTTTCCCAGTCATCGTTTGGCCTTTTCCTCTCATGCCCACTGCTGTTATGGGTCCTATGTACACTCCTTCCTATTTCTCCTCAGTGGGAGCAACCTCCCACATGAACATGAACATTTATCTCTCTCTGTGTGTATATATATATATATATATATAAACATGTGGGAGGTTGTTTGCACTGAGGGGAAATACGAGAGGGTGCACAGGGGACCCACAACAGGAGTGGGGGGTGAGAGGAACAGGAAAAAATGTATTGATTTAATAAATATCTATTATTGTATGTTATTGTTTTTTGCTGTTGTTTGCATGTGGAAGGTTGAAGCCACTAAGGGGAAATAATAAGAAGGGATGCACATGAGACCCAGAACAGCACTGAGGGTGAGAGGAACAGGCCAAAGGCTGACTGGAAAACCAGCATCCTTACTACTACTACTGCTGCTGCTACTACTACTATTGTTGTTGTTGTTGTTGTGTGCATGTAGGATGTTGCTTCCACTGAGGGGAAATATGAGAGGTTGCATATGGGACCCACAACAGGAATTGGGGGGAGGAGAGAGAGAATAACAGGCCAAAGGCTAACTGCAAAACCAGTTTAATATATTGTTATTCTTACTGCTGTCATTGTGGGCATGCGGAAGGATGCTGCCACCGAGGGGAAATAGGAAGGGGCCACACATGACCCCCAACGGGAATGGGGGTGGGGTGACAGGAACAGGCCAAAGGCTGACTGGAAAACCATATTATTATTATTATTATTATTATTATTATTATTAGCGTGTGGAAGGTTGCTGCCACTGAGGAGAAATATTAAAGGGCCACAGATGGGACCCCTAACATGTATTGGGGGTGAGCGAGAGGAAGAGGCCAGAGGGTGACTGGAAAACTATTCTTCTATTATTATTATTATTATTATTATTATTATTATTATTATTATGTGCATGTGGGAGACTGCTGCCACTGAGGGGAAATATGAAGGAAAGCAAATGAGACCCCCACCATGTATTGGGGTCGAGTGAGAGGAAGAGGCCAAAGGCTGACTAGAAAACCAATCATCATCATCTATTTTATTATTATTATTATTATTATTATTATTATTATTATTATTATTATTATTATGTGTATGTGGGAGGCTGCTGCCACTGAGGGGAAATATTAAGGGGCCACACAAGGGACCCCCAACATGTATTGGGGGGCTGAGTGAGAGGAAAAGGCCAAAGGCTGACTGGAGACCATCCACTCCTCCTCCCTTCCACACAAAGCCACAACTATCACGCTTTCCTTTTAAAAGGAGGGAGAGAGCCACTGGATCCAGAGGCGGTCCTGGGGGGGGGGAGAGAAAGAGATCCCTGAGCCCCAGCCACCTCAGAGCCGAGCCTAGATCTCTCTCTCTGCCTCCACTTCCGAGCTCGCGTTTCCAAACGGTGGTTGGTGTGGGAGGGGCGCCATTACCGAAGGAGGCGGCCCAGGAATTTACTTACTCCTCTCCCCGCTGAGGAGGAGGAGCCGCCCGCTTGCCCCGCCCCTCCGGTGTTTGTGTTTCTTCTGCCCAGCAACACGGCCACCAGTCGCCGGATATGATTGGCCAACCCGACCCAGCTGCCACAGGCCAATAGGAAAGGAGGAAACGGGGGTGATCCGAGAAGGCGGTACGGAGGAGCGTTCAAAACAAAGCGAGAGGGAGGGGGGGAACGGGTGACGCAATGCTGCCGCTGGGCGAAACCATTTTCGCGATAAATAGGGGGAGAAAGGCAACACGAAAAAAGAGTCTTCTGGAGCAATAAGAGCTTTCGTTGCTTCATGGGTTCTTTGGCTCCGTTTTTCTTGTGTGCTTTCTAGGCTTATATGGCAACCCCATGAGTGGAATGAATACTCAAGAGGGTTTTTTTCTGCCAGTTCTTTCCTCTGATATAGAGCCCTATAGCCCCTGACCTTCATTGTCGGTCTCCCATCCAAGCACTAACCAGGGCTGGCCCTGCTTAGCTTCCAAGCTCTGACAGGTGCTTAGACCTTCCCACAAGACACTGTTGTGTAGTGCTCTGAGTGTTGGATTAGGACTCAGGAGACCAAGTGGGCGACCCTGGGCAAGTCACACACTCTCAGCCTACGGAGCACAATGGCAAACTACTCCCCTGAAGGAATCTTGCCAAGAAAACCCCATGATAGGGTCCTAAAATCGGAAACAACTTGAAGTCACACAAGACACACACACATATGCCATTGCTTATGATTATTTAAAACAGTACTAATTCTTCACAGGCCTCTTAAAGCGCTGAACTTCCAACATGTTATTGCTGCCCTGAATTGTTCTTAACATGGACTTTTTCCCTTTTGGGGAAGGGTCTTTGCTCAGGGAGACAAAAGCTAAGTGAGAGTGGAAGTACTGAGTCACCTATCATGGGGTTTTCTGGGGCTGAGAGTGTGTGATGCACCCAAGGTCACCAAGTGGGTTTCCACAGCCAAGTGAGATTCGAACCCTGGTCTCAAGAATCCTAGTTCAACGTTCAAACCACTAGGACAGGCTGACCTAGTATAAGGCAATTTCCTCCATTCCTGAAGGGCCCTGGACTCGGATATGTTTTAACACGGGTTTGAGGGAACCATGGCTTTTAAGATGATAACAGACTATAACTCCCATCAGCCCCAGTAAATTGGGGATGATGGGGTTGACTAGCTAGCATCTATTGGTCTGCAGGTTCCAAATCTCTCTTCTGTCAGCAAAGTCTTGCAAGTGTTTACTCAAAAATAAGCCCCACTCAGTAATAAAAATACACTAGGTGATCTTGGACAAGTCACATGCTCTCAGCCTCAGGGGAAGGCAACTTGCCAAGAAAACCCCACAATAGGTTCACCTTAAGTCAGAAACAACTTGAAGACACACAGATAAGTCCCAGTAAGTTCAGTGGAAGATACTCCCCAGCTTAAATGCCCTAAAGACACCAGATCCCATCTGATCTTGGAACCGAAGCAGGGTCAGCCCTGGTTAGTACTTGGATGGGATGCTGTAAACCCGGGGTAGGCAACCTTTCCCCTTTAAGGGCCGAGGGACTTCAGCTCCCAGAATCCCAGGAGCTATTGGCCAACATGGGACTATTGGCCAACATGGCTGAGGCTTCTGGGAGCTGAAGTCCCTCGGCCCTTAAAGGGGAAAGGTTGCCTACCCCTGCTGTAAACTATGGAGTTTATCACACAGGTGAAAGAAATGGGATATTAACACTATGCTCCTGTCAATATCCCGTGAATATTGCACACTAACGTGATGTTTTTTGCACAACGTCTAGTGACGCCATGAGTATTGCATGACCATCCCGTGAATAAAGCAGCAAAATTGTGCCACTTTTTATTTTCGTGAAAATCCCGAAATCCCGTGAATAAAAAGCTGAAGTCCCTCGGCCCTTAAAGGAAAAGGTTGCCTACCCCTGGACTATAGCCTCTTGTCCTGAGTACAGCTTTCTATTTCTCAGAGAGTTAGCTTCATTGAATTCAGATGGTCTTACAGGGGTAGGCAACCTTTCTTTCCCCTTTAAGGGCCGAGGGACTTCAGCTCCCAGAAGCCTCAGCCATGTTGGCCAATAGTCCCATGTTGGCCAATAGCTCCTGGGATTCTGGGAGATGAAGTCCCTCGGCCCTTAAAGGGGAAAGGTTGCCTACCCCGGTCTTACATTTCATTAGATGCAGAAGTGTTTTTGGAGTGCCCAGTAAGTCAGGTACTGCAGTCACAATTATTCCTCCACATGTGTTCACTACGTAACTTCACTATGAGAAAATTCAAGTAAGGTTGCATCTGCACTGCAGAAATAATCCAGGTTGACACCGCTTTAACTGCCATGGCTCAATGCTCTGGAATTCTGTGAACTGTAGTTTTGTGATATATTTAACCTACTCTATCAGAGAGCTCTGGTACCACAACAAACTACAATTCCAGAGCATTGAGCCATGGCAATTAAAATGGTGTGAAACTGCATTATTTTTACAGTGTAGATAGTTTTAGTAAGTTGACAAGATCATGGTTTAATCTGAAGTTGCACCAATTTCCAAACAACTTTCTTCTAAGCAGGTATGGTTTCTTAGGGCCTTTACAGACTGCCAGAAATAGTGCAAATTGAGTCCACTTTAACTGTCCTGGCTCAGTGCTAGGGAATCATGGGAATTGTATTTTTATTCTAAGACATTGAGCCTTCTTTGTCAGAGAGCTCTGGTGCCACAATAAACTACAGTTCCCATGATTCCCTAGCACTGAGTCAGGGCAGTTAAAGTGGACTCAATTTGCACTCTTTCTGGCAATCTGCAAAGGCCCTAAGTGCATTAAAAAAAACAAAAACCACAAGCTACAGACCCAACAAAATCTGAGTTTGTAAAAGTTACTTTTTTAGGAAGCAACTCCCAGAATGTCTACCTCCAGTGAGCCACGAATGCCTGGAGGATTCTGGGAGTTTCCATCCAAAAATTTAACTTTCCCTAACTTTGGGGAGGAGAACTGCCAGCAAACTGTGCCTTATGCAGTCAATACCTCTGAAATGTTTGCTTAAATGCTTTTAAAGTTCACTTTTAAGATCACAAAATAATGTGTTTACATTGCCTATGATTCAACTTACTCCACCTTCTCCAAAAGACCTCTTCCTGACCTTCCACTTTGCTTGCTTTATGTGCCTGAGGGACTTTCTGAGCCTCCCCTCTTAATTACATACTCTGCAGAGCACCAAATGCGAGACACCCATTCCTAATTAGAAGGTTGGATGCTAATAGTCTTATTATAAAATACAGTTACTACTGGGACTTTCCCAAAAGGGAAGCCAATACACTTCACTGATTCTCCCAGGATGCTGCTGTTTTGGGGATAAAAATAATAGCTGGGGCCTGAAAGTGAATTTATTGAGCACTCTGCAAATTCATCATTTTCAGTGCATGCAAGGGTAGGTAGCTGTGTTGGCCATTTAGCAAATTCAAAATAAAAATCCACCAAGCAGGGATACCTTTATTGACCAACCAAAATGCACAATATACTTGTTGCAAGCTTTCTTTGAAAGCTTGCAACAAGTATATTGTGCATTTTGGTTGGCCAATAAAGGTATCCCTGCTTGGTGGATTTTTATTTGAAATTTCAGTTCAGTTTTAGATTTATGGGTCCGGACTTTAAATCCACAGGCCTCTCTAGTTAAATACAGATTTAGCAGAAAATAGTTTACATATTTAGCAGAAAGAAGTTTACAAAGAAAGGCAAAGGTTCATCTTGTTAGCATCAGGTCTTAACCACAAGTTAAAGTCAGAAATAATTTGTATCATAAAATACACAATACAATACATCTGACCTGTATATATTGTGCCTGTACGTCTGTGCCTACGAACATACAAGAATACTTTTATATTTATTGTTAAAACATTAAAACTTTACTTGTTTGAAAAGAGGTGATGCTCCCACTCCCATGGCTTTATTAAAAACATATACTGGAAACAACTTGTGATCAACAAATCACTTGTGGACTTATCTGTGCAACAGACAAATATTATTTGAAAAGCACAAGCAACCAAATACCGTACTCCCCAACTTACAATATCCTCCAGATGTTTTGGACTGCAACTCTCAGCAGCCCCTTAACACGGCCAATGGAGAAGAAATACAGAAATTGAAAGTTGGCACCATGATGCTAAAGGCTGTGGTTGCCAAGTTTTAGAGAGCTAAATGCAAATTATTATTATTATTATTATTATTATTATTATTATATCCTGCCCCTCTGTCAATACAATCGGGCCGGCTCACAGCAGTTTAAAACTTCATACAATATTAAAATACAATCCCAAATCCCACAACCCTCCCACCCCTTAAAAGAAAATTAAACTAATATTAACGTTAAAGCATGATGGTTAAAACACTCAATTAAAATGAACAGTCCTGGGACCAACAAACAAATAGTAGGCAGGGCAGTAGTTGCAGCCAAAATAAAGAAGGGATAGGGGACTCCTGTTAATTTCAACTAAAGCAGACCCATTGAATGAAAGGAATTTAAGGCAACACTTATGAAAGTACCCTTGATTCAATGGGCCTTCTCTAGTTGGAACAAATAGATTTAGTCCTAATTTGATAGTTAGAGATGCTACTTTTTTCTTGGCAGGGCTCATTTGCAGACATTAATCATAGTCCAAAACACACTCCAGTTTGAGACCACTTTAACTGCCCTGGCTCAGTGCTAGGGAATCCTGGGAATTGTAGTTTATTGTGGCCCCAGAGTTCTCTGACAGAGGCGGCTAAATGTCTCACAAAACTACAATTCCCTGAATTCCCTAGCATTGAGCCAGGGCAGTTAAAGCAATCTCAAACTGGATTATTTCTGCAGCGTGTGTTGGACCCATGCATGCTTTTATTTAGCAGATTGATGCAGTGATGCTTTGGTGAATGTGCTTGGGCCGTGCAGACGTTAAAAGGCACAGGGGGGAAAAAGCGGCAAATATATTAAAATATAAATGCAATTAATGTACATCAGCTCCCCTAAAATCATTCCAACATTCAGATACTTTCCCACCCTAAAAGCAACCCAGTGCTAGATGGTATCTGATAAATCACTGGCCTACAGACTTTTTAGTAACCCTGCTTCTAACCAAAATCAGAAGTGCAATAGGGTGCCCTATGATAATGGACTATGGTACCAATGCAACCTCCCTCCCTTCTTCTGCTGTTCTCTTCTGTACCTGTCCACAAACTCCACTATTAGCCACCAAGTGCCAAAGTGCTATGAATACTCAGAAGAAACTGCAAACACCTGCCAGCTTTGCTTCTTATTCTAGTGACATGACCCAACAGCATCGGTGGTGGTTTTAAAAGCTGCATTTTATTTTTAATGCTGCAAATCCTGTTTCCATTTATGCACAAATTAATGTTGAACAAGCCTCTGGTTCACATCACTAATGACAGTCTTGCCTTCAAAGAGATGAGAAGGCAGAAAATATTATGTAAGAATCCAGGAGGGGCATGGTTTTAAAATCTTGCATCAAGCTTGCCCTAAACCTTCCCCATTGCCATGGTTCCCACAATGTCTCTTTTGAAGCGCTGCACAGATGTCTGAAGAAGATCCGCGGCTGCAATTTACGATCTAAGCAATTATAGAGACTGAAAATGGAGTTGTTACTTCTCAAGAAAGAAAGGGGAAAAAAAGCCCAAACCCCATAAAGCCATGATGTTTGAAGGGACTCAAGGTCATCTACTCCACCCCCAACATGGTGCCCTCCAAGGTGTGTTTTGACTACAACTCCCACTGCCTGCCAATACTATAATTGGCACTGCTGCCTTGTAATGATGGGAACTGAGCCCATGATGGGACGTAGTGGTTTGAGTGTTGGATTGTGACTCTGGAAACTAGGGTTCAATTCCCAGCTTGGCCACGAAGCCCACTGGGTGACCTTGGGCAAGTCACACACTCTCAGCCTCAAGGGAAGAAGGCAGTGCAAACCTCCTCTGAACAAATCTTGCCAAGAAAACCTCATGAAATGACTTGAAGGCACACAACATACGGCACACAGATGGGAACTGTAGTCCTAGATATTCACATCTTGTTCTTTTTCAAAATTGTATCGGGCAATACAAATCAGACAGAAAAAGGGAGTGTCTCTCTCCTTGCACAGACAGACAGCACAACAGAGGAAAGCATAGCATTGCCTTCAGAGTTATGTGCCAATCAGACCTTGGAACAAATATTCTTTCCCAATCAAGGAACATAAACAAACTCAGGCTGCACAGATATAAGACTTTGGAAGAGGAAGTTTTATTGACTAATTCAGAAAAGAAAAGAGGAAAAGAGGGAGAGGGGGAAAAAAAGGAACGCAGCAGCACAGTAGCTGGGTTTTATTTTAGCATAGCATTTCATCAATATAAACCCACTTCTTCAGATGCAGCACAGAGGTCCAAAACAAGCTGCAGAAAGTAATACAGACCACTTTAACTGCCCGGGCTCAGTGCTAGAGAATCCTGGGAACCATAGTTTATTGTGACACCAGAGCTCTCTGACAGAGAAGGCCAAATGTCTCACAAAAGTACAGTTCCCAGAATTCCCTAGCACTGAGCCAGGGCAGTTAAAGCGGTCCCAAACTTGATTATTCCTGCAGTGTGTTTTGGATCAGAGTGATATTAAAGCCTCGGGTCATAAAACATATTTATACGACTGTTGGGAGTGTACCACCCAACTTCTTCTCTCTAAGTCAGGGGTAGGCAACCTTTCCCCTTTAAGGGCCGAGGGACTTCAGCTCCCAGAAGCCTCAGCCATGTTGGCCAATAGTCCCATGTTGGCCAATAGCTCCTGGGATTCTGGGAGCTGAAGTCCCTCGGCCCGTAAAGGGGAAAGGTTGCCTACCCCTGATCTAAGTTATGGCATTGCCAGCTGCACCAGGGAAGAAAGTAATTTTGGGTTTTGTTTTCCTGCCCTGGAACTCAAGGCGGCACATAAGGGCCCACAATGTGTGCAATCCAGTTGCTGGCCAGAGCCAAACCTCCTTCGTTTTAGCAAAACAAGTGCATCATCTGCTCTCAAACCACTTTTGGGAAGACACTCCCCGGCCACCATCATGCCATCTCTGGTGGCAAGTGGCCCTCCTTTGCAGACTCCATTGGCACAACGGAAGTGGAAGCACAAGATGTCCTCCCTAAACTCCTGCAAGTCTGCTTTCCCACCTCTGCAAGTGGTTTCAAACTGGATTATTTCTGCAGTGTGTTTTGGACCTCAGTCTCACAGCTGAGAAGTGTATAGGTTTTGTCAGATGTGGGGCATTGATCTGCTGTGCCTGCAAGACCTTTAGCCTTCTCTGTCAGAGAGCTCTGGTCCCACAATAAACTACAATTCCCAGGATTCCCTAGCTCTGAGCCAGAGTTGTTAAAGTGGTCTCAAACTGGATCATTTCTGCAGTGTTGTTTTGGACCAACGACAAGGAAACGGAAGGCTTAACAGTAAGCAAACATTTCTCTCTCATGCACACACTATCACACACATCTGCCACCTTCCCCTAAAAATCAATTTTTAAAAAAATATAAACCCAAGTTGCACTCCTCCTATGCTCACTTAGGGGGGTTGCAGACTGCCAGAAATAGTGCAAATTGAGTCCACTTTTAGGGTTAGGGAATCATGGGAACTGTATTTTATTGTGGCACCAGAGCTCTCTGACAGAGAAGGCTCAATGTCTCAGAAAAAAAACAATACCCATGATTCCCTAGCACTAACCCTAACCCTAAAAGTGGAGTCAATTTGCACTATTTCTGGCAGTCTGCAACCCCCCTTACTTTGGAATAACTCCCATTGAAATCAAAGGTCTTTACTTCTAAGTGAGCCTAGAATAGGCCTACGATGTAAACCATATTACAACAACATCCAAAATCCACAGAACAGTGGCACCTTTACCCTGCCACCCCAAACTGCACAAAAATACAGCATGCAAGCTTTCGATGCTCCACTGGTTCTTCATCAGGCAAAGATTTTTTTAATAATAATAATAATAATAATAATAATAATAGTAATACAGAATAAAATAAAATAAAATGACAAATTAGTCACAGGTCTGCATTTCCTCCAAGTATTGTTATTGCTGCTCCTGCTGCCTGATGAAGAAGCAAGTGTAGCTTTGAAAGCTTGCATCCTTGTATTATTGTGCAATTTTGGGTGGCAGAATAAAACAGTGTGGATCTGGGGGTGTCTTTGTACTTTGCTATAGAATGGCCAAAAAGAGGGCTGCTACAAAAATGGATATGTAAACCAAAGTGTTTCAATGAAAGGAACTCGTTGCTTAGAAATTGCAAAATAAGGCTGCAGTCCTGTGCTACAGTTTCAGGCTGAGGTTGCATCCAGATTGCAGGGTTAAGCCGGTTTGATACCGCTTTGGCTGCCATGGGTCCATGCTATGGAATTCTGGGAAGTGCCACAACAAACTACACTTCGGTGCCACAACAAACTACACTTCCCAGAATTCCATAGCATGGAGACTTGGCAGCCAAAGCGGTATCAAACCGGTTTAACCCTGCAATCTGGATGCAGCCCAGGAAAGCAAGCCCTCCCACTCTTTAAAATGCAAAGAAAGGTATAAAGTCACCCTTTTCCTGCCGCTTTGGCTCCGCTCCCTTCCAGCCACAAGAGCCCCAAATTCAGCCTCTCTTCCTCTATTGCGCACCTGGTTGTTTTCAAACAGACCTCCGCTTTCCCCAAAACCACGTTCCGCCCCGGGCAAACCCCGCCCACAAGGCTCAAGGAGGGAAGCCATTGGCGGAGAGAGGCCCCACTATTTGAATGGCCCCGCCCCCTCACGCCGCACGAGGCGTGGGCGTGTCGCTTCCCCCGGAGTTATCCTGTGGCGCCGCCATTTTCTCTCCTCAGTCAGTGGCGTCGTTACAGGGTTGCTGTCACCCAGTGCTGGAATTTATAGTGTCACACAAATACACATACGTACACATACACACCCCGCATACACAAACCCCTCTCCAGGGTGACCAGATAGGTCTTCACCACCAAGGAGGGGGTTGAAGGGAAAAAAAAAGGAGGACCTGACCAAATATAGACGCTAAAAGCACTCATATAAATATACATTCAGGCTTCTTAGTCATGCTCAAAATGGAGGACGTTGTGGAACGCCTCCTGGACAGAAGGTGGAAATGGAGGACGTGGGAAAGGAGGGCCTCTGCACCACAGCCCTACATTGATCTCTTCCCCCAATATCATACAGAGTAAAAACTATACGTTTCTACCTTCTGTCCAGGAGGAATTGCACAATGTCCTCCATTTTGAGCATGACTACGAAGCAGGTGTGTGTATATGCATGTGTATACACACACATTCCTGTTTCTTAGTCATGCTCAAAATGGAGGACAATATGGAACTCCTGGACAGAAGGTGGAAATGTAGGATATGGAAAAGGAGAGCCTCATCTTGCATACACCCTTCTATTGACCTCCCATATCACACAGAATAAAAACTATCATACAGAATAAAAACACTCTCTCATAAATATAACACACACATATACATACATACACACATTTCCACCTTCTCTCCAGGAGGAATTCCACAATGTTCTCCATTTTGAGCATGACTAAGAAGCAGGTGTGTGAGTGTATACACACACACACACACATTTCTGCTTCCACCTAGACAAAAGGTGGAAATGAAGGATGTGTCCTGGAAAAGTAGGACCTCTTGCACACACACACCTCCATTGACCACCTCCTGTACAATGCTGTACACACCATACAGAATCCTTAGTCATGTTTGTTGTACTTGTTGCTGTTGTGTGCCTTCAAGTCATTTCCGACTTATGACAACCCTACGGCTAATCTCTCATGGGGGTTTCTCGACAAGTTTTGTTCAAAGGGGGCTTGCCATTGCCTTCCCCTGAGCTGAGCGAATGTGACTTGCCCAAGGTCACCCAGTGGGTTTCCATGGCCAAGCTGGGAATCGAACTCTGGTCTCCAAAGTTGTAGTCCAACACTCAAACCACTACACCATACTGGCTCTCTTGTTGTATTAATTTTACTCATAAACCATAATTCCCATATATTGCTGAATGTATGGCAACCGGCAAAATTAAACAACCAGCAAAATTAAAATGATACCTGTAAATTACAACATCCTATGCCACAGCAGATTGCCGCACTACATTCTTATAGTGCTGCTATTCCACTTTCACTTCTCTGGCTGCCTCCTATTGCATGCTGGGGTTTGTAGTTACATCCACATAGTTTCATGTGGTTAAAATGAAAATTTAGTATGATGTGATGTTTGTAAAGAATTTTTTTAAAGAATTTTTAAAAAATTAAAAAATTAATTTACCGTAATTAATTTATTTTTTAATTTGGGGCTTCCCTTTTCTCTTCCCACTGAGGAGCTCTACAGATGGCCCCTAAGGGGCGGCTCCGTGCCACCCCTGGGACTGCTGTATCGGGGCCGCGGCAACAACACGCCGCAGCAGGTACGGCTTTTTGCCACTCCAAAAAAGAGCAACAAAGTGCCAGATTGAGGCCGTGGCATGCGGTTGCCGCGGCCCCAATCCGGCACTTTGCCGTTCCTTTTTGGAGCAGCAAAATGCCTCCCTTGCTGCCACAATGGGGTCTTTTCTGCCCTCCTTTGGCGCAGTGTGTCTGTACGCTGCACCAAGGGAACGCTCTGATGCCTCCCGCCATGCGGTGGGGTGCGTGGCGTGATGGCGGCATTGGAGCAGCTGGCATGCGGTTGCCATGCCCCTACTCCACCCCCAGGCCGGCCCTTTTGGCTGCTCTGTACAGGACATGAGTCTCACCCCACTCAGACCATCACTTAAGTGTTTTAAATGGATGCAGGCAAATGCCACAGCCCTTTTCTGCCCAAAAAACCCCCCACAAATGTTTGGGGAGCAGTGGTGTCACCCGCACTTAGGGTGTCACCTGGTGCGGTCTGCACCTCCTTCACCCCCTAGTGACTGTGCCTGAGCCAGAGCACTCTCCCTGTACTGGTCTGTTTGTTACAGGTGTTTTCCCCCCCTTTTTTAGTAATGAGCTTGAGGTAGTGTATCTCTGCCTTGCAACAACACTGTGAGGTAGGCTGGGTTGTGAATGAGTGGCTCGAGGCCACCAGGGAGTTTCCTGGCTCAGAAGGGGTTTAGGTCTAGGATGCACAGCAAAAATGATGCAGTTTGACACCGCTTTTACTGCCATGACTAAATGCTACAAAATTCTGGGATTTATAGTTTTATGAGGTACTTAGTGCCTGAACAGACTGCCAGAAATAATCCATCTTGAGACCACTTTAACTGTCCTGGCTCAATGCTAGGGAATCATGGGAACTGTAGTTTTTTTTCCTGAGACATTGAATCTTCTCTGTCAGAGATCTCTGGTTCTACAATAAACTACAGTTCCTATGATTCCCTAGCACTGAGCCAAGGCAGTTAAAGGGGGGTTGCAGACTGCCAGAAATAGTGTGAATTCAGTCCACTTTTAGGGTTAGGGTTAGTGCTAGGGAATCATGGGAACTGTTATTTTTCTGAGACATTGAGCCTTCTCTGTCAGACAACTCTGATGCCACAATAAAATACAGTTCCCATGGTTCCCTAACTCTAACCCTAACCCTAAAAGTGGACTGAATTCACACTATTTCTGGCAGTCTGCAACCCCCCTAAGTAGTCTCAAAATGGATAGTCCTCCCTATTAGAGAACTCTGGTGCTGCGACAAACTACAAATCCCAAAAGTCCATGACATTGAGCCATGGCAGTTAAAGCGGTGTTAAACTGCATTATTTCTGCAGTGCAGATTAGACTTTAGTTGCAAAACACTCTGCAGAAATAATCCATTTTAAGACTGCTTTAACTGCCTTGTCTCAATGCTAAGGAATTCTGGGAACTGTAGTTTGTGAGACATTTAGCCTTCTTTGTCAGGGAGCTCTGGTTCCACAATAAACTACAATTCCCAGGATTCCCTAGCTCTGACCCAGAGTTGTTAAAGCGGTTTCAAACTGGATGATTTCTGCAGTGTGTTTTGGACCTTATACCACAAGTGAGCCGAAGCAGAGACAGCAGGGTTTACTTCTCAGTAAGCTTGCATAGGAAATGGCACTATTGTACTGTTAGGGTAATGCCTTTCTATATGTCGTCACAATTCAATTTCAGAAGAATTGCACTTTGCATCGTCCAACTATTGACTCACATGCCAAGCATGCATGGCTTTTTTTTATATAAAGAAAAATCACTTTTTTTCAATTGTTTTGCAATGATCTCCAAGCCAATTTTTACATAGAAAAACAAGGCACACCCTCAGTCTTTGAATTTTCTGATATTCTGCAATGTGGAAAAGTACTGAGTTTCTCTCCGCACTATCTCAGGCTCAGCCCAAATATTATTGGGAAATATATGTTCAGTGTGGGATTTAACAGTCCAGTAAACAGTAAGCCTCAACTGCAGTCAAACTGGATCTTAAGTGTATTTATCTAGAAGCCAGTTCCACATCTTGCCATCAAATGTATTTCTGAATAAACAAGATCATAGTAGATAGAAATGGAGTAATAGGGAAGGCACACATAACACATCTGTAGGTAGAAAAGACTGAATGCGGGACAACTGCAGGGCACAGATAGCTAGACATTTGTGGTTGGGTGTTCCTGAACAGTTTAGAGAGAGAAGACAATTTAAGGAAAACAGGAGGGTGGGAAACTCCGAACTTACTTATCAAATTGATTCCACTACTTCTGTATTATCTTCTGGTGCCATAAGGCCTAAATTTTATTGCTTCATCTCAACTTTGAAGTTTCAGAAATTGCAAAACTTCAAGGGCCGTGCAAAAAGGAAGGGGGTTGCAAAATGAAAGCATCCCCCCAATAAGAATTTGCTCCCCCAAAAGGAAATTTTCTTTCAGATTTCAAATTTCTAGCATTTAGAAAAACAATTGAGGCATCCAAAGACAAAGGGCCAGCAAAATGGCCAAAGGAATGTAAAGGGTTTTCAGTGTCCCACTCTGCAATGCAAGAAATTTGGAGACTGCAGGAAAATCACTTTTGGAGAAATTAAATTCTTGGGGGGGGGGGGAGGGCAGTGCTCTCCCTGTAGCTACACCCCTGCATTCATTATCTGCATTTTTATCTTTATTTTTAAAATGCTTTTATGCTGCTTTAAAGTATGGGTGTTCTTACATGCAAAGTAATTTCATTGTTTATTTTCAACATTAGTATCATGAGGTTTTTAGTTCATATTCCTGAATGAGCAAGATTGCAACAGTTTCAGCCTTACTGTGAGTCACCTCAGGTCCCTTGTTGAGAGAAAGGAAGGCTGCAAATGAACCAAATCAAATTAAACAAACTGAATAAATAAATTATCCTAAACCAAGTGAGGATTTGGTTCATTGGTACTGTGTTGACCTGGTTTAATTTAAACTAGGGCTCAATTTGTGCCAAGGCGGAGCTCCGACAATTCATTCAACCAGAAACATGGAATACTGATGTATGTGAAATATTGGTAAGGAATGGTGGTGTGATTTAAAAAACAAAACAGTAAGAACTTCATATATTCTTGAAACCCAAGCGCTCGCCATGAAAGTCCAATTGGCTATATCACCAAGGAGAGTCCAAAAATCCAAGCAGCTATATTGATTCATTACCAACAAACCTCTTCTAGTACCTCCTCTATACTGGGAGCAGGTCTTTCATCAGACTAATGGGTCTTAATTTGGCCCTCACTCAGCTGTACTTTGCATTACAACTGGAAATCTAAAGGAGGTGGGAAGATCCCTGCTAATAAACCAACCAACCAACCAGTGTGGTGACTGAGGGCCTTTACAGACTGCCAGAAATAATGCAGCTTGAGGCCACTTTAACTGCCCTGGCTCAGTGCTAGGGAATCATGGGAACTGTAGTTTTTTCTGAGACATTGAGCCTCCTCTGTCAGACAGCTTTAGTGCCAAAATAAACTACAGTTCCCATGATTCCATAGCACTGTGCCAGGACAGTTAAAGTGGCCTCAAGCTGCATTATTTCTAGCAGTCTGTAAAGGCCCTGAGTGAGCCATAGCTCTACTAAGGAACTGGTAAGGAAATCTTATGAGCATGTGCTGAATACTTTTGCACACAAAAGTCTTCCCCTGCACACTTTTGATGAAAGAGCAGAGGTGATTTTTTTTATGCTGTGTGAATCAATAGAGCACATTAATGCATCTGAAAGTTGCATTATATTCAGTCACCCACATTCCTCTGGGTGGCTTCCAATACAAAATCATGTTAAGGGTCAGATTATAAATTCAAGACAACTCATCAGGCAAAACAAACGCCTATTGAGATAAAAATCCCTTCCCTGTGAAAGGAGGCTCTAAAAGCCTTGTGGGACCAGGTTTGCCACAATATTGGTGCAGCCACTTGGAAGGCCCTGTCTCTGGTCCCCAATGATGTGTTTCCAACTAAGATATGACACAGAGAAAGACCTCTTTGACAGATTTTAGGGTAGGAGTGGGGAATTTCCTGAGGTCCCATAGCTGTTTCACCTTCCTCCAGATCTCAGAAGTTTGTGCGCACATGCACCCCTCTATCTCCCTCCCTGGAGATACTCAAAAAGCCACCTCAGAAATCTCAGATCAGAAAAAAGCCTATTTTAGACCCAGAATGCAACCAAACAAGCCCAGATGATGGGGGCAGAGAAGGGAGAGAAAGAGCTGAAACATCATGCAAATGGAAAATTTCATTCCCAGTGCTTCTGGGAAGCTCTAATTGCACTTTTTAAAAAAGCAATTGGAAAGAGAGTCCAGACTGAGGTTTCACGTAGAGTCTAGTCATGTGGCTTTTCTCCACCCATTTCAATGACTGTGCAGGCTAATGCAAAGAAAATGTAGCCCTCATGAGGTTTGGGGCTATATATATATATATATATAAATTTATTAAAGGAGAAAGAACAAATAAAAAGGATACACAAAGATATATAATACAAATACAGTACATACAAAACATCATCAACAAATACATTTATGACAACATAAAACCCCACCCAAGTACCCCCCAACCACAACACAGCACCCCACAAAACACCAAAAAAATTAAGAAAACAGTAAACATCAACATACTACAAAGCTCAATGGAGTAGAAAAAAGAACTTCCTGAGCGTTGACTAGACATTTCCCCACACATCACCACCCCTGGTGCTCATCCCCAAATTACTAAAACTGCAGCTTCTTTACAACAACTTCTGTCGCGTACTGCCGCGAGTGAGAATGACCTTAGTGTCCTAATTTATTCCAATAATTTTATTACCAAATCATTATAGTCGCTAGTTTCCAAAAAAATTGTAAGTGGCTCCCAAGCCTTCTTTTGCTTCTCCCAAGATTCCCCTCTCAGTAATGTAAGCTTATCCGCAATTATACAATCCATTAGCTTATATAACCAATCTTGAACCTGTGGTTGGGGCTTATAATTCCCATGACCCCACGCTAGTGGCTTTTCTCTGCTTCAGGTATCCTCAGCCCAGACCTTTTAGGGACTTAAAAAATAATTCCCAACACTTTGATTTATGCCTCATAGCAAGCTGGCAACCTGTCAGAAGCTGGAGGTCAGGTGTAACATGATCCCATGGGTGTGTTCCCATGAACATCCTTGCAAACACATCCTGACTACAAGGTTGCCTGGTCAAGATGATCCCAGGCCTCGAGGCTTCAGAGACATAACCTGAGACCTTGGAATGACTTCTAGTGATGACACAGGAGGGGGTCCTTGGTGCTATTACAAGGTTACAACATAATACATTAAGCATCAACCACAGTTGCATAAGACTATGCCACTCAAATACAAAATGAAGGTGTCATTAGGGGGTGTGGGGGTCGTGGGCCGCACCAAGCGACACATTAAGGGGGGTGAACCACTGCTCCCCAAACATCTGTTTTTTGGCAGAAATCGGCTGTGACATTTGCTTGTGTCCCTTTAAATTACTGAAGAGATGGTGTGAGTCAGGTGAGGTTCCGTGGGAAAGGAAAAGAGAGGTCCAAGTTGTTGTTTTTTAAAATGAATGTTAATTTTTTTTTTAAAAAAAAATTAAAATAAATTTAAACATTTTATTTTTAAAAAAAAAAATCTTTAAAAACATCACATCTTACCAACTTTTCTCTTTAGCCACATGACTCAATGTACATGTAAATACATGTAGGCTATGCACATGATATTGTAATTTAAAGGCATAATTTTAATTTTGCCAATTGTTTATGTCACAATTATAGCCATTCCATTCAGTGGTATATGGGAATTACAATTTGTGAGTAACATTAGTACAAAAAAAAAAAAAGAATACTAAGGATTCTGTATAGTGTGCTATGGAAGGAGGGTGACGGTGATACCATGAGTTGGTGATGCCAACCCTAGTGATGCAACTGATAAAAAACATGAAGTCTAACCATTAAGGAATACAGAGAGAGAGAAGCACACTGTTGAAGGTAATGTCCTTGCCCTGAAATCAGTCTTCTGCACTGCCTCAATGACCCTGCTTTCCTGCCTATGTCCACCCTTTTTAGTCCATTAACGCTGTTTATTATTGCACAATCGCAGCACCACACTTTTTTTAAACGTTCATTTCTCTTGCCACCAAGGCTTATCTCCCCATTCTGCTTTCCTTCTCTCCCCTATATGTTTGCAGGTAATACATAATTTATTTTCATGACTAAAGAAATCCAGGCAACTCCTGTCCAGAGAAGGTGGGAAGGCACTTGCCAAGCATGACAACTTAGGAGGCAAGGAGTCCAAAGTGAACTTGGGCACTCATGACATCTTTTCAGCCTATGTGAGAAGTTCTCACTAGCAGTGAGCCCCCCCTTAAAAAAAAAAGAACAATTCACACAAATCCACAAGATACAAAAAGGAGGGAGGGGATACGATAACAATCTTTCAGTTCCCCAAGGAGGCAACAAGGAAGCCTGCTTCCATTTCCCTGAAGTGACTTCCCCTGCTTGGCTGCTTTTATGAGCCACAAAGGGTGCAATATATATGGGGTGGCTCTCATTTTGTCCAACTTTCCAAGTAAGCCATGTGAAAAACCCTGTGTGAAGAGAGGGGTGGGAGAGTACATCTCTAGTGATTCTCCTGGACCTCTCAGCAACGTTCAGTACCATGAACCATTGTATCCTTCTGGATGAGCAAAGCTGGGTATTAGAGATACTGCTGTGTAGTCATTCTACTATGTGGAAGGTGATTCCAGAAAGTAGTGTCAGGGGATTAATTTCATTACTCCTGAGGAACTGAGGAAGTAGATTCAGGTCTACAAAAGCTCATACTACCAGCTTCTTTCAGTTAGTCTCAAAGGTGCTACAAGATCCTTTTGCATATTACAATAATTACCCCCTTGTTGTTCTATGGGGTCCCACAAGGCTCTGTTTTATCCTTATTCAGTTTAAGAGCTATACGAGGTTGCTGCGAGAACTAATTGGAAGATGTAGACTGTGGAGATATTTAGATCTATTTGCCCCTTTCATCAAATCCAAATGAGGTAGTGAGTATTACGAACCAGGGTTTGAGAGACAATAGACTTGTCTGGGTTCAGTCCACACAAGATGGAAAGTCTACCGTATGGTTGGCAGATGAGTACAGTTTAGCTTATTTTAGAGGTAGGAGATTATTGCATCAGCTTTAAAACTGGCTTACCTGAGCCGGCTCAAAATTAGAAGCATTTAGCCACCGAAATCTCTGCTTGGCTGCAGCCTGACTCCATTGCTGCTCCAAGGGGCGCTCCAGCAGCCAGCTTTTCAAGTTGGAAAACTCTCAGCTTCGAAAAGAGGTGCAAGGAGCGCCCCTTGGAGCAGCAATGGAGTCAAGTTGCAGCCGGGTGGCAATTTTGGTGGCTAAATGTGTGTGATAGTATCAGGATGCCACCCGCTTCTAATTTTGAGCCACCTCAGGTAAGCTGGTTTTAAAGTTGATGCGGTAATCTCAGAAGCTACACTCTTCCTAAAGGGTCAGGTTCAGACTTTGAACGTTCTTGGATTCAAGAAGGAAAAGGTATTTGGATCATCTTTTATTAGCTTAGACTGATATTCAGACCTTAACTGTAAGGATAATACTAATAACAACAATTATTATCAGCAGCAGCAGCAGCAGCAGCCTTTCTTACCCACCTTTCCTTGTGGACCAAGGTGGGGAACCACAACAAGTAATGCAAAACATATAAATCCTTATACATTTGTTTGTCCTTTTTTGTGGACTTGGAATCCACAGTCTTGCCCTTCATGGGAGGGCAAGACTGTGGCTATAAACAAAATGGCTATGCGTGCCTGCGCATGACCCCGCATTTGTGCCATGGGGGCATGTGCTATTATTTCCTATGGGACTCGAATATCTTTCAAGTTGCCATTTTTGCAGGGGGCTCCATGGTTACTGCACATGGTTTTATAAATATAAAACATATATTAAAGCATATAGAACCAATACATATTAACGCCTATCAATAAATATTTAAAAATAATAATTTAAAAATAATCTGGATAGGTTTGCCTAATCTCCAGTGTTTATCAAACAGCATCTCAAGCTCTTCCAGCAGGTCATTCCATAGTCTTGGGGTAGCCAAAAAAATATACTTTGGGTAACAGCCTAGTTTTGTAGATGTACCCCAAAGGAACCTGAGTGTATGGGGCGAATTATAGGAGAAGGCAATCCTGTAAGTAACCCGGACCCAAACCATGTAGGGCTTTAAAGGTAATAGCCCACACTTTGTACTTTGTCTGGAAACTAATTACGGTAGCAGTCAGTGGAGTGATTTCTAATATTTTTAATAATATGGGCACTCCTAGATGTACCAGTAACCATTCTAGATGCTATGTTTTGAACTAATTGAGGTTTCCAATCTTGGTACATAGATAGCTTAATGTACGGTGCATTGCAGAAGTCCAGTCTTGAGGTTATCAGCATGTGCACTATCATCTTTAGGTCCTCTAATTCTAGGAAAGGGCACAACTGTTATAACGACCAAAGCTGATAATAAACATTCCTGACCATTGCATCTATTTTGCCTGTCATTTGGAGGGGTGGATCCAGAAGCACCTCCAGCAAAGATAGCTGAACAAAGATAGGCTCACAACTGTTATCCAGGACCCCCAGGGAGTTCCCACCCAGTGCTTTGTGTGTGGGACATTGCTGAAAGTCATTCAAAAATTCCACACAGTTCAAAATAGCTAAAACTTTAATAAATAAATCCGAGGACTTTCAGTGTTTTAGTGTGGTCTCCACTGATGCTATTTGCTGCTGCTGGCTTTATCCCAGTTTGTTGCTCATACTATTCATTTTTCAGTTTCAGCCTCATTATACTATGAACCCCAGAATTCTTTAGGATGCAGCCATGGCAGTTAAAGTGGAATCATTGTGCTATAATTGCATTGTGTGGAATGGCCATAAGAATTTGCTGGAGTCCTACAATATTACCATACAATATCAACTCCCAGCATTTTACTTTTGGAGTATGTGTATTTAACTTGTCTCACTAGTTTCAGAAAGGCAACAAAATAGTTGCGGTTCCCATTAACATTTAATCTGGTTTGCAATTCGCTTTTGCTCTGGGTTGGTGAATCGATTCCAGTCGATGAGTCGTTCCCACTATGGAAGTGGGTCTTTTCTTCATTCACTTCTTTTTTTGACATGACTGTAGTTCCCACTAGTCTGTGCCCCTTCAAAATGCCTGTCAATCATCTACACGTCATCAGCGACACAACCGGCAACACATTCAAGAAAACACGGGAAAAACAGAATCCCATCCCCCATCTCCTTTCCCAGGGGAAATCCACCATCCCCCCATCTCCTTTCCCAGGACCTGTCCTACATTCCAACTTTCTGTACAGGAGGAATTCCAAAACGCCCTCCATTCTGAGCTTGACTAGGAAGCATGTCCTCTCAACTCCCCATGTCCTCCAAGTCCCCTGGGAGCCATAGGGAGGGTTCTCCCCTGGGATGCCTCAGCCATGGGTGTCATATGGAGGACTCTCCCCTGGGATGCATGCAACCATGGGTGTCATATGGAGGACTCTCCCCTGGGTGAGGTGGTGCCTTCCCAGCCATGCAGGACTTGGAGGACATGGGGAGTTGAGGTGGTTCCCCCCTCCCCCACAGCCTTGCAGGACCTGCTTCCTAGTCAAGCTCAGAATGGAGAGCATTTTGGAATTCCTCCTGGACAAAAGGTTGGAATATAGGTTGGGTCTTGGGAATGGGGAGGAGAGAAATGGCAGATTTCCCCAAAACTGGTGAGGGATGCTCCAACCCTCTGCCACAGTAATCCCTCCCCTTCAGATTTTGCAATTCAGGTCCTTCGGTTCCCACTTGCTGAACATACTTGCTAATCACTTCTTTTCAAAAGAACAACCAGAAAAACTAGTGTCAGGAAAGAGCTTGTTCTTTTGCATTTGCCTCACTTCATCTCAATTGAAACTGAGTGCAGTCAGTTCAGAACCAGTTTCAAGTGGGAAGGATAGACATATAACCCAATCAGCAATTCATTTTAAATCATAGTGGGAACGAGGCCACAGCATTGTGACATGCTTTGTTTTGATGCTGACTTTACAGAAAGATAATTATCAAGACCCACAGTAAGATTTTTTTTTTTAAAAAAAAAAAAACTTAAACAGGCAAGTCTGAATGCTCAAACGCTGCCACTTCAGTCTAGCTCTAGCAAGGTATTTATGAGTTACAATTGGACAAGAATATGGAAAGGAATGTATATCTGAGTGTACATCTGAATTGGCATTTGAATGTTCATCCTTCTGAAAGCAATGCAGGTAGAAAGCACCTGCATTTGGTTAAATATCCCTGTTCATAGCATCTCTTTCCAACAGTTGGACATACCCACTGTGCAGAAGTTAGCATACACATATATATGTTAACTTCTGTACAGTGGATATGTCCAGCTGCTGGATAAGATGGTATAAACAGGGCTATTTAGCCAAATGCAGGTGCTGTCTACCTGAATGAGAGACAGCCAGAGTGATGTAGTGGTTTAAGTGTTGGATCACTGAAGATCAATTTCGAATCTTTGACGGGCCATGGAAACCCACTGAGTGCCCTTGGGCAAGTCATATTCTCTCAGCCTCAGGCAAAACCCCTTCTGAACAAATCTTTATGGTATGGCTTTCCTTTGTTGTGTGAAGGTGTATGAACTTAGCAGCAACAGCTGGTAGTTTCCACATGAGAAACCACTCTGGGTTTTAGGCTGAACTGTAAATATGCTATCCAAGATTCTGAAGCTCTTTGCAGAATAAACTTCAGCTCCTTTAAATTTCAGAGTAAAATCCAAAGTGGATTTCCCACCCCACTGACATGGGAATCACCCATTCCCACAGGTATAGACACATGCTCTCACACACAGTCACACACACTTATATAGGGCAAATGAACTGGAGATGGTTTTGACAACAGATTCACCATGAATTAAGGCAAAATGGAGTGAGAGCTGAAGGCATCCCTTGTGGTCCTTGTCCTGCGTAGATGGTGTTATGCAATGCTATGTTTTCCTTAAAAGAGGAACTACAGGTCCAGAAGTGGGAGGACTGGTGAAAACAAGACAGCAAAAAGGCAGCACCTGCTAATAGTAGGAGATGCAATAAAACATCTGGAATGCCAGCAGCATGAATGTAGTGTCAAACAAAATTTTGTTCCCCAGATGAGTTCTCTCACTCAATGGCATCGGCCCTGACACAAAGGAGACAGCTTCTCATTCCTACATTCCTCCTCTGTGGGAGTGCTGGAGTGGGCAATGAACTTCACTCACGATTTGAATGATGCAAAAGTCTGTGTGGCAGAACCTATAATCCTTAGAATTTGTTTCACACATTCTACATCAGCTACACCAACCTCTCCTGGTTGACATTTGTTTATCAAGTTTATATTATCCAGTTTTTAGTTCATCTTGCTTTTAGTCTTTATAGGTTGTCTTGGATCCCATATCAGAAGAAAGGCAGCATATAAATTAAATAAATAAGCAGGTTAGTCATACATTCTTAAATGTTCATCCTAGAAGGAACCAAAATAATGGATGGATCAGATCCAAAACCTTACTACATAGTTGTTGTTTTGGTCCCATTATCCTATTTGGTTACTTCAGTTTTGATGACTCTGTGATCTAGCAGGTAGATTTGTATAGTATAAGGGACAGACACACATTTTAAATTGTAGTCGATCTATATTCTTATGCTTATACAGACTCTAAGAATTTTTTAAAATTTTATACATTTTATGGTTATTTATTATTAACTACTCTGGTGTTCCCTTAAGTGTGTGGAAAAAATCTCACCCAGAATAAAAATGTAAATATAAAAATAAATATATGCAGATAAACGGGCTGCATGCAAGTGTTAGAACCATGAGCGGCCTTATATGCTGTACCACAGTAGACTTGATCCAGTCCCAAATGATGCTGCACCATCATTGTTTTCACAATCACAAGTGACCTTTTTTGCTGAGTCCCCTGCTTCTGGATTTGTGATATATTTTCAAAGAGATCCTACATCAATGCATAGTGCCACACTGCCTAACAGCTGTCAAGCCTCAATAAAAGCCCCCTGCCGTTGTTACATACCAGTTGGGAGTTGAGAGATGAAGGAAGGGATTCAAACCATGGAAAACATACCTTCCAACATTTCACAGATGAAAACCAGGACATGTGTGTCCAACTAACATCATAGTGTGCTCAAGAAGGCAAAGGTTATTAATGAGGAAGAACAGGAAAGCTAGAAAGGATGCAGCAGTTGCTTTTGCCTTAGGCTACATCCACACTGCAGAAATAACCCATTTTGACACCGTTTTAACTGCCCTGGCTCAATGCTATAGAATTCTGTGAATTCTGGGGTCACAACAAACTCCAATCCCCAGAATTCCATAGCATTGAGCCAGGACAGTTAAAGAGGTGTCAAAACAGGTTATTTCTTCTAAGTCTAATAGGGAAAGCAAGACTCTGCCACCTCCTCTCACCCCACTGCGCTTTGTGCAAGCTACTTTTGCACTTTGAACACAGTTTGCAGCAACTGAAGTAAAAAACAGGGAAAGTGAAAGGAGGAGGAAGAAACAGACAGTTTAAAAGCAGCTGAAAAAGTGAGACAGCAGAGAATGAATCAGGAGTGACAATCAGAAGTAATGTAGAGAAGTATCTGATCTCAGTTCAGTTGGAGAGAGGCAAGGAAAGAGGGTGCACTCTCAAATGGGGAGCATTCTCTTTTCCTTTCCTTTCCTCCAGAGCAGCCAGATGACCATGGACTGAATCATTTCCCTCCCTCCCTCTCATCCCTATTGGTATGCAACAGCAGCAGGGGTCCTTCCTGGGCTCAACAGCAGCTGGGTGGTGGGATGTTTTTGGACGGAGCACAAGGACATGTGAAAAGCAATTTTGCACTCTGACCAAAACAGGGATTATGTGTGTGTAAGATGCATTTTCATGCACCCAGATCATTAACATGATGCTGGCAAATGTCTGGGTCATTAAAGAACTAATGTGCAGAACATTTGTGCTAACACGCAGATTTGTATATGAATGTTTGCAAGTGTATAGGATGCACTCGTTTTGGCATAAATATTCCCTCCTCCTCCAGTGACAGTAGCTTGCAAAGAATTTATTTGCAAGCAGACATCATTTTTTTCCTCTGGTCATTTTCAAGGATTCAACAATTTAAAAGAGTGTATGAATAGATATTTATGGACAATCTACAAGTTTTTGAACTTTAGCAGGTTCTTGGCTAGTCAACTAATCTACTAACGATGACAAAGATGCTACCACTGTAGAAGGATGAGTGGTAGTGCCTTTGATCATAAAGCTTTTCTTTCTATGGCTGAAGTAGATTCTGATGCTGCATACCTTATATCAAGAGTGTGGTCCTCCATATATTGTTGGACTACAGCTTCCATCATCCTTGACCTTTGATCAGGCTAGCTGGGGCTGGTGGGCGATGGAGTCCAAGAACAGCTTCTCTACCCCTGTCTTACACAATCCTGAATCCTATTGGTTAGTCCCAGATGGAGTAGACCCACTGAATCAAATGTTGAATGGTGAGTCAACATAAAGTTAAATCCCATTGGTTCAATGGGTCTACTCTAGTTGGAACTGTATTAATGGGATCTTGGCTAGAACTATGGTCTTTGGGGAACATGAGCAAATTTTGAAATTCACAGCTTTTCTGCAAGATGTGGTTGGCAGTGATGACAAAGAGGCCAATTTCTCAGTCTGCCAAGAACTCTGTGTAAACTGAATTATTATCAGATATGTGCAAATTAGTTTCCAGGCCTGGAAGACCATCTGAAGAACTTACACCCATGTTTCATCACCAGTAACTTTAGCATTATTTTTGTTCAGTTTCAGATACTGGCAATGGCCTGGCAACAAGAAACATCTGATGAGTTGAGAGGGTGTGCCGATCACCGATCATGTGCCAGGGTTTAAGATAGGATTGTTTTCCTGGCCGCTTCACTGAAGAGTCCTCAGTTGGTGCTGTGTCCCGTCTTAACTCGTGAGCCTGAAATAAGGAGTTAAACATCTTATAAGGAAATCCAGATCACTCTGTTTGGAAAAGATCTCATGTGTAATTAACAAAAGTGGCACATGAGCTACTGTCTGTGCCAAGTGAACATCACCTGACTGATTATCAGTGACACTCTTCTCTTTTTAATTGAGAGTTGGGTCCAAAGTGTGATCAGCAACTCCCTAATCTATGGCATAAATAAGAAAAGTTTTCCCATTCAAAGTGTTCCTTTAAAATAACCAGTAGTTGAAAAAAATGACAACTCACTTCCCTCCCACCCCAGGGCAAACATTTTTTTTAAAACATCATTATTCATAGCATGATACTTAAATGAAGTCATTGGGTATTATCACAGAAGGCAAACATACATTTTTCATTTGCCCATAATCACTTAAGTCTTAAATGCATAATATTTAACTAGTTGTTTTACCAGTTTCTAATCTGCTGCTGGCACATAGCCTCATTTCTGGTGTTGTAGAAAGGAAGAACTGCAAACAGTTATAGCAGTGTATTTAAGAATTTTACAAAATTATGCTACCGGTATTTTTTAAAAAGAATCTCAAACAAAACTTCTTGGATTCTAAGGTAAATTAACTTGACTTCATGCTAAATTAACTTCATGAAGAAATAAATTCCACTCCTTTTCTCTCCTCTGCAGTGTCCTATGCCCCCCTCCCAAATTACCTGTAGAGTCATGTGGGATGGGGAATTGTCCCCTATCTGGGGTCCTTTCACACGATGTTGTTACAGTGTTGTCATCCCACTTTAACTGCCTGGGCAACATCCTGTGGAATCCCAGGACTTGCGGTTTATGGAGGAGTATTTCGAATTTCTCAACTAAAAAGTTCTTAATACTTTACTAAACTACAACACCAGGAGTTCATAGGATGCAGATAGGGCAGTTAAAATGGAATCATAGTGCTATGAATATATAGTGGGGAAAGGCCTATAGAAAATCCCTTTCTTCATCCAACATGCCTCATCCCATATATTTTCAGGAGGGCATCCAACCCTCTGAAGAAATTGTGGCGGGTATGAGCTTTCTTAAGTTCTTTAGGATCCACGCTATAGCACTATGATTCCACTTTAATTGCCATGGGAATGTCCTATGGAATCTTGGGGCTTGTAGTTTAATTTGTAATTATTAACAGAGATTTTAATTGTTTTGAATTTTACTGAGATTTTAAATGTTTTTGTCTGTGAGCCGCCTTGGGTCCCTACTGAGAGAAAGGCAGCATACAAACAAAATAAATAAACGAAGACATAAATAATAGAGAGAGGTCTTTAGAAATCTTTGCCAGAGAATTCTAGTGCCTCACCAAACTACAAGCACCATGATTCCATAGGAAGCACACATAGCAGTTAAAGGGCTCCAAGCCATTGTGTGTCTTTGTTTTCTCCATCATTTGTTTTCTCCAACCAGATTATTTGCAATATATGGTACTTCATACTTGGGACAAGATTGAAACAAACCAGCTATCATTTTCCTCACCAAGGGCCTTTGCAGACTGCTAGAAATAGTGCAAATTGAGTCCACTTTAAGGGTTAGGGTTAGGGAATCATGGGAACTGTATTTTATTGTGGCGCCAGAGCTCTCTGACAGAGAAGGCTCAATGTCTCAGAAAAAAACAATTCCCATGATTCCTTAGCGCTAACCCTAACCCTTAAAGTGGACTCAATTTACACTATTTCTGGCAGTCTGCAAAGGCCCTCAGTGAAAATCATCACCAACCTAGGGCCTTATAACACTACACTGTTTTAGCGCTATTATTCCACTTTAACTGCCTTGGCAACATTCAGCGGAATTCTGGGATTTGTAGTTTAGTGCAGCTCAAGAACTCGCTGGCTGAGAGTGCAAAACTGCAAATCCCAGGATTCTATATGATGTTGCCACAGTAGTGAAAGTGGACTAATGCTACTAAAACAGTGTCGTGTAATAGGGTCCTGAGTTACAAATGCATAACTACAGGGCTGTACAGACTGCCCCTAAGGGGCGGCAGGACGCCATCCCTTTCCTTTCCGGATCAGGGCCGTGGCAACCACACACTGTAACCCCAATTTGGCCTTTCCGTGACACAAAAAGAAGGCACAAAAAGCGACTCTTTTTGCACCACAGAAAGGGCTCCCTTGTTGCCACTGCAGTGGCTTTTCTGTGCTCCTTTGGCCCAGCATAGAATCATAGAGTTGGAAGAGACCACAAGGGCCATCCAGTCCAACCCCCTGCCATGCAGGAACTCCCAATTAAAGCATCCCCGACAGATGGCCATCCAGCCTCTGCTTCAAGACCTCCAAAGAAGGAGACTCCACTACTCTCCGAGGGAGTGTGTTCCACTGTCGAACTGCCCTTACTGTTAGGAAATTTCCCCTAATGTTGAGGTGGAATCTCTTCTCTTGCAGCTTGCATCCATTGTTTCGGGTCCTAGTCTCTGGAGCAGCAGAAAACAAGCTTGTTCCCTCCTCAATATCACATCCCTTCAAATATTTAAACAAGGCTATCATATCACCTCTCAACCTTCTCTTCTCCAGTCTAAACATCCCCAGATCCCTAAGTCGTTCCTCATAGGGCTTGGTTTCCAGACCCTTCACCATTTTAATCATTCTCCTCTGGACATGGTCCAGTTTTTCAACATCCTTTTTGAATTTGTGGTGCCCAGAACTGGACACAGTATTCCAGGTGTCCAATTCTGGGCACCACAGTGGCACTATTACTTCCCTTGATCTAGATCAGGGGTAGGCAACCTAAGGCCCAGGGACCAGATGCGGCCCCTCGAGGCCTTTGGACCAGCCCCAGGCCGGTCCTGCTGCCGCCGCCGCTGCCCGCCATGATGATATTGATTATTGTTGTTATTACTTGTTCTTAGGGTTTTCTTGGCAAAATCTCCACAGGGATTTTGCCATAGCTTTTCTGGGGCTGAGAGTGTGTGCATGCATATTTTTTAAAAAAAATTTTAAAAATTAAAACAATTATTTATTTATTTATTTTTGGTGCTTCGGCCCCCCAATTGTCTGAGGGACAGCAACCCGGCCCCCGGCTCAAAAAAGTTGCCTACCCCTGATCTAGATACTATACTTCTATTAATGCAGCCTAAAATTGCATTGGCCTTTTTAGCTGCTGCATCATACTGTTGACTCATGTTCAACTTGTGGTCTACTAGGATTCCTAGATCCCTTTCATACGTAGTCTCGTTAAGCCAGATGTCCCCCATCCTATATCTGTGCATTTTATTTTAAACAGAGGCTGGATGGCCATCTATCAGTTATGCTTTGATTTTGAGTTCCTGCATGGCAGGGGGTTGTACATGGGCTGTATAGTTTATGGATGGCCCTTGGGGTCTCTTCCAACTCTGTGATTCTATGTGATTCTATGATTCCAGCAGCTGCTCTGAATGTTGGAAGTCTGTTCTGCTGCCCTAGTGGTGCAGTGGTTAAATGCCTGTACTGCAGCCACTCACTCATTGACCAAAAGGTTGCGAGTTCAATACAAGTCAGGGCTTAGGCTAGACTCAGGCCTGCATCCTTCCAAGGTTGCTAAAATGAGTTCCCAACTGTTGGAGGCAATGAGCTTACAGTTGTAAAACGCTCAGACACTGCATAGCGCGGTATGAAGCGGTATATACGTAAATGAAGCTGCTTTGCTTTGCTTTGCTGCGATTGGGGTGCAAGGAGGATGGTGTTTCTAGCTCCTTCCTATCAGTGAAAGAAGCTGCAACAATCAGAAGCAGAACTTCTGTCGTAATTTCTTGTTGCACCAAGGTCATGGGAATGGGCTTAAAATGTCATCCTCCATGCCTCAATGACCAGCAGAACAGGCCTTCATTACTTGGAGTACCTCTCTGGAGCTTAAAGTGGGGTTTGTTTATCATCATAGCAGGAATGCAACGACTGTGAATACATAGTATAACTAAATAGGGAGCAGTTACGGATCCATAGTTCTAGGTTACAAATCAATAACTGCAATGCAGTATGCCAGCCAGCATTGTGCTCTCTGTTCCTCAAGCAATGAGAAATCTCAAGATCAGCTTCCTTTAGGAAGAGAGGATGTTGGATGCTTGTGACGTTTCTGTAATTTGTAGCGAGCTTGGGAAAGTTTGCTCACCTTCTCGGAGCTCAATGAAACCTATTTCAGATAAGATATGCATAGCTTTGAACTATACAGCCCATGTTAGCAAGCTGGCTGCTATGTGTGTGTGTTCTGGGAGCCGTAATCCCAAAATGTAACTTTTCCCAAGTTCTGGTTATGTGCTGTATGGTACAAAGCTATTTGTATCTAATAGAGTTCAACGAAGGTAACTCCCAAGTAACTGAACAAATGGGCAGATACCGCTAAGAAGTTTTTTAGCAACTCTACTAATCAGTGCTGGACAACGTCTCAGCTATAAAAAGTCTTGGAGAGAGAGAAAGAGAGGCTATCTGTACACTTTGGAAAGGTGGTACACAAAAGCCGCTTAGCAGCTCCTTGGTTGGGTCCGTTCCCTGCATTCCAGGAGGAACACTTGAGATCTCTTCTGATGTCCCCAAACTACCTGGGGCATAGCTGCAATAAAAGAAGTAAGTACGTGACAGGCATTATTTATTGTTTGAAGCATTAATACCCTGCCTGTCAGCCAGAAAATCCCCAGAGTGGTTTGCTATCACACAAAAAAAACAGAAGAAGTCTTGCCCTCAGACTTCTGATAAAAGAAAAGACAGAACATAAAAGAAATGGGATGGGGAGGATACACAGTTCTCACTGCCACCAATGGCAATTCTGCAATGAAGGCAGACTTTCTGGGTCTTCTTATCTATGACCATCTGGAATAGAAACAGTTCAAAGCCAGGAGGAGCCAAAAGCTGATGGTTTCTCATGGTGCTATCTCAGAGAGGGCTCCTGGTACTACACAACCAAAATACATTGAGTAGCTATTCCACCTCCTCTCCTCTAATGGACATTTTGCGAAAGGACTAGTGGGTTAATATGGAGAAAGTTACAAGTGGGAGATTGCATTTTCTGCAACCTTTGAAAATGTCTATGAACGAGTTAGTGTGATTACATGATCAAAAACCTAACTGGAGCTGCCTTTGACCAACCCAAAAGAGTGGTCCTGCTTTCCATCACTTCCTCTGTTGCGGCAAAATGAATTGGTACCAGGTGACCAGTCCAAGGAGAAGTGAAGCCTAATGAAGCTGACTGATCCAGCTTTCTTTCTTTTAGAAATTAGATTTGAAATTAGCTACCCTGAGCAATTCTACATCTCCTCAGTGGCATCACTAACTATAATAATAATAAATAATAATAAATAATTATTTATTTTTAGCCCGCCCAATCACAAAGAATCTGGGCGGGTTACAACAATAAAAATATATAGAATACAATAGAATTAAAAAAATAATAATCCCTTCCCAACCCCCCCCCAACCCAATGCTAAAATTACAATTAAACAAACATTTAAAAACAAAAATACAAAAGTTTAAAAAGGGAGATAATTGGTAGACAGAACTATGGTGTTACCTGGTGTGGGAAGGGGTATGCCTGCACCCCTCCGCTCTTCTGTTCCTGGGACTTTGGAGGAGAAACCCTGGGGATGGAGCAGCTAGCAAAGGCACATATGCACCCCTCCTGCTCCTCTCTTCTCAGGCTTTCTCCCCTGGGAGGAAGCCAGGAGTTGGAGCAGTTGGCAAGGGCATGCATGTGCCTCTCCTGTTCCAAAGGGGGAGATGGGCCCAGCCAGGTGTCACCCCTCTTCCCAGTGTGGTCCACACTCCCTGGAACCCCCAGTGATGCCATTGGATTTCCTCCTCAATGATCTGCTAACCAGTATCAGATACAAAATGGTGCCTCAGGGTGGAATCAGTTATCCACTCCACTCAATGAACCATACACTGGGATATCTATAAATTGACCTGTGAGTTACTAGAGACCAGGGATTGTAACAACACTCTAAAACAGGCCAAAAGAGCAGGATAATGTATGTTGAAAAGCAAGGAGTTAGTAGTCCTGTTACACATAAGAGCAATAATGAAGCTGAGAGATAAGCAATGAACCCAAGTCTAGACATGGGAGAGTGGTTTCCTTCTCCTTTTCACTCACCCGTGTAAAGATATTGGGACTATAAGCCCTCAGAGATCTATTACAAACCACCCAGAAATCTTCTAGTAGATTTTAGTTGACCTTCTCCCTGTCCCTGTTATATGATACATTTGGGACAGGGAATGTCAGTCTTAAAATTTCTTGATGTGAAGTGATGAAAATATGAGGCCAGGTCTCCTCCAAGTCAACTCTAAAGTACGTGTTGCTTTCAATAGTCTTTCTTATCAGAGTGGTTAAGCTTGTTTCACAACCTTTTCCAACCCAAGATTTGGGTTCAAGGAGAACTTAAAGTAAGAACACCCAAATGTTAGCTAGTTAATTGTACTAGCTATCCTCCTTCTGTAGTATTTACTTACTTTTGCCATGATAATTGATTTCAGTAGGATGCTTTGATGCAATGAATCATGTGCTAAACGTCAAGAGTCCATAAATAATTAAAGCTGAGGCAACTCACAACTTTATTTAGTTTCTGTCTGCTAAGGAACCACATAAAAGTAACTTGGCGACTAATATGTAGTGCCTAGTTCCAAAGTTTCTGAACAAGATTCATAGTTCATATCTAACACATCTCTGAAAGGGGGCTAGCATTGGAAGTGGAATATGATCTTGTTTTGGGAAAGTTCCAGTCAAGAGACCAAAGACACAGCTTGCCAGTAAGACATAAGCTCCCCGTCATTTTCTTTCATAAATGTTCCTAATGGCACAACTTCATGCTTTGCATTGTTGGAACTTGACAAGCATTTTGAGAAACAATGATCAGAAACAGTCACTACAGCTTCTACAGAAAATGGGCAGCCTTTGTGCTTGCCATGGTCTGGTTTTCTCAGGTTTGTTTTTATTTTTTAAACTCACTTTCTGCAACGTCTTTCTATTGTTGGGCATCATGTTTTCCTAGCACTTTTGTAAAATGTTGTCAGTGCCAAAATGTGACCTCCCAAGCTCCACATAGCAAGGGAGTGCTGCCAGAAAGGAAGCTTCTGAAGGAGCAAGCTACAACAGGAAAATGAACAAGGGAATTATTTTCTTGCTGTTTTGCTGGGCCTGTTCTATATCTGAGGGCCTTACAGAGAACAAACAATAAAGCATGATTTTGGCAGGCACAGTTTTCTTCAAATGGAGCATTGGAAAGTACAGCACATTGTGCTTTTTCCTTCTTGTAAGACAGACTTGCCAGAGTCATGCAACAATTCAGTAAAGCTGACCCTCCATAAAAGAAATGCAACAATCATTGATGAAGAACACGAAACAAATGACTTTATTATAACCACACGATTTAGTGACGCTGGCCAACATGGGAGTAGCTTTTAAGACAGGGGTAGGCAATCCTGCCGCCGCCGCCGCCGCCCGCCATGATGATATTATTGTTGTTATTACTTGTTCTTGGGGTTTTCTTGGCAAAATCTCCACAGGGGTTTTGCCATGGCTTTTCTGGGGCTGAGAGAGTGTGCATGCATTTTTTTAAAATATATATTTTTTAATTTTTTAATTTTTATATTATTTATTTATTTATTTATTTATTTATTTTTGGTGCTTCGGCCCCCCAATTGTCTGAGGGACAGCAACCCAGGCCCCTGCTCAAAAAGGTTGCCTAGCCCTGTTTTAAGATATATGGGCAAGTTCTTAGAGAATGGGTCTAAAAATGATACAAGTCATGATGGATTTATCTTTTGTCAAGTACCAGAAACACTATGCTTATTCTATCAGTTGCTGGGAAACATGAGCAAAAGGGTAGTAGTGTGGCTCTCTTTTCTTGCTGGAATGTTCTGTGGCATGTTTCTTGCTTTTCCTAGGCAACTGGTTGCACAATTCTCTGAACAGAAATTCTGGACTAGACAGACCATAATCTGATCCAGCATGACTTTTTTTTCTTCAGCTGACATATTAAAGGAAGATTTTTGTTTGTCTATAAAACAGCACTATTGAAACTGGTGCTCCATGAACTAGTGCTGGTTCTCAAGTCATTGGCTGCTAGTTCCTGTTGAGTTTCCAGGAAATAAAAAAATATTCGTAGCCCATGGATGGAAATACGATATCAGTTCATGGCATGTTATTTTTTTTAAAAAAAATGTTGTTCCCTACATCACATAGTTTGGGAAATTTTGTTGTAAAAGACCTATTCTAAATTAAAGGCCTATAGCAATTTAAATGTAAACACACAACAACAACCATGAAAGTGGGAACCCTGGAGCTTCCTACTGTTACTTGTTCCCTACTCTTTTGTTGTTGTCACTGGAAGGGACCATTGCAACTTTCCTTTAGGGTTACTTATGCTCTGCCCCATGCATTAGGGTGCAAGGTTGACATCTGACACTACTGCATTTGCTATTCCTATTTTCAGTGTAAAAATAACAAAAGGGCATCTGCACACATGCATCTCCTCTGTGTTTTGGGAAAATATATTATAAAAGTCCCCAATGGTCCAAAACACACTGCAGAAATAATCCAGTTTGAGACCGCTTTAACTACCCTGGCTCAATGTTAGGAAATTCTAGGAGCTGTAGTTTTGTGAGACCTTTAGCCTTCTCTGTCAGAGAGCTCTGGTGCCACAATAAACTATAATTCCCAGGATTCCCTAGCACTAAGCCAGGGCAGTTACAGCGGTCTTAAACTGGATTATTTCTGCAGTGTGTTTTGGACCAACATCTTAAGGAACCCTCACTGATCTCTTTCCCTGTTGTTTCCAGCAGGTTGTTAATGGCAGAGTAAGTGGAAATATCTTAACTGTAAAGTGTTTTTGTATTTAAATTTCATCATTGCCTATCATTTTCATGCATTGTATATAACCGGCAATATGTCATTAGCGAAAAATATTGGGGCAGAGTCCCAGTTTTGACCTTAAATATTTCTCTTGCCTAGAAAAATTATCCGGAGATATTTTCACCTGAATCCCATTACATGTCAATGTCCCGTGTTCGTTTGGAATAGCAGAAACCAGTAGTATGTTTCAGAGTTGTAAGGAAGAAGACGTGCGGTTCTTCACATCTGAGAGCCAGGCCAGGTTTTCTGTCAACAGCTGCACATCATTCTGTTCAGGCAACACTTTCTCTGCTGGTTCAGGGTAAGCTTCTTTTGTCATCAGCTTGCTGCTATCTGTGGAAGATAAATTTAAGTAATCCAACCTGCTTTGCCAACCCAAGCCTAACAAAAAAAATAAAATAAAATAAATAATAAAAAATGGTTTCTCCTTAATTCTTCTCGTTAAAATTAGAGAACAAAGGAAGAAGCATGTTCAAACAAGTTTAAAGAAGCTGAAAGGAGAAATTTTATAATCCAGACTTGACCTATCCTTAGTTATTTTGAAAAATGCTGGATTAGCATTATACCATTTCAAGGTGATGCACCATTGGCTTCAGCAAGCAATTGGTAGAAGTCTGGCAGCAACTGGCAGCTGCTTAAAAGGGCTTCAGTGCAGAGGAGTAGCTTGAAATTGGTTTAGTGCAGCTTGTGATTTTATATACACCTACCGTTTGTCCTGATCTGCCATGAAGCTGATCAATGGGGTACAGAGTACGCTGTGGACAAATGCTGATTTGACTATGGTTCCAGGTTAAGATTATCTCATTCATAACTGAAAGTGGAGCCATCTGATTTATAGACTTCGTCTTCTGCTGCCACTGCATCTCAACAGCAAATCAGCAACATGTGATACCATATCACATGTGTGTAGTATGTCCTGCAAGGAGAATAAGCAATAACGACTTAGCTCAACAAAAGTCTAGGTTTTATATCCACAAAGATACAAAATAAAAGACAGAGCCATTGAAGGGAGTTAGAATAGCAGAGCACGTGTTGCCTCTTGCTATGTTACAACACCAACCCACTGACTGCCTTCCTGCCAGTAGTGGCAGGCAGGATTGGGATTTATTCCATAGCAGATGGAGAAAAAAAAGATGGAAATGGTATCTTGTTGAGATCCTAGTCTAGTGGATAGCACCAGGACCCTATTCTGTTGCCCTGGAACCTTTAAGGGCAAGGCCTATGGGCTGGACTCCAACAGTTTTAAAACTCAAATAACCTGGATAGCCTTGGTAGCAATCCCCTATGGCTGAAAATGCTGCTGCTACTGAATGCCAGGTCAGTGAATGGGAAAACAACTCCTGTCCATGATTTGATCTTGGATGAGCATGCCAGCCTGGTGTACATAAGAGAGATCTGGCTGGATGAGGCAGGGGTGGGGTAATCTCAGTTTTGTATGTTGGGTTTTCTCTGTGAGCAGAAGGCAAGACAGGGGAACAGGTTGAGGGAGCTGCAGTGGCCTATTGGGTTTCCATTCTTCTCACCAGGGCCCCAATCCCATGGTATTCTGGGTTTGAGTTTGTGTACCTGGAGATGGATGGATGGAAGAGATTAGGGATTTTGTTGGTTTACCATCTACTGAACTGCTCAACAGTCTTCCTTCCTGGAGTAGCCAAGGTGATCAAAGTCAGTGCTTCTAGTGCTGGGGAAATTCAACATCTATGCCAGGGGTAGGCAACCTTTCCCCTTTAAGGGCCGAGGGACTTCAGCTTCCAGAATCCCAGGAGCTATTGGCCAACATGGGACTATTGGCCAACATGGCTGAGGCTTCTGGGAGCTGAAGTCCCTCGGCCCTTAAAGGGGAAAGGTTGCCTACCCCTGATCTATGCTGAGATTGACCAGTCAGGAGTAGCTCAGTATCTCACGTCTGCTATGAGAACCATGGCTTTGTTCCAAGGAATCTGGCCCAACTCATGCTGGTGGACACACTCTAGACCTCATTTTCTAAGCACGGAGGGTGATGGTGATCTATGGGGGTGGAGGAACTGTCTATAATTCCACTATAATGCCACCATTACTACCTGGTGGGGTTTCGACTTGGTTGGACTCAGAACCTCTACAGAGGTGGGGGGACCCATAAAGATGGTCTTCCCTAGGACAGAGACAGCTTTTCTCACCCTAATGGAAATGGACAGGGGGAATAAGTCCCTGTTAGTCCTACTGAACCTCTTGGCAGCTTTTGATAACATTGATAATTGCATCCTTCTGGGCCACTTGCCTGGGATGGGATTCGGAGACACTGTTTTACAAGTAATCTAATCAATCAGTCTTCAATTCAAGGAGGATATTGGTTCTAAACTGGTCTCTAATTAGTAATGAATTGGATGAGAGAAACAAATTGAAACTTAGTTCAGAAGAGGTGGAAGTACGCCTGGTTAGTTAAAAGGCAGATCATGGAATAGGGATTTGGGGATTACATTCCCCCTTAAGACCCAGATTTGTAGTTTATGTGTATTCCTGGATTTAACCCTGAGTCTTTAGGCTCAGGTCTCAGCAGTGGTGAGGAGTATGTTTGCATAGTTAAGACTTGTGGGCCAGCTGTGCCTATTCTTTGGAACATCTGATCTAGCCATGGTGATACATACCTTAGTTACATTACGTTTGGATTACTGTAATGCACCCTATGTAGGGCTGTCTTTGAAGAGTGTTCAAAAACCAGCTGTTCCAAAGAGCTGGAGTCAGATTGTTAACTGGGGCTTGCTAAAGAGCACAAACAACTCCCTTGTTGTAAGAGCTCTGCTGCCTGCTAGTTCATTTCTGGGCACAATTACATGCTAGTTACACTCTTAATGATAGCTATAATCTGGCCTAGGTTCAGGTTATCTGAAGGAATCTATTTTCCCTTAGGAGCTTGCTCATGCTTTTGAGATTTTCTTTAGATGGTCTCCCATCACCCTCACAGGTTGGGAACATGGCCTGGCCACTACCAGACCTGGAACTCCCTTCCCAGATTGGCCTCCTTGTTAGCTTTTCACAGGGAGACTTTTTATTTTTATTTTGACAGGCCTTTGAAGACTGACTGCTTAAGGGAACTGGCCTTGCAGAATTGTGCTGTACTGTCTATGTGTGCTTTGTCTATTTGTTGTTTTAAAAAGTTATGTTTTTTTAATTTGTTTTACTTTTATGGATAATGATAGTTTTAACATTTGTATTTGGTAGAATTGTTTGCTGTGGTTTTTTTAACTGTTGTTAAGCCACATTGAGTCCCAGACTGGGAAAAAGGTGAGATGATGATGATACAGAAATGAGTTTTTTGTGAGTTGCTACGGATAACATTCTGATTTTTGGAAACTTATATTATGCTGCTACTTTTTCAGTTGTATGATTAGCATTCTTTCTGCTGCTCCAGAAATATCCTCTGTCTGTACAGGAACTGGATTTATATCCTTCAAGATACAGAAATGCAAAAATAAATAGACCAAATTCTACCCTCCCAGAAAATTGAAATGTACAAAATGTCTGAACTGTTAGTCCCTGTGCAATAATTTACACGTTCCCAAATTCAACACAGAGAACAGAAATTACTAGGACTTTCATCAAATGTGGATAATTACTAATAAATATTTATTCAAAAAGGTGTAATAATAATAATAATAATAATAATAATAATAATAATAATAATTTGTATACCGCCCTGTGGCGAACCAATCCGGGCGGTTGACAACAGTAAAATGTAACAAGAGTAAAATATAGCATTAAAACATTATAATCTCTCCCCCCCTTAAGAAAGTATTATACAATATGACAAATTAAAAACACAATATCAAAACATAAAACCATAATTAAAACTAAAAACCCTGGTGTCCCTCTGGAGATCCTCACCCATCACTAAAGATGGGGCCACGGGAGGAATGAGGGGATCAGGGAGCCTGGGCCGGGATGGTTAATCTGGAAAGGCCTGCCGGAAGAGATCCGTCTTGACAGCTTTTTAAAGGCTTCTAATGATGTCTACTGACAGATCTCATCCGGCAGGTCGTTCCAGAGTTTGGGGGCGACAGCAGAGTATGCCCTCTGGGAGGTCGCTGCAAGCCTAGATTTTAGAGGCTGCAGTAAGTTCCTCCCAGAGGACCGGAGAGCGCAGGGAGGATTGTACGGGAGGAGGCGGTCCCTGAGATAGCTGATGTGTAGAATTAAAGCATTCAATTCTTAACAAATGGGCAATTTATTTTCAGACTGTAAGAATAGTTTTATGCTGGTACTGGCTGAAGATCACTTCTCTGAAATTCTGAAATATGAAATATTGCAAAATCTAGAATTCTCCACATGGAAAACTGAGATAATGACATCTTTGCTTTCTGATGGTGCACGGTAAACAAATTTTGTTTCATGCACAAAATAATTAAAAAATATTGTGTATAAAATTACATATATCAATGAATTTTATGTTTAGACTTGGGTCTCACTCTAAGATGTTTCATTATGTATATGCCAATATTCCAAAACACTTCTGATCCCAAGCATTTTAGATAAGCGAGTCTCAACCTGTATTTTTAAAGTATAACTTGAACTAAATATTAAGAGCAAAAACTGAAATATCTGTTCATGCAGTTGCTGTCCAGCAGAGGGAAGACCATTCTGAACAGAAATGCTACATTACGAATGCTAACTTTCTAGTCATGAAGTCTGGTCCAAGCCAAGATAATTTCTGCATGCTTTAACTTGAACTCAGCCAACCCACTCAGTAAACACTTTTAAAAACCCCTAACTATATCAGGAGGAAGAACAGAATGAAAATACACTATATATTTGGACCTCAGGTGTGTTTACACTAGAGATGAGCAAAGTATGCCCATAAGGCTATTTTTGTGGTTCTTGACCTATTCAGATTCTCCAGTCCACTCTTTTTCTGACCCTTCCAAGAGGTGAACTGTATTTCCCATAAGCCTTTGGCAAAAGCAATTTTCCTTTTAAATTGATTGCAAGGCACACACACCCCAACACACACACACTGTTGAACATTTTTAAAAGACTTTTTTCAGAATGAAGTATACTTCCAATCACGTTGGCAGTTTTTTTGCTCTTGTTTTAGGGCACTTTTTGCAGCCCAGAGAGAGGGTCCCAGCAGCAGAAAATGGGCTTACATATCCCCTTCACTTCTCTTCCCCCTCCCCATTTAAATAAACCAAGTTAAAATATTTTGTAATCTTGATTTGCCTCTTTGCATGGAAGAGGCTTATCTTCAAACTGTGGTTAAAAGATCGGAAGCATAGTAGCCTATGAGACCTGATCAAAGCTACCATGACACTGATAGCAAAAGATCACCAATTCTTGCTTAGTAATTAAAATTACTTTTATTACAATAATCCATTCATTTTAAGAAATACAACTCAAAATCTTTGGTACACCGAGCAATTAAAACTCATGATGCTTCCTAATTACCTTAAATTTTAAAACAGTTCAAATGTTTACAAACCAATAATTAAACAAGATTGTGTGAATTCAATAAATAGTAACATCTGGTCCAGGTTCAAGTATGGATCAACAGATCACAGACTTAATAGACATAGAAAAAACCCTGAAAACCTGATACTAAACACTAGTGTGCAGGTCTGTAGCAAAATTTGTCAAGTTTTATTGGGCACTCTTAAATGAAAAAATACATATGCTATTAATACCCATTAACAGGTTGAGACAAGTAAGAAAATAATATAAGTTCTAAAGACTTTAAAATGTTTATGCTGCTTTGCAATACTTTATAAATAGTAAAGCTTTTTACATAACAATAATAAACATTTCAGAGTGCTATGTGCTATACATACATATTAGTCAGTACAAATTACACGTGTGAAGAATTAAGGCAGGTAACATTTCATAAATTTTTCAGATTTTTAGTGCATGAATTCCAAGAATACACATTCTTCATTGGGAACTCTGTGTCAATATTTGCATTGAGCTCCACCTCATAAATTGCTGCAACAGAAAGACTGTATGCATCTATTTTGTTACAGCAGAAGTGTATATGTGTTTCTGAACACCAGGAGTAAATATTATTGCTTGTTATTTTAGGTGTTACTGTTTTTCTACTTTGTGTGTGTATGCTGTCCATATTACCTGTAATCTTATTTCTTTTAAAAACTGTTAACTGCTTAAAATATTTTATGCTAAAAGATGCAATAAAATGTTTTGAAGAGACAGGTGCAAAGCTCAGTACACTTTGTTTCTAGAAGAGATCAGAGGCATGCTTGTCAACCTTGCCTCTTCAATGCCAAACCAAAGGCCAAGACTTTAAAAGTTCTAAAATTAATATAAATCTGAAATATGCTGTTTGGCCCCATCTCTGTTGTAAATAAATTGAATGTTTATACCATTTAATGAAATGGAGGGTAAGCTTGTGACAGCACATACTTAAGAAAAACAGAGAAAGGGAACTGAAGGTATCGGTTTCTGTACCCCTCTCACCTCACCAGAAAAAGGATTAAGATATTAGTGAGCTTAGACTATAAAACAAGAGGTTGGTTGTAAAATTTTGGCAACAGACATTTCCCCATTAATTTAATCAGAGGAAAAGATCTCAAAAGTGCCAGTACTATGGGAGCATTCAGGAGCAATGAATGACGGAAAGAATTTTTCTCCTGCCTTTTTCCTATAAAATATGAAACATATTCCAAAACATTCTACACAAGTAATTGCAACAAATACACTTACTCTTCTTTTGGATATGGCTCAGCAACTCATATAGTACTTGGTATATTTTTAAAACGATCATCTCAGTTATGATTGATACTACTAACAATTTGACAGGAGCCACACATTTAAACACTCCAAGCATCCTTTAAATAAGATAAATGTGATGTTTACTTTAATTGTACTTGGGATAATGCACATTGTTGACACACACAGATTAAAAATACTATGGAAATGAAATTCAAAATCTGCTCAAACTAGGGCTGCAATGTGAAGTTGATTAATCATTAAAAAAAAAAAACCCTGATCAATTGAAAAGGTGCCTCTCATTTTTGGACAGATTAAATATTATCACCCTGGAACATCATGCAACATATACAGGATTCCCAAGCGGGTTTTCACCTGGGAAAAGACCAACCCCAACCCCAACCCGTTTAGCTTCAGTGAGATAGCTGCATCATACAGCTTGAAGACCAAGTGCCCTCCCTGCCTGTGCAAGTGAGAGGCACCATCTTAGATGACACATGCCTACTTCTTTCTCATGCAAAGTTTGTGTCTTCTGAGATGGTGCAAGAAGTATGTATATCACCTAAAACAAAGAAAAATGCTCTCCCCTACTTAAATCTATCAGTTCATTCATGTGCAAATTTATGCAGATTTAACAGAAATAAACCTATAATAGAGCCACTAGAAATAAGCTTTATGAAAAGCTTATGGAGAGTCATTACCAATTCTTCCGGGGCAAAACCTAGAACATGATTTGCTAGAAGCTTTCTAATTTTAGTCTTCTGAAATGTGTTCAGGCACAGGTGGAAGTGCTGTATGAACCATGGACTACTCCATACAAGACAGTGATATTGCTATTAGCAAAGTAGTAACATTATGAACAGTAACACATTGATGCTGGATGTGATTGTAAGACCTGTGGTTCATCACTGGGCAAGGTGAATGAAGATTTTTTTTCCAAAAATTCAATTCATTTGTTCCAGATAATTTACACTGTTTTTTTCTACCTCAACTCATATCATAACTAATGCTGAGAGAATTCCTGAGAATTCTGATTTAGAGAGCTGTACCTGCTACAGTCAGAGGAAAACCGAGTTCTGCTGGTTATATAGATATATCACTGTTATTTTATGTATTTCAGCCATTATGTTTTTATAATGGTGCTCTCAGGATAGATGCATAGAACAAACACTTCATTATGCTTTCCCTCTTTCATCAGAGTACAAAGTAAAGGTGCATCATCAGAATAAGAAAAAAAAATCATTGTACATTCACTTCTAATTAATCAAAATCATAGCTTTTTCTCCTCAAAGTGAGGCACAATTCCAGTATCATCCTGTGGTAAACTGCTTTCCTTTTCACTCATCTTCAGATTCTCTTCTGCCAGCTGTGATAGATACTTCTGTGGTGAAAAGAGGTACAACAGAGTAACATCTGAGACAAAATATTTTACAATGAATGAAAATTATACATTATATAGCATTTCATATTTTTATAGCAGTGCCACAAATGTTTAAAGGTAAAGGTTAAGGTATTCCCCATTGACAAGGTTGACAAGTCGTTTCCGACCATAGCGGGTGGTGCCCATCTCTGTTACTAAGCCAAAGAGCCAGTGTTGTCCAAGGACAACTCTGTCATCATGTGGCCAGCATGATGGCATAGAACACTGTTTACCTTCCCACCGAAGTGGTACCAACTTATCTACTTGCATTTGCATGCTTTTGAACTGCTAGGTTGGCAGAAGCTGGGACTAGTGACAGGAGCTCACCCCATCATGCAGCACCTGGGCCTTGAACTGCCAACCTGCTAATCTTGCAATCAACAGAGTCAGCGTCTTAATCACTTGAGCCACTGCATCCCGAGCCACAAATGTTTATATTATTCCAAAGAAAGGAACATGCATGAATATCTTTCAAAAAGGGAAGAAGCAAAAATGTGATTTAGACTCAGTTTTAGAAATTAATATGGCTGGGCATTTCACAGGTTTTATGAACCAGCAAATGTTGACTGGATGCTATCTTTTTGAATCATGGATCCTGTTCCCTTTGTCACCAAAAGGACAGGTGGGAGAGCTATTCAGAAAAAGTACAACATGACTATAAGTTCTGCACCATGTTTTTTTCCCTTTCCTCTGGCTTGTACTGTCATGGTATACTTCTGGCATCAAAAAGAAAAGCAGTGGCTGCTTCTGGTTCTTGACTTCATCATGGGTCAGTTTTCCTTTTGGGCAATGGGCAGTAAGGAAGAATAGAAGCAAAACTAGCAGCACAAAGAGGCGGCTAATGCTGGATACATTGGCAACCATTGTGGATGTGTCCTGGTCATTTAATTAGCCATGCCACAATTTGGCTGAACTCTGAAACCTGACCAAATCAGGCTGATTTGGACCAGCTTCAGATGAGATTATAGTGTCTAATCCAGTCCTGGAGTGAATTGACATGGTCCAGTTTGGACTGATGTGGAAATACAGACATCAGAAATAAGTGGAAGAAAGCAAGACAGCATAGTCCTGTTAAGTATTCAAAGGGCTAAAACAAGGGCTGTGAATTTGCATGCTGACCTTACAACTAACATCACTGAATACCTAGGAATAATTTAGATCCTGACATATTTAGTACTAAGGTCTGAAGATGTCTCTGCAACCACGCTTGACCAAACATCTGCAAAGCTGAGCAAGAAACCTGCTTTATTTTAGTATTCTGTGGAGCTTTTGTACCCACATTCAGCAGTTGCAGTGAGATAGTTTGGAAATGACATATATCAGCTGAAAGACAATCAATTCAAGGCTAATACAGCCAGCCCTCCATATCAATGGATTCAACCATCCATGGCTTGAAAATATTTTAAAAAATCCAAAAGGTAAACCTTGATTTTGCCATTTTATATAAGGCACACCATTTTACTCTGCCATTGTATTTAATGGGACTTGAGCATCCACGGATTTTGATATCCATGGGGGTGGGGGTGGCTGGAACCAAAGACCAGTAGATACCAAGGGCCTATTTTATGTCTATTAGTCAGATATCAATGGCAATATTTGGTACTGATAGGATCACTTCCTTCTACCAACCCTCACACTCCCTTTTCTTTCTGCCTTACTTTTCTAGTAGGAAAAATGCTTTACTTTATTTCTAAACATTCCCCAGCTCCTTGCCATGCCAAAGTGTTTTTTGGAGAAAGGGAAAAACAAAAGCAATTATGAAGTCACTTTTCAGGGATGATTGCCCTCTTCTTTGTTAAGTGAAACCAGAGCCCTACACAGGCTATGGCAGGGAAGTGTTCTTGATACTGTGGGAGATCAGGCCAGCTGTACAGCTAATTAAAAGTTATATTCCATATGAACACACCAAGTGTGTGTGTGTGTGTGTGATGCAGGGGGAGCCTGACAACTGCCTAATTCTCCATATGAACTCCAGCCAAGGAAATGCCAGTTACTTCAAGAAATTCATCTGTTGCTTAATTCACTAAAACCATTAATGTCTATAGATCTTTAATGAGCAAATGCACATTTTTCCAGTTATATAAAACTACTTTGCTCTTGGATTAGTAGTTGGCCTAAAGGGAGAAAAAGAATCCTTAAAGCAAGCCTTTCACCTGTTACCCTCTCCCCTTTCACTTATGTTTGTATGTGACTTGCTACTGTGCTGTCTGTAGCATTTTGTATTAACTTGCAGCATGCATTTCATTTTCTAGAGAAAAGCCAAGCGTGGGTGATGGTTAATCTTCTACTGATGTGTAACAACTTTATGTGTAACAACACTCGATTAACCAAAGCTCTTTAGCTTCTAGCTGGCTCTGACTAACCTTTAGATTTAACAGAAGGCCTGATTTGTAACTGTGCAAAATACAGTGGTGTAGAACAGTCAGCATTTTCAGAACTGGTAAAAATTGCGATGTGACCCCTGGAAAATCATGACTCATGAACAAGCTCACTTCCAAGCTCCCTTCAAAAGGTCTCTTGCCTTCTTTTTGTTAAGTAATATCTAAAATATCAGAAAGTTCATCATCCAAAATATACTATCACACAACACTGGACAATAATGCTGTTTCAAATTTCACTACTTTTAGGGTTTGGATTTTGTACTAGAAACTCCCTGTGTCCTATTACTTTATAAATTTCACTGGACGTAGAAACTGCTGTTAGCACACCTGCATACCCTGCATTATTTTGGGGTACAAATATTTTGTTATATTTTAGCTGTTACCTGGAAAAGGTCAGATGACCTTTAAATGAATGTCTGACTAGTTACAGACCTGAGGGCATGTGGCAAGGACCCCTATAACATTATGATGTGAATATTGCTGCTTCCCCCACCCCATGCTGTGTGCATTTCCTCTTGCAAATCATTGATAAAGGTCTGTCAAGCCTAAAGCATTACGCCAATCTTTCTGCAATATTTTCCCTCACCTGATTCCTATCCCAAACTCCTTGGAATTGTCCTGATCATATTACTGCTTGATTAAATCTATGTCACTGCCATCAACCCAAAATATTCATTTTGTAACTCTGAAGTTAAAACCATCAACCAGGTAGGAATCCCATTCAACTGCTCCAGACTCTATAAAAAGCCTGCCTTGACTCTCACACATTGGCTTAGTCTGAAATCAGGCAGAAATGCTGTCAGATTTCACATCCATCCTTCAACATAGGCTGGTAACCCCTCCCCCATATTTCAGGCAGCCTTGTTGAGGCACGGGGCCAAAACAGACTGGCCCAAAGGGGTGGCGTGGTGCTGGGTGGGTGCTGCAGCAACTGCACACTGTGGCTCCACTCTGGCATTTTGCTGCCACAAAAACAAGCAGCAAAAAGCAAAGCTGCTCCTTTTTGTGATAGCAAAAAGGTGGCTTTTCTGCCACTTTTTGGTGCTCCTGTGGCATGCGTTGTATAAATAAAGGTCCTGATAGTGAGAGCTGTTCAACAGTGGAACACACTCCCTCGGAGTGTGGTGGAATCTCCTTCTTTCGAGATCTTTAAACAGAGGCTGGATGGCCATCTGTCGGGGACACTTTGATTTTGAGTTCCTGTTTGGCAGGAGGTTGGACTGGATGGCCCTTGTGGTCTCTTCCAACTCTATGATTCTATAAATGCTACATCGCCGGAGTGCCACAATTCTGCCTGCCAGCTTGGAGACGGTGTTGGGACATGCATCATCCAAACACCACCACCACCAGGCCACCTCCAAGCCAGCTGAAGCTGCCAGTCTGTTTCACCCCACTGTCACTTCCATCATCCCTTAACTGGAGTTCTGCTTCTGGACTGGCCTTCCCTCAACCTTTCTACAAGCTACTACCTTTAATTTAGTTAGTTCATGTGTGCCTGAATGCTATTGCGTGAATGGTTGTTTTCCACTTTGCTGTTAATAAAACTGACTTGTACTTAGCACTCTGGAATTCTAGTTCTTGGACCTGTTATACAAAAGTGAAATCCTGACTCTTTGAAGTTACCTGGAGTTCTCCTCCTGCTAGTATTTGTGCTATTAACATTCCACTATTACATATTAATTTGTGGGTGCCATCTTGATAATCTAGCAATTTGTGTAACATTGCACTTTGAACTTTGGTCACATCCACTTTGACTATAAAGAAGAGAGCAAAGTGGGACAAAGTGGCCATCAAGAAAGGAAATGTTATGCCACTATTTTGTTGCTGTTTTACTGCCATCAACTTGATTTTCAGAAATGGTGACCCTATGAATGACAAGTCATCTGTAGTCATTATTTTTGTTTTCTTAATGTTCAAATGTAAATATGCCTTTGCAATTTCTTCCTTGACTTTCTTCAGTAAACATTCCAAGTATTTGCTATTTTCTGCTAGTAGTATGGTGTAATCTGAATATCTTAAATTGTTGATGTTCCTTCCTCCAATTTTCATGCCTCCTTCCTCAGAAAATAATTCTGCTTTTCAGCATACAAGTTTTAGTATTATTGTATTAACATCTTTTACCTGAACCCTGCCTTGAATTGAAAAGGTAGCAAAAAATAACCTAATATAGGGGGAATGCAGACAGGCAGCCCTGAGCTGATCTGGGAAATGGAGAATTGGGGCTGAGGCTGCCGGACGCATCAGCCATGATCCTCCCTTTTGCCGGCCCAGAAAAGCGCGGCAAAATGCTGCTCCTTTCAGAGCCGGCAAAAGGGTGCCCTAAGAGCTGCCGTGTGGCTCTTTGGCGCCCTTTCTGGTGCAACTCATCAAAAGGCTGCACCGGAAGGATGTCCTGATGCCGTGCGCCGTCAGCACGTGGCATCAGGATGTCTTCGGGGAGGGGTTGAGGCGGCTGGTGTACGGCTGCCCCTCCTCATCCCTGCCTCCAGGATGGCCCAAAGGGCCCGTCTGTAGACCCTTAGACTGCATCTGCACTGCAGAAATAATCCAGTTTGACACAACTTTAACTGCCATGGCTCAATCCTATGGAATTCTGGGAACTGTAGTTTGTTGTGGCACCAGAGCTCTTTGACAGAGAAGGCTAAATGTCTCACAAAACTACAGTTCCCAGAATTTTATAGCATTGATCCATGTCAGTTAAAATGAAGTCAAACTGGATTATTTCTGCAGTGAGGATGCAGCCCTAGATTAGCATGCAGGCAGTATGAGTGGTTTTGGTCTTATATAATTATATATGAGCATTAAAGAGGTGTTGTGCAACTACATGATGAGCTTATACACAGTGAGTGTCATTTAAAAAAACATAAATCAATAATTTGTTACCTGAAGGTTTTTGTAGTGAACAGTACTTCTACAATGACGAGTCTTTGCTGCTTCTTCATTTGTGTAGAAAAGCCCACAAAGTTTGCAGTAGAAGCCAGTTCGGGGCACAACAAATTCCACTCCTGTATAAAAAGATGTGAGACAATTAAAAGGAAAAAAAAAATCAGTGAAAGCTTCATTTAAAAAATACCCTTCAAAGAGAAGAAAATAAAAGGAAATTATCTCAGTAATAGTTGAATTTATGGGGATTTATATAATGCTACCACTACCCTTTAATGCATTGCTCCATCATAATTATTCAGAGGCAATGTAGAGGTGGGGTAGGGAGGGAAAATCTATCTAGTTTTCTTTGAACAGAGATGGTATCTGCCCACCCTTCCAGATGCTGCTGCAGTGCAATCCCAGTAATCTAGCTGAAACAATAGTGAAGAATACTGGGAGCTGTAGTTCATCAGCATCAAGAGGGCTGCATGATTCCCAGCCATTGTGGTTGTTAACTGCCCTTGAGTTGACCCTGACTCATGGTGTTATTGTAGATGAGACATCTCCAAAAACCCCTATCTTCCACTGCTCTGCTTAGATTCTGAGGCTCAGGCCCATGGCCTCCCTGAGTGAGTCTAACTATCTGGTGTCTGATCTTTCTCTCTTTCTACTCCCTTCTATCTTTCCTAGCATTATTGTCTTTTCTAATGAGTCATGCCTTCTCATGACATGGCCAAAGTACAACAGTCGCAGTTTTCTCATCTTGTTTGACCTGTTCTAGGAGCATTTCTTTCTCTTTTTGACTGTCCACAGTATCCTCAGCACTCTTTTCCAGTGCAACATCTCAAATGAGTTGATCTTCTTCCTATCCACTTTCTTCACTGTCTAGCTCTCACATCTGCACATGGTAATGGGGAATACAATGGATTGGATGATTCTAACTTTACTGCTCTGTTGTATATCTTTACTCTTTGGAACTTATCTAGTTCTTTCATAGCTGCCCTTCCCATCCTAGTCTACATATTTCTTGATTGTAGTCTCTGTACTGATCAGTATTTGATCCAGGAAATCATTTATATCTTTTTTTGCTTAAAAGAAAAGGTAAAACCTTCTATTCTTTCCCATCTATAGTTTATGCTTTTCCCCATTTCTTAGAAACTATAACCTTGCCTTTTCCTTAAGATTTGCTTGGATTTCTTCAGCAATGTTAATATAGCTGGCTAGTATTGGTATTAGCCTTTCCATAAGATGTTCATTTGCCATATCTATCACGCCTCTTAATTTTATGCACTTTCCCTTAATTCTTGAAGTAAAATGTCCTGAGATCTTTTGTCATCCTTTCTGAGTAATTTTCCAAATCCTGTAACTTTGTTTTTACCGCAACAACTGTTCTTATTTCTGTCATCTCTTTAGTGAGCTTGTCTACCTTTGAGCTTAATCTTTTTATTTCTTTTTGGAAATCTAACTTTATTTCTCTCATTTCTTTTCATTCCTCCCTTATTTCTTTTTATTTATTTCTCTCTTAAAATCCCTCAATTCCTGCAAAATTGTTAAATTTACATCCATTTGTTTTTGGGGTAGCTCAGTGGATCCTCGTCTAGTCACAGTGACCACTTGGATTAGGTTTGCTATTTTGGCCCTAGTTCCTCTTGCCATTATTGCAAGTTGTGTGTTTCTCCCTTGTTGTCTTATTGTCTTGTTTCTATATTTTTTTATTCTCAACTTCTAGTTTTTACTCAAAGTAGTATAATATACTGTTAACTTCAATCAATTAATTTCAATTAGCTTCAATTGAATAATAGTTCATTTGTTCTCCAAGTAGATCTATAATTCTGTTATCATCTAATCAATTGATGCTACTCTATAAGTAATACAGATTAATTAATCTAGAGTTGTCAGATCAAGTCAAATAAATTCATGTAAATTCATGGGTATTTCAAATCATCAATTCATCTTTACCATTCTAACTATTTAGGAGATAAATTAATAATCCAATAGACCAATGATCAGCAAACACTTATGAAGAAGCTAGAAAATGATAAGGAAATTAAATTTTGTCTAGTTATCCATATTAAAAAAAGTCTAAACAACCAGTAAAATTAAGGAAGTTCTCTGCCACTCTGTATGGTCAGGTTATATTATTTGTTTTTACACAGACTTCTACATAATTATTTTTCCATTGTACATTTTTTAATGAGCTATATGACAAGTATCACACTACAGTTAATTGTAATTACTCAAATAATATCCTTTATTCATTGATTAATCAAATCCTATCAAATGATAAGTTATAAATCATAAAGCATATAGTCCCGTGACTATATTTATTTAAAGTTTTTAAAGTATTTAAAGTTTTATTTGCATTAGGTTAACAAAAAAAAAAAAAAAAAACAAAACAAAAAAAAAAAAAACAAAAAAAAAGAATTGGAATATTTTCAAAATTAATATTCAGTATATTGTTTATTTTATTTAAATAAAAAGATTTTATCTAGAACAGAAAAGAGGCTGCCAACCTTCCACATGCAAAGGCCTTCCCCTGTTGTCAAAGCCTGGACAAAACAAGCTATATTCTTGGAAATTATTTCCAAATCCATACTTTATTTCTTGAGTGATATATCATTGCTGAGGAAAAAACAACCCAATGTGTATATTCTAATTATTTCTGGAGACTGGAAGAGAACTTTAATACACCTGATAATCAGGATTTCCATTCTCCACCAGCCTGCCATGGTGGCATTTCCTCCCTCTCCTAGCCATCTTGCCTTGACAGACAGAAGAAATCTTTGACTTGGGGAATTTTCTGAAAAACACATCATATCGCAAGACAAAAGTCAAGTAAAAAGTTGTGTTATATGAGTGGCTCTTGCATCACACATACCTAGGGGAATGCTGAGCTCTGTAAACACATCTTCTTGTTCCCATGATGGTGAAAAATATGATCTTTTTGATTCTACTTCTGGGAAGTTAGGAGTTTTCATTTCCTGAACCCTACAGTTTACTTTAAAAGGAAAGGAACATATTGAATACAACCAATTTAGTGACATGCAAATACTAACCCAAAATATCATCTAGATCAGTACATGGTTGCTTCCATGCATGTTTTCTCTCAAATACCTTGTTCACTCATGGACAATTCAGTTAACAGACAAATCAGTTAATGTTGCCAACTTGCTGTGTTTTCTGGATTGTCTGGCGTACTTTTTACATCATTTGGTTTGTTTTATATGCATACAATACAGCAGTTTTGGAATTGTGATCATAAAAATAAAACAGAATAAATTAATTATCAATTAAGCCTCAAACAGACAGTCCAAAATGGTCACAGTTGGGCTGATCTGGAGGTGTGGCGTGCTAATGATGCACACTATGCCAGGGCTGCCGAATGCTGCCCAAAACCAGCAGTGAAAGGAGTGGTTTCTTACTGCTCACCCTGGTTGGAGCATCTGAATGGGGAGACCCCTTCTACACCCTCACTTTCTGAAGGGATGTGGAATAGCAATGCAAGTCACTAACCCTTTTTTCTTTGGACAATACCCACATGCTTTTGCCCTCCCTTAGAAATATCTAAGGCCATCCAAAGTCTGAAAATAAATAAATCTCCGGGCCCAGACAGCTTCACAACGACTTTTTATAAAACTTTCAAGACAGAATTTATCAACTCATTATATGAAACAATTAATAGAATACATCTCGAGGGAAAACCAATATCTTGGAATAAAGCAGAAATAGTAATGATCCCAAAAGAAGAAAAGAATAACACAGATGTGACAAACTGTAGACCTATATCTGTTAAATATAGACTATAATTCACCAAGATCAAAATTGTTTCCTATCAGATTAGAAACAATACGAGAACAATTTTGGACTTATTAGAATATTATGGTGTTAATAGAGATAAAAAAAAGTGTCATTAATTTTTGTAGATGCTGAAAAAGCATTTGACAGTGTGTCTTGGGAATTTGAGAGAAGTGTTGAACAAAACAGAATTGGGAGAAAGATTTATTGAAAATATAAGACAAATCCATAGTCATCAAAGTGCACTGCTGGTGATAAATGGTGACAGATCAACTGAATTTCAAATAAGTAAAGGAATGAAGCAAAGCTGCCTGCTACCATCTTTGTTATTTATCCTTGTTTTAGAAATTAGAAAATGTTTAGAAAAGGGACACAAATATAAAATCAAAGCGTATGCCGATGGTGTGGTAATTATCTTTAACAATCCAGAAGAAAATATAGAACTTACCATGCATGAGATCAATCTATTTGGTAAATATTCAGGATTTAAATTAAATAAAGACAAAACTTGGTTATTTACTAAGAACATGAAAAAATGTGAAGAAAACAATTGGAAAATAAATTGGGATGTAAAGTTAAAAAAATTAAATACCTAGGATTATGGCTAACTAATAAAAATAAAAACAACTATGCTACTACTTGGAAAGATCTAATATGTTGGAATAGACTTAATTTATCTCAATTGGGTTGAATTGCCACAATCAAAATGAATGTCTTACCTAAAATCATTTTTTTGTTTCTTAATTTACCAATTATTTTCAAAGACAAAATCTTTGTGGAATGGAATAAAAAAATTAAGAAATTTATCTGGAAAGGGGAAAAAAACCAGGATAAAATGGGACACACTAATAGACTCAAAAGAGAGGAGGGGGGGTGCATTGCTGGACTTTAAGCTATACTACACCGTTGCAAGTATGTTACGGCTACAAAACTGGATTAAGCTTGAGAACCCAAAATTATGAAATATGGAGGGATCTGATATATGATACAGGTGGCATGCATATGTATGGTATGGGAAAGTGAAAAATAAATAGGAACTTTAATAACCATATTATCAGGAAAGCTTTTCTGAGAATGTGAACTCTGTTAAAAAGTAAATTCTATGTTAATATCCCCTTATGGGTCTCTTCCATGAGGCATTTTTCGGCAGATGGAAAAAAGAACAAAAATGGCTTACCAATAAAGATCTAATGTGTAGAACAGGAGATGGTAAGATAGAGATTAGATCAAAAGAAGAATTGGATAATAAATTTTATAAAATGTAATGGATAAAATACTGGCAAATTAAAGGAAAATTTAAGGAAGATTTAAAAAATGAGAACTTTGAGGACAAAGAAATCAATAACTTAATTTGGATGAAAGACAAAAATAAGATCACTAAAATATATAAATTATTATCAAGAAATATGAAAAAAGAAGAAATAAGAGGTCATGATAAAATGGCCAAAGATTTGGAACACAACATAGAATTAGAGAAATGGGAGAATGCCAGAAAGAAGACCAATAAATTTACAGCATCGCAGGACTTAAAAGAAAATTATGTTAAAGTTGTAAATAGATGGTATTATACCCTGTTCAAATTAAATAAGATTTACAAGATAGGCAGCAAGCAATATTGGAAGTGTTCAAAAGAACTCAGATCAATGTTCCATATGTGGTGGAACTGCCCTAGAATAAAAAAGTTTTGGTCTAAAATACACACTATAATTCAAAAGATCTTAAATATACATTATGCCTTTTCACCAGAAATATAGCTACTTAATATAACATCTATCTTAAAGGAAGATGAAGAAAGGAAGCACTGGAGAGTAATCCTCTATTTGGTTACTGTAGCCAGGATCCTAATGGCAAAATAACGGAAACTGAAAGAAATCCCACAAATAGAGGATTGGATAGATGAGGTCCAAGAAATGAGAGAAATGGACAAACTAACATATATACTAAATCATAAATTTATATCTAAATGGGAGTTGGAATGGAGATCATGGGAAGCTTTTTGGGAAAATATTAGCAACAATTGATATTGGTTAAATTTTGTTAAAAAATGACAATCTGGTTTTGCTGGATTTTAAATATGGATATACAGTGTATAGATGATGAGTTATATATCTTAAGGTTTCAATGTTTAAGTTCAACTCTATGTATAATAGAATATGACGGCTGATATGGAATATATATATATATATGTGTGTGTGTGTGTGTGTGTGTGTGTGTGTGTGTATTTATATGTATATATAAATGTATATATACATATATACAGTAAATAGCACATAAGGAAAAACAAAGCAATCATGACTGTAATCAAAAAGAAGGAAAGAGTTACAACCAATTGAATAAATTAGTAACGAATATGAATCAAAAATGTCTAAAATAGAGATATACTATAACTACTGTTTGAAGGTAAATGACGTAACTTAACGGAAGATTCATTTATAGGAGAAACAAAGGTAACAAGCAGTAAGACCCTTTTTCAGAAGACAATGGAATGGGAAGTCATACGGGAAGAAGATGCAAATCATTTGTTTTGGTATAATATAGCAAGAAAATAAAAGAAACTCAAGTTTAACTGCAAGACTTAGGTTAATGTATTAATAAATTTGATGCAACCAAATGCATATATAATTTTATGTAATTGAGTGGATGTATAATCTATGTTATTTATATGGATGTAAACTTGTATAAAGAATAAATTAAAACTCAGTCTAGTAGCCATCTCTCAGTCTAAATGATTCAACACATTTATTATGCAAATAGAGCAGAGGAGAAACATATATATTGCTCCTTAGAAGAAGAGTATAAAAATGTATCAAATATTTTAAAGCTAAATTAGATGGCACATCAAACCATAATCCACTTCATGGTCTCTAACAAAAAAATTAATGGGCATTATTGATATGAATCTATTAAGATTTTTTTTTCATTTTTATCATACAACTGTTGTACTAAATATCAAGCTAAGCACATTGTAGCGATAAGTTGCTGCTGACATACAATGTTATCTTAAAATAGAAGTGGACAACTTGCATGGGTCGGAGGGGGATGGTGGAGCTTCCCCCCACCCATTTTATGTCCCAAATACTGGCCAATCACACTCAAAATCTTACAGTGGTGTAAAATGGCCATTTGGGGCCTGTTTTAGGCCAGTTGAGTCTTTCATTCAAAACTGAAAGTCACTTATGGTTTTGAAAAGATGCCTCAGACCTGAGGGAAGGAAAGGCCAACTGCAACCTCTAGAAATTTGTGGTGTCGTGACTGTCCTATTTTTGGCCATGGAATTTGGGACTCTAGGACACAAAAATGGCTTGAAGGACTGCATGTGGCCATCAGGTCATATTTTGCTCATCCCATTTTAAAAAAAATTTGCAGTGAGGGAAAAACTAGATGACACATGAGAGATAACTTCCAACTTTCTTTTAAATCTAAAATGTGAAAATTGATGAATTTGACTAGATCATCTGCAAATGAATTTCACTAGATCAACTGCAATGGAAAAGGCTTCTTAATCCTTCAATGTCATAAACATTTTTCTTTTTAAAAAAATTAAAATTGTTTCCCCCCCCCCCGTTACTTTTTTTTTTATCTCTGGGGGAAAAGATATAGGGTTTCCCCCCCGTTAGTTTTTTTTTTTTTTTTTTTGTCTCTGGGGGAAAAGATATAGGGTCCCTATATTTTCCTTTGCAAGAACAAAAGCAAGGTATTTATGGAGAATGCTAAGTACACATACCTCTGCCGCTGTTCTGATCAAATTCATAAGTTGATTGGGCCATTTGTTAAAAAAGAGATCAGGAGATTGGATATAATTTTCTAAGAATAAAAATACTGTAGTTATTTTTGGTAACGTGTCTCTCAAAATGATGCTAAAGAAAAATATATCTGAAATATTCAGAGATGTGTTGGAGAAAAGTAGGCCCAACCATCTGTGCAAGTGCCCATCTGTAGATGGCACCTTAGATCATTACAGAACAGAGTCAGAGTTGGTCATTCTCATCCTCACAGATCTAAGGAAGTAAATACAAGTACCAGTAGGCAATATTACAATTTATGTTATACCACAATAAATCGTGTCGGCCATCCTATTCAGTAGTTATAAGACTGTAAGATGGACTGATGATTCTGTATCTTTGGGGATTGACATGTACGGTGGTATTAACAATAGAATGTGACCATAAAAATACTTTTTTAGCCAGGTAGCACCCCAATTGAAATGTTTCCAAAATACTGCAGATCAGGGTGCTGGGAAATGACATCAGCAGCACACTCCCAGTTGCAGGGCATCTTTAGAGAAGCAGCTGCAGCAGGATCCCAAGAGGTCCCTCCAGCTGCCTGTTGTCTATGTACCCACACGATTGGGAGAATGCTGCTGATGTCATTTCTCAGCATCCTATTCTGAAGCATTTTGGAAACCTTTTAATTGGGGTGTTACGTGGCTAAAAGGTAGGTTTGGGTGGGAATAAAGTGTCAGATGGGGCTCCTGGCCTGTAACTCACAATGAGGTTCTATCTCATTTTGACCTTCCAGTTGTTTTTGGAGTGCAACTCCCATAATTCTTCAGCAATGGATATGCTGGTCAGGATGGATGTCAATTTTAGTCCAAAAGCATCTGGAGGACAGCCATTGATTACCCCTGATCCATACTAAGCATGTCTAAAACCTAACTTCAGTGCTTGTCCTCCCTACAGGAGATCCATTGAAACAAATGGGTCTTAGGTTAGTTGTAACCATCCATAGGACTATTCATTTCAATATGTCTACTCTAAAAAGGACTAATTCTGGATCAACCCTTAAAAATGGATCCAGTTTGTAATCTGTGGGTTGATGGGTGGCAAATCTGTTTTAAATCAAGCACCCTCCAGATGTCTGGGGCCACAACAGTCATAATCACATGCCCTTGATCAAAATGACTGGTGCCTTTATTATTTGTTGATTTAATTTTATTTCTAGCCTCCTTTTCTCCTATATGGAAACCAAACTGGCTCATACTACCGTATATATTAAAACAGTACAGCTAAAACAGTCTGAAAGACAAAAACTTTAAAGAAGCATTAAACACAATCCATTAAAAATATTAAAAACTGTATTAAAACCTACCCATTGCACTACCCCAACCAGCTAAAAGCTGAAGACTTGTTTAAATAAGGTCTTTGCCTCCCAGCAAAAGAAAAGCGAGGATGAGCCAACGAAGCTTCCCTTGGCAATGGGTTCCATAGCCTTGAAGCAGCCACCAAGAAGGCTTTCTCCCAGGTCCTCACCAGCCATACCTGTGATGGTGTGGGACCAAGAGAAAGCCCTCCCCCAAAGATATTAAAATTAAGGTAGACTTGTATAGGGAAATGTGGTCTTTCAGAACATCTGCATCTAAGTTGTATAGGACTTTATAGGTCACAACCAGCTCTTTAATTTTGCCTGGAAACAGCCTAGTAGCCATGAAGCTGTTTCTCTAAGACAGGGGTAGGCAACCTAAGGGCCAGATGCACCCCCCCGAGGCCTTTGGATGGGCCCCAGGCCGGTCCTGCCCCCGCCACCGCCCGCCATGATGATATTGATTATTGTTGTTATTACTTGTTCTTGGGGTTTTCTTGGCAAAATCTCCACAGGGGTTTTGCCATGGCTTTTCTGGGGCTGAGAGAGTGTGCATGCATATATTTTTTAATTTTTAATTTTTTAAAATTTATTTATTTATTTATTTATTTATTTTTGGTGCTTCGCCCCCCCCCCCCAATTGTCTGAGGGACAGCAACCTGGCCCCTGGCTCAAAAAGGTTGCCTACCCCTGCTCTAAGACATCTGTAGGCCACCAGGTTGTTTAGCTTTGTTGTTGGGGAACTATGAAGAGGATTCTTACAATATGAGCATCTGCACTGGTAGGGAACTATGCTGATGGCTGCTCAAAAGCATTACTTTGTTTCCTAAATACTTAAACCAGGGGTAGGCAACCTTTTTGAGCCGGGGGCCAATCACCCAAAGTCGTCCCTTCCGGCGGGCACGGGGGAGGTGGCGGCGCGTGCGCGTGACCCCCCCACACGCACTGCCGCAGCCGCCTCCGTGTATGTCGAGGCCGCCATTTTGTTCTCCAAAATGGCGGCCACGCGGTGACCAAAATGCACGGCGGCGGGGGCGGCAGGGGTCTGCCTGGGCCGGTAAGCGCGGGGCCCTGGGCCGGACATTTCCTAATGTTACCAGAACAGATACATTTAAATATATGGATGAAAATGAAGCAGGACAAATGCTCTAGTATACAAAAATAATATTTAGCAATCCCAAGAGTGATTTCATGGAAAATTACTTTTAAGGTTTAGGATTTTTTTAAAAACCCCAAACATAAATGAATTCCTATTAACAATTCAACATATAGTGGGCCCTTGGTATACGCTATGGTTTGGTTCCAAGACCCTCCATGGATATCAAAATCTTTGAATGCTCAAGTCTCAATAAATACAGTGACACAGTAAAATGGTGTCCCTTACATAAAATAGTAAAATCAGTGTTTGCTTTTTGGAATGTATGTATTTTTTGAATATTTTCAAGCCGTGGATGGTTGAATCCTTGAATAAAGAATCCGTGGATACAGAGGGCTGACTGTAATTTATGCTGGGTGCTCCAAAGATTCAACACAACTTGTATAAAACAGAATGGACCAAGATAATAGACACTGCTTCCAGGATACCCACCCGATCCAGATCTTATTTTCTTGACAAGTAAGAACCTTTAAGAGCTGGATTTTCAACTTCTTTTTGGACTATTCCATCAAAACTTACAGTGCTTTTGGCAATGTTTATTCTTACTGATGATTTAATAATTCTAAAAACATATTGCATATATAAAAGATTTTAAAAGCCTACCTAATTACAGGAGAAAGAGAAAAATACATTAGTTACCCTGAGTCCTTTGTTGTTCCTGATTTCCACAGCTTGTTTCTTCCTGGGTGTTTTTTGCCAGCATCTGCATACTTTTGCTACTGTCACTTTCTAATGATTGTATTGCTTTATAATCATCTATCAAAGTGTCATTTTGCTCGCAGAGCTCTTCTTTTGGAGGACCAGAAGAAATACACTGCTCCTTCAGCTTAAAAAGGCTATCAGTGTTTTCATTTATTTTTCTTTCTTTCTCGCAGCAATCAGGATCCCTCGGAGATCTGCTGTCAGGCAATTCATGTGGCTTCTGTTCAGTATCCAGATTTAGATGTGCTACTTTAGTGGATGCATTATCACTTTCTGAGCCACTGAAATTCTCCATTTTTTCCTCTTCTGACATTGCTTCCATTTTTTGAGATTTGTCTTCGTTTCTATTTAATATGCCATGTTCATTCTTCACCTCCACATTGGTAGTTAAAGCACTTATTAGAGGGCATTCTTGGTCTTTCTGACATACTGTTACTATTTCTTCAAGTTCAGTTATATCAGGTTCCGTGATAAGGTCATCTTCTCCCACCTCATCTACAGTTACCAGCTCTTCCATATTAGCAGGATACCAGGTCTCAGCTTCCATCTCACTTCCACTCTCCCAGTCCTGAAACATACATTTAAAGATGTCCAGAAATTGATATTATCACTGGTTTGATTCAGAAGTGATAAGTCATGGCTTGCTATTATGAGAACACAGCAGGCCCCAGGGTTACACACTTCCCTGCTCTTTCAGTCTTCCTTGCCCACAAGAAGAGGAAACTTGAAACAACTGCTTTCACTTTTGAATAGGAATGAAGGTGAATTCCCCCCCCCCCCCCACCCCCGGATTCCCATTTGTATGTGAACTTTTTAAACTTCCACTTCCCAACCTGCACTCTGAAATTCCCAACCTGCACTCTGCACTTTTCTAAATCCAGCAGTCAAGTTCTCCGGGAGAGAGTCTTACAGCACCTTTCAGCAAAAGCTTTCATGTCTACTGAAGTAAATGGGTTATTCTTTCAGGTGCCCAAAGTCTCCTTTTTATAGTCAAACAGACTAATAAATATGACTATCCCTCTGAAAAATGTGTCAAAAAGCAAAGTTAACTTTAGGAGGAAATGCAGAGAAAATACAAACGGCAGGAGGGAAGTGCCAAACTATGGGAAAAATGCATACAAAATGTATGTTTTGAAGATACGTTGTTGTTGTTGTTGTTGTTGTGTACCTTCCAGTCATTTCTGACTTATGATGACCCTAAGGCTGATCATGGGGTTTTCTTGGCAACATTTGTTCAGAGGAAGTTTGCTATTGCCTTTCCCTGAGGCTGAGAACATGTGCCTTGCCCAAGGTCATCCAGTGGGTTTCATGGATGAATGGGGAATTGAACCCTGGTCTCCAGAGTTGTAGTCCAACACTCAAACCACTATGCCACACCGGCTCTCGTCTGAAGATATGCACATGACAAATGTAAAACATTTCAGGCAGACTTTTTAAAACAACATTTGCCAATTAATGCAAAACAAATTTAATGGTCAAAAACCACCAAGCCAGGTAAAAGAAAACTTGACAGATTTTTTCATTCCTACTTTTGCCTAAATAAAAGTTTCCATCCAAATTTGGGAAACTGTTTTACTAAGTAGGATCAAAACAGATTATATCTAGAAAGGATTTTTTAAAAATTTTTTGAACAGAGCAACCTCAAAACATAGTTTCTTATGGTCTAGTGCCAGTAAAAGCAACAAGATTCATACACCTAACAACTGTGCAATGTTGATTTTTAAAAAATCTATGGTAGGTAATATATTAAACCATGCATGCATTTATATCAGAGATAAAAAATCTGAGCAAAATGCAATGTAAAAGCAGTTAAACTGAAATACAAACTCATGATTGTGATAAAATAAATACTTACAATAAACATGGAAGCTTCATAAAACAGCAGGGATAAAACTTAGAATTAAAGCTAATTTTAAATGCCTGGGGGAAAATGACTCTTCCTTGACTGGTGTAGAAATAACATAAAGAGCCAAGCAAGCCTTTCTAGGGGTCACAGTTGAGACTATCACTGAAAAGGCCCTTTCCCTCTGGTAGCCACATGCCATGCTCAGACAAGGGCTTCAGATTACTATCTTATTAAAACCTGGTAGGCACATATACGACAAGCAAGACTTTAGAAGTCAACAACAGCACTTTGAATTGAGTCTAGAAGTAGAATGGAAAGCCAGTGTAAAGTGCTCAGAACTTCTGATTCTAACTAGCAATCTTGAAGCTTTATTCTGAACAAATGGACATTTCTTGTCTTTTATTCAAAGGAAGTTTCATATATAATGCATTATAGTAACCAGGAAAAATATATGAAGTTTGGGAAAAAAATAATTACTTGTGTATTTTAAAACAGCCATTTAAAATAATATGGAAGTATACTTTATGGCAGTTTTGTTATTCCACTCCAGTTATAAGTATGTGCTGACTCATCTGCCTAACATGTTACAATTCCTGTTTTTAAAAACATATTAGATAACTGCCATCATAAGCAACAGTTTGTTGGTGTAATACAGTTCATATGTCTTCAGCTAGAGCCTTATCACATGAGAAAAAGAAAGGCAAAATGGTGCAGGAGAATAGAGCCTTTCTCCATGCCTCTCCTCATGCTGTTGCAGCCCTTCTGTTTTCTTCTCAAGGGAGATAGTCATAAAAGTGTGTCCAAACCCACCAGCTCATCACTTGGGTTTCTGGAAGGACATTATACAAGAGGTTTCATAAAGGAATCATACTCTGAGAAAATAATAGAAGACCTTTAATCTCTCCTTCTAATTTTTATTTTGGCCTTTGAAACATAGCTTCTACAATATGCTTTGTTACATTGTTGTTTGTTGGTGGAATTGCCAAGTTTGTTCTTATTTAATCCATTTATATTGTCTTGATTCACCTTCTACAATTAAATTACTTTTTGAAAAAAGAAAAGAAAAGAAAAGTGTGCCTTTTGTCAAATGGATTTTTCCAGGGCAACAAAAAGCATACTTTTACTACTGTCTCCCTTGGGAAGAGAATGGAAGTGCTACAACATCATGTGGAGAGACACAGAGAAAGCTGCTACTCTCCTGCTCCATTTCGGCTTTCCTTCCCATGCAATAAAGCTCCTAGTCTTTAAGCAGTCAATGACCATCCCAGGATCTAAGACAATTCACTTTTACTTCCTACAGTCTGGGTAATAGCATGAGGTCAATTTCTTCAATTCAATGTGCTGACCTTTCTCACTACTTTATGATGATGGCAAACAAAGGTTTTCAATTCTTTCTTTTCAATAGTTACCCCTAATACAGACCAGCAAAGATGCTAGGAATCATTACAAATGAATAATAATTGATTATTATCCTTCTGAACTGTATTATCCTAAATAATATGATATCAAGCAGAGGAACATCTTCCTTAAAACATCTGCTTCTGTTCAAATTGTCATGCTACATACTTGATTTTAAAATTCCAATATATGTATAAACATAGTATTATATTGTTCTACTGTTTTACTGCTGATTGACAACTTTATTTAACTGCTATTAATTATTTGTATACTTTGTTATCTAGCCTGACAACAGGAAAGCTAAAGGGTTAGGTTGAAATATTGCAAACAAACTAATAGAAGTTAAGCCTATTTGTTTCACTTCTGTTTGGTCAATTCCTTTTTAGTGTCCTAGAAAGGCACTGAGGGCAGATACCTTTAGGATATCAGTTTCTTGCTGCTACAGATACTGATAGCTTTCACATCTGATGATCAGCTCATGACCCTAAAGATATGATGCTGGAAAGCATCCAAGGACATTGGTCTATGTCTCTTCAGCACTCTACTGAAGGACTAGCTTTTCAGTTATTTAATTAATCAAGAACATTTAAAAGTTAGTTTACATATTCTCCATACATACTATTTCAGTAAATTTTCATATCAAATATCTTTGTTTTGCTTATATTTTGTCAAAACTATATCTTTTGACATAGTTCACTAATTAGTGTAGCTTTTTCAAGGGTATCCCATTTTTATTGTCAGTGCCAAGTATTCAACACAATCTATATGTGTAGACAGAAACTAAAAAAAGACTTGTCAGAGGATGTGTCCAAAGAAGCAAAGGTCAGGATGGGATAATTAAGAATCTACTGAAGACTTTAAGAAACATCTTTTTAAAGCAGTGTCATATTTCACTGACTAATACATTCATTGTATTTGCTTCCAGGCCCAATTCAAGTTGTTCATTATTAACCTTAAGAACCTAAACATTCTGATCACCATATGCACTATAACTGGAGATTTCAAACTATACTCTGAAGATTACTAGCAGCCTTTGAGTTCCATTTTCATCTGAGAATTTCTGTACTTGGTCCTGCACTTGATTTACTTTTTCCAACATTGCAGATTTAAAATATTTTCATTAATGCCAAATCATTAAACAGACTACCCAAATTCTGCCCTAGGAGTCGTTATTTTCATAATATAGCACAGGTGGTGTATTCCATTATTTGTTATCTAAAATGTTTCAGCTAAAGAGGCCTCTGGCTTGACTTAATGCCCATAATATTCACAATATGGTGCTCATTTAGTAAATGGTGAGAAAACTAATATGTAAAAAATGAGCTATGTCTGTGCTATGTCTCTGTTTTGAGTTGTAGAACTAAACAACTTGATTATGTGGTCAATAATGGCCATCAACAATTTTCATTTTGATTTTTGGGAAGAAAAGTTTGATAACTTTTTCTACAGATAGCTGCTTCTTCCACTCTACATTTTATAGTGTAATACAGCACACAATTCAGTACAACACTAGAGTCCAAACCTGTTCTGCAATGGTTATTTCACTGATGGCTTAGATGACAGAGAAATACTACTTTAACACTCATGTGGGCAAATTAAAAGAATCTTTCATTGAGTGCCTTAATCTGAGGTATTTTCTGAGAACTCTAATGTATTGTATGGTATAAAAACACCCTATATCTACAGGGGTGTTTTTGGGTGAAAAATCAAGGTTATTCTACAGTACTTAAACACTCACAGTACAGAAACACATGCTCACATTATGTGACATATTTTTGAAGTAGCTTTCAGCACCCGTTTCTTGTCCTTCCCCTAAACAGTAACCAGTACAAGTGTGATAAATTTGTTGGAAGAATTTTTATCCTAGCTGTTTTTTATCTGTTAAAGTAAAACTCTTCAGATGATAATTTCATTTTTCAGCAATACATTTATGTTCTAAGAAACAAAAACATGGTTTCACATGTTTGTGATAGAAATAATGGTGAACAATAATACAATTTTCTAGATAACTGTCAACAAAGGATAGAGCTCAGAAATTCAGAAGGTCCTCTGAGCCTTTTCATTTCACAGGTAAAGACTCCAAGTGGGACTCTGTGGACAGGTGGTAGATAAGGGATGTACTACTAATAAAATGTTTTGATGTGATTAAGACAAGAATTGATTAAATTATCCACCTACAATATTCTCAAGTGTTGTGACAGAACTGTGTGCTGGACCCTTGGTCAAACTATCTCAGAGAAAGGTTAAGATGTCTGGAACAGAAGCAGATTTGGTCTGGACTCTTTGCTCTTACAGATGACTTTCCATGTCACATCATGAATCCTTGAAGGAGAGGAATCGTAGGCGGCAAGAATGGTGTTAATTACTTTCCTTTCAATTCTTCAATTTAACAGTTGTTGCCATTAAATTTCCAGGCATAAAGACAGGAGCAAGCTAGATCCAATGATAGACAATGCCTCAATAAAAAGTGAGATCAAGGAAGGAACAAAAACAATGGGTTCTATTAGGTTTGACAGTATTGATCTGCTGGTCCAAAAGAGGATTGTGTTATACCCTCCATAAAAAAAGTGATAGGAATAGCATTTATTCTGTATAACCACTACACCAAATGTTGTTGTTGTGTGTCTGCAATTCTGACTTATGGTGACCCTAAGGCCACTAAGGCCATGGGGTTTTATTGGCATGATTTATTGAGAGGAGATTTCTCATTGTCTTCCCCTGAGTCTGAGAGTATGTGACATGGCCAAAGTCATCCAGTGGGTTTCATGGGTGAGCTGGGAATCAAACCCTGGTCCTCAGAGTCATACTCCAACACTCAAACCACTATGCCATGCTGGCTCTGAATACCAAATGTTACATACAGGCTTTTAATAGTGCTCACTCTTCTAGAAGCCACAGTGCTTTAGGAGATTATCACATTGCCTTTCTGCTGATCTGGGCACAGGCTGAGACCGGGCTGGGAAGATGTGCTATCGTACAGCTCTGTGTCTAGATCATTACCATCCCGTCCCCAATCGGAACATCTCCCATAATGGAAAGCAAGCGTTTTTACCTTAGGACAGGAGAAGGATGGTATGGTAATGATCTGGGCATGGAGCTGTGCAATGAGACACAGCCCTAGCCCAGTCTCAGCCCATGCACAGATCAGAAAAGAGTGGCTAGTGTGATAAACCCCTTAGTCTCTCTTCCTTGGGCCTACTGCCAGCCTGACATGGAGAGATCTTCAATGAAATTGCAGAAGCCTTGACAGCGACATGCAATGTGCTCCATTCTTTCCTGTCCTTTCAGTTGGGAGGGAAAATTTTTGGCTACAGTCTCATTGAGCAATGAAGGACTTTATCACACATGGGTTTTAAAGTGCAATTTTAGCAAGAGAATGTTGTCTTTGGCAATACCCTTCACATAATATCACCTCTGACCTGTTCCTGCTGTGCCTCTGAAATGTTGTTGAGCTCATCTTTTCACTGATGGAAAACCCATCAATAAGCAGCCAATTGTGCTGCCACCCCATCACTCCACAGGTATGATAAATTACTCCTGTGGTTGTCCCAATATTGGGCAGTGACATGGTGGCAGTCCCCTCATCTCTTTTTCTTGCTATTCCCAAGCAGCCTGTTTTCTTTTCCCCATACTTTTCCCCACTTTTTTCTTTTTTCCTTTGTTTTTTTCTAAGTCACTTTCCTATAATTCCAGAATTGCATTACAAATGAAAATAAATAAAAAACAAAACAAAGAAAAGGCATGCTAGAGTAGGGCAAGGTGGGGTTAAGGAGGAATGTGGAAGAGAGAGGGAGAGCAGGACTGTTGACAGTGCAAAAAGCCCCAGTCACAGTACTGAAGAGTGCAATAATAAAAGCTTCAAAACTGGTATGCTTCCATTATCTTTAAATGACACAACTGCAGCAAAACCAAGGCATGTGTGATGAAGTCCAAAGAGGTCCAACTCTTCTTGAAAGCAGAGCCAGAAAAGGTGATTATGAGAGGAAACTCCTCAGAAAACCAAACTTCCTGGCCCTGTCTTCAACTGGAGACAATGGTGGTCAGGGGCTCCAATGGGAAACAAATATTTGGAAGACAGGGTTCAGCATCTTCAATAACTCCCTTAAAATATAGACTGTAGCAGATTCACTGACACTGAAGCCGTTTGCTGCCAGTGACTGGAGAAGGCTTAATTCTTTCCTGCCCATTTCTCCTTCACTATGACCAAGAATGTGCCTTTCAAAATGCTTTCAGTTCTGTTACCTGCATCTTCATATTTCAAATTTTGATATGAAGTTATCTGATTGTAAATCATTTTGAGTGCCTGGCATGTAAGTTTCCTGGGATATTTTCAAATGAATTCTATATTGGAGAACATTCCATTAATGTGTAAAACTCACCTCCTCTTTTCTTGAGTTTTCTACAGAATCTTCTGTTTCTTTCATCTGCTTATTTGGAGGGAAAGAACTGTTCTCCATATGAAAATCTTTATTTTCAACCTAAGACAGAGATTGTCTATGGGTGAAGACAGATGTAATATAAAAAGTGAACTCATACTTCTCAGTTGTGATGTGAGCCCCATTCCTCCCCCTTTCACAATCTGACTGATAAATGCATATGACAGTAAATCAAATGTTGTTCAGCTGTGTGATTTGCTCTCTCTTCATGCTTCAAGAAAGCTGAATATTTTTTCTATTATTTTTAAGCTAAGCATTACACGTACACTTATCAATTCAGTAATTATTAATAACAAACTAAAACGAATTGGATGGTTTTCTTTAAAGAAACATTACTCTAGGGAATGTGAAAAGGAACCTCTCTTTGTAATATTACAGAACATCACTCAACCAGCACTACACAAACCAGCTTCAATATGCAAGCTTGAACCACCAATTTTGTCAAATTTAGACATTCAGAGCTAGTAACAAATCCACCTTACTGTCATTTTCCCCCTTCCTTATGAGCAGGTGATACTTGCTCATAAATTTAAACAGAAACATTATCTTCTGACCATATCCATGTGTGATTTTTCATTTAAATATCAATACCATCACCAATGCTAAGGCCAAATGAATGAAAAAGATACCTATGGGTTGTTAGAGAATATCCTTTAGCTTTTTAAAACTTAAAAAGAAAAATTACTCATTTCTTTAAGGAGAATACTTATCAAGGCATTGCCATCTTCCAAACAATTTAGAAGGACTGAGCAGAATTTAAAAAGTCACAAAGTTTATTTTGTGAGCACAAGCCTGCAACTGCCAAACTACAAGTATCTTGAAACTATTTTGAAAATGAGAGGAATTTCTATTTCTGATATAGGTCTTCACTGTTCAAATAAAAATAAAAACCAGATGATGTTAGTTCTTTCTATGAGCCAAAGCATCTCTTAATACCAACTAGACAAAAATAACAATTTTGAAGACATGAGTTTTACAGAAATGCAACTATGAAATTGTTAAATAAAAGGCCCTGTAAAAATATTCATTCTTGATCTATACAAATTAAAATTAGGATTCCCTCAATTGAAATGACAAAAACTGGTACATTAACCTCCATATTTTGGAGAATAGATTATGGTATTGGGTGAGAATCTGTTTTCTGTACCCTTTTTCATTCTGCCATTTCTAAATGGAAAATAGGCAAATTAAAGTGAGTTTCAAAATATGTATTGCTAACAGTAACTTAAAATTACTCATTACCTCATTCTCACTTCCTTTTCCTTGCTTCACACTAACTTTTTCAGCTACTTCTGGCTTTTTATCAACATCTTTCACCTTTTCCTTATCACTTTGCTTTTGCTTGGTATTGTCATACATCTTGCTAGGCTTTTGCTCTGCTGCTTCTTCCTTGGCTGTGTCTTCGACGTGAGAATGTTTGTGCTCTCTCGGTTTTGCCTCTTCCTTTCTTTTACACTTTGATACTGTATCCAGTGTCAGTTTTTGATATTTATCTGATTTTTGCCTAGATGGTTTTCTGTAGTAGTCTTCTTCTCTGCTCTTATGTCCAGGTAAATTGTGAGCTCCCTTTGCATTAGGTGAACTCCCTCTGAAATATTTTTCTCTGTGACTTCTAGTTCCTTCAACACGCTCTTCTAAGTCTAGTTTGTCCAGATGGCGTAAATAATGTTTTCTCTCATGCACCCAAGAGTCAGTCTTATCTCTTTTATCTTCCCCGTTCTCTCTCCAGGGAAACACTTCTCTTTCCTCTTCCCTTCGGGAAAAAGGAGGTTGATCCCACATGTCTCTTCCATTCCCCCAGTCTGTCCTGTTTGTGCTCAGTGGACTATGGGGGGAACTACAGGAAGTAAAGCTTGGAGTGTGTGATCTTGGAGAAAGTGAACGGCTTATGGGGCTGCGAGACCGAGGTCTTTCTGGTCCATACCTACAGTGACAGGGGAAAATTGGGTATTGCTTATAAATATTTTTAAATAAATCAGTTGGTCTGTAAAGGAACGTAATAGCTTCCATGTCTTTCCATTCATCTCCAGAAGTAATATGAAGTACTACAAATTGTGTCAATATAACACTAGTATCACAGCTACTTTAAAATTATCATCAGGCATGCTTTTGCATCATGCATACACACATTTTTTTCCAGTCAATATTATACCATAAGCAAAAAGAATTACTGAAATGCAAGTACTCTAGCATCCTTTTTTTATTTTAGCAAACAAGCTATTTATAACTCTCTCTTTGCTGATCAAGCAAAATGGGAATGCTGTATATGCTCGACTATAAGTCGACCTCATGTATAAATTGAGGGCAGGTTTGGGGGACAAAATTATGGATTTTTATACCATCTGAGGATAAGTCAGGGGTAAGACTTTGGGATATGTAACAAAGGATCTAAAGGATGAAGCAAAGGAAAACAATGCCAAAGAACTTTCAAAAATTTAAGCAGGCATAACTGTGCTTACACTAAAGGCTGGATGGATGAGAGAATAGGCGGGGGTGTGGAGGTGTCAGTGCTTCCAGGACAGATTATGCTCTTGCCTTTCACCAGGGGCAGGTTCCTTTTTAAAATAAGAGTTTCAGCACAGTATTTACATTGACCAGTGGATAAGTTGACTCAGGTTTTTGGGGTCAATTTTTTGACTAAAATTTCTAGACTTGTACATGAGTATATACAGTATTTCAAACCACCAAAGAGTAAAGAGGTGCTAATTTTAGACCAGAAATGATGTGTCTTGTTTGCTTATTTTTTCCCCAAACTATGCAGCTTCTTCCTACATTTTCCAGTATGATTAGAATTTTTTTCTTCAGCTTTCTTTCAACATATGCCACAAAATGGGGGAAATGGTAATATTATGAAGTACCTGTCCACTTCCCACAGCATGTCCCGTTCTCTTTGAGAATGGATGTCCTGGATTATTGCTGCCACATTCCTACCAGGTTTCTAAGCCAAATAAAAATATACCTATTAATCAATGGAAATGAAGTAAATATTTCAAATCTACTTAAAGACCAATGCTGACATGGCACAGAATTTTTCAAATGATTTCATTGTGTGAAATTTGTAGAATATTATTCAGTGTGTGGAATATTAGAATAAGAATATTCTACATTTAGTGTGTGGAATATTATAATTGCAAAATAAGAAAAGAATAATATCTAGTACCAACCTAGCAGTTTGAAAGCATGCAAAAGTGCAAGGCTGTCTGCTACAACTTCTCCAAGCGCCCACTATGGATTGAACATGCCCATCTTTCAACTTGAAAATGAGGTACAGAGGATTGCCCCTGTCCTAATAGAGGAAGTCCAACTTATCCAACATTTGTCAATTGTCATGATGGGAGAAGACAGCAGGACTGTACAGCCCATTATGGAGTAAGCAGAATATAATCTGCATGATCTTGCTTGATCTTGACCTCATGAAGTATTGGACTTGAAGAAATAGACACAAAAAGTGGCCTGTCCACTTGTACAAGAAAGCCCACCAAAGGGTGACTTGCCCATTTCCACTCTGCTGCATTCAAGCACAAAAGGCACACACTGTGTCCACCAATGGGAAGGAGTTTGCTTTTACAGCAGAACACTTCAGAAATGAAACTACCTTCAGAGCCACATCCATGTGAAAAGATAAAAAGAAAAAAGGAAAGGAAAGGAACAAGGAATGCTTTGAAGTATGGAGACTCAAATTTTCAAATAAAAACCAGGCAATCAACCAAAAGTTCAAAATTGTCAGCTAGAATAAACCAGAAATAAGTGTAAAGAGGAGGGGGGAATAACTAGAGTTTTGATTTACTATTTAGCCAAACTAGGCAAAAACAAAGTGAAAACTTGTAGAGCTACCACTATAATGCTCAAAAGAAATTGGGCTGGGAAGATGAGAGCCATGCCTCCTTGGGTATGTGTGTGGAGGGTGGAAATGGAGTGCTAGCCTATCTCTAGAAAGTTCCAGAACAAGAATATATAGTCAGGCATTAGCTTAATGTCTTTCTGCAATTCTAGAGCAAAAGCACCACTAAGAATGGATTACAACATTTAAAAATTAAAATCTCACTAAAAATAAAAATAAAACTCTGCACCTAGAAGAAACCATCAGCAGATAAAACATAAAACATCTGCCATCATGTACCAAAAGCTTACTGATAAAAAATATATCAATTGATGTGAAAAATAATTAGTTGTGCATTTGCAGGGCAAGGCATTTCATAATCTGCACCAGGTCCCCTTTTTGTCCATTGAAATATCATTCCACCCTCTATTGGAAATGGGGGCTCTTCCTTCTAATTTTAATGAGTGGGCAAGATGATACAGAAGGTGGCAGTTCCAAAGTTAACATGGGTCTAAGACATTAAGCTTTTATCAACACAATGGCTTCCACATTTCTCAGATTATAACTCGTATCACTCCTGACTATTGGCTATACAGGCTGCAGCTGACATGAATTATAATTCAAAGCATTTGTGGAAGCACAACATTTGTACAGAATATAGTTACAAAGATATTGATGGATTCTTGCCTTTGGAATCTTATTATATCACTTCTGTAATAGCTGCACTTCTTATCTGTTTTTGAACACATTTCAACTGTTTAGTTATAACATTTAAAATAATTAGAGACTTCTTAAGCATAGCCCTTTGTAGACCATGTTGCAGTGATCCAATCTGAATGTAATTAAGGCATATGTTTTGTTGTTGTTGTTAGCTGCCTTTGAGTCAGTCTTGACCCATGGCGGCCCTATGGATGAGACATCTCCAGGCCCCCCTGTCCTCTACTGCTCTGCCCAGCTCCTGCAAACTATTATTCATGGTCTCTTTAAAAAAAAAAGTCCATCCATCTAGCATGTGGTCTTCCTCTCTTTTTACTTCCCTTCACCTTTCCTAACATTATTGTCTTTTCTAATGATTTATGCCTTCTCATGATGTGTTCAAAGTACAACAGTCTAAGTCTTGTTATTTTGGCTTCTAGGGATATCTCTGGCTTGATCTGTTCTAGGACCCATTTGTTTGTCCTTTTGGCTGTCCATGGAATCCTCAGCACTCTTATCCAGCACCACATCTCATATGAGTTGATTTTCCTCCTATCCTCTTTCTTGGGGCTATATAGACCAGCCAAAAGGGCTGGGCTGGAGGTGGAGTTGGGGTGTGGGGACCACACGCCAGCTGCCCCAACTCCGCCCTGATGATGCTGTCACACTGTGCACCCCACTGCATGGTGGGCAGCGTCAGGGCGCTCTGACAGCATGGTAACTACACGCTGCACAAAAAAGGAGTGCAGAAAAGCCGTTTTGGAGAGGCAAAGTGCCAGATTGGGGCCGTGGTGTGTGGCTGCCGTGGCCTCAAACTGGCAAGGAAAGGGGCTGTGTGTTTAGTTCCCTTGACTGTCAAGCTCTCACATCCATACACGGAAATAGGGAATACGATGGCTTGTATGATTCTGACTTTTGTACCGAATTGTATGTCTTTGCATTTTAGGATCTTTTCTAGTTCTTTCATAGCCACTCTCCCCATTCTTAATCTTTTCCTGATTTCCTGGCTGCAGTCCCCGTTCCAATCAATATTTGATCCCAGTTATGAGAAGTCTTTTACTATTTCTATTCCCTCATTGTCTAGTTTGAATGTGTATAAGTTCTCTGTGGTCATTATTTTTGTTTCTTTATGTTCAACATTAAGCCTGCCTTTGCACTTTCTTCTTTGATCTTCCTTAGTAGTTGTGCCATGTCTGGGAGGTTTTCTGCTAGTATTATGGTGTCATCAGCATATCTCAGATTGTTGATATTTCTTCCTCCTATTTTCACTCCTCCCTCTTCCATGTCCAAGCCTGCTTTCCTTACAACATGTTCTGCATATAAGTTAAATAGCTAGAGTGACAGGATGCAGCCTTGTCTGGCTTCTTTGCCAATTGGGAATCATTCTGTTTCTCCATGTTCTGGTCTGACAGTAGCCTCTTGTCCTGAGTACAGATTCCTCATTAGGACTAGCAGATGTGTTGGCACTCCCATGTCTTTAAGTACGTTCCATAGCCTTTCATGATCTATATAGTCAAAGGCTTTACTATAGTCTATAAAGCACATGCTGATTTTATTTTGGAACTCCCTGCTAGGCTCCATTAGCCATCGTATATTTCCAATGTGATCCCTGGTGCTTCTTCCTGAACCCTGCTTGGACTTCTGGGATTTCTCCATGTGTGGTTGGAGTCTATGTTGCAGTATTTTGAGCATAATGTTAATAATAATAATAATAATAATAATAATAATAATAATAATAATAATAATAATAATAATTTATATCCCGCCCCTCTGCAGAGCAATCAGGGCAGCTTACAACATTAAATTTACATGTTGCTTGCATGGGAGATTAGTGCCATGATCCTATAGTTGCTGCAGTCTCTTGTATCTCCTTTTTTGTGAATGGGGATGTATATTGATCGCTTCCAATCTGCATGTGTTATTGTGGCAAAATCTGGTCTCATTAGGAACAAGGAGAGCTACTGCCATAGTTTCAGCTTTTGTCTGACTAAATAGAAACCACAAAGAAGAATTAGGAATCCATTGGAAATGTGTATCCTAGTATTTCTATTCAATTTTATTGGCATCATTATTTTTTAGTTATACCTGACTTTTGGCTAAAAACATGAAGAGGCTCATGTGGGAGAAGATGTTTCTCAAAGTATCCCAAACCTAAATCATTAAGGTTTATGAAGATCTAAATCAGTACTTCTATTTGGCCCCAGAAACAGCAAGATTAATGGACCTTGTATAGACATTATGCACTCCTGCAGCACAGGTTAATTGTAAGTTGATGAAATTTCTAATCACTTTCCATAGACAGGAACATGGGGAGGGAATCATAATTGACCACCCAGGAAGTATATTGATCAGCAAACCAGAAAATGGCAGGTAATGGCAGGAGAACAATGAATATATGACATATAATTAAAAACAAAAAACAAAACAAAAACAAAAAACAAACCCCAAAAAACAAAAACATTTCACATCTAATGCAACCACAACTTTGTACAACCACAAATTTGTGAAAATATCCTATATTCACTATGTTCATGCTCTTTTCTATTTTGTTGATATGTACCTAAGTGGCCATGTATTATTCCTATGTTGCTGTTAATCAAAATAAGTAGTCAAGGCACCTTCTTTCAAGCTGGTAAACCAACAAAAGAAGGCACCCCTGGATACTAATTTAATTAAGTAAGTAATTAAATCCTGTTTTTTTTCACTATAAATGGTGTTCCAATCAGCTAATAATAATGCATACAGATTAAAAATCTAACACAATAAATACATAATTACACCAACTAAAACATAGTAATTGTACACACATTACGTTATATCAGGGCAACAGAGATAATGAACAGAAACAGAACCTGGGCTTTCAGGAGGAGAGCAATATCTAAGAATAGTACCAAACTGTATACCTGATCTTTTACAGGGACCATGATTCCAACTCAATATAAGCAAGCCACTATTTTTAGCACAATCAATATCTCAGTTAAATCTGGGTTAAGATTCTGTTTGCTCACCTCATCCACTGTTGTTTTTTGCTTTTGCATTGTCTACATAAAAGCAAATCTTGCCATAATAGTCAGGTCTGGGCATTTAAAAATATATGGTCAACAGAGAAGGTGAAGTTTTTTCCCTGGAACTGTTTAATCTGGTCTTCATGATGTTCATCACAAGGGACCAGTCTTCTATCCATAATCATAGAGTTGGAAGAGACCACAAGGGCCATCTAGTCCACCCCCTGCCATGCAGGAACTCTCAGTCAAAACATCCCCAACAGATAGCCATCCAGCTTCTGTTTAAGGACCACCAAAGAAGGAGACTCTGCCACTCTTGGATGGAATGTGTTCCACTGCTGAACAGCTCTTATTGTCTGGCAGTTCCTCCTAATGTTTAGGTGGAACCTCTTACATTTCTCTGTGCTGAAATTCATTTTGTTAGCTTTGGCCCAGCTTTCTAATCTATTACGGTAATTTTGAATTTTGATCCTGTCCTCTGAGGTATTAGCTATTCATCATAATTTGGTGTCATCTGCAAATTTAATAAGCATGTCCCTATTCTTTCATCCAAGTCATTGATAAAAATGTTGAATAGCACTGGGCCCAGAACAGAACCCTGTGGTACCCCACTGGTCACTTATCTCCAGGATGAACAGGAGCCATTGATGAGCACCCTTTGGGTTTGGCCGGTCAACCAATTACAAATCCATTTAACAGTTATTTAGCCCACATGTTACTAGATTGTTTGTCAGAATGTCATGGGGAACCTTGTCAAAGTCCTTACTGAAATCAAGATATTCTATATCTACAGCATTCCCTTCATTTACCAAGCTGTTAATTTTATCAAAAAGAAAGATCAGATTAGTCTGGCATGACTTGTTTCTCTGAAAACCATGTTGATTTTTTGTGATTATGGCGTTGCCTTCTAAATGTTCACAGACTTTCTGTTTAATGAACACCCTTTTCCTTTTCTGAGAAGACTGAGGCAAAGAAAGTGTTGAGAAGTTATGCCTTTTCTCTGTCCCCTGTTAGCATTTTGCCATCTTCTCTGTGCAGTGGTCCTACCATTTTGCTCTTCTTCCTTTAGCTACAGACATACCCCCAAAAAGCCCTTTTTATTATTCTTAACCTGTCTAGCAAGCTGGAGCTCATTCTGCACTTAGGCTTTTCTGACTTCACCCCTGCACGTGCTAGCTATTTGTTTTAATTCCTCTTTAGTGATTTCCTCTTCTTTCCATTTCTTATACATGTTCCATTTAGAACTTAGCTCACTTGAAAGTTCTTTAGTCATCCATCCTGGTTTCTTGTGACACCTCCCATCTTTCCTCCTCATTGGAACTGTTTTAAATTGTGCCTTCAGTATCTCCCTTTTAAGAAACTCCCATCTAGACAATTATGTGTAAAAATGAAAGAGTATAATGGCTCTCAAAGTTAACTGGATGAAAATTTACAAAGAAGTGGAAACACAACGGTGACAGCATTAATCTATCATGGGTATTGTTTTTTTCTAATTTGTAATTCTTAATGTTTCTGCAGTCTAAGCACAAAAGAGACTTTCCCAAGAAGAACACACAAGTATCAAAAATATATCAAAATATATGGTTGCAGTAAATAACAGCAAAATGTAAAAGAAACAGCTGTTTTACCTTTAATTGAAGTTCTTTGTATCGTTTAGACATCCTAATGAGCAATTTGTCATCATTTATCATTGCAGGTTTCTCTTTGTAATACTGCACCATAGCCTGAGCTGCCTCAGTGTATGCCATTTCTAGAAAAGCCTATAATTATAAAGAAGTAGTTTACAATTCTCATATCTTAGATCATGTAGCAAGAAAAAGAACATGATTAAAAATGCAGTTTCATATGTAAAGATTTTAAAAATAAAATGTAAAATCCTACTATAGTTGGCCCTCCGTTTTCACAGGGGATCCGTTCTGGACCCACCCACCCCACGAAAACAGAGATTAGTGAGTATTCAAGCCCCATAGGCTTGAATGGGGCGCACCCCTGTGGATGCACATGGGGCCATGCCCCATTGATTTAAACGGAGGTCACTCTTCCATGAATATGTAAAACTGCGGCCTTGAAGTCTGCAAGAACAGAGGGGAGGATGTATATGTTTTTTGGTAAATAGTTTTCTCTGATAATCTTAAATTACTTTGGCATAATTTTAGTTGCAGAAGAAGACAGTACAGTATATCAGTATGTGCAACTATAATTTAAAGTAAAGAAACTTGGTAGATGTTATGTAATATAAGAAAATGCTGCTATAGTTTCTTGTTCACAACTATAAAAGAGCCTCAATCTCTTGTGTACTTTGCCACTTGAATGTATGTTAATGGACGAAAATACATTGAATCCTGGAATATTTCAACTGGTTTTCATAGAACTGGGTACACAACTGTTAGCAGAATTAGAACCAAAACATTAATTATAGCAGTTTAATTATAACATATAGTCAGACCAAAAGAAAATTCGCTATAATGTAAATGTTTTCCCAGTGGAGGGAACACATCTTTGTATAATCTGTGTAAATATATGTAAATTGCGCAAATATATGTGAACTGTTATTTCCTATGTTAGGAGCTTCATCCAGTTTTCAGACATGGCACACATTTATCTATTTTGATACTTTTTAAATGTAGGAAACTATTAGGATAATATGAACCCAATTTGCACATTTAAAGGCTAGCTGAATTAAGAGAAACAGAAATGAGAAAGGATATGATAAGATGGTTCTGGACTTCAATCATACTTTTGAGACTGCACCATTACGAAATCTTTTACAAATTATTTGTGATATAATTTTTTCAGTGTTTTGTGATAATTTTCTTAGTATTTTGACAACATAATTTCTTCCCCAAAGCCATTTTGTCCTAAGAAAGCAAGAGAGAAACTGGATGGAGTAAAAGTTATTAAGCATACTCATCATTCCCAGAGTGCAACCTATACAAGAATATTCTGCACAGAGAAAAACTGTCCTATGGATACCGATTTCATCTTTTGACTTTTTCACTGCTCATCTCAGTTTGCAATACTAACATCTGAAAAGACTTTGGATAGATTTAAAACAAAATATTAAAAAAAATTAATCATAAATCCCACTGCAGCACAGTGTGAGTTCAGTACATGAGATTATATTCTTCTTTGGGAAATAATAACAAACTTGACAAAGTTCCTGTAAAATATATAGAATTTTAAAACAGGCACTGAGTTTATGTATACTCAATCATTTTTATTTTAAAATAAAATCATTATTTTCAAAGGACTATGCATAGTTACTTTTGCCATAATCACTGTACCATTAATACATAATATTTTTTTCAAAACTATATCAAATATTGAAGCTTTTATTATAACCAGCAATGAAAATAATACCTGATTGGTTGATTTCATAAGGATATAATTGGTAACTTTTCCAAAGGGTAGTCCTAGATTGATGACATCATTTTCTGTACAGCTTCCTTCAGGAAGATTACAGATGTGTACTACACGACCTGGTATACATTGCTTTTCTGACTGCTGAAATTATTTAAAAAAAAACACACACACAACACAAATTTTAGATACAGAACAGTCACCAGTCTCTTTTAAATTACTTAAATTACACGATGCTTTTTAAATCAGTTTCTTAATCTGTTCTGAATATGAATACAAAAGTTAAAGACAATTTCTCTATGCTTTCTTACCTCAATACTACTTTTCTTCCTTAATCCTTCCTTGAGGAAGCTTTTCTCCTTGCTCTTAATTATTAATTTTATATCTCAGACCTCCCAGTTTTCCACACAATGTTCAAAGCATATTCAGATCAGATTAAGTAAGTATAAACACCTTGTTCAACAGGACAGAATGGCATTTAAGCCTCCCTATCCTCTATGCTAAATATTTATTGAAGGTCAGTGACTGAAGCACTTGGTATTATGTGTAACATCTACCCTGCATGTCAACTATGGACCACAGTGAATGGAATTCATGTTGGCAAAAACTAACACTATATTTTCAGTCTGTTCATTTCTCAAAGGAAGTGCTTATAAATCAAACTAAAGATGGTTCCTTCTTTGTTTTTTTAAAAGGTGGTTCTTTATGCAATTTTTGATATAGTGAGGCTTAGTTGGTAACTGGGTTCTTCTGACTAGTTTCCGCCTGTTCTACATGGGGCTGCACTCCTCTTAAGGGGACACCTTCATAGATTGCAATTTCTCTTTGATGTGTTATAGTAATTTGTGGCAAAGCTGGTTTTAGGGGCACAAAATGCTTTTTAGGAGTTTTGGTGGGTGGCCGAGGTAAGGATAACCTAGTTTCTGTGGTCTATGTTTAGATTACTGCAATATTCGACACTTGAAGCTGCTTTTGAAGAAGGGTTGGAATTTACAAGTTAACACATAATGCAATACACAAAGGTCATAGAGAGAAAGTTTGATCATATGACACCTCCTCTGGCCCAGCTGCACTGGCTGCTGATAAACAGGCAAATTCAAAGTGCCAGTTTTAACATATAAAGGGTTATGTGGCTCAGGACCCCAATACGCTATGACCTTCCCCTAAGTAACTCTTCTAAAAGAGAATGAGAAGGTGTTAGCAAGGGAAACATGCCCGTGATCTCCCTAATTGAATCTAACCATCTGGGGTGTAGTCTTCCTCTCTTTCTGCTACCATCAACCTTTCCCAGCACTATTGTCTTTTCTAATGAGCCATGCTTTCTCATGATGTGACCAAAGTATGACAGCTCAATTTGATAATCTTGGCTTCCAGGAAGAATTCAGGCTTGACTGTTCAGGGACCCATTTGTTTGTCTTTTTGGCTATTACAGTACCTTCAGCACTCTTCTCCAGCACTGCATCTCAAATGAACTGATTTTCCTCTTGTTTGTTTTCTTCACTATTCAGATGTATACTACCCAGCTCTCACATCCATATATAGTAATACCATGGCTTGGATGATTCTAATTGTAGTGTGCAATTGTATAGCTTTACTGTTTAGGATCCTTTCTAGCTCATTCATGGCTCCCCTTCCAATCCCTAGTCTTCTTATCTTTTGACTGCAGTCTCCATTCTGAACAATCCAAGGTATGAGAAACCTTTGACTATTTCAATTTCCTCATTGTCCAGGTTGAATTTATGTACATCCCCCATGGTCATTATTTTTGTTTTCTTTATGTTCAGCAGCACGTCTGTCTTTGCATTTCTTCCTTGACCTTCTTCAGTAATTATTCCAAGTCCACAATGTTTTCCACTAATAATATTGGGTCACCTGCACATCTTATATTATTGATGTTCCTTCCTCTTATTTTCACTCTTCCTTCTTCTAAGTCTAACCTGCTCTTTGTATTATGTTTTCTGCATACAAGTTGAACAAATAGTGTGACAGAATGCAGCCTTGCCTGACCCCCTTGCCAATTGGGAGCCATTCTATTTCTCCATATTCTGTTCTAACAGTGGCCTCATCAGAACTACTAAGTGTATTGGCACTCCTATGTCTCTGAAAACGTTCCATAGCTTTCCATGATCAATGCAATCAAAGGCTTTGCTATAGTCTATAGAGCACAGAGCAAAAATTTATGTGGAATGTTGTATAGTCCTAGCTCTAACTTAAAAGCAAATCAAACACAGTATGGAATTTAATCAGAAATATTGTAAATTGTTCAAGGAAATTTCATTAGATTGCTTGAGCACCATCAAAGCAAATCTTGACATTTACTGAGAACTGGATGCTGAACCATGCTTCAACAGAACAATATACTGTGTGACATACTCACATTTACTCCAGATGGCACAGAAGAGAATGTAGAACATGTCTGGCCAAATGCAGAGTTATATCCTGACCCAGCATTTAAAGGATAATCTAAAAGAATGACACACATTCAGTTTAAAAGGTAGATATCTGTAAACTGTGGATGTATAAAAAAATGAAGATTCTTAAAAATCTTTCTGTCTTCTCTTCAGACCAAAAATAAACAAACAAGCAAACCAAATAACCAATCTTTTATATTTATTAAGGGCTATGTTCATCCTGATGAGAGCCAGTGTGGTATAGCAGTTTGAGTACCAGACTGCAACAATAGAAACAAGGGCTCAATTCCCTGCTCAGCCATAAAATCCACTGGGTGATCTTGGGCAAGTCACACACTCTCAGCCTCAGGGGAAGGCAATGGAAAACCCCTTCTGAACAAATCTTGCCAAGAAAACCCCATGATAGGGTCACCATAAGTCAGAAACAACTTGAAGGCACATAGCAACAACAAAGTTCATTCTACAAAACATATTTTCTCTAATTATAGGCATAGTGCTCTGTACTTATCTGGAGAAATGGAACAATTCCATAGATCTCAAACATCCCTACTTGCCTCAGCTGAGCATGATAAGGACAGGTTGCTTACCTGTAACATTATTTCTTCGAGTGGTCATCTGCGAATTCACACAAATGGGTTATTCTGCGCCTGCGCAGCAAACTTCGGAACCTTCTTAGAGCTTTTAGAAGCGTTTTGGCGGTAGCCCCGCCCACTCTCCAATTGCCTTATTGGCCGGCTTCCTGCCTAAAACCTCAGTTCCATGGATGCCAAGCAGCAGCCCAGGACTGAAAAAGAGGCAGGGCACGACTTGAGGGGAGGATGGGCGGGATTTGTGTGAATTCGCAGATGACCACTCGAAGAAATACTGTTACAGGTAAGCAACCTGTCCTTCTTCTTCGTGGTCTCTGCGAATCACACAAATGGGTTAATCAGACTAGCAAGCTAAAGTCAATGGAGAAGGGAGTGCCATGCCACATAAAACGGCACATTGTCTGAAAACAAAGTCACTATTTGTGAATCTGAGCCCTAGGCATGTAAATATAGGGACGAACAGTCCCGCTAAAATCATGACCCTATAAAGACAGGGACCGGCAAACTATGGCCTGTGGGCCGGTTCCGGCCCAGGGCCCCGCGCTTACCGGCCCAGGCGGATCCCTGCCGTTGTCGTCGCCACACGGCCGCGCGCGCCGCAACCATCATTTTGTTTTCCAAAATGGCAGCCGCGACGTGTTTGCGCATGCGCAGGACTACTGTGCATGCGCAAACAAGTCGCGGCCGCCATTTTGTTTTCCAAAATGACGGCCACAACATGCGTAGAGGTGGCGGCGGCAGTGGCAGCACGCGCGGGGGGTGCGCACGGCAGCAGGGGGTTGCGCGCGCGCATGCCGACATTCCCCCGCCCCCGACCCGCGGGAAGGGACGACTTCGGGGGATCGGCCCCCGGCTCAAAAAGGTTGCCTACCCCAAGACAAGTTGAAATTGTAATAATGAGACATAATGGAAGCAGCCAGCAATGCAGGTAAGACATGCCCAGTGGCAGGGAAATTAGGCTTGCCAGCTAACCCATTCATTGCACAGTCTGTTGATAGACCTAGATGGTCTGTAATAACAAGGCAGATGTATGGCTAAGGTCAAGGGAGAATCTCTGACCTAAACAGCACAGGTTAGCTAACAATGGAAATAATGGTAAAGCTATCCAGTAGGTAGTAAAAGTAGTTCACTACTACAAGTGGACAAGTGCAACAAGAAGGAAGGTATACAGACTCTGTCTGATATAGGAGATGAATGGAAACCAATGTGAAGGCAAGAGACTTGCAACAATGCGAGGCTGCCCAGGACATGACATTGGTAAACAGGAAAAAAGAGGGTTTGGGAAACCCTCAAAATTAAAGATGTGTCAAGGGGAATCTTTCAAGATGAAAAGGGGCAGTGACCTGATAAGCCTTTAAGCTATTGTTTGAAGATTATGGTATCAACAGATAACGCCTAGAATGCTAAACAATCTAGGGCTAAGCATTCACATAAATGTGAAATAGGCCATCTGTGCCCAGCAATGAGATGGTTGGGCAACACCAGCAAAAATGGCAGAAACAAGTGACTGCACTACAAAGTGGGCAGTAGGATATCTGGATATTGTCTTATACAGGGAGAGCCTGATGGTATTAAACTGGGGAAGCTTCAATAACAGCTTCTAGAATATTGATGGACATCAAAGAGGAGGAATAGAACCTCATCTAGTCACAGCAAAGACACTGACAACAGTGAGAGTGAAATAACATGATATCCAATTGTTATGACCCACAAGAAATGCTGTGTGTAAGTTAATGTTTCAGGCTATCAGCATGAAACATGTAGTTCTTGGTGAAAGTCCCAGAAAAAACAATAGTAGTTGGTGTAATGACTAGAAGATTAGTCATAGCATTATACATGTAAAGGGATTTCACACTGTACCTATAAAGAGATCCCTGTGGGAATGTTATTCCATCCAGTGATGTCCTGGAGAAGTTGTACCAAGGATAACATGACTTGGCAGGAACGGTGAGAAGTGGTCAGCGACGATATATATAAGGATCAATATGGTGTTAACTTGTCATGCGTGGTTCATGAGAGAAGAATTTTAAGGCACAGGAGCTGGAATAGACATTAAAGCCACAAGCCCAGCTCCTAGACATGTGCGAAACCCTTTATCGTATAGATCTGGGGTGCGTGATGAAGCGTGAAGTGCACTGTGATAGAGCACTATAACTGGGGGAGCACAAGCTTCTCTGTAAAGAGAGAGAAGTCCCAAGGCATCTGCAAAGTGCATAGTTAGCCTTGGCAGGATTGCAGATGGAGACCTGAATTATCACCACCTCACCAAAAGACGCCTTGAGACCAGAGGCTCAGAAGAACCAGACGTTATGACATCAGTCAGTCTGGAGGGATGGGACAAGCATGCATGTCCTAAGATCATGAAGTGTCCACAGGGGTGGAGAAATTTGTGAAATGGAGGGTCGGATTGCAAGGGTGTCACCAGAGGGCTTTCCTGGGAAAGAACTGACACAGTTTTTGACTGAAATGGGGCCCAAGGAGATTGCACTGTAATCGATGGTCAGTATAGGAGATGAGCTTATCCCAGCTAGAGACCCAACAGTAAATAGCCTGTCACATGTTTCATAGGTGTGACACCGATAAGAACCCCTTGGAAGGGGTGTGTGTATGGAGCAAAGGCTTGTAATGTTTGTCTTGTGTAGTGGCCTTTTGAAGAAGACACCAATTGCTTTCACTGACACTTGTACAGGGGAAGTGAAAATCCTCTTTTGAGACGGAGGGAACAAGTGCATTCTGAAAGCCACCAATGGGGAGGAATGAAAGCATTAATATCAGACTGGGAATAAAAGGGGGTATGATCACCCCAGTATCATTTGTAGCCAGCCTGGAATGGTAATGGCCCTCAGGATGGAAGCGCAATCATGCCTTTGACTCAGTAGTCTAAAGGAAGCAATGGCATTGGTCTCAGTATGTGGAGACAAAGCACATCCCATATATCTGTATCAGTGAGTGATACAAGAATATTGTTTGGTGTTAGAGGATGAGTGATGGTATCCAAGCCCCCCCAAGGAGGGAAACAAGACGATTCCAACCGTGGTGGTAACAAGTGTATAATGGTAGTGTCCCTAGGTATAGAAAAGCAACCAATTGTTGAATCTGATCCTCCAGTCCTGTGGAGAGTGGAGGACCGTTGGTATCGAGAGTGCTCTGGTGAACAGAGATAAAGCACATTATCACAAGAATGCAACATGGAAATGGTGGTGCCCACTTCAGTAAGGAGGGAGCACCACATTTTAGAAGACAGCTGGGAACAAAGTCGATTGTGAATATCCAGCTGACTCTGCCATCCCTCGGCATCAAGGGAACAACTTTAAACCTGGGTCGAATTCGAATGAAATGAGAGGCAGAATGAAGCATGAAATTGTAGATTTCGGTATAGAGGCAGTAATCACAGCCTCAAGTCCCACCGAGTGTGTGTCAAGGTGACCAGAGGCCAAAGGCTGAATGAGTGATTAATAGCAGCCCCCCGAGGGATGAATTGTAGGAGCTGCAATGGGCCTTGTCAGAGTGGCAATGGGCCTCCGAGGGAGGGACAAGCATGTCTCTGAACTGGACAGAGTAGTGGTCCTTAGTACAGAGGGAAACTCTATGGTCCCAACTCAGGGGGAGTGCTAGCCAGTAGTGCACCTCCATACAGAGGGAACAATCATGGTCCCAACTGAAGGCTTGATGTAGCTGGCTTCGGTACGTAGAGGGCAACCACAGCCTCGAATCCAAACCAGATTGTGGCTACATCATGATGCCAACCTGGCCATCACCCAATGGTAGGGGAAGACACCATACAAACTGATCATGGACCAGTCTGTTTGGTTTCAGCTTTCGGTTTGACCTCAGAGAATCAGAGACCGATAAGGATTGCTGCAGGGCTGCAAGCCAATCGGTTTAATTCCATAGAGTCAGGGACCAATGTGTATCCATGTAGGGCTCAAATTTAATCATTTGACTTCAGAGAGTCAAAGACCGATGACGATCGATGAAGGGACACAAACCAATCGATCTGAACTCAGAGAGTCAGGGACCAACAAGCATTGAAGTCGGGCTGCAAGGCAACCGGCCCGACCACGGAGTCAAGGATCGGCAAGGATGAAAGTTGGACTGGAAGCCAACCGGTTCAAGCCTGAAGAGTCAGGGACCGAGGAGCATCGAGGTCAGGCTGGAAGCCAATTGGATTGACCCTGGAGAGTCAGGGGCCGATGAAGACCGATGCAGGGGTGCAAGCCAATCGGTTTGACCCCGGAGAGTCAGGGACCGAGGAGCATCAAAGTCGGGCTGCAAACCGACTGTTTCGACTCCGGAGAGTCAGGGACCGAGGAGTATCGAAGTTGGGCTGTAAGCCAATTGGTTTGACTACAGAGAGTCAGGGACCAAGGAGTATCAAAGTCGTGGTGCAAGCCAACTGGTTTGACCCCGGAGAGTCAGGGACCGAGGAGCATTGAAGCCGGGCTGCAAGCCAATTGGTTTGACCCTGGAGAGTCAGGGACCGAAGAGCATCGAAGTCGAGCCGCAAGCCAACCAGTTTGACTCCAGAGAGTCAGGGACTGAGGAGTATCCAATTCGAGCTCCAAGCCGATTGGTTTGACCCTGGAGAGTCAGGGACCGATGAGTATCCACGTCGGGCTCTAAGCCAATTGGTATGACCCCGGAGAGTCAGGGACCAAGGAGCACCTCCGTCGGGTCCAGCCAATCGGTATGACCCCGGAGAGTCAGGGACCGAGGAGTATCCACGTTGAACTCCAAGCCAATCGGTATGACCCCGGAGAGTCAGGGACCGAGGAGTATCCACGTCGGGCTCCAAGCCAATCGGTATGACCCCGGAGGATCAGGGACCAAGGAATATCAACATCGGGCTCCAAGCCAATCGGTATGACCCCGGAGAGTCAGGGACCGAGGAATATCCATGTTGGGCTGCAAGCCAATCAGTATGACCCTGGAGAGTCAGGGACCAAGGAATATCCACGTCGAACTCGAGGCCAATCGGTATGACCCCAGAGAGTCAGGGACCAAGGAATATCCACGTCGAACTCGAGGCCAATCGGTATGACCCCGGAGAGTCAGGGACCGAGGAGTATCCACGTCGGGCTCCAAGCCAATTGGTATGACCCTGGAGGATCAGGGACCAAGGAATATCAATGTCGGGCTCCAAGCCAATCGGTATGACCCCGGAGAGTCAGGGACCGAGGAATATCCATGTCGGGCTGCAAGCCAATCTGTATGACCCCGGAGAGTCAGGGACCGAGGAATATCCATGTCGGGCTCCAAGCCAATTGGTATGACCCCGGGGAGTCAGGGACCGAGGAGTATCCACGTCGGGCACCAAGCCAATTGGTGTGACCCCGGAAAGTCAGGGACCGAGGAGTATCCACATTGGGCTTTAAGCCAATCGGTATGACCCTGGAGAGTCAGGGACCGAGGAGTATCCACATCGGGCTTTAAGCCAATCGATATGACTCCGGAGAGTCAGGGACTGAAGAGTATCCGCATCGGGCTCCAAGCCAATCGATATGACTCCGGAGAGTCAGGGACCAAGTATCGACATCGGGCTCCAAGCCAATCGGTATGACTCTGGAGAGTCAGGGACCGATGAGGGTCCACACAGGGCTCCAAGCTAGTCGGATTGACCCCCAGGGGCCTGGAGGACAGCGATCAGAGAAAAAACTCTCAGAAGTATGATGGACCTTAGCTGAGCATGAGGCAGTGCAAGCAGTCATGGGAGATCCATCTATCTCTATCCATATCTATCTGTATCTGTATCTACATCTACATCTATCTATCTATCTATCTATCTATCTACATATCCAGCAGTAAAAATGGCCTTAAAGCCTTTGTAAAGCTAGTTAGAAAGGCAGGTGAAGTTTAAACAGTTTTCCTCCAGGAGTACCCTCCGAAAGAAAAATTGTCCCCCTATTGGGCATAACAGAGCTTTGTCAAGCACACCAAGAAGGCGAGCGGCCATTTTAATAATTTTTTACTTCAGTGGTCGGTGAAAAAACTCCACCTCAGAACTTAAATTGGAATGTAAGACTTCAATTCTTACAGAAATTGCAGCGCTCCTCTTAAAATATGAAGGGAGGGATGGACCTTAGCCGAGCATGAAGCTGGGCAAACAGCCAAAAAGATATATTTATATCTATCTATCTAGCTATATCTATCTATGTCTATCTATATATTAATATATAGATAGATATCTGTATCTATATATCTATATTTATCTATATCTATATTTAGCAGTAAAAATGGCCTTATAGCCTTTGTCAAACTAGCCAAAGAGGCGGGTGATGTTGAAACAGCTTTCATTCAGGAGTATTTCCAAAAGAAATTTTATCTCCATTTTGGGAATAAACGAGGTTTGCCAACACACCAGAAGGGCGAGTGGCCATTTAGAATTTTTTTTACCTCAGAAATAGAATTAGAATGTCAGACTGCAATTCTCACAGAAATCGCAGCACTCATCTTAAAATATGAACGACGATGTTAAAACAAAAACACCACCAAAACGCAAAATGATCCTGTCAAGAGGCAATTTAAAGTGAGATAGGAAAAAAGAATCTCTGAAGAGTTCCTCTAGATGCTGCTGCTGCGGCGGATAAAAGGAACTGAGGGTTTAGGCGGGAAACTGGCCAATAAGGCAGTTGGGGAGTGGGTGGGGCTACCGCCAAAACGCTTCTAAAAGCTCTAAGAAGTTTCCGAAATTTGCTGCGCAGGCGCAGAATAACCCATTTGTGTGATTCGCAGAGACCATGAAGAAGAAACATAAAAACACAGCTGGATCAAATAAAAGGTACATCTTAGTCCAATACCACTGTGGCCAGCCACGCACCTATGGGAGGCCCACAAACAAGATGTGGCTGTACTAAGAATCCTATCTGAAAGGTGTTGAGTGGCAAACTCTCTTTAATACTTTAATACTTATATCCACCATGATTACTAGTCTTATCCTCCATGCATTTGTGTAATCCCCATCTAAAGCCATCCAAGCTGGCAGATAACACATGTTGTGAATCTTCTGATTTGCTCACCATATGTCAGCACTAAACTAAATTCTTATACCATTTAGTTCCCACCATTTAACTTCACTGGATGATACCAGGTTCTAATATTATGAACAAGAAAATATTACACTTCAGCAACCATAATTTTCTAATTTTATAATCCTCTTTCATGTCCCCCATTTATTCACTTTTTTTTTGTAAACGAAAACACCTCAAATATTGTAACCTTTTCTCAAAGAGGATAGAGTTGTTCCATCACCTAATAATTTTCATTGCCATTTGCTGCATGTTTTTCAGCTCTATATGCTGAAGTGTTATGCTGACATATGGTGAGCAAATCAGAAGATTCACAGCTTCTGCAAACTGGATGACATTTTCATTGAGCTTCCCTGTGGTATACACACACACACACACACACACACCATGCCCTACAATCCCCTGGACATGAATAATTACAGGCCTGTTTCCCTGCTTCCATTTTTGAGCAAGGTAATCGAGAGGGCGGTTGCTCTTCAGCTCCAAGCTGTCTTGGATGAAACCGATTATCTAGACCCATTTCAAACCGGCTTCAGGACAGGCTTTGGGGTTGAGACTGCCATGGTTGCCTTGACCGACGATCTGCGCCTGAGCATTGACAGGGCTAGTGTGACCCTGTTGGTGCTCCTAGACCTCTCAGCGGTTTTTGACACGATAGATCATGACATCCTCTTGGACCGCCTGAGGGAGTTAGGTATCGGGGGCACTGCATTGCAGTGGTTCCAGTCCTTCCTCTCGGGCAAGTCCCAGAGGGTGCTGCTCGGGGACAGTGGCTGCAGGAAGAAAGACTTCACTTGTGGGGTCCCTCAGGGGGCTATTCTGTCCCCAACGTTGTTTAACATCTATATGAAGCCGCTGGGTGAGATTATACGGAGTTATGGTGCTAGGTGTTATCAGTACACTGATGACACCCAAATCTATTTCTCCGTGTCTCGTTCGTCAGCCTCGAATTCCAGTGCCGTCTCTTCTCTCAATGAATGTCTTCGGGTGGTAATGGGCTGGATGAGGAAAAACAAATTGAAACTGAATCCAGACACGACGGAGGTGCTCACGGTAGCGGCCTCAAAACCAAGAATTGGGTTGCAACCTCCAGTCCTCCAGTGACTGTGTTCGCAGTCTGGGGTTGCTCCTTGACTCTTCGCTCCTGATGACAAATCAAGTAAATGCGACAGTCAGGAGCGTCTGTTATCAGCTTCGGCTGATACGCCAGCTGCTCCCTTTTCTGGAAGTAAGGAATCTCGAGACTGTTGCGCACGCGCTGGTAACCTCACGTTTAGATTTCTGCAATACGCTCTACATGGGGCTACCCTCGTGCTTGGTTCGAAAACTACAGTTGGTTCAAAACATGGCAGCCAGGCATTTGTCAGGAACATTTAGGAGGGACCACATTACTCCGGTTTTGAGGTCCCTCCACTGGCTGCCTATTGGTTTCTGGGCCCAGTACAAGGTGCTGGTTATCACCTTTAAAGCCCTAAATGGCTTGGGTCCAAGCTATCTCAGAGACCGCCTCTTCCTATATAATCCTCCCAGCGCTCTCCAGTCCTCTGGAAGGAATTTCCTGCAGCCTCAAAAATCTAGGCTTGCGGCGACCTCCCAGAGGTCTGCTGTCGCCCCCAGGCTCTGGAATGGCCTGCCGGATGAGATCCGTTAATTAACATCTTTGGACAGCTTTAAAAAGGCTGTCAAGACGGATCTCTTCCGGCAGGCCTTTCCAGACTAAAATACCTGGCCTCGGGACCTCGGGATCTCCCTCTCTTCAAAAATGCCTCCATAGCCCCCTTTTTAGAATCGAAGTCGCAGGGGTTTTATTGGTTGTATTCTTAGCTTGTTTTTACTGCTATGTTTGTATTGTTAGTTGGTTTTAATTGCTATGTAGTTTAATGACTTTTTAAGGGGGGGAGGGAATTATATTATTTTAAGTTGTACGCATTTTAGTCTTGTAAACCGCCTAGATTGGCTCACCACCGGGCGGTATATAAATAAAATTATTTATTATTATTATTATTATTATTATTATTATTATTACAATCTAAGGTCTCACAATGTCACTATCTCATTTCAAGATCTCCATGTTTCTATGAGCACTTTCCTAATTAGTCTCTACTAGCTCAAATCCAGTGTATATGCAATGTTTACATCTTTTGCCCCAACAAAGCTGGTCAAGGCCTGAGTGAAATAGTCTGAAAAAAAGGTAGTCAGAGCATGGTGTTACAGCAAGGCACCAAGGACACATACTAGGCAGTTGCTTGCCTGATCACTAACAGTTGTTCAGAAAGACACATATATTACAAAAGCTGGAAGAACTTCCAGGGACAGAAGGAGTGAATTCAAGTACCTTATTTTCTGGCGTATAGGACTACTTATTAACCTGCAAAATCTGGGGTTAAAGTGGGGGGGTCGTCTTATACGCCGGGTATAAGGAGGTTCATGATAGGTTTGCCTTAGTGTCATCATCAGTTGGAAATGACTTGAAGGTGCACAGCAACAACAACAGTTTTGGAAGTCATACTCTTCCCAAACTCTATATTTTAACTGGAAAAGTGGGGGGTCGTCTTATACGCCCAGTCGTCTTATACACCGGAAAATACGGTAAATGTTTATGTAACTATGTGGGGCCCAACAGCTACCAAGGATCTGCCCATAAATCAGGGATGGATGACATCTAATGGTCCAGAAGCCAATTTAGCCTGAAAGTGTGAAAAATATTTTTAAAAACAAAACAAACAAACAAAAACCCAGGAAGTATTCCTGCCCTATAGTGATGCCACAATGAATTTACAGCACAGTCACACAATGGAATGTCCTTAAGTTGTCCTTTTTGCCATTTTTAGGATCTTGAAAACAGCAACAACCATTACGTTAGATGGACTATTTCAGATTTCCCAAATACCAAAATCCAGATTTTATTTAATTACCTAAAGGATTTTAGCCTGCTTTTCAACTTTAAAACTTTCCAAAGAGGCAAATAAGTATTTAAATATGAACCTAAACACAGCAAAATAAAATAAAATATAAAAAATCAACAATATTAAAACAGAAGCAGCATAAAATGACAGAATAAAAATGAATTCACTGGTAGAAAATCATTATGAGACAGCAGATTAAAAGCATCAAATGAGGCAGCAATCATAAAAATAAAATTTAAAAGTTTGGATTCATTAAACTGATTTAGAATCTGGCAACTCTGATTATAGAAATCAAAGACATACGGTAGCTGTGTTATTCTGAATAAGTATGCAAAGGGATCTTGTAGCACCTTTGAGACTAAGTGAGAGAAAGAAGTTGGTAGGATAAATTTTCTGATGAAATAGACTTAGGTCCAAAGCAGACCAGCAAGAAACGCTGGCTTTGGGGTCGCATGGGGATGTGGTGTATGCACAGTGCATGCCCCGACACTGCCCCCAAGCTGGCATCATACTGCCTGCCTGACCAGATGGTGGACAGCGTTGCAACGCTCCTGCGGCGCCACACTGTAGAAATGGGGAAAAGTCCCAGCAGCAGTGAAAAGGGTGCCCTTTTCTCCCCCCAAAGGAGCGGCATTTTGCAGCTTCTTTTTGGGTTGGAAAAAAGTCGGATCGGGGCTGCGGCATGTGGCTGCCATGGCCCTGGTCTGGCACTCAAAGAGTGGCACAGAGCCAGCCTTTCAGCATGGCCTATTTCGCCTCCTAATCTGTGAAACCTTATGCTACCATCTTCTTTTTTTCAATCTCAAAGGTGCTACGAGATCCTTTTGCAAAGTCTACAGAGAATTCCCCCTTGATTTTACTACCAGGAAATTCACATGATAAGAGACCTCCTGAGCAAACGATCGAATTAATTTTCAAAGGAGTTGCTAGGCAGGTGCTCTGGCTTATTACTAAAGGATTTGATAGGGTAAAACACAATTATAAATATATAAAACTGTATCTTTGTTTTTTGTTTTCATAAATATTCTACACTTCCAAAACACTTCTGATTTTTAGAAAACTTCTTTAATTTTCAGCATAAGCATATTAATGTATAGCCATTAGTTATTGTACACATAAATGTGCAATGAAAGATGTCTGCTTGCTACAACTCTATGTGAAGTAAAAATATGAAAATTATGTATTTGTTATGTTACAATTTACCTTCAGAACCAGAATGATGAAACACAGATGTGTTATTTGGAGAAGAGGAGTGCAACATTCCTTCTGATGAACTTAACATGCACCTAACATCAGTGCTTGAAAAGAGGGGAAAAAAAGTGGAATTCAGAAACACCATAGGAAAAAACTGGATTACTCAGTTTAAATATCCAATTACCAGCTATTCTTAAGGATTGCTGCATCAGCTTTTAGAGGCTTAAGCTAGCAAAAGCCTGGCAAACATAGTAGTTCACTATAAGAAATTATGAAATTTGGTTATCTTAGGGACCTTGCATCAGTGATGTTAGGATTGGGCTGTTAAGGTACCAGAAACTCCAGTTAACTAAGGCCTGAAATGCACGGGCCAAATAAGGCAGCTTCTGGCTGCTCTGGGGCCTGCCGTTCAAATGATGCATGCCCCAAAGTGGCCAGAAGCCACTCTGGCACCACGATCCAGTCCTTTGGACTGGATCAAAAAGGAGCAGATTAGATCTGACTAGAATTTCGGGACTGGGCCATTTGGTTGCCACGGTCCCAGCCTAATCACGGCTGCAGAGGCCTCTGGCAGCTCCTTTCAGGCCATCTGTTCCAGGCCAAAGTACATGGGTTCCCATTAATTCTTTAACAGAAAATTTGGTAGCAGAAGGAGAAATAACATGGAAGGAATAGGGATATGTTCCTACACAACAAAAAAAGTTCTACATGTTTAAGCAAACCTTTTATTCAAAACTAACAATATACACATGTGAAATGCAACCATCAGGTCAGGTAAGCCTTGCATAAGTAACAAAAACATTTTTAACTTTCTAGAAATCAGTGGAAGGCTGTTTTTCCAGAATGAATCTAAGGATGACATTTTCTTTCATGAGCCTCCATTTTTCTTATGATTTCTTATGGTGGTCAGACTTCTACATCTATTCTTATTTAACATGTTGTGGCTAGCTGGTGAGCCAAGCTTATCTACTTCCCCCTTCTGTTTCTATTTTGCTGTTCATGCAAAGGGATTCTGCAGGCAAGTGCTGTTTACCTTGACTGTAGTAGGTAGACAGTTACAGCAGGATCAGCTAGAGCAGAATCCCATTATTTCTCAGCTCAAGCTTTCTTGCAGACATGCTGCTACAACCTAACAATGAAAATGTGTACTTCTGTCCTTCTTCACCATCCTGCCAGTGCTAATGCTACTAAAAAAAAACAAAAAACTCCTAGCTAGATAGAGGACTGCCTATGGGGGCTGGGGAGTCAGAGGTTTGTCAGAGGTTTTCTTAAGTGTGATATGCCTGTATTATCACTATCGGTTTGCCCTAAGCTCCTTGACGAACTCCATCCCCTAAGCAACACAATGAGAAATGAGTTGAGAGTGGCAAAATAATAGCAAGAGATGTAATAACTAACTCAGGTCAGTTTCGTTAAATACCTATATACCTTGTTACTACCATGTACCATATAGCTGTTAAGACAGATATTCTATTCATGAATTGCAACTTTAAAAAGATTATTAACCTTAGTCACATTATATTCACAAATGTGTGTCAAAAAACTCACTTTTCTGACAAAGCCATGCATTTTTCAATGTGAAGATTTCCTTTAATATGCTGATCCCAGTCCTAGGTGAAAATATTGAGAAAAATATAAAATTGTGGTAACAACAGAGACAAATAAACAGATTAGTATGTGTAAGATATTTTAACACACAAAAGCAGCATCCTTTTATTTTTAAGATCCCATACTAAGCTGATGTCTATCAAGAAACATAGCATTTTGTATTCAGAAACATCTTATAGCCAGCAAAATGGATGACTAGTGATTAACTCCACAAATTATACAGACTGGACCTACCTAAATTCTCCAGTTGTGTAGGTCAATATGCAAACACTCAACCCCAAATATCCTTAAATATCCATAAAGCTTAGCCACAGCTGGAGTCCAGAAACCTTCCAACTATCCTGCTGTGCTCCCTCCAGTGATGCCAACATAGCTGGGAGAAGCAGCTTCAATAGCGATTGGAACTCTTATTCCAGCTGGAGGATTGTCACTGGAGGAGCACTACAAAAAGACTGGATATTTTGGGGATCTGTGGTATGAAGTGAAGAAGCCACATCTGCATGGTGCCTTATAATTTAAAAATACTAATATGGGAAAGTTGTATCATAGTAAGTTTCCTGCCTGCAATACCTGTGTTTTGTTTGCTTTAGAGAAAATGCTAGGAAGCTTGGATGAACTTACCATAACTTTACACCCCTCATGTGCTTACCAAGGCTAAACAACATCTATTTTTTTTTAAAAAAATTGCCCAGTTACCAATTGGCTCTCCAGATGATGAATTACTACTCCTATCATACTTTGCCATTAACCAGACTGGCTAGAGAGATGGAGCTTCAACAATGTATGGATGATCAGCTTGATAGAACAAGAGAACAGAATACTTCAACTCACTGATATTATCATTTCTCATTGCAGCGAGACTGAATGAGCTGGACCCATCCATTTGGGTTAAAAGTAGGCCACAACTTTATTGCATATCCAGGGGTGATTGTTAGGCACAACACAAACCATCATTAGGTAGCATAACATGATAACACTGAATGTAGCATAGATATTTGTATTTAATATATTCTTAATGGGGGGGGGTCATTGTTATTTGTCAATATTGTTTTACTGTTTATTATTGGGGTAGTTTTATTTAAATTTAATATTAGATGTAAGCTGTCTTGATTGCCACAGCAAAAGGTGGGGTATAAAAATAAGTTATAACAAACAGTACTCATAAAACAGGTAAGCATACCAGGTCATAAATCACTACTCATAAATCACTCATAAATCTAAGGGGTAATCCATCATAATTTGCTTCATAAACCATTAATGACAGGATAATAAATTATTCCATGTTACACCATAAATCATTTAATTACCCCCCCCCCAAATCATTTGTTACTCTCCTGTTGAATGACAGCCACTCCAATACTCAATCCAGTCAAAGGGAGAGTTGTCCCTCAAATGCATAACAGCTGAGAATGGGGAAGTGGTAGGAGAGGCAATTATTACAATATCACTCTGGAAAGATAAGGAACTGCAGAACTTGTAGTATAGGATTCCTTTTATAGTGTTGCATTTAACTATACAAGTGACAATTTTCTGTCATAGAAATTATTTAATTACTCCCATAATATTAACATTTACTTACAAAAAAAAAAACCCCGCATCACTTTTCAAATACTTCTTGCCAAATTATATACAAAGATCTGGATTCCATATAAATGGAACTCAATTAGAAGGCTGCAGGAAATCATGTTACATTTGGCCTTATCAGTGACAACTGAATGAAAATGCTTTTTCATGAATACCTGTATCTACCAGAGATATGCTCTGTGTACAGCCAACAGAATTTTTCCTAAACTCATGTATCTGGAAGTAAAGGCCTAAGCAGACTGCCAGAAATAGTGCACATTAAATTGAGGCACTGCCCTGGCTCAGTGCTAGGAAATCATGGGAATTGTATTTTTTTCTGGGACATTGAGCCTTCTGTCAGAGAGCTCTGGTGCCACAATAAATTACAGTTCCCATGATTCCCTAGCACTGAGCCAGGGCAGTGCCTCAATTTAATGTGCACTATTTCTGGCAGTCTGCTTAGGCCCTAAGACACTGTGGGACACAATGGAATATGGTTAGCATTACATTAAATACTTTGAACTGCTGCCTTTATAGGTTCTATGTTGCTTCTGGGAGTCATATTTAATTTTTCTCACAAGTACTGCTGGCCAATTCCTTTAAAAGTGTGGCAATATTATACAGACATAATTTATCCAATAGCATCCTTACTAAAAATGAAGGAAGCCAAGGTAGTTCTCAGAAACTGGTCAGTTTTCAGAAGTGCTATAATAATCTCTGCGTAAAAGAAACACTCAAATACTAGAAGGAGGCTGAAATGTATCTGACTTACCTTAATATCACAGACCTTCTTGTCACATAAAGTACAGATGTGGGGAAAGCAAAGAGGGGCTAAACAATTAAAATCATTTAGTTCATGTGACTGAAGAGATTTCACTGACAAATCAGCTGTAACTGGTTCCTGCTTCTGTCTCATTTGTGAGTTATTGAAATTCTGCTTACTGCTTTTGGCTCTGCTGAAAACAAGTGGAGTACCAGTACTAAACTTTGTATCAGGCGTTGGTTCTTCAGGGTTGTAGAGATCACTTCGTATTTCATATGGGACACTTGCTGATGGCCACATGCTGGCACTGGGCATGATGTCAGGTTTATTTTGGCTAGAGAAAGTAGAAGGATTTTCCCACTGATTATTTGCTTCTGTTTCATGAATTACAGAGCCAGCTTCACTCTTCTGAGTTATAATCTGATGAGAATTACGTGGGTCACCTGAAAAAGTCAAAGGCTGTATACAAGTTGTATGTTGTCCTTTAGAAGTGGCTCCATAAAACTCTTTCTGAAATCCTAGCTGGTTATCATGTTTAACAAAATGACCATCATATGTTCTACCTCCAGAGGAAGTTGGGACTGAATGAGATCCACTGGCTGCAAAGCCATGTTGGCCACACTGTTCAGCATCAGATGGAAATAGTTGTTTACCATAGTCATAAAATCCACCTGCAGCAGAGGAGATCCCAGGTTTATTCAGACCCATAACTACAGCCTGTTGTCCAGCTGTCTGAGATATTACACCCCCAAAAGGATTTATGACCACAGTATTTGGATTCTGATTTTGAAGGTTACCAACAGATCCCAAGGTTCCAGCTGGTGCTGCCAAAGTGGGGTTCTGTGTTGGAAAATGTAATCCACCAGGTGGAAACCTAGTGCTAGTAACCCCAGGCCCTCCAGCATGTCCCTGGGAGGTGTTAAACATGGAAGAATGTCTTAATTGGTTGAACAGTGGCTGAGACATGGCCACTTTGGAAAGAACTTGATTCAGAACAGTTGCAGCTGCTGGGTTGTTAGTGACTGCTGTCTGAGCCAATTTTAGCCTGTGTAGAGTAAGCTGGGCTTGCAATTGAGCAAACTGAAGACTTGCAGGAGAAGGAAGCAGTGGATTTGGGGTGCTGACAGTAAATATATTCTTGTCCAGAAACTTGGCAGCACTGAAAAACAACAGATGATAGTTTTAGTTTTAATTAATATTTAACAGTAGACCCTTGTCACCAAATCATGACTAAGTTGTAAGATGCTACCCTGGTATCTGTCCTTGCTAAACCCTTGGAAGGAAGGAAAGTGATTTATGACACACAGTTAACCCAGGCCATCCTTTAATGTGTTTGGAACTATATTCATTTCAGTTATGATGCTGAAAGCAGATCAGTGTTACAAAGATTTGAAAAAGAGCTTATGCTCATTTGGGACACAAGCCAAAAACATATCTGAAGGTCACTAAAAGGACTTCATTAATCCACTGAGTTTTTCTTTAAGCCCTTTACAAAGCAATTAAATAATAGCACTCTCTTGTTATCTGTCTGATATAGGAAACAGAATAACCCACAGCTTTTGTTGACTAGATTTACAATTTTTTTGTTAATAAATAAGCATATAAGCATACAAAAGGTACTTGTGGAATTTGAAGCACTTTGATAAGAATTTAAAAATTACAACTTGAGGGACTATAACACTAAGCAATTCATTTTGATAACTTTTGCAGTCTTTGCATGTAAAGTCTGTTTTGCAGTCATTGCATATAATGTAGCTATCATGGACATGAGGGGGTGACTACTTCCTTTCACATGGAGTCTTATGACTTCTGATTACAAGACAATACTATTCTCCTCTGGTGCCCATCCTAGAGGCATTATGATGGGGCAGAGGTTGGGGATCACATATCTTTGAATGGCAGAATATAGAAATCCATGAAAATGGTTTTGGGAGTGGCCCTGGTTCTGCTGGGTCCAATATCCCTTCAGAAGAGACTTACCCCTCACTGATATAACCACATACACTCATACTCATTCCCTTATTTGGAGCAGGGAGTATAGAAGAATACGCAAAACTACTTAACGAAATAAAATGTGGTGAGTCCTATGTCTCATACGTATCTCTTGTCCTAGCCAAGAAATGCTTTAATTGCTTTGAAAGTGTGGAAGTCACACAACCAAAACTTCACATGACCCATCTTAGGACTTTACGTCCTGGCAATCACACTTATGATTTTCAAAGTGAATGCTTAATTGTTTATTTAAAACAATTTTACATGGCTTTTACCCTAAAGGAGCTTTACAGATCATTTTTCTTAAACAAAAATAACAAAGTGCAATCCCTTCCCTTAAGTTTTACAATTTAAAAGATTTGAAAGGGGGGGGGGGGAAGGATGGGTACAAAAAAATAAAAGAAAAAAATCCAGCCAACAGATGTTAGTGTTATGGAGGTCTTATGATGAGCAGCTGCAATGCTCACTTGTTATTGGTTCAGTGGGAAGAGGATCCAAACAGGTTTCATCAGAACCAATGGAGTGGCTGTATTTCTCATCCTCTGATGCAGTGTAATGGGATGGCTGTCATTGTGTCCACAATGCAGAAATAATCCAATTTGGCACCACTTTCACTGCCTTGGTTCAATGCTATGCAATTCTGGGAGTTGTAGTTTTATGAGACATTTAGCCTTCTCTGTCAGAGTTCTGGTGTCAGAACAAACTACAGTTCCCAGAATTCCATAGCATTGAGCCATGGCAGTGAAAGTGGTGTCAACCTGGGTTATTTCTGCAGTGTGGGTGCAGGTGAAAGCTTAAGGGAAAATATCTGGTGCAGCAAGAGGACTGGAATAGATCTGTTTCCTTGCTTGGTAAGTATTTATTTATTTGTTTATTTGTTTATTTATTTCTATATCGCCTCCCAGCCCACAGGGGCTCTTGAGATGATGAACTAATAAAAGCAATTTTAACGGTACAAAAATAAAACATTTTTAAACACATTAGAATGCTATTTTAAAACTCTTAAAAGCAGTCTAAAGAGTTCTAAAATACAATTTTAAAAGTTAAAACAGAGCAATTTCAAACAGAGAAGAACCACCAGAGGCTCAAACGAGATGAAACCAGCCTAACATATTAATGATCTCCCATGTTATATATCTGTATATACTGGTGCTCTCACTGTGTGGGTATGTGGTAGATCTTTCCAGTCTTCTAGTACATCTGCTCCTACCAGACTAGCAACATCACCTGAGTATCCAGGCACACAGATTGGTTTTATATTAATTTAGTGCATTTTATTTCCACTGAAATCAGCTGAACTTACTTGTGATTATCTTGTCCCACTGTGGGAACAAGGTTCAACTAATATAGTCCAAATAAATCTCAGAAATATTTGTAAACATGCAAGCTATACTAGTTAGCTGAACAATCTTAACAGGATCTGACATGGGGATCCACTGTAGAACCAGTGCTGAAACCTGAGCCCTGCTGAATCACATGCAGTTCCCCAATTTTTCTTTTGGCAGACTTTGGTCCATTTGTTTTCTCTTATAGCAATTTTAATGGGATGAAAGATACTTATCCCAGCTTCAGACTAGTAGAGCTTAAGGGCCAATCATGGAGCCTCATGAAGGAATGGAGAAGTTTAGACCCTGTGGATCCAAAGCTGCCATCATCCTGTTCCTAGAATGTCCTATTTCAGGCCTATTGGTGTCTGCTGTTAGCAGCGAGACTGCTGATGTAAAAGCTTTGCACATGCAGAAACTTCTACTGCGGCACGAGGGATTTCAGTCCCAAAAGAGCTCCGCTCTTTTGTTACAAAGTGACTTTTACAGTATCCCAGCCCTTCTCTAACCAACAAATGTTAGTGTTAAAACTACAGTTACCTGACTTCACACAAGGCAACATATAAAAACATTACCATGCATAGGAATTTTAGAAAAGAAATTGAACAACGAATGTAACTGGGCACCATTTGTCTCCTGGTCTTGTCTCCTGGACTTTGATAGGTACTAAAGTTCACTAATGATATACCCTTAAATGGATTGAAACCATAAGAAATTAACAAAGACCAGGAGGCAAATGGAATAGGAAAGGAATAACTGGTTTGAACAAGATCTGTGCAATGACATAACCCTTGCGAAGCCTGAGGGCGTGTGCCTGCCCAGCTGAGTTCCACCTGAGCGGCGGCGGAGCAGCGGGACCGAGGAGGGCGGGGGCGGCTATATCAGCCAGCCAGCCCAGGACACCATCTCCCCCGGCACCCTTGCGAAGCCTGAGGGAGTGTGCTTGCCCGAGAGCCTGATCTTCCAACATCCTCTCTCTCGTGGATTTGACAGTAGCCGCGGTGGCGCTTGCGGCGGCAGCGTCTCTTTCGGGAAGGGATACTGGACCCTGAAGGGCCCTGCCCTCCCTGATTATCAACACTTAGGCGTCTTGGAGTAGCGTTCAGCCCTCATTACCACCGGGCTTCAAAATGCCCCTGTAAGCCTCCCCGAACCGGTAGAGACACTTGGAGGGAGAGCCAGAACACCTGGGCCCCCGCAAGTACTTGTGCTATGGAGATTGGAGAGACTGAGGAGAGTCTATCATCTTAATTACACACATTGTATTTTTTAATGTACTGTATTTTAATAATTGTTCTTAGTTTGTTTGTTGATTTGTTTTGGGGTGGGGGATAGGAATGAGGGATGGGATCTTAAGTTGTTATTTGTTGGTTGTTTGGGGAGAAGGGAAGGACATTATTTAATTTGCTGCAATGTATTATTGTATTAGTGTTGTTTAATTTGCTGTAATGTATTAAGGTACTCTGTTGTTCACCGCCTCGATTGGTTAGCCAGAGGGGCGGTATATAAATAAACCATTTAGTACATTTCATAGTTGCACATTTTATACAATTTACAGAACTGCACACTGCCATTCTTAGAAAAAACAAACCTAAGACACCAATGTCATTTAAACTGTGAAGCCAATTTGACATGTTTTAGAATAAAATTTGACAGCAGTAATGTGCCAACTAAAAAATTAATGGAACATACAAAGAATTGTGCTTTATAATTCCAAACAAATTAGATCATTTCAAACTGAAGAGATGTACTTTCTAACATGGTAATTCCAAGCAACACTCTTATGAGTAATACAGTCTGTTGTTTATATGAAGCCAGTTTGATGCAGAGGAATGTCTGCAGCTGCTTTTCATATTTCCAACAATGTGTGTTAGATTCTACACTGTTAGTTGGCTGCATTGGCTTATGTAATACATAATTAGCATAGTTCAGATGGTTACTTTCTCTTTCAAAAATTATTTAGAGTATTTACAATATGAAATGAATATTATTATTTAAGGATCTTCAGCCAAACAAACAAAAACTGTTTGTAGACTGAACAAAAAATGGTTTTACTTACCTCTTTTCCCTAATCTACATTGCACTGACTCTTTTAATAATATATGCAGGAAATAGTTGTACACAGTAAAAGTTCAATCTTATCTATGTAGTCAGATGTCTGCCCCACTGAATTCAAAAGGGGACTTACTCCTATGTAAATGGGTATATGACTGCAACTCTGTTTGTTGTTGTGTGCCTTTAAGTCATTTCCAATTTATGGTGATCCTATGTGGAGTTTTCTTCAGAGAGGGTTTGCCATTGCCATCATCTGAAGATGAAAAAGTGTGACCTACCCAAGGTCACCCAGAGGGGTTCCATTGCCAAGCCAGGAATCAAACTCTGGTCTCCAGAGTCCTAGTCCAACGCTCAAACCACTACACCACACTGGGTCATGCAGTCTTACTATTACTACACAAATGTTGCTAGAGACAGCTCTTACTTAAAAATTACTGCTAGAGACAGCTAGTAATTTAAAGATTACTGCTAGAGACAGCTCTTATTTAAAAATTACTGAGCACTGTGAAAGTATGCAGCCACTTTCTGCTTCATTACTTGACTGACATCTTTTGTCTTTACTCTTTTTTTGCCTGCTGTGATACAAAACTATTATGTGCCTAGGGCAGATGAAAGAGGAAGTAAATAGAAAAGTCCAGTTGAACTGTAGAATGAAGGGAACATTTGATAAATGCAGTCTGCACCAAGAAGATTTAAGAAGAAAAGACTGGGTTTGGTTCTGAACTTCAGTTATCTCTCTAAACTATTTTCTTTAGAACTGATTTAATTATAGCAAACAACTGACAATAAAAACTATTCTGAAAGTTGAAGATCCAATGGACACAGAAATAGTAGGAAGAGTAAAACAAGGAATATTCTCATAATTGCTTCTTAATTTTTAATCTGAGAATACCTTTTGATCTGAGAATACCTTTCACAGTGATGGCCTAAAGTAGCTTTTTAGGTCAAAAATGTGATGGACAACAGACTCTTTAATTATGTGCACAAAGAAAATGTAAAATAATAACAACTAGACTGGTCTGAGCTAAAAAAGGAAATTACTAATTAAACCATCTGTCTCAGTAATGCCAGTAGTCTGTAGGGAATTAGCTCTGAAAAAATGATTAATCTAGGGCTAACTCCAGCAAAAAACTCTTTAAACTGCATCAAACAAAGGAACATTTTTCTAAGACAGCTGGAATCATACGTTTTCACACTGGGCTTAAGGCAGAAGCAATCCTACCTCACTCCGGCCCCATGCCGGCTCCTTTGCCAGTGTGTTCAAACGACGTCGCAGTGCCATCCCCGGCATCCAGTGCCATCCCCGGCATCATTCCGGGTCCTTTCTCCGCGTGTTCAAACGACGTCGCAGCAAGCCCCGCCCCACCCCGCCCCATCCCCGGCATCAGCCCCGTTCTTTGCAATTCCTCTTTTTAAAAGGAATTGCATCTGCCGTGGCCAGAATCATACCGGAATGATGCTGCTGTCACCGATCTGAAGCTGCAGGATCCATTCCGGTATGATTCTTTCATTGCTTCCATGCGGCTGTAGACCCCAAGTGTGAAAACGTCCTTTCTATTAGATGGGAAATCTAAGAAAACATACTTTACTTTTCTAAGCACTGCATAGGAATGGGGACTGTGAAAACTGTGGAACTCCAGTTTTAAATTTGCTTCCAGTTGACTGCTGAAGAATAATATTTCAGCAGAAGCAAAGGCTTTAAGCATGTAATGAGTTGGGATTCAGTCAATTCATTCTATTTAAATAATGCAAGACTACCATGCTACATGGTATGCAGTGGCTCAAAAGGTTAAGACACTGACTCTGATGACTGCAAGATCGGCAGGTTGGCAGTTCGAGGACCAGGTGCTGCATGATGGGTGAGCTCTCATCACTAGTTCTAGCTTCTGTCAACCTAACAGTTCGAAAGCATGCAAAGGCAAATAGATAAATAGGTACCACTTTGGTGACAAGGTAAACAGTGTTCTGTGCAATCATGCTGGCCACACGATCACAGAGTCGTCTCTGACAATGCTGGCTCTTCGGCTTAGTAACGGAGATGAGCACTGCCCCCTATGGTCGGACAAGACTTGACCACCTTATCAACGGGGAATACCTTTACCTTTACCTTTTACCGTGCTACATGAACATGGGGGAGGGGGAGAATAAACGTTTTGCAGCCAAGTTACTCAATATTGCAAAAGGTCATATTAATTAAACTTGAGTATACACAAATTATTTTTATATAGCTAACAATGTTACTCGCTCACAATGGAACACTAGCTAAATCACTAACAATGGAACTCAAATTAGTTATGTATTTCCCCCCTTTTGAGTATTCTCTTTTATTTCTCATGTTTGTCATTTCAGCTGACTTTATAAGCATGCTTTTTAAAGATTTGCTTACAAAAGGCAAACATAATAGAACAGACAAAGATTTGTATTTACAACAACGCCTTGCAACCACTCCCTTCGATTCACCCAAATTACAAGCATTCCTGCCTAGATGTGAGGGTGCTTAGCTCTACAGAGTTGAAACCAAATCCTACCAAACCCTAGTGCTTCAGCATTTGTAATGTGACTGGAAACTCCCAAGTGTGTTCTTATTAGAGAATTAGGCACACTCATGCCTAATTATATATATAGTACTGTGAAAGACATTGTATAGCTGGCATCTGGAATGTTATGTTTTACATGCTGTTATGTGGGTCACAACAAGTGCAACTATTGTTTTACTCTTCATTGATATTTCCCTAACCCTTCCAAAAGTTCATGCCAAAGAACTCAAAAGTATGTTAATGAACATGCTCTAATAATTTAAACTGAAAAGGATGTTTTTCAATTACCTTTCCATTCTTTACAATCTGAGAAGAAGAAGTAATGTTTCTAATAGTTTAATTCAATGAGATAAAAGACCACATGTTAGTAGGCACAGCCTAGAATAGTTCAACAGCTGCTGTGACTTTGTAAGACATCCAGCTATCTGGTAGACAGAGCGAATGGGTACTGGAGAGATATAGTAAAATCATTCATCCTTTCTGCGTGCTGTCACAGTAGTCCTGAATGCACCAGGGATTTTATGCACCATAAATAAATAAATCCCTTAATCTGAGAGGCCTGCTCTATCTGTAAGGACATAATTTTTGGAATATAAAGCTCCATTGCAGGAGTGATTTGAACAGCTCATAGCAAGAGGGACAGCTCATAGGGTTAGTGGGAGAATGGTTTCTGCTGCAAAAACAAACATTGGTTTGCTCAGAAACACATTAGAAAGTGAGGCTGTGTTCTGGTTAGATGGGAAGGCCAGGGGCAGAAAAAAACAGGAAAAATTGGGGGGGGGGGGGAAATCCCACTCAAGTTCCTTCCTGGAGACTCTTTTTCTTTGAAAAAAATCAGATTGTTGATTTTTTTTTTTTTTTAGAATTATGAATAAAATGCTTAAGAGAAGGTGTTCACAATACAGTTGGTCCTTGTTATTTGCTGGGGTTTGGTTCCAGGAACCCCTATGGATAACAAAATTTGTGGATGCTCAAGTCCCATTAAATACAATGGCATAGTAAAATGATACCTTTATATAAAATGGAAAATCAAGGTTTGATCTTTGGAATTTATACTTTTTTGGAATATTTGCAAGCTGTGGATGCTTGAATCCATGGATAAAAAAAATCTGTGGATAAGGAGGGTCGACTGTATATTTACTGCCCCCAAATGATAAGAGGGAGATGTCTTTGTAAGACTACATACAGTATCTCATATCATTACAATTCGTTTCTTGGTTTCCTTTTCACAGAATGATAGGAATACTCAATCAAAGCACTCCCAACAGATGGCCATCCAGCCTCTGTTTAAAAACCTCAAAGGAAGGAGATGCCACCATTCCCTGAAGCAGGATTTTCCACTGTTGAACAGCTCTTACTATCAGGAGGTTTTTCCTAATGTTGAGGGGGAATCTCTTTTCCTGTAATTTGAATCAGTGGCTCCAGGTTCTATTCTCTGAAGCTGCAGAAAAAAAACTTGCTTCATCTTCAGTATGCCATCCCTTCAGATATTTATACAGGGCTATCATAGGGCTATCAGTGTTTCAATTCTTTTTATGGCAATGAGTGTGTTCCATCTGCTTGACACTACTAGAACTAGGAGAGACATAACAATATCCTTTATTTTGCAAATGTTGATGATTTCTTGTGATCCAGTTGTTTTTGCTATTGTTACAGCCTTCTCCTCAAACTGGCTAGCTAGTTGGCCAAATTAGTTAGCTAGATGAGAGAGAAGGATGAATTCAAGAATAATATGCAGATTAGGCAAAATGCTAAAACTGACTTCTAATCATAACTTTAAAAAAAAGAAGAAGAAATCTAGTGCTTAATTTTGGGTTTGTGGATTAAGGGGGTTGGCAGTTCAACACTCAAATGCTGCATGACAGAGTGAGCTCCCATCACTAGTCCCAACTTCTACCAATCTAGCAGTTCAGAAGCATGTAAAAAGTGCAAGTAGATAAATAGGTACCACTTTGGTGGGAAGGGAACAGCATTCTGTGCAGTCATACTGGCCACATGAACAAGGAGTTGGCTTTGACAATACTGGCTCCCTTGGCTTAGTAGCAAAGATGAGCACTGTCCCCTATAGTCGGACACGACTAGACAATCATTTCAAAGGGGAAATCTTTACCTTTACAGATATGGACTTCCAGAGATTGTGTGTACATGTTGGGGGGGGGGGGGGGAGAAGTTATGTACATATGTGCCAGAAATGAATAACAAACGGATCAGTATATGTGGACATAAACCTAGTCTATATATAATTTTATTGTGAGCCTTCAAGTTGTTTTCGACTTATGGTGACTCTAAAGTGAATTTATCACAGGGGTTTCTTGGCAAGATTTGTTCAAAAGTTTGCCTTTGCTTTTCTCTGAGGCTGAGAGAGTGTGATTTGCCCAAGGTCACCCAGTGGGTTTCCATGGCTAAGCAGGTATTTAAAAAGTGGGGTCTCCAAACTCATAGTCTGACTCTCAAACCACACCTTTACTTTTATAACACATGAACATTATCTATAAAACATTTTCTTTTCCCCCTCCCCCAGTTTGGATGGCACTTTTCCATGATACTGAAGGGAACTTTCTATGACCTCAGAGATATTAAATAGGTGCCAGATTAATGTAAGTGCCATATACATTTGCTTAAAATTCCAAATTGAAATACACATTGGTGCCTCAAAGTGGCAAAATCAAACACAAATTAGCAAGTACAAATGCTTAGACACAGAGTGTGACTGCTCTTAATCCAATGAATATGGAAGGATGATATAAGGAGGACTTATTTTCTTAGGGTTGTTCTGGGACATTTTGTTGTAGCTAGTATTAATTGTATCCCTTGTTGGGGAGCACCTCAATAGGGTAGGGGGCAAAAATGTGTGAAGGCTCAATTGTTAAAATCTGAAAATTTTAAAGTCTTCCATTTGTTTTTCTTATTTGTCACTGCCATTCTGCCATAGTCAAAATATATCAAATACATAAGAACAATAAAAAGTGAATTGCTTTCTGGAAAAGTATAGATGCACATATATACAGCCTAGCAGGGGCAGCTAAGTAATTTAGCCATTTCTGTAACCAATAACATGCAAGAACCTATATTTGTGTATATCAGGATCTTGGATTAATAGAGTAATCCCTTCTGTGGACATGATGAAAAGATTAAGTAGAAAATATGCCACTTCAGACATTTATATAATCTAATGATTGCTTATTCAAGGCCAAAATAAATAGCAAATTAAGTACTCTAAAATAACCAACTACCTTTCTATTTCCAGAAACAAAACATCTTTGAATTACATTTCTAGAATGATTGATTTCAACTGGTGTACTGGCCAGTAGGTAACAGAATACTAAATTAGACAGTTCTGCAGCCTAGTTGTCTTGCAAAGATGCATCAGAAAGGTAACAAGCATTGCACCAGATCTTTGAGATATAATATAGGCACATGCAGATAGAATAAAACTAAGCAACAAAGAAATACAACATATCACCTTATCACACGGGGGTCTGAAGCAGTCCCATCCCCGTGGCATCCCCGTCCCATCGCGCTTCCTTTCCCCGGGTGATCAAACGACGTCGCAGAGAAACCCCGCCCATCCCCGTCCCAATGCAGCATCATGCTGCATTATCCGGCATCATCCCCATTCTTTTGAATTCCTGGTCTAAATGGGAATTACATTTCCCGCAACCGGAATGATACTGGGATGATGCTGCTAGAAGCGCAATGGGACAGGGATGGGACTGCTTTAGACCCCGTGTGATAAAGTCCATAGGAGTGTGAGCAGCTGAACCTGTACTGATGCATGTACCAGAATATAAATAAATAAATAAATAAGCTGAAGCATTTCCGCATTATAAAACACAAATATACTATACTTCAAGTAATATTTTCATAATATAGATATGTATTATGAAAAGAAGAAAGCTAGTGTTTACAATTCAATATGGGAACCAAACCTTACATCTAATATAGCTTAATGTGTATGCTTAGCATTTTCAAAATCAGATTAGCAAAGTGAAAGGCTAAAAATATGTCATGTTTTCACCTGCAGGGAAGTCAGGGTCTGAAAGCCACAGAAAAAACTAGTTCCACAATCAGGATTAGGAGGTGATGGCAGTTAACATTGCAAAAAACCTCTTGTGTATAAATATACTGGCTAATGCAGATGGTTGTGTTTAACTATCATGGACATAGCACTAATTCTAACAGCATGCTATCTATTCAACACACCACTTCAAAAATTGGCAGCAACTTGTTTTTCCTTCTCTCTGTGCAAAGCCTTTCCCCTAGCAAGTGCACAGTTCTGATATTGTGCCAAATATGGAAATACTACACCCAACCTGAATGCGCCTGTTCTCATGATTGGTAGGGTTTCTTTTGAATGTTGTCTTAGTTGCTACTATTTCAGATGCAGTGTTGCTGAAGCATTTCATTCATATAAATTTTAAATGTAAAAGAATATCACTTGCTTTTCTACTATAAAGTTCAATTAAAACAATGAAATACTAACAATACTTAAGACAAGCTAGACAATAAGTAAAAGAGCTACACCATTTCAAGCTAAAGTGCAAAATAGATTTCAATTGTCAAGGTGAACTTGCTACGGGAAGAAATCCCATATTCAAATGGAACAAAGCACTCATTTGGATATCCAGGCCCCAAACCATTTAGAATTTTAGAGACTAAAACCTCTATTGGGCCTGAAATTGAATTGTGCCTGAAAGCAAACTGGAATGCAGTGACATCCCCTAAATCCTGGGGAAATTTATATCTCCTAATAAATCTTGTTAACATCTAGCCAGATGAAATTTCTCTGTTTTTAAAGGTACATCCATGCACAGAACATTTATTTATTTATTGTATACCCTGCTCTTTAGAGATGCTTTCAGAGTGGCTTACAAATGGTTAATTTGACAGTTCCCTGCCATCAGGCTTACAATCTGAAACAGGGGTTCCCAACCTTTTTGACTCGCGGAGCCCTAAGGACACTATGGAGCACAGGTTGGGACCCACTGATCTAAAAAGACATGACACAAAAGGAGAAGGGAAAGGCAGTGGGGTAAGGGGATCACGTCCAGCAGATACTGCCAGTCCTTCTCTCCCTCCAAGACTAGGACGATAGCAGTTGGAATGGAGGGAGGGTGTTTTATCTGCCTCTGGTAGTAATCAAACCTGATTCTTAACAAAATATGGGTAATCATAGTGCAACAGTGTTATAGATGTTGCAACATTGTTTGGCATTTGGTTAACATAGGGGTGAAACATATGGGCCAAATCGTTTCATATTGCTTTGAATGTAGGTATTTTAGATGATGCACACCTCCAAAACAGGCAGAAACTGGATTGAAGCCATGCTCTGGGGCTAAAAACTGCAGCAAAAAAACCCCTAGGATATTCTGACTCACACCTTTGCATCTGCATATATAGACACTGATACAAGAGTGGTTCTGAAGGAGTGATCCATCCTAACCCAAAAGCTGCATATAAATGCACTGGTGCAGGTGTACATTTTAAAAGGACGGTGCCAGATGGCCATACAAAAAAGTGAAACTGTGACACCTCCAATGGATATGAGCAGAACATACACAAACCAGACAGTCCGAGATGAGCAAGCACAGTTTAGGAAAGGAAGAGGTACAAGAGACAACACTGCAATCATACAATGCTTAATGGAACACACCAAAGAATTCCACAAGAAAATCAGCATGTGCTTTATAGACTATAGCAAAGCCTGTAACTGCTAGATCATAAAAAGGTATGGAATGTTCTCAAAGAAATGTGAGGGCCATTATATTTGATAGTCCTGATAAGGAATCTGTATTTAGGATTAGAGGCTACTGTCAACACTCAATATGAAGAAACAGAATGGTTCCCAATTGGAAAAGGGTTAGACAAAGCTGCATTTTATCACGCTATTTGTTTAACTTGCACACAGAAAACATCATACAAAGAGCAGGTTTAGACTTGGAAGAAGGAGGAACAAAAATAAACTATCAAAGATATGCAGATGACACCATGCTACTAGCAGAAAATATCATAGAGTTGGAACAAGTACTAAGGAAAGTTAAAGAAGCAAGTACAAAGGCAGGCATAAAAATGCCCAAAATACTGACCACAAAGAATCTACATAAATTCAACCTAGATAATGAAGAAATCAAATTGTCAAATGTTTCCTTTATTGGATCAAATACTGATCAAAATCAGTCAAGAAATCAGAAGACTAGGAATGGGAAGGGTAGCTATGAAAAAACTAGACAAGATCCTAAACCTAAAGTATAACGAGCTACACTAAAGTTAGACTCACCCAAGCCATTGTATTCTGCATCACTATGTATGGATGTGAGAGCTAGACAGTAAAGACAGAAAAAAAATCAACTCATTTGAGATGTGATGCTAGAGAAGAGTGCTGAGAATATTGTGGATGGCAACAAAACAAAACAAAACAAAAAACAAATGGGTCCTAGAACAGATCAAACCTTAACTCTCCGTGGGAGCTAAGATGACAAAACTGAAGCTGCCATACTTTGGCCACATCATGAGAAGGCAAGACCCATTAGAAAAGACAGTGATGCTAGGAAAGGTAGAAGGTAGTAGAAAGAGTGGAAGACTGCACGCCAGATGGCTGGACTCAATTAAGGAGGTCATGGGCCCAAATTTGAAGGATCTAAGCAGAACAATGGAGGATAGAGGGTCTTGGACATGTCTCATCCACAGGATCACCATGAATCAGGGTTGACTCAAGGGCAGTTAACAACATATATGACACTTAAAGATTTTAGAAGCTTCTGTTGGTACAGGGACTTTACAGAGTGAACGGCTGCAATTAGGAGAGGTTTAATTTAATACATGTCTTAATTTTAAAATTAATTTGTTACTTTACAAAGAATGTGAAGTTAGTTTACTAAGCGACTGCAATTCATGATTTTTTTCTTTCCTCATTTCACCTCCTCACTCTTACTGAAACCATGACACTGCTGTCATGACACTGCTACCGTGCCCATGACACTGCTACCTCTGCTGCCCTTTCTTTTGGCAGTCTTTCTTTTACCCATACTAGCCACCCTAAGGGTCGAGGAGGAGGGGTCGGTATCTTACTGTCCAACTCTTGCCAGTTTCAAGTTCTTTCCTCCCCCCTCCCCCCCCCCCAGCTATTGTTTCTCTTCGTTTGAATCTCACTCCATTAGACTCTTCTTTCCTTTACAACAGGGATAGGCAGCCTTTCCCCTTTAAGGGCCATGACACTGCTACCTCTGCTGCCCTTTCTTTTGGCGGTCTTTCTTTTACCCATACTAGCCGCCCTGAGGGTCGAGGAGGAGGGGTCGGTATCTTACTGTCCAACTCTTGCCAGTTTCAAGTTCTTTCCTCCCCCCCCCCCCCCAGCTATTGTTTCTCTTCGTTTGAATCTCACTCCATTAGACTCTTCTTTCCTTTACAACAGGGATAGACAGCCTTTCCCCTTTAAGGGCCAAGGGACTTCAGCTCCCAGAAGCCCCAGCCATGTTGGCCAATAGTCCCATGTTGGCCAATAGCTCCTGGGATTCTGGGAGCTGAAGTCCCTCGGCCCTTAAAGGGGAAAGGTTGCCTACCCCTGCTTTACAACTTCAGGTTGCAGTCATCTATCACTCTCGTGGTTCTGCTACCCAATTCCTGTCAGACTTTGAGTCTTGGCTGACAGTTTTTCTATCAGATGCAGTATCCACATTGATTTTAGGTGACTTTAGCATCCACCTGGACGACCCCAATAATCCTCCAATATCTCGCTTTAGCTCCTTTCTAGCTTCTTTTGGCCTTCAACCTCATTCTAATTCTTCAACCCATTCTCTTGGTCACTGCCTTGATTTAGTTCTTGCTGCCAAGTGTGTCATTTCTGACTACTTGGCATCTGATTTTCCATTATCTGATTATCATTTAATTTCTTTTACTCTTACCTATATTCCACCTCCTTGTCATAATGCTCAACGCTATTTTCGCAATCTTCAGTCTATTAACTGTGACCTTCTCAGTCAGCCTTTGGATTCTTCCCTCTCTTTTGGGGATTCCGCTGACTCAGTGATGTCTTTATTTAACTCCACTCTTTCTTCAACTCTCGACAGCTTTGCCTCTGTATCTGTTCACGTGCCCTCCTCTATGAACAGGCCTCAGCCCTGGCTTATTCCCATAGTTAGGTTCCTCCGGTCATGCTCTCGAGTGGCCGAACGTCTTTGGAAAAAGTCCAGGGAGTGGGCCAACTTTTTCATTACAAGTTCATTCTTTTATCCTCCACACGTACCTTGTCCATGGCAAAACAGAACTACTTTAAATCATTGATCTGTGCCAATGACACCTGTGCCGGGCAGAGAAGAGGAGGAGAGCACCGGGGAAGACAGCAGCGGGGACCAGGACCCCCTTCCTCCCCCCCAAGCCCATAAAAACACCTGTGCCGGGCGGAGTCTCTTAAAAGCGGCGGCGTGCCTGAAGCCGCAGAGGACTACTGGTCACCCAGCAGCCCTCGGAGGACCAGCTTCACCTGCGTGGCTGGGGAGGAGCACCGGCGGCTTTAAAATCTCCGCCAGCTTTCAGCCCTTGGAGGACTATAATTCGACTCTGAATAATTTATGTATTTTTAAATTGCATATTTTAATTATTGTTATTTAATTATTGTTCAGTTTGATCTGTTTTTGGGGGATAGGGGGTGGGGGAAGGAGGGATGGGACTTAAACTGACTTATTTGTTTTTGATGTTTTGATATGTTGTGCACCGCCCCGATTGCTTGGCAGAGGGGCGGGATATAAATAAAAATTATTATTATTATTATTATTATTATTATTATTATTATTATTATTATTATTATTATGAGAGGCGCTCGCAGTGTTTGTTTTCCTGCTCCAACACCTTGCTAAAACCTCCCTCTCCCCCTGTTTCTTCATTATTTTCCCCTACCGACTTTGCTAATTACTTTATTACTAAGATCACTACTATCAGATCTGAAATAGTTCTTCCTAACTTGTCTTCCCCCATTAATCTTCTGGAACCTTCAACTAATCAATTCTCTGTGTTTCCTCCTGTTTCTCTGGATGAATTCTCTACCCTGCTGCACTCTTCCAAACCTACAACTTGTTCTCTTGCTCCAATTCCCCCTCGTCTCCTAATCTCTATAACCCCCTCCTTCCTTCCTTTACTTCTTTCTATCTTTAACCTCTCTCTTTCTACAGGGTCTTTTCCCTCTGACTTTAAACATGCTCTTGTTTCCCCTATCTTGAAAAAATCTTCTCTTGACCCCTCTTCTTTGTCCAGCTATCATCCAATCTCTCTTCTTCCTTTTCTTTCTAAGGTTTTGGAAAGGGTCATTTATTCCCGCTGCCTTGAGTTTCTCGAAGCCAACTCCATCCTCGATCCCTTTCAGTCCAGTTTCTGCCCACGGCACTCCACTGAGACAGCCCCCACAAAGATCTCCAACAATCTTTTACAGGCCAAGGCAAATGGTCTCTATTCTGTGCTCATCCTCCTCGATTTATCTGCAGCATTTGACACCGTGGATCACTGTCTTCTAGTTGATATACTTTCTGACATCAGGTTCTCAACCTCAATTCTTGACTGGTTTAAATCTTATCTGTCAGATAGATCTTTTGCAGTGGTCACGGGTGGTCAGACTTAATCCTCCATTCCCTTATCTATTGGAGTTCCCCAGGGCTCTGTTTTGGGTCCTCTACTGTTCGCTCTTCACACCTTGTCTTTAGGAAAACTTATTAGTTCTTTTGGTTTTTCCTATCATCTGTACGCTGATGACACTCAACTGTATCTTTCCACCCCTGATCTCTCTCGAGGGCTTGAACAGCAAGTTTCTTCATGTCTCACAGCTGTCTCTCTGTGATGTGTTATCGGTGTTTGAAGCTCAACATGTCCAAGACGGAGTTTCTTGTCTTTCCACCTAAGTCTTCCCTTCAATCCTCTTTCTCTGTTTCTGTCAACAACACCTCTATTTGTCCGGTCCAGGAAACCCGCAGCCTCACTTTCATTTTCGACTCCTCTCTGTCTTTTATTCCCCATATCCAGGCCACAGCCAAAGCCTGCAGATTTTTCCTTTATAACATTGCCAAAATCCATCCTTTTCTTTCAGTCTCCACTGCCAAGACTCTGGTCCACACTTTGGTGGTCTCCTGATTAGACTATTGTAATCTCCTTCTAGCTGGGCTTCCCCTCTCTCATCTTTGCCCTTTAATTTCTGTCCAACATTCAGCCACTTGCATCATTACTTCCGCTCGCTGTTTTGACCATGTTTCCCCTTTGCTATCTTCTCTTCACTACCTCCCCTTTCCCTTCCGTATCCAATATAAGCTTCAGTTGCTATCTTTCAAAGCCCTGCATGGGCTAGCCCCTCTTTACCTATCTGAACTTCTTTCTCCTTACATTCCCATCCGTACTCTCTGTTCTAGTACTCAAGGCCTGCTGTCCCAACCTAGGATCTCCACTGCTCCATCCTGGATTCGCCCCTTCTCGCTTGCCGACCCTCACTCCTGGAACCTTCTTCCCCCTCAAACACGGGTCATTTCTTCTTTGTCCACTTTTAAATTTGAGTTAAAGACCACCCTGTTCAGAGAGGCATTCCCAGGCACTGTCTGATATACATTTACTCTTTCTGTTATTTGGGTAGACAGTGGATGATGCTGTTTAATTGTTGTAATTGTTCTTTGCTTTAATTGACTTTTATTATTTTCCTTATTGTTTTGTATTTTTAGATTGTACGCCTTTGGCAGGTTTTTATTCTATTTTATGCTTTGATTGTCTCTTTGTACAGCGCTGTGTACATTGACAGCACTTTAGAAATAAACTATAATAATAATAATAATAATAATAATAATAATATGTATTACAAAGAATTTTTGCTCCTGACTAGCACATTTTGTTGGTAGCTCCTTCAAAAGTGCTCTCTGTGGTTTTTAATTTGTTAGTGCCAGTCCAATAGTTTCTGGATATGACTGATCACTAGGGATGGCAAATTCTATAGTGCAATGAATCTGAAAATTGCCACGTAGAGTTGGTTGTCCTAAAGCATAGAATCCAACAACTTGTTAAATATGAATGTAATCACTGATCTGCACCTCTCTTCCTTCCAGCACTACCCCTCTCTATCAGCATATATGCTGTTCACTCGTTCTTGAAAAAACATGGATTCTTTGTGAGTATATTGATAAGGGGCTTGCATGTGTAGAGGGAGCCCCAAGCATGCACACATTCAATATTATTGGGAGAAATAGGCTACAACTTTATTATTTATAGCTGTAATAATGCTAGCTTGACATGAGGCACAGATCCAGGAATCAGACAACCACCTGTTTTCCAATAGGCATCAGCACCCCAGCTGGGAAGCCAGCCTGCCAGGGGGCAGCCACAGAGTGACAGCTGTGAAATCTGTATGGGCACAAAGCCAATGCATGGTTTCTCTACTACCCAGGAGTGAAGGAGGTCCAGCAGCCCCTGACGTGGGCTTGCAGCCATAAAGTCCCTGAGGGTGAACCTCAAAATGAGGATGAAGCACACTCTGACTCCATTTCATTCCAAATATGGAACTGGTCCCATGGCCATCACAAAGTTATGATAAACAAAGCAACTAGAGAAAGCAAAACTGCAAGGTATAACACAAAGTAGCTGTTGAGAATGAGAGAATGAGAATGCAGTCCAAGCTAGAATGCAAGAAGAGTGCTGGAGGATGTTGAAGGGGAGGAAAACCTGTGAGTTTTCACATCTGGTGGGGAGGTTCCATACTTTTCAGCTGTTTGATTGGCTTCTGAGTAACTCAGATCTCCAGAGGATTCTGAAAGATGTCTAGTGTGCCAAGGAGGAGATGGCAGTTCCATTCTGCTCTGCAGCCACAAATGGGTGCAGCCAGGTTAGTCTGGAGCCCACATTGGTCTGGAGTGAAAGTGATTAATAAGAAATGATGTCTTCATTGTAGCCAGAGAGCACTAACTTATTGAAGTACATCAATTACTACACCTTTACCTTTTCTACTTAATCAGCAGAGAGCAAAGGACAGAATGGGTGAGAGATTATCACAAATGAGGCAGTAGTAACTATTGTGAGGCTGGGCTGGCATGTCTCTGCCTCCCTCATATAGCAGCTGTCTGGTAAACCACTCCAGCCAGGGAAACACTGGCGGCATAAAGAGGAACAGTAACACCCTCCACTTGACCCTCTTCTTCCCTCATCCTCAATGATGCAGCTGGGAACTAAGCAAACATTCAGAAAGAAAGTGGCTTTAGAAAAGAGAGTGAGCATGCCTGAACTACATATGCCAGGCGCAGTAAGAAGGTGGGGGTGGTTCAACAGGGTTTGTGTTAGGAGATGTCCTGGAGGCTAAAGCAGGGAAGGCACTCGTAAAAGGAGGTACAGGAATCTTCTTTGTGCAAGGTTAGAAAATGTCCATCCACTCACTTGCATAAGCATAATGTCCCATTAGGATGCTGACCTCTCTTTGCCACTCTGATCAACATTTAATTATTAAATTCTTCAAGCCCCTATTCTCCCCACTGTCCAAACTAATTCTAAGTATTTTAAGGTATAGTTAAACCAGTAAAAATCAGTCTCCAGATAAAATCTGACAAACAACAACCTATTCCTTTAGAGGTTATGACACAGAACTGAAATCTGCCAAGGTATGGATAAATATACAGGCTTTGAAGCATGTGTGAATATCACAGAACGGAAAATAATTTCAAGTTGTGGTTCTGTGGGGGTTAAGAACATACAAATATACACAAATGCAGCTAGGAGAGCAGAGGGCAGTGTGAGAGGCTGGCCTGGATCTCTGATGCGACTACTAATGACCTGGTCCCTGCTCAGGGAAGTGGAAGGCTAGTCAGAATGTAAAATGATGATTCAGGTTGCCATGGACTATAGCTGCAATGGTGAGAGGCAGGACTGCAGCAGACCATGGGATGGGGCTGATGCAATTGATAATGTGAGGGACCAGGAGAGGTTGGGTGGTGGGGAGATGGTGGGATGAAAGGTAGTTGATGAGTAGACAGATGAAATGTAACAAATAGCCACTAGGTAGCTGCAGTAGTGAAGGGTGACAGTGGCAGAAAATCACACAGAGACAATGGCAATGGCACCATAACTAACACCTGTTAGCACTGTGCAGAAGAAGGCATGGTAAATCCCCTTTTGACTATTTTTACCACAGAAATAATCCATAATGAACCTAGATAAAACATTACTAGACACACAGAGAACTACTTGAGCAGAGCAGAGGACAACTAGGAATAACAAGGGGGCTAATGACACAAACCAAAAAGCAGATCAGTTGTTGATGTGCCTAGAAGCAAAAAGAAAGTCCGAAGCTGCACAATTCATATTATAGGAACATGGAATGTGAGAAGCATGAACAGAGGCAAACTAGACATAGCAAAACAAGAAATGAAACATGTAAACATAGAAATACTAGGGCTGAATGAGTTAAAGTGGTCAGGAATGGAGCATTTTGAGTAAGATAATTGCAAAGTGTTTTACTCAAGAAATGAAAATCTAAGAAGAAATGAAGTGGCATTTATAGTGAGGAGAGATATAGCAAAATCAGTCATAGGCTATAATGCAGTCCGCTTGAATCATATCAATAAGGCTTCAGAGAAAACCCATTAATATAACCATAATCCAAGCTTATGATCTAACCATGGAGGCAAAAGAAGAGGAAACTGAGAGAGTCTATGAAGGAGTGAAAGAAAAAATTGATCACACACCAAAACAGGACTTCTTGCTATTCACAGCTGATTAGAACATAAGATAGGAAACAGAACAGAATCAAAGATCATGGGGAAATTTGGCCTGGGTTCAAGAAATTAAGCAGGAAACAGACTGAATTCTGTGAGGTCAACAATCTGTTCATTGCAAGCACATTCTTCAAACAACCCAAGAGGAGACATTGGCCTACACATAAATTAATTAGCTAATGTAAATTGAAGCAGAAGATGGAAAAAGTCCATTCTCTCTGCAAAAACAAGGCAAGGAGCTGATAGTGGCACAGAACATGAACTACAGTACTAATAGCAAAAGTTACAGTAACACTAAAGAACACAAAATCAATTATCATGTCAAAATACAACCCAAAGAATATCATTAAAGAAATAATAATAATAATAATAATAATAATAATAATAATAAAATTTATTTATACCCCGCCCCTCTGATAAAAAATTGGAGTGGCTAACAGCAATTAAAATTCCATACAGTATATACAATCCAACAACCCCAAACCAAACCACCCGTTAAAAAAGTATTAAACCAGTTATCTATTAAAACATCTTAATTAAAACAGCATAAAATAAATTCACATCAAAAACAACAATAATCTGAAAAAGCAAAGCAAAGCAGTGGCAGCATCCAAAAATGGGAGAGGGTGGGATGAGGGGCTCCTGAGGCCAGGAAACTAGTCAGGAAAGGCCTGCCGGAAGAGATCCGTCTTAACAGCTTTTTAAAAGCTGCTCAAAGTCTTAATTTGACAGATCTCGTCTGGCAGGCTGTTCCATAGTCTGGGAGCGGTTACCGAGAAGGCCCTCTGAGAGGTCGCAGACATCCTAGTTTTTATCGGCTGCAGCAAATTCCTCCCAGAGGACTGGAGTGCACAGGGCAGATTGTATGGGAGGAGGCAGTACCGGAGATAGGTTGGACAGGCACTAATAAGTCTAATTAACCAGTAGCCAGAAGAACTCTGGACTGAAGCCAGGGACAGTGTCAGAGAGAAAGGCAGAAAGACACTATCTGTAGACCAAAAGAAACACAAATCTCAGTGGATGACAGATTTAACTTTACAAGCAGTCAAGGACAAAAAACAAAGCAAAAATAAAAGATGACAGAAATAGAATCAGAACCCTGAATGCAACTATTCAATGACTTGTTGTATTATATGACCAAGAAGAAATAAAAAGACTATGGAAACAATACACATCCTGCCCATCAATTTTGGGCCAGAATCTACTTTAATTCTAACTAAATTCTGTCAACAAACTTGGAAAAGAAAACAATGGTCCACAGACTGGAAACAATCAATATACTGTCCAATCCCCAAGAAAGGGGTCACCAGAAATTGCAGTAATCACAGAACCATTGCATTAATTTCCCATGCAAGCAAGGTGATGTTCAAAATTCTACAACACTCTTACCATATATGGAGTGAGAAATGCCTAATGTCCAAGCTGGGTTCAGGAAAGGAAGAGGCAATAGGGATCACATAGCAAACATATGCTGGATAATGAAACGTGCTAAAGAATTCCCCCTCAAAATCAGTCTGTCCTTTACAGAATACAGCAAAGCTTTTGATTGTACAGATTACAAAAAACTATGGATCATTCTTAACAAAATTGGTATGCCACAATATTTGATTGTCCTGACGCACAACCTATGCTCAGGTCAAGAGGCTACTGTTTGGACAGAACATGAAGAAACAGAATAGTTTCCAACTGTCAAGATAGGCAAGTCTGCAATCTGTTATCCTATCTGTTTATGCCAAAAGCATCATACGTAAAGCAAGATTAGACTAGAAGACTAGGATTAGAAGGAAGCATTAAAATGGGAGGAAGAAACATCAACAATGTAAGATATGCAGATGATATCATACTAATAGCAGAAAATATCAGTTTTGGAAAGGTTATTGAAGAAAGTCAAGGCAGAAAGTGCAAAGGCAGGTTTACAGATGAAAACCATGAAAACAAAAATAATGACCACAGATGATCTACATAATTTTGAAGAAGATGAAGAATTATTGAATTTTGAAGAAATTGATGCTCCATACTTGGTCTCAATCATCAACCAGAATGGAGACTGTAGTGAAGAAATCGGAAAAGGACTTGGACTTGGAAGAGCAGCTATGAGGAAACTAGACAAGATCCTGAAGTGTAAAAATACATCACTAATTAGTAAAGTTAAGATGGCCCATGACACAGTATTCTCCATCTCTATGTATGGTTGTGAAAGCTGGACAGTGACAAGAGCTGATAAAAAGAAAATCAACTTATTTGTGAAATGGAGCTGGCAAAGAGTTCTGTGAATACCGTGGGCTGCTCAAAAGACCAATAAATGGGTCCTACAGCAAATCAAGTTTGAACGCTCCCTAGAAGTCAAGATGACTAAACAGAGGTGGTCATACTTTTGGCCATACCATGAGAAGAAAGGACTCTCTAAAAAGACAATAATGCTTGGTAAAGTGAAGGGCTATAGGAGAAAAGAGGAAGACCACACACCACATGGATAGATTCAATCAGGGAAGCCACAACCATGAGTCTGCAAGACCTGAAAGGGGCAGTTGATGATAGGTAGATTTCTATGCAGGGAACATCGGGGGGGGGGGAGTATATCCCTGTTGGTTCTGCTGGACCTCTCAGTGGCTTTCAATACCATCAACCCTGGTATCTTTCTGGGTCACCTCTCTGGGATGGGCCTTTAAGCTACTGTACTACAGTGGCTCCATTTTTTTTTTTTTTTATGGAGGAGCACTTTGAGGGTGGTGTTGGAATATTCCTGTTAAACTCCTTGGCCATTAGCCTGTGAGGTCCCTCAAGATTCAGTCTTGTCCCCTATGCTTTTTAACATCTACATGAAACTGCTGGAAGAGGTTGTCTGGAAATTTGGAGCCAGGTGTCACCAGTACTCTGATTATACCCAGCTCTATCACTCTTTTCCACCTAATTCTAAGAAAGCTGTTCCAATGCTAAACTGGCTTCTGGAGGCTATAATGGAGTGGATGAGTGCAAACAAATGGAAGCTTAATTCAGACAAGACAGAGATTCTCTTGGTCAATTGAAAGACAGATCCACAGACAGGGAACTTTTGCACAGTTAAAATTAATGTGCCAACTGCACCAACTCCTGGAGAAGTTGGATCTGGCCACTGTGGTACATGACTTGATTACATTCCATTTGGATTATTGTAATGCACTCAATGTGGGGTTGCCTTTGAAAGTGCTCAGATACTTCAATTGGCCAGGTTGTTAACTGGCACTGTCTATATGTAGAACACAACTCCCTTGATGTAACAGCTCCGCTAGCTGCTAGTCTGCTCCCAGGCACAATTCAAACTGTTGGTCTTGACCTATAAAGCACTATACTGCTTGGATCCAGATTATCTGAAGGACCGTTATCTTCCTTTATGAGCCCACTAGAGCATAAAGATCATACGGATGGATTAAGATCCCATCAACCTCTCAGGATCATTTATTGGGAAAAAGAGAGAATGCCTTCTCAGTGGCTGCTCCCAGGGTCTGGAACTCCTGCTTTAGAAAGGCCAGGATGGCCCCATCCCTGCTCTCTTTTCAGTGGCAGGTAAACATTTTTTGTGGCTTCAGGATTTTTAAATTGATGAGGCTTTCAAATACTGTGCAATTCAGATACCAAAGTTCACATATAGTTTTTAATATACTTATAAAATATATAAAATTAGTAATTGTTTTTCTAAATTGCTTGTTTTCCATATATTATATTTATACTTTTTAATGCTTTTGCATTATTTTTAAATCGTACTGTTTTACATTTGTTGTTAGGCACCTTATGACCCTATATTAGGAGAATGGTGAGATATAGGTGTAGTAGTAGTAGTAGTAGTAGTAATTCATTAACTATACAACTATCCTTTGAAATTAACAATGTTGATAGAAAACATGTATTCAGCTGTACATTCTACTTAATTTGGACTCAGTTCTCTGGGTGGGAAAATTAACAAGAACTAGCAGAAGCAGACTGGTCAAGTGTATGGTAAATTCATTATAGAAAGGTGGTAATTCAGTATGTTTATAATAAACTAGTTAGGGCCGAAACAGACTGTCATGAAGGGCGGATTGAAGCTGCCCTTGCCCAAGATAAACAGGACCACAGCAAGTACCCATTGTGGTCCTGAGGGCACCCTTCACCACAAGCCCAAATTGCAGCGGGGAAAAATGCTCCTTTGGGGGCTGGGTTTCCATGGCCTGGGCGCAACTTCAGCACGCCTTCCACACGTCTTGTGGTGTATATCGTCAATAGCCACTCCCCCAAGCCACATGGAAACCAGCTTTTTCAGTCCATTTGTTTGGGCCCTTAGACATTTATACTGAAGAATATAAGTGTCTCATTTTGGAACAATATGCTGTAGCAAATGGTGACTTCTCAGGTCTAGGTACTTCTGAATGATACAGATTATTAAGTTGATTTCAATCAGGCTTTAGATGTGGTCTTGTGACTATTGTCTATGACAAGAATTGGATGGGGAAGGGCTTAATCCCTGTTGCTTCTGCTGGCCATTTGAGCATCTTAGCAGCTTGACCCTAGTCAGTGCATTTTTTTTTTCTCAGTGGGGTTGTTAGTCTAAACTTGGTTGCTCTGGTTGTTAGTCTAAACTTTACCGGTGCTATTCTTGGTGTTGAACCATGTTACAAAATTCATCTGGATGGGAGCTGAGAGACTCCTGTCCAGTTCCTCAACCATTCATCTATTATGCCATCAGACTCTATCTTATCTCCCATGCAATTCAACTTCTACCTTTAAGGAATGTCATATGGGTTTGATGGATTCACCATCACCAAAATGCAGATTAACCCAGCTTCATACCTCATTTCTATCTTCTTCCCAGGAGAATTTGAAGATCCTAAACTGTTTCCTGAAAGAATCAATGGAATGTTGTCTGAAGTGGGAGTGGGGAAAACCCCCTAAAGCTTAACTCAAGAAGGGCAGAGAGGTACTTATGCTGAGTAGAACCAATCCTGAAACTGGAGTTCAACTATTGTTGAATGAGATAGCACTCTCCTAGAAAACACAAGCTTTGGGAATTCCTGAAACTGATCTTGACCATGGAAGTCCAGGCCTTGTGCGTGACTAGGAGTGGTTTGCTTATTCGAGACTGGTATATCAATTAGGACTCTAACATCTTAAAAACAACTTTCTCCTGCAGAAGCCTGTCCACCTATTGAAATCACTGTCAAAGGCCTCCTTGTGTGTCTCATCATTCCCAGAAATACAGTCATATGAGATCAGAGAGATTTAATTCCTGGATCTAGGTTTTAGAACTCCCTTGTGAGGGAAGCTCCTTTCACATCCTCTCTAATGGTGTTTCATGAGCTGGTAAAAACATTTCTTTTAAATAAGAATTGGGGTTGTAAACTGCTGTACTATCATTTGTTTTTGTTATCTGTATATTTTGAATATTTTGTACTGCTGCTGTGTCCTTGGAATTTTGCTGTTCTGCTGGTCTTCTGCTGCTCTGGAGGAAAGGCAGCATGTAAAAGTTTTAAATAAATTCAAACTCTGAGGTCCAAATAACATTGAATATCAGTAGTTATTTAAATAGTTTACTTAGGACTGGTTACACTATCTGTATCTGGACAGAACTCTTTTTCCTCTGTGGTGCAGTCTGTTTTTTTGTCGTAGCTGATCTTTGTTATGAAAGAGGAATGATAATCCTAAGCACACCATTTAAGCACACTAACATGTAAACTGACCAGAGGAAGTAAACCAAGGGTCTTTTAATCTGTGCGGAGGTTCTTATTCTTACAGTTTAAGTGACTGGCAACTGCCTGGCTGATGGTTCTCTTGCTCAGTGTCTGTATAAAACTTGAGGGAAAATGAACCACATGACAGACAAGATTGGGAGCCCAGGTGAGCCCAGGAATCTTCTTGCCTAGTGGTAGAAAGAACTGCCAAGTTTAGAAATCTTCCCTTCAGTCGCTTTCATCGTTTAAACAATTTCAGGGTGAGGAGTACTGGCTCCAGATAAGCACAAACTTAATTCATAGTCTGAGTCCTAGCAGTAAACTGTTCCTTTCTCTTCAGTAAAACTGTCAGCTCTTGGGCCTTGTGGGATAAGAAGAAAGTCAAACATAATTAATTTCCCTGTGTATATATGGGTGCTTTCTTATATACCAGAAACCACCCCAGACCATCTTTTCTGTACGGAAAATATGTAGGATGCTAACCTGACTAACAAGGACAGTAGCTGGAACCAGAGTCAATTTCCTCTTGTCTTATTTTGATTAAACATAACTATTTTTAAGTGGTTGGAAACAACCAACTGAAACTGATGACAATATTAAGATGAAATAACTACTTGATTATGTAGTTTTCTGGTTAATAGAACTTGTATCATTTTCTGTTTAATATCAGTTCACCATTGTATACTTTTCAACACTAATACGCCTCAAATGTTATTCAGCACTTTTTAAAACAGTTCTTGAAAAAAATTATACATTTTTAAATCCAGACCACCGCATAGATAAATCTAGCAATCTAATGTGAAATAAGCATCATAAACCTTAAAACAATTAATCTATCAATATTCATATTTCATTAATTAGACATTACTGAAATTTGGCATGTGCGCAGCTGTTGATATTGAAATTGGTTTCAATCTCAAAAGTAGCAACAAGTTTTGTTCAAAATATCAAATTCTAAGGAATAGTATAAGAAAGCTGTAGAAAGAGAAGGCGGCAAGAAGTTGCTATCCCAAATTGCTTTTCCCATGATGTTTTATGGTTGTATTCTTTGTATTCTGAAAGTGCAGAGAATACAGTAGAAACATATCAATTACACTCTAATAAATCTAATATTAAAAGGAAAAATACATTTACTTTTGTTGTAATAATATTTTAAACTTTCAGTGCAGAAAAAAAATTTAGGAGCAATTCTTCTCTGGAAGTAAAAGGGATTTAGGCATAAATATCTTTTTAAAGAAAATGTTTACAAATAAAATACATAAGCATTTAGCATAAAAATGTATTTCTTGTTATTTGTATGATTTCTGCTCTTGCACCCAAAGATGGATAGATATATGTTAAAACGTTTTAATGTTTTTAAATAATACAGTGCCCAAATATATAAAGATTAAACATACACATCTTTAAAAGCTTTTAATTTTTCATGTGTTTAGCATTTTTAATTATGAAGCAGAAAAATAAGTGCTTTTTTATAAAAAAAAAAATAAGCCCAAAGCTTTTGATTATGCAACATACTTTTAAAAAGTGTTACATAATGTATTATAAGATTGATTAGAGAGTTTTTTTAAATATTTTGTTTCAATTTAAATTATAAAACAATTTGGTAATGGTAAACTAATACTAAATAGAAATAACAGATAGAAATAATAACATAGCGGAGATGAGAAACCTGTTTCACTTCCATGACAGAAAAGAGACCAGATGACATAATAGGATCTTACCTTTTTGTAGCATACTAGAATGCCAATAAAATATAGGTCTGATCATAAGAAAATACAGCAAAGTCATTTCTGATGACATATGTACTCTTTCTTATAAAATTCCATTCATATTCTACCTGCTTTTCGCATGTTATTTACAAGCTTCCACTGCTTAAACAAAACACACACACATACATCCAACTACATCAACGACTTGCAGATAAGTCACATGGCTTCTGGGTGCCATTCTTATTGCATTACACACACTGAGTGTAAATGGCAAACAATATCACTTGATGTTTATGCCATATGTTCCATCTTCTCACATATTAGCACTGGAGGACAGACACATTTCAAGGAATCCTGAAGAAGAAGAGCTTCCAATTTAAGAGATTTGACATAACAAAAGGAATTGCAGTGCTACATCAAAACTGTAAAATGTAAAAGCAAGCACTAGAATGCTTACGCTGAATTTAGCTGGCCAAATAATCTGTTTAAAAACAGCACTGTCAGATCTTCTGTATTTATATCACTGTGCCCCCCATGCAATATGTTTTTATAATATTCCTAATGCACTCATAAAATAGTCAGATTTCTCCACACTAACAAAATGAATATACATAGCAAAAAATGCATATATTTATATTTCTATCAATAGTATAGGTAACTAATGCCATTCTAAACAGAAACAATTTACATGTACAGTTCTTCAGATATAAGTAAAATATACTGAACATTTACTATTACTATTACCATTCTAAACAGAAACAATTTACATGTACAGTTCTTCAGATATAAGTAAAATATACTGAACATTTACTATTACTATTACCATTCTAAACAGAAACAATTTACATGTACAGTTCTTCAGATATAAGTAAAATATACTGTAACATTTACTATTACCATTGAAGACCACAAGTTTAAATAGCCATGCTTTTGAAATGTTATAAATTTATCCACTTATTATTTTATTGTCATAGAATATTTTTCTAGAAATAAATCTTATTCTTTAGGCACCATTTAATTATAGTTTTAAGTTCTGGGGTATGTAGAGGGGAGAGTCTTTAAAATTAAAGTTTATTTGAATTAAAAGTCCCTTTGAATAGCCAATTAGGTATACAGGATTACTTCCCTTTAAGGTATTGCATCTGGTCGCACCAATCAGATTAGTTCTTTCGAGTTAACTTTCTATTGTCCATTTGACTCATGCCTTAAATTTCCTAGGAAAGAATCCAAATCTCATTTAGAAAGCAACATGTCTACTCAGAAATAAGCTCTACTGAGTTCAATAAGGGTTCCTCCAAAGTAAGCAAACAGCACTGTAGCGTTAGCAATTGTCAATTTATAAATCTTTTATACTACATATGTTTTGCAGTGCCTTATATTACAATACAAAAATATATTTAAAAGCAACATTTCCACATATATACGTGTGTGTGTTACATACACACATGTATATGAATATCTATAGTCAACTTCAATAGTAATTTTGTTATAATGTTACATATTATATGTTACAATATTCCAGATCCGCATGGTATGAGGCAGTTGTTTTTTTTAAATTTATGGCTTCACAAAAATCTTTTCTCTCAGGAAAAAATGGATAACATAATCTGGGACCTTGATATCGTAACAGAAGCGATATATGTACAAAGGTTAGCAAGGAGTTAAACTATAATGGAAAGTATTTAACAGATGGTTTTCGGCTTTCTTCTGTTCCTTCAGCAGTGAAAAACTGCCGGAAAATGTGCTGTACAAAACACTTTAGAAAGCCCCATAATATATATGTATGTGTAAAAAATATCCATCCGCCCATGCTAGGCATATCGGAGTAACGTATTTTAGAACACAAACAACCATTTCCATCCTATTATGAACAAAAATAACCACAATAAATCTGTTTCACATAAGACTCTCTAAAAGCATGCAAAACATTTTACGCTATGTCAAGCCTAGCATTCATAGTTAAGATTTTAAAGTCTAGCAAAGAAACCAATCCTCACCAGGATTTAAGTGTAACTAGCGTCTGGATTCTGGGGGTTCTTTCTATGTTCCAACCACTCAGAGAAGCTACAGCCTGGGTCAATCCCGAGACTACTTCTTTGGGACACTAAATATTGTCCCCTAGCGATCAAAATGGGCTGACGACAGAGTAAAACAACCCAAGTTAATGAGATCCATTCTCCTTGGCATGGAAAGCTATGTACTATGGTACATTTGTACGTTATTCAAAACTACAATTTAATTTTCATCAACATTTATGTCTCAACATCTTGGAGAAAAATTGTCCCAAAGAAGAGCACTCCAATTAACAGTAGTAAGCCTTACCCCTGTGGAACACCATCTTTCCCAAACTACTGGATTTCACAGAGTCTTTGTTCAACCCACAAATACGGATTTCCCCCTTTGAGAAAACATTGCTTCACATAACATAAAAAAGTTTCCCTAAAAAGAATGCACCTTTCACTTATAGCAGTAATTAAATGACAAAAGTAGCCTTTTAAGGGTTCCTGATGGTTTTGACTTTTGAAAGTTAATCCAGTGCAGAGATGGATTTGTGATGGTACTGCCCTTCTGTACTTGATATGTAACATCAGGACCAGGAGCCATTTTATTGTTTTCAGATGGGAATTGTGGTATAATCTTTAACCTACACTTGATCTATATACATAGGCAGCCATCTGTCTACATGCATGCCCAGCTGTTTGTGTAACAGGGTGTCTGCACAAATTCTAACTCAAGGGAATTCATAGGGACATCTTAAATTGCATGGGTATAAGAGAAAATCATTCAGACCATCTGTAGTGTGAAAAAGTGCTGCACTGAAATAAAACATTCAATGACAAAAGTGCATAAAACAATAATGGCCGCCTTTATTAGCAGAACACAGTAAATGTTTATTGCATGCTTGTCTCAAAGGCAAAGAAAAAATAGTTTCCTTTGGTGTTTCCACCTTTTCTGTTTTATCTTAAGTGGATGAACAAGGCAAGAGAAATATCAAGGAATGCCAGACATTAGGTTGTTAGGAAACATGACAGCATGTTCAGAAACACTTCTTGTTAAGCTGTATGTTTTGGAATTAATGAAATCATAATTTGAAATACAATTATGTGCAGATGATGAGCATTTAACTGCTGAGATGTATAAATTATTACTGAAAATGGAAATGAAAGATGAACAGGTAAAAGAATGCATGATAACATAGGCTCAGAATGTAGATCACAATATACAATGGATCAATGGGAGAGAATGTGGATGAAAGTTCACATTAACCTATGATATTGAGGAGAACTTTTACAAAATAATGTACTGATGGTATTTGACAATATAAAGACTTTCTAAGATGTATAAAGGTATCATTAATATATGTTGGCAATGCAACAAAAAGAAGGGACTTTTTATCATATGTGGTGGATTTATGACAAAGTGAGACAATATTGGACTCAGACACATTCTATGATGAAAAAAATTAATTAAGACCAGAACTAGACACCTGTCATAAAAACACAATATATATGAATCCTCTGAAAACTGATGAAAATACCATAAAGATTAAGACATTGCATTCAAACAGAATCTCTACAATCTAGTGCCCCAAATTACCCACGTAAGCTGTTCAGAAAGATTTGATGGTATCTTTAGCTAAGAATATTTCTGCCCTTTTCTACAAACAGTCTACAAAAGGCAATTTAAGACAATTTAAATCCTGTAATTTGTCCAATAGTTAAACTACAGCATAAATTATTCCTACTAACGAGTTTTCGGAGAACTAGAAAACCATGTATAGGTGCAGTTGTAGGAGTGTCTCATTCCTGGTTTTAAATTATAAAGCTATCACAAAAATAAATAAATTTAAAAAATTAAAAAAAAATGAAACTATCTCGTTGATGTATTCCAAGGTGGAATAAAATATATATGGAGACAATGAACTGATATGTTTAATAAGAATTCAGTTAGATAACAGTGTCATGTCCTTCTTACAGCCATAAACCAGTCATAAGTAGCATCTTATTATTGATAAATTTATGGTCATTTGCCCATATGAATTATACAAATTTCTGGCACTGTTTAGGTTAAGTCATTTCCAACTTTTGGTGACTCTAAAAACATCAGAAAACCCCATGGTTTTTTTGAAGCTGAGAGTGTGTGACTCATTCAAGGTCTCCCAGCAAGTTTCCATGGATGAGTGGGGAAATGAGTCCCAATCTCTAGAGTCCAAGCCCTATGTTCAAACCACTACAAACCACTATAAATAGGGCTGCATCCACACTGCAGAAATAACCCGGTTTGACACCATTTTAACTGCCATGGCTCAATGATTTCTGGGAATTCCACAGCATTGACCATGGCAGTTAAAGTGGTGTCAAACCGGATTATTTCTGCAGTGCAGATGCAGCCTAAATGAAGAATATTAAGAAAGAGTACTGGTAACAGAGAGGAGACAGAATTGTTAGTAATCACCCTGTCTCAGAAAACAAATGTTATGAACAGCTGTTTTCCACTTGTAACCCTCCCATAATTTTCCACTGCTTCTTTAATATTCCCATTGCTTTTCTGCTAAGGATGAATAGAAGGAATAATTGAACATGGTAGTTTAAGTGGCAGCTCTAAGAATCCTCTGCATGGAGGTCTAAAAACACCCAGGACTCTAAATAGTCCATCTCTAACATAAATCCAGAAGCCATAAAGTTTTTGAATGTATACTCATCTGAATCAGCGCAAAGAACCAATGCTCCCTAAATTGGTCAGGACACAACATTTCTGAAGGAAGTCTACAAAGGGTATAAATATCTCCTTAGAAATGCAGAATGAAGTGGAATAAAAATTTCATGAAATGGAAGAACATTATTGCAATGGGAGATCAAATTTCCCTACTTTAATAGTTTTTTTTAAAGAATGGTGATTATTCATAGGAAAGCAAACAGGACAATGACCGTTTGTAACCAGAGGAATCACTGGATTTTTTAAAACTTAACTTCATGTTTATCTAAGCATCACGCATCAGAAAGTTCAGTTGTCTCTTCCTGTGGTCATTCCTAAAGTACTTATCTAAAAGTGAACTGATCTGCAGAAATCTATTTGCATTTTTCTTTTCTCTGCTTTTATAGTTATAGTCAATTTTTTCTTTTGTTTGGAGGGGACCAAGGCCAGAATTTAATGTAATGTAATTGAATCCAATGTGAAACTAGAATCCGATTTTTTTCCAGTTGTGCAAACAGCAGCACAATTGCACTTATGGTTCCTAGACACATTTGTTATTGTTATTTTCCATCAAGTAGGCCTTGACTTACATAGAAACCCATGAATGAGAGAACGCCAAGAGCCTTCAACATCACCAGCCCTGTTCAGCACTCACAAAATGAAGGCTGAGAAGGGAAATTTGGAAGCATTCTCCTTTTTTTTTTTTTTTTTTAACCAAGTTACATATGTAGAAAACATTTAGCATCTGATGTTCATGGAGGGTTCATGGAAAAAACCTAGATAACCCTGTATACCATCCCTTACATTGCTTATCAGACTTCCTTTTAGAGCTCATGGTTTTGGGAATGGTGTTGGTAAGATTTTCCAAAATGTTATTTTCTATAGCAACGCTTTCCTGTCAGTTGCATTTCAGCATGTAATGTTTGTTTTGATCAATCTGGGTATGCAGTTTTGGAGTATTTTACAGGTTTACGTTTTGGATGTGGTGGCTTAGCAGTTAGTTAAGATGCTGACTCTGACAATTATAAGGTTGGCAGATCAGCAGTTCCAGACCCAAGCCCCATGTGAGAGTGAGTTCCCGTCACTAGTCCCAGCTTCTGCCAACCTAGCAGTTCGAAAGCATGTAAAAATGCAAGTAAATAAATAGCAACCACTTTGGTGGGAAGGCAACAGTTTTTCATGTAATCATGCTGGCCACATGAACACGGAGTTGTCTTTGACAATGCTGGCTTCCTCAGTTTAATAACGGGGATGAGCACCATCCCCTACATTCAGGCACAACTTGACAATCATGTCAAAGGGGAAACCTTTACCTTTACCTTTAGTCAGGAGTTCAGTGATGCAACAGTTACAATGATATAAATTTATTATTTTATATTCTTCTCATGCTTGTTATCTGTTCAGGGTAGAAATTTTGGAGCACCCAGTTCTCTGTAGTAGTACAGGAACTATGAAAATAATCCATACTTTGAAACTTACATATCTAATAGGTATCCATAAATCTAGGGTGCATCTACATTGTAGAAATAATGCAGTTTTACCCCACTTTAAGTGTTGTATCTCCATCCCATGGAATTCTTGGGATTGTAGTTTTACAAGATGTTTAGCATTCTCTGCCAAAGATTACTTGCCTAAGAAAACCCTATGAAATTCATAGTATTGCCATAAGTCTTGAAGGTGCACATGCACACACACACTCCTCTTGGATAGACAACAGAGACAAGGGATTATGATTTGCTCCTCTCCATAGAAGCGAAAGGCGTCACCATGGGACTCTTACAAAACTTCTAATTGCACAATCAGTTATACAATCAGTAATCTATCTAACTGAAGCCTGTAGTCAAGATATGAGAAAAGGTTAAGACTTGGAAAGGCTGCTGTGAAGGAACAAAATAAGATCCTCAAGTGTAAAGATGTATCATTTAATGCCAAAGTCAGAATCATCCATGCTATAGTATTTTTTATTTCTTTGTATAGTTATGAAAGCTGGACAGTGAAGAAAGCTGACAGGAAGAGAATCAATACACTTGAAATGTGGTTCTGGAAGTGAGTTCTACAGATGTCATTGGGGGGATGCAGATTGGCGGTCCTGGGCCGCCCTAGGAAGCGGAGGATCGAGGCTGAGGCTGCCAGACGCCTGGGCCCTGATCCTCCCTTTTGCCGCCTCGGAAAGGAGTGGCTCTTTAGCGCCCCTTCCAGCACAGCGCATCAAAAGGCTGCGCCGGAAGGATGTCCTGACACTGCGCGCCGTACGTAACGGCACATGGCATCAGGACGTCTTTGCGGAGGGGTTGAGGTGGCTGGCGTGTGGCTGCTCCTCTCCATCCTTGCCTCCAGGATGGCCCAAAGGGCCCATCTGTAGAAGCCCATAGACTGCCAAAAAGACAAATCAATGGGTCTGAGACCAAAGTGAAGCCTAAACTCTAACTAAAAGTGACAGTAAATTGAGGCTATCATACTTTGGACATATCGTGCAACATCATGATTCACTAAAAAACAAGATAATCCTTCAAGTGTGGAAGGCAGTAGAAAAAAGAGGAAGATCACATTAGAGATAGATTGACTCAGTCAAGGAGGCCATACACACACCTACACACACCTGAGTTTGCAAGTCCTGAGCAAGGCTGATGGTGTCCAAGGTTTTTGGAGTTCTCTCATTCATAGGGTTTCTGTGTAAGTCTAAGCTGACTTGATGGGAAATAATAACAATAACTAATGTCCCTAGATACCACAAGTACAAGTGTGCTGCTGTTTGCACAACTGGAAAAGATAGTGTGGATCTTGTTTCATATTGCCTCCATTTACCAAATTTAGGGCCGATGCAGACCAGCAGTTTAGGCCGGCCTGGGGATGGAGTTGGGGTGGGGCAACCGCATGCCAGCCACCCTGACTCCACCCCAACTCTGCACGCCCATCAGCATGGTGTCATGGCACCCTCTTTGAGCAGCGTGCATACACGCTGCACCAAGAGCGCAAAAGAGCTGCCACTGCGGCTCTTAGGGTAGCTTTTTTGCCGCTCTTTTGAGGGTTGCAAAAAGGAGGATCCGACCCATGGCATGTGGTTGACACGGCCCTGATTCGCCGCTCCCAGGGGTGGCCCAGAGCTGCCCCAAACAGGCTATCTGCATTGGCCCATACTCACCTATAAGTCAGCCTCAGTATAAGTCAAAGTCAGGTTTTGTGGCAAAAAATTATAGATTTTTATATGACCCATGAGTATGTTGAGGGTAAAACCTGGGGGGTGTAATAAATGAATGTAAAGGACGAAGCAAAGGAAAATGATGCCAAAGAACTTACAAAATTCTGGCAGGCATGACTGTTTGTGGTCACCCTAAAAGCTGGATGGGGGAGGAGAGAACTATAGTAAATAGTGGCTAGGGAGGTGACCAGATGTCACTAAGAAAATGCATGCATGTCAAAAAAGATGAAAAGGCAAACAAAAGGGGGGGTATGGTAGCTATGTTAGCAATGATTATAGCCTTTAACTTTAATATGATATCTTTGCCTGATTTTACCCCAGAAAAGCTGCCAAATATATACAAACGTCATATTCAAATCCTTCAAAGTCTGATTCCTCTCAGTGCTCCTTTGAGGGGAAGTGCCAAAGAGCAGCCACCACCAACATTTCCCCACCCCTGCATTCAAAAAGGCAAGAAGTAGTGCCATGGTGGAGAAAGTAGAGGGGGTCTGTGCATCTTTTAGGTGTGCACGCGACAGACTAAGCTCTCATCTTTCAGCACTCTACTCAGAAAATAGGGTGGTTCCTTTTTATAAGAGTTAAGATACAGTATTTCCATTGACCCATGGATAAGTTGACCCAGGTTTTTTCAGTCAATTTTTTGACTAAAATTTCTAGACTTATACATGAGTATATACAATATATTGCATCAGATTTAGACCTTGCTTCCATCCAAAGGAACGAAAAAATTGTTATAATGAAAAAGCAGAGAAAAGAGAAATGAAAATAGATTTTTTCAAATCAATTCACACTAGTTTAGGTAAGCACTTTAGGAATGACCACAGGAAGAGCAACTGAACTTGCTGTTGAGTGATGCTTAGATGAACATGACATTTTATGAACCAGTGGTTTCTTTGGTTACATACAGTCATTACTGGTGACATACATTCAACTAAAATAGACAAATGAGCTCTCCCAATGCAGCAGCTTTTACATTTCATTTACTTCCCTTCTTTCCTGACCAATGCAATTCTTCAACAATAGGACATGTAGGAGCTCATAATATAATTAAAAACAGGTACAGGTAAAACTAAAGTAAGTTATATCAAAGCACAAAATATCATTATGTTACGTCAACCATAAAATTAAAACGGTTATCCAGTCATTCTAACTGTCAGGGATGCTTTGGCTCCCAGAATACCAGACCATTGGCCAAGATGGCTGAGATTTCTGGGAGCTGAAGTTCAAAACACCAGGAGGACCAGAATTTGGGAATCACTGAGCTGGAGATCCTGCATTGAGCAGGGGGTTCAGTTCTTTGGCCCATGAGCCTTGTTCCAAGTCTATGACTAAGAATACAATGGACAAGTCTTTGGGCAAATGAAAGTGTATGCATCTTCAAGTTGCCTGTCAAACGAACTAGTTAACTATGGGCCTTTACAAACTGCCAGAAATAATGCAGCTTGAGTCCACTTTAACTGCCCTGGCTCAGTGCTAGGGAATCATGGGAACTGTATTTTTTTCTGAGACATTGAGCTTTCTTTGTCAGAGAGCTCTGGTAACACAATAAACTAGTTCCCATGATTCCCTAGCACTGAGCCAGGGCAGTTAAAGTGGACTCAAGCTGCATTATTCCTGGCAGTCTGTAAAGGCCCTATAACTATAGCGACTCCATGAATTTCAGAGGGTTTTCTTAAGCAAGGACACAAAGTTGCGAACTGAACATGAATCACCACTAGATGGAAGTGTCTGACTGTGACCTCTAAATAAGCTAGTGGTCTTTAGGAAGAAAGAGGAAAGTGGAAACTAGTCACTGAAACAAACTAGTTAACTATTACAAAAATATTTTACATTGAGGGGGAAAATCACTATCATTTATTCTGTGTTTATGAATGACATAACAATGCTTCCTCTACATAATGTTTTGCAAATATACAATATATCCAACCCTTGATTGTCTTCAGTCTCTTCTCAACCCTTCAGAATCCTTTCAGCTGCCATGCTCTTGGAGTTTGTATTTTATTACTGTGTAAATGAGACTTGCTATGCAAATTAAGAAGTAATTGGTGGACTTCCCCCCCCCCCCCCATGCTTTTAAAGGCAGAAATAGCATTTCAATGTCTAAGGCTATCCAGAGAAAATATTCAGAAAAAAAAATGTTCTTTTTACAAACCCCACAGATTTTGGTATTCCTTGCACAAGATGCTCCAACATACTGATAACCTTAATTGTTCTCTACTCTGTCCCAGTACTATAATATTCTTTTTTAAATAGAGAAACAGAACACAGGTTTGCAGAGATAATGTATAGTTTCACATTTAAAATGCTGATATATTGACACTAAGGGGAGATGCAGACGGGCGGCCCTGGGCCGCCCTGGGAAGTGGAGGATTGGGGCCGAGGCTGCCCCATGCCTCGGCCCCCATCCACCCTTATGCCGGAAGGACGCCCAAAATGCCGGTCCTTTCAGAGTCCAAAGAGCCACCTGAAGAGCCAGCGTGCAGCTCTTCAGCCCCCCTTCCAGCACAGCACGTCAAGACTCTGTGCCAGAATGACGTCCTGATGGTGCGCGCCGTGCATAATAGTGCGCACCGTGATGACGTCTTCGGGGAGGAGTTCAGGCAGCCGTTGTGTGGCTGCCTCTCCCCACCCTGCCTCCAGGACGGCCCATAGGGCTGTCTGTAGAGGCCCTAAGGGGCTTTGCAGACCGGCCTAAAGGGCTGGCCTAGGGGTGGAGTTGAGGCGGGGCAGCCATACGCCGGCTGGTCTGACTCCATCCTGATGCTGTCCCGATGCCATGCACCCGTTCACATGTGTGCGGCATCAGGATGCCTTCTTGACGCAGCATGCACACGGCTGAAAGGGCAGCCTTTTGCTGCCCCCCAAAGGAGCAGCATTTTGCTGTTCTTTTGGGAGCGGCAAAAAGGAGCATCGGGGCCGTGGCGTGTGGTTGCTGCGACCCCAATCCACCACTCCCAGGGGCAGCTCTGTGCTGCCCCTTTACACTGGTCTGCATCGGCCCTAAGTTTCTGCCCTTAGTGGGAACATGTGGTGACTTTCAGTTTGTGTTTTAATCACTGATTTTGAAACTCCAAGTGTGATTTTTAATCAAGCTGGCAGAGATTTTAATTGTCAATTCATGCTCTCCTTCATATCTTGCTAAGAAAGTAACTTGCACTCTGATCCAGCACAACTCTAACAATTGTCAGTATGCCTTTCCTACTTTTGATGCTCTCCAAAGGTTTGTCCATTCTACCATTCTCATGCTAACCTCACTTTTTGCCCAGGACTTTGCCAGCTTCACTGATAGAACTGAACCACAAACTCTCTACTGTCCTTTGATCTTATTTCCTTCTTGTTCTCTCATTGGGCTGTTGCAGACCAGCCCAAAGGGCCGGCCTAGGGGTAGAGTTGGGGTGGGGCAGCTGCACACCAGCCACCCCAACCCTACCCCGACGCTGTTGTGATGCTGTGCAGCCGTATGCATGGCACGTGGTGTCAGGACGCCCTTCCAGCGCAGCGTGCAGACATGCTGCACCGAAAGGGCGTGGAAGAGCCGCGGCGCAGGCTCTTAGGGTGGCCTTTTGCCGCCCCTAAAAGGATCAGCATTTTGCTGCTCTTTTAGGGGCAGCAAAAGGAAGGATCGTGGCTGCAGCATGGGGTTGCCACAGCCCCGATCCACCGCTCCCCAGGGCGGCTCTCTGCCACCCCAAACAGGCCATCTGCCTCAGCCCATTGTCTTCTCTGTCATTACCAGCAATTTCCCATATGATATCAAACTATTCCTTTCTTATTCACTGTGTGACAGTAAAATCCACGTGGCCTGATAAATTTACATATGGACATAGAGTAGAGAGATGTGTACTATGTTGTCTGTATAAATTGCAGTAGTCATTAACTTATTGTAAATAAAAATTTATTTGATTTGATGCGTGTGAGAGAAAAGGGGGTGGAAAGACAGAAGGATACCATGGTGTCAATGAGGTGATCAGAAATTTTAGAAAGGACAATTTAAGTGTAGAGGAAGGTTGTGAGATTATAGAAGATGTAGGAGGAGCCAGCATGGCATAGTGGTTTGAGTGTTGGATTATGACTCTGGATACCAGGGGTCAGTTCCTAGCTTGGCCATGAACCTCACTGGGTGACCTCAGGCAAGTCACATGCTCTCAGCCTCAGTGGAAGGCAATGGCAATCCTCCTCAACAAATCTTGCCAAGCAAACCCTGTGATTATCTAGATCCATTTCAATCTGGCTTCAGACCTGGCTATAGGACGGAAACAGCTTTGGTCGCCATGGTGGATGACCTACGCAGGAACTGGACAGGGGGAGTGTGTCTCTGTTGGTCCTGCTGGATCTCTCAATGGTGTTCGATACCATTGACCATGGTATCTTCTAGGCCACCTTTCTGGGATGGGACGGGACTTGCAGGAACTCTTATGCAGTGGTTCCGGTCTTTTTTGGAGGGTCAAACTCAGAAGGTGGTGTTGGGACTGATGTTTGACTCATTGGCTGTTGCCCTGTGGGGTCCCTCAGGGTTCTGTTTGATTGTATGTTTTATTACCAATTTAACTGTCCTATTTCATCTATGTTTTAATATGATATTGGATTGTTTTATGGTTGTATGCAAAAGCCTGGTTGGCTAATGTAAATAAACTTGACTTGACCTGACTTGACTTAGTAGTCAGAAGAGAAAGATGAGGGAAAGAAACATTCTTGGCACATATTTCAATATCTTTAAAATGCCCAGTGACAGCTGTTTATAAATTATTTACTATAACTTTCCTTTTCTCTGTGACTTGCTAGTGTTTTTTTTTTGTGAATTTCTTGCTATTTTGAATTGATATCTCACAATTTAATATTTTTTCTTGATTTCTACTAGATTAACAGTTTTGTAAATTCCTCTAAACTGCAGTTTAACAGAAGTGTAAGGTAAATTCAGGTAGACTAAGGGGCTAAGCAGACGGGAGGCCGTGGGCCGCCCTGGGAAGCTGCGCCGCGGGACCAAGGCATCCCCATGCCTCGATCCTGCGGCGCACAAACGCTGCAGCGGAAGTCGCCGAAAGTGCACCGCAGCCTTTTGCGGCGCACTTTCGCTGACTTGTCACTGCAATCATATGTTACTGGTTACAATTTACTACACTACAGAGCCAAATCCACTGTATCGTCACAAAAATTAAATGTTTTGGTTCTGTAGTTAGCACTTCACCTGGAAGGCTTATGACACTATCATTCATCTTTGTCAGTGAGAAAATATACTATGTACTATAAGTTTACCCAGATTTTTTCTGGGAGCATTAGAATGTCTGCCAATTAAAGCTAGGAACACTCTTTTCAACTGCAAAAAGCTACATGATCTGATGGTAAATACAAAGCCAAAGCTATTCATAATCCTGTGCTTAACATTCACAGCCAAACAAATCCTTCGATCCAACAAGTCTTAAATGAGGCTCACTCATCTAATGGTGCTTCCTCCCCCTTCTTCATATTGCAGCCAAGCCATAGGGAAACCTTCAAGCTGCTTGTGAGTGCTAGGATAATGTTTGGAACAGTGTGCAATGCAGTGGTGCAGCAAAACAGGATTTGTAGAAATCATGAGTGCAAGTGCCTTTCCACTCTACAAAACACTCTTGGATCCAAGCCAAAGTGAATTAAAGTAAATACAAAGTTAAATCTTCTCTGATGGTCTGAAGCACCCGTTAAAGTAAATACAAAGTTAAATCTTCTCTGATGGTCTGAAGCACCCGTTTGAGGATATACTGTAGGGTACTCCAGTTTTATATTACTGCTAAGTACTTTTAAATACTTTAGTTCTCTGCTTCACATCTGAATTCATAGCAGGCTGTTGAGGAAAAGCAGAAAGAAATGCCAGTGTTGAAACTGATGTACCAAGTTTAGAAGATATCATCTTTCACTATAAGAAAATGAGCTAGATGAGCATTCTTTCACGATCTGTTAAATTATAGGCACAACATCAAAGTTAGCAGACAACATCAAAGTTAGCAGACAACAAGTGAGTTCTAGGGCAGTTATAAAAGATTTTGTAGCATAATGAAGATAGGCTATAACAACTACAATAAAATAAGAAATATTTTTGTGTGAGATGAAACTAATATGGCTGTCCAGTGAAATGATTCTCCTGATCTGCAGACATACACCCAGACTTCTTGACCTTTATAATTATGCCCAGCACTAGGATACAAGGTAGTGTGTGGCCATTCTATATATAGTAACCACAAATCATTCTATGTTAGCTAATGTCTGTGACTCTGGGAGATCAGATAACATGGACTATGACGGATATTTTAACATTCCTAGTATACAGTTTGCCTAATTAGAAGGCCCTGGCCCTGTGAAGAAGCTTTCAGATGACTATACAGCTCTAACAATTCGGGGGGGGGGGGGGAATGCACAAGAGCAATGTGATAAAGGTTAGATAGTTGCTCACATTTTTAAAAGCTGAGCTTAAAATAAAGGAAATGCTTGAAATATGGCTCAAAGTATTTTGAAGGAGTACAGTTTTGAATTACAGTTTCAGCCTGGTAACACTATCAAGTGATGGTATTATGTTAGTAGTATAAAATTATAGAAAACAACAGTGAAGTAAAGAAATAAAGTACTTCACATTCTTAAAGCATATTAGACAATATTATATTGAAAAATACAAAGTGATGTAGAGGAGAAAACAACAAATGTTTCATAGAGGAAGGAAAATGTGTTTTTAGAATATTAGCATTATTGATAAGATAACAACATTCAACAGTTTTCAACACCACATATAGAAAACAGTTCAAGTGAAAATGAGACTGACCTCCTATCTTAGCATTCCAAGGCCTCCTCAAACTCATGCAAGCCTGGGTTATTGTGAAACCCTTGTTCAGATGAAAAGTTCACAATGCCAAAACAACCTCAACAGAGACCCAATTGGAATGTTCCAGTGCTGAATAGCTTAGTGGGAACCCCTCCCCCTCCCATCTTCCACCCGTGTCTAAGCCCGCCAAGCTACTCCCCGCAGTTTTTGAGTCCTCCAGAGAATAAACACAGACATGAATTAGAGGATGGGCCATGCAGGTTGTGTGAGAGCATCGATAACTACTCAAAGAACCATGGTTACAGTAAGCAACTTTTTTTCTTCTTAATGGTCTCTGTGCCTCATACAAATGGGTGCCTATGAAGCTTACCAAAGGAGGTGGGTCAGGTAACTGGAGAATCACAGAAAGAACAGCATGTCCAAACCAGACATCCATCCCAGCCCTGCAGGCTATTCTATAGTGCTGAATAAAGGTAGATGGCTGACCTCTTTGGGGCCAACCATAACAAAGAAAAAATCTGTTCAAGTATCTGAAAATAACAGCAAGCTTCATGTATAAGGCCAATGTTTGATAGATGTCTAGAGATGATGATAGCTGATTTATGATTTACAGCCTTTATTTACAGGGAAGTGAGAGACCACCTTGGAAAAGAAAGTGATCCCCAAATGGAGGATGTCTTTTTCACAGTGATAGGTTCATCAGACAAAAGAGCGGCAAGCACTTGCTCATTTTGCTGAAGTCATGGCAACAAGGAAAACCACCTTCAGGCTAAGGAGATGTTCATCTACAAATGCAAGAGGCTGAAAGGGCTTTTGCATTAACTCTAACAGACCATAGTAGAGTCAGATGCAAAAACAATGGGTAGAGATGTGATAGGCAGTTGCGAAACCTCTTCATTTTGGGTCTGAGAAAAGAGTACTTGAGGATGAAGGTGCTGGCTGATGAGCTACAACTGCTACAAATATATTTTCAGTGAGCAAAATGCTAGGCACTGCTTTCAAAAGTGCAGTAAGAAGTGTAATACTCCGCTTCTTGGGGCGGCCCACGGCCACCCGTCTGCTCTCCCCCTAAGACTCAAAAAGGTTGGATGTTGCCACATCCAGATCAAGCAATCAAAGCTGAGATCTAGAGGAGCTGGAAGATTTCTTGGAAGAGCCAGCTGGAAATGGTGCTCTTTATGCACAAGAAGATCAAAGTTGAAAGAGAGGAAGAGAAGAGGCAAAGTCCCAAAGTAAAGAGAAATATTTTTTTAATTAACCAAATAATTAGAGATAGAAAGAAATGATGAAGAAAAAAATAAGGTGACAGAAAGATAAAAAAGTAAAGGGAGGAAGCTTCTCAACTGGGCAAGAACACTCTGAGAGAAATCTGTCTGGGGACAAAGAGAAACTTAGGAAAGTAGCTTAGCAGGCTTGGACATGCGTGTTAAATGGAAAGGGTCAGGGTTCATGCCAAGCTACTGAGCTCTAGAATATTCCAATTGGGTCCCTGCGCAGGCAAGAAAACCCATTTGTGTGATGCATAGAGATTACAAAGAAGAATTACTGGAACCAAAGTTTCTCTCTTTACTCTTTTGGTAGCAGATGGAAAACGACTTTCTCAGTACTGGTAACCCACACACAGAATGACTTCCCCAAGAAGGCTCACCCAGTGCCTGAAGTCTGAAATCTTTCCAATGCAAGGAGATGGCTTTTGTATTTGAACTACCAATATGTAACCACTATGTTTTTCAAACAGTAGTTTTTATTGTTTTTCAGCCTTTTATATATTCTTTTATAGTCTGCTAGATTCTACATTTTTAATATTTAAATTTATTGCATTCATTGCTGTCTTATTTTATCACTCCTAGGAGATTTTAAACTCAAGGAGAGTGTGTAAGTGTTTTAAATAGGTACATATATTTCTCCATTCATAAATTAAAATAGTGACTTAAAGTATTCTTCATAAACAAATCACATTTTAAAAATCTGAAAAGGGTATATTGTTAACATGTAACAGTAAGGAAAATAAGAGTCTTTTCCTTTGAAACTGGAATCACACTTTTGACCGCACAATACTAACAATGAAGAAATTACTAACCATGAATAGGAAGCATTAGGAGTAAATGCAAATAATTCTTACACAAGGGAAGCATGTTCAAACAAAGAACAGAATACAAAAGCAATACACAAAAACTCAATAAGCAAACCATCTAAATAATCAGTTGTCTGATGTATTAAGTTTTTACGTCTATCAACCAAATGTGTTGAAAAATACTAATTTCCCTGGATCTTAACTGACCCAGTAAATGAAAATTTGGCTTTGATTCTTGAGTGATTTTTTACAGTGCTGTAACCTAAAAGCCTGTTGGGTGTGAATGCTTGCAGACACAGCAGATTTCCATCTGTCATCTTTACAAAGCTGTGGCTGTCAATCCCAGCAGTTTCACGGGAAGTCCTGGTGTTACCAATCAGCTTGGCCTACTGTGCACACGCCACACAGCAATAAACCATAAAATTACAGTTTTTACAGCACCATTGGATTTAAAACTGCTTTCCTTTATTGAAGCAAAAGATCTCTTAGGGCCTTTGCAGACTGCCAGAAATAGTGCAAATTGAGTCCACTTTAACTGCCCTAGCTCAGTGCTAAGGAATCATGGGAACTGTATTTTTTCTGAGACATTGAGACTTCTCTGTCAGAGAACTCTGGTGCCACAATAAACTACAGTTCCCATGATTCCCTAGCACTGAGTCAGGGCAGTTAAAGTAGACTCAATTTGCACTATTTATGGCAGTCTGTAGACTTCTAAAAATGCATGACTATTACATGTGGGATGAGTAAACCAAAGGAAGTTTAGATTGCTAAACCTGGTGGCAGGCTTAAGTTGATAAAATCAAGAAACACTACATTCCTAATAATTGAATATATTTTTAAAAAACTCAACCCAGGTAGATTATCTATCTAGTTGTAGGATGACCATCCACATGGGTACAGAAAGCAGGAAACATGGGATGGGAGTGGAGCAGGCTTTAGATCTGTAAAGTCTGTATTTCATTCATGCTATTTCTGAAACATGAAACCACTGGCAACTAATCATGAAGCCACAAGTTAGGAAATTACATCATTTATTTGGCAAATTATACATGATATAAATAACCTGGAAGAGCAAAGAAAACAGATGCAAAGGGGAACTAATTTACTTCTGAACAGTTGACATTGTGTATAAAACGTGTAGGTCTGTCACTGAAAACTAAACATGTTGAAAGTTCTTTAAAAAGTATCGGCACTAGGAGCTTGGATTTAGCACTGGAATAACTGAAGATTGCCTCTATGCTCATGAGATGTTAAAAGTACTGTAGAGGTTAATTTGATACTGCAAAGCTATCAATGTACAAACATAAATAACACGTCCTCATTCCCAACATTACAATCTTTAATGTGACTAAAGGAATAGAAAACATGCTTGTTAATCTGTAGCACTTCACTTGTTAAGACCTTTAATGGATCCCTGGGAAATCCATCCAATTCTTGCATAAGAAAAAGTCTTCACAATATCATTTTTGTTATGCTTGATCTACTAAATGTCAAACGTATACCTAAAATGTAAAGTGTGAATGTGGCAAGCATGTCTCTAGTTATACATATATCACACAGGTATATTCAAGAAATGGGGCCACCCAACTTACTGGGCTGCCCAGATAGTGTGGGGGAAGCTGTCATTGCTGCACTGTTCTTTGGGCCCTGGCATTCTCCCATAAGACATTGGGGAAAGTTTTGGAGGCCGGGATTGGTGGCCAGGGCCATGGGAGGGTGGGCTTCTGGCTTGAGCTGGGACTACGATTAGGGCCATTGCTGCTCAGATCTAATAGGAGCAGGACGTTCTCTCAGGCGAACTGACCCTTGAGCAACCACCACCCTATTCCACCCATCCAAGGCTGGAATAGGGCCAGACATAGGAGTGAGGCCCAGGCAGCAGTCAGGCTGCTGAGCCCCAAGCATCACAGTTGGGCCGAGCCAAGCCATAGTCATCCCCATCCTAGGAGCAGCATCAAGGCCAGGGAAGCACCATCTGACTTAGAGGCTACTGGTCCTCTAAGGATGGCCTAGGGCCCCCATGTCAGTCTCAGCCCTTGGATTCGGTACAGCAAGCAGCATCACAGTAGTATGCCACTTAAAGGGGCAAAAGCAGGGGCTGGATCAGCCCGGCTCACCATCAGGGGTCAGGCCAGCCAGCCTAGGAAATCATGGGCTGACCTGGCCCCCAGGGGGAGGCAGCAACACCCTGCTACTCCACCGGCAACTGCTCCCACTCCTGCATCTATCCCAGTAGTGGGTGAGGAGGTGTTGGTGGGTTTCACATTCACCCTTTCAGCCTTTATGGAGCAGGTCGGGCATCCCAGTGCCCTGCTTGCTCCTGGGCTGACTGTCCTGCCCCCACAGGCGAGCATGAAGCCCAGGGGGAAAGCAAAGAGTGTGGGCGAGTGAAGAATCAGAAGCAGACATGCCCTGCGTCTTCACCTAGCAGCTCCAGCATCAGTTCATCCAGTAGTCGCAGCAGTTCCAGCATCAGTTCCTCTTCCACTAGCTCCAGAACCAGTTTGTCACCTTCAGTGTCCTCAGTTGGCGACAAGCGCAAAGGGCGGAAAAGTAAGTGAGGTGGCAAAAAGAAAAACATGCCGTCTTGCAATAGAGGAAGCTGGGACAGAAGGGACAGGGATGGTGAGTTTTCCAACATGGCCTTGGGTTCCTGACCTTCCTTCTTGGGCCATCAGGCGCAGGTCCAAGCACCTGGGGGTTTGGGAGGACCATCAGGCAGCACCCCTCCCCACCTTCACTCAAAATGAGAACCCTCCAGGCCTTCACAAGTCCAAAAAGATTCAAAAATGTGTGATTCAAAAAAGGGGATACTGTGTGGATGTTTTCACCTTGCTAAAGCCCATGGCGGGGGGGGGGGGCGGCGGCGGCGGCATTACCTCTAAGAAACAGGGAAGGCCAAGGCCCTCCCAGTGGAGTGCACTTTCACCAACTGGGTTGAGGGCTATTCTGTCTTCATGGGGGTCATCATGTCCTTAAGGCAAGGGCTGCCATGGGGGAGGCTGCAGCTATTGCATATGACACTGTGTTCCGCCAGTGGGCCTCTCAAACCAGCACGATCAGGTGGGACCTCATCAGCTGTGACATCTGGCTGGTTGAGATGTGTCCCCATGCCAAAGGGAAAGGGGACCCTTCTAAGACCTCCAAGTGGGCCAGGAAGAGGGAGCCCCATAGGTTTTTATGCTGGGAGTTCAACTTGAGAAAATGTGTCCAGTCCCATTGGTGTCCCCTCACTCTAAGATAGCGTGTTCACATCCGGTGGGTGCACAACAGCCCTTTTGACCAGGATGCTCCAGATCGGCGGCCTCTGGCAAGGAGAAAGCCCCTGGCTCCAGAGCCGGAGGGTTGGGGGGGGGGTCCAAAGTGAGGCTGCCGAGGCTGCCTGGCCATGTTTCAACCTTGCCTCCTTACCTGTGTGCCCTTGCACCTTGATCCCTCTCCTCCAACCCTACCTTGACAGGAGGGTGGTCACCTTTTGGCAGAAGTCTTCACCCAAGACTTTAAAATCCTAACTGAGGCTCCTAGAACAGCCTCAGATGTATGGAACTTAAAATCTGCTAGGGACATGCCACAAGTTTTCAGAAATAAAATAGCCAAAGAGTGTAAGGCGGGCAGGGTAGCAGGTGCCTTCATCGCTCTGCCCATGGCCAACCTGTGGCTTTCCCCTCTTGGTGTGATCCCCAAGAAAACACCAGGATAATTGTGCCTCATCTACCACCTGTGATACCCTCCGGAGCATTTGTCAGCAATACCACCCCCCTGGAGATATGCTCTGTGCATTATGCTTCCTTCGACCAGGCTATGTGGCTTCTCCGGGCGTGTAGGCGGGGAGTGCTGTTGGCCAAATGTGACATCCAGTCAGCATTCCGACTGATGCCTGTCCACTTTGATGATTTCTGTCTCCTGGGCTTCAAGTTTTAGGAGAGGTGGTATTTTGACAAGGCTATGCCAATGGGTTGCTCCATAAGCTTCACTGCCTTTGAGACTTTCAGTTCCTTCCTGGAGTGGGAGGCAATGGGCTGTGCTAAGTCCCATTTGGTCACCCATTACCTGGATAACTTCTTGTTCATTGGAGAGGCAGGAAGGGAGGGCTGCACCAAGCTGTTGACCACTTTCCAAGCCCTGGCCGCTGAGCTGGGTGTTCCCCTAGCAGAAGACAAGACCGAAGGCCCCCTTATCTACTTTGGAATCCAGCTGGAGTCTGTGGCAGGTGTTTCTCGCCTGCTGGACAACAAGCTCTGCATCCTCCGCTCATTGTTACAGCCACCCTCTCAGCCCAACACTCAAGTAAATACAAGCAATCTTAGGTCATCACAACTTTGCTTGCAGGGTAGTTTCCCCGGGCCAGGTGTTCTGCACCCAGTTGGCCAGGATCACAGAGGGGGTCAGGGCCCTGCGCCACCACATCCACCTCACCAAAGGCATCAAACAGGACCTTAGCCAGTAGTAGAGCTTCCTCAGGGATTTCAATGAGAACCTCACTTTTATAGAGTTTTCTTCCTATACTGGTAATAGTCTGTATTTGGGGGGGACGCTTTTGCCAACAAGGCGATTTGTTTCTGGTGTGACAGCCAGGCAGTGGTCGGGATCCTCAACCACCAGTCCTCCAAGTCTGAGCTGGTCCTGGTCCTGGTCCACCAATTCATCCTGCGGTGTCTCCGCAACAACATCACATTCAAGACCCATTTTATTCCCGGCCTTGAGAATAACACTGCAGGCTCTCTCTCTTGTTTTCTGGATGCCAGGGTCCATGAACTGGCACCCGTAGTAGACCCCACACCCATGCCCTTCCCAGAGGATTTGTGGGAGGTTGGAAATTTGCTGTAATGCAGGACATCCTGTCTTCATTAGCCCCAGCCACACTTAGAGCATATAGGAGAGCTGTGTCCAAGCTTTTTGCCTTTTTGGGGGCAACAGGCCTCTGGACTCACTGCGATTCTTTGTCTGGTTAAAGGAGTCTGGGATCACTCCTTGCACTATGTCAGTCCACTTGGCCAGTATTTCTTTCTTTTCCAAGGCTGGAGGGTTCCGGGACCCATGTTCTTCTTTCCTCGTCAAGAGGACCCTAGAAGGTTGGAAGAGAACATCCCTCAGCAGGAAGGATGGTAGGAGACCCATTTGCTTCAAAGTATTGTGCAGGTTTTCCATGCAATTGAAGAGGGTCTGCGACTTCAGAGCAGAGGCCCGGTCTCTTTAAAGCTGCCTTTATAACTGTCATCTTCAGGGCCCTGTGGGTGGGTGAACTTGTTCCCTCCTCCAGTTTGGATGGAACAAAGCATTCACTTCAAAGGGAGGATGTCTCTTTTGTGGGAGATGCTGTGTTTTTAGTTCTTTGCAGGCCAAAGTGATCAGCTGGGGAAAGAGTCCACCATTGTGCTGAGAAGGCTACATGGCTGCCGCCTGTGCCCTGCCTGTGCCCTGCAGATACCCAGCATCCCAGCCTCAGACTGAAGGTCCTCTCTTCATGCATGAGGATAGAGCCTCACAAACTTGGTTCCAAGTGGTGTCAGTGCTTTGTCTTGCTTTGCAGTGTGCTGGACTTCAAGCAGAGGACTTTGGGGGTCACTCCTTCCGCAGCGGTGGAATGTGATTTGCCAGTGGACTCTATAAAGAGGATGGGCAGGTAGAACTCTAGGGCATTCACCGGCTACATTCGCCCGGCCTTGGACTCTTGCACAGGACAGCCGTGATTGTGGCTAAGGGGATCTCCTTGAGGAGTGGAGGTACAGCTTTGGGGGGTTGGTGGAAGGCAGGCCCTTGGATGGGCCCAGCCTTTTGTGGCGGTAGCATGGGTCTCGGATCTGGTGGGCATGGTTTCCTGTGCTGCAGAGCACTGGATCGGGAGTCCTTTGAGGGCCCGAGTATGCTGGGAGCGTTGGGTATTGCCATTGCAGGGGCAACTCCCGGGTCAGCATCCCCTGGTGACAAGGGGTTGAGAGACAAACATGTGATTAACTTCAGTCATCCCGAAGCTTGGCTGTGACCAGGCAGATAGGTTCATCAATCAACAGGTGGGTTGGTCAATGCCAGATCCAGATCTCATGCATTTCGAGCCAACCCTACCTATCAGCTGTATTCAATAAAGTTGTGGCCTTTTCCTTCCAATTTGGCGTGTTGTGGTCATTTCCTTGTGATGTCTCCCCTTCCACAGCAAGCTGTAACTGGCTCAATTTCTCTGTTTGGTGTATAGGATATACATCCTATACACTGGAGTAAGCCACTTCTGAGGCCCAGGACCATTTTTACTTTTTCCTATATCTTGGCAGTCATATACAGGTCCTTCAGTCTCAGGGGAAAAAAGTTTTGCCTCAAAATGGTAAAGTGTGCCCTCAGAAACTGGGCACCATTTGCCATTTAAATGTAATCCCCCTCTCAATGTTTTAGATACCCAGAAAAGCATTTTTGGGCAATAGTGGTCAAACAATTGAAGCCAGAAGGACTTACTTTTTATGTTGACACACACAGTCTTGCACTATTACATGTTCCAGGACATCACGTCATTGTTTTGCTTCATTCCTCTTCTCATGCCATTTCTCTGTTTCAATCAATTGTACAGGAGCCACCAGTCACCCCCACCCATTTTTGTTTAAATGGGTGGTCTAGGGAGGGGGTGAAATTACATTTAAATGATTTTGGGGGACACATTTTGTCATTTGGGGGACTGAATTTCTCCAGGTCTGGGTACTGGGGGAATACAGTGGTTCTGAGGGCTTTACTGGGATCCTGGAGCCTCATGCAGCCCCCTACACTTACCTAGGAATAAATCCCACTACAGTCTATTTACTTTTTGAACAGATGTGTAAGACTGCATAGTTAGTATTCTCAGATATGACACAACCACCCTGCTTCATCCAGTGAATTTCACAAGGGCTTCGCAAAAAGCTATTTGCCATATGTAACCCTTCCTTGTTTTTCCATCATTTCTTCTATCTTTTTCCTCACCACAGAAAATTAGAACAAGACGGAATATCTGCTTTATGCCCTTCATTTGCTACCATGAGGTGTTCTCTATCAGGGAATGTTCTAAATGTGAAAATCTATATTTGCCTCTGCATAACAATAAAATGCCCCTTATTCACATCAGCTTACCTCTTATTTCTTGATTAATTAGTTTATCCCTCCTTTATTCCCCTTTGTATTTTTGCAAAATACATGCAAAAACCATATATTCCATTTCCTTTGCACAAGCAATGTCTCAAAACATAATCAGTATAGTTTTACTACATATAAGGCTACTCATACATGTAATCATCTTCAGAAGTGATCTGCTAGAGTATAAACAACCAACAATCAGAAGAATCCACACAAAGAAACTTTTGTTGAGCCTCATTCTTTATAATCAAGTGATCTGAGAACAGCAGGAGCAATTCTGTGGAGACTACTGTGATATCCAGCCAGGGCACTGGCCCACATATCTGTCAACAAGAGCTTCTGACCTCATCCGCATCACATGGTTTTTCACTTCAAGATATGGTGTAGCTGGCGCACTGGAATGAGCCTGCCATAAATCAATCAACAAGAGAACCTTTAGGCTAATAAAACACTAAGTGCAAAACATCTTTTGTACTAGGAAGCATGTGAAAAAGGGGCAGAATAATGGCTCCCCTCCCACCACACAAGCTTTCACACATATATGTATGTCCTAGACACATGGGCACCCTGCTACACACAAGCACAAGCAGGGGAGTGAACACAGGGAGAGTTGTTTTATGCTTTATCGCCAACACATACACTGCAACCATATCCACCTACTCCATGGCATTTTTCTCCTGTTTCCCTTATCTCCAAGTGCCTCCTGCTGACAGTCATCTCTATTCAAGTGAAATGGCTAGTAACTGCCCAAAGACAGAAATCAGCTAAACAAAATCAAATCTTCTATATATGAATTCTCAGCATGCATTGTATTGCAGTGCAGAAGGATCTAATGGGCTATTATTCTTCTGCAAGTGTAGACAGAGGGTGTATGGCATGATTACTTACATTCTCCCACATATTTACCAGTAATCAGTTACTTTGAGGAGTCAGTATGAGTGAAATAAACTCACATTTCAAAATAAACCAATAATAGTTTCCATTTACTTTGAAAATTTAGGAGCATTTTTGGAGGTATCTTGGTAGGAATTTTATTTATCAAATTTTATAATGCGTTCCTGTCAGTCTTAATGTCCCGAGGCAGGTTTGGGAAAATTACAGCACTGACCCCATGGTCATCCCTTTAACCCAGTGATTCTGAAAATGGACAGTACTGCCCCCCTGGGATGTGGAAAGATCCAGGGGGGTGATGAGGGAAAAGGGAGCAGCAGGGAGCAGTGATGAAAAAGGGGACAACAGGGAGGCCTTCAGGTCAAAGTACTGGCATGCAAGAAAGACAAAGGGAACCAGTGGCCTTTTGGACCACCATGGTGCAGAATAAGGAGTTAGAGAACATGGCAGCAGAGAAGAAGCAGCAGCAAAAAGGGGCTTTCACATCTGGCCTACTTAAGCTTTGTGAGCTTTGCTGGGACTTGGCTGGCCAGTTAAAGCTGTACTGATGCTGATGCTTTCTTTCATTGGACAGGCCAAGAGAAGAAGTAGCAGAAGAAATATTGGTCGGGGGGAGGCAACAACATAAAACTGTGTGGGGAAGGTACGGCTTTGGGGAAGGAGGGAAAGAAGTATCTGGCATTAATTCTTCAAAAGAGTCCTCTCAGTTTGAGAGTCTTTCTTCACCAAGAAGAAAGTGGGAAGCCCCTCTCTGCTCTGGCAAAGAAGGACTGAGAGTCCTTCCTTGCAGGGGAGAAGCTTTTCTCTTTGCATGCAGTCACCTTGTAAGCAGCAAATGAGCATCTGGTCAAGCAGTGACCAAAAAGCCACTCACCTACATCAGCCTTTGCCTCAAGGCTGGCCTGGGCAAGAGGCTTAGACTCATAGAATTGGAAGAGACCGCAAGGGCCATCCAGTCCAACCCCCATGCAGGAACTCAAAATCAAACCATCCCCAACAGGTGGCCATCCAGCCTCTGTTTAAAGACCTCCAAAGAAAGAGACTCCACCACACTCCAAGAGAGTGTGTTCCACTGTTGAAAGCTCTCACTGTCAGGGAGTTCCTCCTAATGTTGAGGTGGAATCTTCTTGGTTGCTGCTTGACCTACTGCTCGGTAGCTGTTACTTTTGCACCCAGTCACCCTGGGAGCAGCAACCAAACAGCTAGTCAGTAGACCTTCCTTTTGCTCTAAGGCCAGCATGAAGGTGGAGCAGGCCTGGACCACTACCACTGCTGCATTCACACATGAGAGGGTGAAGAGGCAGAGGCAGAGCCAGAGGCTAGCTGGGTGTGGCTGTAGCACAAACAGTAGACCTAAAATCAAGAAATAGGCATGGGGGACACTAGGATTGTTGGCCAATAGGAAAGGAAGTGGTAGCCCAAAAAGGTTTGGGGGGCCACTGCTTTAACTCTTGAAGAATAAATACCATTCCTGAGCAGAACTGGACATGAAAATGATATCCTAAGATCACTTGAGAATTCCCCCATCCAAGGAAGTGGCAAGCCTATTTTCATTTATCTTTTGCCAAGGATCCTACACAATGGATTTGACTCCAGATAGAAAAACTGCAACAAAAATACATGAAATGAAAATAGAGCAAGTAACTAAAAGCACTGGTGTAAAGAAAGTAAGACACCTACTTCTCTAGGCTAACTAAGATCATGGGTAAAACTTCTACCCAGCCCTGTCAACTGGTAGCTAACATCTGTGGACAGAGACTTGCAAGATAACTGATGGATGTACATGATGAGGTCAAGACAACGAAGATTGCACTGGCTACAGTCAAACAGTGCCTCTTAGTTTGCAATGCAAAGGTAGCTCAAATAGGAGAGGTTCTTCCTCTGGTCCTCTCCTGTAATCCCATCCCTGGAAACCAGCTAGTTCATCAACTGGTCCCTGGCAGAGAATGAACCATGGTGCAGTTAGGCACCAGCCAGACTGGAAATCCATTACCAAGCCCTCCTGCTACCCCTACTCTTTCTAGCTCATGAAGTATACCTAGCAAACAAGAATGGTTGTTTATATGATTAATAGAATCTCTAGCACAAGCTTTAGAACATGATTCTGAATACTTTTTTAAGTCATAAAATTTTATTTAGATGATTTATCAATTATATCAAAAATAAATTCATAAATGTTTCAAAGTATCTCTGTGAGTCTCCAGTTTCCAGGCACTTCACCCATTCTCCAAGATTTCTCAAAAATGATTTCTGCAAATAAGTCAACAAGTTCCTTCAATATTCTGGGATGTAGTTCATCTGGCCCTGCAGATTTGAATTCATTTAGTTTAATTAGGTGATTCCTGACTAAATCCTTATCAATCTTGATTTGCAACCTAGATTCTTTTCCAAGGTATCTGCTGATCCATGGAAGCACAGAGCCCACTTTGGGGGGGGGGGGGACTGAAGCAAAGTTGGTATTGAGCAGTTCTGTCTTTTCATCGTGAGCGATTAGCATTTTATCATCCTTGCTGAGCAGTGGCCCCACTATTTCCTTCATCATTCTTTGCTTCAAACTTTGGGAGTTAAGCAAGGTCAGTCCTAGTTAGTACTTAGATGGGAGACCAACAACAAATATCAAGTGCTGTAGGCTATATTTCAGAGGAAGTAACTGGCACAACCATCTCTAAGCATTCATTGCCAAAGAAAACCCTATTAAATTCAGGAGGTTGCCATAAGTCAACAGGCGCGCACACACACACATTAATTACTTAAGCTGAGGGAGGCTGACAAGAGAGAACCTCACATAATAATGAGATAATTTACAAAAGAAGAAATACTGCAGTACTGCATTTACAGCACAGTTCAACCCATGTTTACTGACAAATTCTACAATGTTCAGTAGGGTTTATTCTTTGCTACATATGCACAGAACTGCTGCCCTCATCATATTATACTTCATACAAAGTATAATAGAGTTTGTAAGTAAGCATATACATACTAATTTCTTGAGAGCAATGAAAAGTGATCTTCATCCTTAAAAAAAAGTAATTGTAAAATGTGATTCATGTTGAGATATGGACACCCGTGGCATACCTATGCCTTGAAACTATAGTGTGTCAAAGACATCACTCTGGAAAAACGAAAAGCTGGGTGATCAACTGATGTGCTGGAAAAGTACTTTTCTATCATGAAAAAACAGACTGACAGATTCGTCTCTGAATATATATACAACAGTCCAAGATCTCACCACAGTCTAGATGGCTTCAAACATTCTAAATAGTCAGCCCTCAGTATCAGTGGGGTTTTGGTTCCTGGTCCACTGCTGATATAAAATATCGCAGGATCTCAAGTCCATGTAAGTCTATGAAGGGCGGTGTGCATATCCATGTGACTGCATGAGTATGCCCATTGACTAATATGGGGTGGGGCTAGCTGCAAACCATGAATAGCTAGCTTGCTGATTTGGAGGGCTGACTGTACAGTAGCCCCTAATCCACAGGGAATCCATCCTGGACCCACTCGCGAAAATGGCGACTCACACATATTCGAGTCCCATAGGAAATAATGGGGTGTGTGCCTGTGGTGAGTGTGTGTGGCGACGCACAGGTGTGCACTGCCATTATAACAATAGGCATCTGTCCTTCCCATGAAGAGCAAGATTGTGGATTCCAAGTCTGCAAAAAGGGAAGGACAACTGTAAACTGAAGTCTGTGGCTGCTCCTTTGTAACATTCCCAGTGTCTCAGACATCACATGAAATATAAAGCTGTGGAGAAATATGAAGCTGAAATGAGGAAAGTGGAAAAAGGAAAGCAAAGCAGGTCTGAGAACTGTAGCCAGAATTTTAGGTTGAAGAAGTGAGATGGGAGCACTGACGTTGCTTCCTCCTTAGATATATATTTTGAGCAGTAACAGTAGGTTTGGAATGACCAATTTCAAAGGACTCAGAAAATCATACAGCAGAATGAGTGGGGTCTCTTCTTGATCCTTTTCCTTTTGCTCTTCTACACTTATAGGCAATTCTTTGAATTCGGATTCTAGTCCCAGAACTACTGTCTGCTTTCATCCCAAGGGCTCATTCACACTTACCAAAAAAAAAAAATTTTTTTTTGAGTCCCATCGATCCGGGGCTGCAGAATCAATTTGAAATGGAACGAAGTTCACACTACATTTTCCATTACTGAATGCCTCTGTGTCCATTTAACACGGTTCCAGTTCACACTTACTTTTACACCACCACAACATGGATTCTCAATCATGGATGTGTTCAATCCATCCTGGGTCTTTTTTTTAAAAATGTCAATCATATGATGCGCATGGGCGTGTTTCCAGTGATGCAAGCACTTGGAGGTATGGGTGTGCGCATCAGTTGTCGCTATGGGCCTCTTTCTGTGTTCATGGTCATGTATGTGTTGCTGCTGCTGCTGCTGCTGCTGCTGCTCCTCCTCCTCCTCCTCCTCCTCCTCCTCCTCCTCCTCCTCTTCCCTCCATGCCTGGGATGGGCTGCTAGAAGCAAGATTTTTATTTCTATGGGAGCAACAGCTGATCCAGACAGAAACACACACATACCTTCCTCCCCACTTTACCTAGTCCAGCATGCATGTGTGTGTGCGCACACACACATATTCTCTCCTTCCCTGCCTTAGCTTCTTTTATGTTTGGGTCCCCCCCCCAACTGACTCGTCAACCCCTTTCAACCCCCAATGCCAGCCATGCATCCCAGGGGAGAATCCTCTATGACATCCATGGATCCATGGAGAATTCCCTATGGAGAATCCCCTATGACATCCATTGACCCATGTATCCCAGGGGGAAATCTCCAGTGACATCCATGGATCCATGCATCCCAGAGGAGAATCCCCTATGACACCCATGGATCCATGCATCCCAGATGAGAATTCCCACCACGGCACCCATAACTCCCTCCCATGAACCCAACAAATGCGACAGTTCACAGAAACTGTAAAAAAAATTAAAAACCACACCGCACCATGCCCCTTCCCAACAGACCCACAGCAGTGCTGAAAGGGGGGAAATTGTGGTTTGCCAAGACTTATGGTGCGATGGGTACCACTCTCCTGCTCACCCTCTGCCCATTGTCCCTCCCTCCCGAATGGGATCAGAAATCAGTTCACATTAATTCACAGCTATTGCAAACCGGTTCTTTTCAAAAGAACCTCTAAATTTTCCATTTCCAAAAGAACCAATTTGCGCTGGTTCATCCCGATTCAGACCAAACACAGTTGAGTCTGAAATCAATTCAAGTGTGAATGAGCCACATATAAACTGGTTTAAGCCAGTCTGCAAACCAGTTTAAATCATAATGTGAATGAGGAGAAAGGAGATGCTGAAAAATGAGGAGGAAGGAGATGTTGACGTGACAATACTAACTGCATTACAGAGTATGTGCACTAGGGGTAGCTAGGGGTGTTGTGACATATAAAAATGGCCCTGGGGGTCAGATTATAAAATACAAGTTTGCATGAAATTTGCACAAACTAATGTATATGCATATAGGAGAAAACATTATTAGAATTTAAATTTCACAGAAAAAAATAGAAGTAAGCTCTCATTCAAATCATCATAAACATGTCACAAATGAGTTTTTCATTAAGTTTTCCTACTCCTGCTATTACTTTCTCACCCTAATCCTGCTCCAAAATCAATTCCTCTTCAACTAATTACTCAAACATCATTATGTCCCCCATTATATACAGAATTAAATCTAAAAAGGAATAGGCTGCATTGGCAGTGATATACAATGCCTTGAAGTGGGAATGGAATTACTGCTCTTCCTGCTGATTCTTTTTACATCTTGCCCCCTCTCCCCCACCTTAACAAAGGGCCTCTGCAGACGGGCGGCATAGAGCCGCCCTGGGAAGCAGCGGACTGGGGACGCAGCAATCCCAATCCTCCCTTTTGCCGCCCCAAAAAGAGTGGCAAAATGCTGCTCCTTTTAGGGGTGACAAAAGGCTGCCCTAAGAGCCAGCACCACGGCTCTTCCTCATGCTTTTGGCACAGCAAGTGCTGTGCCGGAAGGGCATCCTGATGCCATGTGCCATGCGTAACGGCGTGTGGTGTCAGGATGGCGTCAGTATGGGGTTGGGATGGCCAGTTTGCAGCTGCCCCGCCCCAACTCTACCCCCAGGCCAGCCCTTTGAGCTGGTCTGCAGAGGCCCTAAGTAACCTGCTATCTCTTTCCATTTCGATCTTTTAAATTAGCTCAATTGGCTCACAGAATCACCATGAACATACACACAAACTTCAATATGCCTCTCAAAAGGAAACAACATTCTTTCTTTCTTTCCAGATGTTTTGTATAGAAAAATAAATGGTCCCTCCTCAGTAATGGCAGGATCTCTCTGTATTATGCTTCTGGAACAGAATAGAAGTAGAAACCATGCCTGGTCCCTTCCCAGGGCTGTTTTGAAGTTGCCTACACAACACCAGTAAAGTACAGCTAGAAAATTTCCCCCGATTCTCTCCTCCCCCACCAAAATGCACCCTTCCCACACACACAGACGGTGGCGATGGGCTTCCAGGAGCACTGAGCCAGTGCAGTTAAAGCATTCTCAATCTGGATTATTTCTGTAGTGTGTTTTGCACCTATGATGCCAGACTAGTATGGGCTCTCTGATTCTGTATGGTTATTCCTTCTGAGAGGCATGCAAGAAGAAACTGTTGTGGGAGCCAAATACTGATCCATAAAACCATGTCCCTGGATCTGAACAACCTACCCATCTACAAATCCATCCAGATCTGTTCACACAGGCTTGCGTCCTTCATCCAGAGGCAACCTGGCTCCAATTGCATACATGGAGACTGAGCACCAACTACGTCTAGAAAAAGACTTCTCTAATGATATTGTCTATACTGTATGAGTATTCATGCCCAACTTTTACGTCTGCCTTTTCAGTTCACATTTCCCAGAAATGTAATCAGTGAATACTTAACTCTGAGCGACTGGGGTGGGCTTCCAATCAGCTTTGACTTAGGCATTTTCAAACCATCAAAGCTCATAATGCGCCTGCCTGCATACCAGGAAATGAAACACAGTGTTCATTTGACATTCCAATGTAAGAGGCCTAGAGCAAAACAATCTAGCATTGCAGATTTTCAGATTATCAGGAAGGGATAGCAGAAATGTCACAGCCTGTGTTATTCCACAGAGGGATATTTGTCAAAGAAGACAGCTGTTCTGAATTTACCATCTCCTTTCCTGCTAGAAGGATCACAATCTTAGCACAATTGGATAAGGACAGAATGGCCAGACATACAAGCAAAGCATACGTAGGAATCCTGGTTTGGACAAAATGCTGTTTTTAACTATGAAGCCCATGTTGTTTTCCTTTGGAAAACTTCAATATTGATACGATGAACTACATATTTCCCAAAGTGAGAAATATGGAACTGTACTTCGCATAAGGAAGGCAAGGGTAGGGCCTGATTCTAAAACTGTTAACAGTATCAAAGGATTGTTTAAGGCAGGGGTCGGCAACCTACAGCACGCGGGCCGGTTCCGGCCCAGGTCGCCGGACTTACTGGCCCAGGCGGACCCCTGCCGCTGCCGCCACCGCCACCGCCCGATTCGGTCGCTGCACAGCCGCGCGCGCCGCGGCCGCCATTTTCTTCTCCAAAGTGGCAGCCACAACGTGTTTGCGCATGCGCAGGATTACTGTGCATGCGCAAACGCATCGCAACTGCCATTTTGGAAAACAAAATGGTGGCCGCGGCGCCGGCAGTGTGCGCAGCGCCCGGGAGGAGGCCCGTCGCCGCCGAGGGAATCCTCCCCGGGGTGACCCTCGGTGGCGATGGGCTTCCAGGAGGCCCGTCGCCACCGAGGGAAGCCTCCTCGGGGGGACCCTCAGTGGCGACGGGCTTCCAGGAGGCCCGTTGCCACCGAGGAAAGCCTCCCGGGGGGACCCTCGGTGGCGATGGGCTTCCAGGAGGCCCGTCGCCACTGAGGGAATCCTCCTTCCAGGGTGAATTCACTCAAGGAACGGGGCGGGGGCGGGCCTTGGAGGGACCTTTCCAAGGCCTCCCCGCTCGATCCTGAGGCGAATTTACCCAAGGATTGGGGCGGGGGGGGCTTGGGGGGACCTTCCCAAGGTTCCTCCTCTTGATCCTCGGGTGAATTTACCCCAGGATCAAGGAGAGGCACCTTGGCAATGGTCCTCCAAGGTGCCTTCGCTCGATCCTGAGGCGAATTCGCCGAAGGATCAGGGCGGGGGGGGGGCTTGGAACAGCCCATGGCGGCTGTGAGGGGTGGGTGGGCATGTGCGCGCACACACACACACACACACACTGGCCCCCGCACCATTTCCTCCCCCCCCCCGGCAATAAAGGCCGCGGCGGCAGCGTGCGCAGGGGGTCGTGCACGGCGGCAGAGGGTGCACGCACGCGCATGTGCGCATGCTCCACCATTCACCCACCCACCTCGGCCCAGCCGAGACCTGGGCTATGGGAGACCGGCCCAGGTCTCAAAAAGGTTGCCTGTCCTTGGTTTAAGGAATGCAATCTTGAATAATCTTCTTATTGCTTAAGAATAATCAATATTGAATAACAAAATTTTAGTGAAACGGAAGATGTCAGATGTGCTTTTCAACATGATTAAGTTTAAAAACCTCCTGATTATTAATAAATCTGGTTATTTATATATTAAAAGAAGCTTGTATCATAATTCTGTCCAAATTAAGATGCAACCCAAAGCAAAGCTTATAGACATGCAACAAAAAGATGAAACTTGTTTACTGATTTCTCTATGGGTGACTCAGCTTAGTATCACATGCATAATGCCAGCTTGTGTCTTGACTGTGTATCATCCCCCTTGAATAAAGACAGAGCAATTCCTATATGTATTACATAGCCGTATTAGTAACTCCTAAATTACTAACAAGGCTGAACTATAGCAAACCTGTATACTTTTTGTCACAAACTTTCAGAGAGCAATCTTTTCCTAGTACTTTGATCTCATGTGTGTCATACAAGAAAGGGATACAGAATTAATATTTTACAACATATTTTCCCCAGATTATGGATTATTCTTGTGCTACTATATGCTGCAAGTTACGGTAAATATGATTATGTATCTCAGAAATGGGTTAAGGATTCATTTCTATCTTTAAAGACTTAGGGTATATGTGGATTATATATTTAAAACAATTTATGCTAAAAAACTGTTTAGGTGAACTATCTAACACAGAAATGGCACAATGCCTAGAAATATAAGAACCATTAATAGTGGATTATTTTCTAAAACTCTCTAGGTGCCATGGAAACACAAGCTGACTGCAGCTACTTAATTTAATTTAAACCATATGTGTAAAGCTAAATCATTTAAGGAAGCCATATAGTTTTCATTAAGTATCTAAACTGATTAATCTGAATTTTATTTAAAAATAAAAGTAATATTAATTTAAAAACATTTTCTCTCTCATATAATTTTTATTTAAACTAAGATCAACTGATAACAACATCCTCTCTCACAGTGACAAGGTAAACCTATCTTCACTTAGACTATATTCACACTTGGGTGAAGCAGACAGCTGGGAAAGGTCGCAATTGGGCTGGGACCGCAGTGACTACATGGCCTGCTGCCAAAGTGGGCCACCACTACAGGTCCCAAGCCGCGCTGGCCAGGAGTCAGTTCAAACTTTTTGTGGTGGCGTCGGGCTCCTTTTGGCAGCATCTGTACAGCTTCTAGCCACTGTGCATTATATAAACACCATGCCCTCAAGCTGAATGAAAGCCACTTCTTTGGGCCTGTGTGTTCCAAGCAACTGTCAAGTAAATGTATCAGAACTTTCCTGTAGAAATGTGTGAAAGACGGCTAAAATTAAGTCCACAATTGGAATCAATTTCTGAAATTTCTTCATTGTAAAAGGAAACTACAAAAAACACTGTAAATTGGCCTGCCGGTAGAAATGTTCAGAATTTCAGCTACCTATGTACTCTTCCATGATACTCCATGCCACCTAGTTTTCTATATTGATCTTCTTATTAACATGCAATGCTAAATAACTGGAGCATGTTCAGTTGTCACTGGTCTTGGAGGGACTTTTGCCTCACATATTCTCTTCTAAATTACATATTCTCGTCTAAATTAGTTCCCCCAGACATGCTAATATCCCCTCTTGTTTCTTAGTGGGATTGTTTTGACTTCAATTCTGTTAATGAATCAGCTATTATAAAGTGTTTTTTTTTTAAATGATCAAAATGAAAACAGAAAGATGTTTTGTTTGAAGGACCTAAGTACTCTTATATTAATTTATTTTGCCTATTATAAGAGTATTTTATATTTTGTCATGAATGTCAGGTAATTCTTTGGGAAATGCATTGCTCTTGTATGACTTCTAGAAAGCAAATCTGCTATTACAAACATTTAAATCAGGAGCTGGCAATATTCTCTCCCGTCAACAGGAACTTCATAACAAAGATGGACAGACCCAGAGCCACCTTATATTCTTTTTCTCTTGAAAATATTGTTTCATGCTGTTTCCTTTTTCAACTATTTTTAGTTGAATTTTATTTCAAGATTGTACGTTTTTCATTCTAAATATCTGTGAGGGCAAATGACAAGTACTTGAAGCTAAGATACAGAAGTAGTTTAACTGTGAAACAGAGTAGTCTGCCTGCTGTTTGAAGATTCCACCCACCTACCTCCACGTCTCCCAACTTTCCTAACAGGACTACTTCAAAAGAGAAGTGATAATGCATTTTTCACCAGACTTTGGGCCTCTACAGACTGGCCCAAAGGGCTGGCCTGAAGGCAGAGATGGAGCAGGGCAGCTGCACGTCAGCTGCCCCAACCCTATGCCAATGGCGTCCTGATGCGCTGCGCCGGAAGGGGTGACGAAGAGCCGCACACCGGCTCTTAGGGCACCCTTATGCCGCCCCTGAAAGGAGTGGCATTTTGCCACTATTTTTGGGGTGGCAAAAAGAAGGATCGGGGCCATGGAGTGGGGTAGCCGCAGCTCCGATCTGCCTCTTCCCGGGGCAGCTCTGTGCTGCCCATCTGCAGCCCCCTTTTCTTACTTAGGCCCAGAACAGATGGGCAAGAAAAAGCTCAATCCTACTTTTCCCCAAAGTAGGTCAAAACCCCGCTGCCTACACAGCCTGCTCCCAAGGAGGGCCAAAGCCCCTTCACTCCATGACGGACTGTCTGGTTTGTGTATATTGTAATTACATCCATTGGAGTTGTCACACTTTCATTTCTTTGCCTTGCTGCAGCCCAGCACTCATACTGGGACGTTTATATGCAGCAGTGAAGATGCACATTTTCTGGGCTAACCTGTCTTCTTTTTGCTCTGGTTTTTAGCCCCTGAGCATGGCTTCAGTTCCATTTCCAGCCGCTTTCAAGGCATGTGTCATCTAAATGACCCACCTTCAAAGCGGCTGGAAATCGCTTTATTAAGCCCCTCTGTTTCAGCCCTAAGTGTACTAGTTATCAGTTTTAACTGACATTTTATGACATAAATTTTACTAATATAAATATTAATGCCTATCTACATTCCAAAATACTGATGAGCCAATGCTACTACAGATGTGAACTCAGACTTATAGCTTCAGTACAGAAAACTCTTCAACTTCTCACAAATGTCCTGAGGTATTTGCTTTTACTGGTAATGGTTTGAAAAAATGATATTCATTGTTGCTTTTACTGCCAAAACCCATTATAAAATCTGTATTTTTATTGAACACTGCATAAAAGAATACTATAGACATTGTACAAAAATCCATAGTGGGAGAGATACCCGTTTGCATTCAAATGAAAACTGAATGTCAAAAACAACTGAGCCATGAAAGAGGTTGCAGCTTTAGGCAGGCACAGAAGGAAGCAGCTTTTGGTGAAGGGTTAGATAGGCAATATGGTAATCTCATCAAGGAATATGAAATATCACTCATTGCTGTTCATAAACATGAGCCTGGTTTGGATATATTTGGTTACAAGTAGAGAAGCTATATAATGAACCAATTTATTATATGGAATGACTAGCACAGAATGACTAGCACATGTGCAATCTTATTTATGTTCCCTGCACCTGTGTTTTCTTTGGTTTAAATTATACTTGTGGTATTTAAATCTACATGAACTGAGTATCTTAAGTCAACCAGCCATAGGTATTCAATAAGTGGACAGAAATAGAATGATTAAAGTATATCAATAAACTGATAATTCATCAATGTACTTTAAATTTCAAGTCTCAGAATATTCAATGATAGACAAACACATATCTGATCATCTGTCATAGTAATATATTTTCCTATTGTCTGTCCCAATACACTGATGAAGAACCATGTGTTGTGATATTTAAGATTCAAATTTGACTTGGAGAGACACATGAAACTCACTTGTTGACCTTCTGTCTGAGACGACTCTTTAGCATTACTTTCATAAAGCCACAATGGCCCAAAACAGACAGGCCAAATAAAGTGGCTTCTGGCCACTTCATGGGCGTGGTGTTCAGATGACTGGAACTCTCAAAGTGGCTGGAAGCCACGGTGGGGCCCCACCAAGCCATGAAAAGCCAGCCTAAAAAGGAGTTGATTTGCTCCTTGCCGATGCAGTTTGGGAATGCAGCAGCAGCCCGCTTTGGGAGCGGGCCATGTGGTTGCTATGGTCTCGGCTCAATCGGGGCTGGAGCTCACTCTGGCTGCTCCTTCATGCCCATCTGCTAAACCCCTATGATAACATAACATGGGTGCGGGATAAATACTGTCTTGAGCTTCTTAATGAAAGGTATGAAATAAATAAGAAAAATGCAATTAAACACTTGACATTCTGAATGCTTTTTTAAAATGTACCTTCTCAACAAAGCTAAAGCAAACAAAACAACCAGTCTAATATTAAAATTCCGTGTGTGTGTGTGTTAAATCAGACATACATTTCTAAATAAAGTTGGTGGATACATTAATGGAAAGTATTATTAAAGCTATTTTTTATGGGCATCTACCCACACCATACATTCAAATGACTGGGGAGAAAAACCCTGCTCCATTAACATGTACACAGAGAAAAAAATAGCCTTGTGATCACTTCAGCATTAGTGCACTGGAATACTGGCACCTGTTGTCAATGCACTGGGGACCACAGCTCTAAAGTAACATCAAAATCATTTTCCTCCTGTGGTAATGAGACAATGCAGCCAGTACACACCATCATCATTTATTTATTTATTTATATGCCACCTTTCTCCCCAGAGGGACCCCACAGCGACTTACAAATAAAACATTTAAAATGGCAATAACATTCAAAACATATCCAATATAAAATCACAAAAAAATATACAAAAGTTAAAAACATAATCTAAAATGACCCCTCACGAAATAAAACCAGGCTTGCACGTACAGTTTTATACTCCATTTCAATGAACAAGCTCCATCAAAAATAATTAATACAGAAGTAATTTATGGTTTAAATATGCTATTGTACATTTTTAATATAACATATTTACCACACTAAGTCTACTGTTATATTGGAAAGATATTTATGCATGGCCATGCTCTCCAGAAACTAGATAGTGATGCAGATTTAAGTGTATATTTTTTAAAAAAGTAGTGATGTAGATTTGAGTCTTACTGATAAATTACATCTGTAGTGTAAACAGATGGCATATACAGTCAGATATGTATTCCTATGAGCATTTGGAAGATTACGTACACACATAGTTCCAGATCTAACAAACAATATGCATGCATGAACCTCCTTTCATAATGGAGATTACACAGCCTTTACAGATAAAGCCTTTCCAAGACAAGTAACAGATCTACCATTTCTTCAGTACAGATCCAATCTGAAACGTTACTTTTCTCATTATAACTACATTACCACAATAAGATTTTACTGTATTTTTAATCCGGAGAAGCAAATGACTGTAACAATGTCTTATTTATGCTCTGAAAGTAAATATACATGCTTTGGAAAGTATATTCACATGCATTAGCAGGCTTCCTAGCTATTAAGTATTTTTAAAACCAGTGAACATTACTTGAAAGCAGTGTATTTTGGATTGAGCCATAAAATGAAAAGGAATGTTTTGATAAAAGGGTTTTCTGCCGCCACCCCTTCTAGTCCAGGTAAAATATTACAAATTAAAATTTTATCTTAAGTAAAGAGACATCCCTCACTAGTATTTGTAAGAGTATATATGAAGTTGAACTATTTGTTCAGAGAAGATGTTTCTCATAACTCAAGCAACCAAGAGGCATAAACTACTAACTGCTTAGAGAAGCAATTTAGAAACATTTTAAAGCAACATATGGCCTGATTCTAAGAATTATTATATCTGTATATAAATATATTATTAAATACTCAACCAGTGAAAGAGATTTCTTCCTAGTCCAACTCTATCCTAGTCCAACTCTAATTCTAGGGAGGGGACTACGTCCAGAACTCACAACAAAATGCAACAGACCTTTTTCTGGATTTGTTTGATAAGCGAAATGATTTTTTTCTTCACAGTTAAAGTTAATCTTTGTCAACACATGAAAATTAATGTATTTATTTCACATTATTTTCCTTTTTCATGTACATTTCAAGTAATTGATTAGGATATTACTTGTTTTCCCATTGCTTTCCAATTTAAATGTAATTAGATAGCAATAAGATTTTCCTTTGTAGTCATTAGATATTACAATTTCATAGCAATTTATCACTCCCACCCTTATAAAGCTTCTTTAAACAATGTACATAAAATCACAAAAACTAAAATGTAAAGATAACCATGAAATTTTTACACATGAAATAAGAGTTCTTTTTTAAAATACTCTACACTAAGCTGACTTAAAACAAGCTATACAACAAACTTTTGAAATGTACTGAAAATATTTTGCTATGCTATTAATGAGTGAAAAAAGGGTTTTAAGATGGTTTTGATAAATTCATACTACTTAATGAATTACTTCTGATTATTGTTCAGTCTAGCTGACAAACATTTGATTAGGTTTTTTACATATAGGACAAAGGATGAGATATTAAATAAATAAATAAATAAATAAATAAATGTAAGACTACTTTGCAAGTCTACACCATTCAAGGTGATAAGTTATAATATGCAAGAACATTCTATTCTTTGAACAGTTAATACCTATGTGAATTGAATGTAAGTCTACATCAACCATTTATATTTCAAAGTGATTACTAAGAAAAAAAATGGGGTGAGCAACTTAAATATTGTCATATGATCTATAAAATACAAATTTCTACAAATAACACTTTTCTAAACTGCTCTTCATAATTTTATATATCCAGCACCTTTGCCTTAAAAATCTCATTAAGCAGAAAATTAAATATACCTTTCTGTGCACTTTCAAACCTCCTACTGGTATTTTCAAATACTCCCCTAGCCCACATCTTTAATGTGGGTTACTCAGAACTTCACAGCAACTATAGTTCAGGAAAATTAAAAATAGAAATGCAAATGTTACAGCATTATCTACATGTTTAAATACCATGACTATCTACTCACCCCCTGTGACCTGCCATGGATAACGATATGCTGTCAACAAAGAAAACGTGATAAGGTTCTCTGTTGCTGCTACTTGACCTGACAAAAGCCAGGGCTTGTTAATAGTTTCAACGTCAAAAATAGATACTCTCACTCAAAGAACAGCTGCACACATCGCCATAGCTATCTCAGACTAGTCAGTTTTATGGAATCCATTAAGGACTTAGTATAATGGAAACTGATATTGCTATTATATTGAGATATCCTCTCTTCCAAAAAAAAAACCCTGGGAAAAACAGTGATATTATAGACAAAATGTAGTTTTTCAGGAAATACTCTTAGCATCTATGGGCCAAAACAATTGCAAAAATAATCCAGTTTGAGACTGCTTTAACTGCCTTGGCTCAATGCTAAAGAATTCTGGTAACTGTAGTTTTGTGAAATATTTACCTTTCTCTCTCCAGAGAGCTCTGGTGCCACCACAAACTACAGTTCCCAGGATTCCCTAGCATTGAGCCAGGGCAGTTAAATCAGTATCTAACTGGATTATTTCTGCAGTGTGTTTTGGCCCAATGAGAAGGATTCACATATTGGCCAAATTCCTAGTACTGGAAGTGCCAATGACATTAGTATCTGCAGTATAAAAATAAAGCTCCAGATTTCATCAAGTGAATATACAATCATACACCGTGCTAATGATACTAAATTGTTTCACTGACCTTGGCAGTAAATTAGTATTAGTTTTAAAAAGTTAATGTTTTCCATACATAAAATGTCAATGGCTGGTTCATTCCTATACCAAAACACTTAAACCTCACAGAGAGTTTATCTATATGCACAAATCTCAATCCTCCTACAGACATGTGAACATTGCAGCATATAAACAGACAGTGCCTGTACTGTGGAATTATCAACATTATCAACTGTGGATTTGTCAACATTCTGGTTCTTTTATTCCCAGAGGAGGCCAGAACAGTTAAATAAAATGTCATTCGTCCCTCACCCCATGTAAAAGAGATACATTCATTTATATGCTTATTTAGTACAAATAATCCTTTCAACTAGAGACATATATATATATCCAACATACAGATCCAGATTCAACATACACATTTTGACAATTATGCAAATCAATCATTACCAGGGAACAGAGATTCAATCTCTGTTGTATGAAATTGCACAGCTTACTTGATAAAGGCTTAAAATTCCAGGGTGCTCAGGTCTATGTGGTGGTCAAGAACATATCTGCCAGCTAAAGCTGATACTCTAACTATGCCCATTCCTGAAAAATGTCCAGCTAGGATGACATACCTCTGAAATACTCCAAAATGCATTACACGGGTTACTGTCAAAATGCATTTAGAAACAAAAATTGTTCCAAAACTGAACTATCAATATTTGCTCTATACAAGAATGGGTATTCAGGAAGCTTTTTAAAAAAGCTACTAGATTCCAGTTTGTTTCTATATTGAATTTAAAATACTGATAACCTTTAACACCTTGAGTACCTTTCCTTTCAGGATATTTTAAGGACAGACTCATCCTATATGAACTAGCCCACCCACTGAGACAATCTCAAGAGGTCCTTTTGTATAGTCCACCACCACCAGAGATAACATTTATCTGGGACTAGTGAGATGGTCTTTTCAGTAACTATATCAGGAATCTGGAACTCCCTTCCAAGAAACTACATTCAAGTCTTCTTTCACAACCTTTAAGAAGCTGGTGGAGATTTTTCTATTAGGAAGCCTTCAATGGCTGATTTTATTGTTGTTATAATAACTCAGTTTTAAAAATATTCTTTATTCCAGTGGATTCTGTTTTCATGACATAAAGTAATATTTTAAATGAATACATCTGAATCTCATTTTCAAGGCAAGATATAAATTCCATAAATGAATAAATAAATAAATTTAGATAACTGAACATTAAACTTGTTTGCCTTCAGAAAACTGAGTAGAGCAATTGCAAACAAGTAAATATAAATAAATATAACCTTTAAATTGGCAATTTACCAACACTTTCATTGTGAATTTCTTTTTTTATTTTAGAACTTCTTTACTATACAAGGCTTAAATGGTCAAATAATGAAAATTTCAAAAGATGCAGGAGTTTTTAAGATTAATAAGAACTCAAAAAGAACCTTGCTACATAAGGACAATTGGCTAGTCTAGTCCAGCATTGTTAACATTATGTGAAACTAGTCATTTATGGGAAGCCCACAAAAAATGGACAGAGTACAATAGCCCAGACCTATGTGGAAACTTACATCTGAAGAGCTCTAAGGACATTGGGTTTCCGTATTTAGAGACATATACTTAATGCATGGGCACAATGGATAGGGATGGGAAGTGTCAAGACAATGAGAAGTGAAATACATTGGACTAATTGGTGGAATAAAACTTTCACACACACACACAATCCCGAGACTCACAGTCCCTTATGTCAGACAATAGGGAACATGACGTTGTTGCCTCTTATAGTGGAGAATATATATTATAGCATGTTATGAATATATATTATAGCATGTGGAGAATATATGAATGAGTCTGGAATTTTACTTTCCTAATTAACTTTTCTAACTGCAGTGTGAACACTGCTGCGATTCACAAATAGCTCTTCCCAAAATTGCAAATCCTAAGGTATTACACTGTTGCCACTCAACTTCATTTAAAAAACAACAACACTGCCCTTAATATTAAGTTACATAGGGACTCCACAAAAAAATAAACATCTGTCCCAAGATGTGAGTAGATTCATGTATTAAATATAGTATTAAGGAGTAAAACACATGTCTTCAAAACTGAGTCAAATACACATGCACAGAAATGAACTATAAAATATTATGCATGCTATAAACTATAAGATACTTCAAATGTAGCCTATCTTGAAATTCACATAGAAGCTCACCTTATAATAGGATAATAGCTACAAGTGACTGAGCATTTGTTATATTGCCATTTATCAACTACAAAACAGTTTGTGTTACTTAATACATGTTATACAAGAAATTTAAGATGTAATCAATCTTCTGGTATTCACTGCTTGCTGACTTGTTAATCTTGTTATTCATAACGTAGTAATGGATGTTTGAATGAAACAGCTAAAGCTATACTAGACTCTTGAGCTTCCAAAGCATTTTCATTTTCACTCAATGAATCTGAGGTATAATAGAACAAATGGCACAAGAAAGTTGGGTCATTCTGGGGGAAAACAGGAAAACCACAAACAATACAAAAACCACAGAAAGTTTACCCAAATATCAGTTGCATAATAATCCTAACCAAATTCCTGCAAACTGATTCTTAGCACTAATTTTCCACAAGACAAGAAGGTATGTCTTTCTTTCCTCTTATAATCAACATGTATCTTAAAGTACCGTAAGTCCTTAAAGTCAAGGGTACCAAAATACAAAACATATATGGTAGTTTTGAATATTGAGTATAGCCAAGAACAAGGAAGGAAGAAACCAAGATTCAGATTAAATTTAGATGAAGAGAAGTCAAACAAGCAAAAAAACAGCCCATAATTATGGTCAGCTGAAGTTGATATGGTAGCATTCCCAAATGTGTAAAGCAGTGGATGTACAAGAATGCAAGGGAAAGGTGAGACCTCTATCCAGACATGTGCAGTAGGTGGTGCATTGGGTTCCCACCAAACTTTGTTCAGCTTGAGAAATTTATGAGCCAATTTAGCACAGATGCAGAACAAAACACAGATAGGCACTCTAGTAACAACAAAGAAGAAAATGGTTTACAACTTGTTACATGGAATTCAGCTGTACCTTGGCAAGATGTTGCATGTTACCATGTTATGCCCTTATATGGCCATGTAAATCACACACACAGCTCCATCCATTTTGTGTCAGTTACTGATGGAATGGGGATGTAGTGGCTCAAGTGGTTAAGACTCTGAGGGCCTTTGCAGACTGCCAGAAATAGTGCAAATTGAGTCCACTTTAGGGGTTAAGGTTAGTGCTAGGGAGTTATGAGCAAAGGTCCTGACTCTGTTGATTGCAAGATCAGCAGGTTGGCAGTTCAAGGCCCAGGTGCTGCATGATGGAGTGAGCTCCCATCATTAGTCCCAGCTTCTGCCAACCTAGCACTTCGAAAGCATGCAAAGGCAAGTAGATAAATAGGCACCACTTCAGTGGGAAGGTAAACAGCATTCTGTGCAATCATGCTGACCACATGATCACAGAGTAGTCTCTGACAACGCTGGCTCTTCAGCTTAGTAACAGAGATGACCACCGCCCTCTATGGTCGGACATGACTTGACAACCTTGTCAACGGGGAATACCTTTACCTTTTACTTTACTAATGGAATATAATTTTGAAGTCCTTATCCAAGTATGCCAAAAATGCTTTGCTATCCCTGTACCCTAATAAGTATGCTGAGATGAGCAGCTAAGGTCCCTGTACAACTATCACTGTCCATCAAACTCTGCTGAAACAAGGAAGAGCATATTTAAGAAGTGATGTTACAAATACTGAATGCCTTCCCCCGGGATGTCCTGGTACCAGCTATGCTGTTCTTTAAGTGTCATGCATTTTAAAATATTTTTATTATCTTTTTAAATTGCATTTTATCTCTAATTGTTCTATATGTATTTGGTGGTACTTTACTTCCATGGTTAAATCATTCAGTAAAGATGTGTACATGCAGATTGTGATAAAGCTGTTATATACAGTGGGCCCTCAGTATTCACGGACTTGCCATCTGTGGATTTAAGAATCTGCAGACAGCAAGTCACCCACTGTCCTCAATAGCAGTACATGCACATGGCCACACCACCATTAGGGACAGCCCCTGTTGTCCGAATGGTGGCACATGAATGTGGCCATGCCACCATTAGGGACAGTGGGACTTCACTAGGAGGTGTGGGGACATTTCCATCACATTTTGACAGGGGGAATAGACAATTTAAACCCCAGAGAAGGCATTTTCAAAACAGGAAGTGGCTTCTGTTCCCCTCCTGTTGTTAATAAAAGACTCTCTTGTGTCTAATGGCCCAAGAGGGTCCAAAAATATGTTGAAAATGTCTCTGATATGGGCATTTGAGGGCAAAATAAGTTTGTTTTGTTTTGTTTAGTTTTGCAAAAGTGGTTGTGGAGAAGAGGTGTGGCTGTCCGGACCGGTAAACTCTAATCCCAATGGACAGACAAACAGTCTTATTGTTATAGAAAAAAATACTTTTATTAAAGACATCAGGACAGAAGTTACCAGAGAAGCATCTGTGTCAGAAGTAACCAGTCCCTTCACCCTACAGTGATATTAAAACTCAAACTATCCAGCTCCACCCTCAGGCTATTTGCACACAAACTTTGTTCCTAAACAAAGCAAATTCTAACAGTCTCCTTCTTACCCATTTGTCCCATTACACAGCATCCCTAGTTCTACCATTCATTGCAATAAAGGAAAGAAAAATAAACATCCCCCACATACCTGAACTACTACAGAAAGAACAAACGTCCTCTCCAGAATCATAAAGCCATAATACCTTCTCTCTACATACCATTTGCCAGCCTGTCTAACCCCCCTTGCAACAACATGCTATTGGATCCATAACCCAGACTTCTATATGTTTCTCATACACTCAACCCATACATACAATCAATACACAGAATCAATATATACATTCTCTCCAATAATAACAATCATGACAAAATCATCAATATGAATTCTGATGGTGGCCCTCAAAGGTCTGCTGGGGGACCAATGCAACCCCCTAACCTTCCACTGTTTCCCATCCCTGATCTAGGTGGTCAGATATTGCTGCCTGGTGAAATAAGGAATAGGGCTCCAGTCTGGTTTAATGGTTGTGTAGCAGAGGGAATTTGATGTAACATTAAAAACATCTGTTGATAATCTATCTTCCTCACAATAAAGGGCCAGGACTCATGCCCCTTATTTCACCTGGTGACTCTATGGTCAAATCACAGTATACTGATATTGTAACAGCTGGGCTACTTACCAGTGTATTTCCAGACCCAACTTATAGCAGTGATATTGGCCTTTATAACCCTTTATGGTGTGGGTCAAGGTTACTTGAATGGAAGCATACATACCTATCCTTAACTGAGATCAACACTAGAGACCCTATTTGTACTTCACCTGTTAAAAGAATCAGGTTGGTAAGCATTAGGAATATGTTCTTCTCCACAATGGCCACTGCTTGTGGAACTGTTTCAGCTGAAGTCCACCTGATTCCATCATTATAGGCCCCTAAGGGCCTCTACAGATGGGTCCTTTGGGCCATCCTGGAGGCAGGGAAGGGGAGGGGCAGCCACCTCAACCCCTCCCCAAAGACATCCAGATGCCACACACCATTATTCATGGCGTGCGGCATCAGGACGTCCTTCCGGCGCAGCCTTTTGACGCGCTGCGACAGAAGGGGCGCCAAAGAGCCGCATGGCAGCTCTTAGGGTGCCCTTTTGCCGGCTCTGAAAGGAGCGACATTTTGCCGCTCTTTTCCAGGCCAGCAAAAGGGAGGATTGGGGCTGATGCATCCGGCAGCCTCAGCCCTAATCCTCCATTTCCTGGGGTGGCCCAGGACCACCCGTCTGCATCCCCCCTAAGTGGACCTGAAAGATTTACCTAGCTAACTTGGCCTTAACTAGGACTTTATTGGGTTTATCATGGTATATGGTTTTAATAATTGTTTTATTATTTATTTATTTTTATTGTTTAATTATTGTTTTGTCAATGTTTTTAAACATCATTTCAAAATAGGTAGAGAAGAAGACTGTTCCTTAGCAGAAAGAAACTACTACTTATCAGAAATTGTTATAGGAAATATTTGTACAGTGGTCCCTACATATTCACTGGTGTTAGGGGTGAAGGACCCCCATGAATATGGAAAAAACACAAATAAAAAAAACACATTATTCTTTTTACCTAAGAGAACATCTGTCTAGAAATCTCCAGGTCCTCTAGTGCAGTGGTTCCCAACCCCCGGTCCGCAGCCCTGCTACTGCTTGTTTTGATTTAATAATCAACGCGGCGACGCAACCCCCCCCCCCCCCCAGTGGGCCGTGGAAAAATTATCAAACGTTGACCGGTCCACGGCAATAAAAAGGTTGGGGACCACTGCTCTAGTGCAACTCTATGTTGACCATAGAATCATGCTGGAGGACATACAAATGCCTAGAAGTGTTTTCTCTAGGAACTTCTAGATTTTCCAGCACAACTGTATGGTCAACTTCTGGCAGAGTTGTGCAGGAGGATCTAGAGATTCCTAGAGAGAATATATTGATCAAAACCGCAAATAATCAAATCTGCAAAAGTCAAAGCAACAAATGTGGAGGGCCAACAAAGCTGAATTGATTGAGGAAAATGATTACAACGTACACACAAAATACAAAGGACAGTCAATGTGGCAGATTTTCACAACATTATGGTCTTGAGACAGTATGAGTCACTACAGAGTAGTGCAGTGGTTGAGTACCAGAACTCTGGGAAATCAGCGTTCAAATCCCTGGTCAGTCATGGAAATCCACTGGGTGAATTTGGGCAAGTCAGGGCCTTTGCAGACTGTCAGAAATAGTGCACATTAAATTGAGGCGCTGCCCTTGCTCAGTGCTAGGGAGTCATGGGAATTGCATTTTTTTCTGGGACATTGAGCCTTCTCTGTCAGAGAGCTCTGGTGCCACAATAAATTACAGTTCCCATGATTCCCTAGCACTGAGCCAGGGCAGTGCCTCAATTTAATGTGCACTATTTCTGGCAGTCTACAAAGGCCCTCAGTCTCTCAGCCTAAGAGGAAGACACCGGCAAAGCTCATCTGAATAAAGCTTCAAGTCAACTTGAAGGCACGTAACAACAAAGCAATCACTACAGTCAGGATACACTCCAAATTAATACAATACATATATTTTATGCTTCATTTTGTTTCAGTGTTAAGAAAGTTCTTCCTAAAATATTGCCAAGCATGTTTCACTAATTCATTATACATGCAATGAAGGAAAATGAGTGAAGGTTCAACAAATGTTACAGTCCAGGAGATGTATACAACAGGAGATGTATAAGAAATGGAAAAGGGGCAAAATCACTAAAGAGGAATTCAAACAAATAGCTAGCACATGAAGGGGTAAAGTCAGGAAAGCCAAAGCACAGAATGAGCTCAGGCTTGCTAGAGCAGTTAACCACAATAAAAAGGGCTTCTTTGGGTATGTCCGTAGCAAAAGAAAGAAGAAGGAAATGGTAGGGCCACTGCGCAGAGAAGATGGAGAAATTCTAACAGGGGACAGAGAAAAGGCAGAACTACTCAACATTTCTTTGCCTCAGTCTTCTCAGAAAAGGAAAAGGGTGTCCAACCTGAGGAAAATGGAGGAGGGGACACAACAGGGGAAATGCAGCACAAAATAAGTAAAGAGGAAGTACAGGAATACCTGGTTAACCTAAATGAATTTAAGTCTCCAGGATCACATGAACTACATCCAAGGATATCAAAAGAACTGGAAAATGTAATCTCAGAGCCACTGGCAATAATCTTTGAGAACTCCTGGAGAACAGGAGAAGTCCCAGCAGACTGGAGGAGGGCAAACATTGTCCCCATCTTCAAAAAGGGGGGGGGGGGAAGGATCCCAACAACTATCGCCCAGTTAGTCTGACATCAATACTGGGAATGATTCTAGAACAGTTCATTAAACAGAGAGTCTGTGAACATATAGAAGGGAATGCCATAATCACTAAAAGTCAACATGGGCTTCTCAAAAACAAGTCATGCCAGACTAATCTGTTCTCTTTTTTTGATAAAATTACCAGCTTGCTAGATGAAGGGAATGTAGTAGACAGCATATCTTGATTTCAGTAAGGCTTTTGACAAGGTCTCCCAAGATATTCCTGCAAAGAAGATAGTAAAATGTGGGCTAGACAGTACAACTGTTAGATAGGTTAGTAACTGGTTGACTGACCAAACCAAAAGGGTGCTCAGCAATGGCTTCTCTTCATCCTGGAGAGAAGTGACCAGTGAGGTGCCACAGGGTTCTGTCCTGGGCCCAGTGCTATTCAACATCTTTATCAACAATTTGGATGAAGGAATGGGGGCATGCTTCTCAAATTTGCAGATGACACCAAATTAGAATAGCTAATACCCCAGGAGGACAGGATGAAAATTCAAAATGATCTTAATAGATTAGAAAGCTGGGCCAAAGCTAACAAAATGAATTTCAACACAGAGAAATGTACGGTACTGCACTTAGGGCAAAAAAATGAAATGCACAGATATAAGATGGGAGACATCTGACTTAACAAGACTACGTGTGAAAGGGATCTAGGAGTCCTAATAGGCCACAAGTTGAACATGAGTCAACAGTGTGATGCCGCAGCTAAAAAGGCCAATGCAATTTTAGGCTGCATTAGCAGAAGTATAGTATCTAGATCAAGGGAAGTAATAGTGTCACTGTATTCTGCTTTGGTCAAGCCCCACCCGGAACACTGTGTACAGTTCTCGGCACCACAGTTCAAAAAGGATGTTGAAAAACTGGAGCATGTCCAGAGGAGGGTGACTAAAATGGTGAAGGGTCTGGAAACCATGCCCTATGAGGAACGACTTAGGGAACTGGGTATGTTTAGCCTACAGAAGAGACTGTTAAGAGGGGATATGTTAGCCCTATTCAAATATTCGAAGGGATGTCATATTAAGAAGGGTGCTAGCTTGTTTTCTGCTGCCCCAGATAACAGGACCCAGAACAATGGATGGAAGCTGCAGGAAAAGAGATTCCACCTCAATATTAGGAGGAACTTCCTGACAGTGAGAGCTGTTCGACAGTGGAACTCACTCCCTCAGAGTGTGGTGGAGTCTCCTTCTTTAGAAGTTTTTAAACAGAGACTGGATGGCCATCTGTTGGGGATGCTTTGATTTTGAGTTCCTTCATGGCAGGGAATTGGACTGGACGGCCCTTGTGGTCTCTTCCAACTCTATGATTCTATGATTCTAAGAATCTGAAAAGGATATGTGAAAAACTTAAGGAAAAAAGCAGTGGAGGCAGCAAACAGAGGAAGAGAGAAGTACCAGAGGAATCTCTGAAGAAATTTCCTGGTGTTTAAGGGGACAATGTGCCAGGAAGAAGTGGTAAAGGAGTAGTTAGAAAGCTGTTTAAAAGCCAGGGTGGCTACGGGAATATGACAAAATCGAGAGTGACCTAAAACAACAACAACACCAAACCTGAGGAAACTGTCAGTAATAGAGAAATGAAGGCTGTGAAGAAATGAGCAACCAAAGTAAAAGCTGGACACTTAAACTTTTTACTTTAAGTGACTTGCATACATTCAAACAATCCATTAGCTTGGCAAAAATATGGCTTCCCCCAAACCCCCCAGTGAAGTTAACAGAAGGATCTTTCCAATCATGTTGTGTGCCATACATCATGCTGTTTCTCGCAGTAACACATGATTTCATTGAAACAGTTGCTCACATGTTGTCAGAGACGTTGTTCTTAGATATTTAGTTGATTATCCGTGCAATTGAGTGCAATGGTGTGTCTATTTAAAGGCGCCAAAATATTTGAATATACATATTATCAAAAAGGTTTACTTTTGCAATCCAGAAATAATAATAATAATAATAATAATAATAATAATAATAATATGGATCATGAGGTTTTTTCATCTTCATCTTTTTTAAAAATTATTTTTATTGATTTTCAAGTCTTTATAAGATAGTCAAACATTGCAGTCCAAATATATATAACAAATATAACAATAATCATAGGATGTGATGTTACCCAGTGATCATCAGTTTGCAGGATTCCTTGAATAGGATTTGTCTGGAGTCAGTTCAGTCTTTGCGTTTAGATATAAAGTGTCCTTCCAGAAGTTGCTGTGAGAGTCTGGGGGTTGGAGATGGTGTGAAAGTTCATTTACAAATTCAATAAAGAGCCTCCAATCCTCATAAAAAGTGTCCTGTTTTGAATGTCTGTTACAAAGTCTCATTGTAGTGGAAAGTTTTCCCATTAACCATAGGTTCCATACCCTTTCCCACCAACCTTCAATAGACAAATCTCCTTGTTTCCAACATTTAGCCACTTTATGTCTTGCAACTGTGATGAAAAAAGCAATCAGTTTTCTATACTTAAGTGTATCATTTCTATCAACAAACACCTAGAGTAAAATCAGGGCCGGACAAAAGTACAGGGTTTGACGTGTAATACATGAGATCTGGTGTACAACTGGGCGCCACAACTCCTGTATCTTGGGGCATTCAACCCACATGTGGATATAGGAAATGAACATCTAAGAGGTGAGATGGCATTAAAAGTGAGGAGAGAGATAGCAAAATCAGGCAATGGATGTAATTGAAAGTCTGACCAAGTAATGTCAATAAGACTTCAGGGATAACCCATCAATATAACCATAATCCAAGTTTATGCTCTATCTACAGAGACAGAAGAAGAAACTGAAAGATTCTGTGCTGGAATCCAGGAAGAAATTGATCATACACCAAAACAGGATTTCTTAGGCAATTGGAATACAAAAATAGGAAATAGGACAGAATCAAAGATTGTAGGAAAACTTAGCCTGGGATCAAGAAATGAAGCAGGGAGAGAAACTCATTGAAATTTGTGAAGCCAACAGTTTGTTCATCACAAATACATTTTTCAGGCAACCAAAGAGGTAATTATATACAGGGACATCACCTGCTGGCCAATATATAAATCAGATAGACTACATAATGGGAAGCAGAAAATAGAGAAGCTCCATTGTCTCTGTAAAACAAGGCAAGGAGCACAGATCAGGAACTGATATCAAAAATTATGGTGAAGCTTAAGAAGAAAACTAAGGGGGGATGCAGACGGGCGGCCCTGGGCCGCCCCCAGAAGTGGAGGATCAAGGCTGAAAGTGCCGGACACCTCGGCTCTGATCCTCCCTTTCGCCGCCTGCGAAAGAAGCGCTAAAATAGTGCTCCTTCCCCAAGCCGCAAAAGGGGCACCGCAAGAGGCGTGATGTGCCTCTTTGGCGTCTCTTCCAGCTCAGCGTGTGCGGACGCTGAGCTGGAAGGACATAATCGGGGCGCCTGTCATGTGGACAGGCTGTCGCTCTGATGACATCCTCAGGAAGGGGATGGGAAGCCCAGCGTCTGGCTGCATCCCCCCTAAATCAACCATTGTCCCAAAATACAACCTGGAGAGCATCCCTTTAGAATTTAAAGATAATGTAAAAAAATAGACTTGCACAATTAAGCCTGATTGACTGGTAGCTAGAAGAACGCTGGACTGAGGCTAGAGACAACTGTTTGAAAAGTTTCATCTCTCATCCAGTGGCTTTCTTTCTTTTTGGCTGGAGAATGCAAAAAGAAAACATCTCCAGTCAAAAAGAAAATAAACTCCACTGGATGACAGATGAAACTCTTCATGCAGTTAAGGACAGATGAGAAGCAAAAGTAAAAGGTAACAGAAATATGGTCAGAACCTTGAATGTAACTGTCCAATGACTTGTGTGCGGGTACAAAGAGAACTACTATAACATTCAATGCAGAGAAATAGAACACTGCAACAACAAAGGAAGAACAACAGACCTCTTCCACAAGATCTAAAGCAGGGGTAGGCAACCTTTCCCCTTTAAGGGCCAAGGGACTTCAGCTCCCAGAAGCCTCAGCCATGTTGGCCAATAGTCCCATGTTGGCCAATAGCTCCTGGGATTCTGGGAGCTGAAGTCCCTCGGCCCTTAAAGGGGAAAGGTTGCCTACCCCTGATCTAAAGTAAAATTTATTCCAAAAATGGTGATGCTCTATGACTATCAGGGGAACACAGTGCATGATCAAGAAGAAATAAAAGCCAATGGAAACAGTACACTGAGGAATAATATAAATGAGATGAAAAGGTGATTCATTCATTTAAGTAAGAGCCATTTGAAGATGAACCTACAGTATTAGAAAGTAAAGTGGAAATTGCATTCAGAGCACTTAGTAGAAAGAAACCAATAGAGCTGCTTCAAGCTACAAATTCTAAGCAAAATCTGTTGACAAATATGGGAAAGAAAATCATGCCTCAAAGATTGGAAACACTCAATATGCATCCCAGTCCCCAAGAAAGGCGACACCAGATATTGCAGTAACCAGTAGACCACTGCATTAATCTCCCATGTAAGCAAAATGATACTCTACAACAAAATTCTACAACAAAGAGTTTTATCACATACGGGGTGAGAAATGCCAGGTGTCCAAGTTGGATTCAGAAGACAAAGAGCCATGAGGGATCACATTGCAAACACACATTGGATAATGGCGCACACCAAAGAATTATAGAAGAAAAATCAGCCTGTGTTTTATAGATTATAGCAAAGTTTTTGATTGTGTAGGACAGGGGTAGGCAACCTTTCCCCTTTAAGGGCCGAGGGACTTCAGCTCCCAGAAGCCTCAGCCATGTTGGCCAATAGTCCCATGTTGGCCAATAGCTCCCGCGATTCTGGGAAATGAAGTCCCTCGGCCCTTAAAGGGGAAAGGTTGCCTATCCCCCTGGTGTAGGAGATGAAAAGCTATGGATCACTCTTAAAGAAATGGGTAACCACAATATTTGATTAACCATTTAATGTGCCATCGGGCCTAGGATAAGAAGAAGAGCCCTCCCTCCATTCCATCCGATGTCATCTGGGAGAGAGACACCAGGCCCAGCACCATCGGGCCTAGACTAAGAAGAAGAGTTTCGGGATTTTTAGGTTCTGTTTACATTGTATGACATATCTTTATGTAAATTTTAATGTTGTAAGCTGCCTCGATTGTTCTGCAGAGGGGCGGGATATAAAGAATTATTATTATTATTATTATTATTATTATTATTATTATTATTATTATTATTGCATAACCTGTTCTCAGGACAGAAGGCCACCATTAGGGCAGAATATGGAGAAACAGAATGGTTTCCGCAAGGAGGTCAGGAAAGGCTGCATTTTATCATGCTGTTTTCATTGTATGCTGAATTTATTATACACAAAGCTGGATTAGATTCTTGAGGAAGGAGGTGTGAAAATTGGAGGCAGGAACATTAACAATTTAAGATATGCAGATGAAACCATACAAGGGTTATTGTAAAGTTTTAATTATCACCTTTTTAAAATTTGTCAGAAAGGTTGTTTTGATTTGTAGTTGCTAACTTATCTCTACATAGTCACCATCCAGATTTACACATTTTCCTTAGCTTTTCTTGACCCTCCAAATACTGTTATTGTAGAAGTCTGCAGATTGCGCCTTAAGCCACTCTTCCACTTCATGAATGATGTCATCTACGTTGTCAAATCCCATAGCGGATTTTTTATTTTTGGGAAAAGAAAAAAATCACTTGGTGATGATAACACTGACAAAATTTCATCAATATACCATAGTAACTTCTGGGTGATAATTATTACTTTACAATACCCCCTTGTACTTCTCCATCTTATACCTTAGTCACTTCTGGCACAACCTGTAACAAAAATAAAGGACACAATGAGCTGATTTTCTCAACATCATGCACTTAGGGAACAATGATGACACTGACAAAATTTCATCAACAGACCATAATAACTATCAGGTGATAATTATTACTTTATGATATCCCCTCGTATTACTACGTACTAGAAAATAGCAATGACTTGAAACAATTACTGAAGAAAGTCAAGGAAAAAAGCACAAAGGCAGGTTTACAGTTGAGCATTAACAAAAATAATGATAACAGATAGATGATTTACATAAATTTAAAGTAGACAATGAAAGCATTGAAATAGTTCAATATTTCCTATACTTTGGCTCAGTTGTTAATCAAATGGGGAATGCAGTCAAGAAATCAGAAGACTAGGACTTGAAAGGGCAGCTGTGAAGGAACTAGTCAAGATCCTGAAGTCTAAAGATATATCATTACATACCAAAGTCAGGATTGTCCGTATCATCTGGCAGGCCTTTCTTGATTAGATTCCAGGCCTCAGGAGTTGCGCTGCCCTACCTTTTTCAGTTTTTGGTTTGTTCACAGCTTTGATTGTTTGTATCATTTTAAACTATTTTTATTTTCTTTGTGATTATATGTTGTTTCTATGATGTATTGTTTAATACTTTTTTAAAGGGGGAGGGTGGGGTTTTGGGGTTTTTATTCTGTATCCTTGGTGTAATTTTTAATCCGTTGTAAGCTGCCCCAATTGTTTTTAACAGAGGGGCAGGGTATAAACAACAACAACAACAACAATAATAATTCCCATTTCTATGTATGGTTGTCAAAGCTGGACTGTGAAGAATGCCGACAGGAAGAAAACAATTTATTTGAAATAAGGTGCTGGAGAAGATTTATTTGGATACTGTGGACTGCCAAAACAGCAAATAAATGGATCCTAGAGCAATTAAGAAAGCTGATAGGAAGAAAATCAATTCATTTGAGATGTGGTACTGGAGAAAAGTGCTGAGGATCCTATGGACAGCCAAAAGGACAAACAAATAGGTCCTAGAACAGATCAAACCGGAAACCTCCCTGGAAGCCAAGATGACCAAACTGAGGCTGTCGAACTTTGAACACATCATGAGAAGGGAGGACTCATTGGAAAAGACAATAATGCTAAGAAAGGTGTAGGGAAGTAGGAAGAGAGGAAGGCCACATGCCAGATAAATAAAATGATAAGAATCCAAAGGCACCCCTGTTTAATAGCCTTATTTATGATAATCTCATCAGAGAATTCACCCTATATATCATAACACACCTGGGAATGAAGTATTAAATATCAATAATGACATAACACAAAACATTTTAAACTTCTGATGGTTGGGCATAAACTAGAAGTATAAGATCTTCCACACAAGCTGAGTGGATGGCACTGGTGAAATACGCAGTAGTATTGCCTGGATTCCAGCTGCTGGGGACACCGACTGGATCACGATATCAAGCTTTATTATAAGGACCTGAACTAATGTTCTATGGACATGAGAATTTCTGCACAACTGGTTCTTCAAACAGAAATGAGCCTCCCAGAAGCATGCCTGATATCAGTTTTAGGAGATAATGGCTTTGATTTGGGGACATGCCAATGGAAAAGATGGATGGAAAATGAGATTCCTACTCCTTCTGTTCCTTTACAGTCTCCAAGTTTTTCAAATCGTTTGAAGAGTCTAGAATGGAGTGAAATATTGTAGTGGGAAATTGAGAAGAAAAGCATGCGGCTGCTCCCTCTACTGCTGCTGAAACTCATATAGAAACACTTCCCTGGAATGGAAATTCTGCTTCAGAAAGGTGCTTCCACTTGATTTTCACTTTCTACTTGGGGCTGTCTACAGCAACAGCTCCACTGCCTGCCAGCCATTTCACAGCACAATTCAAACTGTTGGTTTTGATTTATAAAGCCCTATATGCCTCTGGTCCAAGTTATTTGAAAGACTGTATTCTTCCTTACTAACCAGCTTGTGCTTTGAAATCTGCTGGAGAGGTCCTTTTTCCTGTCCCATCACCCTGACATCACAGGTACATCTGGTAGAAACACAGGAGAGGACCTACCGGTAAGTGGCTGCCCACAGGCTCTGGAATTCCCTTCTCAGTGATGTTAGATTGGCATCCTCTTCTTTTGGTGGATAAGAACAGACTTTTCTGTTCCAACAAGCATTTGATGAGTGACTATACAAGGCCCATCTTACACAATGCACTGAATATTGCTAATTGTTTGCTGGTGTGTGCGTATAATAATGTATGTTTTAATTTGGGTTTTTTATTGTTTAATCTGTTTTTAACTTCTTATGTTGTGGATTTTCAACAATATCATTTTTAATTGTTGCAAGCCACATTAAGTCTCAAACTGGAGAAAAGACAAGATAGAAATTATAATAATAGTAATAATAATAATAATAATAATAGTGGGCATGGCTGTCTGCTGAACATGGCAGACTTGTAAAGGCAGAGAGGGGCAAGATATCACCTTTTTCACAAAATTGGAGATGATATTGATGGAATTTTACAAATGAAATAAATCCCGCTTATGCAGAACACCAAGAGGTTGGCAAATCAATATATTTCTGCATTTTACCTAGCAGCAAAAGAGCCGAAAATCCAGTCAGAGGATGGAGGTGTGGTCCAGAAATGACATGAGGGTCACACAGGAACAGCAAAAGGGGTAGAGGAGACAACTTAATGTACCCTACCCTTTCCTGAGCTGCTAGAAAAACTAAGAGAGAACTTAGTAAAAGATCTGCAGAAAGACTGGGCCCCAGCCCTAGAGCCTATAAACTCAAAACTGTCAGTGATTACAGGCCACATCTGTGATACAGAGAACACCGCAAATGCGGCCCTTGAGCATGGAGCACAGCATGAATCCCGTTTGTTTCACCTTAAACAAATGAATGAATACCTGTCTAATAAAGTGGAGGACTGGGAAAACTGAAACAGACGCCTGAATATTAGAGTGAGAGGGATTGTGGAACAAGCAGAAAAGAATGATATGATATCCTTCTTACTTAACTGGCTAAGCACAACCTGCCCAGACCTTCATTTACAATCGTTTGATATCGAATGGGTACACAGGATTCCCACAAGGAGACTGAATCGAGGCTCCATGCCCAGAGACATCAGCATCTGTTTCACACAGCACACAAAGAAGGCTTTGGTTCTAAGGAAACTCACCGGAATCCCACGCCTCACTTTCCAAGACACAACTTTACAAATATTCCAGGACATCTCACCTGAGACACTCCAGAGGTGCCAAAGCTTTAACCACTGACAGCACTGCTGCAGCAGGCAAGTATCAAATATAGATGGGGAAACAATGAGGAAATGGAAACAGTTAAAGATTTCTCATACCTGGGGTCAAATCGTTCAGAGCAGAGACTTCAGTCAGGAGATAAGAAGTGTAGGAATGGGGAGGGCAGCTATGAAAAAGGTAGAGAAGATCCTAAAGAGTAAAGTTAGTGAGTACTAAAGTTAGAATTGCCCAAACCATGGTATTCCCTATCACTATGCACAGCTGTGAGAGCTGGACATTGAAAACAAGAGGATAAAAAGAAAATCAACTCACTTGAGATGTGGTGCTGGAGAAGAGTGCTGAGGATACCATGGACAGTCAAAAAGACAAACAAATTGGTCCTTGAACAGATCAAGCCTGAAATCTCCCTGGAAGCCAAGCTTACTAATCTGAGGTTGTTGTACTTTGGCCACATCATGAGAAGACATGACTCATTAGAAAAGACAATAATGCTGGGAACGGATGGGGTAGACAAAAGAGAGGAAGACTGCACACCAGATGGCTGGACTCAATTAGAGAGGTCACAGGCATGAGTCCACAGGACTTGAGCAGAGCAGTGGAGGACAGGGAGTCTTGGAGATGTCTCACCCACAGGGTCATCATTAGTTGAGGCTGACTTGAAGGCAGTTAACAACAACAGTGAACTCCATTAACCATTATATGTTTGCAATGTTGTTCCTAGTGCCTCTTCCTTTCCTGAATCCTGTTTGCACCTCTGGAATCTCTCTCCATGTATGACTGGAGTCTGTGTTGCAGAGTTTTGAGCATAATTTTATTTGCAAGACAGATTAATTCTGTAGTCCTAGTTGCTGCAGTCTTATTTCTCCTTTTCTGTGGATGGAGATGTATAGTAATCACTTCTAGTCTGTTGGCCACTGTTTTGTTTTCCACATTTGTTGGCACATATTGGTTAATACTACAATTGATTCTGTCTGTGTGGATGGTAGCAGTTCAACTGAAATATCATCTGTTCCTAAATTTGTTTTATTGCAGCTTCCACCTCACTTTTTAGAATTTGGGGTTTATCTTTATATGGTTTTTCTTTCCATGTGTCATTCATTTTCTTCATCTCTTTTATATAACTCTTCTTTATATTACACCCAACATCTTTTTATTTCTTCCTGATCTTGTAGTATGTTGTTGTTGTTGTTGTTGTTGTTGTTGTTGTTGTTGTTGTTGTTATTATTATTATTATTGTCATAGAGCATCCCAGCTCTTAGTCTGAACTTCCCTTTGAGTTCCCAGATGCTGTGGAAGAGGTCACTCATTCTTCCTTTTTTGTTGTCTTCTATTTCTAAGCATTGATCGTTATAGTAATTCTCTTTATCCTTGTCATTAGTCATTCTACAGTTGCATTCATGCTTCTGGTTTTGCTTCCATCTCCTTTCTTTCTTTCTTTTTTTTTAAAAAACTTCTTTCCTTTACTGCTTGAAGCATTTTGTCTGTTATTTCTTCTATTTCTTTTTGGCCACTGATAGTGTCTTTCTCCATTCTTCTTTGGCTTCCGACCATAGTTCTTCTGGTTCTCGGCTGATTATGCTTCTGTTGAGATATTGTTCAGATCATGTTTTGGTATAATAACTATTTTTGTTTTCATCTTCAGTTTTACATTATTTTTTGATATAGATATTTGATGATCTGTACCACAGTCAGTGCCTGGCCTAGTTTTGGCCGCCGGAATGGTGCTTCTTCATCTTTTGATTCCAGTTATATAATCTATTTGGGTTATGTATTTGCCATCTGGTGATGTCCATGTGTATACTCTCCTCTCTGGTTGCATGAAAAAGGCATTTACAAATGAATAAGTTGTTGGCCTCACAAAATCAGACTCCTACCTGCTTTGTTTTACCTAATCCAAATCTTCCTACTGTTTTTTATTCTTCTTTGCTGCCTACTTTAGTATTCCAGTTGTAGCTCATCCAAAATCCACTACAAGTTACCATGGCCATACAACTTCTAAAGAACGGAAAGGTATAATATATTCTGAGTATGTGCCATCTTGTCTGTATATGAGTTAAGTTTTTCACACAACAAAAGACAAGGTAAGTTATTAATGTGTAACATGAATGCAGCAGGTCATTAGACATAGAGGGTATTGGACCATATATTAAATGAAAGAGCCCTCTCTTTCTCTCTCATGACTTGCCTGTGGCAGACTAAACTGCACATGAGACTTGTCAACTGAAAAATCCTAATGATTAGGAAAGAAAATACAGAATACAGAATTGCTTCCTGCTCCTCCTCATCATAAAATAATCACATTAAAAACATTACTGGTAGAACAACAGAAGTAATAAATGCCTATTTAAATGCAAAGGTTTTCAGTATGTCCATCATGGAAGTTTACAGTGCTGCAGGATAGTAACATGAGAATAGAATGTTTTGAATAAGTGAATAATTGAATTAGCAGAATCCGAAAGGAAGATTTCACATTCACATTCACATGCTTAAGCAGAGTAAAAATAGAATACAAGAACTACATGACTTCACTTTTTAATTTTAGCTGGATGATGAACTAGCCCTAAAATACTGAAAGGCACAGCAGGTTTTTTTTCCCCTTCGCAAAGTGCTCATCATATGTTTATATGAAAGAAATGCAGCATGTTCTATTAATAACTCTTGTAACCACAGTTATATCTGTATTCCCTGAACATCAGGAGAATGTTCTTGCTAACTTCTATAGGTCAATCAGCATGCAACCTGCAAATACAACTGCAGAACATTCTAATATCATAAAGTATTTAATAAAGTTTAATTATTCATTATACTTAGTTTTCCCTTTTTAACTGATAGCGATATGTCATAAAAATACAGTGTTATAGTATATCAAAGCAACCTAGAGACTGAATGAACCACATCTTAAAAATCATTATCAAAGCATGTGAAATTGAATGACCCACATCTTAAAAGATTGAATGAACCACATCTTAAAAATCATTAAATGTTGATGTTTTAACTGCCTGACTGAAACTGAATAGAGATGTTACCAGTCTAAGCTTTCTAAATAGAGAATTCCACAAGTGTTTCCACCAATTTAGCTTGCTCTCAGCCTCAGGGGAAGGCATGACAAACCTCTTCTGAATAAATCTTGCCAAGAAAACTCCACCTTAAGGTCGCCATAAGTCAGAAATGACTTGAAGGTGTACAACAACAACAATAACAAACCTTGATATCATAATGGTGCTGCAAACAGAGATCCGAATTATAAAATTGCCATTGTAACAGATCTGATTATATCCATATTACTTTACCATACGAATTTTATTACAAATTATAAGATCTGGTAGTTCACAAATCAAGGAGTGGTTCACAAACTTCATAATTTCAAGGGGAGGTCCCTGCTTAGATCACAAATAGCCAGCGACATTCACAGACATTCAGTGACTGAATGCTTAGTTGACACAGAATTCTTCTTTCAAACTCTTCCTGATTTAGATAAAATATTCCTTACTAAAATGCTGGTAACATCATGCTTTTGCTTGAGAGTAATAACAGTAATAGGTCTTTTTAAATTTTTTAACATTGGGTGTCTTTTTAATCAAAGATACTGCTTTATAATCAGCATTTAAAAATGTTTGTATAATCACATCCATAAGACAGTATTAATTTTTCAAACATATATATTTATTTTCTCAGTATCTATATCAGTATAATAATTGATGACGTACAGAGTGAAACAAAAATTATGTAAACAGTCTCTTAAAACAGAATGTCATTAATATCCACTTTTGTTGAAGGCATCACATTTTGCTGAGCCAACGGATAATTTAAACCATGAATTTAAAGGTCAGTGAGAGTCATCTTTTTCTTTCTTTCTGCTGCTTGATATATGGTGGTATCTTTTTTCACTTTGCTTTCATGTGTCATAAAACACAGAAACCGAACTTAACTTATTTATGGAAGTGCTTCTGTTTTACCTTGTACTCAAGAGACTGAAGGGATTTTAAATTCAGATACAGTTAATAAAAATTATTTTTGTCTACCCTCAAAGAGGAGGAGGACAGTTCCCTTGTCTTGACTAAGATGTCTATGCAAATCTAATCAAAAGCTGTTAAGATGGAAAATAGTAAGGGCAAATACTTCAATTTAACACAAGTAAGGACAGACAAATCTGTCAAGCTTCATTTCACTTTCCAATTTTTCAAACCTTTGTTATGTCTGATTTCTACATTAGCTTGTAAAAATTGTTTTTAATCAAAATTAAACTAATTAATTTCATGCACAGTTTCCAAAATGTATGCATTTTTGTTCAGTTTTCCAATTACATATGTTTTATCAGTGATCTTCATTAAACAAGAGCCTAAATCCAATTACTATTCCTGACTAAAGTTGGCACATTAAATCAATGGGGGCATAGCAAGTCAACATCTATGTAAATTCCATTTCTTCAACTGGTCTAGCCTAGTTGAACTAAATTGCATTTAAATCAAAGTATTTTTGCTACACTTTTTTGTAACATACACTTTTGCGTGCATCTTTCAGTTGTGGCAAAATTCAGATACTTGCAGATATTGACAAACTGTGTTTTAGTTTCTCTGTATGCTCTGGAGGTGCAAGTTTTATACATTCATGTTCAAATTTTAAGATTGGCTTTTTAAAATTAAATAACAGACAAAAAATTAAATTTGGCAAATTCACTGGATGCAAATTATTATACCAAGTATGCAAACATTATGTCTATGCAAGTATTATTTGATTATTTCCTGAAAAACCTCAATCAAAATGAACTGGAACAAACTCTAGAGATAGCCAAATAGCCTTTCAAAAATGCTACCATTCTGCTTAGGATCTTAAGACAGCACAATAATATAAAATGGGAGAAATGATAGTGTGGAGAAAATAAGAAAGGAAAAATCAGTTTCTATTAAGATCTATATGAAGGACAAAAAGCCTCGAAGGTCATTTACTTTATTGAATCACATTAGATATCTCTCTCCTGCATCCCCTTCTACACAAAATGCCTTTAGCAGCTATTGGATGTGACAGCAAGACATGCATGAAGAAACTCCCCATTAACTTTGGTAATATACTCCCTGTACACAAGAACTTGTCACTGCATGTGTATTCATAAAAAGGATATATATGTACATGGAAATCTGTGTACATATAAGAAATGCTGCACTGAAGCCAGCATGTTCAAATAGATCCTGCAGCAATGAGTTAGATCTAATCTGCATTGCAGAAATAATGCAATTTGACACTGCTTTAACCACCATGTCTCAATGGTACGGGATTATAGGATTTGTTGATTTGCTAGATATTTAGCCTTCTCTGTGAGAACACTGATGCCACAAATTACAAATCCCAGAATTCCATTGCATTGAGCCATAAATACTGTCAATGCATTATTTCTGCAGTGCAGCCTAGACCTTAGAAATAAAGCTTTTGTAATGAACGCTGAACTTAACAAATAAGAGGGTAGCATACAGATAGCAAAATTGCATTCTAACCAATCCCCTTTTAAGTGGATTGTGCATTAGTGTGAGTACAAATGATGGCCTATGTCTTGAAGTTCTCAATTATAATTATATTCAGACTTACATTTTAACCAATACAACAGGTGTCACAATTTACCTAATCTCCTTTAGTTTCAAAGGAGCAACCCTAACCTCCAGTTTTTGCATGAAGGTTGCAAGGTTTGCAGAGATTAGGATGAAATGGAAATACCCTACAGCAGCAGAGTTGAACTCTGCCATTTTGGAGGCCATTTGTTCCAAAGGCATACGCTGGAATCAATGGGAGTAAAAGTAGACAGTGTGAGTCTCACCAAATACTGAGATCTGGACTGAGGAGCTCCTAGACCAGGAGTGAGCAACTGTTGGTGGTTAGGGAGCCCCCTGGCCCTCAGGATATCTCAGGGGTACCACTGTAAAACATGGTGTCCACAAATGCCCTCTACCACACATGGGTGGCAATTTCACCATGGGGGGGAGGCTTTTTTACAACAGCAAGTGACCCAAAAGTACATCATCATGCCATTTTCTGTCAGAAAAATTTGTACTCTGCAACTAAAACAGCTGGGGAGGGGGGACATGGTAAAATTGCTCCATGCTCCCTAGAGTGTATTTGGGGCCATAATAATAACAATAACAATAACAATAATAATATCTTCTCAGTGAGTAAAGACAGTGTCTTCTTGTTGAAGACCAGAAAAAATGTGAATGTTCGTTATGACTACTTCCTGACTAGATTTCCCGGCCTCACGAGTCCCTTTATCCCTACTTTGGCTGCAATCCTCTGTTCAGTCTATTAATGCCGGTTAGGTTTTTATATAATTTAAAATGTTTTTAAGTATTATGTTTTAATGTTATCATTAGTTTAATTCTGTTTTAAGGGGTGGGAGGGTTTGTGGATTTTGGATTGTATTTTAACATTGTATGGAGTTTTAATGCTGTGAGCCGCCTCGATTGTTTGACAGAGAGGTGGGATACAAATAAAATTTATGATTAGTAGTATTAGTATTAGTATTAATCTCACTTTTTAAAAAAGGACCCTGTGAGAGAACAGGGGTGTTAAAAAGCCCTGGGGGCTGTATGCACCCCCTGGGCTACACTTCCTCCACCTCTGTGTCAGATCATATTAGGACAGAGAAGACTATAATTAATCAATATTATACAGATCAGCTAGATTTTTCTTTCAACCTGGTTAACATTTCTGAACAGTATATCTCTGAGCTATACTGCTTCAAACTGTTGTCACTTATAAAACCTTGAAGCCAGCAAGATCCACTATTTCTTGGCTTCTAAGATCGCTTGCTGTTTTCCAGCTCCTAGTGATGACAAATAAAGATTAAATTCAGTGATGATCACTGGGAAATGGTATCTCAATAGGAAGGTAAAAGAGGTTCGATCTCTCCACTGTTGAAGTGTACATGTGAGGGTGTACTAAAATAAGGAGCAGGAATAATCTGCCTAGCCACTGTACCTGGCTTGCCAAAGTCTTTCCCCAGTGCCAGCAAGACATTAAAATAATAGCAGTAACCTAAAAGCTGGGGCCTAAATACCCTAAAGGCGTAAGATCCTATTGGATCTTGGAAGCTAAGCAAAGTTAGCCTGGAGAGTACACCAAAGAATACCAAGTGCTATAGGCCATATGTCAGTGGAAGGCAATGGCCTCTAACAGATGGCCCAAAAGGGCTACTGTCAGGCCAATCTGCGGGTGGGGCATGCACATGACACATGCCCCTGGATTTGGCAGAGGCCTCACAAGGACCGCCAAATATGGCCCAAAACCAGCTGCAAAAGGAGAAGTAAGAAACTGCTTTTTGCAGCCCATTCAGGAGTGCGGTTCCCAGTGCCTTTGGGACCACAGCTTCTGGTTGTCGCAGTCCTGGGGTGATTAGAACGGGAGAGGCCTCTGGCTGCTCCTTTAGCCCCATCTGCTTCACCCCATAAGCAAACCATCTTTGAGTATTCCTTTCATAAGAAAACACTGTGAAATTCATGGGGTCACCATAAATCAACAGGTGACTTGAACATACATACACAGACGCCTAAAAAGGAAAAAAGAAGGGGGTTGGCAGGATTCCAGTGAAGATGGTAGACTGGAACTTCCTTCTCTTTTGTGACTGACCTTATGAGAAGGAAGAGGAACTATATAAGGTAAGGAAACTCTGAAGTGAGCAATGGAGCCAGTCAAAGCTATTCAGAGCTGCTCTTGGTGGAAGAAAGACACTCTAGAAAAATGTGACTAACTAGGGTGTTTAACTATACATTATTAGAATGCATTGTTTATTCCAGTACTTTGGATACTCCTGGACAGACAGATAAATTAAACATTGTACTGTAACTTACAATAATACATAGTGTAGCCATCCCCCATGTAGTTATACTTCATTCCTTGTAATATCCAGCAGTGAAACAATACCAAACATACCTTATGGGTAATTTTCTTTCTTTTAACAAAGATTCCCTTTGAAGGTTGGAATTATATTTGTATTCTAAGAGGAAAGTCTGAGTTCACTGCTTAAAACTGCAAAACCAACTATTCACACAACTAAAGTTGAGAAATATAGCTAAATTCAAAGCAGGAGAATCCAAATTCTATTCTCTACAGGGACAGAGTTTGGCATTTCTTCTCCTTAAAGAGAAGAAGGAACCCAGTGCTTATTTGCTGAGTTTTTAATCTTTTAGGACTGGGAGCAACAGGTAGTCTATAAGGCAAATGAAATCTGTATTTTGGAGTAGTTAGTCCCAAATCCCAATAACTAAGTAAGAAAAATGGAGGGGTTTTGCAGCCTCCCCAATCACTATACAGCTTTGTGGATCATGGGTGGGGGGAAGTATTTAAGTTGTGTACATCCATGTACTTGCACAACTGCAGCTGGCTTGGAAGGGCAAGGGATGGAAATATGCTGGGTGACAGAATGTTAACTTTTTAAAAAAGCATTTTTTTAAATATCTCTATTATTTAAAATTAAGCAGAGAAAATTACTTGAATTACGATGCATATTCTGATATTACGGTGAATAATGAATGTAGAATATAGGATTACTCTTTTTTTCCTCCTTGGCTTTTGTGTATCTTTGCCACAGATGTCAGTGATTCCTGAAAGTAATTTCTGGCAAGTTGGTGTTGATCACAGACTGAGGCATAATCTGTTTTGACCAGGGGTAGGCAACCTAAGGCCCGGGGGCTGGATGCGGCCCCCCAAGGCCTTTGCCACCGCTGCCGCCCCCCACCACCACCACTGCCCACCATGATGATATTGATTATTGTTGTTATTACTTGTTCTTGGGGTTTTCTTGGCAAAATCTCCACAGGGGTTTTGCCATGGCTTTTCGGGGGCTGAGAGAGTGTGCATACATATTTTTAATTTTTTTTTAAAAAAATTAACTTTTATAATTATTTGTTTATTTATTTACTTTTGGTGCTTTGCCCCCCCAGTTGTCTGAGGGACAGCAACCCAGCCCCGGCTCAAAAAGGTTGCCTACCCCTGGTTTTGACTGTTTAATTTCATAAGGAAAAATGTCAGGAATAAGGAAAATATATCAGAATAAGCAGTGAATTGATGGTTACTCCTAGGAGTTTCTCACACGGGGGAAATCCCATGCAGAAACGGGATTTAAAAGGTGGGGGAAACCCGCAAAAGCGGGCAGATTTTCACACACATTGCTGTTAAAATCGGGTTAAGCCGAACGGAAAGTAAAAAGAAGCAGTTTCTGACTACTTTCCGTTTGGGTTAACCCCATTTTAACAGCGACGTTGTCTGAAAATCTGCCCGCTTTTGCAGGTTTTTTTCAATTTAAAACCCCGTTTCTGCACGGGATTTCCCCCGTGTGATAAACTCCCTACAAATATTAGCTTCCACATATGACAGATTGGACAGAATAAGTCCAATCCAAGACACTTTCCATTGATCACAAAAGGCTTTGTTTAAGACCTTTATTTTATATAAAGAATTTTCACAGGATTAGCAGCCTAGTTACCTCTTTAATAGAAACCTGACACTCATCCTGTGTTCTTTTCATTTGCATTATAGAGCAGCTCTTAAAACATAATGTGTTTTAAAACAGCATCATTTTCTAAAATGTCCCAGTGACAAAACATTGCAGAACAGTACTGATTATATCCAGACAACTGTTTCATGTGCCACATCATGCTATCTGGGGAAAGTGGAAGTTGTAGTACAACAGGAGGGCACTATGGGCCTCGGCAGACGACTAATAGGGTCGTCTCCGAGGCAGGGAAGAGGAGGGGCAGCCGCACGAGCGGCACTCCTTCCTCCTCCCGAGGTTGCCCTTGGAGCTGCCAGCCCTCCGCACGGCCGGCACTCCGAGGGCAACCTCCCGCCGCAGCGTCCGCACACGCTGCGGCGGAAAAGTCAAGGAAAGTGCGCCCGACGCGTTTAGGGCGCACTTTCCCTGACTTCTGAAAGGAGCGCTGATTTAGCGCTCCTTTCAGAGGCGCCGACGGTGCGCTGCGGTGTGGCTGCGTCGCTCCCGCGGTGCACCGTCCCGCAGCGCCCCCAACGCCATCGTCTGCTTCCCCCCATAGTTGCAAAAAGCTGATTTAAGATCCATTACACGGACATCCCATATCCCACCAAAAAACTATCACATCCCCCCCCCGACTGGCTTTTCCTTGGTGCTCTCTTAAGAGAACACTAATTTACTCTTCTAAACTCTGCTATCTGTTGTTCTCCTCCCTCCAGCTCCCTCAGGATTATCCAGAAGGTTTGTCTACATGTCTGATCAGTCGATCATAATAATAAATATATATAGATGGTCTGTCTACCTTCCAAGATTCAAATTATTATTCCTTGATCTATTTTCTCTACACTTTTTCTCCATCTACTATGGTTTGATGCTAAACCAATTTTTAAAAAAAACTTGTTTTCCTTATCCTGGATATACTTCTATAAATATGAAAGGCAGGACAATGGCAGTGGTGGTGGGCAGGCACAGCAGGAAAAAAAACAACTGGAAGGACAAGGGAGAGGGAGGCAGCAGCTAGTAAAATAATGAATATCAGCTCCAGTGCCAGTGTATCTTTTCCACATCTGGGAATATGTCAAGCAAGTGAGAAAAAAACCACACAGAGAAACAGACCTGTGCCACACCCTTCCCCAGAATCCCCATAGGGAAACGCCTTCTCCAGGTCTTCAATGAGCTGGAACAGATCTGCAGACCAAAGATGGCTACTCCCTGAAATAAAATAATATTGGGACATGGTCTCTCTCTGGTGTGTGGTTTCTGGTTTGTAGTGTTCACTTAGGGCAGAACATAGAAATAGCAATAGCAGCTTCATTTATATACCGCTTCATACCGCACTATGCAGTCTCTAAGTGGTTTAAAACAGTAAGCTAATTGCCCCTAACAAGCTGGGTACTCATTTTAGCAACCTCAGAAGGATGCAAGCCTGAGTTGAGCCTGAGCCATGGCTCGTATTGAACTCGTAACCTTGTGGTTTGTGAGTGAGTGGCTGCAGTACAGGCATTTAACCACTGCGCCACCAGAACATATTCAGAAAAGAGGGGAGGAGAAGGGAAAAGTGAACAAAATAACCTGTTTGAAAGACTACTGCCTAAAACCCTTTCACAAAGGAAAATAAACTGTAGTATTTTGCTGAAGGTCTCTTGTTAAAAACGATAACCACACTACATTACTGTAAGACAATCATTGTATCAGTATATTAACAATTTAATAATTGCAAGGGGAAAGTGATAAAATGAAAAGTTCAATCAAAAACTAGTTTTCTTGTGCAGAAAACTGCCAATACTACAAATGTTGCTAAAGTTAAAAAGTAGTAGTTTAAAAAGAAAGGCAGAACTAAGGGGCTTTGCAGACTGGTCTAAAGGGCCAGCCTGGGGGTGGAGTTGGGTCGGGGCAGTCACACTCTGGCCGCCCCAACTCAACTTTGACGCCTTCCTGATGCCGCGCGCCCATCTGCACAGCGTGCGGATGCCGTGGCACTGGCTCTTAGGGCGGCCTTTTGCCGCCCCTAAAAGGAGTGGCATTTGGAAAAAATATTGTTTAACAGGTCTCCAACATAGCTAAGTTTTTTTTTTTAACCAAAATGTCTGAATAAATACACTTCATCTGAATAACAGATACTGTTTTTCAATTGGCATGAACTACAGCTAGAATAAGGACAAGTGATCTTTGTTGAATTTATAATAATGGAAATTGATTCTAGGTTTTTCAGTTGACAGCATAAAAAATTCTTAAAAGAGCATATACTTGTAGAATAAATACCGCAGTTTATAAACCAAAGGTGATCTTAAACGTTTTCACTGTGATACAAATCTAATTACTTTTTTCCTTTTGAAATACTCTTTAGAGATGTAGCCACAGCGAAGAAATGCATTACAATCTAGCACAAGGGTAGGCAACCTTTTTGAGCCGGGGGCCGGGTTGCTGTCCCTCAGATAATTGGCGGGCCGAAGCACCATAAATAAATAAATAAATAAATAAATAAATAAAAACAATTTTTAAAAAATTAAAAAATATATATGCATGCACACTCTCTCAGCCCCAGAAAAGCCATGGCAAAACCCCTGTGGAGATTTTGCCAAGAAAACCCCAAGAACAAGTAATAACAACAGTAAACAATATCATCATGGCGGGTGGCGGCGACGGCGGCAGGACCGGCCTAGGGCCACTCCAAAGGCCTCAGGGGGCCGCATCCGGCCCCCAGGCCTTAGGTTGCCTACCCCTGATCTAGCATATCTTTCTTTTGTTAAGGATTAAAAACAATGAGCTAAAGCAGTGGTTCTCAAATTATGGGGCAGGACCCCCAGGAGGGTGAGAAAGGGTGAGAATTGCTCAGGGAAGGGCATGAGACTAAGGCCCTGATTCTGCCCCCCCCTTCCCAAACTTTTTCTCTCCTGGAGGGGAAAAGAAATGTGAGGAGACCACTTGACAGCCGTCTCTGCCTAAGGGGGGAGGAGGAAAGTGAAGAAGCTCACTGGATCATGGCCTCTGGTAGGGCCCATCCTGAGCCACCAGTTCCTCTTCTCCCACTCATCCCTTCTCTGTCCCGGTTCTTGGGAAGAGATACTGCTGCATGAACATACTCATTTATATACACACACTAAATAGTTTCTAAAAAGCATTTATTACATTAGCCCTCCCTCCCTTCCTTCTTTCCTTCCTTTCTGTTTCTTCATAATTTCAGACTTACTAATTGCTGGCAGATGAAAGCAAGCATTAGGACAGATCAGACAGATAGCTGTTGGCTTCAATTGTCAGCAATTAGCAAATAGTTAAGTCTGAAGTTAACTTAAGTTAACTAGATATTCAAACAGTAACATACACCCACACAAGGGGAAAAACCTTTTAAACATAAGGCTATTTTAATTTATATTTATGAATTTATGTGGGGGGGGGCATATGTGTGTGTGTGCATGTGTGCCAAACTAGGAAAGGGGGTGGGGACAATGTCATGGAGGAGGCAGTGGGTGGGCAGTCCCCAATGCTACCTGCAATAAGGTTTTAGCACAAATTGATACTGTAATGGTTTCAAAGTGAGAGGAAAGAGCAATTCCACTTAACAGCACATTTAGAAACATACTTTTGTAGCAGGAGAAGAGCCTAGTGCGAAAAGGCTTTTAGGCTGAAAAATTGAGCATTCTTTATCATATGTCAGCTAATTTGTATCTGTTTGGCAGTCTCTCTTGTCACCTTCCAGTTGCCTGGGTGTCCAATGCATGATCAAGAATATAGTCTAAACAGTCAGATTAAGAACACTCCACTTAAGCATTCCTAAATCTTGGAATCTCAGGATTTTTAATATAGCAGAATGAGCAGGCTCTCTACTATTCTTTTAGACTATTTTATTAAAATGGACAAAACAGTAAATATTCACACTATTAGGGAGAAACATACACTTTTCACTGTCTAAGCACATGGCATTGTTAAATTTGCATTTCATGTACAATATCATACATCTTACATACACACACACATATATTTTGATTCATTTTACAGCAGGGGAGTTGCAGACTGCCAGAAATAGTGCAAATTGAGTCCACTTTTAGGGTTAGGGTTAGGGAATCATGGGAACTGTATTATATTGTGGCACCAGAGCTCTCTGACAGAGAGGGCTCAATGTCTCAGAAAAAAACAATTCCCATGATTCCCTAGCACTAACCCTAACCCTAAAAGTGGAGTCAAACTTTTATAAGGAAATGAATTTTTATGTTTTTTGCATGTCAAACACAGAGGCACAGCAATTCATTGCCGCACTGGTTATATGTATAACAAGCCTTCATCTATACAAGATAAGGATCATGTAGTTACTATAGTCCATCTTATTGGTGATTAAAAGACATTCTCTCTCTTTATGGTATTTCCCAGCCAGGAACAGTATTAGCAGCATAAACAGTGTCAATGACATTTAGCTTCATTGGAGGCCACAAAGGCTAAAAAGGGAAAGATTAAACAGAATACAGAACTACTTTGTGGAAGAAATCAGAATGTTAGCAGCAATGTGTTCAGATAAGTAGAGAAGTTAGAAAATATGGTACAGAACATACAATTTAATCCCACTGCAAAAGCAAATGATTCTTACTATAATGATTGAATAAAATTACAAGACCAGTCTCTCTCTACATTTTAGACAATGTGTACCTTGAAAATATCAAAGGTTCCTTTTCTCATAAGCTTAATTCAGTACTTACTAAACTATTTTTCAGTAGCTTACTTCTCCACAGAAACAAACTTTACTATTACCTTTGTGTAGAACTAAATTCTAGTGAGAAGCATATTTTTGTAAGGTACTTTTTAATAACTATATGATGAACCAAAACTGTTGGAAGAGTAAGTATAATTTATTTCATTGTCTGTTGACAATAACGAAATCTATTGGCACTGTTGCAGCTCCAGTACATGTGCTCTGAAGACCAATTACTTTTTCTGTTTAAAACCTGCAAAATCACCAAGTTCTACAAAGCCATTCCAAACTGGATAATGACTGGAACTAACAATGAAACAAGGAATACCCATATTCTCTGGTGATTCCATATGCTTTAAAATAAAACTAATTCTTTTATTACTATAGTATTTCTGCCTTTCCTCAACATTTCCACCATATTAATTAGGCTTGTTACATGTTAATAACTTATTCTACAAAAGACTGAATATTTCATTTCACATTCTGCAGGAAAACTGCAAAAGGGGCATATTCTTACTTCCTGTGCGATATCTCAAAAGCAACTAAATTCTTTCTATAATCAGTTCTGTGCATTAGATAATAATGTGTGTTTAGACTGCTTCTACACATAAACTTGTTGGAACAGCAAGAGAATGAAAAAAATATTAAGGAGCCATAAAATTATAGTGGACCCAAATTTGTACCACATTTCAGTGTGAATTACCATGCTCATTTATATTGTGGGTTTAAAAAAATGTTTTAGTTGTAGTTAACTATTTTATTAATCACTGCCAATATAGCAGTTCAGTAAGTGCACACCATGTGCATAAGGTGCAAAACTAACACATTAAATACGTGGTGAGAAAGAATGAGATGTAGAACTCACCATAAAGAAAAATGTAGCTCAGTAAGCTTCCCATTAGTTCTGCCATTTGTTAGTCTTACCAAGTGTCATTTTTAAATATTTTCTTCTCACTTGATCTTGGTATTCTTTGAGTATTCTGTGACATGAAATTTGCTTCCTGGTGGGGGTTTTTTCCAAAAAATTGAGGAGGGGAGAATGAGCACAAAAAAAAGTTAACCAAAATTTCCCACAAGGTGAGAGAAAGGATGAGTTAAGGCAGAGGAGTTCAAACAGCAAAAAATTAATTATGCTTATTTCTTATTGTGAATTTTAAATTATGAATTTTTGATGTGGATTGTTTTAATATGCACACATCTTATTTGTCCTTTTAAACTGATGTGTGTGTTTAACTGATGTGTTTTAATTGATGTTGTTAGTTTCTTAACTGTTGTCATCCCCCACCTCAATCCATGGAAGAATCAGGTAAGAAATAACAACAACAACAACAACAATAATAATATATGGGGGAACTCACAAGGAATAATAATAAAAAGAACATTTGCATAATCAAACAGAAATATGCTTATAAACATGTTTTATCCCATCCTATAAATGAAGCTGTTTAAATTCTACATAATTATACTAAAATCTAGTACAATGTCACAGATCAAACTACATCAGTGGAAGCCAATTTTAGTTTAGGATGTAAGGTGAGAAATGCTTTATCCAAGCAAGATATTTAATGATTTCAGCTTATCCACAACTATTGCAGTACTTATTCTTCCCCAGTTATTAACAAGTCTCTACAAACATAGTAAAATTTATATTATTTATCACCATATTTAAATTTTAAAACATAACAGAGTCATATAATCCTAAACATGTACACTACAGAAAAAAATAGCTTAGCATACATATTACAATCTCTTAATCTTGTTTTGTTTATGCATGGTAAGGAAAACACTGTATCTGAGTTGAAAAACGGCTTTACAAGTATAACAGAATTACCAGAAACATGCACTTTGTATGTATTTTGTATGTATAACGAATTATTAGAAACATACTTTTTTAAAAAAGAATGGTTGAGAAGCACTTGATATTATGCTGGGCTGTGACATGCTGGGCATATATGAAGCTATCCTCATTTCCACAAAATCACTGTATGAGATAAACAGATAAAAGAGCACGATATACAAAAGCTAAATTTCTTCTTTCTACATAAAAATGAGGAAAATATATTTAAATATTTAAAGATATTTAAAAAATGGATACTGACTACCCTGGTTAAGACCTTCTTGGTCCCATGTTTTACTGGAAAGGAAGAAAACATATCCTTTTCTTTGCCATGTAAATTAATGGATCATGAAACCACTTAAAGTGACTGGCTTGTGCCCAGTGTTCATTTCAAATCTTTAAAAATGCACAAAAATAAACAAACAAAAAACTCATGAGAATATGTCAACAGTGAAACACTCTATAGAATTGATCTTGAAATAGGCATTTTGGGCAAATGCACTGAATATGCAATTTTGACAAATGCAAAAAGGATTTCTTCATCATATTTTGTAAATTTATTATGGCTGGAAGATATAAATTAAAGATGTCTAAATTTCATTCGTAAAAGGATTAAAAGGCACTCCAGTCTCTTCATGCATTCTTCCTCTTTCCTCCCACTATTTAGAGAAAACAATTACCCCATTATTAACTCCTTTCTCCCATCAGTCTTGCGCAGCATACACAGAGCTGTGGACAACAAGCAAGGAAATATGTATATAACTTTCCTATATTTTAGGTGTAGTCAACAATGTAGTGGATTATAGCCCCTGCAGTTTTGTTGTTGTTGTTCTGTTTCTTTAGATACTACATACAATGTGCTTGTTTTCCAACAGTATGATATATTCTAATACATAATTGTAGCAAATATGCCTGGAAAACCAAGGTTTAGAGTTCTTCTTCTTAGAACAAGCTTGGGAAGCCTACAGTCTTCCTGATATTGCACTCCAGTTTTCAGTTCAGACAACCTGGCTAACGGTGAGGGGATGATAAGAATAGCAGTTCATCAGCTTCTGGAGGGCTGTTGGTATCCACCCATACCTCAGAGGGTTGGAATCCACTTAGATTTTACCCATCTGTAACACACACAAATTCTTTCCATCTCTGTGATACCCTAATGTTTTCATCCAGATTACTCATTCTGTAAGCACTTGTTGTTTTCCCCAGTCAGGACCTACATCTTGCAGTACTCCTCCACCTTCCAGGAAGTCAAATATTCTATTTCAAAAATCCTAAATCAGATGGCAGAATGTATGAATTCCTAGTCAAAGAAAAGATGAAATGTTATCAACATATCACTACGATCATATTCCACCACACTGGAATATAATCTACATATTGTTTTTGAAATAACAGTAGTGGGAAAAGACGAACAGTTAATATTGGATTATTTTACCAGGTATAGTTCAGACATGAAGAAATATCAATCAGTTTTATAGTGAATTTCCGGGCACTTAGTTTTGCAAAAGCCACATTAGCCTGGAAAATTATGTCTTGCCCAAACCCCAGTCAGTTTCATAGCTTCAGTATCTGAGGGAAAATTCAAATTTACATCTTCTACATTCAGATATCAGCGCAAAATGTAGTCACTTGCTTTTGATACATAATAATTTTGATTGAAAATTTTACACTTTTATATGCATTCATGTTGCAGAGTAGAGCACTTTCCCCTTCATTTAAATGCACTTTGTGCACAACAATTAAAAATGCATTTTTTCCACAGACTGAAAACCAACTCCCATAAGAAACTTTATGATATTCTTCTTGGAACTGTAATTTGTCAATGTAATTTTAAAACTGCCAAAAAAATCTCACAATTGCAAGAATCATGCAAATCATAATTTTAATTACCGTACTTTACTGAAAAATTATTATGTTTACATAATCAACTATAAATTGACTTCATGTATAAATCCAGGACAAGTTTGGGGGCCAAAATTATGGATTTTGATATGACCTATGGATCTAAACAAAGGATCTAAACAACAAAGGATCTAAAGGATGAAGCAAAGGAAAACAACAGCAAAGAACTTATAAAATTCCAGCAGAAGTAACTGTTTGTGCTCACCCTAAAGTCTGGATGGATGAGAGTAGAGGGGAGTCAGTGCTTCCAGGACAAATTATGTTCTTGCCTTTCGCCAAGGGATGGTCCCTTTTTTGTAAGAGTTAAAGTATAGAACTTACATTGGCCTAGAGATAGGTCGGACCCAAGTTTTTGAGGTCAATTTTTTTTACTAAAATTTCTAGATTTATGCATTAATATCTAAAGTACTTCTATTTATGGGAAATGCTTATGTTCACAAAATGCAAATTTTAAAAAAGCAGATAACACTATCTCTTGAACTCATTCATCATAGCAATCAAATTTTAAAAACCAGAATTATCAAAATGTTACTATCTAAATCAGGGGTAGGCAACCTTTTTGAGCCAGGGGCCGGGTTGCTGTCCCTCAGACAATTGGGGGGCCGAAGCACCATAAATAAATAAATAAATAAATAAATATTTTTTAAAAAAATAAAAAATATATGCATACACACTCTCTCAGCCCCAGAAAAGCCCTGTGGAGATTTTGCCAAGAAAACCCCAAGAACAAGTAATAACAACAATAATCAATATCATCATGGCGGGCGGCGGCAGAGGCGGGGGGCGGCGGCAGGACCAGCCTGGGGCCGGTCCAAAGGCCTCGGGGGTCCGCATCCGGCCCCCGGCCCTTGAGTTGCCTACCCCGATCTAAATAGTTATAAATAATACTATTTACAATTTATTTGTTTCCACAATATAAAAAATAAATACAGTACGACAAAATCTTTCTGAAGTCACTGCAAGCAAAGTAATTTTGCCAATTTATCTTTTTATCTTCAGCAATCAGAACTCAAAGGAATTTTAAGACCTACTCTCTGAAGCTACTCTTTTAATATTTATTTTAATTAAATAAACATAATTAGTTTCACAAACACCTTTCTTATTCAACATCCCTGTCAATATATGCTTTGATTTTTAAAGCATTGCATAGAAGGTACAATTGATACAGATAATTTATACAGAATTTATGAATTTACACAGAAGGTAACATTTATACAGATGTAGTTCAGAACTGTCCCATTGTGCACAGTGGGATTTATTCATGAGTAGATCGGCAAAGGATTGGGATATTATATTGAATACTGAACCCAAAAAAACACACAATTAGTTATTAGCTACTTAGTATGGTTATGATGGAAACATATTCATTATGTCAACATGCTTAAAGAGATTAAATTATGCAGCGCAGTTACATATTCTGCGATCATGTTCCACTGCTATAGATGGAAGTATCTGACATTTGCTATTTTACGCCATGTCACCATGACTGAGGATGGCTAGAATATTCTACGCTTTTTAATTCAGTGTTTTAAAGACAAACATAGTTGTAGACTTTCATTTTACAACATAAGTGTTCCAGGAATCACCAACAAAATATTTTTAATAAATATATAGTTGAAGATTGCAGTCCTACATGCACTTACCTGGAGCAGATCTCATACAATTCAATGTGACTTACCTCTGTGCTTAAAAATTAGCTGTTAAACTACTATAACGTAATAGCTTTAGAATGCTGATAAATAACTGATTCATAAATGTCCTACTATTGAGTAAGCTCATTAATCACAATGGAACTTCTGAGTAAACATGCACAGGACTGTACCGTTAAAGTAGTAAAAAATACTATTGGTATGTTTTTTCTTCCCTCACTTCACTATTTTTCAACTGTGTGTCCAATACAATCATTTATAGTACCTACTACACTACATTATATGTTTAAAGCCTAGCCCTAGGGCATCCTTCTCAACAGAAGCCTAAAGTGAAAGTCGATCTCACTGGAATTTACTCTCTTGGATACTTCTTAGCATAGTGGTATTGCATACACAGCAGCAAATTAAATATTTCCAGAGAAAATGTCTTAATTCCTAATCCTTCAGTTGAACAAAAAGGACACATAAATATACATTTGCCCTCCCAATTCACAGGGAATCCGTTCCGGACCCACCCACCCCCTGCAAAAATGGCAGCTCACTAATATTGAAGCCCCATTGACACACACCCAGCTTCCTAAACAAGACAGGAAGGCTGTTTTCAAACAAAACCATGTTACATACAAAAATGTTATGTAATAAGATACAATAAGCCTGCAAATTCATAGCCAACATCACTTTATGGAGCAGCCATTTCAAGCTAAAGTCATTCCTACTATTCCTACTATTTTAGATTGCAAATATTTGGAAAGAATGCAAGCACCAATTGCTTTAAATTTCTTTGAAACTGTTGTAATAGGAGGCATTCTTTAAACATCTTGGTAGGGATTAGAATTTTCTTCCTCAAATCAAATCAGTTTTATTTACGGTCTTTGACCAAAATAAATTTTCTTCATTTCTTAATACCTCTAGCTTCCAAATACTAACAAGATACTAGGCCCCCTTTAATCATCTTCCTGTGGTAAAGTGTTACAACAAGTGCCAGCTTAACCAAAGTTATCTTCCCTTTGCAATACTAATAGGCCTTCTTGGTAAAAGGACAGAAAATATACTTACAACAGGCATGCTAAATAATATAAACACTGGCTTTTTGTTGTTGTTGTCATTGTGTGCCTTCAAGTTGTTTCTGACCAATGGCGGCCCTAACACAAACCTACCAAACAATATGCTAAAAAGTAATAATAATAATAATAATAATAATAATAATAATATATTTTTATACCCCACCTTTTGCCTAAGCAATCAACATCTATGTCTTTTTAGTCATCAAAGCAAATTATGGAATTTACAGCAATGTTTGGTATTTTAATAACTCACAATTTTAAAAAAAAAATAGAATTAGTGACCAAAAAGTGCCAGGATTTGTTTTATGGTTCTCCTAGGACCAGATAGATGCTTCCAAGTGGTACCTATAATTATTCTCCTTATGCATCATGTCACCTACAGTTATGGCATTTTTGCATCATATCATCTATTCCAGGTAAAAATTACGGTTCATCCCATTAATCTTCAGGTATTGCCTCTAATTAATCACTTTGGACAGATGTTTGCTACAGTTTTCCTTCACTGCGAATGGCAAGGTGTTGGTATGAGATTGGTCCACTATAATTTGTGTTACTATCCATCTTAGTTCCTTAATCACTACTGATAAGACTCGCAGGGTCAAAAGCCATTTCTCTTTTACAGACATTATTATATAGACATCTCAATCAAAATGTGTGGTTTTTTTACCCACTTCAGGCCTCTCTGGACAAGCTCCTTTGAAAAAGAGAAAGAAAACCGACGCTACATATGAAACATTGTTGTTTCTTTTTCTCAAAAAAGTGAAGTACTCCAGAGTTTCCAGTCCTGATGAATTGGGAGGGATAAAGAAATAAATCTCTCTCCAGAGCCTCTCGTTGATCTCTGTGCAAAATGGGGAGAAATAAAATTTGAAATAAAGAAAGAAATTCTACTTTTTCGGCACGCAAAGGGGCTCCTGTAGCACCTTTGAGACTGACAAGCGACAAGGATATTCGTTTTCCGGACAATAACAGGGCTACAGCTTTACTTTTGGGGGGACTGCGAAAAGAAAAATCTCTCTCTCTCTCTCTTTCTTTCGTTGCTGCCTGTGCAAAGTATTGGGAAGCTGCGGGGAGAATTAAAAATGGAAATAACCGTCCAAATTATTCGGCAATGGGACCTCCCTGGAGGTCAGGAATATTTGCAAAGGAAAGACCACCAAGGAGAAAGAGCCAGCATGGCGAAGCGGGTTATTAATATCAGAAAACATTAGAGCCAGTGTGGCGTCGTGGTTTGAGTGTTGGACCACAACTCTGGAGTCCGGGGTTCGAATCCCCCGTTCGGCCATGAAAACCCACTGGGTGACCTTGGGCGAGTCACACTCTCTCAGCCTCAGGGGAAAGCAATGGCAAACCGCCCTCTGCAGAAACTAGCCTAGAAAACTCTATGGGTCGCCATAAGTCGGGAACGACATGAAGGCACACAACAACAAGCATTACTTCTCTCTCAGTCTGTTAACTGTATTAACGCTGATGCAAGATCACATTGGGGACCTTAGACGAGTCACATTCTCTCAGCCTCAGAGGGATGGTCATGGTGCTACAACAAAGCAGCAAATAAAAGCACACCTTCCTCTTCTTCTTCCCACCGTGTGGAAATTGGCCTACTCGTACTCCTATTTTTCTGGATACCAATGGCAAAACGCCTCCTTTCTGGAGAAGCCAGAAACAAGAAAAGAACCCATATTTATATAGGTTGGCCTTAGGGTCGCCATTAAGGCACACAGCACACACACACAATCTTTGAGGGGAGGAGAATCAATATTTGAAATATTCATCGTCCAAATTACTCGCAAATGGGTCCATGAGGAGAAAGTTTGGCTACAACTCTTGGAGACCAGGGTTCGAATCCCCGCGAGTCACACTCTCTCAACCTCAGGGGAAGGCCATGGCAAACCGCCCTCTGAAGAAACTTGCCTAGAAAACCCTATGGGTCGAGGAGATGTGGGGTCACGGAGCGAATTTATTTGCCCCCTTTAACCCTCCTTCCTTCCTTTCCTTTCCTTCCTTCCTTCCCTGCCTCCCCACCCGCAGAGACTCTTACTTTTGGAGGAGTTGGGGCAGGCTGGGTGCTTGCTGCGGCATCCCTTGCGGCGGGAGCGGGGCCGAGACTCCCCGAGGGGCATCTTGGCCAGGCGGCGGCGGCGGCGGCGGTGGTGGCTGCTGCTCGGGGCGGCGGGGCTCCGGGGCCTGGCTCATGGCAGCAGTGGTGGCTAGGACCATCAAAGCCAGCCAGCCAGCCAGGGAGCCAGCCTGCGTCCCCCCTCAGAAGCAGCCGCCAGGGAGAGCGGCCCCTCCTGCAGGCAACGGCAAGGCAAGGTCGCCCAGGGCCCCTCTCTCCCTCCTGTGAAGAAGAAGGAGAAGAAGGTGTCTCCTCCTCGGCTGAGGGGGCAGCCGGAGGCTCGGGGGGCGGGAGAGGCATTTATGGCCATGCCTGGGGCCCCGCCTGTGGAGGGTGACCACACGCGTCCTCCTTTTCCAGGACACGGTCCTACATTTCAGGCATCCTGTCCAGGAGGAGTTCCAAAATGTCCTCCCTTTTGAGCGGGGCTCGGAAGCCTGGGTTTATATCTTATACTATATTATTATTAATATTATTATTAGGTCATGTGTTACGTGTTTCCTGGACTTTTTTTTTTGCGGTGCCTTGTGGTCCTCCTTTGAGGTTAGGAGGACAGACGATCTAAGCAGCCTGTCTGTGGAAGGAGGCAACCATTTCGGAAATTCCTCCTTGACGGGAGATGGTGCGAGGAAGGGGAAAACTTGCTTTACACTTATCCTCGGGTATGAAGTAGGAGGAAAGAACGAGTTCCTTAAACGAGAAGGGAACGAGGGAGTAACGGCGGTTCGGGCCGCCTTGAGGGGGCGCACTGACTGATTCCCCCCCCCCCTTCCCTCCTCACTTGCGGCCGTTAACGGTCACCTCGCCCTTTTCCAAGTTTCGGGGCGCGCAGGTACTTTTCCGCGTGCCCTGGGCTCTCCTCGTTTTCTGATTGGATGTAGGTGGGGTCACGTGGGCCTCGGAGCGAGGGAAGAGGCATGTGTCTCTCTGAAGCGAGAAAGAAGTCGCCTGCCCTTAGGATGTCTGTGGTGCCTTTTGACAATGTCCAACTCCTGTTTGCCCAGTTTGTACAGCCTCAAAACCAGGGGGAAAAAGCCATTAGTGATACCTTTATTGACCAACCAAAATGCACAAGTATATATTTTGCATTTTGGTTGGCCAGTAAAGGTATCAATGATGGATTTTTGCTTGAATTTGGTAAATGGCCAACACAGCTACCCCTGAATGTTTCCTCAAAACCAGAGTGGTTGTTGGACTCCCAGTTCCCATCAGTCCTAGGGATTATGGGAGCTGCAGTCCAGCCACACTTGAAAAGTTGCATGATGCCCAGCTCACTTCTAAACCCTGCTTTGATTTGAGGGGTCAGCCTCTCCACAAGGCAGAGTGATGTGGCCGCCTCAGGTGACTGCATCATTCCCATTTTCCCAACCAGACTCACCTTCCTTTCTCATGGCTATGCTTCAGCCATACTCCTTATGCCTTCTGCTTGCCTCACTCCATGCTGTTGTGTTGCTTCCACAAGGCAACCGGTTCTGTGTGAAGTTGAAGACTTTCATGGCTGGCGTCCATAGTTTTCTGTGGGTTTTCCGAGTTATGTGGCCATGTTCTGGAAGACTTTATTCCCGACATTTCGCCTGCATCTGTGTCTGGCATCTTCTGAAGATGCCAGACACAGATGCAGGCAAAACATCAGGAATAAAGTCTTCCAGAACACAGCCACATAGTCTAGAAAACCCATAGAAAATAACCAGTTCTTCTTTAAACAGTACAGAAGCAAGTGGAAATGGTGCAGCGTAACCAGATGTTCTCATTGCAAAGGAGGACAAGGCATCACAAAATGTAGGGTGTCCAAGAAAAATGTAAGGCACGGCCAAATAAAAGCTAAGAACACGCATATAAATAAAAATTCCTGCTTCATAGTCATGCTCAAAATGGAGGACATTTTTGAAATTCCTCCTGGATAGAAGGCTGAAATGCAGGGCATGTCCTGGAAAAGGAGGGCACCTGGTCACCCTGCAGTGGTGCCACTGCCACCATGAGTCAAATGTTTAGCAGAGGAAGAGGGAAGAGAGACAAGATGGGGCAGCGGGCAGCAAAAGGCAATGACAAAGAAGAGCAGGAGCACTTCTTTTCCTCCTGTCTCAATCCTCACTGCTACTACCTCTTGCACACATACATGCACATACACACACTATACCTTACTCCCTTCTCCCCCTGCTTCTAGCCTTGTGGGGATCGCAGTACCATTCTAAACTTCCTGCCCATCTGCCCACATCTGTTTAAAAGTGACAGCACCAATGGAAGGGTGGTAGCTCCTTTACTTGTGCCTCGGGTGTCAGGAGAGCTTAGGTTTCCCGTTTCCAAACCAGTGTAAAATCTGCACATAGAATCACAGTTATGGAGGCTGTACATCCATTTATATCTATACACGTTGTTGCATCAGGGAGCTGAAAATAGTCATCACTTCCCAATGCTTGCACACAAGCTTTTTAAGTCTAGAGAAAAACAAGTGGGGAGCATGACAGAAGTATATGAACTTATGCCAGATGTATAGCAAGGCAAGAAATGGTTCTCACTCTCTGAAGACTAGAATCCAGGGTCATCCAATAAAACCAAACTATGTGATTTCACGATAGATAAAAAGTACATGAACTTTAGGGTTGACTGCCATAACAGACAAGTCATTTTGTTGATAATCCAACAAGTTGAAACAAGTTTCATTTTTTTTTTATTTCCATTATGTGAAGGGATATTCCTCTCAACAGAAGTTGCTAGTGAACACAAGTGTGTGTATGTGTGTGGGTGGGTGGGTGCTGTTATTTTGCTTATGAGAACCTTGTGAGCTTCTCTTGATCATCTGATGTAGGGACATAATGCAATTGGAAAGGGATTTGGTCTGATCCAGCACAACTCTTTACATATGTTCTATATGGTTGGCACAATACAAAGCAAGGTAACATGTAAGTAAGTTGAATTGCATTCAAGCATTTTTAACAGGTCTGATTTCACACATAAGGGAAATGATATGCTCTTGGTGGATCCCATTTTCTATCTGCCTCCACCTCATTTTCCAGCAGGCCCAGTTGCACTTACTGGAGTGAAACTGAAGGTAGCAAGCAGCAGCTTCCCACTGCTTGCTCACCCAAGAAGGCAAGTGAGAGAGTAAGGGGGGTTGCAGACTGCCAGAAATAGTGCAAATTGAGTCCACTTTTAGGGTTAGGGTTAGTGCTAGGGAATTATGGGAATTTTTTTCTGAGACATTGAGCCTTCTCTGTCAGAGAGATCTGGTGCCACAATAAAATACAGTTCCCATGATTCCGTAGCACTAACCCTAAAAGTGGACTCAATTTGTACTATTTCTGGCAGTCTGCAACCCCCCTAAGTCACGAATATCCATCACTGCCTCTCCTTCTCTGTGCAGCATGACATTTGAAAATGGGCTCACCTCCTATAGAGGGAAGATGATGGGAGGGGGAATACTATTGCAACAAGAATCTGCCACCATCTCAGAGTGACTAGACCTCCTCCTTATCCAGGTTATGTCCTACACTTCAACCTCCTGTGCAGGAGGAATTCCAAAAAGTCCTCCATTTTGAGCATGACTAAGAAGCATGAGTTTACATTTATATTAGAGTTTTTAACTTTTATTTGAGAATTGCCTACATTTTTCTTGGACATCCTACATTCCACGGTGCCTTGTCCTCCTTTGTGGTTATGACATCTGGTCACCCTGCACCATCTGCATCCCCTCTCTCTGTCTCTTGGCAATCTGCAATTGGGATTGTGGAAGCACCTTGCTACCATCATTGGCCCAACCCATGGACATCTGCTTCCTGTCATTTCTCAAACTATCACACAACTATAGCACTGTATTAGCATTATATTCAACTTTAACTACCATGGCAACATCCTATGAAATCTTAGGATCTGAATTCTTTGCCAGAGAACTGTAGTGTCTCACCAAACTACAGATGCCAGGACTCCTTTGGATGTAGCCATGGCAGTTGTAGTAGAATCATAGTGCTGTGTAGTGTGAAAAGGCCCTGCAACTCAGTAGGAAATGGAGAACAAAAGAATGGAGGTGATGGTTCCTTTGAATTGTCACTTCCTGCTTTGATAGAGAAGAGGAGTTGCTTCAAGAGGCAACATGAAAACACAGTAGACGTATAGGCACACCAAGGAAGTTGAAACTTCCCATGGGACCCTAGTTGTACCTGCTGCCCTTCGTTGATGGTGACAGGAGATCTATAGACATCCATAGCTGCCTGACTGTTTCATCTGCTGATTCCAGCCCTGATTTTACCTATAGAACACCCTTTCCCAACATGGTTCCCTCCATATGTTTTGGCTTTTGGCTCCTGTTAGCTTTGGCCAACATGGCTAATGGCTAGGATTCATATGGGACCATAACCCTCTGGAGGGACCATGGTTAAGAAAACTGATAGACAAAACATGAAAAATTATGTGTGCCTTAAAGAAGGGAAATCTTAGCTTTATTTGCATCCTGACCTGGATTTCTTCTGTCAAATACATGCACACACATCCACACAATGTGTACTGATTGTTTTTTCATGTTTATCCCATCTTCCCAGATGTTAATACATTTATTAATATCTTTATATAAACATATTCAGAAAAGGTATGCATTTTATTTTATTTTTTATTTTATTTTTGCTATGGCTGGGTGGGGACATAAGTTCTGGAAAAGATAACTTTATCCATTCACATATCAATGCTGCAAAATGTTGTAGTGCATAGAAGAAAGCAGTGAGAAGAATATAAGAAACATAAAGTGAAAAAACATAAAGAAACATAAAGTAGTGGGAAGCAGATAAGAAACATAAAAGGTGCATCTTGAATCATAGAAGTTTATACAATCTATCCCTTGCAACAATATAGTATTCACCATAAAGAAGCCATATATATTTATTTAGCATTTTCCTACCAAACACACAACAAACTTACAGATGATTGAAGTTAATTTTAATAGGAGCTATTCTCTTTCTCTTTCTAAAATATCAGCCTGTACAGAGGTCTATGTTAATGTCATGGATTTTTCTGTTTCTGTCTGTTTCTATCATGCAGCATCTTAACAATTCAAAACTATTACAAGGAGGTTTGCAAATTAATACTTATTAGAATCTACAAAAGTAATACTTGTAGTTACTGTACATAACAATGCTGTAAGAGACAACAGGACTTGTGTGAAGTACAGCCACCTGAATTATTCATAAGATAATGTTTCATATATGGAAACATTTAAAGGTGGTTCAACTCTCAGTAATCAGTAGTTAAAAAAAAACATGCAAATAATACACACGTATATAGGTGAAAACTGTGTCATTGGCATTAAAACAAAAAGTGCAATTCATTTGGCAGAGAACTTTTGTTCATATTCCAGCTGAGTGGTATTGAGTCCTTTGCACAGATTTAAAGGAAGGTGGAAAACTACGAAGAACTATTTCACCAAATAGGGTAGACACTGCAAAGATTAATCCCCATCTATGTAGGCTTGGGAGCTCAGGTGCATCAAAGCCTCCCCTCCCTTGGGACACCAGAAGGGTGCTGCCATCCAGAGGGACCAAGAAGGAGGCTTTGGGAGCCCAAGTACATCCTCCCCTCCCCCTGGGACCAGAAGAGCGATGGACAAAGAGGGAGGCTTCAAAGCCACAGCCCAAGAACATCAGGGTCCTCCCCAACAAGAAGAACAGAAGTCACTGATGCCACTGATGGGGACAAAGCAGGAGGTAGAGAAGAGGGGATGGTGAGAAAAACATCCGGGAGTGTAAAAGGGAAAGGAAAGGAGAATTGAGGGGGGAATTGAGGGAAGGAAAAACATCTAGGAGTGTAAAAAGGAAAGGAGAAAGAGAATTGAGGGAGGGAAGAAGGGAATAACAAGCATAAAATATAGGAACAGCTACTGGGCTGCTGCAGTAGCGGTGGGTGACTCTCACAGAAAGAACAGTACAGTCACCATAGCTGACACTTATCAGCACTGCGGAAAGGAGGCAAAAGGTGTCCTCCTTGCGAGAAAACCCTTTAGATGAAACACCTCAAAAACCAACAACTAGAGAGGGGAAGGCCAGACAGAAAACATATCCAATAAAATAGGCATGAAGCAACACTACACATGTAATTGGAATATGGAACATGAGAAGCATGAGCCAGGGAAAATTAGACATAGTAGAGACGGAAATGGAATGTATGAATGTAGCAATACTAGGAGTAAGTGAGTCAAAATGGACAGGAATGGGTCACTTTGACTCAGACAACTATACAGTAATCTATTCAGGAAATAAAAAAAACCAAGAAGAAATGGGGTGGCTTTCATACTAAGGAAAGATATCGCTAGAGCACTCAAAGGATATAACTCAAAGTCAGACCATATATTATCAATAAGGCTTCAGGGTAAACCTATAAACATCTCAATAATCCAGGTATATGCACCAACAACAGATGCAGATGAAGAGGAAATTGAGAGAGTCTGTGATGCAGTCCAGGAAGAAACTGACAACATACCATCACAAGATTTCAAACTAATCATTGGAGACTTGAATGCTAAAGTTGGCAATAAAGAAGAATCACAAACAGTAGGAAGATTTGGATTAGGAACAAGAAATAAAGCAGGAGAGCGTATGATAGAATTCTGTGAGGCCAATAATCTATTCACTGCAAATACCTGCTTCATACAACAAGATAGGAGAGTATACACCTAGACATCACCAGATGGTAAACACAAAAAACAGATACACTACATCAGGGGTAGGCAACCTTTCCCCTTTAAGGGCCGAGGGACTTCAGCTCCCAGAATCCTCAGCCATGTTGACCAATAGTCCCATGTTGGCCAATAGCTCCTGGGATTCTGGGAGCTGAAGTCCCTCGGCCCTTAAAGGAGAAAGGTTGCCTACCCCTGCACTACATCATTGGAAGATGGAGAAACTCTATCCTTGTGGCCAAAACCTGACCAGGAGCTGATTGTGGCACAGACCACGAACTGCTCATAACAAAAATCAGAGTTAAGCAGAAGAAGAAAGCAAAAACCATCATTATACCAAAATATGACCTGAATAACATTTCAGATGAATTTAAGGACATTGCAAGAAACAGATTTGAACTATTGAGTATAATCAACCAGGAACCTGAAGAACTGTGGACAGACGTCAAAGACATAATCAAGGACGAATGCAAGAAAACACTAACAGTGGCCAAAAAGAAAACAATGAATGACATATAAAACACTTCATGCAAGAAAATAAAAATAAAAAATAAAAACCAAAGGGAGATAGGAACAAAACCAGAAGTATGAATACAACTGTCCAATGTCTGACTTGCATGGATAAGGAGAAAGACTACAATGACCAATGCAGAGAAGTAGAAGACAACAACAAAAAGGGAAGAATGAGAGGCCTCTATCAAAAAAAATCCAAGAAATTAAAGCCAAGTTCAAACTGAGGGCAGGGATACTCTATGAAGAGAAAAAAATAACATAATACAGGAAGAATAAGAAATAAAAAAAAAAACAGGAGACAATACACAGAAGAGTTATACAAAAGAAATGAGGGATCTGCAAGAAAAGAAATGTGGAAAAATGAATCACTGGGAACAGATAATACCCAAGTGCCTACAGACAGATGCAATTTAGTACTAAATAAAATATGCCAACAAATATGAAAAACAAAAGCGGTGGCCAACAGACTGGAAACACTTGATATACATACCGATCCACAAGAAAGGAAATACAAAAGACTGCAGCAACTATAGGACAATAGCACTAATCTCACATGCAAGCAAAATAACACTCAAAATTCTGGAGCATAGAGTCCAACCATACATGGAAAGAGAAACTTCAGAGGGTACAAGCAGGATTCAGATAAGGAAGGGGCACTAGGGATCACATTGCAAACATACGATAGATAATGGAGCGCACCAAAGAATTCCAAAAAAGAATCAGTATGTGTTTCATAGACTATAGCAAAGTATTTGATTGTATACATCACACAAAATTATGGACTTCACTCAAAGACATGGGGGTGTCACTACATCTGATAGTCCTGATGAGGAATCTGTACAAAAGACAAGAGGCCACCATTAGAACAGAATTTGGAGAAACAGAGTGGTTCCTAATAGGCAAAAGGGTAGGCAAGGCTGCATCCTATAACCCTACTTGTTTAACTTATATGCTGAAAACATCATAAGAAAAGCAGAATTAGAATCAGAAAAAGGAGGAGTTAAGATAGGGGGAAGCAACATTAACAACCTACGATATGTGGACAACACCATAATATTAGCAGAAGATGTTCAGGAATTGGAACAGTTAATAAGGAAGGTCAAAGATGAAAGGGCAAAGGCAGATCTGATGCTGAACATAAAGAAAACAAAAATAGTGACCCCAGAAGAAATACACAAATTTAATCTAGACAACGAGGAAACTGAAATAGTTAAAAAATTCCTATATCTAGGATCAAACATTGACCAGAATGGAGACTGCAGTCACGAAATAGAAGAAGATTAGGAATGGGAAGGGCAGCTATGAAAGAACTGGAAAAGATACTGAAGAACAAAGACGTACAGCTGAGCACTAAAGTCAGAATTGTCCAGGCCATTGTATTCCCAATAACCATGTACAGATGCGAGAGCTGGACAGTGAAGGAAGCAGACAGAAAGAAAATCAACTCATTTGAAATGTGGTGCTGGAGAAGAGTACTTAGGATACAATGGACAGCCAAGAAGACAAACAAATGGGTTCTTGAACAGATCAGAGTAGGGCTCTCCTTGGAAGCAAAGATAATCAAGTTGAAACTATCGTACTTTGGCCACATAATGAGAAAGCATGGATCACTAGAAAAAAAAATTATGTTAGGAAAGGTAGAGGGTAGGAGAAAGAGAGGAAGACCACAAACCAGATGGATAGACTCAAACAGGGGGGTTATGGGCAAGGGCTTGTAGGATCTGGGCAAGGCAGTGGAAGATAGGGATTCTTGGAGACGTATCCACAGGGTCGCTATGAGTCAGAACTGATTCAAGGGCAGTTAACAAAAAGAAAATGCCTGATTTACAACTCAATTTTACCAATATACCTTTTCATCTTCTGCTTCCATAGATCTCACAGCTCTTAGTCTTTCATCATCTTCTTGTCATCTTACTACTTTTTATTTTCTTAAATTCAATAATGTTTAGAAAATTCAAATGAGTCAATATTTATTCTTAGAATAATTTAATTTTGCTCCAACTTTCTTTAAACTCTTGTTATCAGTCCATTCAAGGTAATATTTCCCACTTATTAAGACTATTGAATTAGCACTACAATACTGTATCAGTTTATTTCACTGTCATGGTTTCTTCTAAAGAATCCTGGGAACGGTCATTTTCTGATGGTGTTGAGAAGTCTTTGTTACAGATTGGGTTGCCAGCTCTAAAGGCTTAACCTGTAGATTCAGTATTTTAACCTTCTTACAGTGCAATCCTGTGCATGTGGACTTAATCCCAGTAAAGTGCATAGAATTGCAGCTTTAGGGTCTTATGAGAAGAGACAATCCCAAAGGGAAAGAGCTAGAAGAAGGAGGCAATATATTTTCTATATCATCTATTTCCAAGCTTATCCCAGTTCCAGAGTTTAGAAAACTAATTTGTTTGGACTATAGTTCCTTGAATTTTCCTATAGAAAGAATTTTCTATAGTTCCTATCAGGCGCTACGGCCAGAAATAATTCTTTTGAGCTCTGCTCAATTCAAAGGTCTCGTTTTCATGCATGTTATCACTCTCATGGGTCTTTCTCTTTTTTATAGTGATGATAAGTGACTTGAGGATCTAAAAGGCAAATAATTTTGCTCTAGAGGTCAGTCAAGAAAGGCTTGGCATTTCTTTTTAAAATGATATATGCCTTTAAACCTCCAGGCTCTTCCGATTTTCAGATGCTGAATATCAAGAGATGTGAGTACTGAATATCACGAGATGTGAGATTTCACCCAAGTTGGCAAGGGAAGCATTTTAAACTTATCATCCCTGCAGGCTATGGTCCCAATTATTAGTTTATCATATGTAGTTTCTAACATAGCAAGCTAATGTTGGGACTTAATTGCACATGTACTTAGGACCTAATTTTATCTCTTTTGACACTCTTTTAAGAAACTGGGAATCATCTCCACAGCCATTTTCTTTCATCTCTACTTTTGAACCAGATCATTCACAATGAACTATTAAGTGAAGAGCAATGTAACAGTATTATTATGATTTCTAAACTTGTAAATTTCAGATGAAGTCTTACAAGTCTAGGGACCTTATCAAACGCTGGCCATGAAGCAAAGAAAAAGCGAAGAAAAACAGAAGTAGAAATAAATTCGGTTCCGTAGCGAAATCGCCCTTTTGGCCATTTCGCAATTAATACCAAGGCTCCCTTCTCTCCCGTCACAAAAAGCCGGGAGGAAAGGCAGCCATGGGAACCGGGGAGGAGGAGGGCTGGAGGACTGGAGAAGGGAAGGCAGCCCATGGAGAGAGAGAGATCGCCTCCCTCTTCCCTCTTCCCTCTTCCTCTCCTCCTCTTCTTTCCAATCCGGTTTGCCTTTTGCCAAGGCAATCGCTTCCCCTCGCTGGGATTTTCGCCCTGCCCACCAATTCGCCTTGCCCACCAATTCGCAATGAATGCGAAGGCTCCCTAGGTACATCCTCTACAAACCGAATGTCAAAATCTCCCTGCTCCTTACGGATTAGCTCCGTATTCTGGCGAGTTCTGGGGCAGCGTCGTGTGTAGACACGGGGAACAATACGGATTAGCTCCGTGTTCTGGGGCAGCGTCGTGTGTAGACACGGGGGAACAATACGGATTAGCTCCGTGTTCTGGGGCAGCGTCATGTGTAAACACGGGGGAATAATATGTATTAGCTGTGGATGCCCTTTGGATTAGCTCTGCTTCAGACCCCATGTGATAAGGGCCTATGAAGAATTGGAAAAAGGCTAGAATCTAGACAGAAAAGAGCAATAAATAACCTAAGTTCTGAAAAGGGCATCCCATCTTATCTTGTGGTTTCTGCATCATTGTAATATATTTTAGGCTTTTCTTTTTCATTATTTATAATCAGAATTATCAATGCTTACTCTTTTGTGAAATACAATTCTCCAACTGCTTTGCATCTGGTCTGAACATTTGCACCTGTACAAGAAGTGCGTACAGCGGTTGTAAAAATATGATAACCACTCTGAATGAGCGGAACATTTCAATTTTATGCAATTTAAACTCGCCTGACTGAAGCAAAAATTATTTTACCACATGCAAAAAGAAAAGAACAGCAAAATATTTTAATTCACACAACTCGTAATGAAGGTTTAACATTAACTCTTCTAAAGGAACAGTACTTAAAGTCACACACAGAGAGATTTTCAGGATTGTTTGTAGGCAACATCCAAATTAAGTTTAAAAGTCTAACTTTTCCAGATGTGGCTGTCTGACTAATGTGCATGCTATTACAGAACATCAGTGATTTTTTAAATCTATAAATAGAGCTGCTTTTTGTTGGTATAACTTTAAGAGGAATTGAAAGGAATATAGCTCCATGAAGCATGAAAATATAATTTCAGGATTAGTGTCTATTTGGGGGTCAGTACAAGGTTTACACAGATTATATATATCAAATGACTTTGCTACATCTAGTACACATTTGCAAATCAACTGCATTAGTTGAGAAATTGTATCTAATACTAGCTGCAAGTAAATTAAACACAATAGTGTATGTTATTTAAATGAATGAGATATAGTTACAATATTAGAATAATATTAGAATAATAAATACACCGTATTTATTAAAACAAATATGCAGGTGTAGCTGTGTTGACCCTAAACTGAAAGCACATACAGTATTTTGACAAGTATTATTATTATTAAACAGAAATCACAAAATAAACCAGGCTAGCATTTGAACCTACTGACTTCTTCATCAAGTAAAGAGGTTTAAAAAGCATGCAGATGAAGGAAGCTGGTTGTGTTGAAAGTAATTGTGTTTCCATTTTGCTTTGAGGGATGTTACAGTATGTTACAGTTACTATTGCATTCTCTCAAAAGTAGTACATATCTATTCACTCAGACTCATCACAAGTGACACCATTATTCATATGTATAGCAGGCGTAGAATTGAAAAAACAACAACAAATTGATGAGTAGCCAGAGGGTATTGAACTATCCCTCAACTGCAGATTTTCTCCCCATAGTTCCACCAAGGTATGCTCCCTCCACACATAATAGTATTACAGTATTTAATGACTTATGTTTTAATTTTTGTATAGTTTAAATATATTTTCAACATTTGTATTGTACAAATTTTAAGGTATGACTTTTATTTGCTTTGAGTCTCAAACTGGGGGAAAGGAGGAGGAGGACATAGCCTGATGGTGGAGGAGAGAAATTAGACTTTAAGAAGCTGGGGACCAGTTATATCAGGGGAATGTAGCTATGTCCCCACACGTTCTGACGCCACACTCTCTGGTGTCACCCAGACCATGGAGGACTCAGTGGAGGTTGATCTAACCACAATAGGGTTTCCCATCACTCCTTTATGAGTGCAGCTGAATACACACAGCCTAACCCATGCTGCCTTCATCCCCAAGGTCCCATAAGGGGACCTGCCCCCTAGGTACAGTCAACTGCTATATCCACTGATTCTTTATCCATGGACTCAAGCAGCCACAGCTTGAAAATATTTAAAAAAAAAAAAAGGATAAATTTCATATAGCAAACCTTGATTTTGCCATTATATATAAGGGACCCCATTTTACTATGCCATTGTATATAATGGGACTTGAGCATCCATGGATTTTGGTATCCAGGGGGGTTCTGGAACAAACCCCAGAAGATAACAAGGGCCCACTGTATAACAGTCATGCAGGTCTAGTCTGCCCAACAAACTGGATCTGCTCAATGCTGCCATCTGCACCATAGTTGTGACAAGCAGCCTAGACTCCCACATCAGAGGAATAACAAACAAAAAGGAGGGAGGATGAAGGTATCAACTGAAACTAAGACAGCTGAGGAGCTACTTTTATATTCCCCTGCCACCTTGGAGGAAAGACTTTACACTAGTCTGGCAAAGTCCTTCCAACCAGACAACCAGTCCAATCCTGATCAGCTGGTTATCCTGTCTATGCCAGGGATCTTGTGAAAAACACATGAATCCTTGAGAGAAATACATGGGGAAGAAGGCACATTGCCATTCAATTGCCAGTCCTAACCACAGCACAACTCTGAATCAGTGGGATTTACATAAGTCTTACCATTTTACAACTGATTCAACAGATATATTCTAGCTGGGACAAGCAATTGTATTTAGGCCATTGAAAGTGAAAGTCCAAGCCTTTGGTTTTTAGTTATCCTGCTTCACTAAAGGTTTGTAATGCCTACGAACAGGCTGTCACTATATTTTGGGATAAAGTATCAAGATACTTAATACATACTGTAAGCAGAGACACAACTTAGAGTCTGTGCTGTGTTAGCAGCAGGCTATGAAGTCACAGGGGTTTAGATTTAGGCTCTTTTATTTTCAAGCTTGTATAAGATTGGATTTGCACCAGTGTTTGGGAGTGGGTTCCTGGCATTGAGAGGAAGAGGGGGATATCACCAGCAAATAATTTTATTAAGTGGCATTTGTAATTTATTCACATTTTTATTGATGAGTTAGATCACAGTAAATTGGACTAGCACCTATAGGTGATGGGTAATTGAACTCAGGAAAAAGATAAACCCTTGTCTAGTTCCTCTTTGATACTATATTGTTTCTCAGTCTGTTTTATTGGCATGCACTAGCACCTTGGGCCCCTCAGAAACATGAATAATCAGTTAACATTGTTCAGCATAATCCAAGCTTCAAAGCAGCCTGAACAGGTAGGACCATTAAACAGGTAGCTAAGGCCATTGGCCAAACGCCTTAAGAATGTCCAGGAACAGAAGGACTAAGTAGTTCATTGTGCATGCTGCTGTAATTGATCACATTTAAAACCCTTCAAATAGTCTGGCATTCCGGCGTGATGCTGATTTGATCAGAAGCAATGTATGTAGTAATGAAATTATTAATGCCAGCAAGTTAGGAACGCAGAAAACAGTTCAAGATTTCAGTTTAAGAACACTATGGAGAGAGTAGACTGTCACTTTACAAATGTCACTTCCAGGATTTGTTATTGCTGTCATCCTTGTTGTGGACCAGCTCTCAGGTCCAAATAGCATTTTAAGAAGGAAGAGTAAATCTTCACTGCAAATTTTATAAAATTCAATCATAAACCTACCAGTTCTAGTTGACTTCTCAGGCTTTATGAGCTTGATAGCAGGATACAGATTAATCAGTTAAGAGATTCTCTAGGTATTTCAGGCTGCAGCTGAAGAATAAACTGTCTGCTCTGCTGCTCATTTTCAACTTATTCAAATAAGAGCAAAGTTTTTGAAAAACATAATTTGGTTTGACTGTATTGCTGCAATACTGCTCCAGCTAGCCAGTCTTTGGGGATTTTTGTTGTCAGATTCACAAACACTCACTGTCTTGATTTGTGAGTTGCAACGCTGATAATAGTTCAGCCATCCATTCAACAGGGATCCTTTGATTATTTTTGGGAATGCTTGCAGCTTCTATACTCAGTGATAAATCTCAGACTATGCCCCAGATTTCCCAGATTTAATAATCTGGGAAATGACTTCCCAGTTAGATAGAACATATATGTGGAAGCTGATTTCAAATCTCACATACCAACAGTCTTTAATGGCTAAAATGAAAAACTATATACTTTTTTTCATCAACAATGCAGTCTGGAATCTCCATCATTTTGCTTTGCACATCTTTGAAAACTGTCTTTAGAATGGCATACTGACAATGCGCAAGAGCCTCAGGTTTCTTTTGGAGGTCTCAGACTCTCACAGCTCTCAGATTACATGGTCTTGAGTTAAGATGAGATCTAAAGCTTTATTTGCTGTGCTCATATTGATCAATTTCATCAAGTTTATCAATTTTATTTATAAGGCCTGAAGTTCATCATCAAAGCCCTCTTGTAGTTCTGCACAGAGCTGTGGAAGCAGATTGTAAATTCTTCATTAACAGATGCATTCTTTTTTTAAGTCATTCTTCATTAACAGATGTATTCCTGTTTTTGAAGTCTTTGATCGGCTCAATCCATGTTGCAGGTGTCTAATCTTGCATCCTGGACCAACAACTCAGGCTAACTTCTGGCTTAAAAATAAGAAGCTAGATTATGTTCCAGCAATTGCTCTAGGTGTCTGTTTAGTTCTTAGATGTGATGATGTTGTCAAAGCATTTCTAGTATTAATGAAAACTATCTTTAGCAAGTTTAATAAGTGTATTAGAAAAAAGATTCAGAAGTAGACAGTCATGTTGCTCTGTGGCTAAACATACACGTCCAAGTGATTATGAGTCAAAATATATTAATTCTCTCTCCTACAGCTTTTTAAAAACAAAAACAACTACCATTCATATGTTCTCAGTATTCCATAACTTCTAGAAACCTACAAACATGTTTAGTTATCACCATTACTTCATCTGTTTATTTTATTTTATTTAAGTTTCCAACAAATATATTTCATATTCTTTTGTCTATTCTCCCCTTCAGAGTTTTCTTTTTCACTCTGAGCACTGGGCTAGTGGAGGTCTGTTGGATTGTTTTGCAGATGTGTGTATGTATCTTTGCATTCAACTTGCCTACCAATTTAGGGCAACCCCATGAATTTCATAGGGTTTTCTCAGGCAAGCAATAGTCAGAGGTGGTTTGACACTGTCTGCCTCTGAAATATATAGCCTACAGCATATGATATTTGTTGGTGATCTCCCAGCTAAGTACTAACCAGTAGTAAGCTAGTTTAGGTTCCAAGAACAGAAAGGATTTGGTACCTTTAGGGTATTTAGACAAGCTTGCAGGTATACCCCACTTTCTTATTTTGTCTCCCAAAATATTTTTTCTGCTTCCACAAACCTTGAATATGCTTCTGTTTCCTTCCTGTTACTCAGTAGTGAGAAATATATAATAATGCAACATTTGACTTTACCATTACTATATATGTACTTTAAAAAAATACTTCCACTTAGCTACTCACGTGGTGGTGCCTGCTTTTGCACTCAAGTTTGGCTTGGAAAGGTGGGTGGATGCTGTTGCCATGGAAGGGAAAGGGAGGCTGATGTCTTGGAGCTGCAGTGCTTGGGGGAAGCTGAGGAACAACGAGTCCATCTCACTGCCTAGGTTCATAACTTCTTGGAAGAGTGCTAGGATAAATGCATTGACAAACCAAGCTGCAAGCTGGATTCCAGAACAGAAAGCTATCTGGCCAACTGTCTCAAATGCTTCATAAACATAGTAAGAAAGAAGGATGCTGATTGTCAATGGACCAGTCAATGAACCATTACTCAATCTGTTCACTGATACTACTTTTTGGTCAGAAGTTCTACTTCATCAGAGAAATGGTTGGCCAACCACTAATGGAAGTTTTGACTGTCCTTTCCTGAGTGATGTTGAGCAGGGGCCTAACTAACCTGAAGGCATCAGCTCCTGTGTCATTTTGGAAAGTAAGCAGTCAGTCCTGATTAATATTTAGATGGGATACTGCTAATGAATACCAGGTCTATAGGCTATATTTCAGAGGATTTTTTTTTTTTTAGCTGCCCAGGTTGACTTGATCTGCAGTGACTCTTTGAGTGAGAGACCTCCAAGGAGAGTTGCCATAATTCTCTTCCACAAAACCAGGACAAAATGTACAACATTTAGGAAAAAATGAGGATACAACCAACTAAAAGCCTGCCCCCTACAGCTGCTCTCCCATTCATGGCTGCTTCCCATTCCAGGGCCTCCTCAGAGCAGCAACCTTTGTTCCTCCAAAGGCCCACGTGATTTGGGCCGGACTCTGGAGCCTCGCTCAGCTGCCCTGGCATCATTAGAAACCGGGACATGCAGCTACAACCAGATGGGACATTTTCACAAGCCTTAAAACCAGGACTTTCCTGTTTTTTGGGGACAAATGGCAACCCTACCTCCGAGTCACCCTATCCTCAACTACCCGGCTCAGCTCTTGAAGATTCATGGCCCTGGCTTCTCTGATTGAATCTATTCTTGCCTAAGAAAGCCTTATTAAATTCAAAGAGTCACTGTAAGCGGACTTTTGAAGGAACACAGAAACACATATGTCAAACAAGATATTGACTACATGTTGGCCAATAAATCATAAAGAGTTGTCTTTAAAATATGTATGCATATATTTATGTATGTGTGTGTATGTGTGTATGTATACATAAAAGCGCACACTCATAATATTGAGTTATAGTTGGTTTGCTCAGCAGCAATTCAAGACTAACTCTATCCACATTCAGCAATTATCCAAAAAGCAAACCTGGAAATTATACTGTCTATGCCATTAAATAGTATTTAAAAAAACCCAAAAAACAAAACCCTCTTATTTTCTAAATGCAATTCAGAGAACCAAAAAGGATTCTTATAAAAACATGAAAAAGCAGTTAAACACCCTGTACTAAGTAGATAATAGCCAAAATCTAGGTACATATTAATAAGACAAAGTAGCAGAAACTGCTACAAGATCTGTTCATTTCTTCATGGTTAGATGAAGGAGTATGGAAGGGTGATTATATACTTACAGTTTAGATTTATGGGTCACTGATAAGTGTAATTAAGCCCTCCAACTATGGTGAAAGGGTTTCCTAGGTTGAGAGCCACAGAAATAAAGTAATTGTGGTTTTGCTGCACACCTGTTATATTTAAACCTTGACTAGTGTCATAGGATATGCACAACACTCCAAAAGTATTTTACAGATACAGTAAAACAAATATTTGATAAAATTACAAAATCCAACTCAGAGGAAACTCAGCAAGAATTCAAAGTTGGAATGAAACCTTAAGAGTGTGGTTATGTGTCATCAAGACTCAAGCAGGTCAAGATTTATAATGGTACCAAAGAATATTTTATGGAAACAAAGCTATAAAGTGTTCACCCACAGATTGCATAATAACTGATGAAAAGCACCTACCATAACAGTGTCCTCCTGATTTAGGACAGCATTCACTAAAGCAATACTATCTTTTGCATATATAGTTAGGGGATATTAACTGCCTTACCCCCTACCTAAAGCTGGTGACAGCATAATCCTTGATGTACATTCTGAAAGTTTAGAAAAGTCTGGAGTGTGCAACTGATCATACTTTGAATGCTTATACATGCCCTTAGGTCCCAAAATACTGGCTTATGTCATGAGTGGCTAGCTTCCTGTTCCTTTTTACAAGTTAGAGACAGCAAATGGTCAGCACAATTTCTGGAAATATAATAAAAGAAAAGAAACTTGGACAAATAAAAGACCAGTCTTCACACACACAAAAAATAACAATAAGCATTTTCAAAGCTTATCACAAGAATAACCTTTGGTTACCAACAAACATTTTAATGTCAAACTTTTAAATGTAATTTTAATGTCAAGTTTCTGGAACTATTACTGCACCATTTGTTTTGCTTGCTAGATTTTAGTTGGTTCCCAACTACAATGTGTATTTCTTTATACCAACCTACGGATGAATCACCTCAAAATAAATTTTACATTGTTATTTATATTATGAATCTGCAAGCTCTTATAGGTGTCTGTCTCAATAAAAGAAAAATTGTACTTTCTTCTAAAATAATGGTAGGTTTTCTATTTGTATCAATATTTGCTTTCAGCATTTTAACTTCCATGGCTTAATACAATAGAATTCTGGGATTTGTAGTTTTGTGAGATATTTAGCCTGCCCTGTCAGAGAGCTCTGCTGCCACATCAAACTATGAATCCCAGGATTCCATAGGATGGAGCCATGACAGTTAAATTGGTGATCAAACTGCTTTATTTCTGCAACATGGCAACAGCCTAACTTAGGGGGGTTGCAGACTGCCAGAAATAGTGCAAATTGAGTCCACTTTTAGGGTTAGGGTTAGTGCTAGGGAATCATGGGAATTGTTTTTTTTCTGAGACATTGAGCCTTCTCTGTCAGAGCGCTCTGGTGCCACAATAAAATACAATTCCCATGATTCCCTAACTCTAACCCTAACCCTAAATGTGGACTCAATTTGCACTATTTCTGGCAGTCTGCAACCCCCTTTACCTTACTAGGTTGTTGTGAGGATATAATGTTGCAGTAGTGCACATACATGTCCTTCTGAGAACATTCAAGGCAGAATAATAAATGTGTTTTATTTGCATAATTCATTTTACTAATAAAAATATTGCCCAAGATCCTACATCACAGACTTAATTACAAATATATAACTACAGATAGTCTTTTTACTTGACTCCCTTTAATAGCCAACAGCTGCATTGAATAACTGAGGTCTGTTCTGCTGGTGATCAGGGTGCAACAGGATGACATTTCCAGCCTCCTTCCACCAGTGGTTGGTGCAAGAAGGAATTGCAACAGGGGTGCTGCCCTACCACAGATTTCTGGTGGCGCTGGAAATAGTGCAGCTGAATTTTTGTAACAAACTACAAAAGCCACTTTAAAGCAAATGTTCTAATGGTTTGTGTGAGAGGATTGGGAAGGGGCTACATGTGGCCCATGAGCCTATCCTGACCCAGGGACATCACTAGGGGGGTGCGGGGGATATGGACTGCACCAGATGATACCCTAAGGGGAGTAACACCACTGCTTTTGGCAGAAACAGGCTGTGGTGTTTGCCTGCATCCCACACTGAAAAGATAGTGTGAGTGGAGTGAGCTCAGTGGGAGGAGAAAGGCCCCAGGTCTCAAAAGAAAATAATATTATTTTTAAATTGTCTTCAAAAACATCACATCTTACCAAATATTCACTTTAATTGCATGAAACTATGTACATGTAAATACATTTAGGGCTGTGCATATGATCACATAATTTAAAGGTATAATTTTAATGTTGCTAGTTGTTTTTGTCACTATTGCCATTGCATTCAGTGATATATGGGAATTATGGCTTATGAGTAACATTAAAAAAAATTACTAAATATTCGGTATGGTGTGGTATGAAGGGATGTCAATCCAATGACTCAAAATAATAATCCAAACCAATAATTACAAACAATTGGGGGGGGGGGTTACTGTATTGTCCAAAAAAAATAATTTATTACCTATTACCATTCAAGAGCCCTATCTATGAAACTCACCATTTGACAGTTGATCTACTCTGGTTGGGACTAACCAATACAAGGTCATCAACTCTATTTTGTTCTCATCTCAATGTGAAACCCAAATACAGAGAATATACTTGCAAAGTGGGTTGAGTTCCAAATAGAGTACTTAACTGTAGCCCAACCAATGTACTTTTTGTTTTCTTGCTTTCTTTTTTGCTTTCCCTCAAAACACCATAAAATTTAAACAAAATAAAAATAATTCAGATGGACACAAGTCTGCTATTTTTGTCTCCCTCCATCTTTTTCTTTAATTTTCTTCCCTTCATGAAGGAAAACTGGTGGCAGATGATCCTGTGGAAAAAAATAAGGAATTCTCTAATTTAACTCTCTGTCCCCTCCTTCCCCCAATTACTGGAGATAATATCCAGAAGACATCAGATCCACTCAGGTCCAAAACACATTGCAGAAATAATCCAGTTTGAGACTGCTTTAACTGCCCTGGCTCAGTGCTAGGGAATTCTGACAACTGTAGTTTATTGTGGCAGCAGAGCTCTCTGACATAGAAGGCTAAATGTCTCACAAAACTACAGTTCCCAGAATTCCGTAGCATTGAGCCAGGACATAACTGGGTTATTTCTGCAGTGTGTTTTGGCCCTCAGAGGAAGACAATAGCACAACATTTTTGAGTATTCCTTGCTTAAGAAAACCTTAATCTGCCGTTATCTAACTTTTCTGTTGCTTTTAAACCATTTCACTTTCCCCCAATTCCTTCACTTTCCCTCTTTGTCTTCAGATTAGTTGAATAGTTGCAAACTAAATTTAATATTCAAAACTAGATTGCACTCAATTGACTCACCAGGGGATAGAAGAAAAAAAGGGGCAAAAGTTTGCCCTTCCCTGTAGGCTCTGGTAAAAGCAAACTGCTGCAGTTGTGTGTTCTTCTTCATTAATAACTTTTGCCATCTTGACCACACTCTGATGATGCTTGGTCACAAGAGTCCCATTTTCCATCTGTGAAATGCTACAGAGTATGCATAGCCCTATGAAATTCATGGGAGTCACCATATGTCAACAGACAATTTGAAGCTATATATACACACAGAGAGAGATATACTTCATGCTCATTCCCTAAATAAACAAAAAATCATGATGTAAAGGTCATTCCATTACTTTTAGAGGTAGTTCAAACTGCCTCATACAGATTAATTGCCATTAGACTTCACCGTACAAGTGTTACTTCATCTTAAAACATCTTACCTACCTTTGCAATCTGTTTGTCTCTTACATGTCTAATTATATTCTCTTTTAGTCTGAAAAATATTCTTAGCATTTCCCTTTGTAATATATACTATGTAGAGGTATTAAGCATTATTCATGCTGTCTGAAAGGATGTAGGATTTGGAATTCAAAAAGGCAAGCTTTTGAAGCAGTGGATGAAACATACCTACCCTTTATGTCCTAGTTGTTCCAAAATCACAACAATTAACAAGAAATGGGGGTATGTGTCCCCTGACATAATTTTTTATGGACATAAAAACTGAAAAACGTTAAGCCAGAGTATGCAGCTTTGAAGCAAACAATGTATTAGTTACTAAAATAACAAAAGGATCTAAAATAGATTAGGAGGAAATAGACTTTTTTTAAAAAAATGGGGTGGGGTTAGAGATTTTATGGTTAGTGACATTAGTGCCCCAAATACGTAGGAGTGCCTCTTAATAAATCTATTAGAAACTGAAACAGCTCAAAGGACTCCAGAGTTCGGGAGCGGCAACAATAACATTTGTAAGGCTCACAATTATTAAACTCACTATAATTTACACTAAAGAAATAAACACTTTTAAAAAGATTACATTATTCCTTTATCTCAATTTTTAATAAGCTCTAAATTATACTAAATACGCATGATGACTGCTAGGAAATTAATTCATTGCATGCATTGGTACATAGTGTTGAAAGAATGCTTTACTAAAGATCTCCTTGCGCTGGAATAATAGGTTGGATCAGAATATAAACCAACTAACTGAACCAGTGTCACAGACAAATAGGACCTTTTGATATATAGGAATTTGCAATATTTTTTTTGCATTGGTAATTAATTTATAATATTTACAACTGTTATTCTTTCATAAAGAAATATATAACACAATATGCATTTTTTGCAGTATTTAATTATTTTGGCATTGCTGGCTTCCCATTTTTTCATAGTTTCATATTATTAATGTTACATGGTTTTGACTGAACCCATTTTTATAATCTATTTGTTACCAAATTTGTTACTAAATGGACATATTATTAGTTATTATTTGTGTAGGTGCATCATCACTGTTATTTATACAGTAGCATCAATGTTCATGGTGCTTTTCAGGATTCCAGAGGGCCAAACCATGGGGGGAAAAAAAGTCTAAAATTTAACACACGGAAGAAGCAGAATAAGTGGAAGGAAGCAGAGACAAGGTAAACATTACAGCTTAGACAGTCATATTATTTATAATAAATGAGTTGAATATTATTGGTAAAAAGATTTAATATTGATTGTCAAGCAACATTTTAATAGAGATTCCTCTATAAGATTCCTAAAACAGGTTTTACACATTGACATTTTTAACCCATTTAAGCAATGAAATGGATGTTAAACGACATCTGTTATGATTTATTTTTATGGAATGATCACAGAAGAAATAAGATACGCGTAGCATGCATTAACTTGGCCTTTCCTTTCCTTTGATGACTGGGAGAGAATTTTCATTACTAAGCATGAGGATTTGTTTAAGTCAGTTTAAATAATAAGCATTTTGTTTCAAAATTAAAAAGGCAGCTTTAAAAATCTAAAATTCCAGGATCCAAATTTGCAATTAAAGTAGTGATAATTCTTTAAGGCATTGTCATCCCTCACTAGATTGTCAGCAGTATTCAGATATATTAAAAAGGCAGCTTTAAAAATCTAAAATTCCAGGATCCAAATTTGCAATTAAAGTAGTGATAATTCTTTAAGGCATTGTCATCCCTCACTAGATTGTCAGCAGTATTCAGATATATTGGCACTATAGAAACAAGGTGCTCTTTCTTGGAGGTATATAAATGCCAGGATGCTGATCAATTATTGAATTTCTAGAAGGCTTGGAATAGGAATCATTTAAAAAAAAAAAAAGGTAAAGGTATTCCCCATTGACATGGTTGTCAAGGCATGTCCGACCATAGGAGCGGTCCTCATGTCCATTACTAAACCAAAGAGCCAGCATTGTCAGAAACTACTCTGTGATCATGTGGCCAGTATGATTGCACACAGTAGCGTCACTGGGTGGTGCAGGGGGGTACGGACCACACCGGGTGATACCCCAGAAGTGGGGTGATACCCCAGAAGAGAGGGATGACACCTGGTCGGCCCCTTGCCCCCGACAAGGATTTCCAGCCCGGGTGGGGGACTGTTTCTTCAGCCACATGGCCACTTTCCTCCACCTGCAAGGCACCTCAGGGAGGGGCCTCTGGCCAGGGCAGCTGTTTCGGCCTGGCTTTCCCCTGAGGGAAGCCGGCCGAAGGAAGCAGGAATGGGGTGTGCATGTCCACCTGTGTGGAAGCCTAGCACCTTCTGCTTTTGGGGTTCTGCCCCTGGCACCAGGTAACACCAACTGTAAGAACACCACTGACTGCACAGAACGTTGTTACTTTCCTACCAAAGTGGTACCTATTTATCAACTTGCATTTGCATGCTTTCGAACTACTAGGTTGGCAGAAGCTGGGACTAGTGATGGGACCTCACCCCATCATGCAGCATCCAGCCCTCGAACTGCCAACCTGCTGATCTTGCAATCAACAGAGTCAGCTTCTTAACCACTTGAGCCACTGCATCTCAAATGCTAGGAATCACAAATGCTAGAGCAAATAAGCATCTGTTTCCAAAATCTTGCACTGCCTTGTCATAAATACCTAAATATTTCTGGTCTAAAGAAGTGTGAGTTCTCCAGTATATCTCCTTGGCTTTTGCCAGGTTTTCCATTTATTGTTCCCTTCACATCCACTAATTCTATTCTCTTGAGGGCTGTTTGCAGCAATTTCTTGTCTCTGCACGAAGTCTCTTTTTAAATGTTTTTTTAAATGGTTGGGGGATAGCTGAGGTGTGCTGTGTTTTGTAGTGCAAAAATGCCATTTCACTGACACACTGATACACTGTTCCGCTATTTTTTTAAAAGGGTAATACTTTTTGTTCTATTTGTGTTTTTTAAGTTTTATATGTTTACTGCAAATTTATATTGATTTAGCAAGATGTTGTTTTTACATTTTTATTGTAAAGTTTTTCACTGATTTTATCTGTGAGCCACCTTGGATCCCTTTTGTGGACAAAAGCAACATATAAATAAATAAATTTGTTAATAGTCCAGTACAACATAAGCTTTGGCTGAAATCCTCCATCAAACACATAGCCGTGATGTTGTAGCTATACTTGAACTTCCAATCCAACTCCTGAAACCTACTTTAAAAGCTAGTCAGCCATTCAGAGCAGTTACTAAGCAGCAGACAGATCTCTGTCATTCTAGATAGTTTACTGGCTTTTGAGGTCTATTTCAGGGTCATTTGCAGTCATGGCAATCACCACATAGTGCCACAATCACCAATGAAAATATGAATGTCCCATCTGATTTATAACATCATAACTGACTAATACCAAGCATCGTTTGGATGGACCCCCCCCCCTCCACCAAAACCTAAGAACAACAGTAAACAAATATTCCTACCTCCCAACACATTTGCCCCATCTAGAGGAGCCCAGAAAGGAATATTTTACAGCTGTTTTAGCTCAGATACACTAGATCAGTGGTTCCTGACCCTTGGTCCTCCAGAAGGTGTAGACTTCAGCTCCCATAATCCCTGTTGGCCAAGTTGGCTGGGGCTTTTGGGAGCTGAAGTCCAAAACAAATAGAGGACTAAAGGCTGGAAACCACTGCTTGAAAAGTCTAAAATTCTGCTTCCCTTTCAGAGGTTTCCATTAATTCCATAAGCAAGGTAAGCAAATATGGAGAAATGTATTTCACCATAGAAGTAACTGAGGAAAAATCCTAATTTTTGGTTACAAACATTGGTTTTCATTCTGTACACTGATACATGTAGGGTCTGCCTGGGTGTGTGTATGTACCAAAAACCAGATTTAATTTGGAGTATTAATCCAGACAACAGTAGAAGACTACTAATTTTTTCAGCCTTGGCCACTATCATTCCCACTGAATGAAGACATGTCACCCAGCTCCAGTCAGAAATTCCTTGGAAATAAATTCATAAGTAGATTAGATGCAGTTAACAGAGACAGGAAAGATCTTTTCAGGGCTCAGATTTTGGCTTGAACTCCTTTTGCTACACCTCTCTTAGAGAGACATGTTGGAAGGAACTTGAAGCATGAAGGATGTTGGCTAAAAGAACTTCAGTCTCAACCCAAAATATACTGTAAAGGAAGAAATGGTCTTCATCTGTAAGATAAAAACCTATTTCTTTAAACATCTAAGAATTATGTATTACTTGGGGGTTGTCTACACAGGCAAAAAAAAAAAAAAAAAGTACTCAGTTTCCATTTCTGTAGGAACACATGCCATTTCACAGTGAAATTGCTTCTTTTAGGGATTACTACAAATTTTAAAAACCTAATGTTTTATTCCACAGTTTTAGAGAAAACTAGATATATTTTTTTACAGGATTGGGGTGGAATCAGGGCAGATGGGCTAATTGGAAGGTGGGACTAGTCTGGAAAGCTTGGTGTGTGTTGCCATTTTCTTCCTTACATTCAGGGCATAGTAACTGAAGGTTAGCAGAGCTTCTGAAATGGGGGCATGTTTCATATTTTTCATATTTTATAAACATTTTTTACATGCAGTCGTCCCTTGGTACTTGCAGGGCCATTCCTTTGCTCATTTGCTGGTTTGCTCACTTGGGGGGGTGAGGGAGAGATGGAATGGGTAGCCTACTCTACCATTAGCTCTGATACACCATGAAGAATAAAGCTACCCATCTCCTTCACTGCAATTTGCTGACAATGGAGCACCTTACCCTTGTAGCTTCTGCCCCCTTCCCAGCCATGAGATCAATGGTGGTGGTGGGGTGGATAGATCAGGGTACCCCCTCACCATTGGTTAAATTCAAAGCAACTTCACCAGTGGGGCTCTGCTGGGGAGGGGGTGATAGCAACTGGGGTGAAGTGCTCTGTTGCTGGCAATTGCAATGAAGGAGATGAGAGCTTTGATCCTGTGTGTATGTGTATGTGTGTCAGGAGACATTAAAAACACGTGTTTGAAGATAAATGAAATAATCAGGGGAAAAGGAGACATTTTTAGACTTCCCGGCCTTACTCATTATCCCTCATTGAGACATGAAGGGGGAAGAGGATTGGAAGGGGAAGGTAACAAATTGGAGTGCAAGAGCACTAGAGTCCCTGTCAAGACCGATAGGTAAAGAATAAGGCTATTGGTTGATAGGTCTTACCATGCTGGGAAGGGGGGAAAGCACATCTCTTTTGTTGTTTTTGGTGTTAACCACCTCGAGTCGATCTCAATCCATGGTGACCCTGTGGATGAGTCATTTCCTAGACTTCTTGTTCTCCACTGGTCTGCTTAGGTCCTGTAAACACATACCCATGTCCATCCATCTAGCATGTGGCCTTCCTCTCTTTCTACTTCCCTCTACCTTTCCTAGCATTATTGTTTTTTCCACTGAGTTTTTCCTTCTCATGATGTGCCTGAAGTACAACAGTCTTAGTTTTGTTATCTTAGCATCCATGGAGATTTCTAGCTTGATCTGCTCTAGGACCCATTTGTTTGTCCTTTTGGCTGTCCACAGAACCGATTTGAATTTGGGCACAGGAAATTTGTGGCAATTAGTACAACTTGAGTCTGGTTTAAACCCTCATGTTTTGGGGAAAAAAAGAAAATCTACTTGTGTGGTTTTACTTACTACACTGTTATATTTTGAGTGAGATGGAAAGAAAACTCTTCTGCATAATATTTCAGTCTAAAGAAGGCCTCTGAATGGTTGTGAATATTGGCGTGGAAGTAAGATAAGGAAGGGGATTCTCCTTGTTAAAATATAGCAACTAGTAATTTCAATTTAACTAGGGGGACAGAAGCTGGACAGATATGATGGTAGTGGGAACTAGTGAGAGAATGAAAGGGAGAACCCTAAATACAATTTCCCTGTTTTGTCACACAATGTTGCTTGCTTGCTTATTTTAGGAGACAGTGTTAAGCAGATGTGTTATCTGCAATCTCTCAGAAATCTACAATCTCTCAGATTTCTCAGCACTTTGTAAAAATAAATCAATTTTATATTACTACTATTTAACACAACATCTGTGACTCTGACAAGAATATGTTAGAAATACTCTGCTATAGGAATGTCTGGTTGTTTGGTAGTCAAGATGCAAAGTTCTGTTCTGAAATCTAAACTTCTCTGAAGTCTAGTGGCATCTGCTTCAGACTGGTGCTATTATTGTTTTGGCTGCTGCTGAAGCATTTGCTATAACTTCACATGATCTACCAAGATCCAGATTTGGATTTGATACACACACAGCAGATTTATTTAAACAGTTATTGGCATACAACTCTGATGCTGAAATGTTTCTTATTTTCATTCCCCAGTACTAAGCGCTAATGCTTCAAAAACTTTGCAACAAGAGCCTCAGACAGATAGTGTGCCAGCCACAGCCTGGGACTGCTATAGGTTAACAAAACATGAGTCTGATAATCCTCACACTGAATTTCAACAGTGAAGTATGCCATGTCATAATTCCCAGTGCACATGCATAAACCCCTTCTGGAAAGGTTAACACAAATAACAATCTTTCCAATGGTGTGGGTTGCCATTTGCAGTCCTGTAGGAACATAATAGATCAGATAAAACAAAAAGAGATAGGGGAGGGCTGGATCTCCAAAGCTTCACTAATGAATTCTAGAAGCTCAAAAGGTAAATGAAGAATGGGACATTTCATTTTCATGGAAAATATCTGTATGGCAGTTTGCTAGGCACTTTTTAAGATTAGGAAGAATTGGCTTGTCCACTGGTTTATGCTCCGCAACCACATTTTGCTAGTTAAAACATCATATTTGAGGAGTAAAAACATATTATCCTGTTTGGAAGTAGTGTGTTCTAAATTAGTTCTAAAATGGTCAAACTTTTTATTAGAATAAAAGTAAAGCTGGTACCACATCTAGAATTAAATAAAGGTAGGGGTCAGCATTTATATCAGCCATTATTCATTTTAAACTCAAGGGGGAACTAGAGGTAAAATTATCACACTTTCTCTTGGACTACAGGAACTAAAATCAAAAAATGTAAATTATATGTTTAACTTTGATATGATTTCAAAATATGGTGGATAGCTGGATAATTATTTTTAAAGATGGCTAGAAAAGTGGAAGAATGTAATATAGCTGTTACATTTCTTTCAATTCATATACTTTCCATTTCCATTCTTCTATTTTCAGAATTTTCTCACTTTTCCAATTTTGGGCAATTAGCATTCTCGCAGCAGTTATCAAATACAAAATAATCTTCTAAAATTTGTTTTCATTTATTTTCCCTAAAGCCGCTGTTATATTCAATAAACAATAGTGGATCTAATTCAAAATCAATTTTTAACATAGTTTTTATGTTTTAATACACTTTCGTCCAAAATGTTAGGATTTTGGAGCATCCCCACCATATATGAATAAAGTTGCCTTTCACTTTTTTACACCTCCAACATAAATTATTTTTTAGCTTATACTTCTTACTTAACCTATGTGGTGTAAGGTATCAACGATTTGCCATTTTATAATAACTGTCTTTGTGGTTTTGTGCGGCTGTAAATTTTTCTGTTTTCTTCCTCACTGACTCCCATTTTTTCTAGTTCTATATGTTTTCAAAATATGGTGGATAGCTGGATAATTATTCTTAAAAATGGCTAGAAAAGTGGAAGAATGAAATAAGAATAAAAGGTTATAACCTTGGCACCTGTCTGTCCAGCATTAATGGATACTTTTCAACTTGTGCAGCCTGATGATGTGGACAGGATCCTTCGAGAGGTGAAAACCACCACATGTGTCTTACTTCCTTGTCCTTCTTGGCTGATTAAACAGGCCAGAGGGGGACTGGCTGAGTGGGTGAAGGAGGTAATGAATGCCTGCCTGCAACAAGGCAAACTCCCAAGGCGCCTAAAAGAGGCAGTTGTGAGACCTTTGTTTAAAAAGCCATCCCTGAATCCCACTGTAATAGATAATTATCGACCAGTGTCCAATCTACCATTTTGGGGCAAGGTACTGGAATGTGTAGTGGCTTCCCAACTCCAGGGGTTTCTGGATGAAATGGATTATCTATATCCATTTCAATTTGGTTTCAGACTTGGCTATGGAACAGAGACAGCCTTGGTCACCTTGGTGGATGACCTATGCAGGGAACTGGACAGGGGGAGTGTGTCCCTGTTGGTTCTACTGGACCTCTCAGCAGCTTTCGGTACCATCAACCATGATATCCTTCGGGCCACCTCTCTGGGATGGGACTTGGAGGCACTCTTTTACAGTGGTTCCATTTCTTCCTGGAGGGGTGGATCCAGAAGGTGGTACTGGGGGACTCCTGCTCGACCCCCTGGCCATTGGCCTGTGGGGTTCCTCAGGCTTCTGTATTGTCCCCATGCTAATTACCATATACATGAAACCGCTGGGAGAGGTTATCCAGAGTTTTGGGGTGAGGTGTCATCAATATGCAGATGACACTCAACTCTACTACTCCTTTCCACCTCAATCCAAGGAGGCTGTCCTGGTCCTAAACCAGTGTCTGTCATCAGTAACGGACTGGAGGAGGGCAAACAAGTTGAACCTTAATCCAGACAAGACAAAAGTGCTCCTGGTCATTTGGAAGGCAGATCAGGGAATAGGAATCCAGCCTGTGTTAGATGGAGTTACACTCCCTCTGAAGATATAGGTTCGCAGTTTGGGTCTACTTTGGACTTAGATTTGAACCTGGAGGCCCAGGTCTCTGCAGTGACCAGGAATGCTTTTGCACATTTAAAACATGTGTGCCAGCTGTGCCCAGTCCTTGAGATGCCGGATCTGGCCTCAGCAGTACATACCTTGGTTACATCCCATTTGGACTACTGTAATGGGATCTACATGGGCTGTTTTTGAAGAGTGTTAAGAAATATCAGCTAGTTCAAAAAGCTGCAGCCAGGCTGTTAACTGGGGCATGCTGCAGAGACCACACAACATTCTTGTTGAAACAGCTCCATTGGCTGCCAGTTTGTTTCCGGGCACAATTCAAGGTGCTGGTTATGACCTATAAAGCCCTATATGGCTCAGGTCCACGCTATTTGGCAGACCGTATCTCCCAGTATGAACCAGCCTGGGCTCTGATATCCTCTGGAGAGGCCCTTATCTCTTTCCCACCACCATCACAAGCACGGTTGATGGAAACGTGAGAGAGGGCCTTCTCAGTGACTGCCCCTAGACTCTGGAACTCCCTTCCCAGGGAGACCAGAATGGCTCCCTCCTAAGACTTACCTGTTCAAACAGTGTTTTAAAACAGAATGTTTGCAAGGACCAGCTTGGGATGTTGTTTCATTTGAAAGTGTTCTATACAGTTTTATCTTTTTAAAATGTATTTTATTCTCTTAATAGCTATCTATTTAAATATTGTAATAATTTAATTCCTTTTTAATGTGCCTCTTTTCTATGTTTTTAATTGTATTGTTTTTTGTTTTCTTTTAATATTGTGAAGCCGCTCTGAGTCCCAGTTTTGGGAAAACAGCGGGATACAAATAAATATAATAATAATAATAATAATAATAATAATAATAATAAAAAATATTATTTTTGAACTTCTCTTCTGAAGTATGAACAATAGGGCTGATAAACTGAGGAAGGCAGCGAGTTGCAATTCTGGAAACCATCCCACATGTCCTAAGATATCGCAAATACCCACAGCAGTCCCTTGAGAATATTTGCCCTGGTTGGGGCTCCCAAAGCAACTGCAGAGAAATTAATTACGACACTTCCTTAGAAGGGATGAAAGGGTCACATGCATGCCAATAAATTCAGCTCTGTCACAGAGACATCAATCAAAATGACTCGTGGGTTGCTGGGCTTGTAAAAATTTTATTGCAAAGTGCTGTCCATAAAGTCTCATCTCTCTTTTTAAAATGTTGATTTAAGAAATGGAATATCTTTAGATATGTGAGAACAAGTCAGGCTTTCTAGATGAATACCGATAATCCCCATTACGCGTGGCAGGCTGGTTGTTTTTTCCATCACCCTTTTCAATTATTCATCTTACAGAGCCCATAATGAGAGGGTACAAATCAGGCAAAGGATTTTTGTTGTATTATGGTATTTGCAGGGGGTTGAAAGTACTTGGCATTCAGCCCCATGTCTTATAACACGTCCGAGGCCTCACATCACACTCCAGAAATACATTATCCATTGAGTAAATGCTTCATTAGAGTCATAGTTCATCTGTCTGCTTTCCAAAAATCTTTCAAATGGCTGCTAGCTGAATGGCGAAACCACAAAAAACACAGGTGTTGCTGAGCTGTAAAACAGTCAGAGTAAAAACAATTTGAGAATGCTTGCAAGTGTATAGTTTTGCCAACAACCACAACCACAACATCAGTAACAACAGTAATAGCAGCAATTATTGTTCCTAAGTGATTGAAAAAGCAGAATCCCCTCCCTGGGCTAAAATGCATATTTTGTATGTATAAAATGGGTATGGGCAACTGTCAGGCATAAAGGGGGCTTAGTGACCCTCTGCAGGATCTCCGAAGCCCCCACTTAAAAAAAATCAAAATGGGACCGGGGATTTCAAGTGACCCATGAGCTGCATTTTGCCCAACTTTGGTATAAAGGAAAGGAGTTATGTTACTTAATAAAGGAAATCACATTTAATATTTGACTTTGCTGCTTCATAAACAGAGGAACTAAGGGCATTATTATATGGTTCCCCAGGAACTATTAATTATTTTTAATAGAAAATGCTGCCTCAGACCCAAATCCTAACTAGTGGTTCTGCAGATGGATCACCTTCATTCAATGGAACAGATAAGTAGTTGGGAAATTTCCTTCCTTCTGCAATTCCTCCACCAATACAAAAAACAGCTTGGAGGGAGCAAGTTTTGGGTGGCACGGGGGACTAAAAATGGGCAGGGAGGGAGTAGGAAGAAAGTTATAGTACACTGGAAGTTAAGCGCTAGCAAGATCTTGGTTTTAGGCCCTAGTGAAAACATTAGTGTTTTACAAATAATTAATACAGACATTTATTATTGTACAATATTATGAGAACAAAGAGTCCAGTGTTGGTTTCCCCTAAATATCTCCACTTTACAGCACCCAGTTAGTTGCATGCCTCACTCTGTAATTTACAAATCAGAATATAGAAAATGCCACCTCTTACTTTTCATCACAGAGACTCCATAGTTTGTTTATCTGATACAAACCTTTGCAAATTCTTTCTTTAAAATCCAGGATATGTTTTTAGATGTGGGTCAATATTATATTGTCTTGTCATATTGTAATGTGAATCCCTTGAAATCCTAAGAAATCTAAGTCTATAAATGGCACCTTTGACAGAAAACAATGTAATGTGTCACAGAAAGCATGTTTCCAATTCCTTATGTTTCCATTGGGCCAGTTATGCTTGCTTCTACATTAGCCATTTTCTCTGAAGTGCCAATCTTTTGTTCACTTTTTACAGTGTGGCCACCATCCTGCTGTTCTCCATTTTGCTAGGATGAACAAAATCCAGTCCTGCAACCAACAATCTTCATTTGGCAGCATTTGACACCACAGGTTAGAGAGATACATTCCTTGTTTTAGACACAGGCATTGCCTTGCCAATGAATGAGGTAAGTGTAACAGGTAAAGCCCAACGTGTCCACCAGCAATGATACTTCCTCTACTCTTTCATGATCCCTCCTGCTTTTCCCAACCAGTGTTTCCCATCCCCTGGTGCCACATGACTTGAACCAAAAATGGAAACAATTTGCAGAGCCTCAAGATATAGCTCCCATGGAATGAACAAGCCAGACTGAGGGAGATAAGGAAGATTCATTATTCTGGAGAGCTGGTCAGATTGCACCCTGTTCAGCAGCAGGACTAGGATAGCCCTTACAAGAGTAGTGTCATCCCTCTAACTCACTCCTCACTTTAGTGCATCCCCTGGGGCTTTACTCTAGAGTGGGGCATCATGGAGTTGGTGGACCTCTCCAGTCATCTCCCTTGCTTCACAAGTTCTTATCATCATCTTGTGGCATCCTCAGGTCCTCCCTGGTATCAGGTCTCAAAGAACTTGGTTGCTTTCCCCAGTTCTCATCTCTAACATTTGCCTCTCCTTCACTCCTTCTCTAGTTACCTTGCTCCACTAAGCCTACTTCCATTTTTCTAAGCAGAGGGGATAGATAATAATAATAATAATAATAATAATAATAATAATAATAATAATAATAATAATAATATCATCCCTCCATTATATTATTATTATTATTATTATTATTATTATTATTATTATTATTATTATTATTATTATTTTCTTACCAGACCTACTCTAGACCCAGTTCCTCCAGCAAGTCCATCTTTCTCCTCTTTTCTCCCAATATCCCTCCTTTATATTGCTCATTCTCTTGTCCTCTTCACTCCACTCTCTCAATTCCAGCTAATCTTCATCTCACATGCTGGGCAGATGCAGAGATGTTATTCATTTCCTGTTTCATTTTTTACTTTTTTTTTTTTAATATCAGGAAAGGTAGGAAAACACAATTTTTGTATTTTCATCAATTTGGGCCCCTTTTGGTGTTTTGGGACCAAAAAAAAAAGACCAAGAAAAATTTAAATGGTGTTCCTGGGTGGACATCAAAAGGCTGCAAAAAGAACCAGGATACGTGAGTCAAAAGCAGTCCAGGTCTGCCCTTCCTGCCCCTGCTGTAAAAGAATAAATATAGTAAAAGAATAGTAGTATCTACAGTTTCCAGCCCATGGGAACAGAACAGATATTGGGGAAACCAAGAAAGACTATAGTTGCCCCTCCATTTTCATGGGGGATCTGTTCCAGAACACACACACACATACACGAAAACAGAAACTCACATATATTCAAGCCCTATTGATTTGAATGGTCGTGTAGCCCTGCGCACCCCATTTTAGCCAATGGTGCTCACCCCTCCATGAATAATTGAGACCATAGACTTCAATAATCGAGACCACATGGCAAGGGGTTGGACTGGATGGCCCTTGTGGTCTCTTCCAACAATTCTATGATTCAAGTCAGTGAAAACGGAGGGTTGACTGTATTTGAAAAGCAGTAAAGGATCCAAGTTATCATTAATCCCTCTTGCAAGATGAATGGGAAACAAGTTGATCTGGATAACAATACTTTTACTTTAAACAGCTTAAACAGCTTTAAAAATGCGGTTAAGACGGACCTCTTCTGGCAGGCCTTTCCTGAGTAGGTAACCGGCCACCGAATATAGTTATGCCTGTCCTTGATTTCCACTATAGCCATTTTAAATTATTTGTCATTTGTTGGAATGTTTCTGTAGTTTGTTATTTTTAAGTTTGTTTTTAACTTTTGATTGTTTAATTGTATTTTAGATGGGCTATTGGGGGACGGGATTGTTTGTTTTATCATGTAAGCCACCTCAGTTGTATTTTACAGAGAGGCAGGATATTAATAATAATAATAATAATAATAATAATAATAATAATAATATCACCAGGGACACTTGGCGAATAGAACTTACTTATGACATAGTATTATGGAAAAACATTGTTCTTTAGTATGGGTATTTTTTTTAATGTAGCTCTACATTAAAATGTTGTGTGGAGCTTCCGTTTAAATTCCATTTAAATTTCAGTGTAACAACATTGGAAGCAACATCTACTCAGCCTGACCAGATTATTCTCTGTGTGGAGGTTTTCAGTTAAATATTTGTTTACATCCTGTTTTGTAACATTTCCATAAGAGAGCCTCAAATTTCCATAAAATTTGACTGGTATCTGCTGGTAGATCTCTTTGTGATCTGCAGTAGATTGGTAAACAGTTCAGAGTCCTTATTATTTAACATTCCATCAACAAAAGGGGGATGTAGCAGCCCACATTTTAAAAATATAATAACAGTTTAAAAGTCTGGGAGAAATTGGAGGTATACTTCTATGTAAAAGGAATGTTAGGTCAGTTTTGGTTTCTGAGCTGAGCATGTTTTCCTTTAATTTTGTTTTATCATTTTGGCCCTGGCTCCAGTGAGTGGACTTTGACGTTCTGGCAGAAATCAAAGTAGATCTGGCAAATCAGAGATCTATTATCATACTGTTGAGCCTGGACCAAGCAGCCAGGTAGAAACCTCTGTTCAGGTATGAAGCTCATTAAATGATCTAGGCCTAGTCATATGCCCTACTTTGCAAGGCTATTGTGATGATATTGGAACCATGCCTTATGAGGAGTGACTTAGGGAACTGGGTATGCTTAAACTGGAGAAATGAAGGTTAAGAGGTGACATGATAGCCCTATTCACATATTTGAAGAGGTGCCATATTGAGGATGTAGGAAGTTTGTTTTTTGCTGCTTCAGAAACTAGGACATGGAGCAACGGATGCAAACTATAGGAAAAAAAGATCCCTCCTCAACATTAGGAAGAACTGCCTGACAGTAAGAGCTGTTTGACAGTGAAATACACTGCTTCAGTCTTCTTCTTTGGAGGTTTTTAAGCAGGGGCTGGATGGCTATCTGTTGGAGGTGCTTTGATTGTGAGTTCCTGCATGGCAGGACTGAATGGCCCTTGAGGTCTCTTCCAGCTCTGTGATTCTATGATTCTATGATAAACTGACACACTCTGGTGTATATTTCCTGGAACTCCTTAGAAGAAAAGTGGGTACCAACACGGCAAAATAATAACAATTTATTCTGCTCAGGCTTGTTTCTAATTGTTTTGTGTGCAAGTCAGAAGAAATAGCTAATACTGTGCCAGCGTAAATCACACTCATAGTGACATTAGGCAATGGCTTTAAAGAAATGCATTTCATACCCTCTATTCTTTCCTAGGGCAATGGCCATACTATCCTTTGTGTTTATCACTGTTTGGCTGTTTTCCATGTTTGTGGACTGTACAATCAACTGCTGCACTTGTAATGCTTGGAGCAGCTTTTATTTATTCTGAGGGTATGATAAGTCAGGCCATCTGTCTTTTATGTCCACCCCCATCACTCCCCTGCTGGCACGTTGTCGGCGCCGGGAGGCTGTCAGCTAAGGTCAAGGGCTCACACCAAGGTCTCCATCCTTTTCTTTCTGTTAAGGAAAATAATGGCAGAGTCCTGAAGTTACCTCCTGGAATTTCCCTGGGTTGTTTTCATGTATCCAAAGAACTGACAAATCACAAAAGAGCTCAGAGACTGGCCTCCATCTTCGTCTGTCATAATGAAGACAAACCTGATCCCTACACCTAGCTAAAGATTTAGATTTAAAGATTTAAAAGATTTAAAGAACCACAGAGCTTTAACCTAACAAGAACAAGGACGGGGGAGGGAGAGGAGAAAGGACTAAAGTTTTATTTTGGCAATTGCACAGGAGCTTAATTCAATTGTGATCTCCAAACAGCTGCAGTTTATGCTAGCTCATTTTATATGGGAAACCGCCAAAAGCGTTTTGCCATTGTTTATTTTGCCACACACGGGATCCACCTGTATCATCCCTAACTTTAGAACAGGAAAACTTTGAAGCTGCATATTGTTCACTTGGAGGGAGCTACTGGTTGCCTGGGAGCTTCATGATGAAATGGATAGATTTGGACTTGACTCATTCCCAGACCATTTGAAGCTAGAGCCATGATGGTTTTTTTAGGCAGTCTGTGCAGTGCGTCCCAGTATTGTCAGACGCCACTCATAAGAAAGCTTCCTCAGTGCTGCCCAGTATATCCTGAGCCGACACTGGATCAGGAATTGACACATGAAAATATGTATGTCTGGTGGCAGATAAAAATCAACAAGCATGTGTTTTAAAGACAATTGGCTTTGTTAAATATACAACATGTGCAATAGAGCCCCCCCCCCCACCCAGAGGGTGCATCCACACTGTGGAAATAATGCATTTTGACCCTGTAGCACCATTCTAGAGAATCCTGGGATTTGTAGTTTTGCACGGTCTTTAGCCTTTTCTGCCAAAGAATGCTGGTGGCACAGAAAACAACAAATCCCCAAATTGTGTAGGATGGAGCCATAGCAGTTAAAGTGGTGTCAAACTGCGTTGTTTCTACAGCGTAGATGCACCCTTCCTTCCTTCAAGTAAGTATACAGGGCTCAAATCCAGGTCAGGATGCTCATGTAGAGACAGGGGAGGTGTAAACCTTTCTCCCTAGTGGCTTATTTTCCTACTTCCCCACTCCATGTGTGGCATAAAAGTTAAAGAAGAAAATATTCCATTGGCTGTATTCTCAATAAGTAGAAAATGAGCTGTGAGAGAAGCCATGTTAAAACCAACACACATGCCAGATCAAATGTATATGACAAAGAAGGTGGTGATACTTAAAATTACCCATACAGATTTCCCTGAAAATGGTGTTTCAAAGCTGGATATTACTGAATGGCATAAATTACTGATTTATTTCAGGGGAACTGTCACAATTCTAAATGTAATGAAGTAATTTTGATATATACTACAAATATGCCACCAAAGAATATATATCAAAAGATAAAGATATAGATATAGATATAGATATTACTTTCCCTGTCAAAGGCAGACGGAATCTGTGTGAATTCTATCTTTAGCAGGGAAAGTACAATATAGGTTTGAGGAGCAAAATACTGGAAATTATTACAAAAACATGGATTCAGACACCTGTACGGTTTTAACCATTCTCAAGCCTATTGTACACAGATGGTAGCCAGCTCCTTTTCTATAATTTGATGTAAGGAAGGTCCAAAAAGTACTATTATTTACAAAGAGTGTTTCTATACTACCCAGTTATAGTAATTTGGTACCACTTTAACTATCATTCTCTGTTAGAGGTCTCTAGTGCAGTCTCTTGAACTATAGCAGAAGAGCCTTCCAGCAGAGAATTCAAAGCACTTTGCCAAATTACAAGTTCCAGGATTCCATATGACCATAAAATGGTATCAAACTATTTTAACTATGTAATATAAATATAATATAATATAAACACTCTTTTTAAGTAACAGTTCAATTTGGACCTCCCATACATCAAATTGTAGGCAATAGGTTGGCTACCAGATGTGTAATAATAGGCCAGAGAAACCTACTGGGATGATTAAAATTGTACAGCTCTCTAACAGAAACATCTAGCTACTTCACCAAATTACAAATCCCAGGATTCACAAGGATGGAGCCATAGCAGTAAAAACAGTATCAATCTGCTGTTACTGAGAAGTGCAGATACACTCAACATTGTGATGCTGAAGAGGAAGCATGACAATATTTCTTAACGGTAGACCAATCACAATATTCTTATTTACACTCATCCCTTCACCTTTGCTGAGGTTAGGGGCACAGGACCCCTGTGAATGTGGAAAAACCACAAATGACAAAAAGACTATGTATTTACCTGAGAGAACACCTCTCTAGGCATCTCTAGGTCCTCCAGTGCAACTCTGTGGTCAACATCTGCCAGACATTGACCATAGAATTCTGCTGGAGGAGCTACAAATGCATAGTGGAGTGTTCTCTCTAGGAATCTCTAGGTTCTTCAATGCGACTTTTGGTTAAAATTAACCATACAGTTGCATTGGAGGACCTAGAGATTCCTAGAGAGAACATATTAATAAAATCCGTGAATAATTAAATAAAAGTCAAAGCTGCAAAAGTGGAGGGATGAGTATACACTGGCACCAGTTTTTTTAAAAGCAGGCACTAATGCCAGAACAATTGTACACAGATTGACAAAGAAGATGTGGATGGATGCTATCTGCAGAAATGACCTTGAAGATAATTTTTACTGTGTAGCATTGGTCAAGTTAATTTACTTTGGGAAAAGCAGTCACTACTCTGAAAATAACAAACTGATGTCAGTGCACTTTGTCAATATGAAAGAAAGGAACTGTTCTAGAAAATATATAATAGTTGTGTTAGCAAAATACTATAAGAGCTTGAATGACCAAAATTTACCAATAACTAAAATAAGGTTTAGCAAAAGCATGAGTTTTGAGGACTGTACCATCTTAATCATTCTATCATTTTGTGTCATTTTCAAACTACATGGCAGCTCATGGATAATGATGGACAGTGAACAGAATTAATGAAGCGTATATTTAATAATATGCACACATTAATGGAGGAAAAGTCTATCAGGGCCCCCAGATCTGTTATTAATGTTATTAAAGGGAAGAGGCTTAACAGTCCACTGACCTAATGCCAGAACCCTTGGGATGACAAGAATTCCCCCTTGTGCCCAAAGTTGCTTGCATGAGTGGTGGAGGTGGAACCATCAATCAGATGCTTGTCAGTGGAACAGATCCCCATCAATCTGAGCAGCTGCTCTGATCAGTAAGTGGGGATTGAGGGACTTCCACAGTTTTCATGTATCCTCTAAACTAGGGGTTATATAGGGATCATGAATATGAAAGTGTGTAAGTCTAGGTTACACATTTGTAACTGCCCAACAGGATTCTGGACAAGATTTCCTCACCTTCCCTTCTCTAGGTCATGTTTCTGCTTTACAGTTATACTTTGATCCCCACTTCTTACTCTTTCCTTTATTCCTTCCTTTCCCAGTCTCACACAGGAGATTTAGAATCATATACATCAGGGGTCGGTAACCTACGGCCCCCGGGCCAATTCTGGCCCAGGTTGCCGGACTTACTGGCCCAGGCAGACCCCTGCCGCCGCCGCCGCACGCTGCCACTGCAGTTCGTTTTTGCCTCCGTCCGGCCACACGTGCTGCTCTGTCTAGCAGCTTCTGATTTTCAAAATGGCGGCCGTGACGCGTTTGCACATGCGCAGGAGTACTGCACATGTGCAAACGAGTTGCAGCCGCCATTTTGAAAATCAAAATGGTGGCCACGAGTGGCACCTGCCATTTTGTTCTCCAAAATGGTGGCCACAACTCATTTGCGCATTTGCGCATGCGCACCGCAACTCATTTGTGCATGTGCAAACATGTCACGGCCGCCATTTTTAAAATCAAAATGGCGGCTGCGACATGCGCGGTGGCAGTGGCGGCATGCGGGGGTCGTGCGCGCCAGCGGGGGGTGCGTGCACTCATGCACTCATGTGCATGCCGCCATTCCCCACCCACCTACCTGGCCCAGTAGAAAGGAGGACTTCGGGGGACCGGTCCAGACCTTAAAAAGTTTGCCTACCCCTGATATACATGAACACTTCAGTTAACAAAGCCTCTGAGAGTGAAGCTCCTTTTTATGTCAACCCAGCCCACCTTTTCCTCCTTGTTCTCTGTCTAGCAGCTTCTGAGTACCAACCTCTGAATGTTCCTTACCTAACAAACTACCTCTGAGTATTCCTTGCTTAAGAAATCCTATGGAATTAATGGGGTCACCATAAGTGAACAGGTGACCTGAAGGCACAGACTACACTCTAAATATACTATTTTATAAGACACCAAGGTCTAAATCCAATTGCTAGACATAACTAGGGTAGACCCATTTACTGAATGGTAAGTCAAAGCATAGTACAATCCATTGTTTAAATCAAAGTTCAATCCTTTGTTTAATGGGTTCACTCTAATTAGGGACTAGCAATTGGGTTTAGATCAGCAAGATCAGCCAGTGTTCTTTAAAAATTATTTATATGTTCAGGAGTGTGTTCTGGTCTGCATGAAATAACACACCACAATATATAAGTGGGAAAGTTAGGACACAATGTTTATTGATTACAGCTGTAGATAGGGTTGGCACATGCAATGCCTGAATCCAGGCATTGACCAACCCACCTGTTGATTGATGAGCCCAATCCACTGACCTAATGCCAGAACCCTTGGGATGACAAGAAAGGATACACCTGGGCAAGTGCACCCACATGGTCTCCTGCCACCAGGATACAGGAAAGATGTCTATACCTGAGCTGGGCAAGACCCTACTCTCCTAAGTCCCTTAAGGGGACCCCTTACATTACCAATGCCTGATAGATACTGGTATAAGATATCTCAGACCCAGGACCCATGCCAACTGTCCCTGAATAGTTGCAACAAAACAACTGACACAACCATAAATGGCAACACACTCATTTTGCTACAACATATAAAACAAAACTGATAGAGGGTGGGAGAGTGGGGCAGAGCTTAGGAACAAACTGAGTGTGTGTGAGAACAGGAGATAAATACCCATCCCACCCAACCAGAGTGAAATCCCCATCTGGGTCCCTCCAGCCAGTCCCACCAGCCAAAGAATTCAAGCCTAGGCTTAGACTCATTGGCTGGTGGTTTTCACTTCTCTTCAGGGCTGTGCCAAGGTGTGTGGGCCAGGGGTGGAAGTGGGTGAAGAAACCAGTTGGCCTCATTGCTGGAAGGGTTGCCAGCACTCCTCTTCCCTCCCTCCTCCTGTCTGCAAATCTTCTGTATGGTGAGTCGCAGAGTGCGCTCATCACTACACTTTTTATTTAAGTCTCTTCTCCACTAAGTACTGACAAGCCATTTGTAATATGATTGCACAAACATTACTACATTTTCATCTCGTTGAGACATTGATCCTTTTCGCCTTCAGCTTTTCAGAAAGGATGACTGCCGCATTAAAAGAAGGATTATTTAACTTTGAACTTGTCTATGAGATGCTTGCAAGGCACACAAATGGCAATTTCCTGCAAATTATGGTTGGATTTTTATTTATTTTTACTTAACCCAGTAGATTACAAATCATGAGCTCCTGCCAATACACTGATCTGTGAGAGAGGTGGTCTTATTTACTTTCCATCATGTTAAATGATACAACTGTGGATAGTTTCATTTTCTGTAAGTTATTAACACCAACTGGAAAAGTACGGCTTACAAAAACAGAGCTGTGTTTTTATTTTTGTTTAAATAATAGAGAAGTCGTGGATTCCTAATTACTTACAGTGTCCAATTCCTAATTACTTAACAGCATCCAAATTCTCTGAGCCCCATGACAGAAATACTGCCAGGTGGTTTGTTTTAGAAAACACACTTGTTTTTGAGAGGGAAAAGAAAGACACTTTTGCCTGCAGCTTAAAAAAGAGTTTGTCCCCAGTGCTCATTAATGCTCAATGACAAAAATCTCTTAACAATGGATGGCCAAATCATTTTACTAGCAGACTTTTTTTTTTAAAAGCTCTGGCAAGTTCACCAACCATGAAAGATATACCTTGCCTCCACTATTTCTGCCCTATGTACACCCAGACAAGAGTACTGCAAGAGAGTCAGTGGTTTGGCTGTTGGACTAGGACTCTGGAGACTAGAGTTCAAAACCCTTTTCAGCCACAGAAACCCATTGGATGATCTTGGGCAAGTCACATACTTTGAGCCCCGGAGGAAAGCAATGGCAAACCCTTTCTGAACAAATCTTGCCAAGAAACCCCATGATAGGTTCAACTTAGGGTCATCATAAGTTGAAAACAACTTGAAGGCACACAACAACAACAACATACTGCAAAGATATTTATTTATTTATTTATTTATTTAATTTTTATCCCACCTTTCTCCCAAAGTGGGACCCAAGGCAGCTAATTGTCAGAGTAAAATGCACTCTGGAGAGAAAATGCCATAGATGTGACTGTGGCAAAGAAGCTGGGACAAAGGTGAGAGGGTTAACTTAGGGCCTCTACAGACGGCCCTTTGCGCTTTCTTGGAGGCAGGGAAGGGGAGGGGCAGCTGCATGCCGGCCGCCCCAACCCCTCCCCAAGAATGTTCTGACAGCGCACCCCGTTATGCATGGCGCACGCCATCAGAACGTCCTCCCAGTGAAGCATTTTGATGAGCTACACTGGGAGGGATGCAGATGAGCCATATGGATGCAGATGAGCCGTATGCAGATGAGCCGTACGGGTATCCTATTTGCCAGTTCTGAAAGGAGTGGCATTTTCATGCTCTTTTCCGGGCCAGCAAATGGGAGAATCGGGGCTGCTGCGTGTGGTAGCAGTGGCCCCAATCCTCTGCTTCCTGGGGCGGCCCAGGGCCGCCCGTCTTCATCCCCTCTTAGTACAGTTAGGAGCCATGATGACTTAACATTTGAACAGTCCTGAGTCTGAAGGGGCTGATGCAACACTAGGCAGAGGGTTGAGTCAGAAAACTTCAATTCTGCTGTGTCACATCAGTCAGGTGACTGGAAACTGGGTGTGATCCCAAGAGTGGGCTGGACTAATATCCCAGAAGGGAATACTGTATATAAGTGGGTGAGTTGGATACTCATGTGTGGGTGATTGTATATAGAGATACTGGTGGAGCACTTTGTTAGTCTGTACATAGTCTGTAACGGAAGAATAAATAACCTCTTCATGAGACAAGAGAGAGTCCAGCCGTTTTGTGTCTTGCTGACAGCTGTCTGTGTGGGAGGCTTTTTCCTTTGCTGTGTTTGCAGCCTGCGTAGAACTTCACAGTGAAGTATGATCTTTGTCGTCTGTTCCAGCGTTTCGTGCACATGTTGAATTCAGTTCACATGCGCCCCAACATTAACAATATATATAAAACACATTAAAACAACAATTAAAATAATAAAATTAAAACCATAAAAAATATAAAAATTACAAATATAAAATTTAAAACAGAGATAAAAATAATAATCTAAAACTAACTCTCCATCTCCCAATGAAACCAAGCCTGCAGGATTTTAAAAGGCTTGCTTAAATAAAAATGTCTTCACCTGCCGGCGAAAGGCTAACAGTGAAGGGGCCAGCCTAGCCTCCTGTGGAAGGAGTGTGAGCAGCCACTGAAAAGGCTCTCTCTCGTGTCCTCACCAAATGAGCATGAGAAGGTGCTGAGACCGAGATAAAGCCTTCTCCTGAGGATTTTAGGGCTCTAGGTGGTTCGTATGGGGAGATACGGTCTCTCAAATAGTCTGGACCTAAGCCATGTAGGGCTTTATAGGTCATGACCAGCACTTTGAATTGTGGCCCATATATCTATATGAAGCTGCCATTAAAGGGTCTATTAAGGATATTCTGGAGACTGCAATTTGTCCAAAATACAACTGGCAGGATACAGACAGAGATAAGCCAGTCAAGCTCATGTTGCACTGATCTGTCAACAGTCATGGTGATTGCCAACTAATTTCTGGGCATCATTTAATACACTGATGTCTAAAGCTTTAAATGGTCTAGGACAGAGAAAGAGGAATGTGGCTTACAGATAGACGTCCAAAGACCATTTTGAGGCCACAAATGGGCCCTAAGATAAATGTTAATGTTTCCCCTTTGACAAGGTTGTCGTGTCTGACTGTAGGAGATGGTGTTTATCTCCGTTACTTAGCTGAAGAGCTAGTATTGTCAAACATGGCTCTGTGATCATGTGGCCAGCATGACTGCACAGAACACTGTTACCTTCCCACCAAAGTGGTACCTATTTATCCACTTGCACTTTTACATGCTTTCAAACTGCTAGGATGGTAGAAGCTGGGACTAGTGATGGGAACTCACTCCTTCATATGGCACGTGCTGTCGACCTGCTGATCTTGCAGTCATCAGAGTCAGTGTCTTAACTGCTGAGCCACTGCATCCTAGCTGCTCAATTTATTTATTTTTGTGCTGTTGTTGTTTTATACTAAAAGGGTCTATGCCCCCTTAGGGAGAAGAACAGGTTGCTTACCTGTAACTGTGGTTCTTCAAGTGGTCATATGTGCTCTCACACAATAGGATTTTGCACCTGCACAGAAACTTCTTTCAGAAAGCTGAAAAGCTGAGCTGCCCCCTCCTGTGTACTGAGCATGCCCAATCCTGCTAATCTAGCTCCTTCTTCAGGTCGAGTCCACCACAAGAAAGGAGCAGAGATCTGACTGGTAGGGAGGGTTTGTGTGAGGGCACAGATGACCACTAGAAGAACCACAGTTACAGGTAAGCAACCTGTTCTTCTTCTTTGTAGTCTCTGTGCCTCACACAATAGGGTGACTAAAAAGCTTACCTGTGGCAGGTGGGAAGGTCACTGAAGCATAGAAGAGAGAATGGTACGGCCAGAGCTGGCATCCCGGCAAGACCTGGAATCAAGCTGATAGTGCTGGACTAACATGGAAGGTTGAGACCACATAGCCATCTTGCAGACATTAAGCAGGGGGACACCTCTGAGGAAGGCAGCAGATGGGGAGACAGCCCTGGTTGAGTGTGGGCACACACCAACAGGAGGAGGGTGATTGGCAAGCTCATAAGCCAGCAGGATAGTCTGGGCAATCCATTTAAAAAACCTTTGAGAAGAAACAGGGTGGCCTTTTTTAGGTCCACCATAACAAAGAAATAATTTGTTGGTCAACTTGAACTCAGCCAAATGTTGAACATAAAATGCCAAGGCACGGTGAACATCTAGATGGTGCATGGTCTTTTCCAGAGGTGTGGAAGGATCTGGATAAAAGGTGGGCATCATCATGTCTTGAGAGAGGTGGAACCTTGGGGAGGAAGGAAATGTCCAATCTGGGGACCTCTTTCTCCCTGTAAAAGGCTCATCTGAGCGCAGAGCAGTCAGCTCAGATCTCCTGGCAGAAGTGATAGCCACAAGAAATGCCACTTTCAACATAAGCAATCTCAGAGAGGCCAAGCCCAGAGGTTCAAATGGCAGCCTTGTACGGTGCGTAAACACCAGAGAGAGTGACCAGGAGTGAGACAATGGAGGAACTGAAGGGTAGAGATGATGAAGATCCTTGAAAAATCTCTTCAGAGTAGGTGAGGTGAAGAGTTTGGCAGATGGCAAACCAGGGGGCTGGCTGGCCACAACAACTAACAAGTAGAGCTTGAGAGATTAAAAGGCCAATCCCTGGCCACACAGATGGAGAAGGAAGTGCAAGGCCATAGAAAGTTGAACAGGCGAAGAAGGCTCAGCTCTAGCAAAGGCACAGAAGTGCTTCTATTTGTAAGAGTAAGACCGCTTGGTAGAGTCCTTCCTGGAGACAGAAAGGACTCACAGAAGTTCTGGAGTGGTCAAGGTCAGACAAACCAAGGTTGCCTCGGCCAGTAAGGAGCCACCAGAATAGCATTGGATCTGTCCTCAATCATCTTGGCCACGACTCTCACTATCAGCAGGAGTGAAGTAAAGGCATAGAGGAAGCGACGGCTCCAATTCAAAAGGAAGACATCTCCTAGGGAGCCTGTCCCTCAACCTGCTCTGGTGCAGAACATTGGACACTGCTCATTCTCCAGAGTGGCAAAGAGATCCAGGCAAGGTGTCCCACAACAAGAAGTTATGAGATGAAAGGCATCCTATGACAAGGTCCACTTATGCTGAAGAACCTTGTCCTGGCTGAGAGAGGCTTCTAGAGCATTGTCCTTGCCAGCCAGATGAACTGCCCCTGCATGAATAGAGCGATGATGACACCATGTCCAGAGCTGCTGAGCAAAATGATTTTGATTTCCTGCATGGCAGGGGGTTGGACTGGATGGCCCTTGTGGTCTCTTCCAACTCTATGATTCTATGATTTTATGAAGAAGCACAGAGGAATGGGTTCTGCCCTGTTTGTTGATATAGCAGACCGTGGTGGTATTATCTGTTACAGCTTGGACGACCTGGAGGTGGTTTTTGAAGGTTTGAAAGGCCTTTATGACAGCCAAGAGCTCCAGGGCATTGATGTGCATCTCCATTTCTGCAGGGGACCAGTGACCCTGTACGCAGAAGTCCTCGTAATGGGCTCCCCAGCCTGTCATGGATACATCTGTGCTGACCATTCTGGAGGGTTCTGGAGGTTGAAAGGACATTCCCCTGAGGATGTTCCTGGGGACCAACCACCACAGAAGGGAGGCATGGACATGAGGGAGGGTCAGCCTCTTGTACTGTCTGTCGTTGAGATGGTTGAAGACAGAAAGAAACCATTCTTGTAGCGGGTGGAACCTTAGACACACCAAGTAGGTCATGACTGTGGTTGAGGCCATGAGCCCTAGAAGACGTTAAATGTCTCTTGCTGTAGGATGGTCCATGTGGAGAACAGAGTGAAGGTGAGCCCAAAGTGCTTCTGCCCTTCTGGTGGGCAGATAGGCTAGAACCATAACAGAGTCCAGGGACGTGATGACATTCTCTATCACTCTAACTGGTTCCAAGATGGACTTGGAAGGATTCACAGTGAGGCCCAAGTTGGTGAGAAGAGAGTGGTATGGATATCTCGGAACAGTTGTGTGTGGGAGGATAACACCAGCAACCAATCATCCAAGTAGGGAAATATTTTTATACCTTGGACATGTGAGAGATGACCACTGTCATGCACTTTGTGAACACTCGGGGAGCGGTGGAGAGGCTGAAGGGCAGGAAGGTATATTAATAGAGCATGCTCAGTACATGGGAGGGGGCGGGGCTCCTGCCAATCTGCTCAACTTTTCAGCTTTCCGAAAGGAGTTTGCACAGGTGCAAAACCCCATTGTGTGAGGCACAGAGACCACAAAGAAGAGTTAATAGTTCACTTTCTGGTTTTAAAAAAATAGCCTCACCTGGTCCTGTGGAGTCAATGTCTGTAATGTAAAATAATTTTGGATTCCTGCCTAGCCAGCTGTTCTATAGGGTAGACCAGTGTTTTTTTTTGTGGATTGCTCTTTCTGTATATCCAGAGAATGCCCCTCCATTACCTTGAGGAGAAAGTTTTTCCCCAAAAAAGGAGCAAAACAATTAGGGTGTGTGTCTGCAGTCCTCCAAAATCCCATGGAAGGTCAATGGGGTCCCCTAACTGCCACCAGTTGCCCATTCCAGTTTAGGACCATTTTAGGTTTCTGCTCAAGATGGAAAATCAGCATCAGAGGCCCTCCTCTGTGCCCCTGAATTACTCAACATTGGTCCATGGGAGAACTTACCAAGAAGGTCTATTCTTAGGAGAAGGAGCCAGCCATGTACGGTTAACTCCTGCTGCCACCCAGACATGTGTCTTAAAAGTATTAAAAGTGAATATTCATTCCTCTGTTCCTTTGTAATATTCTGTGCCACTAAACCTTAGTAGACAATATTGTAAATTCTGCCACTACTAACAGTGAATGGTGATGTCAGGAAAAAAAAGTGACATACAAGTGTGGAGGTGTCAAGATTACTGTAGTTGATGCCGTGCTGCTCTTGAGCAGCAGAACAGAAAGCTGTAAATTGCTTGATTTTAATGTGATTGCTGATTTAACTGTTCTTTAAAAATATCCTTCAAAATTACCTATGGTTAACTGAATTTTGTTTTAATTCATGTTCTAAGCCACCTTGGTTCTGAACTTTATATTTTATATAAAATAAAATGGCAGGATATAATATAACATCTAGGCATGTTTATTTTTGAAAGTCCAACTGAGCTGAATGAGGCTTGCATGAAGGACTGTAGACTTAATCACTTTACATCCCAAATATTCAGTATTATTTCTGGAGAAGCCTGGTTGCATTACAAGCAGCGTGAAGGGGCAGAAAAGAATCCCTGCAATGACTGCATTGTTGGCTTGGAATCCTAGCCTTCTGCTGTGGTCTTTCTGGCACTTTTTCTTACAACGAAAGGCTTTGTAAACTGGTGGATGGCCTGAAATGTTTCAGACAGCAGTAGGCGCGCAAAGTGACATTTCCCCCCTTTCCTAGAACATAAGTAGTTTTGATCTGATGCCAACTGGTACAGATTTCCAACTTGTCATACTGCTAAACATGCACTAGAGTTAACAGATTTCAGAAAGAAATGCTCTAAATCATTCAGTGCTACATGCCACCTCTTTAGAATAGTTACTACAACAGCTTCTGTGGTCCAAATCCCAACTACTAGTTCCAACTAGAGTAGATCCATTGAATAGAGTGGGATTTTTATAAGTGTTGACTTGCTATTCAGCAATCAGTTCAATGAATCTATACCAGTAGGGACTAACAACTGGACTTAGGTCTGAGTTCAACCTGTGGATTTTTTGTACTTAAGCTCAAAACATAAGTGAAATTCTGAGTTCTCTGTTAAAACTGTGTGTCTATATAAGAATATTTGGAAAGTCTGGCCCATGTTTCTACATAAGCCATTACCTTGGAAGGTACAATTTCTTCTAGTATTTTAATCATAAGGATGAAAGATCTTTGAAGATCACCATACATAGCTTCACACCTTCAGATGGGATTTTCCATATAACAGCCCACATGCAATGCCCATTAGCTTTCTCTGTCCATTCCACAACATGCAGCAAAGAGACTAAATATTTTCTTTCACAGCAAGTGCTTGTGTATGTGTTTCTGTGCCCTCAAGTCATCTGTCTACTTATGGCGACCCCATGAATTTCATACTCAGAGGTGGTTTTTGTCAGTTTCTTCCTCTAAAATATAGCCTACAGCACCTTGGCAGTCTGTGTTTTGTAGTTTTCGGAGGTATTAGATCCCTCTGGCTGAAAATTCTCTAAATAACCCTCCCTCAGCAACAATTCCAGTTGCAAATGCCATGGCAGTTAAAGTGGAATATAGCACTATGTTTGTGCAGTATGAATGCATGTCGTGTAGTATGAAAGCAGAATGAATACCATTTATGCTTGTTGAGCTCCAATTGATCTGTTAGCCATCTTGTTGAAAGGGAAGTTTAAAACACACACATTTGCTCCGCACCTTTTCTTGATCTCATTCTCTCTGTGGTTCTGTTCAAAGCCTGGATAAAGCTCACTAAAATTGCCTGAAAGGAAATGTTAGAAACTGAATAACTGAAACACATCCATAAACTTTGTCATTTGAAATTATCATGCAATGAAAGTTGACCAAAAAATAAAAAATAAAATGTCCTATAATATCCAAATTCTGATTACTTAATAAATCTATTTTGGAGCAGCTGCATTCATACACTTTTGGCTATAATATAGTATTTTATATTGAAAGTGTTTATTCCTTTTACTGACTGTCCAAAGCTATTGAAGTGCTTTATGAATCATGCCATTTTTACACAGTGAGGTATTGCTCCTGCTCCTGGGGTATCCTGATATCTAGATGGATGGTCATTTGGAAATGACTGAATATAAAGAGCTATCCAGCTTTTATAAGTTTCTAAGAGCAGAGTCCTTTTTCTCACCATTCAGTTTCATAATTTAGCTCATTTTTTTCTCTTTTTGTCTTCCAAGGACTACAATTCAAACCATCCCCAGCCAGTACAACCACTGGCCAAGATGGCTATACCCAAACACATCTCAGGATGCCAGGCTGGGGAAGGCTAGTTTACTTCCCAAAAATGAATCAAGATTATAAAGATGGTCTGCAATGAGGCTTTTTGCACCAATAGAGAAGTTATTTAAAATATTTATCAGTAATGGAGGCCGGTGATAAAAAAACCTTTTTTCAATATTGTAGCTGTTTCTCTTGTATTTTTGGGTGCTGAATTTAGAAAAACACAACAAAATTGTACATTTATTTCACAAATTTGTATTTTATTCAGTTGTTACCCAGCTTTGATTAAGTATGCTGATGTTCCAGTGTAATTTCTTTTAGTGCTTTTCAATGGAAGTTCGTCTTTCATACAGTGAATTAAGACTTTCGAGCCTACTTCCCCAAAACAAATCAAGATTATAAAGAAGGTCCATAATGAGGCTTTTTGCACTTTCAAGTCAAAGACTTTAACCCCTTTCTTATCCTTTTCCAGATCATATAATTTAATAATTTAATTCAGTCACATATTGCAACACAGAAATGTCAAAGCAAGTGGTGAAAAAACTCAATGTGATGGATGAAACTTGGTCATTTTTGGATTTACTCCACCCAAAACCAGCATACATTTTTAAAGTAGTTTTTATGATCCTCAATTTTGCAGGCCTGCGCTATTTCACTTATTATTTAAATTATTTATTAATAAATTATTTAGATGTTAAAACTAAGTTCAAACATAGCAATTACAAAAAAAAAAGTGAAAATGTTTACATATTAAAACATCAGTATATATCTAGAATTGTCTGCTAGAATACCTAATGGCTACTTTCCTCTGGAGAGGACAAGCTGAGACTCAGTAGTTATAGGTTTTTGTGGGTTTTTCGGGCTGTGAGGCCGTGTTCTAGAAAAAATGTATTCCTGGTGTTTCACCTGCATCTGTGGCCGGCATCTTCTCAGGTGAAACGTCAGGAATACATTCTTCTAGAACACGGTCTCACAGCCCAAAAAACCCATAAAACCTATGGATACTGGTCGTGAAAGCCTTCGACTTCACACTCAGTGGCTAGTCTAATGGCATAGCAGTGGCGACATGTCTGGCCAATTTTTGGGGACTTTTTGTTTTTCTTCATCTCCTAATTCTTTGGTATCATCTAAGAAGGAAAAGTGCAGTCCTTGGAAACATGTTCCCACAGCAATTTTTGAGACCTCTAGGCTCAAGCTTCCCTCCAGTTGGGATTTTATTAAAAAATTGTAATATTTTAGAATCTGAAAATGGCCCCCCGGTCTCCTCTGAGGTTTTATGAGTGGCATGTATGTGGCACTTGGCACTGGGAGAATTGCCTGTCCCTGAATTCACCTGATAAGGCTTTCTAGAGCATTTAAAAGTGTGCATTTTGGGGATATTTTGGGCATATTATAAGGTATTTCCCAACTGTGGTTTCTGGTTTTATTAATGGCTACTTCTGCTTTCTAAGACAAACAACATAGAAAATTATATTTCTTCTTTCTTTTAAGGCATGCAATTATAATTGGTGCTTTTATGCATGTGATGTTCAACATTTCATATATGGGTGCCACTTTGAACACAGTCAGTCAACGGTGGATAAATCTCTATTAATGAAAATAAATAAATCTTTTCAAAGGCTCACCCAAACACAAGTCACACAGTTGCAGCTACTTGGAATTTCTACATAGTTCTGTAGCTGTAATAGGCAGATTCTTCATGGTGATGTTTCCTGAGCTAAAATGATCACGCGTCTATAAAGCGAGGAACAGTCGGGCGTCTCTATGTCTCAAGTATCATGGCTTGCCTTCCAGTTCATTCCATCCTGGTTTCCACAAGGGCATGTTTTATTTCCTGATAACACGTATTAATATTAGTATACATTACAAGCATAAAGTGGGAAAATATTCATTAAAAGGACGTAAAAGGAATGCAGCAATGTTTGGAACGAACAAAATAGATAATGACCGCTGCATAAAATGTAATTTGAAACAGCTGTATCAAGCTTCCAGTAGCACTGAAAACTGATGCTCACCCGCTGTGCTAAAAGCAACTGCTTGATTCAAGAAACATAAACTACTTCACACTTTGTCCATTAGCCTTAGGAAGAATAGAACCTGAAGGAAACCACCTTTGAAGTCATATGTCGCTATTTGACTAATACGAAACAGCTGCCTATAGTTTAAAGGAAAAGAGGACACAGGCTTGGTATGGAATGTGTTGGGTTAGGGCAGTGTTTCTCCATTATTTTCTGTCACGCCCCCCCTAGGAAAGAAGAAAACATTTCGCGCCCCCCCGCACAATCACATGGGCGGGTTTGGCCAATCAGGATAGAGCTACTGGGGCTGTGCTGGGACAATCTCCCTCTCTCCAGCCGTAACGGGCCCCCCTTTATGGAGCCTCGCGCCCCCCCTGGGGGGCCCGCCCCACTATTTGAGAACCGCTGGGTTAGGGACACCATCTGGTGGCTGCCTAAACATGCCACAAGTAAGGCTAAAGCGAGTATCAATAAATACAAAGTGCTTGCTAAATGTTCCATGCTTCTTGCTTAAATGGATGCATGGAAAAAAAATTGAAACAAATTTGAATTTAGTTTCCACTCTTAAACTCAAATGTTAAAAATGTTTTTCCCAATATTGGGACTGATTGGCATGCTTTACCCCTAGACTACCTAGTTTTCCTGATGCAAAACATGAAGACTTTTTGAGAAATTCAGTGTTCTCTACCTACATAAGAGCCTGTGGCTTCACATAGGAAGGAGACATGCTGGATTCCAAGGAAAAATCTTCTTTGAATTGTAAATGGACATTAAATTTCCTTGACTTTGAAAATCACCCAGTGACCGCATGGCCAAAGGGGGAGGTGCCAGCCTGCAGATAGCCCTCCCCTACTATCTGAACTAAGACCAGAAACAGAAAATGCAGGCCTATGACTAACATCTTCAATTTTTTCCTCCCGTTTGCCTGATGAAGTCAGTGTGACCTCAAAAGCTTGCAACATCCAATTGTGCATTTTGATTAGCCCAATAAAGGTATTGTGCTTTATTTCTAGACACAAAGGATGAAATCCAGTCATGATTTACCCTGGTATAAGTCTAATTCGTGTTCTCAGAATTCAGTTTTGTGGTTGTTGTGCAGTCTATAGGTCTCTTCCAAGCTTACCTAAGAAATAAAAAAACACACACACACCTAACATGGGCATTTCTGTATTGCCACGGAGCAGGAGGATGAGTGATGTCTCCAGGTCTTCTCCTGTAGATGAACACATTGCAACTGGCATCTGCAGGAGAAAAGAGTTGAATGCATCCATGTTACCTCCTGTTCTCAGGCAACACAGAAATGGCCACATTGGTGGGGGGCGGGTGACTGCACTATTAAAAGCTATAGCTTTATATAGCTACATCTAGAAAGTTACAGATACAGCTACATCTCACAATGTAAGATCTTAGTCAGAGATTTCATGCTTGAAATGGCATCCTCCAATATGTTCTGCTGCTAACTGTGAAGGCTCCTAGTTGCTTTTGTTGTGAAAGAAATGCACTCTGACAGTATTGGCCTTGCCATTAAACAGTTGGCTTGGAGCTTCACAGAGGTTGCAGTTTGTACTGTTGTATTGTTGAAGTGGACAAGATCCTAAAGTGTAAAGATATAACTCTGAAAACTAAAGTGAGGATCATCCAAGGCATTGTATTCCCCATCACAATGTACAGATGTGAGAGCTGAAGAGGGGGAAAAGCCGATAGAAAGAAAAAACAAACAAACCTGAGATGTGGTGCAGGAGAAGAGTACTGATGACATTGTGGACAGTCAAGATGACAAACAAATGGATTCTAGAACTGATCATGCCTGAACTCTCCCAGGAAGCCAAGATAACTATATTGAAACTGGCATACTTTGTCCAGATCATGAGAAGGCATGAAGCATTGGAAAAGGCAATGTTGCGAGGAAAGGTAGAGGGGCAGTAGAAAGAAAGACCATATGCCAGATGAATAGACTCTACTGATGAGACCACAGACCTGAGCCTGAAGGATCTTAGCAGAGTAGTGGAGGACAGAGGGCCTTATCCATGGGGTCATCATAAGTCGAGGGCAGCTAACAACAACAAAAACAACATTGTTGTTGAGAAAGGAAAATGTTTTTTAACTACCAAAATATGTTGGTTCATCTTAAATGCTATGTACCTTGATTTGCACCAACTGCTGCTCAGACAGCCTTGTACTTTCCATCCATGTTCTAATGTGGCAATAGGCCATTAACAGCTACCAAGGGATACTACATACTGACAACAGACCAAGCATAATACTAAGACAACATAGACTTTATAACATACATAGTAATTTGAACAACGCTTAACCAAAATGGCTATTATTAAAAAACAAAACACTTGATAAAACTGCCCCTTCTTTGGCAAAGGAAAAGTAAACCTATACACATATTTTTAAAACATGCTGAAATAGTATGAGATTTGTTTACTAGAACAACACTAAATGAAGACTTGGCTTGTTTCCTAGCCTGGTATTTCAAGGAGTTTTATCTTACAATGGCACCAGCTGCTACTTTGGCTCTGCCAATAGTGGGGAATATATTCTGGACTGTCCATTTGCATCTAGACAGACACAACCATGAAAATAATCTTACAAAGTTTGGCTCGCAGTTCCAAATTACTAAGAGGGGTGGGATCCAGTAAGAAACTAGACACTCTCCCATTTTTAATGCCGATACATCTAAGTATCTATATCTGAAGTGAAAGTTTTATCCAGTCATTAGCTGGATAAAGATAAATCCCCACAAAATAATTTTTGCTCCTAAAATGTCCTGCTATTCGTGTCCACAATGAAATGATGTGGGAGGGATGTAAGCCTGTGTCTCATTATACATGGCTATGCTGAGAACCTGGAAGAAGCTGGCATAATTTATAATCCCCAAAGATATGAATCTCATGATGTTCATCTTAGGCATGATTTGTGAGAAAACCAGTTAAGATAAAAATAAATTATGCAAGAAGTGACCCAGAAACTCCCAAATATGAACCTTATGAAAATGCTTTGGGGGTGAATAGATGTTCAATTATCATAAACATTAGAAATGCTTTCTTATTAAAATTTGGCATATCAAAGTTTTGCTGGACTACTGGAGACAATAAAATTACCTGAATGAAGCACAATTCAAGTGATATTATGTAGCAAGACTGGAAATACGCTTAAAGGGACATCAGTCCAAGTTCAGTGGATTCCAATTTGATATCTAAGACTGCAATTTTGATAGCCTTCGTATTATATATACATTTTCTAAAATATGCTTCTGTGTGAAGTCTCCCACAACAGCAATAGAGAACATGTGGTCCTCTAGATGTTCCTGCATTGCAGCTCCTCTCATCCCTCACTATTGGCTACACTTGCTAGGATCAATGGGAGTTTAGTCTAACAACATCTGGATCTCTTCCCATTTCTGAAGTAAGCATTACAAGAAAGATTGACTTGAGAGATTTTCCTATACCATACAGAAATGGTGGGAAACCTGAAGCCTGCCAGTAACCATCCAGTGTGATGGGAGTTCCCAACATGATGGGAGTTCAACAACATCAGAAGGGCCAGTGGTTTCCCTTGACTGGCTTACAGCCAATTGTGGAGTCTTATCTGCTACTTAAGAGTTAAATTCCTGTTGTCATTTCTCCTTTCAGGAATGACAGACAGCCCTGGAAAAGCTCTTTCAATAACCATCAGAACAGGATACTGAGAAATTCTTAACACACCTCAAGATTATCCTGACATTAGGCAATCTGGTACCACCTGTAAAAGCTGCAAACAGGGAAATACTAGTCTTCAAAAGCTTTCATGTATAATAAATGTGCTTTAAATAGGTTTTCCTAAACTGAACTTTGAAGAATCAGAATAGGAGCGGGGAGGCAATGCAGGGAAAGCTTTATGTTATGGGCAGTATTACAGTAGGTAAATGGTATACATGAGCACAACTTCACAGAATGTTTTTTACTGAAAATGCAAAATAAGATAAAGAATTAAGTTCTCCCTCTTATATAAATATTTAAATATACAAATATACATAAATATAGAAACCTGTTCTTCACTTGTTTTTTCTCTCAGAGATACATTCTACACAGTATGGTATTGCTAGAGCTTTGAAAATGTTGATATCTCAATTATTTCTTGTATTTTGTGTTTATGATGCAGGTATCTGTTCTAGAATTTTATAAAAATAACTTTTAGATTTAAAGTAGTATTTCCTCATGATGTCTCAATATTCTGAGATCAGCACAAAACAGAATTCAGAAAAGTGGAGTCAAATTACTGTTCCAAAATTTGAGTGAATGCCTGAGGTGGAAACCATGCATGCATCCCTCCAGATGTTATTTGACTGCAAACCCCAGCAAACCCTAGTCAGCATAGCATACTGCAAAATCTGGCCCATGATTTCCTTCTGTTATAGTCACTCAACTGCCTCTCTGCTCTACAATAATCCCATCTTACATTTGCTTAATAAAAATACCTTCAGATATGGTACAAAATAGACACAGAGCAAACATTCTTTAATTATACCTCAGTTACACTGGGCATTAATTCAAGATCAAAATTTATCATTCCTGTCTCAGGCTTTCTGGGAATTAAAAAGGTTGGTGAATGAGAAACACAGTTAAACAGAACAGATATTGTGCATGTTAACTACCTTGGATAGAGGAGGAGTCAGGAAACAGAATACGACAGGACAGTGTTCAAAGCAGAATGACTCCTTTGGTTATTATGGAAAGAGCAGAGATGACTACATAGAAAATCAATTTGACTGGGAGCAGATACAGCACATGAATCAACATCACAACCTCAAATTCAGATTTATAAGTGAAACCCTCTCAGTATCCAAGAAGCAAAGGAAATAAAGCCAGACTCTTAAGTTCACCTACAAATGCTACTGCCAAATACTGATCTGTAGGAAATTTAGTTTTTCCTGTCTTCAATATACATAAACTGCATTTATACATAAACTAATACCCTAGCAGTCCCCAAGAAAGAAAATATATGTAAATTACAGCATTGAAACAAATTACTTTATTGAAACTATTTTTAAAAAATCAGGTGAGGTAATATAAATGATAAAGAGTTTATACAGGAAGGAAGAACAGACATTAAAAATATTTAAACAAAAACACTTTACAAAAAATTCCATGACAATACATTTCTTATACTAGATGTAGTATGAAGATAAAACTAACAAGTGTTTTATAAAAGAGCACATCACACACAAAATGGAGTCCAAGGTCTATGGAAAATCATAGTCTTAACAATGGTCTATTAACTATGTTAAAGTAGCTCTTGAACAATTACTATATAGACTTCAAATTTATACAGTTGCCCGGTGTAAGCAGAAATATGTTACACATTACACATTTTCCCAACAGGCTGCCAGGTTTTCTCCTCTTAGCCATGAGTAGTATCATCCTCCACAAAGTCTTTGGCCATCTCAGCGGTGATCACATCAATATGACTGACCTAAATCAGGAAGAAAAATACAATATTGAAATTAATAGATTTCAGATGGCAGTACAGCTCTTTAGTGACTATAGGCATATCAAGTAAGTTTTTGGTCGCATAAATTTGCTATGAATGCCCCAGAAAATGCCACCCGAGAGTCTTTCAGAGTTCTGAAATCCAACTTTCTGGGACTCTTATCTTTCACTTCTAAAACTTATGCTTGCAAAGGTGTACTTAGAAGTGGATAAACAATGCCTAGAAAAGTCTCAAAGGTAGAGTGGTATCTGAATAAGATTTCCATTTCAGGTCTAGCTTACCTGATCTCATGAAAAGCATCAGTAGAAAAAAAACAAATATATTATGCAAACTAAACAGTGTTGTATAATTTATTTGTTGTGTGCTTTCAAGTCATTTCCAATTTACGGTGCTCTTAAGGCGAACCTATCACAGGGTTTTCTGGGACTGAAGAGTGTGTGAATCACCCAAGGACACCCAGTGGGTTTTCATAGCTGAGCAGGGAACTGAACCCTGGTCTCCAGAATTGCAATACACCTCTCAAACCACTATAGCATGCTGGCTCTCTGTATAATTTATACAACTAGCTAAATTATCTCATTGTGGAATTTTTTAAAAGGATGGCAAAGATACTGTCTTGCTTCTAAACAGAGATAACCTCCAAAGAGGACTGTATTTATTTTGTTGTAAACTTCTCTTAAGACACCTAATAAATTCCCAGGTCACAAAAAGCACTCAAACCAAGTGAAATCTAAGCAAGCATTAGCTCTTCAAGTCACTAAAAACCATTAATCCTTAACATATATCTTGAAATCACACTCCTGCATAAAGTTACATGTAACGAAGGGCCTTTGCAGACTGCCAGAAATAGTGCGTATTAAATTGAGGCACTGCCCTGGCTCAGTGCTAGGGAGTCATGGGAATTGTATTTTTTTCTGGGACATTGAGCCTTCTCTGTCAGAGAGCTCTGGTGCCACAATAAATTACAGTTCCCATGATTCCCTAGCACTGAGCCAGGGCAGTGCCTCAATTTAATGCGCACTATTTCTGGCAGTCTGCAAAGGCCCCAAGTGCTACTGATTTTAGTTATTTTAAACACTGTGTCTATTTATGCTTCACAGGATTTCAGACACAGAAGATAACAGTATTTAAGTTTCACATATTTTAAATGGCATACCTTATTTCTGAATTTTACACCATAAAATTTATCAGCAGATTCAAGCAGTTCAGGCCTGAAAGTCGTGGTGATGAACTGAGCATGTTCTGCCAATTCCATGATCATATCTGGGGAGGAAAGAAATTGCCAGTGGGTGACAGGTAAAACACAGTAGCTTCCCTAACATATTAAACATAAAACCACTATATTAAAAGGCAGGCAAGACACCACTGGTGAATTAAATAGGCACAACATGGCAATTTTTGTTGTTGTGAGAGGAGCTCTTTGAAAGGAATGAAGCAGCTCACCTCTCCATGCCTGGTGAAGGAGATCCAAAAGCTACAAATATACTACATTAAACTAGCTATATAAAGGGAGAAATTCATTAATTTACTTTACTGTAAGATGCTTGCTTTGCATCTATGCTTAGACAGTAATATATAATATTTGTGTTGATTTTTTAAAAAACAAACTCTACCTGAAACAGCCTTTCTATGTTGAGCATCCAGGGCTTGATCAATTTCATCAAAAAGGTAAAAGGGAGCTGGGTCACATTTCTGGATTGCAAAAATCAAGGCTAAGGCCACTAGAGACTTCTGTCCACCAGAAAGCTGTTGCATTTCTCTCATTTCACCTTGTTTACCAGTAAATGAAACCTGGAGAAAGAAACAGAGAAATCTAGTTACCACTACTTAATAATATTAATAATAATAATAATAATAATAATAATAATTTATATCCCGCTCCTCTGCAGAGCAATTGGGGCAGCATTACCACCTTAGGGAGCATTACCACTGCATAGTGGTTATAATGGAGACAACCGCTCTTAAAAGGTAAAATAAAGTAATGCATCTTTACCCTAATCCCAACTCCAGTGAACTGGTCTACAGATGGAACGCTGCTCTGAGATCCTGATCCTTTTTCACTCTCAGCACTGCCTTCACCTTCATCTTGAGACTGACTCCCTTCCACATCACCCTTCTTCATCACAAGGGTAGCTTTCCCCCCAGGTACCAGCTTCTGAAAGACCTCACTGAAGTTCTTTGACACCTTGATAACATAGAATTCAGTTCAATTTTTGTAAAAAAAAAAAAAAAGAGAGAGAGAGAGAGAGAGAGAGAGAGAGAGAGGAAGATCAAATAGTTTAAATAGTATATTTCTGGTAAAATACTGCCTCAAGCATTCATTCCAGTATCTATTAAATCAACTTATGAAATATGAACACTAACAATTGCTGTTGCAATATTATCAACATGCAATTGTAACAGTGACGCACGCGCACACACACAATGCCAGAAAAGAATTCTCCCTTGCTGTCTCAAGCCAAACGGCCTTGTTACAACAGTCTGCAAATAATACCTGTTTGAAAGTTAGCTGAATAGCTTCATATTTTCTAAGTTCAAGGACGTTCATCAACTCCATGATGGATTTATATCCCCTGTCCAACTCTTCCTGGCGTTTTATCAATTTTTCTTTCTGTTCTGAAAAGTTCACAAATTGATCCAGAGCTTTTTTATTGACATGACTGTATTTTTTCAGTTCTGTGTTGCACTGTTCCAGTTTCCTAAACAGCTAATAAAATGTTAAGGCAAACTGTTAGGGTATTGTATGAACAAACATCTATTATTTCAAGAGCTGAAAATATTTGTTACCTGCTTCAGGCTCAATGTCTGGTATTTTTCAAAAGCTTCCTGGGGAAGTGAACCCAATTCCCTTATTTTTTTCATACACTCCTCCTTCTTCTTCAGAAGCATTCCTTGCCGGTTAGTCATCTTCTCAAGCTCTTTTGTGTCATGGTTAATAGCGTCCATGTTCTCTTTCTCCATGTTCTTCCACCGTTCCATACTTTTCTGGAGTTCTTTTATTCCAGCTTCAGTTTTATCAATTGAGTTGTCAAGATCTATTGTACAAAGTATAGAAGAAAGTACTAGGAAAAGTATAAAAACAGGTGACCCTTATAAAAATGATGCTTAATGAAATGTAAATTATTAACAAACATGCTGAAGAATATTAATAAGACTATAATGAATAAGACAAGACCTAATCCCGATTATGAAGCAGAATGAAATTAGCACAAAGAGCAAAACAGATGCTGCCTATGTCATCTATAGCAAAGCAGACAAATCTAGTAGGAGTCTGGGGATAAAAGCAAGGGAAATCAGCTGCAATAAGGCAGTCCAATAACAGCTATGTGCTGCTAAAATGCTATGTGTACAGACACTTGTCAGCAGTTCACAGTAGACTCTTTGAAAACAGTTTTAAATTGCCCAATTTTTTTATCTGTTCATTGTTCCTGGTACATTTTTTAGATTTTAGTAACTTCAGCATATTTTCAGAAAAACACTATGAATAAGCCTTTTCTTCTCTTGTTTAAAAAAACATAATACAATTACCAACCATCTGATCGTGCCAGTGTATCCTTTACTCGTTTGTTGATTGCCTCAAGCTCAGATGTTGTAGCTGTAAGAACAGTGCCACCTTCAGTCTCTCTTAGCTCATTCAGCTCCTAGAAGATAATGACATAGAGGTTCTGCTGAAGCAAATCACCACAATGTAAACCAGGGACAGGCAACCTTTTAGGTCTCGGCTGGGCTGAGGGGGGGGGGGGGGGGGATGGCGGCGCGCGCCCTCATGTGTGCGCCCTCCTTTGCCGCGCGCGACCCCCCGCACACGCCGCCGCGGCCACTACTGTGGCCGCCGCCGTAGCACGCGCAGCTCTAGCCGCCACGGCGCATGTCACAGCCGCCATTTGGGAAGTCAAAATGGCGGTCGCGACGCATCTGCGCATGTGCAAGAGTACTGCGCATGCGCAAACACGTCGCGACCGCCATTTTGACTTCCAAAATGGCCATCGCCGCAAGTGCGGCCGAAAACGCGCTCCGACGGCGGTGAACGGTGGTGGCAACCTTCGGCCTGGGCCGGTAAGTCCGGGGCCCGGGGCCTTAACTGGCCCCCGGGCCGTAGGTTGCCGGTGCCTGATGTAAACTATAATGTAGAAAACCAAAGCTGAGTTTCTGTTTTCGATATATTCTTACTGAAAATACATGTAGGTTGAACATGTTACCTTATTCCTGCAAAGTAAGAATTTATCAATATCTTGATGATATTGTTATCAATAATACCTGTTAATTTAACACCTGTTAAAACAATGCTCCTGAGGAGTAACATCTTACTTGTTCAACTTGGTCTAAGCGTTTCCTCAAATTTTCATTGAGATAGGTCTCAACTCGCGTAATGATGCCTTCAAGCTTGATCCTCTCATTTAACAGCTGTCTATTTTCCTATAAAACAAGAACAAGTTATTTTTATATTCTGTGCACTACTTTAAACTTTAAAGAATATGAGTCTGTATAAAATACCTCATCTTTTGAAATGTGAGGGAAGAGAAATTATAGATGTTCAAAAATATTACGACCACTAATCTACATCTCTTTTTTTTATGTGCACTTTTCAGATAGAGGTTTCTTTTTTTTTTTTTTAAACTTTATTAGTAAAATAGACATTACATCCAAATACAATAGTACAGTGACACACAATACAAATAAACCGACATAAAACATATTACAAATACAAAGCCAACTAAAAAGGAACATATACCCTAGAGAAAGAAAAAAAGAACAACATATAAAAAACATTTAAAAAGAGGAAAAAGACAACAAAAGAAAGAGAAAAAGGAAAAGGAAGACTCCTGAGCTTGGAATAAGGTGATTAACAACCGTCATCATTCATCCTCTCTGATATTTACACAATCTTTGCAATGTAATCAGCTTCTCTAAAACTTAAAGGAGCCTACTCTGTACAGGGAGAGGTCGTGAAATTGCTCTTTATCAATACAACTGATTTAGTCTTCCTTCGTCTATTTAATTACTTAATGTATCTCATTTTAATCCATAAAATCTGCAAATAATTCAGAGTGCTTATTATTTTCAAGAAAATTTTTAAGTGGCATCCAAGTCTTTTTACCGTCCTTTGATGGGGCATTTTTCCAGATATTTACAATGAACTTTAATAAAAGGGAAGAGGCAGAACTGAAAGCAAACACAGGATTTCAGATTAAAAAAGAAGTGAGATATTTAGGTATAAACATTACGACTAAAAATGCAGATAGAGGTTTCTATTTTATGAACAGGTTTCTTTTAGAAGATGTTCATAAAACAAGTTCTAATAATAACGGGGGGGGGGGGGATCTGCCAAATATAATGTAAAAGCAATGAGCAAGTTAATTATTTGTTCGTTAAAAACTTGTTCTGTATATTCTTGCCTAGTGCCACATAAAGTTGTCCCTCTGGATTCATGGGGGATCTGTTCCAGACCCCCTCCCCCCGAATTCACAAATATTCAAGTCTCACTGTCTTGACTTGTCGTGCTGCCATTGGGAACAATGGGACTTGAATACTGTATTTCCTTTCCCTCCCTTCCTCTCATCTCCCTCCTTCTTTCCCTGGGCTTCTGGGAAAACGGCCGTGGTGGCTCCTGCAAGACTGGCATGGCTGCGAAGAAGGAAGCATCAGCCAGGAGTAGGCCACACTGCCCCCTGAGAGGCTGGGAGAAGGCAACACTGGCCTGGGATAGGCTGCACCTCCTCCCACAAGGGCGGAGCAGCCCAGAGAAGACAGCGCTGGCTTGGAGTAGGCCGTGCCAGCTGCCCCCCAGACTTAAGGAAGGCCCCATCCTGACCCCCGAGGCAAAGGTAAGCCAGAGGTAAGAAAGATGGCAGGAAGGTAGGGAGGGAGATGTGGGCTTGCCTTTCATGAGTAATCAAAATAGCAAATGGAAAGTCCACGGATACGGAGGAACAACTGTATAATCCAGAGAAGGCAACTCCTTGTATATGAATAATCACTTCAACACAGCAGCTAATATGATAGTACCATAATTGGTTTCTTGTGTTTATAGTACTGACAGCATAATTCTGTTACATTTCATCCAGACACTATTTAAAAAACATATTTCTTTTTAAATGAAAAAGCAAGCAAGCAAAGCAAGCAATTAATCAATCAACAAGAATCTGGCTTAAATTTTTGCTTGGTAACATTTCCAATTAAGCGGGGAAGAAAAAAAGTATTCAACAGCATACAGTACTTGTGAACTAAGCTGGGTTTTTTTTGTAAATTATTCTCAAATATATTTAACACTGCAATTTTAAAATGTACTTGCTTGTTGTAGTTGTCGGATTTCATCATTAAGTGCATCCACACGCTTCTGGTCTTCTAAACTGAGTTGAGACAACAGATCTGTTCCAAGTTCAGCTTTTAATGACTCTCGCGTTGATTCCATGGCATGTAAGCTTGCTTCCAAACTTTGCAAGCTCCTTTGCTGAAGTGAGATTAAATTAAATGTAAGCATGTATTTAAAAAATACCTCTAGTTTATCTAACTCTGTAGAATGTGGCTAGCAGCAAATAAGCAACAGTAAGTGACCTATTTAATACACTCTTACATAACATAGATTTGCAGTACAGTGCTATGAATGTATATGCAAAAGTACATCTCACCTTGGATATAAGGCAGAGTATAAAAATAGTTTATGAAGCATTCAATTCATGTTCTAATTTTTGCCCAATGGCTTTTTAAAAAAAATCTAGTTCATCTGCTAGATATAACTCTATCCTATTACATTGTGTTCTACGCTCAAATATTTGCCAGATGAATTATGCACCCTGAATAATCAGTAAAATGAAACTAGAGCAAATGCCTACTAAGTTGAAAAGTTCTGATATCCCATACCTTTGGCATAAATGTTTTCTCTGACTGCTGTCTCTTTTCTTTCAGCATTTTCATCTCTGACAAAATGCTATCTCTTGAAGCTTTGAATTTTCTTTGTTGGGTTTCAATCTGCTGCATTTGATTCATGAGCTGATCAATTTCATTATTAATTCATGCAACGTGCTAAGGAAAAAATCTGTTCAGAATTAAAATTATGGATCACAGGTCTTACAACTATCAGAGTCCCTATGTATTAAAAACAGTTTATACATTATAACATCTTAAGACAGACAAGAATGCCATGGGCCAGAATTTGCTATGTGCAAAAACAGAAGTCACAGTGTAGTTTAAAATTATATACATGTTGAAAAATATACAAGCAACAGAATCATGTAATAGACTTGACCAAATAATAGTTAACCAATGATATAGATCAGTGGTCTCCGAACTGTGCACTTTAAGGGATTTTGGACTTCAGCTCCCAGAATCCCAGACTACTGGCCAACATGGCTGAGGCCTCTGGGAGCAGAAGTCCACAATCTCTTAAAGGGCACAGTTTGGGGACCGATACAGATATTACTAAAAATATAAATGCAATGTAAATTAATATAAAATCTTAAATAGTGCTATATTTTCCGGCATATAAGATGACTTGGCATATAAAACGACCCCCAACTTTTCCAGTTAAAATATAGAGTTTGGGATATACTCGCTGTATAAGACGACTCCTCTTCCAACGCACACCAAATAAAAATTTAAAAAAACAAACATCAGATTTTATTTCAATATGGTACTGTATGTACTGGTGCTATACTGTATGAACAGGTACAGATACTGGTGCTGTACTGTATGTGTTACCCAGTATACAACAACCAGCCAATCATGGCAAGCGATGTACCTTACCAGCGATTGGCTGGCTGTTGTAGCCTATTACCTCCTTCTTTGCCCCTCAGATCTTGCATATGCGCACCTGGTGAGTGGATTTTCTTCTACAGTACTTGTACAGCTCCACCCTTGCTGCTTTCATACAGTCGCCACATACGGCAGGGATGTGGCCGCGGCCGTTTTTGACCTCCCCCCACCATATGTGGCGACCGCAGATTCTCCAGTCTGGCTTGGAAGTTTAAGCACCTGCTCTATATGACGACACCTGGCGTATAAGACGATCCTCGACTTTTGAGAAGATTTTCCTGGATTAAAAAGTCATCCTATATGCCGGAAAATATGGTAGTATGGGTGGTAAATAAATAATAAAATATTTCTTCCCAGAAAAAGCTAGATTTAATTTTAGTTGCTGTCAGTACTTTACTGAGAACCAATACAAGGCTAAATCCAACATATTAGTGACCAAAAAGTGTGAGCAAAGCTAATACCAGCACCCTGCAATGTACACCCCCACATTGTTCACATTGTTCTTGTCACCCCCAAGTAAACAACTGTTCATGAAAAGAAATTTGCAATTGTGTTGCATTTCTACATTGTAGGCATAATTGAGAATTATGAGTCCATGGGTGCAACATTATTTGCATTAGCAGAATGACACCACTGAATTCTGGTCTTAGAGCACAATCTACTTACAGAGCAGGCTCAGTGCTAAATGATCCCCATAGAGCTCTATTTCGTTTTCTCTGCCCCTTCCCTAAATATATAATAATAATATAATAATAAATTTTATTTGTAACCCGCCCCTCTGCTCGGCAATCGGGGCGGCGTACATCAATTAAAATATTACAGTTAAAATCCACATTCTTGCCCTTCACCCACTACCCTCCCCCCTTAAAACAGTATTAAACATATGTCCATAAGCACAGGAGATATGAAAGGCTTGTATGTTTGCCTCCCATCCACCTGTATATCCTGCCTCACTAGGTAAGGATAAAGGTATTCCTAGTTGACAAGGTTGTCAAGTCATGTCCAACCTTAGAGGGAGGTGCTTATCTCTGTTACTAAGCAGAAGAGCCAACATTGTCAGAGACTACTCTGTGATCATGTGGCCAGCATAGTTGCACAGAACACTGTTTACCTTCCCACCAAAGTGGTACCTATTTATCTAATTGCATTTGCATACTTTCAAATTGCTAGGTTAGCAGAAGCTGGGACTAATGACAGGAACTCACCCCATCATGAAGTACCTGGGCCTTGAACTGCCAACCTGCTGATCTTGCAATCAACAGAGTTAGCGTCTCGCTAGATATTCCTTATTCCAAAGCATGTGCACATGGAATGGAGGACAGGCAAATATGAATACAATACGTGAGTCATACAAGCTTCATGTTTCCTCTAACAATCAATAATGATGTTAGCACATTGTCCTGTCTTCCTATACAGGCAAATATTTTACCCTGTCATCGTATACGGGCAAAACCGCCCCTAGGCAGTTTTATAAGTGATAAAAATGGAAAAATAGAAAATCACAAAAATTTAAACAAATTATAAGACATTAATCAACAATATTCAGTAAAACGAGGAACACATACCTACAACAGGATTCACTAACACTCCAGCGCAGTCAAAAGACGGAAAAATGTCCTCACATGCCTAAAACAGGTTGCCTATCCAAAATGCAACAATATGCAACCTAGAAAGCATATCTGGTTGCTTTCACCAGCATACCTTTGAGGATATGGGGTCTATAGTACATGCTTCCCTCAGACTTCAGTTTGCTCAGTGCCTTGTTATGGACATGCCACAAAATTAATCCTACCCTCCATTTTCTTAGATAATAAAACTCTGTTTCTTAATGAAAACAACAATATTGGATATAAAATGCAGCATTCTCTTTTTGAAGGAGAAAAATAACTGTTCAATACTTCTCCAAGTGTGCTATTCAACGTTCAAAAGGAAGCCAATATGACAAAGTTTTGACCAATTCTACTGGTGTAGTTACTGCTTCAACAAGTATCTGTGATGAAAATCTACCTGCAGTAAGTATCTTCAAGTCTGAACCTCATATTTTCTTCTTCCAGGGTAAGCAGTTTTGACAGTTTCTCAGAAACAAAACATACTTTGTCCCTCCAATTTTCCCCTAATAGTGACTGTGGTTGCTAATCAGGGAAATGAAGAAATGTTAGCCTTTTGATTACAAGTCATATCACAGTATATGTTGCCTGACTGCTTACTTGATCCAAAAAAGGGGAGTGTCTCTTCTCTGCATCTCTCCTACCAAAACCTGAAACAAACCCTGAATTATATCTAATTTGTTCAAAGAGAATTTACCAAAATAATAGGAAACAGCCACACTCAAGGGAGCAGCCACATTCAGTTTTAGCTATTCTGGATGCAAGAAGACAACACTGTGCACTGACAAAGTGCATGTACACAGCAAGGTCAATGTCCTTCAACTGTTGTGCTACGGATCCACAACTACTGATTCTCGTATACTAAAGTACACAAATCACTCAATTTGTACCCCTATTTACCTATTCTTGCACACAATAATTAGAGGTAGTATTTTTGAGATAATTACAGCACATCCACCACTACCCATACATATGCACAAACACTCTGTGAAGGATATTTTCAATGTTTCTGCGTAAATTCTCGTTGAGTTTTGCTTCAAGTTCTCCTAATTCTTCTTCTGCTTTTCTAACATCTTTCTGTAGTTCAAGTCGAGACTTTCTTGTGTCATAATAACCTCCAGTCAAAGCACCACGGTGGCTCACTTGATCACCTAAAACAATTTTATTATTAAGAATGAGAACTAATTCACACAATGTATATCTCCAAATTATTTGCTGAAAGATAATACAGTATTAGCACACTAATGTGAAGGGGGAAAAATATGCAGAATAAACCATTTAAGCTCTATTTATTTATATTTATAATCTATCTCAAAAACTTCAAGCAATCAAAAAAAAAAAAAGATTTACAACACTGGTTTATTCTAAATTACAAATAAAATGTATTTTTATGGACAAGCTTTTTCACACAAGGTGACCAAGTGTAGGGAAATTGTACAGAATGCATCCAGCTCATCATACACACTAGCCATGTTTGTACATGCACAAACTGAAATGAGTATGAAGCTTCTTTTTTTATTCTGTTAGCTGTTATGAAACTCAGCTTGAAGTTGCAAGTGAATTGAGGATCACAGTCAGTTTACACTGATTATGCTCTTGCTTGAGTGAGCCATCTTATTAACTCATGGTGCTATTGCTTGCTTCTTTTAAAAATCAAAAAGAGTTATTAATAAAACACAAACCATCAGTTCAAATAAAATAACAATCTATGGTTGTGGAAAACTGAATGTAAACAGTAGTGAAGTCTTCCTCCTGGCTGCACGGAAGAAGAGGAAGAGAGAGCATTAATACTCAAGGCTTATTCTAGGTTTTGTGTAGCACAGTTAACACTGGTGTGCCATGCTAAACTGCCATTAGATTACAGACAGTTTGTTGAATAGCTGCCAGAGCACCAAAGAAAATTGGAAATCCCAACATAAATAAAATTATACCCAAACGATACCTTCCAAAGTAATGCAATCCATAGTAAAAGCTCTGGCCAACTGTGTAGACACTTCCATACTACGACAAATTAGAGTCTTTCCGAAAACATGTTTGAAAGCTTTATCAAATCTTGGATTATATCTGAGTTTACTGATCATAGGAATAGCATCCTGAAATTAAAAAATAAAAAGGTAAAAATTCCTATTTCAAATTGTTAAAAGAGAACTGCATCAGTATTGTAGTGACCTTCAGTTACAATGCACACAGATTAAAAGAGAACATGACCCAACTCTGTACAGTGAGCCCTTCTTATCCAGGGGGTTCCGTTCCGGGGACACACACACATGCGGATGGCAAAAACCGTGGGACCTCAACTACTGCGGTATTCAGTGGTGGTCTGCGCAGCTGCTCTGTCACAACTGTGTGCGTGGTCACTGAAGTCTATGGGGCTTGTGATTTGTGGATGCTCAAATCCACAGATGGCAAGCCTGTGGCTGGGACAGGCACACTGTAGTGGCAAGCCCGCGGTTGGGACAGGCACACTGTAGTACCAAAATTATAAACAATCAAGATGCAGAATACCAATACTTCTGAATAGAAACAAGTCAGAGATATCTAGTATTACAAAATAGACAGACAGACAACATATGTCCTTCAGGTTGCTTCCATTCCTTTTATCTGAAGCTAGCAGAGCACTTAAATTAAATTATCATAATTCTGTATGCCTGACAGATCAGTCAACTATTTTTAAAGGAAAAAGAAACTCACATTGGTTTCAGGGTATGCTGTATCTCTAACATCCAGTTTGTTCAGAGGCAGAAAAGTTACTTCTCCAGGTAGATTCATTTTGTTGAACTCCATTAATATTTTAGTGCTAACCTCATCAGAATCTACAATATGATAAAAGAGCCTAGCATAAAAAAGAGAAAGAGTTAAACAATGCGTTTATCATAATTAAGATAGCACTGTACATAAGATCCGCTTTTGCACTTCCATCAAACTCAACCAGGGAAACAGAAAACTAAGCAAGGAAGGTTTATACATACTCAGAAAACAAGAGACATTCCTCAATTTAAGTGCCTTCAGGTAATTTACTTTGGTTATATGGCAAGAACAAACATTTCTAGCAGAAAAAAAGTCAATTCTCATACCTGTTTCCAGCAGTAACTTCAACACAAGTGTAGAAAGCAGGTTCACATTCAAAGTTATTCATCACTATTCCATGATAGCCATTCAGAACATGTTGGTTAATGCCTTTGCGCCGAAAATGCTCCAAAACTTTGTTTATGCTGTCAATGCCATTTAGAATAGCCTGCACAATCAAACAGAATTACTTCAGCTTCTTACCAGTTCATGAAAAAAACCCAAAACAATAATTGACTACTCCTCAATTCAATTTTACATAGATAGGAGTAAAAGATTTCTGATCTGCTACAACTGTAACACAATTACAACATTGTCAATAATTATCACGATATATGTTAAACAGATTAATTTACAATGCTGCTGAATCCTAAGCATAGGGCACTCACATGCATTTTAAATATATATTAAAAGATAATTTATTTAAAAATCTAGATTGTATTCATCTCTGTGTACATTTCACATATGATTCTTAGGAAGAAACAGAAGCCTTAATAATAAGCACTATCACATTCAAAATATTACATGGTGGGAGGAATCTCTAATAGTAACAATATTTTAGCAGACCCACTTTTCCTGTTGCTGCTCTTAAAAGCTGTTGTTTCTTTTCCAAGTCCTCCCGTTTTGCTGCAAGAGCTTGTTGTTCTGCATTCTCTTCCCGCCACAAGTAACTGAAAAAGAGTTAACTTCTATGTTACCAAAGGTACCTTTCAGAAGAGGCAGTTAACCAACATACTATATAAATTACTAGATTGGGGTGCCTGTATTTAAGTTTTCTAATCTCCAACATTCCTGTTATAGTCTAAAGTAGTGCTCCACAAACTGGTGCCCTTCAGATGTGTTGAATTATAACGACCATAATCCCCATACAACAGGGGCATTGGTCATGCTGGTTGGATAGATGTAGCCAACCCTATCTGAAGTGACCAGATTGGAGAAGTCTCATCTAAGGGGGGATGCAGACCGGCACTTTAGGCTGGCCTGGGGATGGAGTTGGGGTGGGACTCAAAGGGCGCAAAAGAGCTGCCGCAGCCAAAAAGAGTGGCATTTGCCCACTCTTTTGGGGCTGGCAAAAAGGAGGATCGGGCCTCCAATCCACTGCTCCAAGGGGCGTCTGCACGGGCTCTCAAACTATTTCCAGATGTGTTTTGTAAACTATTAGCATTTTATACTCTTATGCAGACTCGAGTACCCTCAACTGATTTAGAATTTTAAAATAATTTGCAGTAAAGAGAGATAAACTACAACACAAACTTTTGTAGCACTTGTTTATATATTACTAAAATACCTGGGACAGAGCATACATCATATCAAAAACATTCTAATTCTGTGAATCATGCAATACTTTAATTTATAGCAAAATATTTTTTGAGATTGTTTAGCTACTAATGGAATAGACAGTAAAGTGTAAACAATAACAGCCATGGGTAGCAAAGCAAAAGCAGCCTCATTTATATACCGCTTCATACTGCACTATGGGGTAGGAACTTAGACTTGTGCAGACACTGAAACAATACTCTTTGTTAGAATCCTTTTGAGAAAAACAAGGCTTAAACATTAATTGCATTTAGCTCATCAAATCTGTTTGAAAAGCCAAGCTATGAAATACAACTACGGTACTTTGCTCTTTTAATGTAGATGGGAAATGAGCCAGAAAGCCAGTTAACCAGCACTTCCTTTATATCTGAACTATGGTTAATAGCTTGCAAACCAAGTTGGATATGATGCCAGCCTTAAACCATGACTTACTGGCTTACCTGAAAGCCATCAACCATAATTAACAATAGCTTCCTAGTTTGTCATCTACTCATGCAAATGAAGGAGGAAAGCAGCTATGTCTGTCTGAAGGATGATAACTCATATCTTGGATTAAACAAATATTTAATTATCCAAACTAGTTATTCTCAAGCATTCCTTCATTTTCATGGAAAAATGAAAGTCCACATCCTCAAGAAGCCAATTTTCATCCCATAACTCCTTGACTTACCAACAAAGACTTGTAACCAAGCATCACAGAATAAAGACTAGCAGCGTCTGTGCTAGCCAAAGGGGAAGTTACACAGCATGCATTTCAAGCCAGATATTGTTATAATGATCTCACTTTCTCATACTACATTCTCTTTTATTCTGCATGGGACTAACAATTCAATTTAGGCTCATATTTATAAATGCTTGTGTAATCAATGATGTTGGGAATCTAAGATGAAATCTTTCTGAGACATACTTTAAAAACAGGAAAAACATACATGTTCAAGAATTTTGAACTGTATATTATTCACATGAGATAACAAAAGTCAATAAAATTACTAACTTTCTCTCACTCTGTAGTTCATCTTTTTTGTTTTTCACTTCATAGTATTTTCGGTCTAGTTCTTCCACACGAGCTTTTACTTCATTAAGGTCCTGATCCAGTTTCTAATGCATGTAAGGAGAAATGTTTTAAAATTCACCATTTCAGTTTTGACTTAATGTACTCTGTTACCTTTAAGCAGCATAAAGCACTGTGAAAATGTTAATAATTAAATTTTAAAAACTAGCATCTGCAGCTTTTAGATAGCAAAAAAGCCCTTTATATGTTTATTTTCACTGCAGGTTAAGAACGTAAATATTTCATGTACTGAATTATAGTAATATTTGACAACTGTTCTTTGTAGCTCAAGACTATGCAGAAATTATCTGTTGTGAAGCACTGCGATTGTACTACATCATGCCCCATTCTGCCTTATATTCACCTACCTATATATGTTGGGCAGGTCCTACAAACAGGCCCTCAAATCACACAACTGTTATCCTGGAAAAACTAGGAACCCAAATTCAAACATAATAACTAAGTAGATTAATAACACTTTACAAGCCAAAATGGGATTGCAGAATCCCAGTCCTTCACTGCATGGTGATAGAGAATCTGACTTCAAACTTACTCCATCTTGATTATATTTAAGAACTTTTTTCAACAATATTTAAAAAAATAGGCTGTGGACTAGTTAATTACATCACAACTACATCTACAAAATTCTATAGCACTATTGATCTTAAACAACCTAATTATGTAAATGAGCTTTAAACTATGCCATACCTATTTTAAACAGAAGACCAAAAACCAAAAACCTAATTACGCATTTAGAGCCTGATTCAAATATTTCCAACCATCACCAAACTCAAATCCTTACGCTGTACTGCTCCAGGTTCTTCTCTTTGTTAGCTTCAGTGTCTTCTAAATCTTTGTGTATAGCAGCAATTTGTCGTTTCTTGTCATTGATAGCCTGATCGAGGGATTTGAGTTCTTTTTTGATCCATTTATCTCGCTCTTCTTTTGAGGTGAACTGACTTCCTCGACCTTGCTTTGCGTAAAGATCTGTTCTTTCCTGGGTAGCCTGTGCCAATCTGTTTCAAGAGAAGAATGTAATCAGAACTGTTAAAACCTAAGCATGAGATCACCAATCCAAGGTGAATTAATTTCTATAAAATTGCATAACTGTTTTGGGAACTAAAGGAAAAAAATTGAGAAATAATGTTTCACTTTGGTTTTCTTTTAAACCTGAGATTTTTTTCAGTATTCTGCAAATAGTTCTGTCCTCATAAAATTACAAGGACTATAAATCACGCACGCAGCCCCCATCGCCGCCAGCCGCCGCATGTGCTGCTGCCACTGCGCTGCTGCGCACATTGCGGCTACCATTTTGTTTGCCAAAATGGCGGCTGCAACACACGCGGCGGCGGGGGTTGGTGGGCCGGGTATGACCCGCGGGCCATAGGTTGCTGCCCCGTGCTATAGGCCATACTTTGTCACCTGATCTAGAGCTTTCTCAGTTCCTTCAGGGCACAGTGATTCCCTCTCATAGTACAAATCAGTGCTAGACACTACTCACCTAGCAATTCCTCTTTCTTCTTTTTCTTTTACACTGTTAAACTTAGGTTCTGTTTCTGCCAGTTCCTTCTGTTTTTCTTCAATCTTCTCAAGAAGTTTCTGCCTTTCCTTCAAGAGTCTTTTCTGAAAATCAAGATAACAAAGTCAAGACTATTAGGTAAGCCTACTCATCAGCTCTTTGCGAAAAAAATTGTTGTAAGGCAAGTACTAAAAATTATATTTCCCAGAAATGATGTGGGGCCCAATCCAAAGCAGAATCCGTACATCTCTGGCATTAAAAGTGCTATTCTATAATAAGTGATTGTACATACTGTTCTTAAAAAATCACAGTAATATGGAGAAAGCTCTCACTACATTACATGGAGTGAACATGTAAACTTAGTATGTGGTGAATTGGAAATTTGTGTGCTGGACTTTTAATTCTCTCAATATATACGAAATTTATTTGAAACAAAAAAGACTGACTTTCCCACTAAGGGACTTTAGATAAACTGATAACGTAGCTTACATTACCGTATATCCCAACTGTTCTTTTAGAAACTTGTACTGATGATTTTATGATCAGTGAATTGCAAAATACAATACATGTGCTTGAGACATAATCCACTTCCAGTTCAATGTCCTTACCCTTTGCTCACTGTTTCCAGCCAGTTCATCTTGCAAGTCTTTTGCTTTCAGTTCTAGTTTGGTCCTTTGTTTGATCTGTTCCTGTCTTTCAGCACTGAGCTGCTCCTTCTCCTCTTTCATAGCAGAAATCTTGGTTTTTAATTCACGAACTTGTCGTTCAATTTCCTACACAGAAATATAACATATCAGGAAATGACTTGAGAAATACAATAGGCTGTGCATATTTCAAAATTAAGCCAATGCCTATTCTCATGAACTAATAACAGATGAAATTGATAGTGTCAAACCCGACTGACACAGGACCACAGCAACCAGACGCTGCAAGCCCAAAGCCAGCTACTGCTGAGGCACAGAATGGACCACCAGCAAGGAGCAGCTTTTCACCGCTCCTTTTCCGGCCGGCTTTTCCCAGCCAAGTGCACTCTCTGCATGGCTTCCAGCTGCTCTGGGGGCATGTGCAGCTTGCATGCCCCACCCCCAGAGTGGCTGGAAGCCGCTCATTCCTGCCCATCTGTTTTGGGCCATAGACAATTAGTACACTGTCCAGTATCACCTCTATACAAACTATGCCATGAGGATGGAAATGGGAAACACATCTTTTTTTGTGTGTCCTCTGTTCTCTTTCGGGCTACTAGTCATAACAACCTGCTGCACGCAACTAGCCATGCATTGAGGACACAATATTATTTATTTATTTGCAACATAAGCAGTTAAGATCGAATACATTCAAGTTATGAGGATCTTACCTCCATTTTATCACGAGCATCCTGCTGTGCATCTCTTAATTGCCTTGATTTTTCTCCACTGGTTTCTCGTTTGGCTGAAAGCTACAAACATATAATGTAATCAGTTGATTTAAAACAGATCACAGTTTTGTTAATTAAAATGCACATAATAACTGGTCTGATAATTTAAATAAGCAGTTCCAAAAATGACTTACTTCATCAAGTTTAGCACGGGTCTCATTAAGTTCCTGGTTATAAATCGTGTATTCTAGTGCTCTCCTCATCTTATCCCACTTTTGATACTGGGCCAGTTCTTCTTTCTCTTCTTCCAGAGTATGTAACCGCTCTTCTATATATTTCAGCAACTCATTTATTTTCTCTCGTTTTCCCTCTTTAAAAATTATTTCAAAAACAGTTAAATGACCAAATCACTACAGACAATTAAACAAGAGTCAAAATTAATTTTTTATACATATGATCTCTCAATTAGAGACTAAAAAACAAAAACAGATGACAGAAATGGTTTTCCAAACAATGTGTCACAATAAAGGAAACCACTAGTTCTCAAATGGTGTGTGTGTGTGTATACACACCTTTAAGTCACCTGTAAACTTACAGCGACACCATGAATTTCATAGGGTTTTCTTATACTCAGGAATGGTTTTGCAGTTCCCTTCTCTGAAATATAGCCTATAGCACCTGATATTCATTGTACATCTCCCATGCAAGTACTGTAGAAAAATTGTATGGATGGGTGGTGGCTGCCTGGTGAATGTGACTAAGTTCCAGATGGAGGTTGAGTCATTCACCAGGCAGCCACCACCCATCCATACAATTTTTCTACAAGTGGCAGCAGAGGAGGATGGTTTCCTTGGCGACAGATCTTCTCGGAGGGCATCAACAGCCAGAGAATGAACTGCCATTGACCTCTGAAAAGCCTGGAGAAGTATTTTCCCTTCCAGCTGGGATCAGCGGATGGAAGTAGGAAGAATCTCCTGCAAGCTGGTGGAGTAAGTAAATAAAACCCCCTGATTAAAAGGCAAAGTTCCTAAAGGGCAGTCTGCCTTGTTCTTGAAAAGCAGCCATTTAGCTTGATTGGGCTGTGAAAGCTGCATTTCTAAAGAGACTGTGTCCTGGAGGGAAAGCCTAAGAAGGGAGGGGGAGAAGACCAAGTTCCGGACAAGGAACTGGACTGTTTAAAAAAGCATATTAATTAAGAAATGGAGCACCAGAAATTTGACAAATTAAATGCCGAAAATTATGGGACTTGGAGTGTTTATGCAAAGGCGTTGTTGGTGAGAGAAAACCTTTGGAGCGTGGTAGAGAATGGGATTCCTCAGGCCCCTACTCAGGAGGAGGAACGGCAAAATAACAGGGCAATCGCCACCTTACATTTATTACTGTCTGAGGGCCAGCTAAATTATGTGAAAAATATTACCTCAGCAAAACAAATATGGGAAACTCTTTTGAGAATACACCAGTCCACTTCAGATCTTTCGAAAATGATTTGGGCGAAGCGTCTTTTTGCTTGCAAAATGGCTGAAAAGCAGTCTGCGATTTCTCATTTAGACAGAATGAGAGACTTGTTTGGCCAGGTAGAAGCCAGAGGTGTCGTGTTAGATGAAAACCTCAAAGTTTATATACTATTAGGATCTTTGAATGAGAGCTTTGATAACATAATGTTGGGACTGCAAACGCCTGGAGTTCAAATCACCATGGAAATGATTTGTAGTAGAGTTTTGGAGGAAGAGGAACGGAGGAGATTTGAGGCTGAGCAAAAGAAAGGACAGAGTGCCGTTACCGCTAAGCCAGCCCAAAGTTCTGATGGCAATTTTAAAGACTCTCAAGTTGATAAAGCCGCTTTGGCTAAAATTTGTTATTATTGCAAGAAAAAAGGACATATTAAAAAAGACTGTAGAAAGTTTGCTGCTGACTGCAAGAAAAGGCGGCCGACAGCGCCATCTGGTGACAAAAGGCAGGATAGCGCTCACCAGGGATTTGCAGCGACTACAGTGCAAAGAAGCTGTGACTCTGTGACTCTTGTTCAATCTGAAACCACGTGGTTAATAGATTCCGGAGCAACATGCAATATGTGCAATAAAGAGGAACTGTTCCAGAGTAAGAAACCAGCAGGTGTTTCTACTGTAGCTCTAGCAGATGGGGCAGCCCAGAAGATCAAGGAAATGGGGACTGTTTGCATTCCTGGGTTTGGTAAAAATTTTGAAAATGTATTGTATGTACCTAATTTACAAAACTGTTTAGTTAGTGTGTCTGCTTTGACAACAGATGGGTACAAAGTCAATTTTGAAGGGGATGAATGTTTAATTTCTAAAGATGGGCAGATGTGTGCAAAAGCAGTTAAGAGGGACAAACTGTATTACCTGGTAGAAAAAGAGGGGTGTGCACTTGCACAAAACCAACCTTTGCATGCAGATTGCATTCATTATTACCACAGGGTGATGGGACATGTGGGTTTTAAAAATCTTATGAGATTGCAGAAAGTTTGTCCTGAACTTAAAATGTCTCCATGCACAAACCATCTGGAATGTTCAGTTTGCAGCAAGATTAAGCTGACGGCTTATCCTGTGGCAAAACGAACTAAGTTAAAGGTCTCAAGACCATTTGAGCAAATCCATGCAGATCTAGCAGGGCCTTCTAGTATTTTGACTGAGGGTGGCTGTAAATATTTCATGGTGATTGTTGATCGTTTCACAAGATTTTCTTATGTCATTTTGTTGAAAGAGAAAAGTGAAGCAGGGGATAGATTCAAAGAATGGGTGAACATGATTGAAAGGCAATTTGATTTCAAAGTGGGAACTCTGGTCACCGACAGGGGGGGGGGAGTTCCTGGCTTCTCACTTGACCCATTGGTTAAGAAGAAAGGGAATCAGGCATCATAAAACTAACCCAAGTTGCGCTTCTGAAGACGGTTTAGCCGAGATTAAAATACGCTGGCTTAAGCAGATGAAAGATTGTTTGATGCTTGATGCAAAGGCTCCTGAAAGGCTTTGGGGTGAAGCAATTCTCACAGCCAATTTCCTGTCAAACCGCACTTGGAATTCAGCTGTGAGGACTACTCCTTACCACATGCTTTTCAAAAGGCCACCAAATTTAAAGTACCTCAGAGTGTTTGGGCAATATGCAAATGTGTACATTCCTGCAGCTTTCAGGAGGAAAGGTCAGCCCAAATGGAGACGCCTGATGTTTGTGGGTTACACAGGTAACAGTTACAGATTTCACCTTGGGGGTAATCAGGTTCTTTTTTCAAGAAGCGCAAACTTTGAGAAACATTCAGGCTGGGAGCACATTCACTCAAACAAAGAGGTGTTTTACAGACTGGGACAGTCAGAAACACAAGCACAAACACAACCACCTGTTAGAAATGGAGGGGCAGTGAAACAGGAATCAGATTCAGGAGATGAAGGGCCAAGCACTTCAGGGAAGAAGACAAGCCCTCGCCCCACTACACCTAGAATGTCAGAAAAAAAGAGACACTCAGAGAGAGAGGCACATTCAAGCACAGACACAGAGGATGAAGAGGGAAGGACAAAGACAATTGTACTTAGGAGAACTACAAGAGTTAGGAAGCCTCCAGATCGCTTTAAAGTGCAGGAAGCTAGGGCTTGTGTTGTCGTGGTGGAAGAGCCAGAGACTTATCAGGAAGTACTAGAGTGTTGTGACGAGGAGAGAGAGAAATGGGAATCAGCAATGGAACAGGAGTACAAGGCGTTAGTAAACAAGAAAGTGTTTGAAATTGTAGACAGGCCAGCAGATCACAAAGTGATTGGTTGCAAATGGGTTTACAAGAGGAAGCTGATGCCGGATGGTAGTCAGAAATACAAGGCTAGGTTGGTAGCTAAGGGATTTGCACAACAAAGGTTTGAGAACTTTGACAAGACATTTTCTCCAACAGCAAAGCCTGAGAGCTTGAGATTAGTTTTGGCTTTAGCTGCAAGGAGGGGCCAGTTGGTGCATCATTTTGATTTTGAGACTGCATACTTGAATGCAGATCTTGAGGAAACTGTTTTCATGGAGCAACCTTTAGGTTTTCAGAAGGATGGTGACAGAAAGGTGTACAAATTGAAGAAGGCATTGTATGGTTTGAAGCAAAGTGCTAGAAGCTGGAATCTTTGCATTCATGAGGAGTTGGTGAAGCTAGGTTACAAACGCAGTGTAGCTGATGCGTGTGTTTACACAAAGGGAGATGTGATCCTGGTGATTTATGTGGATGATGTGTGTGTAGTAGCTAGTTCAAAGCAAGGAATTCAGACAGTGAGAAAGGAGTTGTCACAAAAATTCAATGTGAAAGATCTTGGAGTTTTGAGGTCTTATCTAGGCATAGATGTTGAGTGGTGTGAAGATGGGAGTTGTTGTCTGAGTCAGAAGAGGAAAATCCAGAGTTTGATTGAGAAATGTGGATTGCAAGATGCAAAAACAGTGAAAAGCCCAATGTCAGTGGGTTATGTGAATTGTGAAGGCACTAGGGAGTTTGAAGATGTGGAGATGTATAGGAGCTATATAGGGAGTCTTTTGTTCATTGCAGCAAATTCTAGGCCTGACATCTGTTTTTCAGTAGCCATGTTGGGAAGGAAGGCAAGTTGTCCTACAGTGGAGGATTGGACAGCAGTGAAGCATTTGTTGAGGTACCTGAAAGGTAGCTTAGATAGGAAATTGAAGTTACAGAACAGTCAAGCTGGTCTTGAGTGTTTTGTTGACAGTTCGTTTGCTTCTGAGCTACACGACAGGAAGTCAGTGACAGGATTGTTGATCAAGTTTGGAGGGAGTTCAATTGTGTGGAGAAGCAGAAAACAGAGATACGTAGCGTTAAGTACGGGAGAAGCAGAATTTGGAGCCTTATCAGAGATAGTCAACGAGATAGAGTGGATTAGGCAGTTGTTGACAGATCTGAATGAAGATTGTTGTGAACCAGTGGTGATTCATGAGGATTCTCAGACTTGCATTGCCATGGCTGAAGCTGAGAACCTAAAGTGCAGAACAAAATACATTGGTGTGAGGTATCAGAATGTCAGAGAGATGGTGCAAAATGGAATTGTGAGTCTACAGTATATAGAGACTAGTCAAAATCAAGCAGACATCTTGACAAAGGCATTGACCATTGATAGACACGAACAGTTGTCACGTCTACTTGGCATGTCTTAAGTTTAGGCCTGGTCAGTGAACCAAGATAGTTTTTGTTTCAGCTTAGTTTAGTGTACACCATACACACATCATACATTTCAGGAGGGGATTGTTAGGATATTAATGGGATATAGAGTCAATGATTTTAAAATGTTGAAATGCAATGATGTGTGTCTGTATTTTTACATGCTGTGTAAAAGATGTTCTTTTCTACAAGGCCAGAGCCACATGTTATCAGTACCAGGTGTGAATCTAGTCCAAACATGTGAAGCCAGCAAGGTTAAGCTTCATGAGAATGAGCTAATGTTTATGTTAAGGAAAAATCATATAAATCAAATCCATCTGGAACTTAGTCACATTCACCAAAGAAAATCCATTACAGGCATCTGGAACTTCCTGCAAAGCTTCTTTATTTAAGACAGCAAAAAAGACCAAAAAAAACAATAATAGTAAAAATGGCTTAGCCTTAGAAGGCTAACTGGAACAGGTTAACCAACTACATAGTTGTAAAGTTAAATGCAACTACCAGAGATCTTTACATCTCAGAAAACAGACAAAGAAGCAAAGAGACTAAAAAATGGCTGCAAGATCCACATGTTTCAGCCCACCTTGCTCCACCTTCGTGGGCGTAGTCTCTTCAGACTGATTGGTCAAACATGTATGATGTGTCTCTAGTCCAACCCTTAAATTATCATAATAGAACATGTGACTACAATTCCCAAAACAATGAATGTTGATTTTTCCTTAACATAAACATTAGCTCATTCTCATGAAGCTTAACCTTGCTGGCTTCACATGTTTGGACTAGATTCACACCTGGTACTGATAACATGTGGCTCTGGCCTTGTAGAAAAGAACATCTTTTACACAGCATGTAAAAATACAGACACACATCATTGCATTTCAACATTTTAAAATCATTGACTCTATATCCCATTAATATCCTAACAATTACTAACCAGGGATGACCCTGCTTAGCTTCAAAGATAAGATGGGATCTGGTGCCTTTAGGTTATAAAATCAGATTAAAACTGAATATGACTATTTAAAATTAAGTCCTAAAATTAACAGGCAATTTCTTCTGGTTCAAAATAACAAAAAAAAAAAAAAAAAAAAAAAAAAAAAAAAAAAAAAAAAATAAAAAAATAAATAACTGGGCAACTTATCGTATTTTTCACCATATAAGGCTTTCCGGCATATAAGACGCACCCAATTTTAAAGGAAGAAAATCCAGGAAAAAAGGATTCCTCCCTTTAGCCGCAGCCGGTTGTTCAATGGGCTGGTGCTGGGATCGGAGAACTTCTCCGATCCCAGCACCAGCCCATTGAACTGAGGTCGCGGGGGGAAGGAGGGCTCCTTCCCCCCGCGACCTCAGTCTTTGAATGGGCTGGTGCTGGGATTGAAGCGATCCCAGCACCAGCCCATTGAACTGAAGCCGCGGGGGGAAGGAGGGCCCCGGCTGGTGCTGGGATCGAAGCGATCCTAGCACCAGCCCATTGAACTGAGGTCGCGGGGGGAAGGAGGGCTCCTTCCCCCGCGACCTCAGTTTTTGAATGGGCTGGTGCTGGGATCGAAGCGATCCTAGCACCAGCCCATTGAACTGAGGACGCGGGGAGAAGGAGCCCTCCTTCCCCCCGCGACCTCAGTCTTTGAATGGGCTGGTGCTGGGATCGAAGCGATCCTAGCACCAGCCCATTGAACTGAGGACGCGGGGAGAAGGAGCCCTCCTTCCCCCCGCGACCTCAGTTGTTGAATGGGCTGGTGCTGGGATCGAAGCGATCCTAGCACCAGCCCATTGAACTGAGGACACCAGCCCATTGAACTGAGGACCTCGGCCCTTCGCCTTATAAGGCGCACCAACTTCCCCACCCACGTTTTGGGGAAGAAAAAGTGCGTGTTATAGGGCGAAAAATACGGTAATAATGTTCAGTGTGAGTCACCTTGGTTTTTCAGGGTAGAAAATGTTGCTGGGCTGCTATTCTGTGCTTGCTCTTTGAGATATAAGATATCTCAGGAATCTATTTTGTCCCTTACACTTTTCTACATGTGTTTGAACCCGTGGATGAAATCATCCAGAGATCTGGGCTGATAAAGTATCAAGAAGCAAAGAACATCTCACTGCTTATCCCATGGAGGCTGACTATGTTTGGACAACAGTTTGGGATGGACAGCATTAATCAAGTTGAAGCTTAATCTACACTAACTGGAAGAAGAGATTACATTATTTCTTTTCCAATAGCTAGCTGCATTTCCATGCTTGCTGAGGAGAAAAACAAGTCTCTTTTCTCCTCCCTAGCACTGATACAAAGTGAGCTGCCTAAGTCAGACCATAGTGATTGTTGTGTCCTTGGTTTAGTAGCTCAAAATCTTTGTGTGTGTGTTTGTTTATGAAAGAGAAAGAGAGAGAAAGAGAGAGAGAGAGAGAGAGAGAGATTACCTTAAATGCTGTATGCAGTGGCTTTCGTATTATATGTTTTTATTTAATTTTAGGGCTTACTACCAGCATTTATACATATAATGGAAAAGTATGTCTGAGGAAACATGGCCCTTGATGGAAAAAGGCACATTTACTCCTAACCAAGGGGTTGTCTGCATGAGCCAAAAAGCCTGTTCCCCCCCCCCCCCCCCAGCCCTGAGTCATCCTGTTTGGATGATGCAGTCCTAAACCCCAGGGCTAGGATTGGACCAGATCCTGGCAAACCTGACATAGATCTGGTGCTGGATCTGGTCAGATCTTGGGGTAAACAGTTCTTAAGGTGAGTCACTCCGATTCCTGTTTTGCGGCAGTTTCCCAGAACCCTGTCTATTTAAATGCCCTATACACTACTTACCTTCCTCCTGTGTCTCCACAAGTGAGCAGATTCCCTTTGCCACGTCTGACATGAAAATGGTGCATGCAGCCAGACACTCTGTTTTTGCATCAGATGCAGGTCTGCTCACTAACAGAGATGCAGGGGGAAGGTAAGGAGCATGCAGCAGTAGCAGGTCCCCAGAATGGCATGGGGCCAGGCATGTAAATACCTGCTCCTTCCCATTGCACCAGCCCATGAACCAACTCAGGTTAGTACCCAGGCCAGGAAACCATAGGCAAAGCCTGTGCATAGTCAATCAGCCCTGGTGGCCTAGTGGTTAAATGCCTGTACTGCAGCCACTCACTCATAAACCACAAGGATGTGAGTTCAATACCAGCCAGGGCTGAGGCTTGACTCAGGCCTGCATCCTTCTGAGGTTGCTAAAATGAGTACCCAACTGTTGGGGGGCAATCAGCTCACAGTTGTAAACCGCTTAGACATCCCATAGCGTGATATGAAGCGGTATATAAATGAAGCTGCTTTGCTTTGCTTTCCTGGCCCATCTGTTTGGGGCCCTAAATGGCTCAGGACTGAGTTATTTGAAGGAACACCTCCATTAGTATTAATATTGCCCATGCTCTAATATCCGCACTTGAGGCCCTGCTTGGCACTAGAAACAAGGTCTTCTCAGTGGTGGCGCTATCTATGAAACTATTTCCTCTAGTTCAGTCCTATCATACAAAAAAGTACATTGCAACTGGTTTTTAATTGGAAGATATAATTATATTACAAGTGTTCAAAATTGCTGGCTTTAAAATTGGCTTTAATCTTGGTTTATTGGCTTAATTACTGATTCCAAAGTACTGTAATTTTAGGTTGCTGTGTATTTCTATTACTTCTTACTTGGAGTTCTTTTAAAAATTAGATGGTTTAATTACTCTGATATTTATAATCTGTGGCTTTACCTTTTGCCTCATACTGAATTCTAATTTTATGGTGCAATTCCAGGAATGAAAAATCTGCCTTTGGCCTAATTTAAAAGCTTTCTGAAGTTATTGCTTTGGGCCCCTGCAAGAGCAATGTTTCTGCTTTGACAATCTGATGGTTGTGAAGAAAGGATAACAAAATAGGTGACATAGAAAAAGACAAAAACAAACAAACAAAGGTTGAGCTCATCTACTTTTGGATCTGGTCACATCCACCACTGGCTTTAGCCCTGCCCACTGCTGGCATGCAGTCCGTGACAGATTATCCCAAAGGAATGTGATCCTGAAGGGCAAACAGATGTCTGGGAAAGTAGCTTTTACTCCCCCCCCACTTTTTTTTAAAAAAGTAATAAAATACAAGGCAAGACAGTGAGGAAATTGTCACATCATACAAACTGAAGCCACTTAACTGCTTGCTTGGTGTAGCACCTCAGTATGATTTAGCATGCAGCCCTATCAGATTATTAGCAACAGTGAAAGAGTAGAGTTCACCAGCACTTTGAAATCAGATCAACACTACTGATTTATAAGTGTGTAAATCTGGCTGGTACAACTGTAACGTTCTACATAGCAATGCGTACATACAGAATACCTCCCAGTAACGTAAGACAAGTGTCCAAATATTAGCTTGTTGTTCCATATTTTCTATATAAATCTATCTCCCCAAAAGCTAGCAAGCTAAAAATACATGAAATGTACAGTCAGTATTGCACAACATGAAATAATTTGAAATGCAAATGAACAAAAACTACTTTTACCTGTTTCTTTCATTAAAGAGATACTTTCCTCTTTCCGTTCATCATATACTCTAGTGCCAGCTACTTCTCTTAACAATTTTAGTCTCTGGGAGTCAGGCGCTGTGGCCATCTGATTGATCTAAAAAGAAGCAAGAAAATATAACATGTTTGCTATCCTTTTGTTAATACACAGCAAACAAATATGTAATGTAATAAAGGCAAGACACAGTCACATCTAATGTCAGTTACTGGAAACCTGTGCACCTTTAGATGTTGTTGGACTATAACTCCCATCATTCTTGACCACTGAGCATGTTGACTGGAGTTGGTGTGAATTCAAATCCAAATAAATAAATAAATAAATAATAAAAAAATCTGGAAAAGTATTTTGTAACTACTCTGTTAACACAAATGTTTCAGTTAAACCTTGACCTCAACTATGTCCATTCTGCAGGGATACAGCAGCAGCACCCAGTTATACTAAACAGATTATCACTGTCAACCATTTAATATGAAGTATTTAAGTGCTAGTTTATTATGGAATGGCCTGCCAGATGAGATCCGTCATATTAGCACCTTAGACAGCTTTAAAAAGGCTGTTAAGACAGATCTCTTCCGCAGGCCTTTCCCAAATAGATATCCCGGCCATCAAGACAGCCATCCTACTCATCCCCGATTCGGCTGTAGCTATTGTTATTTGTTTATTTTTCATGTTAGTATTTTAAATATGTTTTAAATCATTATTATTTAATTGTATTTTAAGGTGGGGGGTGGGATTGTGGGATTTGGATGTATATTTTAAAGTTGTAAGCCGCCCAGGTTGTGTTATGTGCACACAACATTTAAGCCACAACTCATAATTAAAGTGTAATGTAAACTACAATAACTTATTGTCATTTCCTTGGAAATGTCTAAGTTGCCTACACTTTCCTTTATGTAAATAATAACTGTTCTTCATACCTTTCCTTGCTTCACAATATAGTAGGGATTGCTGCGAGAAAACCCAGCACTTTCAAGGAGATTCATCACATCATTTTTCCTAGGATAAAATTTTCAAATAGTAAGTTCTCCAACACAGCAATTTAAGAATAAACATTTTTTAAAAAATTCTTTAAATATGTGTATTTAAATATTTTCTCCCCATTCTAGGATTGTACTGGGGGAATAGGGGTTGTGGATGCAGCAAATCCATAGTCTGCCCTGAGATGTCTCCTTTTCCCCCTTTTCTACCACCAGAATGGCAAGGCCTTTTACAGAAGTAGTAAAAAAATATCCATCAACATGAACAAAACTGCGAAGGAGCAGACAAATTTTATTTTGTGTTTTACTAACTGCAAATTCTCAACATTTTGACTGCTTCCCCCCACAAAGCCTTTTCCAATTTAGGTCCAAATGTTCTCCAATATTTAAATTACAAATGGTAGACACTGAGAACTTGATCAATTTTATTTTGTTTTCCCTAATTTAAATGAATTGTGTAACATTTCATATCACATGAACATAAACATTAAAACACACTGAAATTCTTTTCTAGAAAACTGAATACTAAGTTTTTCAAGATTCCACAGACAACAAGCCAAATATCAGTAATTACACTGTTAAACCAGACTCATGTTACATGTGGATCTAATCCAGCTTTGATTTAAAAGAAAAAAATCTCTACACTTACGTCACCATTTTCTTGTCTAAGAAATACTGGTCCTTTTTTGCTCCGATGACTCTGCGAAGAGAAACTTCTTCCTTGTCAATCTTAAGAAAAGATATGTGCAGAATTAGTGGCCTGACCAGAATCTGTAACTTGGACAACCTAAGCATGAAGATACATGTTAACGAAATTAAAAGTACTTCACTTACTGGTAATCGGTTGTCTGAGTTGTCAAAAATGATTTCCACAAAAGCAGAAATAACACGAGGACCTGTGCCTTCCTAAGAAAGAAGATAAACTCTATTATTCTAATCCAATTTTTTAAAATTTACACTTTGTAAAACAGTAACTCCATGGCTGTCTTGTAAATAATTTTAACATCAAATATCATATATACTCAAGTACAAGTTGACCTCATGTGTAAGTTGACGGAAGGATTCAGGGTGAAAATCATGGATTTTGATATGACCCGTGGATAAGTCGATGGTAAAACTTAGGGGGCTATAATGAAGGATGGAAAAGGGGAAATACCACTTCTGTCCCTCCTTCTCCGGACCCTCCCGATCACGTAACACCAATTCCCAGGTGCTGTAGTAGTGGTTTTAAAATCAGATTGAGAAAGGAAGCAAGTGGTGTTAAATAGGGAGTTTCTTCCATGGGAAGAGAAGGCTTGCAAAACGGACTGGGGAGAGAATCAAGTGGGGTTAAATGGGGAGTTTCTTCAATGGGAAGAGAAGGCTTGCAGAATTTTTGTCAAATTCCCCATTTAACACCACTTGATTCTCTCCCCAGTTAACACCAATTCCTCATTTAACGTTAAATTCCCCATTTAATGTTAAATTCGTCCCTGGGGATGGGGACTGGGGATGAAGGAATTGGTGTTAAATGGGGAATTTCTTCCATGGGAAGAGACGGCTTACAAAACAGACTGGGGAGAGAAATAAGCGGGGTTAAAATGGGGAGCGGGGCATCGGGCTTGCTTGTTTTAGGACCTTTCTAAGCAGTACTAGTGTATTGACCCATTTATGTTGAACCCCCCCCTCCCAGGATTTTAGGGTCAATTTTGAGGCATAATTTTCTTGACCTATAGTTGAGTATATACGGTATTCAAAAACTCTGTATTCTTTCTACAGATACTAAAAATATTTGTATACAGTTGCCCCTCCATTCTCGCAGACTTCAAGTCCATGGTTTTACATATTCACGAAGGGACAACCTCTGTTTAAATCAATGGGGCATGCCCCCATTGGGCTGTGCCCCATTCAAACCTATGGGGCTTGAATACTCACTAATCTCAGTTTTCATGGGGTGTGTGTTCCAGAATGGATCTTCTGCAAAATCAGAAGGCTAACTGTACTTGTGAAGCAGTCCAATACTGAATATCTAAGTCAATGGTGGACAAATTATAAAATGGGACTCCCCAATCTAACTCTGGGTTGTTTGCAACAGAGGGACAGGAGTTTCTCATTTACAAAAGCTAAACTGAAAGGGTGTTCTATTTTTCTTTTCTAAGGCTACACGTGCACTGTAGAAATTACCCAGTTTGACACTTTAGCTGGCATGACTCAATAATTTCAAATTCTGGGAATTGTAGTTATGCGAGACATTTGACCTTTTCTGTCAGAGAGCTCTGGTGCCTCAACAAACTACAATTCCTAGAATGCCATAGCACTGAGCCATGGCAATTAAAGTGGTGTGAAACTGGATTACTTCTGCATTGAACATGCAGCCTAAAACAGCTTAATTGGACAAAAAAGGATCGGGTGGCATCAGGAGTGGATTTTAGAAGACTAGATAGTGAACTCATTTCAGTTTCTAAAACCAATCAGTCCATTAAACCACCTAAGGGTCTCCCCATCCAGCTACTGTCTTCTTCCTCCTCAGCCCTGCTCATGTAGCAATTAGGTTTTTTAAGAAGGTTCCCCTGGTTCCAAGGAGGTTTTTAGACATCAATTTGTCACACAGGAAATGGGAGGAGGGAATCATGAGTGGTAAGAAGAGAACTAGCACTTTCCCTTCACTACAACCCCTACCCTGAAAATATCACACATGTGCAGGCCCAGTAATTAAGACTTTTAAAAAGACTTCTATTTAAAAGCCCAATTTTTGTGTGGGCAGTATGAGTAAGGAAGAGAATCTGATGAGAAGTGAAGGTAGTATGTGGGGGGAAAAGAGCAACAATGCAATGGAGAATGGATGGCTAGGAATGTGAATAGATCTGTTTGTGTGGAAAGAGGCATGTGTCTAGGAGAGAGGTAGCAAAAATTGATGTGAAGTGGTTCTGGCTCCCAATAGCAGACGGAATGCAGTCTTGGGGTGGGGGTTCCCAAGCCTACTCTCAGCGCACATCTGTCTCCCTGAACCACTATTTTGCATCTGATCTGTTGGTAGATCAGAAATATTTGACAAAAAACAAGGCAAATTCCACTATCGTCTACAGCTTTGGAATACACGAAATGGCTGCTTAAACAACTTCACCATTCTACTTCACTTTTCTACTAACATAGGTACCCAAAGCAGCTGGTATCAAGATAAAAACATGAGAAAAAGCATACACTTGTCCCTCGCCATTCGTGGTCTTGCTGTTCACATCCCTCAGTCCTTCGTGGATGTCAAGCCGTGAGGGACAAAATGGCGTGTGAGTGCCAAAGGTGCGCACATAGTACCATAGGAAGGAGAACACCCCATTGGAATCAATGGGGCTCCAATATTGGCAATTTTCCCAATTCACAGGGGGTCCTGAACAGATCCCTGTGAATTGGGAGGGGCCACTGTACATTACAAAATATATTTTGCACAATTTTAACAAATGCAACTATAATAGACAGCTTTATTTTACTACGGCATGCTTCCACACATCTATTATCTTCACTTACATGCAACAAAGCCAACCTTTGCTCAGGACGTAGATGGCTGAATTCATCACTGAGAACAAACTGAATTGCTGTAATGAAGAAAATACAAGATTTGTTGTTAATTTGTAGGATTCAATTCAACCACATAGGCCCAAAACCCATGGGCCAAATTAAGCAGCTTATGGCCGCTGTAGGACATGGTGTTCAAATGATGCACACGCCCAAAGGGTCTGGAAGGTGCTCTGATGATGCCAGATCAAAAAGGAGAGGAAATACACTCGTCCCTCCCCATTCATGGTGGATCCGTTCCAGACACCACCCTCCCCAACTTTAAAAACCACAAATATCCAAGCCCCATAGAGTTGAGGCAAATTATTTGAGCATTCACTTGTGGGCAAAATGCCCATCAACAGTTTCCCCACATTCATGGAGAGTGGTTTGAACACCTCTGATGGCATGGAATGAGACTTGAACCCTGTTTACCTCTCCTGTACCACACAGTTGATTTTTTCCCCAGTTCAGTAGATAAAAAGACAAACTGAATCTGGTTAGGTACAGGGATGCTGAGAATATATTGCAGTCTTTACAAGAACAGAACAATTTAACACTTTAGCCTTAAATCGTGGCATGCTTGCCAAAAAAGTAGGCTACCATAGTGTAAGAGCAATTATCGTGCCTCAGAGGAGCCCACTCTTTTGCATTTCTGTTCAACCTATTTCCCTGAGCTTGCCTACACTGAAGGTGATTCTATCCTAATTCTGCACTGACAGTGACAGAATGATCCAATCATATCTGATGCAGAAATGCTGTAGAATTACTCAAACAACATAAGGAAGGGGAAGACAGAAGGTTAGAACCCTGAATCATGTAGAGAAATCATGCAGAGAGCAGCCCCCTATGTTAGTGAGTAATATAGTTGTTAATTAAATGTCTCTGTTGCGAAACATTAGCAGTTTCATTGCACACAATTCAGGAATTACTGCTGTTTGACACTGGACTGACAAGCTGTACAATAAAAACTAAAGAAAAGTTGAAAAGGAAATTATACTTAATGATTTTTTTAACAAAAATGGTATTACTGATTTTATATCAATGATGGGAGTGGCTTACTACAGCTTCAAGAATTAAATCTACTCATATTTTCTCCCAGATATTCAATACAGATTAATTTTCCCTACTGCAAATGGACTATATCAAAGGTCGGCAAGGTTTTTTTTACCTGGGGCCGGTCGCTGGTCCCCAGTTCTTCCACTGGGCCGGGGGGGGGGGGATGGCGGCATGCTTGCTCATGCACGCACGCACAGCCCCCGCCAATGCCATTTTGTTTTCCAAAATGGCGGCCGCAACTCGGTTACGCACATGCAGTACTCCTGCACATGCGTAAACGAGTCGCAGTTGCCATTTTGGAAAACAAAATGGCGGTCGTGACGCACACGGTGGGGGCGTGTGTGGCAGAGGTCGGCGGCCCGGGTGCGGCCCATAGGTTGCCAACCCCTGGACTATATAAATAAAAGATTGCAAAACACAACACTGATTTTTTTTTTATTATACTAATCCAAAGGATATTTGGATCCAATAACAGAAACAAAATAACTATCCTATTTCACTACTTTGTAGCTTTGTACTTACCATAGAAAAAGTTGCTTTTTCCAGAACCATTTCTACCCACTGAAAATAAGCAGCAGAATAGTCATGTTAAGTTACGTATTTTCATGAATGAAATGTTTTTGCTTTGATGTTTTAGTTGAAGCATACATATGTCAACAGATATGGAAAACAAAACAATGGCCAACAGATTGGAAGCAGTCAATATACATCCCCATCAACAAAAAGGGAGACACAAGAGACTGCAGCAACTATAGGACCATAGCACGGATCTCCCATGCAAGCAAAATTATGCTCAGAATTCTACAACATAGACTTGAACCATACATGGAGAGAGAAATCCCAGAGGGCCAAGCAGGGTCCAGGAAAGGAAGAGGCACGAGGGACCACACTGCAAACATACGATGGCTAATGGAGTGTACCAGGGAATTCCAAAATAAATTTGGCATGTGCTTTATAGACTCTAGCAAAGCCTTTGACTGCATAGCTCATGAGAGGCTATGGAATGCACTTAAAGACATGGGAGTGCCAACACATCTGATAGTCCTGATGAGGAATCTGTACTCAGGACAAGAGGCTACTGTCAGAACAGAACACAGAGAAACATAATAGTTCCCAATTGGCAAAGGAGTCAGACAAGGTTGGATACTTTCACCCTATCTGTTCAACTTGTATGCAGAACATATTATAAGAAAAGTGGGCTTGGACACAGAAGGAGGAGTGAAACTAGGAGAAATGAATATCAACAATCTAAGGCAGGGGTAGGCAACCTAAGGCCCAGGGGCCGGATGCGCCCACCCAAGGCCTTTGGACCAGCCCCAGGCCGGTCCTGCCGCTACCGCCACCGCCCACCATGATGATATTGAGTATTGTTATTACTTGTTCTTGGGGTTTTCTTGGCAAAAACTCCACAGGGGTTTTGCCATGGCTTTTCTGGGGCTGAGAGAGTGTGCATGCATATTTTTAATTTTTTTAAAAAAATTTATTTATTTATTTATTATTTATTTTTGGTGCTTCAGCCCCCCCAAATGTCTGAGGGACACCAACCCGGCCCCTGGCTCAAAAAGGTTGCCTACCCCTGATCTAAGGTATGCAGATGATAGCATAATACTAGCAGAAAACCTCACAGACCTGGAACACCTACTAAGGAAGATCAAAGAAGAAAGTGCAAAGGCAGACTTAATGTTGAACATACAGAAAACAAAAATAATGAACACCAAGGACCTTCACAAGTTCAACCTAGACAATGAAGAAATAGAAATAGTAAAAGAATTTCATTACCTGGGATCAAATATTGATAGAAATGGGGACAGCAGTCAAGAAATCAGGAAAAAAAATAAGGGGGGGGGGCTATGAAAGAACTAGAAAAGATTCTAAAATGCAAAGATATACAACTCAGCACAAAAGTTAGAATCATACAAACCATTGTATTCCCTATTATCATGTATGGATGTGAGCTGGACAGTTAAGAAAGATGATAGGGGAAAAAATCAATTCATTTGAAATGTGGTGCTGGAGAAGAATGTGGAGGATACCGTGGATAGCCAAAAAGACAAACAAATGGGTCCTAGAGCAGACCAAGCCAGAAATCTGCCTGGAAGCCAAGATGACCAAACTGAGGCTGTTGTACTTCAGACTCATTAGAAAAGACAATAATGCTGGGAAAGATGGAGGGAAGTAGGAAGAGAGGAAGGCCACATGCCAGATGGATGGACTCTATTAAGGAGGTCATAGGTATGGGTTTGCAGGATTTAAGCAGAGTAGTGGAAGACAGAAGGTCTTGGAGATATCTCATGGGTCAGGATTGACTTAAGGGCACTTAACAACAAATACAGAAACAAACCAATGCACAAATTGACATATCAAAGGAAATACAGTTGTCCCTACATTTTCGCAAACTTGAAGTTCGTGACTTATCCATGAGGGGCAAACGGAGAGGCACAAAATGGAGCTCGCACCTGCAGTGCACCCTGGCAGACATGCGCTTCTATTCAAGCCAAGAAGGCTTGAATATTTACGTTTTCTCTTTTTCGCAGGGGGGTCCAGAATGGATCCCCTGCAAAAAAGGAGGGGCAATTGTATATTGTTAGGCTGGCCTAATTATCATCTGACAAACCCCATTAGAATTCACCATCATGGACCATCAACTGTGCAGCTTAGCAAAGGAGAACGAGAAGACCAAAGTGACATACACAGACATGATTGGCTGAACTACAACACAACCCTTTACCTGCAGCAACAGTGAGCTATTTAACATTGGAAAACCGGGGGGGGGGGGGGGAAGAGTCCCTTACATGCACCTGTTTTAACCTATTTATATTTTCTATTCCTTTTGTTAACTGCATTTTATAATCTTATGCCACTTCTCCACAGCCAGCTACCAAATTCTGTAATGCACATCCCTCTCTTCCTAGCACCATGCAGTGAGTCAATGGCCATGTCTGCATGGAGGAAAAGAAATGTCCCCACCCTGTTACTGCACTGAACTGTTTAGTTGACGCATGAGGCCAAAATAAGCAGAACATGGGTCCAATTCACACTCCAAGGTAATTCTCTGGAGTAAAGAGTTGTTTGCCCTGAATCAAACTTGAAACTCCAGAGAATCCCCTGGATGCACAGACTGCTCACCGATATCGGGATGGGGGAAGCAGCATGGGCAGATGGAAGAAGTCAGGAGGCAGCACCCTGAGCCAGGTGAGCTGCTATTCCAGGGGGAAATAAGGTGGACAGTGTTGTTGGTATTGGCTCTTTGTGAGTACTGGCTGTGCAGACAGCTCATCTTCCTCATGCATCTGGAAGCCTTGATGGTAAGGCAGGGTTTCTCATCAGTACAGAGACAGCCAATGATAAATTCAGGGTCTTATGAATCAAGTAGCCTTTTTGATTGTCTGTAAATCTCCCTCTACCAAGCACCTTCCAGCTACACTGATAACTCTCACCGTTCCAGTCAGCATGCTCAACGGCCAAGCCATGCTGGCTGAGAGTAACAGAAGTTGCAGACCTAAGAAAACAGCTAATGGTTCTTCTAGTTATACATTACACTGGCAAAGAAGCAGTGAATACTCCTTGGTTCATTCTTCTTTTGGCATGCAGTGTAGTCTGGATATAAAGACCTTCTGAGCAAAGGGCTATCTAATAGATCAAAGGCAAGAAATAATTTTATATCTCTCCCAGCTTTTCCTTACAAAAAAAGGTTTTTGCTTTCCTTACAAAAATATCAAGGAGGCACTGATGTTGGTTACAGTGGATCACCTTATGGAAAGCAAGGGACAATAGCTCATAGAGCTGTATAACATTAACAAAAAAAATCCTAAAGAAATGAACACTCTATATGCTCAACAAAGAGCAATCAACTGCATTTTGAAGAACAAATCATATTTCCTTTGCATCTATAAAGATATTAATCAAATGCTACATATTTTACATTATAGTGTTTGCATTAAAGGAACTTACCAATGACATTATGCTTTGAACTGAAGGGATCTACTATAGTCTGATCTCTATAGCTACGAAATCCCTGGATGATCACCTGAAATAAAACAAATTTGTTACAGAAACCTTCACCAAAACAATCATGCATTTTCAAAAGTACATTGTTTCAAAAAGGATAAGCAATATTTTTATATTGCGATATTCATTCCCATAATTTCAGGAAATCTGATAATTGTCAGGTACCATACTATGATGATCTGTTTCCTCCATTATTACCATGCAGCCTTCAATGACAGCTGAAGCAAGGATAATAAGCAAGAGGTGGTATATTCTTTCAGCCTAAACACCTAACTCAATTTCAGAATTCTTGGGGCTGTGATTCCAGCAGTGGCTTGAGACAAGAGGGTTGGATATGTTACATGTTTTTAGACCAAACAGACTGGCTCGAAAGGGCAGTAGTTCCCAAACTTTGGTCCTCCAGCTGTTTTGGACTTCAGTTCCCAGAAGCCCCAGCCAGCTTGGCCAGCAGTCAAGAATTTTGGGAATTGAAGTGAAAAACATCTGGAATATCAGTTTGGGAATCATTGCAGGATAGTGCTGAGCTGGCCAGATTGGTGCATTGGCTTGGTGTAAGCCAACTTTCCTGAATGCTCACATAACCAAGCTTTCCCATTTCACAAAACTCCCTGTCCAGTCACCTGCAGGAGATTTTTGCTTGTGATGGACAGCTACATGAGTGACTACTTACAAGCATTCCTTAAGTTTAAGGCAGGGGTAGGCAACCTTTTTGAGCCAAGGTCCAGGTTGCTGTCCCTCAGACGACTGGGTGGGGTGGGGTGGCGAAGCACCATAAATAAATAAATAAATAAATAAATAATATTAAAAAATAAAATAAAAAAATATGCATGCACACTCTCTCAGCCCCAGAAAAGCCATGACAAAACCCCTGTGGAGATTTTGTCAAGAAAACCCCAAGAACAAGTAATAACAACAATAATCAATATCATTATGGCGGGTGGCGGCAGGACCAGCCTGGGGCCGGACCAAATGCCTTGGGGGGCCACATCCGGCCCCCGGGCCTTAGGTTGCTTACCCCTGGTTTAAGGAATACTTTAGGCAGTGAAAACAAAATTTTCAACAGGAAGAATTTAAGGTTTTACTTTTGATTAATAACCTGAAGTTACAATTCTGTAATAGCGTATCCAGGACTCGGAATAAGTTCATTCTGTAGAAGCTTGAAATCTGTTTAGTTTTTTTTTTTAAGTTCCTGTATTAGTAGAACTATAAACAGTGCAAAGTAATAGCTCACTGTGTTGTAATTAGTAGTAGTGTCTACTGCTGATGTTTAGCTTATTTTATAATGTGCTAATTTTATATATTTTGACCTCAGTATGAAAATGGTAAAAGGTATTGTGCAATTTGACTCTTAATCACAATTTGAATCTTGGGGTTTGGGATGAATGGTAGAAAATGGGGATACGTGTGATGCAGTGTAAAGAGTATGTTATGGTATAAGCAAAGACATTTAAACCCCTGCTCAGCTGTAGAATTATGCTGCTGCATTGGAGCAAACCTGCATTTATTTGGCCTGACCAGTCTATCAGTATTCTGATACTTTCTTTTAGTTTCTTTCCCCCCTCAACTTTGTACAAAGATGGAGCAAAATGTAGTCCTAGCCTTGAGACCTAAACATAAATGAATCCAGAGCAGGAAAAATATAAATCTAAACATGAATTATTAAGAGAATTAGAATTACTGTACATAATAAACATTTTTCAGGGCAGAAATGTATAGAGGCTCAGGTGGGGATATTGATGGAAAAGTGTGCTTCCAAGGCTCGTCTAGACCAAAGTGGGGAACCTTAGACCCTGCAACAAAATCCAGCATTCCTGGATTCCCAATGCAAATCTTCAGGTTTCCTCAGATAGTCATGTCCCACTCCCATGACAACGTTGTTTGATGGCTTCCTAACTTTTGTACTGTGCTTTCCCTGTCTAAAAAAGGTTGAAACATCTCTCTCAAGACCTGGGTCCAAAACACACTAAAAAAATAATCCAGTTTGAGACTGCTTTAACTACCCTGGCTCAATGCTAGGGAATTCTGGGAACTGTAGTTTTGGGAGACCTTTAACCTTCTCTGTCAGAGAGCTCTGATGCGACCACAAACTACAATTCCCAGGATTCCCTAGCACTGAGCCAGCACAGTTAAAGTAGTCTCAAACTGGATTATTTCTGCAGTGTGTTTTGGACCTTAGTTAAAGGTCATAAGAGTTTTAGGGGCAAAACAGAAGGCCCCTTTGTGGTGGCTTCCCTGCAGATTGGGGGCATGTTGTTTAGACGACGCACACTCCCAAGCCGCCATGAAGATGCACACCCGACGACACGAGGTAGCTTTTCGGCACTCCAGCGGCATGGCATTTAGATGCCACGTTACAGGAGTGGCGAAAAGCCACAGTGGTGGGAGAAAAGTCAGCTTTTTGCCAGCACAAATGGCAAAACGGCAGAGTGGGGCCATGGCATGTGGTTGCTGCAGCCCCAATCCTGCATCAGGGGGCCTCTCTCCTGGTATCAGACAGGAATCTCCAAAATCTAACCGGAAAACCCTTGGGACCTTTACAACTATGTACTCTGCCCCAAAATGGCTGGAAAAGTAAAAAACAGAGCAGGTTTATCTGCATGGCAGCTTTTAGATGAAGAGGCTATGGTGAAGTTTATTTTCTTTTCTGAACATAAAACAACAATTAAAACTTTCTTTCATTTAATTTAGGTAAAAATATGGTATTAGCCAAAATAAACAGCTCCAGAACAGAAAGACAGAACTCTAAGGTTATACATGTTAGATCTACCCCACAGACCATGCTCTTTCCTCAGAGCAGTTACTAAAGATGCAGATGGCTTGGAAGGAGCAGTCAGGGCAGGATCATAGTGTCTGCACAGCCCACTCCCAAAGTGGGCCGCTGCTGCAGTCCCAAACCAAAAGGAGCGAATTTAATACACTCCTAAAAGGGCCAGCTTTTGCTGTCTTCGCACAGCCTGACCACAGCTCCCAGCCGCTTTGGGGGTGTGCATAGAACACCATGCCCCCAAAGCAGCCAGAAGCTGCTTTATTAGCCTGTCTGTTTCAGGCCTATGAGAACAACAGTAGCAATCCTATTGGCACACATGACACTGGCAGAGTAAAAGGACAGAGTAAAAGAATATGCATGATTCCTCGATGCAGATAACTTTTTAAATACATTTGTTAAAACACTTCATCATATTCACAATTTAGAGTGATAGAACACTGCATTTTAAAGTATTTCCAAGGTGTGTTGTAAATGGCACCAATTCTTAAATGCAACTCTATATGTAGATATTTTTCAGTTCATCTCACTCCTTGGCAAGTGTGATTGGTATTACAATGTTAGTTGTGAAAAATTAAGATGAAATGGTAAACTCTGTTTCTCAGCTATAACATCTTATAAGTGAGATCTCACATCATGAACTTTAAAGAAATTATTTTACTGTTGTGTGGCTTCAAGTTATTTCTGATTTATGATGATTCCAAGGTGAACCCCTATGGGGGTTTTTTTGGCAGAATTTGTTAATTTATTTTAAAAAATCATTTTTATTAAACATATACAAAAGGAAACAATAATGCACAAACAAGTTTTATACATAAATCTAAAACTACACACATAGTATGAGCAAAACAAACCATACTATTACAAAAGAAACAACATCTAATAGCTAATATACACTAATGGTTTTCCTCTTCCCCAATAGTTGTGACCCCCTATGCTCTAGACTTCATCTAAAATTTATATACCTTTTGCTATTATATAAACCAGCGGTCCCTAAACTACGGCCCGCGGGCCAGACCCAGCCCGTCAAGGCCTTTTAATTGGCCTGCAGTCGGTCCTGCTGCTGCTGTCGCCGCCATTCACATGCAACTCCGGCGCCATTTTGTGTTTCAAAATAAGTGTCCGGAGTCATCTGCATGTGTTCAGCATAGCACGCACATGCGCACAACTCCGGGTGCCATTTTAGAACACAAAATGGCGCCGGAGTCGTGTGCATGCACGTGCAACGGCGGGCGCCATTTTGTGTTTCAAAACAGCATCCGAAGTCGTGAGCATGCACGCGTGACGCTGGGCACATGCGCATGACTCCGGACGCCATTTTGAAACACAACATGGCGCCCCGCGCATGCGCGCACACTGGACACACGTGCCCGACTTCGGACACCATTTTGAAACACAAAATGGTGCCAGAGTCGTGCGCATGCGCACCTCCTTGCTTTTTTAAACCAGCCCACGGCTGTTCTGGGGGACATTGAACCGGCCCCCGGCCGGAAAAGTGTGGGGACCCCTGATATAAACAATCTCAATTCAAAACTAATATATATTATCAATGTGATTGTAAAACGGAAATAATTATTTCCCAATCTTACTTAAAATTTATCAAAGACTTTTCTCCCTGATCAAAATTGCCAATTTATCTATTTCAGCAAGTTCCACTTTCTTTACCAGCCAATCTTCTATTGGAAAAACAGCTTCTTTCCATCTATGAGTATAAGCAGGCAGAATCTGTTCAGAGGAGTTATCCTTGCAATGCCCTGAGGCTGAGAGAATGTGACTTGCCCAGGTCAACCAGCAGGCTTCCATGGCAGAGCATGGGATTTGAACCCTGGTCTCCCATTGTTCTAGTCCATCACTCAGTCCACTACCATACTGGGTCTCATGGACTGCTTCCCTCAAAATATGTGTATCAAGGAGAAGCTAAGGTAAATCTATTAGAACTCACATTCTAGTTTCTGCTGTGAAGGGAAACAAGGGGAGTGTATGTGTAGCATCTAAGCATGCAAACCTCACATGACATTTGAAGTTATGTAGTCCAGTCATAGGCTTCCCAATTCCCACTTCATTACCTAGATCTGAGAGACAGATGCTTCAAGCACAACACTATCTTTTGCTCCCTAGGTGACCTTAGGTCAGTTAGGGCCTTTACAGACTGCCAGAAATAATGCAGCTTGAGTCTACTTTAACTGCACTGGCTCAATGCTAGGGAATCATAGGAACTGTAGTTTTTTTCTGAGACATTGAGCCTTCTATGTCAGAGACTGCTGGTGTTACAATAAACTACAGCTTCCATGATTCCCTAGCACTTAGCCAGGACAGTTAAAGTGGTTTCAAGCTGCATTATTTCTGGCAGTCTGTAAAGGCCCTTACATACTGAACTAAGCACTATCTAAGTGGTTTACAATGTGTAAGCCAATTGCCCTCAACAAGCTGGGTACTCATTGTAGCGACCTACAAAAGGATGGAAGGCTGAGTTGACCTTGGATTGATCCTCTAGGATCGAACTTACAACCTTGTGGCATTTAACCACTGCATCACCAGGGTGTCGGGGGTGGGGGGTGGGGGGGTGCAGAACACACCAGGTGACATCCTAAGGGTGGAGTGACACCACTCCTCCTCAAACACCTACCTTTGGGCAGAAATGAGCTGTGGCATCCTCCCGTGTCTCTTTAAAATTCTGAATAGATGGTGTGAGTGGCTCAGCAGGAGGAGAAAGGGGAGGCCCTAGATTTTGGGGTTTTTTAAATTAAAATTTCAAAAATTTATAATTATTTAATTTTTTAAAAAAAATTACCAAATTTTCACATTAAGCATGTGAAACAAATTATACATAAACACATTTATTCTGTGTGTATGATATTGTGATTTAAAGGTGTCATTTTACAGTCAGCCCTCCTTATCCATGGATTCAAGCATCCACAGTTTGAAAATATTCCAAAAAAAGTATAAATTCCAGATGGCAAACACAGATTTTCCATTTTATATAACGGACACCATTTTGCTATGCCATTATATTTAATGAAACTTGAGCATCCAGAGTTTTTGTTATCCACGGGGGATCTTCAAACCATACCCCAGCAGATATATAAGGACCCACTGTTATTGTGTCAGTTGTTTTACATCACAACTGCTACCATGCCATTCAGTGAAGACATAGGAATTTTGATTTATGAGTAATATTAGCACAAAAAAATCACCAACACATTAGTAAGGATTCTAATGAGGAGAGAGGCAACACTGAGTTACGCACTGGGTGACACCAACCCTAAGGATGCCACTGGAGGAAACAAGGGTCCAAAGCACACTGCAGAAATAATACCATTTGAGACCGCTTTTACTGCCCCAGCTCAAAGCTAGGGCATTCTGGGAACTGTAGTTTTGTGAGACATCTAGCTTTCTCTGTCAGAGAGCTCTGGTGTCACAATAAACTATAATTCCCAGGATACCAGAGCACTGAGCCAGGGCAGTCAAAGTGGTCTCAAACTGGATTATTTCTGCAGTGGGTTTTGGACCCTAGTCCCACTGAATTTATGCTACCTAACATCTTTCGCTCGGTTAAAAGTCTCAAAGGTGTTACAAGCTCCATTTGCATACCTAATAATAATAATAATAATAATAAAGTAGAATAGGGAAGGTGGCAGCATGACCTTTCATAGACTTAAGGTCCAAAACCCACTGCAGAAATAACAGTCTGAGATCACTTTAACTGCTCTGGCTCAGTGCTAGGGAATCCTGGGAACTGTAGTTTTGTGAGACATTTAGCCTTCTCTGTCAGAGACCTTTGGTGAGACAATAAACTACAGTTCCCAGGATTCCCTAGCACTAAGCCAGGGCAGTTAAAGTGTTCTCAAACTGGATTATTTCTGCAGTGTGTTTTGAACCACCCCCTTCCCCTTCCCCTTCCCCTTCTTGCTTGCTGGGATCCACCTGACTCTGAGGTAAAAGGAGAAACCTGAAAGGAAAAGGGGGGAGGGGATCGAAGTCAGTCAGATCCAAAACCCACCGCAGAAATAATACAGAAATAATACAGTTTTGAGACCACTATAACTGCCCTGGCTCAATGCTGGAGAATTCTGGAAACTGGTAGTTTTGTGAAACATTTAGCCGCCTCTGTCAGAGAGCTCTGGTGCCACAATAAACAACAATTACCACGATTCCCTATCACTGAGCCAGGGCAGTTAAAGGGGCCTCAAAATGGATTATTTCTGCAGTGAGTTTTGGGCCTAGTCCCACTGAGTTTATGCTACCTAACATCTTTCACTCGGTTAATAAAAGTCTCAAAGGTATTACAAACTCCCTTTTGCATACCTAATAATAATAACAATAATGACATAGTAATAGGGAAGTTGGCAGGATGACCTTTCATAGAATTAAGGTCCAAAACCCACTGCAAAAAATAATAAAGTCTGAGACCGCTTTAACTGTCCTGGCTCAATGCTAGGGAATTCTGGGAACTGTAGTTTTGTGAGACATATAGGGCCTTTGCAGACTGCCAAAAATAGTGCAAATTGAGTCCACTTTAACTGCCCTGGCTCAGTGCTAGGGAATCATGGGAATTGTATTTTTTTCTGAGACATTGAAACTTCTCTGTCAGATCTGGTGCCACAATAAACTACAGTTCCCATGATTCCCTAGCACTGAGTCAGGGGAGTTAAAATGGACTCAATTTGCACTATTTCTGGCAGTCTGCAAAGGCCCATAGCCCTCTCTGTCAGAGAGCTCTGGTGCCACAATAAACTACAATTCTCATGATTCCCTAGCACTGGGTCAGGGCGGTTAAAGCAGTCTCAAACTGGATTATTCCTGCAGGGTGTTTTGGACCTCAGTCAGTGAGTCCAAGCCTGGCCTTTCCTGCCTCTTTCCCCTCAGCACCGACGCGGCCGCCTCCTTTCCCCTCAAAGGACACCCACGAAGGACCTCCTTCCCACCCCCGTTCCTCCTTTTCCCATAAAAAAGAAAGCCGCCTCTTCCTGACAACCGAAGAACCCCGTCCCAGCCCCATCTACCTGCTTGATATACATGGCGGCGACCTCCCCACTTCACGGCCCAGCGCCCACCCGCTCTGGACCGCGCACAAAATGGCCGCCAAGCCTCCCCGCGGCACGTACCACTCCTCGAAGAAAAATAGGGGGGCGAGATGGAGAAACCGAGGAGAAACCTCCCAAAAAAGGGAGAGGAAGAGGCTCATATTTTTCCAGACCTAGCTTTTATAATTGTTGCCCAAGTCCACCCAAGGCCACAGGCTAAAATTTTGTTTTTGACGCCCCGTCCGTTAGGATTTTGGTTCAGCCCGACACAAGCAAAATAGAGCGCCAAGGCAAGGGCAGCCAATAGGAGGCGGGGAAGGAAATAAGTGGGCTATACGATTGCAGGGAATGCAGCGGCCGAGAGGGGGCGCTCGGCGCTAGTCTGAGAGTGAGGATTTTTAACTAGCAAATAGCAAACTCAGTTCTCCCTTCTGCAGTTTGTTGTTGTGTGGCTTCAAGTCTTTTCAGGCTTATGGCGACCCTAAGAGTCAGTGTGGCGTAATGGTTTGAGTGCTGGACTATATCTCTGGAGACCAGGGTTCAGTTCCCAGCTCAACCATGGAAACCCTCTGAGTGACTTTGGACAAGTCACACTCTCTCAGCCTCAGGGGAAAGCAATGGTAAAGCTACTATGAACAAATCTTGCCAAGAAAATCCCATGATAGGGTCACCATAAGTTGGAAAGGACTTGAAGGTACACAACAACAACTACAACCTATCATACGGTTTTCTTGGAAAGTTTCTTCAGAGGAGGTTTGCCACGGCTATCTGAGGCGGAGAGAGTGTGACTTCCTCAAGGTCACTCAGTGGATTTACATGTCCCAGGGTGGATTCGAACCCTGGTCTCCAGAGTCGTAATCCAATGCTCAAAGACAAACCACTGTTTTCAGAAGTACAAGGAATCTGTGACGAGGGAGGGAAGGATGAAAATGTGAGGGAGCAAAAATAAGAGGGAGCAGAAAGCCATTGTATAGTGGTTTGAGCATTGGATTTTGACTCTGTAGACCAGGGTTTGAATCATGACTCAGCCACATAAAACCACTGGGTGACCTTGGGCAAGTCACACTCTCTCAGCTTCCAAGGATGGTAATGGCAAACACCCTCTGAAGAAATTTGCCCCATGATAGTATTGCCTTAGGATCTGTCATAAGTCAGAAATGACTTGAAGGCACACAACAACAACGTGGTTGGCGGCCACAGAATGCTGGATGATGGGGTTTTGGGCAGTGATGTGGATTTTGAGATGTGTGGAAATTCCTATACCGAAACATTGTGTGGAAGGCCCATTTCTTTTTCATACACAGCTTGAGTCTCCATCAATACTTGGACCAGAAGTCTTTTTGGAATATTTACATATACATAATGAGATATCTTGGAGATTGGACCCAAGTCTAAACATGAAATTCATTGGTGTTTTGTATACATTTTAGCCTGAAATAAATTCCAGAGGCAATAAGTTTTGTAGTACAACACCAAATTCCACAACAGTGCACAGGCTTTCAGGTTTTCCAGAACTCATTAGCATACGTAGTTAAAATTTGAGATGGACAGTGGACTATAAAAGTCCATAACTAGAGATTTGGAACTATTAAATCTGAGATGAAAGTCCATAACTAGAGATTTAGAACCATTAAATCTGAGATGAAACCTAATCTGAAAATGGAGAGTTTAGACTTCGAGGATCACAATCTTGGTCTCTGCTATGGCAATACAGTGGGAGATCTACCATGGATTTCAATTCAGAGTTTAAAGCAGTGCTATTGAAACAAAAAGAAAGAAAGAAAGAAAGATGATAGCAGTCCCTGGCGCTTTGCAGAGGAAATTGCTGGTCTCTGCATCCAATAGCTTAAGGTGCAGTGCTTTAAAGGGCCTGTCAAATGCACTAAACCAGGGGTAGGCAACCTTTCCCCTTTAAGGGCCAAGGGACTTCAGCTCCCAGAATCCCAGGAGCTTGGTGTCAGAAGAAAGGAGTAGCGGCTAAAGGCAATTCTAGCCCTCCCATATTACCTCCTACACTGACCCAGACAGATCTGTCACACTCAGGAGGAAAACTAGTGACAAGAGGCAACAGAGGGAGACGGGGGAATTGTTGAAAACTAATCAACTCATTTGAGATAATGTGGTGCTGGAGAAGAGTGCTGAGGATCCCATGGACGGCCAAAAGGATAAACAAATGGGTCCTGGAGCAGATCAAGCCAGAAATATCCCTAGAAGCCAAGACTCAGACTGTCATACTTTGGACACATCATGAGAAGGCATGAATTGCTGGAAAAGACAATAATATTAGGAAAGGTGGAGAGAAGTAGAAAGAGAGGAAGGCCACATACTAGATGGATGGATTTTATTAAAGAGACCACGAACATGAGTTTACAGGAACTGAGCAGAGCAATAGAGGACAGGGAGGCCTGGAGATGTCCCATCCATCGGGTCGCCATGGGTCAAGATTGACGTGAAGGCAGTTAACAACAACAACCTTTTCTCCATTTCATTCATAAATGTTTTCCATCTTTGAAGTGACACAAATTGCATACCACCCATTGCCATTAATACAGATGGGAAAAAGGCAACCTAAGAAAGTAAGACGTCATCTAGGTTATTGTATGATTCTTATAATCTATACAAAGGACTAAACATCCTGTCTTTATTTCTAGTTTGTCTCTCAGCTCAGTCCAGTTCTTTCTGGATTACGTCTGCTCAATTAGTGCTTGAGATTATTTACTGTAAATCATTTCAAAAACTACAACAGTTAGGGAGATCTTATAAAATACTATTATGGACAAGGTAGAAAATCCAGAGGGAGCCAATGTGATGTAGTAGTTTGAGCGCTGGACTATTGCACTGTACAGACCAGCCAAAAGGGCCGGCCTGGGGGTGGATTTGGGGCCTGGTGACCACACGCCAGCTGCCCCTACTCCGCTCTGATGCCGCCATCACACCGTGCCCCTACCGTCTGTACAGCCCCTATGTCTGTGGAGACAAGGTTCAATTCCCCCATGGAAACCCACTGGGTGGCCTTAGGCAAATCACACTCAGCCTCAGAGGAAGATAAAGGCAAATATTTCCAAGAAAACTTCATGATAGGGTTGCCATAAGTAGGAATCAGCTGCAAGGCACACAACAACAAAGAACGTTCAATCGCCTCCCTTTCGGAGTCACCTCTCCCCCTTATATCAGTCACACTGCCTGCCTATAACTTGACACTCCCAAAGTGTGATGTGTAGCAGCAGAAGCTGGACAGTAGTGTGGACCGCTGATGTTATAGCCTATGGGTGGGATCGCTATAGCCTTGGTCAGGGCCAACGCCACCATTTGGCAGAGTGAAGCAGATATTTTGTTGTTATTGTGTGCCTTCAAGTTGTTTCTGAATTAGGGAAAATCTAAGGCAAACACAACCTATTATGGGGTTTTCTTGGCAGGTTTCTTCAGAGATGTTTTGCCATTGCTATCCTCTGAGGCTGAGAGAGTGTAACTTGCCCAAGGTTACCTAGTGGGTTTACACACTGGAGCCAGAATTCAAACCCTGGTCACCAGGGTCATAATTCAACACTTAAACCACTGACTACACCATGCTGGCTTTAACATAAGATACAGAGTGTCCAGAAAGGGCAGCAAATTATATATATTACACTTACAGACATAGGGTATTTCCAGCTAAGGCCTTTCTTGTATATTTGTTCTGCTTTATTCATGGAATTTTATGCGGAATTATCCCTCCTCTGCATTCCCATTATTTCTTTCTTCTTCCTTTCCTGAGAAAATTTGTTAAGGAGGAACACATGGAATAGCTGCAAATTATATTTTTATCTTTAGCAGTTTGGAGCCCTTTGTCTAGAAATTCCTTTACTGTGTCTGTGTGTGTATGTTCCTTCAAGTTGCCTGTCAAATCAAATTTTATTGCTTTTGACCAAAGGTTGTTGCACAATACACACAACAATGCATATAACGATGCAGATAAAATATATCTGTAATAAAAAGTAAACCTTACATCTAATACAAAATTCCTAAATTTAATGTTTAAAATAATAATTATTGTTATACATTATACATTATTATATCAAATAAAGGTTTATCAAATATAGCCATCACCTTTGCAGTTTATAGCCATCTCTGCAATATATTCTTTCCTAATTTTTTTAGCTGCTAGAGCAAACAGAGCTACTTTCCAGGTTACATATTTGTTCAGATCCAATAGAAGGTAAAAAACCACATCCTGCGGGTTCTGACCAGGACTGGTTTCTATTACAATTGTGATAAACTTTTCTCTTGATTCTTTATAGAGAGGGCAAAATAACATGTAGTGGACAAGGTCTTCTACTTCTTGGCAACCATATATACATGTATGTTCCTTTGTTGGAATACCTCTATGCCTTCCATCTCTGTATGCTGTGTCCATCATATTTTTTTCACTTAGTTCAGTGAAAGCCTTTCTCAAGTTTACAAATGTTAGGTTATTAAAATAGTCTGGATAGTTATAGAACTTCTTGAGTTTATAATATAGGGGAGTACATGAGGACAAGTAAACAGTATTAAGATCCTTTTGTATAGATATTTCAGTTATTGTATTCTTAATAGACTTTACCTGCGCTTCCAATTGGAGTTTTTTAATTTTAGCTAGAGAAATTCCATATTTAATGACCAATTGCGCTGCCTGATGTACCCAGTTTTTGTTGGGCATGCTATTATTCAGGTCTAACAAATATTTTTTTGGAAGTCTATTATTGTCCATCCCCCGTACTTTGAACCAATAGCATAAGATTCTCTTGTCTATTTGGCTTTCTATACTAAGCATGTTGGTTTCCAATCTGAGCATGGCAGTTGGTGTGTCTCTGTGGAGGCCCAGCAATGACCAAGTTGCCTGTCAAATTCTGGCAACCCAGTGAATTTCACAGGGTTTTCTTAGGCAAAGTGGTTTTGCCAGTTCATTTCCTCTGAAATATAGCCTACAGCATTTGTTATTACTTACTGTAGTCTTCAGTATGTGATTTAGCTCTCAATTTAATATGTAGATTTGTAGGCTTTATTTAAAATCCACAGAAACTCAAGGGGGGAGGAGAAATTCAGACTATTATTATTTGAGATCAAAGGTGAGATCTTTGCATCCTAAGGTCAAAGCATCAAATGGTCTAATCAAGGAACGTGATATGTAAAGTCAACCAATATTGGCATATAAGGCAAACATTTCATTTTCTCCATCTCTGACTGTAAAAATGCATCAATAACATCTAAGGAAGTAGACCTAAGTCTACGAAAGGTTATGCTACAAGGTATTTCACACAGTTAGTCTCAAAGGTGTTACAAGATCCCTTTGCATGCTGATATTTAATAAATGCACCCCTCTAGATGGAGTTAGATAGAGTTCCACTCTCATCAGCCCTTGCCAGCAAAGTAGTTTATCACACAGGAGAAAATTGGAAGAATAAATGGTGATTAACCCATGATTAACCTGCAATTGTGCAAATGGTTTTCACACACAAAGTGCTTGTACAATCCATGATTAACCTGCACTTGTGTGCAAATGCATGAATGGTTTTCACACGACATTGAGATGAAACATGTGTCATTGTCCCGTGAAGAACCAGGGAAGAAACAACAATAACTCATTCACGGAATTTTCCTGTGAATGACTTTTTGCTCTTTCTTCCCTGGTTATTCCATGGTTCTTCACGGGATAATGACATTTGCGTTAATGTTGTTTTAAGCATGTTTTAATGACAATTGTGCAATTTTCACGGATTAATAATTGTTTAAACTCCCAATTTCTCCTGTGTCATAAACTCCATAGATCAGGGGTAGGCAACCTTTCCCCTTTAAGGGCCGAGGGACTTCAGCTCCCAGAAGCCTCAGCCATGTTGGCCAATAGTCCCATGTTGGCCAATAGCTCCTGGGATTCTGGGAGCTGAAGTCCCTCGGCTCTTAAAGGGGAAAGGTTGCCTACCCCTGCCATAGATAATGTCCAGGCATCGTGGATGTTGTAATTCAATAGCATCCCAACTTTCTTGCTTTATTCTCCTTAATGGTAATGTTGTCCTGATTTGATACTTTCTTAGCTGGACTGTGAATATTTCAGCTGTACATTCTTGGAATGAACCCAACTGAGCTAGTACACTGGCATGGAATACACATTCCTGGTGAAGCAAAGGATGTAAGATGTTGCTTGGAAGGGATGACCAGACCCATGGAAGTTGCACTAGCCCAGCTCTAAGGACTTAATGAATAATTGACTGTATGAACTTGTCTGTGATGTGTTTGGGGACAGCTGTGCATGGATATGAAACAAGAAGTACCATATATACTCGACTAGAAGTCGATCTCACGTATAAGTCAAGGGCAGGTTTTGGGGCCAAAATTATGGATTTTGATATGACCCACGGATAAGTCAAGGGTAAAACTTAGGGGCATATAACAAAGGATCTAAAAGATGAAGCAAAGGAAAACAATGCCAAAGAACTTACCAACTTCCAGCAGGCATAAATGTTTGTGCTCACACTAAAGGCTGAATGAATAAGAGAGCAGAGGGAGGTTAGTGCTTCCAGGACCGATTACACTCTTGCCTTTCACCATGGGATAATTCCTGCTTTTGCCTTAACCCATGGATAAGACAATTTTTAGGCTTATACATGAGTATATACAGTATTATAACACCATACCTCTGATTTTCACAGGATTCAATTTGTCTTTTTTGTGATTAGTAGATGGAAAACTGAGGCTGAGTAATTTAGGATCCTAATCCCACCACCCAAAAAACACCCAGAAAAAAACTATCCCCATGCTGACTGTGTGCTATAAAAGTTTAAAAAAATCTGCAGAGATAAAGGAAAAATTGTTATTCCTAATGCCTGTAATTATAGCAATTTTAAGCATGGCGTGTAATAACAGTGGGAACAAAATTTACAAGAGGAAATGGGACCTTCACTTTGACAGCATCTCATCTTAGAAATGTAATTATGATCACAAATCAATTTGTATGAATAATAGAATTTTTGCAACTGCCCCTTTTCCTATTAATACAAGTTTATTCAGAATGTAATTGCCTGGCTCCTGTCAACTGTGAACAGCAGATATTGCCCCAATTATTTCTCTTTACCATCAGCATTCCTACATCAGAAAGCACCCCTAACACTCATTTAATAGCAATAGTAATTAAAACACCTGAAGGAAGAGTTTAAGCTGAGAACACTGCTGATAAATGTGTTTCTTTATATATTAATCCAATTCAGTTCCAAAAGCTCCATGTGGGTAATAACACGTAATGCACATATACAATAGCCAGTTAAAATCAGCAAGTCCATAAAAACTCTTTAATCAAATTAAGCTCTATTAAGCCATATGTACTGGACCTTTTGTAGGAAAATTTACTGTTGGCAGGCATCTGAGAGTTCTGTAGGTTTCTGTGATTTTAGCAATTGCATGATAAACAAGAAACTGACTAACTGGAGTCTCTCCCCTCCATCCTTTCATGGGTGGGACAGAAATGTGCTGAATTTGTTCTAAAGGGGTAAGATCACTACTAAAGAAGGGAGGGAGAACATGACATCCCAACTCCTGGTGAAGAATCTTTTCTAATATGAAATTATATTACTCTGTGTTCTATACTGTATCTTTTGACTTGGGGTCTCCATAAGTCTGAAACAACTTGAAGATACTCAGCACACAAATACAGACTTACTAATTTCTGTCTTTCATATGGCAGTTTTGCACTTGCAAATTAATATTAGTATACCTCCATCTCGTTACGTACAGCTCCATTCAAAGTGGTTTTCCATACACCACTGTGAGTCCCTAGCATGTTTCCAGGAAGAAAGAAATTAACCAATGAACACAAATACAATATCAGTTGTTGGCACATTGGCAAAAATAAAATAAAATAAAAAGACTTCCTGAAATGGACAAATTGACAGCATTGATCAAAGAGAAATCTTTGAATACCATTAAGAAAAATTGGGAATTGTTATTACTCATTTGCAGTTACATTAGGTATATGAATTAGCTGTAGGTTTTGTAAACATGCAGAAATTCTATATTGTGGAATGTAGTATATAATGGATATATAAAATATATTTCACAAACATAGTATTATATAATGAAAGTATAGCTAATAGTGGTTTATATCCATCAGTGAGGCAGGAAAAGTTAGTAGTATTTGTTAGTTCAGTAGTTTAATTGTATTGTAATTGTATTTGTTTTAGTTAAATACAAAATATGTTTGTGTTTATGTTTAATCGAAATATTTTAAAGGAAAAAAAATGCTGGTCCTTCACATCATTTAGCTTGAGAGGTACTGATGTACGAGGTGCACAACAGGGTGGGGAAACTGTGTCCAACTGGATGTAGTTGGACTTCTATTCCCATCATTCTTAGCCAGCATACATAATGGTCAGGCATGAGTGGTGTTGTAGTTCAATAGCATCTAAGGTAGAGGAAGGAACAGGAGGATCAATAATCCCAGACTGGATCCTAATCAATAGGGAGGAGTAGGTCAATGGAATCAAAGTAATCCGTATTCTGTGGGCAAGGACTGTGTAATGCTAGAATTCATGACTGTGGGATAGGCCAAAGGAGAGTATAGTATAACACAGACAATGAAATTCAAAAGTTGATTTACCAAGCTCAGGGAAATACTGGAGGAAATACTGGAAGAGTTGGACTGCTAAAAAGACAAATACGTAAATGGGTTGTAGAGCAAATCAATCCTGAATTCTCCCTAGAAGCCAATATGACTAAACTGTGACTGTCATACTTTGAAGATATCATGAGAAGACTTGACTCACTAGAAAAGACAATAATGTTTGGCAAGGTGAAAGGCAGTAGGAAAGGAGGAGGGCCACATTACAGTTGGATAGGCTCAATCAAGGAAGCCACAGCCCTGAGTCTGCAAGACCTGAGCAAGACTGTTGATGATAGAGTGACTTTGAGGTCTCTCATTCATGGGATCGCCATAGCTTGAAGTTGTCTTGATGACAATTAACAACAAGACTTGTATAGCACTCTATTGAATCCATTTGTTAAAGAGGTGATTCAATGCCGGCAACTGTGTTCAGTTGTTTAAACATCCATATTCCCTTATTGGATCAAGCAAAAGTCTGACATTCCAAGTATCAGCTAGTAGAAACTCACAAGAATGCTGTATGATTATGACCATAGTGTTTGGGACTGTATTCACAATACAATATAACTTCTGATTCTACTGTTAATAACTATTAGACTAATTTCAATAGTGTGTGTATCTTCAAGTTAACTGTCAACTTATGGTGACCTTGTGAATTTCATAGGGTTTTCTTAGGCAAGGTATATTCAGAGGTAGTTTTACCAGTTCCTTCCATTGCACCTGGTATTCATTGGCAGTCTCCCATCAAAGTACTAACCAGGCTGAATCTGCTTAGCTTCCAAGATCAGACAGGATCTGGTGCCTTTAGGGCAGGGGTAGGCAACCTAAGGCCCGGGGGCTGGATGCAGCCCCCCGAGGCCTTTGGACTGGCCCCAGGACGGTCCTGCCGCCACTGCCCCCTGCTATAGCCGCTGCCCGCCATGATGATATTGATTATTGTTGTTATTACTTGTTCTTGGGGTTTTCTTGGCAAAATCTCCACAGGGGTTTTGCCATGGCTTTTCTGAGGCTGAGAGAGTGTGCATGCATATTTTTTTTAATTTTTAATTTTTTTTAATTTTTAATTTTTAATTATTTATTTATGGTGCTTCGGCCCGCCAATTGTCTTAGGGAAAGCAACCGGGCCCCAGCTCAAAAAGGTTGCCTACCCCTGCTTTAGGGTATCCAGTTCTTTTAACAGCTTCAACTATTTTTAGCTCTCATCACCTCATGGAAGATATGTGTAATAATAATAAAGTGTAGAACGATAACATTATAAATCGGGAGAAGACAGAAAAGACCAAATGTGCACAATGTTTTCCCTGCCTCTAGATGGCAGAGTGTAATATCAATAGTCATAGAGATTGCTCATAACAAACTATTTTAAAATACAGACAAGGCTTTAATACCTCCCCTTCACCTAGAAATAGGACTGTAACCCATCTCGCCCCCCCCCCCCGGTGTCTAATGCAAGCTCAGATGCAGTGGTGTGAACATATACAAAGCAATAATGCATACCTCTGGGACACGTGTGGTTAAACAATATCCGAGCATGGTCAAGATGCTAAATGTCGTGAATAAGGAAGAACACAAAAGCTAAGAGAGCTGTAGCTGTTTGCTTTTTCTTGAGCCTACTTGGAAGGGCAGGATTTGTCCCTCTACCCTCCTGTCCCTTCTGCTGATTTAATTGAATGCAAGCTCCTCTTGCACATTTGAACTCAGTTTGCAGCAACAGAAAAAAGCTGAGGACAAGGGGGAAAGGAGGAGGAGGAGGAGGAGGAGAGAGAAACAGGGACATTTTTAAAGCAGCTGAAAAAGTGGGATGACAGAGGATTCATCAAAATTGTCCCTGCCCAATCTGAAAGTTGGAAAGTATGAAATTGATATAGGAAAAAAGTCTGTTTTGATGCCGAGTGTGGTAGAGCTCATAATTTGAGGAGCATGGCAGCCATGGTGCTCAGATGCTGCAGGAGAAGGAGGCAGGGGTGATGCAAAGTCCAGCTATCTTTTTTTAATGCCTCATGAGGCAGAAACACTGTGGGAGGTGAGAAATGAAAGCAGGTTATTTTCCCCACCACCCTTTCCACAGTTGCTTGGCTTCTGCAGGCATTAAATAGAAAAAGCCAGGCTCCATGTGTTTCCCCAGCCTCCTTCTCTGGTGGCAGAACTGGTACTGCCAGTTCTATCTTCCTCACAGCCACCTACTCACCTGAGATAGCTGCACTTGTTCACAGGAGGGCAGCAAGCACTTAAGAACAGCCATAATAGTTGTTAAAAACCAAAAACAAAGAAGGATCTTGAGGGGGATTTCTACTTCTTGTCCCTGGGCTGCCAGTCCCTAAACTGTAAAACTGCTTTTTCTACAGGTACAGACATAAGTATATATTATTTTATAACTATATTGAGTCATAGAATCATGTACGTTTATCGCACCAGTATCTGTAACGTTCCCACCGAGTCCTGAAAATGTAACGATATGGGAACGGGTGTTACCACATTAGATTAGTGATAACACGATGATAACATTATGAGAACACATATTATCATACTGCATTTACTGTTGTACTGGTACTGGCATTCAGGTCGTTCCCCAGCTGTCCTTCTTTGGCGCACGCGTACAGTTGTGGCGAGGTTGTATGTAAAAAAGTATTTATAATGTATGGTGAAAACCCCTATGTCTGCATTGGAAAGAATGCTACCGAGAGGTTTAGGTTGCAAGCATTCATTGTGGGTTTTTTTCTCATGAACACAATGCAATTCCATCTATAAAAATAAAAGAAAATATTTTTAAATTACCTGTGGCACCCTCCTTGCATCAGAAGAAGAGTTGAGTTTGTAGACGTTCTAGGACGGGAGGGGAGGAGGTTGTCTTAGCCATTCAGAACATGAGGATGGATTGAGACTGGATAGGATTATCACACATATCATCTGGAACGGTCTGTAAGCATTCTTGCTGGCTGCAGATGCATTTTTACAGTTCTCCTGTTGGAATGGGCTAGGGACTGTCAGAGCATGGAATGGGAACTCGATGAGGATCATACCGTGTGATAAAATCTGTCCCGTTCCGTTCAAATTACGTACTCAGTACGTTATGAGAACACCGTGCAATAAACTTAATAGAGTTGGAAGAGATTGTAGGGGCCATTTAGTGCAGCCCCTGCCATAAAGAAGACAAAGCTAAAGCACCCCTGACAGAAGGCAATCCAACCTCTATTTAAAAATCTCCAATGATGGAGAGTCCACCACCCTCCAAGACGATCTATTCTACTGTCAAACACCTCTTACAGTAAAGGCATTCTTCATGATGTTGAGCTGAAATCCTTTTTCTTACAATCTGAATCCACTGGTTCATGCCTAGAGCAGTAGAAAACAAGGTTGCTTCATCTTCTACATGACATCTACATTTCTACATATAGTGGCATAAATGTGTATTATTTTTGCAATAATTATTATATGTGCTATTTCTACATATATAAGCAGCAATATATATTATTTCTACAACACTATGTACCCCTGTAACTGTAGGCTGCAGGAGCAAAGTTGGTTTTATTCTAGTAGTCATGATAATGGTAGTGCTTTCAATGAAACTGCAGATGCTCAAGAGTATTTTTTCCCCCTTTTAATCAGTTTTTTCTTTGTTTTCTACACTATCTGGAATATCTAAGCATTTATAAAGCATGGAATGGTAGCAAAGCCTGAAAGAGAAGCAAAATGCTGGCTGTGAGCTTCACAACAGAAGTAATACACCTAGTCATCAAAAGCACACACACACACAAACTGGTCCAGCAATAAGATTGTTAAATCCAGACCACATCCAAAATTACTCAGCTGCATCATTGTCCAGCGTCTGACTCGGCATAAGACAGCTTCATATGTGAACTGAGCAATACAGACTAGGCTGTGTCATCATAGCCACATTTTTTAAAAAGCATAAACCACTGCAAGTAAAGAGGCAGACAGGAAGTAGGGATTTGGAGATGTAGATTCATCCACATTGGTTTACATACGTAATGCTTGTTCTTTTTTCCGCTAATTCAACACATTTCCATGAAACATGGGAGGATGCTACAACAGTCCCCTCTGAAAAGCAGCACCTGGTAATTATCTTCAGGCATACTCAGTGTTCTCCAGTCTCCTAGTCTAAGACTGAATATCCCCTATTAGGGAGAATAATTATAAAGCAGGAAAGGATGTGCTTATATTGAGCTATGCTAACAGAGACCCTTTCACACTACACAGTTACAGTGATGTGATTCTACTTAAACTGTATCCTATTTATTTATTTAATTCTGAGAGTTGTAATTGGTAAGTTACTAGAACTCTTTGGTTAAGAACTTCAATTTTTTTTTAACCCATCCCTGTTGGAGAAGGGAATGCTAATGGCCATCTAAACATAAGTGATGTATTAAGTAGCTGGCTGAAGCAAATGTTTTGCTCTCTTCTCCCTCCTGTAATGTTCTTTCATGAGATGACCCAGGAGCAGATGAAGTTAGGACCTGCCAAGAAGATGGTAGATAATAATAGATAATGAAAGACTAGATAGATGAAAGCTTGGTGGGGAAAAGGAAGGTGGAGACAAATCAATGAGATCATTTAGGAAGCATGGTAGAATTAAAAACACACCACCTCTTTGTGCGCATCTTCAGTAGACATCCCAGGGAACATGTGGTGGTGGTGGTTTATGTTGAAATGTCTGGGGAAGGAATTATCTTCAGACATTGTGCAGAGCTGGAGGTGGGGGTGGGACTGGTGAAAAGCCAATAAATGCTCCCTGGGAAGCTGAAACAAGCTTCCAGGTACTGTGGGCGTCTTTTCTGCTTTGCTGATGTGAGCTACAAATCTAACAGCCAGTGAGTTGCTGGAAACCTGGAAGGATTTTTATTAATAGTTCCCGCTCCTCACCCTCTACCCTATTCCTGTCTACCCAGAGATATACGGTAGCAGTGGTCTGAAGTTTCCTCTCCCACATCTCAGGAGTGAGTCATTAGCAGTATGGTAGCCCTGACAAGTGTTTGACAAACTTCTGTGGTGAGGAAATCTGGAGGAGGAGGAAGGAGCAGAGAAGGAGGATGAGGAGGAAATTAAGTTTATACGTGTGTGAGTACAAGCTCCAGACCCCAGACTTGAATCCTTGGCTGCTAGGATTTGTTTATGTTATTTTTTATTTTTCTCCCACAACCAACTCATCATCCTTGATTCATACAACAGAATGTCTAGCTTTCAAAAAGTTCCTGTAAACATCGGAAGCTTCTGTCTCTTTGTTCAATAGCAAAACTACACATTGTCTTAGAATGGTGTCTTGAAAACATTACATTTAAAAAGACTATAGTGCACTGTTGGCTGGGGTATTCTGGGGGCTGGAGGCCAAAAAAAGTAACTTTCCCAAATGTCCCAGTTCATCTGTACATATTGTTTTAGCTATTTTGTTTTGACTTATATTTGAGCTGCTTTGGGTCCCATATTGGAAAAGTGGTGAGATATCGAGATATCAAACAAACAAACAAATGTCCTGTACCAGAAAGATCACAAAAATCTACAGACCTATGTGCAGATTTTGGAAAAGTTACTTTTTAGGACAACAGTTTCCAGCATCCCAGAGCCAGCATGGGAACAAATAACTTTTACAAGCAATGATGTCGTTGTCCTTTTGTGAATTGAAGGGATCCTTCTATTTACAGGAGGCTACTGATACAGTGAAGATTTTCTGGTGATAGATAAGGAAGGATAATCTTTGTTGGTCCTTTCCTTCCCCCCCTCCCACCCACCCTCAAATATTTAGTCATTGTTGTGATAATGGCATTTCTGTAGTTATCCTTAAAGTTAGGACTTTATCACATGAGGCTATAAAAGTTGAATTTTAACAGCATAAATGCATCTTTGGACAATACTTATCACATAATGTCATGTTAGTTCTGCTGCTACCTTGCGGTCTCAAAGTGGATTATTTCTGTAGTGTGTTTTGGACCAAAGTGGTGTAATAATTTGATTGTTGAACTAGGACTCCGAATCTCTGATCAGCCTTGGAAATCACCTGAGTAACCTTGGCCAAGTCACACTCTCTCAGCCTTACAGGAAGGCAACTGCAAACCTCCTATGAAGAAATCTTGCCCAGAAAACCCCTTAGGGCTTTATCACATGGGGAGTCGCGGGGAGAAAGTGGAAATAAACCGGACAAGTGGAAGACTTTAATTTATGGGATTTGTCCTGTTCCGCCTCGTCTGATAACTAAATTCGAATTTAAAAGGGGGTTAATTCAAACAAAAACCTGATCTTTTCATTTCTTCAAAAATCCCGAAAATGAAAAGATCAGGTTTTTGTTCGAATTAACCCCCTTTTAAATTTGAATTTAGTTATCAGACGAGGCGGAACGGGACGAATCCCGTAAATTAAAGGCTTCCGCTCATCCACTTTATTTCCACTTTCTCCCCGCGACTCCCCGTGTGATAAAGTCCTTAGTAAGGTTGCTGAAAATTGGAGCCAACTTGAACGCGCTTAACAAACAAAATAAAGGGACCATCTAGCTGAGACAAGTTAGGATTTTTATATTTATTTCCTTGGCTGATTATTGCTTCTAAATGTGCTTGTACTTGTTCTTGTACCTCTAAGCAGAACGTAGAGAGCAACTTCAAGCTGTATGATGGTTTAATAGCCCAATGTAATCATTTCAATCAGAATAGAAAAGTATTTTCTATACCTGTTAATTCTCATGAGTACTTTAACCACTTGGGCATACATGGTGTACTTTCCACAGGCAGGCAGAAGGGAAAACTCTCAAATAAGGTAGTTAATTCAGTTTAGTTTTATTTATTTCATTATCCCAGAGGGAAAGGGAGGGGGGAGTGAGAACAAAAGCCCAGCAAAGATCTCCTTTTTTCCTGCTGACAAAAGCTGTTCCAGGAAGATATCATCCAAGTGTTCAGTCTGGCTTGGGGGTCTGTAGTAGATCACCACAATGACATCCCTGTTGTTTCTGTCTCCCTTAATTTTTATCCAGGCTTCCAGAATTTAAGTCTTTGGATCTTTTTGTAGTTGTAAACATCCTTCACATATAATGCCGCTCCACCTCCTTTCCTCTTTGGTCTATTTCTCTCAATTAGTTTGTACCTCTCTGTTACTACATTCCAGTCATGAGACTCGTCTCACCATATTTCAGTGATGCCTATTATATGAGTGGACTATCCAGACATCCTACTGCCCACTTTGTAGTGCAGGCACTTGTTTTCTGCCACCTTTGCTGGTGATGCTCAACCATCTCATTGCCAAGCATAGAGGGTCTATTTCACATTCAGTGTCCACTTAGCCCTAGCCTAGACTATTCAACATTCTAGGCTTTGTCTGTCGATGCCATAATCTTCAAACAATGGCTTGGGAGGCTTTATCGCAGGGGTAGGCAACCTTTCCCCTTTAAGGGCCAAGAGACTTCAGCTCCCAGAAGCCTCAGCCATGTTGGCCAATAGTCCCATGTTGGCCAATAGCTCCTGGGATTCTGGGAGCTGAAGTCCCTCGGCCCTTAAAGGGGAAAGGTTGCCTATCCCTGCTTTATCGGGTCACTGCACTTTTGCCACTTGAAAGATTTTGACACATCTTCAATTTTGAGGGCTTGGTAAGCCCCTTTTCCCTGATTGCCAACGTCACAACCTGTGCAGCCTCACATTGTTGCAAGTCTGTTGCCCTTTGTGTTGGCTTCCATTCATCTCAAAAGTTCAAGTTCATCTTGCTTATTTCCCGTGCTCTGCATTAGTGTACTGTAGTATAGAGACATCTAAGATTGTGTTTTCCCCTATCTGCTTATTCAAGTTTTTTTCTTCTTCTCTCTTTTGGGTTCTTGTACCATTCTCCCAGTTCTCTCTATTAACATTCAGGCTATTATTTCCAGCACTTGATGAACTCCTGTCCACAAGAAAACTGTTTCTCTCCCCAACATAACTCAGCTGAAAGCCCTCCTGTTCAGGTTTGTGAGACTCTTAGAAAAAAGGTTTCTGCCAACTGCTGTGGGGTGTAAGCCATTGCTTGCTAGAAGTCTATCTTCATGAGGATCAAGGTCCAAGAAGTGAAATTGTTCCCAGTGCAACCAATTGTTCACTCCACTATTCATCTCTTCCTTTCTGGGCCATGTCCTTCAATTGGGAGGAGAGACAAAATGACAACCTCTGTATCAAGGCCTTTCAGCATCCTGCTGAAAGCCTCGTAATCCTTTATGATATCCTGAAGGCTATGCTTTGCAATGTCTTTGGTTCCCATATGGACTAAAAGGAAGGGAGTAATAGTCAGTGGGCTTGAAGAGTCTTGTCAGCCTTTCTGTTACATCACAGAGTTTTGCCCCAGGAAGACAACATTGAATCATTATGTCATGCCTGCAAACCACTGCTTCTGTTCCCCTCAGCAAGGAGTTCCCTACCACCAGCACACAGCTCCTCCATGTACTGAATCTTCCAAGCTCACCTGCATGCTCTTTGAGGACTGATATCGTTGCTCTTGTTACTGTTGCTCATCTTCACTGATAAGATTGAGCAAGCGAGCTTTGAATCTATTCTGTAGCTCCAAACTCACAGAACGATGCTTGGTCCTTCTATTTCTATGTGTCACATTCCTCAAAATGTCTACCTCCTGTTTTGGGTACTGACCTCCTCCTCAGAGACACCTCTTGTGTGTTCCTCATCCTGGAGAGTCAGCTCAGCTCTGTCCAAGAAAACCTCATGCTCCCTAATATGACAAAGAGTAGATACATAGGCTTCAAATTGCTGGACCTTCTCTTCAAACAGGGCAACCAACTTATACTTGCTGTAGGTGTAGCTACCCACATCCTCTTGCAAGAACATAAACATCCCACAGTTGACTGCAACAGCTCCCTCACAGTCTGTATTCAGTAGTCTTACATATGCACTGAAACAGAAATCTAGGCCTCCCCCCAAAATTCCCCCACTATGTGCCTACACAAAACGTCTGTTGGCTTTGCCTGTTAACCAAGCATCTGGCCCCTCCCCTAACCCATTAATTGAATACCTTTGTGTATCAACTCAATTTCTGCATTTATTGATGGGACTCAGTAGTTCATCAGGCAGCAGACAAATGTGCTTACCCCAAATTATCAAACACCTGCTAAAGTCAGAAGTGTTTAAGGGTACATCTACACCAGGGGTAGGCAACCTAAGGCCCGGGGGCCAAATGCAGCCCCCCGAGGCCTTTGGACTGGCCCCAGGACGGTCCTGCCGCCGCCCCCACCGCTGCCGCTGCCCGCCATGATGATATTGATTATTGTTGTTATTACTTGTTCTTGGGGTTTTCTCGGCAAAATCTCCACAGGGGTTTTGCCATGGCTTTTCTGGGGCTGAGAGAGTGTGCATGCATATTTTTTTAAAATTTTTTAATTTTTTAAAATTATTTTTATTTATTTATTTATTTTTGGTGCTTCGGCCCCCAATTGTCTGAGGGACAGCAACCTGGCCCCCAGCTCAAAAAGGTTGCCTATCCCTGATCTACATTGTAGAAATAATGCAGTTTGACACCACTTCAAACGCTTTAGCTCCAGCCTATGGAATCCTGAAACTTGCAATTTTACAGGGTCTTTAGCCTTCTCTGCCAAAGAATGCTGGTGCCTCACAAAACTACAAATCCCAGAATTCTGTAGGATGGACCCATGGCTGTTAAACTGGTGTCAAACTGCATTATTTCTACAATGTAGCTGCATCCTGGGTTGCATCCAAAACATCTGGAGGTCAGCAGGTGGGGAAAGAGATATCATCCACTGATCTTTTCGTTAAAATGACAGAGAAGAGTTAGCAATGGCATGAACATCTGATGAAGTGAGCTGTGCCCCCAAAAGTTTATGCTAAACAAACAAAAAATATTTCCAGTCAATCTCAAAAAAGGTGTTACTGGACTCCTTTATGTTTTGCTGTACTAAAACAGACTAACATGCCTGTCTCTTTGAATACAACATGCACATTTATGTGAAAAGATTAGGCTTATCAGAATGATTTTGGTGAGTGTTTTGTAACTGGGAGATTATCAGTACTTTGGCATAGTTCAGGTTTAAGTAGCACTGGAATACGTGAGCTATTTTGCAAGACAAATTCACACAACCACGGTGGCATGTCTAGAATGAATATAATATATGGTATGTGTTCAGAACGACCATGGGCTGAAGGCTAAATGGGTGAATTCACCCAAATCTGTTAAGCAAAATGGTTCCCACGTATAAGTAGTTAACCATCTTCACTAATGGCTAACCTGATGATTTGGAGAAATTCGGAGTCCTTGCCTGTGGTTTGATGTTCTTTTTACCTGTTGGCATATGAAGAAAAGGGAAGGAGGCCACCCTAGTTTCTTGTTCTTATGTACCTTCAGGTTGACTATGACTTATGGCGACCTTAGCATAGGGTTTTCTTTCCCCCCAAGATATATTCACAGGACATTTGCCTTCCTCTAAGGATGGGAGAGTGCATAGTGGTTTTCTATGACTCAATAGGGATTTGAACCCTGGTGTCCCAGTCTCCCAGGCCAATCACTCCAACCACTACACCACATGCAAAATTCATGCAAACTTGATGTGTAGTCCATGCACATCCATTCCAACAGTACAGTCAAGTTCATATGCTAACCTCCTTCATTTCCAAGAAATGGGAGCCCAGGTTTTAGGGCATTAGGGACTATTTTCCTTTTGCATTTTCACACTGCATTGGAAAAGAGTGTAGCTGGTGCAAACCTAAGCCTGCATCCTAGTAGAATCCTAACTAGGGTAGACCCTTTCAATCAATGGAACTTTCATTAGGATTGACTTACCAAACAACCATGATGTCTACTCTGGACTAACAATTGGTTTTAAGCCAGGAGTGATAAACATGCAAACCTCTAAATGTCATTGGACTGCAAGTCCTAGCAGCCCTAGCCAGCATGGAAATGATGATGAATGCTGGGAATTGCCACCCAGTAATATTTGAAGATTCCCCAGAATATTGGGAATTTCCCGAATATTCCCCAGCCGTGATTTTGGCCACAAGATAGTGGGAGGGAAGGGGAGGAATGGCAGAAGACATGAATAGGGACATAGATCACATGATGACTTAATGCAAGAAGACTCTTGAGGAAAAATCAGTGCCTTGTACTTCACTTGCTGTATCTGCTTAGTTCATTCATTTATTTTTGCCTTCCTTCTGAAGCCTTTTCCTCCTCTACTGCCATGTCCTCTCTGCATCCCTTAATGTTTCCAGCCTGAGGCAGGCATTTCTAGAAGAGTGAATTCTTCTTTTCTCTTGAGAAGAGAGCCACAGGAAGAGGAGAAAGAAGTGGGGAGGAAGACCAAGAAAAAAGAGAAGGGAAAGTTGTTTAAAGTGGAAGATTTAGTGCTGGCATCCCTGCTGCAACTAAAGTCTACAGGCATCTCCTATTTGTCCTGGTGACCTTTTTCTAGGACCAGCAAGCCAGATGATTGCCTCCAAAACTTCACAGTTCCCTGTTTCCTGTACACTTCCTAACTACTGCTCTTTTTCCCATCCTCTCCCTCAGACGCCTTGCTTCCCCATTCTTTCTAGCCCCCTTTCTAAGTCATCTCAGGCAAATGTACTCAAATAAACAAAAAGCATAACAAATGTTCTCCCCAGCTGTCTGGAGCAATCAGAACTACCAGAGGCCCACTTGAGGACTACCATAGTGAGCAGAACAACACATCTTCTGTCTTTCCACTTCCCTAGGAGTGGCCCCCTGATCAATTCATCTGCAATATAGTCTACTGACGGCCAGAAAAACAGCTGCTCTTCACAGCTGGATTTGGCAAGCTGAACTGTGTCAACTCTTTAGTGCTCAGTAGCAGAAGCACTTTTTACTGCCCACCTAGGGACTGGCATTGTTTACTTAACTGCAGAGTGGCTGAGGATGTGCTCTGCATAGTCTATTAAGCCATTATAGGAACTGTTGCCTAGTGTCTTTTGATATGAAGTCACAGGCAATGAAAGTTCAGCCAACAACATGCAAGTGTGTTGCTTTAAAGTGAGTGCAGGTGTATAAGCTGTGCATATGTTTGGAATCAGTGTGAACTGAATGGGTAATGCACACAAATCCCAGCCACTTTACACCATCAGACATTGTGCAGAACTCATACTTATTGGAAGGCTGACGTGGAAATTGGTAGTACAGTACAAGTCAGGGATGCTAGATGATATGAGCACAAACTCTGGGTGTATTTATTTATTTAATTAATCTATATCCCGCCTTTCTCTTTCCACAGGACCTAAGGTGGCTTATCCCAGTGAAAAATAAGGTACAGCTTTAAAAAAAAGAAAAAGATGAATTAGTACAAAAGTTAATGAACAATCAGATATTCCTGTTAAAAATCCAGAAAATGTAAACCATTTAAAACACATTTAAAATATACTAAAAAGGGATAAAAACACAGACCCCTTAAAAGCTCATTCTGCTACATGAAGTATGATCCAAAGTGGCCTGTCTGAATAAAAAGTTCATTTCTTGCCAGTGGAAGCAGAGGCAAGAGGGGGCCAACCAAGCCTCCTATGGAAGGGCATTCCATAACCTGGGAGCAGCTACTGAGAAGGCTCTCTTCTGTGGATTATGGTAAACCAAGAAAAAGCTTTCCCCAGGTGATCTTAAAACTTGGGGAGGTTTATGTAGAGAGATATAACTCAAAGATGTAGCCATGCTGGTCTGCAGAATCAGTATGTAGAGAGATCTTGTAGCACCTTTGAGATTACGGGCCTTTGCAGACTGCTAGAAATAGTGCAAATTGAGTCCACTTTAACTGCCCTGGCTCAGTGCTAGGGAATCATGGGAATTGTATTTTTTTTCTGAGACATTGAGCTTTCTGTGTCAGAGAGCTCTGGTGCCACAATAAACTACAGTTCCCATGATTCCATAGCACTGAGTCAGGGCAGTTAAAGTGGACTCAATTTGCACTATTTCTGTCAGTCTGCAAAGGCCCTAACTGAAAGAAAGAAGTTGGCAGCATGAGCTTTCGTAGACTTAAATCTACTTCCTCAGATGCACTTCCAAATGCATTTGAAGAAGTAGACTTAAGTTTACAAAAGCTCATGCTGTCAACTTCTTTCTTCCAGTAGAGAGATATAGATAGTTTGTACCCAAGTTATATAGGGTTCCTCATGCTAGACCAGAGGTAGGCAACCTAAGGCCTGGGGGACCGGATGCGGCCCCCCAAGGCCTTTGGACCGACCCCAGGCTGATCCTGCCGCCGTCACCACCGTCGGCCCCCGCCGCCACCGCCACCCACCATGATGATATTGATTATTGTTGTTATTACTTGTTCTTGGGGTTTTCTTGGCAAAATCTCCACAGGGGGTTTGCCATGGCTTTTCTGGGGCTGAGAGAGTGTGCATGCATATTTTTTTAATTTTTTAAATATTTATTTATTTATTTATTTTTGGTGCTTCGGCCCCCCAATTGTCTGAGGGACAGCAACCCGGCCCCCGGCTCAAAAAGGTTCCCTACCCCTGTGCTAGATATTAGAAGGCCCTTTGCAGGTACTCTTTTTTCCTTAATTAATTTTCCAAAGAAAGAAAATGACAGATGTGGGGAAACATGTGAAGGTTATGAGTGGAATAAGGATAACCTGAAAGGGCTCTCAAAATCGTACTAGATGATGTATTACACACATTGCCCTGTGAATTACCATAGTCACCATGCACACTCCAGAGAATGTGTACACTACCCAGGCAATGTATAAAACACCTTGTAGGTGGTGGAATGTTCTCCATATTCCTGTTATCACCAATCAGCTGAGACAATATACAAATATACTGTATATACTGTGCAGTATACGAAATCTCCTTTTGGTGTTACACTCCATGAGAACAGTAGTAGTGAATACACAATGGATATTTAATGCACATGTTTATTTTCTCCCACATTAATCGCAATAGGGTGCTGCAGGATGACATGTCCATGCTATCCTACCAGCAATTGGCTTAGCACTGCTGGTGGAAGAAGGCTGGATGAACAATCGTTCAGTGTTTTGCTCACTAGCACTACAGAACTCTGTCCCTTGATATGGCTGCTGGATTTTAAAATGGATTTCAGGGGCATTTATAATAATGACAATGGTGCTATAAGGTGAATATCACATAGTTTCAAGTTGAGCTTATGACATCATTACTACCTACCAGGATGCCAGCCTATGTTTTGTGATCAAATAGAAGGACATATCAGACCAAACTGGATCATGATGTCAAAGGTTAAATGTCACAGCAAAACTGGAACGTGATGAGACAGGTTTTGTTATTTATATTTGAGGATTTGGATTCTTCATTTGAAAACATTCAGACATGATCATGCTTGCCATTTTTATCTCTGCTCCAGCAGCTGGCGTACTGGATAAGTTTTAGGCTCTTCCATTTAAAAAAGCTAATTCACTTTCCCAAAGATGATATATAAATCAAATGAATTTGCATATTTAAATGATAGATTAATCTGATTATGTAGCTGGAATGACCAAGGCCATCTAGTCTCATGTTGAGATGCGTGACCAAATGTCTACCAGCTCGCTCTCCCAACTGTAACTTACCCATTTAAGTATACTTAAAATAATATTTGTAATATAACGTCTCTGTTGTTTGGAATTTGAACAAAAGTAGAGATAGTCTGGTGCTTTCTTTTTGGAAAGACTCCCCATGTTGGAAGAAAAACAGGCTATAAACAAATACGATGAAGATAAAGAGCCAGAAAGCAGGAAATAGAGACCTCTAAGGAAAGGACCAGACCATGAGTTCTGTGTTAATTTCTAAACCAACTAAATACCAAGATGAGCTGTCTCAGGAAGGCAGAGAAAGGCAGCTTCCTAAAGAAATAGTATATATTTATGTATATATGGAATGGCCTGCCAGACGAGATCCGTCACATCACCACTCTTGTTGCCTTTAAAAAGGCAGTAAAGATGGATCTCTTCCGGCAGGCCTTCCTGGAACAACTGCCCGGCTAAATGGAGGCGATCTATTATTTACCCCCCTGGCCGCCATGGCATGTCACCCAATATTGTTTTAATTGTATTTTAATTATGTTGTTGGTTTTAATTCCAGTGTAGTTTAATTCTTTTTTAAGGGGTGGGAGGGCTAGGGCGTGGGATAAAGGTGTTTTAACTGTTGTTTTTTAAATTGCTGTACGCCGCCTCGATTGCCGAGCAGAGGGACGGGATACAAATAAAAAATTATTATTATTATTATTATTATTATTATTATTATTATATGTATGCATAGACATTGTAAAGAGGACCATTTGAATCTCATTAATTTTATGAATATTCATTTGTAGAAATTCCATTCTGAAGCCCCTGTTCTAGCTTTATAACCTTTGCTCTACAGATATAAAACCCCAAAATCTTCTTATAAATGAGATATGAGATTCATAGAGCATCACATTCTCTATTTGACCCACAGTCATACAGAATAAATACAGTTGTAACAATGATCAAAGATGGATGGCTTTAAACTACATTTTCTCCTATTTGCAAAATGGTTTCCAGTTACCTTGTTATGCGTCTCTCTTACGCATCTTGTTCATTTTATATTTACTTGGCTGGCCAGCCACCTCATCAGTCTGATATGTTAAGTTTTGCTTTCAACATGCTGGCAGGATGAGCTGACCAGGTAGCATGGAATCTTTTAACAAAATGGGACATTTGGTCTTTTACCTGGAGGGATCTGTGAAAGATGCACTGCAGTGCAATGAAGAAACCATGTAAATCAGGAATGGTGGCATAACTGTAAGCAGCTTACCAAAGCCATATGGTAGCTTGCACAGCCTATGCTGCTCTCATGTTGCAGGATATGCTGCAAGAAGCACTCACTAGTGGTGCCTGGAAAGTTCCATGTTCACGGGGTGGTGAATCCACTCTGGGTTTTAAACCAGCCTTCAAAGGAGCTTGCTAAGGTGCTGAACAGTCGCTAACTTTATGACATGGAACTTACCAGCCACTATCACCAGACATGATCAGCAAGTGGCACTAGACTTCAAGAAGGAGGTCTGAGCTTATGTGGTGCAGATGCTGCCCTGCTTTGTATGCACAGGGGCCTGCAGAGGTTTTCAGAGGCATGCTGTGCCCTGATGCCAATGCAAAAGGCATGCTCAAGGGGTGTGAGGTGACCACAAGATGAATGAATTCTGCCACCTGCCTCCCAACTGTCATCTTATGTGTTGATGATGGCTTTCACACTCATTAAATTATCTGGAAGACCATTATGTCAGGCAACTCTGAAACTGCTTGTAGATGGCTAGTTGATTACACTAAAGAAGAAATTATGGTGGAATTCCCATGGAGTTAAATGGAATGTCCTCTCAAGTGAATATAGACCTGCATCCTTAATGTTCTGGAATAAAATAGCAGTACTGTAAATTATCTTCCATGTCTACTGTGCAAACTGCTTGCAGCTGGGGGGGAAAAGCAAAAGTTACTTCAAAACTCAAAAGGACAAGAATAGATATTTACATGGAAGTATCATTTGGGCAACGCAAAAAAAAAAAAGAGAGGCATTTTTAAAAAATGCTTTTAAAGATGGAAAACTATCTTGATGGTGAAATGGAAAAGAAGAAACAAGCCATGGTTCTGATTATGAAGAGGCAGCAAATTCACTGCAGCTATTGCAAAGTGTATGTAGAGTTTGCTCATGTATCAGGATAAGGGAGAAAAATACATTAATGGAAAATGGAGTGTATCTTATAAGCCTAATGCATCCTATGAATAGCTGAGTAGCTATACTCTGTGAGAGTGAAATGGCTCCATCCTTTCTTTAAAAACAATGCAGACATGAAACCAAATGGGATACTGCTATTGGGACCCCAAGTTACTAGTGGTGGTGTCTCATTTTGATTCACTTGGATGACTCAACCCATCTCCTGAGCTATACTCATATTTTTTATTTAGAGAATTTACTCATCTCTCAGCATAAGCCAGCAGTGGGATAGAGCGCAAATGTCAGAAAGTGAAGTGAATATGACTGCTGGCAACACTTCCTCTGCCCAAACTTTTCAACTTCCCAATTTGTGTGGTGTGGTAAATGCTTGTCTTTTCAGCAGCACCAATTGACAAAGCGGTGTGTGTGTGTGTGTGTGTGCGTGCGTGCGCGTACACACACTGGGGCTCTAACTCATCCTTAATGCATATTTTCTTTAAAAAACTACAGCACAGAATATGAATTGGGATGCTTGGAGAAGTTACTTTGTTTGGCCTATAATCCCAGGATCTCCCAGCTGGCTCATTCTGGGGATTCTGGGAGCTGAAGGCCAGAAAAGGACCCCCCCCCCCCAAAAAAAAACACCTCTGTGTCTGTATTCAAACATTGCTTCTACCATAAATACCATAGATGGCCTTGGACTTCAATGTCTCAATTTGAGCCCCATCTCTGCAACAGATTGTTGAGTGTATTATAGAAGTATAGAAAAATAGTACTATCTTATCTTACCAGACTGTTGCATTAATGATATTTGCTAAATGTTTTTTTAAAACCTTCAGACTATTACATTACCGTTACATGAAGCTAGCTCAGACATTGCAATTTTCAGTCAGATGCACAGTGTTTGTTCTACATAATTTTCAAGCTTTTATTTCTAGGAAGCCCTTTTCCTGAGATATCCAGAGGAGCAGGTGTTGAGTGGCCAAATGTCCTCTTTTGTAGAGACCAGCCCCTCTGAAGGACAGCCAGAGATCAGTGCTCTGTTTACAGGGCTTGTCAGCCCAAGTCTGATTTAAAGACAAAGAACAAGAAATGAGGAGGTCAAAGACTCTGAAAGTGGCCATCCCTATTAAGCACCTGGATGGCAGGCTCAGCAGACACATGAGTAGTTGGCCAGAATGTTCCCTATTTGGGTGAAATGTATTGCAATTTAAATGATAAAAAATTTCTATATTTGCATCTATAAATATAAATGAGCACATGCAATATTATTCAAATCTATACCTTCTTTTGTCCTCTTTTTTTGATTATGTGTAATTGGCCAACCTGTTACATCTGTTGTACAAAAACTGACAGTCCTGTGTCACTTTAAAGACGCGTTAATTTTTTAGACACCACACTGAGTTGGCATCTCTTTGGTGCTTTTCATATGGATTTGTCTAATGAGGCACTTTTTGCATTGCAGCAGAAATAGGGGAGTGTTCTAAAGTATGCACTCTGTTTGCATGTGGGATTGGCTATACATCTTGGGCCATACCACCTGCCTACATGGAGTGCAAGTACACAGCAGATCACAGCTGTTATGCACTTGCACAGATTTAGTTTTGACCCTGTGTCTCTGGGACACTGAAATCCACTTTTTAAGCTTTTGTACTCCCCTCAAACTAACTTGGGATGTCTGAGAAACCTTGAAGCAGTTTTGAGCTGATATAGAGCGATTCAGGAGAAGAGACTTCTCTTGCAATATGTTGCTGTTATGTGTCTGCAAGTCATTTCCACCTTAAGGCAACCCCTACAGGGTTTTCTTGTCAAGATTTATTCAAAGGAGGTTTATCATTGCCTTCCTCTTAATGTGTGAAAATGTGGTTTTCCCGGGTCACCCAAAATTGAGCAGAGACATGTTTTAAATGAGCTGAGACTTTCCTTCCATGCCTTATGAGGAAAGACTTAGGGAGCTGGGTATGTTTAGCCTGGAGAAGAGACGGTTAAGAGATGATATGATAGACCTGTTTAAGTATTTGAAAGGGTGTCACATTGAGAATGGAGCAAGCTTGTTTTCTGCTGCTCCAGAGACTAGAACATGGGACAACATTAGGAGGAACTTCTTGACTGTAAGAGCTGTTTGACAGTGGAACACATTCCCTTGGAGAGTGGTAGAGTCTCCTCCTTTGGAGGTCTTTAAACAGAGGCTGGATGCTCATCTGTTGGGGATACTTTGATTGTGATTTCCTGCAAGCAGGGGGTTGGACTGAATGGCCCTTGTGGTCTCTTCCAATTCTATGATTCTGTTATTCTAAGTCTAATCCACAGTGCTTTATTTGATCTACAAGCTGAAGCCCACTGGGAAGAATTTGCCCATCACTTTGCAGACATTTCTCTGATTTGGATGCCAGGTCCAATGAATGTAATCTTGGCCTCTACTAACCTTGGCCTCTACTTGCCGAGTGTCCATAGACACTTTTCAATTTGTGTAGCTTGGGGATGTTGACAGGGTCCTTCGAGGGATGAGAGCTACCATATGTGTGCTAGACCCTTGCCCTTTCTGGTTTATTAAAAAGGGGACTGACTGCACAGGTAAGGGAAGTGATTAATGTATCTTTACAACAAGACAGGGTCCCAATTTGCCTGAAGGAGGCTATGGTAAAATATCTTCTGAAAAAACCTTCCATGAATCCTGCTATACTGGATAATTACAGGTCAGTCTCCAACATCCCATTCTTGGACAATGTACAGGGATGGGTGGTGGCTTCTAGATACTCCATCTACTCCAGGGGTTCCTGGATCAGGATCATCTAGACCCATTTCATTCTAGTTTTAGCTTTAGTTGCCTTGGTGGCTAACCTATGCCAGGAACTGGACAGAGGGAGTGTGTCCCTGTTGGTTCTGCCTTTCTTTCAGTGGCTTTTGATGCCATCAGCCATGGTATCCTTCTTGGTCACTTTGCTGGGATGGGAGTCAGAAACTTCAGTTGGTCTGAAGAGCTGCAGCCAGATTGCTAAATGGGACTCATTACAACTCCCTTGTTGGAGCAGCTCCACTGGCCTATAAACCCCATATAAGGCTTGGATCCAGCTTATTTGAAGCCCGAACCCTCCCTTTATGAGCCCATTAGAACTTTTAAGATCATCTTGAGAGGGCCTTCTCTTTGTCCCAACACCATCAAAGTTCATTTGATGGGAACAAGGGAGAGGGCTTTTGCGGTGGCTCATCTTTGGAACTCCCTTTCTAGGGAAACCACTATCACTCACTCCTTCAATAGCAACCAGACTTTTGGAAATTGAATTGAGGTGGGCTATTAATGATATGCTGTGGTTTTAAAGTATTTTATGGCCCATATAAATTTTAATAAATTTTTAATGAATTTTAATATTTCATGTTTAACCTGATAAATTGTTTAATTGCTTTTTAGGTAACTTTATATTTATACTGTAATCAAAAGGTTTGTATAGTTTTTAATCTGTACTGTTTTAGATATGTTGTTAGTTGCTTTGAGTCCCACTGTTGGGAGGAAGATAGGATATAAATGAATAAAATAAGAAGCAACAGCTTGCTGTGATGGTTTTCATGAGATGCTTTGATGCATCTAGCCCACAAAGCAAAACATTCTCAATTTTATTATTTTACAACTTTATTTTTTAAAAGTCTTTATTCACATTCACAAATTTACCAGGCAATTATTGCCATTTCCATATTTAGGAAAATATGATAGAACAAACAGAACATAGAGCCACTTGTAGACACACAAACTGGGTATACAGACCTCCAGTAAAAAACAGTCATCATTGGCTAATAAATAAGTTATCCAGAACTGTGAACACTTGAATTGGAAAAGCAACTGGCATTCAAGACCACATCACACAAGAGTGATAGCACTTCATTGGGGAGGTGTATTGTTGGTAATGACCCTCCAGTCACAACCTTTTTCCCTCAGAAATTCAGATAATTACAGAAAAATGAAATTTTCATTAGGTAGCTATGCAATATTTCTATAGTATTTCTTTAAACAGCCAATCACTGTAGGATTGCCTCAGCCTTTGTGTTCATAAAGAAGCAGTCATATCCCCCCAACAGAGGCCTGAAGCTATAGGTGCAAAATGGCATAAAGACATAATTTGCTAATTTCTGCAGACTCCTGGCTCAAAGATATGTCCTATCCATGGTCAAGCAATTGATGCAACTTGTAGCTGTGTTATCTCTGTTTTAGTCATGTGTGTCAAAAACCCAACATAGCTGTGTACATTCCCATGTATTGCAAACCCAGCTTGGTCTTTCTACCTCTAGTGCTAGAAGTGAAATAAGCAATAGCATATATATGAGGTGCACAACATGGCCCTCTGAGATGTTTTTGGCTTGCCACTTCCATAATCCCTCACCACTGGCCATGTTGCTAGGGCTGATGACAGCTACACACACCAAACAAAATCTAGAGGACTACAATTGCCCACTCTTGCTGTTTACGTTACCAGATAAACTGGCAATACATCTTCCAAGTATCTCAGTGTCCACTCACCACACTCCTCACCGACAGTTTTACTTGCATCATTTGCTGGATAGGAGGCAGTGATTCCCAAACTCTGACCTTCCAGGTGTTTTGGACTTCAGCTCCCCGAATTCCTGTTAGTCAAGCTGGCTGGGGCTTCTATGCGTTAAAGTCCAAAACAGCTTGAGGACCAAAGTTTGGGAATCACTGGTGAGAGTGGAACGAACACACACTTGCCGCCACGGCTAGTTATTAAGGCAGGCTTACAGATGCCAGCATATCTAATTTACTTGCAGGATGGAGATATGCAGTAAAACTCAGTGTGTATCACCTTATGGAATGAGGATATGTAAAAAAACAAACTGGGTTGAATCCAGACTTAGCCATATTTCAGATAGAGCCATTTAAATCAATGGGATTTAAGTCTATCATGATGGGTTCCAATCAATTTCAATGGGGCACTCTAAATCTGATCCAGCCACTCTGCTTTGATACAACCAAAACATTTTAGACTACCACTAAAAGAGGACCTCTAGAAACTCAAATGGGATGGAGTTGCAGGGTAGAAAGTAGAGCCCGTATGGAAGGAGATGGGAACAGTGGGCACTTCAGATCTTTTGCACTTCAGCTCCTAGAAGTCTTAGCCAACATAATAAAAAATAAGGAGATTTTGAGAGTTGTAGCCAAAGGCATCTGGAAGAGCAAAAGTTTAGCCACTCCAACCCTGTGCAGTCCTGGGATATCTTAGAGTGTCTTCTTAACTATGTGTTACATCCTGTTACCTATTCCAGCAAATGACACACACTTGAGGCTCCCAAGGAAGGGCAAACCTCTGACCCTGACCCCAGTTGTATAGCAATAACTGATAGAGGACTGGAGGATATGAGGAAAGAGGAAGTTTTTCTTTTCCCATTTTCACATCTACTTGTATCCTGTAGCACAGGACATTTAAAAAAGAACCCATACAGACATGAAGAAGGCAAATGTTCAAGCTTTTTGCCACTACCAAGATGTCAGGCTTTGCTTCTCTTGTACATTGTGCTTCTCATTACAGCTCTGCTTTTCTGACACAGCTGCTTATTGCTTGCATTTTAAAACAAGGCTATAATTTTGAGAGAGAGGGAGACAAGCAACTGAACAATATGAGTGACTTTTTTTTTAAGTGGTTCTCTACTCCAGCACAGTATGGAAATACAGTAGTGGATGCACAAACATTTCAGAAATCCTTTTAAAAACCCCTTTAAAATGTACACATTTTCTTCCATTAATGACATTTACTCTTTTGAAAAGCTTGATCTATCTGGTGTTCCTAAACATATATTCCTACCCATAAAGAAGGGTACTTCCTTATTCTTAAGACTCCAGACTAGGATAAAGTGAGCTAAAAAGCAAGAGTTAGCTAGACAGCTTGTAACTGCATAGCTACCCCAAGCTGAAATGCATTGAACCATGAATACCATGCCAATGTAAAACCACATTTCCTCTTCCTGTTGTGGGCAGCCACCTAAAGCATCCAATTTTGGATGAAATATGAGAGGTCCTCTGTATTTGATGTAGATGAAATGTCTTGTTATAGTCTCTCAGTTGAGTTCACAGAACTGTATTGTCCCTTGTTCCCAAGAGGGTCCAGCAGGGAGAAGTTGCAGCAATTGGGTTAAGCTTCAACTGATGGACTGGTGAGTGAATGGGCACAGAATTCAAAACTGAGGTAGGAAATGCAAAACAGGAGCCTTCAAAACTTGTGTTCCGAGTCAGCTCTTCAGCAAAGAAAGACACTGCATCCCTTTTGCAAGAAGAGACCGGAGGGCTTGGAGTGGAGGACAGTATTTCTGACTCATATTGAAGTAGCTGGCCCATGAAGCCAAAGTTCGGTGAGATCAGACTCCTACGTTGTTTGATGTAATCAAATGCCTCCTCCAAACGGAATTTTTTCATTTTCATCAGGTAAGCCATGCAGATCGTAGGAGAGCGGGAAATTCCGGCTTCACAGTGTACCAAGATTTTGCCCCCTGACCGTCTGGTGCAGTCTAGAGAAATAAATAACAGTAGTAATGTTTTGATGATGCTGGTTGCCCTTAATGATGCCCTTAATGACAGCAGTCATGCAAATGATTTCCTGAACCTGATTTCATAATTAATTTCATGCATAAGCTGTACAGACACAAACATGCATTAAAATACAATGAAGGAGCTTATTGCATTGGTTATTAAAGCGACTTACCTCTCCTGGCTTAAATTTTAAATTGGGCAGTATCTGGAACCTATTGCAGGAATTTTGCTGCCGAATCCGCTGCCTAGGTCCATCCCTGCTTAGGAAAATGGCTGCCGGAGCGCTCTTGGGAGTGAGGATGGACCAAGGATGGACCCAGATAGTGGATTCGGTGGCAAAATCCGTGTGATAGGGTCCAGATGCTGCCGGATTTAAAATTTAAGCTGAGAGAGGTAAGTCGCTTTAATAACCAATGCAATAAGCTCCGAAATCAGAAATGTAAGTTCATTTCAGCAGGCCAGAAAATGAATTTCACCTTTGGCACTTACCACACTTATTCAAATAACAAATCTCAATGGCAATGTAGTAGTAAAGATAAGAGATTTCCTTCCCCTTCATGTGGCCAAATTACAGAGAGAGGTGTACTAGGACAAATTCTACAATGCCACAGAGAACTGAAGCACAGCTAGGTTCCTTTCAGAAATGGCACAGCCTTGCAGTAAAAGGTGTGGGTGTGCTGCATGCTCCCTCCAATGAGATGTGTCGATTTTCTGGTTGGCTAAGAGCATGAAAGGTGCTGCTTTTGTCCCCATCCTGTAGGCTCCTTTGATAGGTACTCAGCATGGGTTTTGAGCAGGGATGTCAAATCCCAGTTTCCTGGGGTTTCCACCACAAAGTGCACAATAAATGAGTCTTAAATCCCTAATTACAACCCATGATAAGTGGCACTTGGACTAAAGTGAGGCTATAAATGGCTTAGGCAGAACTACCATTTTACGCAATGGGAGGCCTCAGGGTTACTCACACAATTCAATTATTGTTACAAGATTAAAAAGAAATTGCTGAAAATAAGCTGCTTGTACAAAATATGTGGATTAAAAATAGAACTCGCTCTGCTTTGGCTAGCTTGCAAAATGAAGTTTTGTTTTTGTTAGATGGACACACTATGAGGTATTCTGCACAGACTTATCTAATTTTGCTATTCAGTGACTTTGTTGTGTTGTTGTTAAGTGCCCTCAAGTTGATCATGGTGACCTTGTGGTTGAGACATCTCCAAGACCCCCTGTTTTCAACTTTCTGCTCTGCAGGCCCAGACCCATGTTCTCCCTGATCAATTTTAATCATCTGACTTGTGGTCTTCCTCTCTTTCTACTACTAGAGTACTGAATTCTTTTTAAAAATGGTTTCTTGTAGCATGAATAAGCAGCCTTTTGCAACCTGGTGTCTTTATATGTTTTCGCCTACAACTCTAATCAACACCATCCACTCTGGCTATGGTCAGGCATTATAGGAGAAAATCTGGAGGGCACTAGATGAGCTATATATGATCTATCAGATCTCAGGTTGTATAAAAGCAAAGACATTTTACACAGTTTAATAAACAGTATTGCACAAACATGCATTAAAATACTTCTGCTCTATGTTAAAAGTTAACTGTAACCTTCACAACCCTGCCAGATAGGTCACTATTATCATCCTTATACTGAAGATAAGAAACTTGGGCAAAGAGATGGCAGTTTACTTTAGGCTACTTAGCAACTTCATGGTAGAGAGCTGCTAAGAAGCTGTGATTTCCTAATTCACAGCTCATTTTTTTTTATGCCAAGGTGGGCAAATACAACTCTCCAGATGTTGTTGGGACACAATTCTCAGCATTCTTCTCCTTGGCTATGCTGGCTAATACTGATGGGACCTGCAGTTCAATAACATGAGGGTGAGGGTGTTGCAGGATTTGCATCCCTGCTTTATGATGTAGTTGTAGTATATCAGAAAGGCTGGAATTGCCATGTTAATGACAAAAATATCTCTAGAATCATGGCAACATATTAGTAAAGGTTTTTGCAACAAATTGTCTGAAGCACTGATGTAAATTCCTCATGCCTCATGAAGGAGGACTCTGGAGGACAGGAGCCGGGCGGTGAGAGTCTTCCCCTGCCCCCTCCTGCCTTGGAACACCTGGCCCCAAGGAAGCTGAGCCTTCAAAGCCTCCCAAGCCCTGACCATCGGCAACAGCAGGAGGCCTTGGAAGGAGGACTCTGGAGGACAGGAGCCGGGCGGTGAGATTTCCCCCCGCCCCCTCCTGCCTTGGAACACCTGGCCCCAAAGAGCTGAGCCTTCAAAGCCTCCCAAGCCCTGACCATCGGCAACAGTGGGCAGCCTTGGAAGAGAAATACTGCCTATACGCGGCGCCGGCGGTGCTCTGGTGCTCTTGGAGGACTCGGGCCCGTGGGGGACTCTTGCCCCTTGCCATCACCTGGGGCGGCCATGAGCAGCTGTGGACGGCACGGAACTGAGGAGAATGCTGGCGGGTTTTGAATTATTGTTTAGTTGTTTAATTGTTTAGTTGTTTAATTATTGTTATTATTGGTTTGATTGGTTTTTGGGGGGTGGGTGGGTATGGGAAGGAGGGATGGGATTTGAATTGATTTTATTTGTTTTCATGTTTTGAAGTGTTGTACGCCGCCCCGATTGCCTGGCAGAGGGGCGGGATATAAAATTATTATTATTATTATTATTATTATTATTATTATTATTATTATTATTATTATTATTATTATGCCTCAGTCGTTTGTACCACTAAGCAATCTTGCCTTCTTTCAAACAGTGGGGCTAATATTCTCAACCTTTGGCCTTCCAGATGCTTTGGATTTCAACTCCCAGAAGCCACTGCCAGTTAGGGATTTTAGGAGACCAAGTCCATAACACTTGAAGGATCACATGCTGAGGAACACTGCACTTGATCTTCTTTTGTAGCTCTTTTTAATAGATGTCCCTGTTAGACAGATTGACTTTATTAAAGAGACCATGAATATGAGTTTGCAGAAGCTGGGCAGAGCAGTAAAGGACAGGGGGGCCTGGAGATGTCTCATCCATAGGGTCGCCATAGGTCAAGATCGACGCGAAGGGAATTAACAACAAACACTGTTATTACCCTTCTTAAAGTATACATTCACAATACAGTCCTTCCAGCTGAGTACACAATGAGGGTTACACCCAAATAAATAGCTACAGGATTGCAGCCTTAAACAGCCTAAAGCATGGGTAGGCATGGTATGGCCTGTGGTCTGCATAGAACCCCTGGACTCCATTTTTGTAATCTCCAATGCCCCATTATTTAAAAAAAAAAACAGTATGAATTTGGGTCACTTTTGCCCTGAAACAGGAAAAGGTCTCAGGGAAATGTAAAAATATCCCCACCCAATGTCTGCAAGCACCCCAGAATCCTGTATTACCTCCAAATAACTCAATGTTCTTCTGCATCCCCTCTGAAAATGGTGATTTGAAGAGAGACTGCATAGGAAAAGTAGAGATATTTGGGTTTAGTCTAGTGGGGTGGTTGTGACCTGCAGTGGGGTCTGATGGTAAAATTGGCTCCTGGCCAGTTTACACATTTGTCCACCCCAGTGTAAAGCCATGGAAAAGCCATGTATGATGTGGAAAACCCTCCTATGGAGAAAGGTTTAAATGTTTATGTAAAAACAAAACAAAACAACAACACTCGAAGCAGGAGATGCAAACCTCCTAAGTGGAGTTGCCAGAGTGAAAACTGGAGGGCTCCTGCACCTTTAATGGTTGTGCAAAAAATGGAATTACAGAAGGTGTTGCTTGTAATACAACCACATAACAAGCAACACCTGCTGAATTTTCCTTTTCTACACAATATTAAAAGAAGAGAAGCCCTCTCCAGTTTTCACTCTTGATAACTTTACTCTTACAGTAAGGGCTTTCAGTTTCCACAAAATCACTGAAAAAGTGGTTTCCATTCTCAGATGTATACATCTCTCTGGAGATACTGGGACCTATCAGAAGGACCTCTAACGATGCCTGCAATAGGCATTGCTGCCATTTGCTTCAGCGGGACTAGTGCTATTCCTGAATAGAGTTTGAATAGTATCAGGTTTTGATAACCCCAAGTGATACAATTGTTACTGTTCATTTGCAATATAGAGAAAAGCACACCTACCAATAAATTCTATTGCCTCCTGGAAGTGAGAGCTGATGTCTGCTGTATGGCTGTCTTCCACAGGAATCCATTTATAGCAGTACTGGTCTGTTAAGGGCTCAGAGCTCTTCCTAGAGACATTCAAGAGTGCAGTGATGTTCAGGTTGGCTAAGAACTCACACTTGGAAGCATGGTAGGCACTGCCGAGGTACAGGAAAGGCAAGATCTCCACTGGGCCACCCTGGAAAGTGACAAACCACATAATTACAGGAGTTGCTTTGCTACTTCTCATTTCCTCAGTTAAAGGGCTCTGCAGACTAGACTATAGGGAATCATTTGAGGGCATTTCCAGACATCACTACAATCAGCAAGAACAGAAAACTAGACAGGATGTACTTTGCAAAAGATGTCAATTTGTGTCAAAGTGGCAGTTCAGAGTTACTGCTGAGGTTTTGGCACAAGAGTTGCTTTGTGTCCTGTGCTGATCCGGATGCTCCCTCGGCAGAAGCGCAGCCTACTCTTAAAAGATTTGGATGAGGGGGGCTCAAAAAGAGACTTGATTGACTAATCTGGTCATGCATAAAAGACATGAAGACGCCAGGGTAACATCAACTCTTGAGAGCAGTCATTGCAGAAAATGAAAAGGTTCCCAATTCATGTTTGGAACACAAGCAATTTGCTTTAGTTCTCTGGGGAATATATTTGAACCAGGAAGAGAGGGGAAATACCATGCTACTATGCAGCTTTGATTTTAGGTCACTCTTTTAGTCTGTTTGCTGAAGGCTGTTTGTCTGCAAAAGTACATCACACACTCAGCACCATTATTTGAAACATGAGAGAGACGGATACTGACTTCTTGTCACAATGCCAGACATGAATGAAAAGAGCGAACTAGTCAGCTAAGAAGAGGATGATGACAGAATGAGCCCCCAAGGAGCCCAAGCGTGGGTGGGATTAGTCATATCTTCCCCTAAACACACCTGATCATATGCTGGCTTGTGTTGGATGCACTGCTTCTCGCTGAGGCCATTGCTGTTTCTCTCCGTTTCAGTCTTCTCTTGGGATATGGGTTTTACATCTATGCAGAATTCAGGATACTGGGAATAAAAGGTTTCATAACCTCCTGGAAAGAATGAAAGAAAGCAAATAGACATTAGTAAGGTCAGGGCCAGGGAAGTCCTCATTTGTGTTAGATAGCTAATTAAATTTTGGGACTGTGACAGCGCTCATTGTGTGAGGAGCTTCATTGAGAGAGGTGGGGGGTAAGTCTCTGCTAGAGCAAAAGAGCGCACAATTAAAGAAAGACAGCAGAAGACAAATTTGCACCTTGTTAAGAGTTGATCACAACAGTCACAAATGGAAATCGGTTGGATCAGATTCAAATAATTAAGACTAGCTACTTATTCGCCCTTTACATTGTCCCTTTAAAACCAGGCAATCTCATATTTGTCTTCATTTCAGGAAAGACTGTTGTGTATTGATTAATAACGCCCATTCTTCTGCCTTCTGGCAAATGAAATGGATCCATTAAGTGTCATGAAACTTAAGTAAAGCCTATGATGAGCTCAGACAGCTAAATAGCCCCAAATGAGTGGTTTTGGACTTGAAAACAGATCTGCAAAAGCACACAGCACAAATTAGATTTGTTACGTTCCAGCTCAGTGCTTATCATTGACTTAAACTGGGAAACATTCATCATCAGGTGCACCTACACCAAATTTCCTGCCTTTCTCTCAGCACAGGACCCAAGGTGGCTTACAACAAATTAAAACAATGTAGCTAAAAGCCAGCGAGTGATCACCTTAAAAATTATTAAATAAGCCATCATATTAAAACCAAGCAACAAATTAGAAAAATTTAAGAACATATAAAAAAAATAAGAAAGAGGAACAGCAGCCAATTAATGGGCAAAAGCCTGCTGGAGCAGAAAGTCTTTGCCTGCCATCAGAAAGAGGGAGCGGCCTACTCTCTCATGAAAAGGAGATCCACAGCCTGGCAGCTGTCACCAAGAAGACCCTGCCTTATGACTTCACCAAATAGCACTAAGCATACTTGTGTCCTATGTTTTTGTGGAAATAAAAGATATTTTTATCCTTGCAGCAAGAATGCCACAGATTATTATTTATTCAGTGAGTACAGAATGTCATAGAATGTGCCCACTGCTGCATCATTCCAAAGATAAGGAATTGCATTAAGTACAGTGACTATGGGCCTAAGCAGACTGCCAGAAATAGTGCACATTAAATTGAGGCACTGCCCTGGCTAAGTGCTAGGGAATCATGGGAACTGTATTTTATTGAGGCACCAGAGCCCTCTGACAGAGAAGGCTCAATGTCCCAGAAAAAAATACAATTCCCATGACTCCCTAGCACTGAGCCAGGGCAGTGCCTCAATTTAATGTGCACTATTTCTGGCAGTCTGCTTAGGCCTTATGAATCTTTTTTTCAGGAAACCTATTCAGAATGTTTTGAAGTTGGCTGTTTAAGCCCTTCATTCCTAAATTTCTGCTTTGCCCAAGTAAGGTCTCTTTCACACTACAGCACTTTAGCAACTATGGCTCCATCTTAGGGAATCTTGGGATTTCTAGCTTTGTGTAACATTTAGAATTCTCTGCCAGAGTTCTAGTGCCACACCAAACTGAAAATCACTGAATTCTGCAGGACACAGCGATGGCTGTTAAAATGGTATGAAAGTGCTAGGACTGTGCCCTCCAAAGGAGACTCCAAGCAAACACGCAAAGGATCCTTAAAAGGATATTTATAGCAGAAATACATAACTAGGGAGCCACCCTGAAGTCAGTAAAAGCCTAGCCATTTGATGAGCTCCCAATGCATCTCCACCTTTTAATTCCACTTTACCCTCATTAGAATCTACCACACAAGTCCAATAACAATATATAAAAAGATGACTATTCAACTAGCTCAGAAAATTGAAAACCAAAAAGGCTACTAAAAACACACCATACACCTAGCAACTGATGTGTGCAAAGAAAAAAAACCCTACTCCCTCGAATACTTCCATGATCAGAATGGGCTCCAAGAATCTCAGCAGCCCCACAACAAAACATTGACTGTCCACAGCCTTCCTTCTCTCTTTGATTTTGCTCTGACAGGCTCCTAACCTTTCCCTCACCTCCTGACAGTTCATAGACAGGGGTTTTAAAGATATTATTTAACCATGATTTCATTTTATGTGCTTGTTATTTGATATATACAACCACCCCACCTCATTGGTTTGGGATGGATGGTGTTTGGCCTTAGCAGGTGACTAGTAACCAGAAGCTCTAGGGAATCAGGAGATTTGCAGGCTGTACTTAAGATGAGTCACCTTTTCATCAAGCCCTTTAGCTTTCGCTGGCACTCAGACACTTGTTCTCCCCGACAAGATGAACTCTGCCGCTATTAGTTCTGTTAATACGATATTACTCATCTTGGATGTTAGTGTGTGTGTGAGACAGAGATGTTTCATTTTCATGGCCAGCTGTTAAAATTCTGGGCATAGCAATTACAAAGTGGGCTGTAGAACTAATATGAATTTTTTAAAAAGATATCTAAACAGTCTTTTTTTTTTTAATTGCTTATTTTATAGTAAAGGTATTCCCCTCATCTTAAGAGACACATTACGATTTGATATTTTTATATTAACACATATCATATCTATATTCCTGTAGCCCAGGGGCATATTTCGTAATTATTGAAGGGTGTGTAAAAGCAATAGGCGAATCAAGAGTCAATGGAGTAGTCTAGCCCCAGTTTAGCATTAGTCCCAGTTTATTTGCAGGGAAATATGTAAAAGCAAAATTGAGACAAAATTGAAAGCAAAATCCATTTGTATGGATCAGAAGCGCTAAATTAACAAGACCTGAAAGCTTTCAAAAATTACAGGAAGGAACGGGAAAGAGTCTGACAAGGATCATGCCATTCAGCAGTAAAAGTAATTCCCTGAAGTGCAGAACGGGAGCTGCTTATGGAAGCTGTTAGCTGACATGAGTTCTGACTCATGCTTGATCTTCTTATGACTGCCTGTGTCCAACCATACTTAGGAGAGTGTATTCACTCTCACATCACTATACAGACAAAAAACCTTGGGATAAACCCCAGGATTTTAATCTTATTTTATGGGAACATTCAGAAAGATGTAAAAACATAGCAACAGTCTCAAGAGCAGCCACAGTTCTGGTTTTGTGACTCAGACACAATTTATCAATGAAGTCAATTTCTAGATGACAAATGCACCCTGTGGCAAATAAAATAAAATAAAATAAAATAAAATAAAATAATTACAGCATTTTATTTAAGGGTATATATTCAGACTAAAGCACAATATCTCCTCTCTTTTGCATGTGGACAGTTTTCTACTAGGACAGCACACACATAAATGTTCTTACTTTACTAAGCAACACCAACTTTAACACTGGGACCAGCTCACCCTTTAGACCAGAAGAATACACTGCAAGGAGGATGGCTAATCCAAAAAGTACATAGAATCAGCCATCCTAGCATGTGCAGAATGGCCAAGAGATGTTGAGTGTGATGTAGTGGGAAAAAAATCTAAGGACAAAAATGGCATTTTACACAGTTTAACACTGTCCTGAAGAGCTACAGCCAGAAACATTTTCTAACCAGACCTGAACCAAAGGGAAACCACCCTCATTGCAGATTGCTAATAAAAAGCTTTGAGGGGGAAAACATATTACCAGTTCTTTTTGCACATCAGAGTGATCCTATTTTATAGGCATTTCTTATCACTGAAAGCAACGTAATTTAGGGCCCATACTTCTGTTTCACTTCCTGCTCAAAGAAGGGAAACACCAGCATATTGCAAAAGATACATGAGGAAATGAGGAAAATATTTTAAAAACCACAAGTTAGCCTGTTGACCCATTAGAGGAGGAAAAATCCAATTATTTTACTGCATTAAAAACAACATGCAGTCCACATAATACCTTTAATAGGATCAACTCAGACTTTAAATGGGCTCTAACAAAATAATTATCCTACTGCCACCTACAAAGAGGCAATTATTTACTTATGACTTTGCCTAGGAGTCTCATAATTCATGGAGCAAAGTGGTAGCATGATTTTAGTAAGCCACTTCATTTAATAATTTACAGGAAGCTGCCCTTTAGGTGGCACTGCCGAGTTTTTACAGGAGAGTTTCTTTCGCTTAAGAGCATTCTGGCAGTGTTATATATATATATATATAACCTTGGTCTCTCCTCCTCAGTCTCACTGCTTTTCAGGTACATTTACTAATGCTAGCATATTAACTCTAAGGGAGCCAAAGGCACTAGCAGAGGATCAAGAAATGAATGGGGTAAAAATTCCCAGAATATTGGAATTTGGGATACATGTCGACATTAACCAGGCAGATTTATTTTCCTGCTTCAAGGACACATTTTCTCTTACGGGAACTATGAGGCCTCAACAGAAGCAAACCAACATTTTGGGTCAATACTCAGAAGGGATCTTGTAGCACCTTTGAGACTAACTGAAAGAAAGACGCTGACAGCATGAGCCTACTTTGTGCATCTGAATTAGGCTGAAGTCTAGGAAAGCTCAGGCTACCAGCTTCTTCCTTTCAGTCAAAGATGCTACAAGATCCCTTTGAATAGTGATTTTTCCACCAGGGCCAATACTGATCATGAGTAGCCCTGCAAAGTCTCTCCCTTCCTTTGGTGCTTGCAATGGGTAGTTTTTAATGCCAATGCAACACATGAAGCCCTTGCCTTTCCAAAGGGGGCTCATTTCCTTCCATCACTGCTCTTATCCCACAATGGCAAAAACTTTTCGGGGGGGGGAAGGGGGGAACCCCAACTTCTTATTGTTCACAACCAGGCAGCCTCTCTTTGTCTTAGAAGAGCAGATCTTGCAGCCTCAAGATATGGAGACCAAAATACACCAAAATACATACAGTACTATTTTTAGGCCAGGTGTTGTTGGTTTGGGTTCTCTTTTCATGGTCCTCAAATTCAGGTCCCTTCTAGAAAGCCCTCTGTTTGGCCAAAAAAAAAAAAAAGGGGGGGGGAACCTCTCCTGGGACCTCCCAGGAAGAAAGGTCCACCATTTATTAAACAGATGGCAGGAACTTCTACACTCCGAAACCTTAAAACCCCCATCATCCACTGACTTCTGGTCCCTTCTAGTTTCATCTGAGTACAAAATCAAAAGGTTGAGGGCCTTTTTAAGCAAATCGCAGCCTTCTCCGAGGGGCCCCCAGGGCTAGATCATGTATCCCAGCATCCACAGAAATGACCCATTCTGGTTTTAGAAGAACCCAGCCAGGTTTCTTCTGAAAGCCTGTCAAATCTTGGCAGCCATAGGTTCCCTGGGGAGTCTGGATCAAGTCAAAAAAAAAAAGAGGGGGGGTTGCTCCAGATTTCTAGCCAGGAAAACAAAAGGCTTGGGCTAAGAAGGATCCCTTCCAAGAGGGATCTGGGCTGTTGCATATCCTCACCGCCCAAAATGGAGGACCTTCCAGAACAACGAATGGAGGGACCTGACTAAAAGAAAAGCTCCCAACACTCCTATCTAAAGATAAACCCTTCTGCTTCTGCCTCCTGCTCTAAAAGGGAGGACCTTTGGGAATCCCTCCTGCAGAAGAAGGTAGGAATGGAGGACAGGTCCTGGGAAAGGGAGGACGTCTGGCCAGATGTCCTTTATCGCCAAGGAGGGCAAGGCACCTCAAAATGTAGGATACTGAAGGGGAAAACTGGAGGACCTGATCAAAGAAAAGGTAAGAACATTCCTATATTCCTGCTCCAAAAGGAGGCCCTTTGGGAATCTCTCCCGGAGAAGAAAGTGGGAATGGAGGACAGATCCTGGAGAATGAAAGCTAAGAACACTCGTATATAAAAAAATAAATGCATGGTTTTTAGACCTGCTCCAAAGGGAGGCTCTTTGGGGAATCTCTTCTAGAGAAAAAGGCGGGGATCGAGGGCAGGAAAAAGAGGACGTCTGGCCAGATGTCTTCACCGTAAAGGAGGAAAAGGCACCTCAAAATGTAGGACACTGAAGTAGTAAATAAAAATGAAAGCTAAGAACACAAAGGGAGGCCCTTTTGGGAATCCCTCCTGGAGCAGAAGGTGGGGATGGAAGACAGATCCTAGAGATCTTAGACCTAAGATCTAGAGATCTTAGAGATCCCGCTAAGGAGGACAAAGCACTTCAAAACGTAGGACAGTAAAGAAATAAATACCGGTACAAATGAAAACTAAGAGCACTCCTATTATCAAGAGAAATGCATGTTTGTGAGTCCTGCTCCAAAGGGAGGGAGGGAGGCCCTTTAGGGAATCCTTCCTGGACAAGAAAGTAGAAATGGAGGACAGGGGAAAAGAGGATGCCTAGCCAGATGTCCTCTCCGTAAAGGAGGGCAAGGGACCTCGAAATGTAGGACAGTGAAGAAACAAATACAAACGAAAGCTAAGAGCACTCCTATTATCAAGATAAGTGCATGCTTGAGGGAGGCCCTTTAGGGAATCCTTCCTGGAGAAGAAAGTGGAAATGGAGGACAGATCCTAGAGAAGGACAACCTCTGGCCAGAGGTCGTCCCCACTAAGGAGGACGCGGCACCTCAAAATGTAGGACAGTGAAGAAATGATGATGATGATGATGATGATGCTAAGGCAAGCCTCTCTCTCACCTTTGAGGAAGCAGACGCGGGTGCCGGCGGGGGGCAGGCTGGCCAGGAGGGCCTTGAGGACGGTCTGGGCGGTGCTCTCCTGCTTGAGCTTCCTCCAGTGCCCGGTCTTCTGGTCCAGGACCACCACCGCCTTCAGGGGGGCGAGGGCGGCAGGGGCAGGGGCAGGGGCAGGGGCAGCCCCGGGCCCAGAGGCGCCCCCGACGGCCTCCGAGGAGGAGGCGTCGGAGGCGAGGAGGCGGCGTCGGGCGGCGGCGTCGGGGACCACGAAGTGCAGAGGGACGGGGCCCCCGTGGGCGCGGCGGAGGACCACGGAGTTGAGGTTGACGTTGAGGGAGCCCCGCAGGGAAGAGGCCGAGAAGGAGAGGTAGGGCCGGCAGTCCAGCACCAGGCACCGCGAGGGCTCTTGGCGGAGCAGCTGCCGGAGCTGCCGGGGACTCAGCGCCGACACCTTCATCATCCTTGGGCTCCCTTAATGCCTCCCTGCCTCCCTGCCTCCCTTCCTTCCTTCCTTCCTTCCTTCCTTGAGGCTCCCTTAATGCCTTCCTTGACGAGGCTCCCGCCTTCCCCGCCTTTGCATCTCCTCCGCCAGGGAATCCCTCTTCTGCCGCCGCCGCGCCGATTTCTCTCAATGAAATCAGCCCGGGCCCCGCGCGGCGGTGTCCATATAAGGCGAGTGACGTCACGCGGGAAGGGGAGACACGCCTCTGCTGGCTTCCCGGCCCCGCCCCTCCCGCTGTGAGTGTAAGAGGGAATGAATGGGAGGCCGAGGGAGAGGCAGGAGGTTCCTCTTTCCTCTCGCTGCTGCTGAGAAACCGCGTTAGTCAGACTTCTTGCAGCAAAGGAAGTTGAAGCACGACTCAGAAATCCTCCCCAGTCATCAGGAAAGCCCTCCTGACACAGACACTCCTCACAATCCCTCCTCCTCCTCCTCCTCCTCCTCCTCCTCCTCCTTCTTGCTGGCTTCCGCTGCCTTAGGAATAAAGGGGGAAGGGGCTGGACTTGGGGGCAGGAGGAGAAGGGGGGGGCTGCAGAGGGAGTCTTCTAGAATCATAGAATCATAGAATCATAGGGTTGGAAGAGACCACAAGGGCCATCCAGTCCAACCCCTTGCCATGCAGGAACTCCCAATTAAAGCATCTCCGACAGATGGCCATTCAGCCTCTGCTTAAAGACCTCCAAGGAAGGAGACTCCACTACTCTCCGAGGGAGTGTGTTCCACTGTCGAACCGTCGAACAGAAGAGGCAAGGTGACCCAGACAGGGCACTAGGGAATACAGAGGGAGAAATGGAGGACCTGACCAAATTAAAGCTCAACACTAGCCTGAAAAAGAAGGCCCTCCCTCCCTCCCTTCCTCTATCCACCATCATCCAGAGGTAGAGAAGGGCAGGCCAGCTCCATCAGGCCTAGCCAAAGTAAGAAGAGGGGCCCTCCCTCCAGTCCATCTGCCTTGGTCCAGGCTTCAGAGGGAGAGAAGATCTGCTGGACATATTATTCCCCTTCCCCACCGCCATTTCCTTCTCCTTTTGTGTCTTGTCTTTGTAGATTGTAAGCCTGAGGGCTGGGAACCGTCTCTAATTAATCCATTTGTAAGCCCCGCGCGCTGAGAGCCTTTTGGGAGAAGAGCGGGGTATAAATGCTCCAAATAATAATAATAAATAATAAAACACCCAGGGAAACTTTGGGCCTTTGCCGACTGCTAGAAATAGTGCAAATTGAGTCCACTTTTAGGCTTAAGGTTAGGGAATCATAGGAAGTGTATTTTATTATGGCACCAGAGCTCTCTGACAGAGAAGGCTCAATGTCTCAGAAAAAACAAACAAACAATTCCCATGATTCCCTAGCACTAACCCTAACCCTAAAAGTGGACTCAATTTGCACTATTTCTGGCAGTCTGCAAAGGCCCATAAATTCATGCTTCTTAGCCATGCACAAAATGGAGGACTTTGTTGACACTCCTCCTGGACTGAAAGTGGAAAGGGAGGATGGGAAAGGAGGCCATCCTGAGCTGGGCATTGGTTTGATTTATAACCCATTTTTCTCCTGAGCGGGATTTAAGGTGGCTAACGCTTTGAGTCCCACTCAAGTAAATTAAATTATCTTAATATGGAGTACATAGTTGTTGTTGTTTTTTAAAATTAAACCATTGTTGTGTACCTTCAAGTCTTTTCCAACTTATGGGGACCTTAAGGCAGGCCTGCACAACATATGGCTTGGGGCTCTGTGCCGCCCCTTGGAGCGCTGGATCAGGGCTGCGGCAACTGATCTGGTACTTTGCTACTCTAAAAAGAGCTGGCAAATGCTTGCTGTGGCAGCGGCTTTTCAGCGCTCCTTTGGCGCAGTGTGTATTGACGCTGTGCCAAGGGAGCGCCCTGATGCCACCCACCATCTGTTTCGGTGGGTGGTGTGGGAGTGGAGTTGGGGCGGTCAGCGTGTGGTTGCCATGCCCAACTCTACCCCCAAGCCAGTCCTTGTGGCCAGTCTGTACAGCCCCTAACATAGCTATGTCTCTGAATTCTACTTAAAATACATATTACGTACTCAAAAGAGCACACTTATGACTTTATCGCTTGGCGTTTTAAAATAACTTAAGCCTTCTGCATTGCAGCCGGGAGGCAAGATTGAGGCAGAGATTATTACAAGCTAAATCGCCACTGAATTGCCGGCTGCCATCAGCCTGAGTCCAAGCCGGGCTTAGCCGGCACTTTTTAGAAACCGGGATGTGACTGGGATCCGGGCTGATGGCGGCTGGCAATTTGGTGGTGATTTCGTTTACGATAATCCCTGCCCCCAGCTGCAACCTAGGAGGCTTGAGTCATTTTAAAACGCCAAGCAATTACTTGCATATCACTCCACCCCAGTCAGCTAAGGCTGAAGGCCCATTTAAAGAAGCTTTTTGCTTGCCAGCGGAAAAAAAAAAAACAACAGCAGAAAGAGGGCAGATTGAACCTCCTTCTAGAGAAGGTTCCAAAACCAAGGAGCAGCCACCAAGAAGACCCTCTCCCATGTCCTCACCAGCAAATCTAGGGATGGACAGAGAGCCCTAGCCAAAGATTGTAAGACTCAGCCAGACTCATATAGGGAGCATAGAAGTGAAAGGTCTTTCAGATAATCTGGACCTAAACTGTATACATTCACTAGTCAAATTGTAGAGATCAGGCCCTTCAGTTCATTATATGATTATTGAACTATAATAATAGGAGTGGTGGTGATAGGGGAAGCAGCACATGTTGAATTTCTGTCTGCCATATAGCTATGAAATGTACCATTCCTTTCTTTTTGGGTGAGTGAGAATCATGGTGATCCTATAGCAATAGCAAGTATATTTCTATACCACTTATCAGTGAACTAGCACTCCCTAAGAAGTGGTTTACAATGTGTAAGCCAGTGGCTCCAAACAAGCTGGGTACTCATTTTACCAACCTATGAAAGGATAGAAGGCCAGAAAGGATCCTACTATGCAAGTACTACATCAAGGGGCTTCCAGAAATTTATTTGGTTACTAAGGGTCAGAGTCAGTCCTTCTCCAGCAAAGAGCCAACGTTCACAGGAATTTTTGGTTCCTATTTTATTTATCAAATTTTAATTTGGTTATTCAGTTTTTAAATACACAAAACAACAAACAAATTTTATAAATAGGTCTAAAATTACCATACCTAGTACAAACAAAAACAACACAAAACACAACAAAACTAACAACTAAGCACCCAATTACCAACAAACCCTACTGACTTCCCCCTTCCCTAACTGGTGCTTGTAACCCCCTCTTTTCTGCACTTCCTTGAAACAATTATATAGCTTTTGCTTTTGCTTTATAAACAAACTCAGTTCAGAGGGTATCGAATTTTAGAAGGAGGGTATAATCTAAAGAGATTGCTGTCCAGACGATCACAGCTGTAGACGGAGGCAGTAGTTAACTTTATATGACACTGTCTGTTGGCTAAAACAAATGGGTCAATCAATCTGCTTGTATAAAAGCCAGTGTAAAATAATAAGAAATGCAATGCATTTTATTCATTGAAGAGACACACTTCAGTATTTCCCCCAGATCAGTTCTGTTACATATGGCTAGTAAAAATGTGTTAGGTGGAAATCACCTCTGCATTTGAAAGTACTTTAATTATCACTTGGGAATCTTTTCCTACTTCTGTGAATGTGAATTACCATCATTAGTGAGTTCTGCATTTCTCACTTCAAATGTCACCACATACCCCTTCAGCTAGGAAGAAGGAACCAAGATAGCCTTACTTCCTAAATGCATATTTATTGTCATTATCTGTCTTCAGATGCACTCTGACTTATGGGGAGAGTCTACAATAGGATTGCATTGGCAAGATTAATTGTGAGGAGATTTTTCATCATCTTTCTCCTGAGTTTCATTCACACTGCAGAAATAATCCATTTTTCTCTGGTGCCACAACAAACTACCATTCCCAGAATTCCATAGCATTGAGCCATGGCAGTTAAAGCAGTGTCAAACTGGATTATTTCTGCAGTAAAGATGAAGCCTTAGACTGAGAGAGTGTGACTTGTGCAGTGAGTTTCCATGGCTGAATGGGGATCTGAACCCTCTCTATCCCATCTGATCTTGAAAGCTAAACGGGTCAGCCCTGGCTAGTACTTGGGTGGGCAGGGCCTCTGAGGGTACTAAGACTTCTTTCAGTCTGGGGGGTGGGATGATCCTCTCAAAATTGAGGATTTAAGGTTCAAATGGACCTTAAATCCTTAATTAACTATTTACAATAAAGTTAATGGTATAACATGAATTTTTAAAGTTGCATTTTTTCCTTCTTCGTAGAAAAATATGGTTATGATAAAATATGAACAAAGTAGACAGCTTTTGGTGTATGATTATGATTACATAATTGAACATGATGGCTCGTCTCAGGCTATCTGAATGTGAGCAATGGTAAACTTTTGTAAATGCTTTATTCCATGTGCAACAGAAAGACCAAATAACAATATACTTTGTACAAAGCAATGCTGAGTCAAGAAAATACCTGAAGAGCTACATGTTTGCTAACCTTATTAAAATAATACAATGCAAGGGGGCTGTGAGGTTTTGTTTTGTTTTTTCACAGAGGGGGCCATCAGAAATTCACGGGTCTATCCTTGACTCTCTGGGTCCTGGATTGAATTCCTCTCTTATAGGCCTTGTGGATGAGTGAATACCAGGTCCTTCAGAGGAATGAATTGCCAAAACCACCTCTTGAGTATTCCTTGCCTAAGGAAACCCTATGAAATTAATGGTGTTGCCATAAATCGACAGGTGACTCGAAGGGAACACAAACACACATATTCCTAGAGTCCAACTCTCAAACAACTACACCGCAGCGTCTCCCTGGGTATCATACGTATCCTAGCATATGGTATGTAACCTGCTTTTCTGCTGTACCTTTTTCCCACTCCACCCCTCTGCTTGCATCCAGAGCAAGGGTTCCAGTCACTTTCATCTCTTTCTGCCTTGCCAGATTATCTCTTTTTGAAAAAACAAAAAAACAACTCTTCACTCGTTGCTCTACCCAATTAATAATAATAATAATAATAATAATAATAATAAAATTTATTTCTATCCTGCCCCTCTACCGAAGCAATCAGAACGGCTTACAACAATAAAATCTCACAATACACCCTCCTAAACCCAAACCCATCCACCCCTTAAAACAGTATTAAACATCATAAAATTAAAACAATTGATAACAATAAAACAATTTTGGTGGTTTACAACAATAAATGTTAAAACCAGTCTAATAGACAGCCCGCGAACACTGAATAGCATGGCAAAATGTGGCAGCAGGTGGTGGGAAATTAACTTGCTCCTTGGCCGGGAATTTAATTAGGAAAGGCCTGCCTAAAGAGATCTGTCTTGACAGCCTTTTTAAAGCTGTCTAGGTTGGTAATTTGACGGATCTCATCCAGCAGGCCGTTCCATAATCTGATTCATAGACATGGCCTTGCATAAGAATAAACATACATCTTTAAAATGCTATGGATGTGGGGATATGGAAGAAGGTGAGAATAAGATGTCCTGCAAGCACTGGCATCACTAGGGGGTGCAGGGGATATGGAAGATATGTGGGGATATGGAAGATGGTGATATGGGGATATGGACAGGGGATATGGAAACAGGGGATATGGAAAATATGTGGGGATATGGAAGAAGGTGAGAATAAGATGTCCTGCAAGCACTGGCATCACTAGGGGATGCATCACTAGGGGCTGCACTAGGGGGTGCAGGGTGCGTGGACTGCACCAGGTGACACCCTAAGCGGGGGGGGGGGGGAGGAGACACTACTGCTTCTCATACATTTATATTTTGGCAGAAATGGACTGTGGCATTTGTCTGCTTCCCTTTAAAATGCTTTAAATGATGGTGGGAGTGGGGTGAAGCTCAGTGGGAGGAAAAAGGAGAGGCTCCAGAATTTTTTTAAAATTAAAAATTCAAGTTTCAAAATTTTAATTTTTTTAAAAAATTGGAAAAATTGGAAGTTTTTAAAATGTTTATTTTTTTTTAAACAAGCACATTTTAACCAAATCTTCACTATGTATATGTAAATACATTAAGGTTGTGCATATAATGTTGTAATTTGAAGATATAATTTTAATGTTGCTAGTTGTTTATGTCACAACTATTAGTATTACCTTCAGTGGCATATGGGAAATGTGATTTACAAATAACATTAGTGCAAAAGGATTTTGTATGGTGTGAAATGGGAGGAGATAATGGGGATGGTGACACCAACCCTAGTGACGCCGTTGCCTGCAAGATGCCTATCCAACCTCTGTTTAAAGATCTCCACAGAAGGAGACTCCACCATCCTCCCAAGGGAGTCTGTCCTACTGTTGAATAGTTTTTACAGTACAGAACATCCTTCCTAATGTTCAGTGGAATTTCTTTTCTTGTAATTAGAATCCATTGGTAGTGAGAACCAACATGGCCTAGGGTTTTCAGTGTTGTATTACAAGTCTGGAGACCATGGTTCAATTCCTGGCTCAGCCATGAAACCCACTGGGTGACTTTGGGCAAGTAACATGCTCTCAGCCTCAGAGAAAAATAATGGCAAACCTCCTCACTACAACTCTTGCCAAGAAAACCCTATGACAGGTTTGCCTTAGGGTTGCCATAAGTCAGAAACCTGAAGGCATACAGCAACAAGTTTTCATTCTAATCTCTGGAGCACCAGAAGACAGGTTTGCTCCATCTTCTATGTGACCTCCCTTCAGATATTTAAAGATGGCTATCATGTCAACTCTCAGTCTTCTCTTTTCCAAGCTAAACATACCCAGCTCCCTGTCTTTCCTCGTAACGCATGGTTTCCAGACCTTTGATCATCTTGGTGAAATGTATTGTATTGTATTGCTTTATTTATATCCTGCCTTTTCCCTAAAGCTGGGACTCAAGGCAGCTTATAAGATAAAAAGAAATAACACATAAAAATGCATGTAGATTCAAGTCATATAGCTAGTTATGTTAAAAATGAAATTAATCTGTCTATAGAATTAAAGCCATTGAAAGCATTTCTATTTAAAAGCAAAGCATAAAATTAAGAGCTAGTGTGCTTGAATTCACAGCTCAGAAAATGATGGAAGGAGAAATCTTGAGCCTTTTCAAGGCATTTTGAGGAAGGATCAGAAAACTACAGATCCATTTCAGGCTGAGAATTTTAGTACATGTAGATTAAAAATAAACAAATGGAATTTTCAGGCCCTTTGGTCTCATATCCCTCTTAATACATATCCCTCTTGCCCAGAAGGCAAATCCCAAATTCCATATTTGGTGATTTGTGAATGTAATTACTGCTGCAAATTGAGCACTTTGAGACAGCAGGAAGAAATTAAAATGTAAAATTAAACCCTGTGCAGGTCTGTATAACTTTTACTGTGTGTGTGTGTATGTATGTGTAATGTTATGGTGGAGTGGGCTAAGATCCAAGATGCAGGTGGTCTCCTAGGTTGTTTTGATATTTCTCAACCTGACCCCTGAAGCTCCTTATTGTGTGCCTCCAAGTCATTTTTGACTTATGGCAACCCCAAGGTGAACCTATCCTAGGCTTTAGAGTCTTTAGACTATTCTTTTTTCCAGCAAAAGAAAAGAGTGATTTGCCTCTTTTAGAATCTTCTAGGTGAGGCAAGTCGTCTTTGACACTAGCTCGGGGTAGGCAACCTAAGGCCCGGGGGCCGGATGTGGCCCCCTGAGGCCTTTGGACCGGCCCCAGGCCGGTCCTGCCGCCGCCTGCCATGATGATATTGATTATTGTTGTTATTACTTGTTCTTGGGGTTTTCTTGGCAAAATCTCCACAGGGGTTTTGCCATGGCTTTTCCAGGGCTGAGAGAGTGTGCATGCATATATTTATTTATTTATTTATTTATTTATTTATTTATTTTTGGTGCTTCGGCCCCCCAATTGTCTGAGGGACAGTAACCTGGCCCGGCTCAAAAAGGTTGCCTACCCCTGCACTAGCTGCTGTGCCTCCCATTGTTTTAACATTTTATAAATACCAATTTTCAAACAGGTGGCCTCCCTTATTATTATTGTTGCTGCTGATATTATTATTATTATTATTATTAGCATTTTTGGCAAACTGTGAAGCTCCAGGAGCATCCTGACAGTGGACATTTGGCCTCTACAGTTGTCTATGCTTGTCCTATGGGGAAGGACTAAAATTCAGCTTGGATAGAAGGTGACTTCAAAAGGTATGGTAACCACCTTTCAAAGATTTATAAATACACCTTCATTTTGACCATTCACATATTTTAAAAACCAGTTAGAAGCATATTCAAAATGATCTGTCTAGCATTCACATATGAAGCCCAGAAGCAGCAGCAGCAGGAAGGCCAAAAAGCTTCTCAAGTGGCATGTGTGACGTTGTAAGTTGTCTACCCAGGAAAATATTGGGCAAAGTCCTATATAAGAGAGTGGCTCTTTCCTTCTTTTTGTTTTTATCATTTTCCAGCATATATTGAATCTGGTAACACAGGAAGGTCTTATGTGAATGTAACAGGGACTGGCCCCTGACGTTCAGGATGACTGAAATGGCAGGAAACAACCTCCAGACTCTTCCTTTTTAGAGAGTTGCATCAGCTATTTTTTTTTTAAGTGTGATTGTTACAGCTCCTTTAAAAATTCTCTTCTGATGACTAACATACAGTTGGGAATGGAGCTGGAAACATTATAAGGAGTTTGCATGATATGATACTGTTGTTGTTTGTCTACAAATTGACTCTGATTTAAAGCAATCCTATTGTGCTGTTGTGTTCCTTCAAGTCATTTCCGACTTATGGCACCCCTAAAGTGAACCTATCATAGGGTTTTCTTGTTAAGTTTCTTCAGAAGGAGTTTGCCATTGCCTTCCTCTGAGGCTGAGAGCATGTGACTTGCTCTTGCCCAAGGTCATCCAGGGAGTTTCATGGCTGAGCTGGGAACTGAATCCTGGTCTCCAGAGTGAAAGTCCAACACTCAAAACCTATGTCATGCTGACTCTCCTTACATTGTATAGTTTACTTGGCAAGATTTATCGAAGATGACGTTTCCTATTTACTTCTTCCGAGCCTGAGAAAGTGGGACTTGCTCAAGGTCACCCAGTGGGTTTCCAGGGTTGAGCAGAGATCTGAATCCTGGTCTCCCAGAGTCCTAGTCCAAAACTCAAACCACCACAGCATGCTGGCTAATCATGGATCACCAACCTAAAGATAATGTATGAAATGGAAACCACCAAGAATTCTGTGGCACTTTAAAATGGCTAAAACCTTTATGGTGGCTTAAGCCCAAAGTGGACTAGAACTCACTTCACCAGATGCATGAAGATCATGGGAGGGGAGCAGACAAGAGCATGGAATTATAAAAAGTGTGATCAGAGAAATGAAATGCAAAAGGTACAGATAGTGTCAATTCAATGAGAGCTTGAATGTATGTAAAATGAGTGCATATAACCTTCAGGGCAGCAATTGGCATAGGTTGCATCCACACTGTAGAAATAATTCAGTTTGACACCACTTTAACTGCCCTGGCTCAGTGCTATGGAATTCTGGGAATTGTAGCTTATTGTGGCGACAGAGCTCTCTGACAGAGAAAGCTAAATGTTTTCTAAAACTACAGCTCCCAGAATTTCGTAGCATTGAGCCATGGAAGTTACAGTGGTGTCAAACTGGATTATTTCTGCAGTGAGGCCAGCCCCCTAGTCAGTTTAGCAATGTTGAGTTAATTAACATATGCATTGGGACAGGAAACCATTATCTTTATTCATATCTATATGAAAGAAAATAAAACTTGATGAATTTAAATCCAGACAGTTCACCTTGGAGACCCCTTTGAATGCAAGGATAGCCACCTTCAATAGAAGAGCTTTCTGGTTGTCCAAAATGACTTTCTTAGTTTCTGAATATTGACATTTTTAGGTGAGATTTGGGGCCTCATAGGGTTTAGCCTGTTTGTCCTATATAGGACAATTTGGAAGGGTGCTTCTGGCAGATTGCATCTATCACGTTAGAAAATAAGCAGGTAAATGTGTATAGTTTTGTCTGTCATTAAATGTGCCTCCTGAATAAAATATTAGGTGCTGTAATAGACTTGGATGGTGACCCGTCGTGAATCTAATTTGTGGACCCAGTTTGAAGGTCTCCCACAGGTGACTTATTGGGAGGACAAGGTATCTGCTGCTGCTTAGATGATCTGTCTTCTGTACTCTAATGCCCAAGGATGAGGGGATGTGCAAAGGGGGATTCTGGTACAAATAATACCTATAGCTAAACTTACAAGTTAAGATCTGGAGAACCTTGTAAACAATAATACATCAGCTTCCTTTTTTATTTATTTCATAGAAGTAAACACATCACTGCCAAGAAAAGTCCCAGATGGCTCTGCCTCCTTAAAAGGTCTCAAGAAGAATCATCTCTCAGATCTGTAGCCGGAGATAACTGGAAATGCCAAGGACTGAATTTGGGACTTTCTGTCACCACCATTGGGCAGTATGATTCATCTAACATTTGCCACCCCAATTAAATGATGTGCAGTCTGATGCTTGACAGTGTATCATAAGCTATGTTCCTGTCTTGGGCTATTTAGATAGATCTTTACTGAGATTCATGAACACCACTGTCACTATTGCCAAAGCTTCAAGAAATTAGTTGCAAAATAGAGACTTTATGTAAGGGCCTCCATTCTGAGGTCACACATTCCTGTACAAAAATGCACCTAATACTCTTCTTCTTTTAACTGGTGTATACTTCCACTTAACTTTTTGAAGTTATCCTGAGCTCTGGTGTCTTTCAACAGCTGCACTCCCCCTAACTTACTTGGTGAATATCCTTCAAAATCCATCTCTAAATGTCAGAGTCAGAATTCATTGGCTTCATCCAAGGGCTACAAGACAAAGTGCATTCTTCGTTGAAGAGCAAAGCCCATGCTGATTTATATGGAATGGTGAGTGCTTTAAATTGCACTCTCAGCTTTCACTTTTAAAGCATATTAATATTGTGCCTTCCAATAAATATCCCAAATGCTCAGTGGTGGCTGGTGGCTTCAATGTCAGTGGCTCAGTGAATCCTTTCTGGTTTTTTATCTGAACTTTAAAGGCTCTATCCAAGGTGCTGAACTCTACCCTGAAGATAGTTTTCACCACCTTCAAAAGTTCCATTAAAATTAGTACTCAAAGTCAGAGAGTATTCAGTGACCTGATTCAGTGATATGGAAGCCACAATGCCACCAGATCTATTCAGAGAAGAAGTTCTAGTATTGTGTAGTGAATGGAAGAAAAAGCACACACCAGGCAGCTTGCTTTTATGAGCATTTCATAACTTTATTCTTTTACTATAAAACAAAATCCACAATCCACAAAAGAGTGATAATTTTTAGTGGCCAACCAAAATGCACAACTGGCCAAGAAAGGTATTGTTCTCTTGTGGAATTTGGATACTGTTTTATTTTGCTGTGCAGCCAACACAGCTACCCCTGAAATTTCCACGTTTTTAATATATTATCTAGAATGTTCCAGACTCAGCTGAGGATGGGGAATGTTTTTCAACCCAAAGGGTCAAGAGAACTGTTAAGGCAGCCTGTGAAGAGAATGATGGTCTTGGTTTGTAACTGATGTTTCCTCTTTGGTATTACTCATTTATGCTAATATTTCACTTTTAGTTTGTGCTTATGTTTCACTTCTAACAGGTTTCTAAACTGAGAAGTGAAAAAGGAGGTATTTTTTAAAGGGGGAAAGCTACATAAGTAAATTACTCTCATGTAGGTGGGAAATTCCACATCCTTCTGACGTGAAGCAGCCTGTTGTTTCTTCCTCATTTTGCTGTCTCATTTCTGACTATGACAGGGCTCCTCTGCTTTTGACAGATGTGCATAAGGAAGAATTTGAACATCTGTGGTTTCACCTCACTTGGAAAAGTTACTTTTGGTGGCCACAACTCCCAGGATCTCCCTAGCCAGCACAACCATTGGCCATATTGACTAGGGAAGAATGGGAATTGTTGTTGTTGTTGTCACTGGTGTTGTGTGCCTTCAAGTAATTTCTGACTTATATGACCCTAAGGCCATCTTCAGGCTTTCTTGGCAAGATTTGTTCAGAGGAAGTTTGCCATTGCCTTCACCTGAGGCTGAGAGCATGTGACTTGCCCAAGGTCACCCAGTGGGTTTTGTGGCTGAGCGGGGAATCAAACTCTGGTCGCCAGAGTCGTTGTCCAGCACTCAAACCACTACACCATGTTGGCTCTCGTGGAAATTCTCCCCCCCCCAAAAAAACCCCCAACATATCCAGGTTTTGACTTGGATACTTGAATGAGGTGGTGCTTTGCAAGATGTCTTCAGAGATCCTTCCAGATTATATTGACGGAAAAGCTGGCCCTTTGATGGCTGTGTATCTTGAAGCAGTAGCAATTTCAATCTGAGTCTACCTATCTGTCACAACATTGTTAATATAATCTGAAGCATGTGTTCCCTAATATACAGGCCCAAAAATTAAAATCCAACTACAACACAATATATCTCAACACCAGGGAAAGAAATCACGGGCGCTTTGCCAGAATGTTATGTTGCTTACCTCCTATTTCAAGCAAATGCTGACACACCGCATGCAAAACTGGATTTACCACCTCTACCCTGGGGCCTTTTTAGAGAAGGAAAGCTCTCACACTTCTCTCTGTAGTCTCATAAGTGCTAATCCACTGCCGGGTGTATTATCTGATTCTCAAGTTCTGGTGAGGGCAGGAATCTTGCTGCAGGGAAAGAGCAGTTAAAATAAAATACAATTAAAAAACAACAACAGACTGCAGAATTGCAATAGTAGAAAGGTTCAAAGGTCCATAAAATCAGAGTATAGAGTTGTATGTGAAGAGGCTGTACTCTGGTATTAACCACTTTTTTAAAAAAAATAACTGCATGACTTCTCTTGTGCTTGACTACTTAATCTTTAGGGAACCATGAAATAAAATAAAATGGAATGGGATGAATAAAGTAAAGCGTAACATTCACATAAGTCTAAATACCCTAAAGGTGCCAAATCCTGTCTGATTTTGGAAGCTAAGCAGGATCAGTCCTGGTTAGTACTTGGATGGGAGACTGCCAATGAATACCAGGTGCTGTAGGCTGTATTTCAGAGGAGGAAACTGGCAAAACCACCCCTGAGACTTTGCTTCAGAAGGCCCTTAGAAATTCATGGGATCACCATAAATCAGCAGGTGACTTGAAAGCACACATACACACACAGGGGCAATGTTCACATGATGTAGAGTGAAGGAAGTGGACTGGGAAAGGGCTAGAGAGGTGAATTGCATCACTTATTGGTATATATCAGGGATGGGCAACTGCAATAGTCGGAGGTGGGTGTTCTGCATTGGAACTCCCCTAGGAACCACATTGACTAAAAAAATAAATAAATCAAATATAGAGGGGGAGGGAGAAAACAGCGATGGCTGGATGGTCGCTTCTGGTTTTGAAATAAACTAAAGAAATGTACACTTTGCAACCAGTTTAAAATGCCTGTTGCGACTCCTGGAGACTTACAGGGACCCTTTAACAGTACATAATTATGGTGCTGTAAATCCACTTTAACTGCCCTGGGTACATCCTATGGCATCATTGGTTTTACATTTTAAAGATTGGTACTTAGAATTGGAATCAGAATTTGTAAGCAGAGAACTCTAGTGCCTCACAAAACTACAGGCCCCAGAATTCCACAGGATAGATCCCAGGGTCTTTTTACAACTACACAGTTATAGGGCTATGATTCCACTTTAACAGCCGTGGTGACATCCTATGGAGTTTTGGAATTTGCAGTTTAGGGAAGAGCATTTAGAATTCTCAGCAGGAGAGGTCTAGTACCTCACTGAAGGACAAACCTCAGGATTTTATAGGATTCAGCCAGAGCAATTAAAGTGGAATCACAGAACGATAACTGTGTGGCATGAAATGACTATGGGTGAGGCAAATCAGCTCTTTGTTGCTGTGTGTGTGTGTGTGGGGGTATTCCATGGACTCTGAAGAGAATGAGGGTTGTAAAAGTGTGTGTATGTGTGGGAACTTTGCTGAACCTTGGGCATGTCTAAATATTCTGTTGCATTTCAGAGTGATCAACATCCAGAACCCACAATAGGGCTGTGGAGATAGAAGCAAGCCTGGTTTTGAATGGCTGGAAATATGAGAGGGGAGGATTACCCTCCTCTTTCATAGTGTCCCTGGATTTTGCCAATAAAATTGGTGCCTTTCTAGTTTTGCCTATATAACCAAGTAGTTTATCACACGGGGGAAATCCCGTGTGGAAACGGGGCTTTAAATTAAACAAAGCCCGCAAAAGTGGGTGTTTTTTCAGACAACGTCGCTGTTAAAAGGAGGTTAATCCGAACGGAAATTAGACAAAAACTGCTTCTTTTTACTTTTGGGAGATCCCAAAAGTAAAAAGAAGCAGTGTTTGTCTAATTTCCGTTCAGATTAACCTCCTTTTAACAGCGCTTTCACTTTTCACACAGGGCAGAACGGGAGAAATCACGTTCATTAAAAGCTTCTGCTTCTGCTTTTTTGTTTTTGTTTTTGTTTTTACTTTAAAAAGCGATTTTGCACGGGGCTCCCCATGTGATAAACTCCTATATTAGAGCCAGCATGGTGTAATGGTTTGAGGATTGGACTACAACTCTGGAGAGAACAGAGTTTGATTCACTGCTTGGCCATGGAAACTCACTGGGTGACTTTGGGTGAGTCACAAATTAAGGTAGTCGTTAAGTCAGAAACTATTTGGAGGGATACAACAATAGCAATACAACCAGCACCACCAACAATAACATACAACCAAATTGTTGTTGTTGTGTGCCTTCAAGTCATTTCTGACTCATGGCAGCCCTATCGCAGGTTTTTCTTGGCAAGTTTCTTAGAATGGGTTTGCCATGGCCCTCCTCTGAGATCAAGAGAGTGTGACTTGCCCAAGGTCACCCAGTGGGTTTCATGGCTAAGCTGACTCCCAGAGTCAAAGTCCAACACTGAAACCACTACACCATGCAGGGTATCACAACCTAATTATTTGAATGCATTCTTGTGGAGGAAACAAAGCAAAGCATTGCATTTGGAGGAAAGGGAGATGGTATTGAAGAAACCCTCTTCTGTTATTAGGAGAGAGGTAGCAACACTTGGATGTGTAATCTTATTCTGCTTCACATGTAACTGTGACTCACTCAGTGGCTCCTAGTGGTGTAGTTGAGCCAGACTTTGTGAACAGAAAGAATTATGAGATCATCTATTCCCACCTTCTGTTTTCGCCATGAGCTTAGATGCAATTTTCACAGTTGTTCTTTCTCACCAACAATAGATTCTTGTACGTTATACCAATTGTAAACTAATTTATTTGGGGGCAGAACAATTAAGTCCCCCTAGCTTTACAAAAGCCCTGCTCCTTCTCTTAAGAGATTAAAAATGGATAGAACTGGTTTACAGATAAGAATTAACAAAGCAGCTCTGGAAAGTGTCATGATGAGTGCCTGTACATCAAAAAATTTACAATAACACAATTTATGTAATATAGAGAAATCAGAAAGAAGCACCGTATTTTTCGCCATATAAGGCGCTCCGGCATATAAGACGCACCCAATTTTAAAGGAAGAAAATCCAGGAAAAAAGGATTCCTCCCTTTAGCCGTGGCCGTTGTTCAATGGGCTGGTGCTGGGATCGGAGAACTTCTCCGATCCCAGCACCAGCCCATTGAACTGAGGTCGCGGGGGGAAGGAGGGCTCCTTCTCCCCGCGGCCTCAGTCTTTCAATGGGCTGGTGCTGGGATCGCTTCGATCCCAGCACCAGTCGATTCAAAGACTGAGGTCGCGGGGGGAAGGAGCCCTCCTTCTCCCCACGGCCTCGGCCCTCCTTCGCCTTATAAGGCGCACTGACTTCCCCACGCACGTTTTGGGGAAGAAAAAGTGCGTGTTATAGGGCGAAAAATACGGTAGATCCACTCCTACATGGCAGTGCCCCAGTTCATCTAAATATGTGTTTGGCTGCTGCTACATGTTATAATGAGCTTCACATTACATTGTCTGGAGAAAGTAGTACTATAATTTTCTAGTGAAAAAAGACCCCCTAAGGCCAAAAAGGAGCCCTTCAGACAAAGGCATTGATGAAGATAAGAGCCAAAATGCATCTGGAGTGTTTCATGTCTGAGGAAGAGAGCCTAGGCTACTCCCAGGGTGTCAGAAGGGACAGATCTGAAATGAAAGAGCAATTCTGGATCAAATGCCTAACACACCAGTTTAATACATTAGGTAAAAGTTAACAATAAGATTTCTTGGTCATCATAATTCATAAAGTGCAAGTCATTAAAACATGATAAATTCCTGAAAAATGAATGTTGCAGTACAACACCTTTGCAAAATGTCTGAGAATTGATATGCCTTGCCCAGTACATAGCTAAAGGCATACTTTGCATTCCAAATACAAAGGCTCACTCAATTTCATCACAGCCCACAGGTATAAATCACAAAGAACCCAACCCTTCTGAAAAGAAAAGAAAACCCCTTCTCACATGAGGCTTGCAGCTTGGGCATGAATTCAATTAGAAATCCAACCACGTGAGAAAACCAGGGTGGTGTAGTTGTTTGGGTGTTGGACATTAGGAGACCAGGGTTCAAATCCACTCCCAGCCATGGAAACCCACTGGGTGACCTTGGGCTAATCACACTCTTTCAGTCTTAGAGGAAGGCTAGGGTAAACTCCCAGAACAATCCAATAACATCAAAAACCCACCAAACAGTGACATCTTTATTGGGCCAACCAAAATGTGCACTATACATGTTGCAAGCTTTCAAAGCTCCACTGACTTCTTCGTCAGGCAAGGTGTTAAAAACCATAAAAAGGTAATGGTATTCCCCGTTGAAAAAGTTGTCAAGTCATGACTGACCATAGGGAATGGTGCTCATCTTCGTTACTAAGCTGAAGAGCCAGCGTTTTCAGAGACTACTCTGTGATCCTGTGGCCAACATGATTGCACAGAACTCTGTTTATCTTCCCACCAAAGTGGTACCTATTTATCTACTTACATTTGCATGCTTTTGAACTGCTAGATTGGCAGAAGCTGGGACCAGCAATGGGAGCTCACCCCATCATGCGGCACCTGGTTAAAAACCATACAGGAGAAAAAAACTGGAATATGTTAACCATTGAAGATGTTAGTCAGTTATTTTCTCCTGTATGGTTTTTAACACCTGGCCCTGTCTGATGAAGAAGCCGGTAGAGCTTCAAAAGCTTGTAACATCTATGTTTTGCATGTTGGTTGTCCCAATAAAGGTATCTTTGTTTGGTGGATTTTTGATGTTATTGGATTTGCTATATGGCCAACACAGCTACCCCTAGATGTTTTCCTGAGAACAGAACTTGCTTCCCCTCCACAAAAACCCAACCCAATCACATTATAGGGTTGCCATAAGTTATAAACTATTTGAAAGCACACACAACAAGCTTTCTGAGGAGCACTGGTTGGCTTCCGATCACCAGCTTTTAACACAAGGATCTTGTCATACTCTCCAACTGTCTTGATTTGTCAGGGACAGTCCCAATTAATCCTCTGTTCTCTCACTTTGTTCAGTTGCTTTTAAACTGTCCTAGTTTTTCTTCCTTCCTCTCACTTTCCCTCTTGTCCTTAGAGGAATAGAAGGTGAAATCTTGCCCTTTCCTACAGATTCAGGCAAAAGCAAATGGCTGCAGCCTCTCCTAACTTGTGTGTTCTTCCTCATTAATAATTTTTATCCTCTTGACCACTATCTAGTGTTGTTTGGCCACACGTGTCCCAGTTTTCATCTATAAAATGTTGGAGGGTATGCCTTATGTGTGGAGGGAGATGTGGTTGTCCCATAAATGGCTTATTTTGGGGCTTTGGAGTGAACGTGGGGCATAACCGGCCACCTTTTGCCCCTTCTTCACAACAACCATTGGGCCTAACCCACTGACTTTAGTACCGTACATTTTAAAACTGAAACAGACTATCTATTTGAAACTACTTACCTACCTACTTGCTTAATAGTTTGATACCACATAAAGTGCCATGGGTTCACATTTTGGTGATGTACTTACAATTCCCTAGCCTACTCCCCTGAATTAGAGCAGTAGAGTTCTCTGACAGAGAAATTTGAGTACCTCTCCAAACTTCAAATCCCAGGAGTCCACAGAAGAATCATAGTGCTATAATTGTGCAAAGTCGATATAAATCTGGCTCTTACCTTTGAAATATAATCCTCATAAGTAGCGTTTAGACTAGGGGTGGGACTCATGTGGCTCTCCTAATATTGTGGAATTGCAATTCCCAATATTCTTCATAATTGGTTAAGGTGTCAGGGGCTGCTGAGAGTTGCAGTCCAACACCATCTAGAAAGACACACAGTTTCCATCTCTGATTTAGACACTAGGCTAAGACCATCTTTGTTCTGCAGACATTCAGCTCTTGATGTATCTCATCTGATTTGTTTTTACTATAACATTTTAAAAAAATATGTTTGTTGTACTATACTGTAAAATTTACAACATTATAGACTGGTTTTTATGATAGATTTGTAAGCTGCCCTAAGGGCACTGCCACCTGGGCAGGACAGAAACATTTTAAATGCCTATGTGTATAACTAGTAAAGCAGAACTTGGACCAGTTAATTTTTGAAGTACAATTCATACAATTTTCCAGCCAGCATGGCTAGTGGACATGGAGGCAGGGTGATTCTAGAGTGGACATTCCAAAACGTCACTTTCTTGAGTTCTTTGAAGTGCAGAATGTGATAAATGTTTAATCCTGAAAACCTTTCTGATCAGAAACAAAATGAAGCATCTTGCGCAGGGACAATTCTGACGACTACTGCAGAAAACTATAGCAGCTAAATGAAGAAAATGGGATTGTACATGCAATCAGAGGCTGAAGACATTTCAGAACTGCCTCTATGAATGTCAAGAAGAAGCTAGTCAGAAAGACTTCTGCTGATTGTGAGTAGAAATGTAATGCTTCCTCATTTACCAGTTAAGACATTCTACTTCCCAAAGGTTTCCATGAATCCTTTGGACTGCCACAGAGCTGTACCACTACTAGTTACAGGATGGGGGGGAAATAAAGGCATTGCAGCCTATTAAAATTCCTCCACCCTGAAATTTTCCCTCAGTCCCCACATTTCTAGTTTTGTGGTAAGTTAAAATTTCAGTACAGCATTAATACAGTTTAGGCGTTCAAAGAAAAGGACAAGGCAAAGACCTCAACAACATGGAAGAATTAATGCAGTTTGATGCCACTTCAACTGCCATGAATTAATGCTACAGAATTCTGGGGTTTATAGATTTGTGAGATATCTAGCCTTCTCTGTCAGAGAGCTCTGGCATCACAACAAACAACAAATCCCAGGATTCCACAGCATGGAGCCAAGGCAATTAAAACGGTGTCAAGCTGCATTACTTCTGCAGTGGAGATGAGGCCAAAGTTACCAAGGGAATGGGAACATAGCAAATAGAATAATTCTAAGTGTGAATGATTTTCCATGCTTGATGCTCTGGAGTCTTGGAAATTTGGGGACTGAAGGAAAATTTAATTGGAAGCAGAATTCTTATTCAGGGGACAAAGCCCTTACCCACCCACCCCTGGTAATTACATATGGTCTGTCCTTGATAGCACACCAGGTGTGCCACATCATGTTTCCTGCTGGGACCCATCGGGCAGCTCGGAGTCAAGAGAGAAGCACACATTAATCAACAGAAATGAGTCACCTCAACAAATGTTCACTTGGACATTTTCTCATTTCTGGAATGGGGGTGGGTGGGTAGCAAGACCTGAATGTAGCTTGTGGAGGGGTTGAACTCCCAATGGCCTCTGCCTGCAGGATAAGCCCTATTATCAAGCAGAGTAGAGTAGCTGTATCAGACTGCAGATTTTGACCTAATGCTAATTAGAGATGACCCATTGAATCAATAGAATTACCTATCCTATGTGTTGACTCATCATTCAAGAACTGATATTATGGGTCTACATTAATTGCGACTAACCAGTAGGATTCAGGCCTTTCAGGGCAGCAAATTGTGGATTTCTGTACCTTGTCATGGGAATGGGTGGGGACATGACATTTGCTGCTCTCCCTCAGGCAGCTAAAGGCCTTGGGCTTGCTGTGCCCCTTTGTGAATACTCATCTTGCTTCTTTTCTTTTGGATCAGTCACAGTCAACAGTGTCTCCATCCTCATCCCACTGCTTCAGGAAGAAAAAGTCTGAGTGCTACAATTTAGGCTTTCAAAGAAAAGAGGCAAGCAAACTTAACCCTAGAATGGGAACCCAGCAAATAGAAGAGTTCTAGAAGCAAATTATTTTCAATGTCTCACTCTCTGGAATGCAAGAATTTGAGGAATGAAAGAAAAATTAATGTAGGGGGGCAGAATTCTTATCTGGGTAGCAAAGTCTTCATTTTGCCCCCCACATGGGTATATATGCCTAGATTGTCACATATCTCTATATTGTAATGTCCCTTCCTTAATTTGAAAAGGACAGAACCTAAATAATTCAACTTATGCTGCTTTGGGTGCATGGTTGGTTCAGGAAAGACAGTGTGGGATGAGGATGTGAAGAGATTTTCCATGACAGATGTTGAATCCTGTGTCCTCACAGCCCTGTTGATTTGTGAACTGCAAGTGTGCAGATTTCCTTTAAACCAGCCCACGGGTTTCTCTTAGAAACCAATTCAGAAATATGCCTTGATACAAGAATGTACTGTTCCCATGTATATTTTGAACCAAATGTACTCTGAAGATTTGGTACACAGCAAATACCAGTGCCCTCACCATTCATGTAAGATCTAATAATAGCTGACAGAGAAAAAAGGAGATTTCCCAAAAACTTTTATGGAATTGCCTAGAGCTTGGAAAAACTGCCAATTTGCATTATGGTTCCCAGAATCTTCCAGGGCAGCATGGTCTAAATACAATTGCTAGTGCCAGACAGAGTAGACTAACTAAATCAATTACTGAAAGGTAAAATAACATTTATGTGCATCCTATTTCTTCAGCTAGTCTAATCTAGTTGGTATTAGCAACTGGATTAAGGCCAGGAGTAGGAATCATGCAGTCATTCCAATATTGTTGGACTGCCACTCCCATCAAACCTAACTAGCTCAGCCAATGATGAGAAATGTTGGGGCTTGCAGTCTCACAACATGATTCCCACCCCTGATTTTGACCTAATATTTCCCTTGAAGGCTTCTTGTCTGCCACAACAGAGGATGGCATGTCTATTTGACATTTCAGAACAGTAAGCACTACCAAGGTTTAAAAAAAAGCAAAACAAAAAGATTAAAGTTAGCAAGTAATTCTTCTTGGTTTTTAAGCCAAAATGGTTTGTTTTTAGCCTCTGAGAGCTGAGCCAAAATAGATGTGTCATCCTGTATCAAAGGGTACAATACTATCTATCATTCTTGTTTAGGGCAAAGCTTATTTGGATATGAGAAAGGCCTCCCTGTCTGAGATTGATCCAATGTGGTTATCTCAAGGAATTATTCACAGAGGAAGTGCCAGATTGGTTTGATGAGCTCCCAGACTCATTACCCAATGCTTTGCCTGTGGGCGTCAGTATGTAAAAACCTCCTGGGGAAAGGTTTCTTTCTTTAACATATTAATAGGTGTTCCCCAGAGTTAAAAGTACTAATAATAGCTTGATGCTCATCTACATGAGAGTGCTTGAAAAGGCATTATGTGGGAGTAGGATTCTGCAGGGGTGAGAGTTCAGAAACAGTAGGAAGGGTGGAAATTGTTGTTAATGGTTTGGGGGCTGGTTGAGGGAATCTTCAATTTCCCAGGATTGAGACACACACAAAAAGAATAGCAGGAAACAGAGAGTATAAAAAGTGTATCCCATCTAATTGTATAAAGAACATGCAGCCCATGCTATGCTGCTTATTCCATTCAAGAAAATCCTTCACCATAGGCAGCCATAATGATGACTAACAGCTTGATTGAGAGTTACATGAGAACAGTACTACTGGATCCTGGATGAAATCCAGCATTTAGGATGCAAGGCCAGCAGCCATCCAGCTCTATGTTGCTCGATCAGGGCCAGAAGTCATGAGTGTGTGATCATTCTGACTCTGATGCAGCTGTTAAGATGCCATTTAAGGAGGTGCCTACAATATTTATTTCCGCTACCATTGCCTTAAAGTTATCTCTTGTGTAGTTCTGAAAATAGTAGGACAGGGCAGAGACAACAATAGACTAATATTATGTTATACTATGAGTATACTAAAGAAATGCACAAGAGTTTCATGATTTGACATCATCCAGTCTATCTGATCTAGATATTGTTGTTCTCTGCCTTGATCCATGGGGAGATGCCGGTAAGAAATGAGGAGGAGGAGGAGGAGGAGGAGGAGGAAGAAATCCAAAAGCTGCTAACTCTGGAGTCACCCATGAGTGATTGGTATTTCCTTTTTAGTTCCAGACTTTCTATTTGTTCTTCAATACAGAACATCACAGTCTCAAATAATTCAATGAATATAATGTATTTCAAACTACTTTAATTAATCTGAAAGGCACAGAACATGCAATGATTTCATTAAATAACCTGCTAACACTACACTAGCATTAGATAAGAACTATTGCATGCATCTTGTAACATTTGTGTACTCAGTACTGTATCTTTAAGTAGAAAACTAAATTGCACCCTGAAGACAGAAGACAAAAGAGATTTCAGAAAGTGTGGGAGAAAACCATGAAAAAGGAGTGGCCAAACTGGATGTCTGAAAATGAAGTATTACTTGAAATCCCAGTTGTTAGAACTATACTGAACATATGATACTGCCTACAGACAACTAGTGACAGAGTTTTCAAAAAAGATACTACTTATGTTTTATTTTACAATATTTCCATTCTGCTTCTCTGTGTAATACTTTGAAGGGACCTAATGCAAGTAACACACTATCAAAACAATAAATTAAAAAGCAAACTTAACTAATGAAACCACAATAAACTTGCATTAAACCAATCAGGTATCTTTGATATACTATTCATTAAACTTATATATTGCTTTTATCATAGGGTGCCCGTAACCTGTCCAACCATTCTGAAGAAGTTCGATTTATAGTGGAAACCTAATGTATGTCTAGACAGGAACAAATTCTACTGAATTTAGTCAGGTTTTGCTCCTAGCTAAACGTACATGGGGATGGCAGCCTTATATGTTAGATCTGCAACACATTGCTTTCAGTCACGCACTTTATGCCACACTGAGGCCTAGAGGATATTGTGCCACATGCTCAGATTGATGGGAAAGGAAATGGATAATATAGCATGCCACAATAACTGGGTCACACCAATGTTATATCTAGATCAGCTTCCTGTCTCCAGTGTTAGCTAGAATCAGATAGTACAGGAAACGTATAAGGAGCCAAAGGGCAAGTATGGGATAAATGGTTCATTCTTAGCTTCAAATAAGCTAGGACAAGGAACAATTTATGCAGTACAGTACTGACATGTGCAACATCTCTGGCAAGGTATGTGATGATGGCTCATGCTACAGTAAATTCAAATAAGGACACTGAGTATAGCAAGATGAATTATTAATAATAAGAATGATGAAGGAACAGCATCTCATCCTTAAGTTGCCTTTTAGCTTAAGGCTTCTGGAGGTTTTAAATTAATACCAGGAAATGACTTATTCCATTATCGCCCTTGGATCCTGTGCAAGGAGAAAGGTGGGATATAAATAAATATTTTTACAGACACCTTTGTATCCATGATTTTGCAGCAATGGATTCCACCATCCATGGCTTCAAAATATTTTTTAAAAATGAAATAAAACAAAGATGAACTGTTTGTTTTGCCTTTGTGTGTGGGTGTAAGGGACACCATTACTATGTGTCAGTATATAATTGGACTTGAGCATCCATGAATATTGGTATCCATGAAGAGTCCAGGAACCAAACCTCAGCGGATACTGAGGGCCCACTGTATACCATATTATTTTAGATTTTAGAGTTTGACCTCTACCATGTGGTGACTTGGACTGATAGCAATCATAGATTGAGCAGCTACCACCTGTTAATTTTCTCTTGGAGCCCAGATATGAGAGATCCTGTGCTGGTTACTGAGGTCAGGTCTTGAAATGGCATCCTTGTAATGGCATATGCATAGTCAATCAAGCAAATGAGAGCCTGTCACTTTCAAACATTAGAATAATTTTGCATACAGCCCTCCTTAAGCAATTGTACACAGCAGCAAAGTTGTGAATAGTTTGTAACTGGAAATCTCCCAAGCAACCTTCTAAATAGCAGTGCATTGATCAAATGTAGACGTCTATAATGATTATGTACAAACTTAGTCAGCAAGTGTAACAAGCCAAGAATATTAATGACAAAGGAGATATTATGCTACCCTGGTTTCCATTTATTTCCTATGTAGAAGTCATTCAAGCTTCTGTTCAAATTCCAATCAAGTACAAATACCTTTATTTTTTAAAGATTGATTCAGCATTATAATGCACATAACTCAGTTCTTTAATTCTTTGTGAGCTTCTCCTTCAGTTTTAGAGGCTTTGTAAGCCTATCCAGAAATATATTAAGGATTGTTAACCCTGTGTGTGTGTGTGTGTGTGTGTGTACCCAAAGTGCAATATATATTCCACCATAGTGCAATCCTACTCAGAAAGAAGTCCCATTGAGTTCAGGGTGGCTTACTGCCAGGTAGACTTTAGTAAAGTTGGCAGCACTGAGCTTTCATAGACTTAAGTCTACTTCCTCGGACCAAATTCATCTAGACGTAAGTCTACAAAAGCTCATGCTGCCAACTACTTTCTTAAGTCTCAAAAGTGCTACAAGAATCTCTGTCATGATTTGTGTGCTCCTTTCCCCTTCAAAAAGAAGCCCAAAGTAACTAACAACATCCCGTCGCCTTCCCCAACCAAATACAGTAATATTATTATGACAATTTTGAATGACAGCGATATGACAAAATAGCTGACAATAGGAATAGTAGAATAAACATATATACAAGCCTTCCATTCAAGGTTTACAAAATACCAATTCATTTAATAAATACAACATTCCTGAACACTCTATTAATGGACAAAAAAAGAGATAATAAAATACACAGTCTAAAAATACTTAATTATACCCTAGTTCAGTAATCAGTATACCTACAACATTTAGGCATACCATTAAAGGAGATAATTCCACAACCCAAGAGGAAAAGACAGGCACACAGCCAATGAGTAATAGTTATTGAGTTGTCTTCCCCAGCTACTAAGAAATGGTGTCAGTTCTCAATTCTCACTGACAATCTCACAAAAAATCACTTCAGTCATAATTAAATTTTTGGACGGACAACACAACATCCACATAAAAGAAAGCAGGAAAATCACATATAGCTGAGAGAGGAGTCCCTAATTCGCTATTCTGACTCCTTATGCTAATTTGGATGTTTTAATTTATTTAATATTGTATTGTAATTGATTTGTTGTTTAATCCTGTTTTAAGGGGATGGGAGGGTGGGATTATGGGATGAGGGAATGTTTTAACTTTGTTCTGTTTTAATATTGTTGTACTCCGCCCCGATTGCCGTGCAGAGGGGCGGGCTATAAATAAAAATTTATTATTATTATTATTATTATTATTATTATTATTATTATAGGTTATCAGATGTGACGACTGCAGGAGTGTTTATTTCATCCCACAGACAAACACAGCATACGTGGCCTGGGGAACTACAACCAATCATGGCTTCTTAATGTGTATATCCACAGTGAAATAAATTCAGGCTCAGTCATCATGTGTCATGATCTACTCAACGTCAACAAGAAGTGTAGGAAATGCATCATATTTTAAATGATGCCAAATGGACAATAGCTTATTTGCCAATTCATTTGCCACTTCATACCTCTAGTTGTGAGCAATGACATCTAAGTGGCAGCTGGTCTACCAGCCACTTGTAGTGTGGATGTAAAAGATTCTGAGGGGCATTTAGTACAGAGCTGAGAAATTACATGGGTCTGAGGAGTTGCACGTCTCAGACAGCTAGTTCCTGTTGTTTTTTTTGGGGGGAAAGCCCACATGGGCCTTAAAAACGGGCTACAGGAAACATCCTTGTAGCAACAGCTTCACTGGCTGCTGGTCCTGGCACAATTCAACGTGCTGATTCAATTATTGAACACTAACAAGAACTTCAGTGGAACCAATTGCTTAGAGATGGTAGGATCTCCTTCTCTGGATGTTTTTTTTTAAGGGAGGCTGGACTGCTAGGGATGCTTTAGCCCAATGGTCCCCAATTTTTCCCCCCCCTTTCCTCTTGGCCAACAACCCTAGTGCACCCCACTACATATTTCTAGATGTAGGTCTACTGTTCTACTGCAAATTCTCACATCCAAAATGCACTGCAGAAATAATACAATTTGATATTCTTTTAACTGCCTTGGTTCAGTGCTAGGGAATCCTGGAAATTGTAGTTTATTGTAGTACCAGAGCTCTCTGCCAGAGAAGGCTAAATATCTCACAAAACAACAGTTGCCAGAATTCCCTAGCATTGAGCCAGGGCAGTTAAAGTGGTCTCAGAACTGGATTATTTCTGCAGTGTGTTTTGGACAAAAGTAACTGCTTCCTTTGCACCCAGTCCCCTTGGGAGTAGCTACTGAGCAGCAACTGATAAACCTTTTGCCTGTGCCTGCCTTGCAACAAAGGCCAGTCTGGCAAGAGGCCTCTCGGTTGCTGCTCTGCCTGCTGCTCAGTTGCTGCTCCCAAGGTGACCAAGTGCAAAGGGAGAAGCTTCTCCCTGACAAGGAAGGACTCTCTATCCTTCTTCATCAGTGTGTGAATGGGGGTTTACGGAAGCCACATCCTCTGGACTGGAGACTGGTATGGATAGGGAAAAGGAGAAATTTTAATTACAGGAGCCACTCCAAGTCAAAGGACTCTTTCCAGGAATTGACCCTGGGTTCTCTTCCCTCTCCTCCAGATATGTGCCTTCCCCATACAGCTTTCAAGTGCCGCTCCCCCTAAACATTGTTTCTTCTGCTGCCTCTTCTCTCTTCTTATCAGATGAAAGAAAGCAGGAACAGCAACAACATTTCAGCCAAATCCCAACAAAGCTCATAAAACTTAAGCAGGGTCCCAGATTTGAAAGCAGGGTCCTTTTTGCCATCTCTTCTCCCCTGCTGTTATGTACTCTAACTTCGTGCTCCTGCTAGTCAATATGTCCCACATTTACGCTGCTCTGAGCCACAGAAGCAATGCCCTGCACCCAACTGCCATTGTCACTACTAGCAAAAGATGTGGCTCACATGGGCAGGCAAAGAGTGGGAGACACCATCACATGAAGTGATCAGCAAGGCTGTATGGTTTTAAGGAATCCTGAAAAGAAATTTATTGCAACCCTCATCCCCATCCTGATCCTAAAGGCTGCTGTTTCCCCTTGTCTTTTCTGCACAACCATACTTTGACTGAAGGACCCCCCCCATCCCCTTTTCTCTCACTATTCCCCTATTGCCCCCTTTCCCCCTTGCTGCCCCCTGAATCTTTCTACTGCCCCCAGGGGGGCCTACTGCCCACATTGAGCAGGAGGTTTGATTCAATAGCCCATGGAGACCCTTCCAACCCTTCTATGATTTTATGACTTACAAAGCCTTACACTGCTCAGGTCCAGATTATCCAAAGGATTGTTATCCTCCTATTTGACCCCAATCCAGCCTGCCTGTGTCTTGAGATCTTCTGGAGAAGCCCTTCTCTCCATCCCATCACCATCACAGGTACACCAGGTGGTAACATGGGAGGGGGCCTTCTCAGCTCCCAGGCTCTGGACCCCCCCCCTTCCTAGAGAGGCCCCCTTATTATTATTCCACAGGCAGGTGACAACCTTGTTTTGGCAGGCCTTTGAGGCATGACTCTTCAGGGGGAAAGGGGCCTTTTGTGTGCTGTGTTGTTTAAGTACATTATCGCACTACAGGCTTTTTCCCAATCTGGGCACAGGCTGAGACCGGGCTAGGACCATGTCTTATCACACAGCTCCATACCCACATCATTACCAACCTGTCCTTCTCCTGTCCAAAGGTAAAAATGCTTCTTCTCCATCAATGGGAAACATTCCGATAGGGGACAAGATGGTAATGATCTGAGCATGGAGCTGGGTGGTAGCCCATGTTCCCAGCCTGCTCTTAACCTGTGCCCAGATTAGGACAAAGGCAATGCAATAATCTCCTAAATTTGCAAAGGGAGCTTGTACCACCTTTGAGACTAACTGAAAGAAAGAAGCCAGAAGCATGAGCTTTTGTAGACTTGAGTCTACTTCCTAAGATGTTTAAATTTGTTATTGTTTTTTAATTGTTTGTTTTTTAACCACTTTTAATTTTTTTTGACAGATTAATAGCAATAGCAGCTTCATTTATATACTGCTTCATACTGCACTAAGCAGTCTCTAAGCGGTTGACAACTGTAAGCTAATTGCCCCCAACGAGCTGGGTACTCATATTAGTGACCTTGGAAGAATGCCAGGCTGAGTGGACCCTAAGCCCCTGGCTAGGACTGAACTCACAACCTTGTGGTTTGTGAGTGAGGGGCTGCAGTACTAGCATTTAAGCACTGCGCCACCAGTACTTTTAGTATGATGTATTTATTTAGTTAGTTATTGCTATATCTTTTGTAAGTCACCTTAAGTCCCAGACTGGGAAAAGGAGAGATATAAATGAATATGATGATAGTAGTGATGATGATGATGATGATGATGATGATGATGATGATGATATCTCAACTTTTCTTCAATACTGGGATTGAAAATGGCTCACCCAAAAAATAAATAAAGACAAATCCCCTCTAAATGAAGTGAAATGGCACTGGAATATATTTAGACATTTTGGGGAGGAAGAAATTTTGTATCTGGGATGAGGGGGTGGAGACCTGAGTGTGTGTGTCTGCAGAAACAGCCCTGTGGCCCACTTGTGGCCCATGGGCCCCACTTTCCCCAACACATCACACCCATGGTTTAGTTGCAGAAGGGATTCAGAATGCTGTGTTGTCAATTGAACCCAGAAGAACAATGGGATGGGAAGCTCATTAGCCATCAAGAGATTGTATGCAGATATTTATTTGCTATTGAGTGGGGGTTGCTCTGCCTTAGGTCTTCTCAGGCTTTAGTGGCATTGACATGCAAAATAGTGCCGGCAACACAAATTCTCATGTGGGAAGTGCTTGTTTCTGTTCCCTTAATAATGGCAAGGAACTGAGCTGAAGCATAGGAGAAGAACACTAGAGCATCCCAATGACTTGCTGATTTGTGAGTAATGTTGCCACTGAAGCCAGTGAAAAACTCTGAAGCATGGATGGCACTTGGTGCCCACAGAGTTCCCACGTCAGTCTTAGTCAGAGCAAGAGCATGGAAACAGTACTTTATAATGATTTGGTGTAGAAAGATCCCATGCCAGTTTCAGTCACATAGATAAACTAGCCCAATGGCATCATACAAAGAATATTTCTACTGTGTGAGTCTGCTTGGGCTAAGGGTCCAGAACAAAGTATGGGGGTGGGGTTTGAGAAGTATTAATCACAGCTTTAGATTTTCAAAGATGCAGACAGGGAGTTGAGTTTTTCTCTTCCTTCATCACAAGATGATTCTCATATGTCAGACTAACCAGGGCTCACTGTTGTTGCTGTTGCTCATGGTGACCCCATGGATGAGACATCTCCAAGACCCCGTCCTCCACTGCTCTGCTTATTCCTGCAGGCTCAAGCCTGTGACCTCTTTGATTGCATTAAACCAACACGGCTACCCATTAATTTAAACTGGCATGTGGTCTTCCTCTTTTTCTACTGCCCTCTACCTTTCCAAGCATCATTGTCTTTTCTAACGATTCATGCCTTTTCATCATGTGGTCAAAGTACAACAGTCTCAGTTTAGTCATCCTGGCTTCCAGGGAGAGTTCAGGCTTGATATATTCTAGAACCCATTTGTTTGTCTTCTTGACCATCCACAGTATCCGCAACACTGCACTTTTCTCCAGCATCACATCTCAAGTGAGATCTTGTAACACCTTTCAGACTAACTGAAAGAAATAAATTGGCAGCATGAGCTTTCGTAGACTTCAGTCTACTTCCTCAGATGCAAGAACACTCATGCTGCCAATTTCTTTCTTTCAGTTAGTCTCAAAGGTGCTACAATATTTCTCTACATACTGATTCTAACATGGTTATATTTTGAATTCTACATCTCAAGTGAGTTTATTTTATCTGTTAGGTTTCTTTACTGTCCATCTCTCACATCTAAACATGGTGATGGGCAGTATGATGGCTTGGATAATCCTCATTTTGGTGTTCAGATTTATACCTTTGCACTTTAGGATCTTGTTCAGTTCTTTCATAGCTGCCTTTCGCAAACCCAGTTTTCTAACTTCTTGACTGCAGTCCCCATTTTGACCAATATTTGATCCAAAGTATGGGAACTCTTTGACTATTTCCATTTTCACATTGTCTAGGATGAATTCTTATAGCTCTTCCATGATCGTTATTTTTGTTTTTTTGATGTTCAACATTAAGTCTATCTTGACACTCTCCTCCTTGACTTTCTTCAGTATTGCTCAGACTTTTGTTGGTTTCTGCTAGTAGTATCTTGCCATCTGTATCTTAGGTTCATTCCTCCAATCTTCACTCCTCCTACCTCTAAGCTTGCTCTGTGTGTGATATTTTCTGCATGCAGATAGGGTGATAGAATGCAGCTTGTCTGAACCCTTTGCCAGTTGGGAACTACATTCGTCCTCCACATTTGCGGCTTTGACTTCTGTGGCTTTGATTATTCGCGGATTTTATTAATATGTTCTCTCTAGGAATATCTAAGTCCTTCAGCGCAACTCTATGGTCAACTTTAACCAAAAGTCGCACTGAAGGACTTTGAGATTCCTAGAGAGAACATGCCACTAGGCATTTGTAGCTCTTCCAGTGCAATTCTATGGTCAATGTCTGCCAGATGTTGACCACAGAGTTGTACTGGACCTCCTAGAGATTCCTAGAGATGTTCTCTCAGGTAAAAACATAGTGTTTTTGTTATTTGTGGTTTTTCCACTTTCACTTGTGTCCTATGCCCAACCTCAGCAAATGTGTAGGGATGAATGTATTCTGTTTCTCAATATTCTGTTCTGACAGCAGTCTCTTGTCCTGAACAAAGGTTATGTATCAGAACAATCAAGTGTAATGGCACTCCCATTTATTTGAGAGCATTCCATAGCTTCTCATAATTTGTGCAATCAAAGGCTTTGCTGTAGTCAACAAAATACATGTAGATTTTCTTTAGGAATTCTCTGGTTCATTCCATTATCCATTGTATGTTGCAATGTGATCCCTAGTGCCCCTTCCTTTCCTGAATCCAGCTTGCACCTCTGAGATGTCTTGCTCCATATGTGGTAGGAATCTTTGCTGCAGAATTTTGAAAATGACTTTGCTTGCTTGGGAAATTAATGCAATGGTCCTATAGTTATCGCAATCATTTGTGTCTCCTTTTTTAGGTATGGGAATGTATATTAATTGCTTCCAAACTGTGGGCCACTGCTTTGTTTTCCACATTTGTTGGCAGGTTTTAGTTAGAGTTGAGCTTGATTCTGCCTCTGTGGCTTGTTGTAGTTCTACTGGTATGTCGTCTCTTCCTGGTGATTTATTTTTCTCTATAGCTTCAAGTGCAGCTTTCACTTCACTTTCCAAAATTTGGGGGGTCTTGTTTCTTTTTCCCATGTATCATTTATCCCAGAAGTTTCTTCTTCCCATGTATCATTTATCCTTTCACATTTTTCTATTGATTTTCTGTGTATCATCTTTTCTTTATTTTGTTGTGATTGTGTATTATATTCTTCTTCTGAATGTAGAGCATCTCCACCCTTGGTTTACATTTTTCTTTGAATTCGCAGATCTTGTGGAAGAGGTCTCTTGTTCTTCCTTCTTGTTGTCAGCTTCTTTTTCTCTGCACTGATCACTGTAATAGTTCTCTTTATCCTTTCACACTAATCATTGGACTTTTAGCATTCACGGGTCTGATTTTTCACCCCTGTCTCCCTTTACTTTTGCTTCGTGTCTTTCTTAAACTATTTGAAGCATTTTGTCTGTCATCTGTTGTTTCTTCTCCTTCTTTTTGGCCACAGTTATCATCTTTTGGTATTCTTTTTTAGCTATCCCCTGACTTCTGTCTATAGGACTTCTGACTGGTGACTGCACCTAAAACCAAAGTGAAAAGAAGGAAAATTACTTACAAAAGGGAAAGGATTCACAAAGGGCATACCCTTCAACGTTTAACAGTTCGAAACAGGACATATGTGATCAAGAAATATCAGATTGTAGTCAAGATAGGGGAAAAAATTACTAATGAGGAAGAACACCTAAGTTAGGAGAGGATAAAGCAGCTGATTTTGCCTAATTTTACTGGGGGAGGGCTTCAGTAAACTTCCCTTGGCTCAGCTAGCTGGCACAGACAACTTTTGCACTTTGAACTCAGTTTGCAGCAGCTGAAACAAGCTGTGGCCAAAAGGGAAAAGTGGGAGCTGGAGAGTGAAACTGGGACTTTTAAAAGCAGTGAAATAACAGAGGATTAATCACGAGTATCCATGCCAAATTGGGACAGTTGGATTCAACACCTTTAACTGCCTGAATGGCATGTTCCTTTCGAGTCCCAAATCAAGGTATAGAAACCCACAATTTGCTGCCCTAAGAGGCCTGAATCCTACTGGTTAGTCCCAAGTACATTCACCCATAAAAGCAATTGTTGAATGTGTTGAATGGTGGGTCAACACATAGGTAAATTCAATTGATTTGATTACTTTTCTATAGTTAGCATTAACATTAGGCCAAAATCTGATGTACTGTCACAGTACTATGCTTAATGGTAGGTCCAGTTCTTGTGGGCAGGGGCAGCTGGGAAATCAGCCCCATGACATGCTGCTTACAAGAGTTGGTGTTCTCACTTCCAGAAATGAGAAACTGTCCACTGAACATTTATTGAGATGACTCACTGCTGTTGATTTCTGAGAGGCTTAAAAGTATTTTCTTGACTCTGAACTGCCCTATGAAGGAAACATGATGTGGCAGCGGCATACCTGGTGAGCTTTCAAGAACAGAACAATTGTGTATTGGGGGTGGTGGAAATGAATGTTTTGTTTCCCCAAATAAGATTCCCCCCAAATAAATTTTCTTTCAGTCCCCAAACTTCTAGTGTTACAAAGAGTGAGACTTTGAAAATCATTCACATCAGAACTCTATTTTCTCTGTTCACATTCCCTTGGTAGCTTTGTGTACCCCTTTGCTTTAGTTGCCTAAACTATAGAGCTGAGTCTTTTTCTTCCTGCAGTGGTGGGATGAGATTCACATAGGACGTTATCACACGGGGAGTTGCGGGGAGAAAGTGGAAATAAACTGGACGAGCGGAGGACTTTAATTTACGGGATTTGTCCCATTCCACCTCGTCTGATAACTAAATTCGAATTTAAAAAGGGGTTAATTCGAACGAAAACCTGATCTTTTCATTTTCGGGATTTTTGAGGAAATGAAAAGATCAGGTTTTTGTTCGAATTAACCCCCTTTTAAATTTGAATTTAGTTATCAGACGAGAAGGAACAGGACAAATCCCGTAAATTAAAGTCTTCCGCTCGTCTGGTTTATTTCCACTTTCTCCCCGCGACTCCCCATTTGATAACGTCCATACTTGACTCTCACCATGGGGCTCTGGTGACAGAACCAAAAGAAAAGAAGCAGATGTTTCAAAAAGGGCTCAAGATGCACAAAGGGACACAGCAGACCTTTAGGTGCCCTGAAGGAGAGCAGCAGGCCCAAGTCAAAGTACAGAAATCCACAATTTACTGCCCCAAGAGGCTTGGATCATATTAGTTAGTCCCAGGTGCAGGAGAAACATATTGTATGTGCCCAAATAAAGCTGCTGCACTCTGGTTGACAGTAGGGCTGGTCCTGGGGGCAATGCCAGCTGGAAATTCAGCCCCTTGACATACTGCTTTCAGGTGTTGCTGCTCTCAGTTCTAGAAATGAGAGACTGCTCATGGAACATTTGTTAAGATGACTCATTTCCTTGGTTTCCACACTGCAGAAATAAAACAGTTTGACACCACTTTAACTGTTATGACTCTATCCTGTGGAATCTTGGGATTTGTAGTTTGGTGATACTATAGTGTTCCTTCAGTATTCAGTTCAGCCTGGTTTATCAGAGAGCTCTGGTGCTTCACCAAACTACAAATCCCAGGATTCCACAGGATAGAGTCATGACTGTTAAAGTGATGTCAAACTACTTTATTTCTGCAGGGTGGCTACTTTACTGATTTTGGAGTGGCTTAAAAGTCTTCTCCCTTGACACTGAACTGCCCTATGGGTCCCAGAAGGAAATATGATGGGACATACCTGGTGTGCTATCATAGCGGGTGCATAGTTATGGGGACAGGGAAAAAGATATGAATTCTCCTCCCCAATGAAATTTTCCTTCAGTGTCCAAATTTCTAGCAATGCAGAGAGTGAGATATTGAAAACATCTAAAACTCCTGTTTTTATTCTGATAAATTTGCCTGTAACTTTTCTTTGGATGCCTAAATTTTATTTCTAAATGCTTCTCTGAAATTTTAATTTACTTCAATGCTAAAAATTCTGGAACTAGGAGAAAATTTTATTTGGAAGAGCAATGCCCCCATTCCCTTGTGCACCCCCACAGATACGCCTCTGTCAGATCCATCATAGACAAGAAATGTCTTTTTATTATGATACAATTCAAACCCGATTTGTGTTTACTATCTTTTGCAGTCAGTTTTCATATCTAACATATTTGGCTTGTTCTGCCTAACAAATGATTTCTGCTTAATGTCAGTCTTTGACTCTCAGATTAATCTCACTCTGGCTCCAGAGAGTGGCACCCCACCCTACCTGCTCAATGCTTGAAGCACCTCTTCTTATTTGAACATTGTTTTATAATAAAGGATTTATGTTGTACTTCCAGACCATTTTTCTTTTCTAAATAGTTTTGTTTCAAGTAATAGTTGCTATATTTATAGTGCAATCCTCTGTACGTTTATTCAAAAGTAAATCTCACTCAGATGGGGGGGGGGGGGAGATACTTTTTACTGACCCTGTTGGATGGAGGATTCTAAGAGTTATTGTTGAAAAATTTAAAGTTTCCAAACACAGGGCATGGAGAGTTGAATGGGACAACTTGCTGAGATTGTAATCCTGGCCATGTTTTCATGATTTCACATCCACTGCATACAAGCAGCCAATGTGATCTGCTGCATGCCAATGGGGAATTGAGCCATAGGAGCCGCTTGTCATGCAGATGCTCTCTTTGCGGTATTTTAACCTAAAGAAGAGATGATATCCATCTTCAAATATCTGACAAGCTGTTATATGGATTATGGAACAAATCTGTTTCCTGTAACTCCAGGCATTTGTTCCCAAACCAGTGGCCTCAAATTACAAGGAAGGGGGTTTAAACTAAACATTAGCAGGAACATCCAGATAGCAAAAGTTGTTTGACCATGGAATAGAGTGAGTCAGAAGAGGCCAGGTGATTGCCTATCAGTGCTGCTGCAGCATAATTTTTCCTGTATTGGCAAGAGGTTGGACTAGATTATCTTCCTCTTGATTCTGTGATTCCATGACTCTGTCTGCAGGATCTGAGCATTGGTGATAAATCATCCTTCATAATTTTAAAACACATTTTGTAACACTCTGTAGTGGAAAAATGGGATATAAATTCAAAAGCAGGAAATAAAATAAATACATAGACTAGAATCCTGTTTATCAATTACAACATCGTGCTCCTAAACATAAAGAAAGCAAAATAATGACAACAGAGGTTTTACATAAATTCAACCTAGATAATGAGGAAATTGAAATAGTTAAGATTTCCTATACTTTGGATCAAACATTGATCAGAATGGAGACTGCAGTCAACAAATCAGAAGAAGACTAGGAACAGGAAGGGCAGCTATGAAAGAACTAGACAAAATCCAAAAGTATAAAGATATACAGCTGAGCACTAAAGTTAGAAACATACCAGCCATTGTATTCCCCATCACCATGTATGGATGTGAGAACTAGACAGTGAAGAAAGCTGATAGAAAGAAAATAAATTAATTTGAGATGTGGTGCTGGAGAAGAGTGCTTAGGATACCATGGACAGCCAAAAAGGCACACAAATGGGTCCTAGAACAGATCAAGCCTGAACTCTTCCGAGAAGCCAGGATGACTAAACTGAGGCTTTTGTACTTTGCCACATCATGAGAAGGCATGGCTCATTAGAAAAGACAATGATACTAGGAAAGGTAGAAGGCAGTAGAAGGAGAGGAACACCTCATGCCAGATGGGTGGACTCAATCAGGGAGCTCAAGGTTCTCAAAACATTTAGAATCTAAATGATACAGAATATAGAGACAAGTCCTGTTTAATAGTTCATTTATCATGGCATGAATAAATGCCTTTTTCTAACACACACACACACACATATTAGCCCTTGTGCATTGGAAGTCTGATACATTTAGGAAAACAAGCTGTGCCATAGGGTGAGAGATAGGAATTTAAGCCTCCCAGTGTGGTGGCCTCAATCCAGACTTGTAATTTTAAAAATCAGTTGTATTCTAGGTATTTGACATACAGAATATTTTTACTTACAGCAACTAATCTGTCTCTTTAATCACAAGATGTGTCCCAGATAGCTGATTGTCCAAATATATGTGTGAAGTTTTAAGAAATATATGGCTCCCAGAAACCACAATTTTTGGTCTTCCTGTGCATTAGTCTGTGCTGACTAATACAGAAAACATGATTGCTTCACCTTCCTTAATTACCTCCATTTCCTTAGGCAAAAATACCAGGTATTTAATTTCCAGTGAGAGCCAACTTGGTGTAGGGGTTTGAATATTGGATTATGATTCTAGAGATCAGGGCTCAATTCCCCATCTATGCATAAAAGTCACTCTCTCTCAGCCTCAGAGGATGGCAACCTGCCTCTGAAGAAACTTGCCAAGAAAACGCCATGATAGCTTCACTTTAGGGTTGCCATAAATGAAAAATGACTTGGAGGCACACAACAACAACAACACAACAACAACAACAACAGCTATGTTGATAATAGATTCTAGTAACACCATTCCATTCCATAACCTTTACTAGGCATCTCGATAATCGATATACAATGTACAATACAGTATAAAATTTAGCTAAAATAATTCTAGTAACACTTTAAATACTAACAATTTTAATTGGCATAAGCTTTTGTGGTCTGTAATCGTTACATCAGATGTATGTCAGATTTCCTTTATCTTCTACATGCAACAAAGTGAGATAATTACACTCGTCCCTCCACATTTGCTTTTACTTTTGCGGATTTGATTATTCATGGATTTTATTAATATGTTCCCTCTAGGAATCTCTAGGTCTTCCAGTGCAATTCTATGGTCAATGTCTGGCAGATTTAACCACAGAGTTGCACTGGAGGACCTAGAGATTCCTAGAGAGGGGTTCTCTCAGGTAAAACCATAGTGTTTTTGTTATTTGCAGTTTTGCCACATTCATGGGGGTTCTGTGCCCCTAAACCTAGTGAATGTGGAGAGATGAGTGTATACCTAATGAAGTAGGCTGCAGTCCTCAAGAAATCAATACCAAATATAGCATGTTAGTGCCACTAGACTCTAAGGTACTTAATTGTTCACCTTGACCAGGCTCATGCATTTGAACACTCTTTTCTCTTTGCAATGTATATAGAAGGCAAGATAACTGGAATGTGATGAATTTCAGATATCTTGGATATCATTTGCTGTTCTGATATATACTAAGCACCTGAAATGACATAGAAAGATATTCCTTCTTTTCAGATATACCATGCCCTCCAACATTTCACAGGAGAAAACTGGGACACGTGTGACCAAGCAACACCAGAATGTGGCCAGGATGTTGAAACATATTAATAAGAAAAACCACACAAGCCAGGAGACGATACAGCTGTTTGCTTTTGTCAGAGCCTACAGGGAAGGCCAAGATACCATCCCTTCCATTCCTCCTCCTCCCCTAAGTTAATTGCGTGCAAACTGCTTTGGCATTTTGAACTGGAAAGCAGGATGACTAAATTAAGGTTGTCTTACTTTGACCACACCATGAGATTCATTAGAAAAGCCAATGACACTAGAAAAAGTGGAAGGCAGCAAAAAGAGAGGAAGACCACAAACCAGATGGTTAGACTCAATCAGGGAGAACACAGGCCTGAGCAAGGCCTGAGAATGGAGGTAAAGGATAGGAGTTTTTGAAGATGTCTCATCCACAGGGTGTCCAGGAATCGAGGACAACACGAGGGCAGCTCACAGCAACAAAGTGTAGAGTAAATGTACAGTACAGCTATAACAGAGTTAAACTACATCAGAAAGTACTAGTTAGCAGTGAACAACAATGCCTTATTCTCATTTATTGTACAACATTTCTGCAATCCTGATTAGGATGATACCTGGAAAGTGAAATTGCTGGTGTAATCCTATTTATGCCAATGTTAAGTCACCAATAGCATTCCAGTGTTAATGTCCTTATACTGTCTGCTGCGTTGATAAGTATCTTCTAACAAATGAATTTAGCAAGCCCAGAGTCAGGAGATATATTGAACTAACCTAGTCCAGGTATAAGGAAGCATCTGAAGCAGGTCTCACAGCTGCATCATTGTAGTTTCTTGGACTCACAGGCTATACAAGCCCAGTTGAGACTGAAGTTGTATCTACCACTGTGGTCGATATAAAGAATTAGAATCTGTGCCAGTCATATTTTTCCTCTGTGCCTCCATGTGCATGGGGACACACAACATGGAAGGTATTAACAGCCTCCTTCTTGAATATGAACTCCATAGTGAATTTGGTTAGGCATATTTTGGACAACATCTATAGTGCACAACACCTCTAGTAGGCCTAACCAAATGTGTTCTTCTAACATATTTCTTTCTGGAAGCTTGGTTGTTGTTGTCCCTTCAAGTTGTTTCCAACTTATGGAGATCCTAACTGAACCTATCATAGGGTTTTCCTAGCAAGATTTATTCAGAAGGGATTTGCCATTTCCTTCCTCCAAGGCTGAGAGAGTGTGACATGTCCAAGGTCACCCAGTGGGTTTCCATGGCTAAGCAGGGATTCAAACCCTGGCCTCCCAGTGCAGCACTCAAACAACCACACCACATTGGCTCTCCTGGGAGCCTTGTGAAGTGTAATGTAAATCCCTCAGGATCTTTAGTGAAGACTTTTTACTGAAATACTAATTTATTAAAGCATCTCATCCTCAGCTAAAGCTTGCATTATGGACCCATATTTTAGATGTCTTCAGTTGATAATGAATGGTCAAGTTGAGCAGTTATCCTGAGAGTGATAGCTGTGCAAATCTTTACAGAAGAGTCACCATGTTTTGGATTTGCTTTCTCGATCATCTTTCAATATAAGCTGTGATACATACTGGATGAAATGTAGTCTTTCCTATGATTTAGGCAAACAGCTGAAGGTGTGGGAAAAGGAAATTAGTCAGCAGAGGTAAAGATAGCTTGGCTTGAGGCCAGGGGCTGACAGCACACTCTTTTTGAATTAATGATGCATCCGGATATCAAGGTGACAGAGCAGTGATTTAATTATGTGTGTGTCTGTGTATGTGCCTTCAAGTCGCCTGTTGACTTATGGTGACCCCATGAATGCTATAGGGTTTTCAGAGGTAGTTTTGTCAGATCCTTCCTCTAAAATATAGCCTAGAGGACCTGGTACAAACTGGCAGATCTAACCAGAGCTGATCCTGCTTAGCATCTAAGGGGGGTTGCAGACTGCCAGAAATAGTGCAAATTGAGTCCACTTTTAGGGTTAGGGTTAGGGAATCATGGGAACTGTATTTTATTGTGGCACCAGAGCTCTCTGACAGAGAAGGCTCAATGTCTCAGAAAAAAAACAATTCCCATGATTCCCTAGCACTAACCCTAACCCTAAAAGTGGAGTCAATTTGCACTATTTCTGGCAGTCTGCAACCCCCCTAAGATGAGATAAGATCGGGTGCCTTTAAAGTATTTAGTCCTTCTTCATCATGTATACAGAAAGGCAAAAATGCTTAAATAAAGTGAGAAAGAGAGAGAGAGAGAGAGAGTTCTTCAAACAGCAGATCCACTTGTATACCAAGCCTGGAAAAATTATTTTTTAACTACAACTCCTAGAACCTCAGCCAGCATAGTCACTGGGAGATTCTGGGAGTTATCATTCAGAAATGTAATTTTCACAAGTTCTGCCCATCTGCCACTGGAACTGCAAAACAAGGAATGTTCATTCAACTTCCCAGGAGGCTGGGTAATATAAACTGATCATTCAATGGGTACTGTTAATATCTGCTGAATAGTTTCCATTCCTGTTGGGTTTCAAGGCACATCTGCACTGAGATTTGAAAGGGCTTAAAACCATTTTCAGTCCACTCTGCTAGTTCTTTTCTGGTTCTAACCAATTTCTGCAGAAGGGGTGGGTAATTGCATTTGTGGGGTGGGAGTGTGAGGGGTGAGTTTTCTGCTCCATTGCCAAAACAAAAAACAGAACCAACCAGAAGCCCACTTCTGGTTTTAAAAGGTTGAACAGTTCTGGAGTCTCCTGCAGGCTAGTTGCAAGATCAATTTGTGCTTCTGGAGTGTTGTTGTTATTGTTGTTGTGTACCTTCAAGTTGACTCTGACTTATGGCGATCCTTTCACAGGGTTTTCTTGGTGAGCTTTATTCAGATGAGGTCTGTGTGGCCTTCCTCTGAGGCTAAGAAAGAGTATGATTTGCCCAAGATCAACTGGGAGTTTTCATGACTGAGTGGTGATTTGAACCCTGGTCTCCTAAAGTCCTAGTTGAACAAATTGAATGTGATTCATCCTGTAATGTGAGTGCTTTTTAAATGCAATTAGCAGCCATACTCATTTATTTGTTTGATCTATATCCAGTCAGTCTGTCAAAAATGGGAAGCTCAGAAAAGCTCATAGCAAGATTATAAAAAGACAAAAATCCCCAGATAGGAATAAAATACAAATAGTTATACAGTAGTATGAAGAAACTAATTATAATATAGTAACAAATTACAAAAAGTGTTCTATAAGAAATTATTTAACAAATGTAACCAATGTTAATATTTCCGAGGTAGCCATGTTCGCCATACAGCAAAATGCAACAGTTTTAATATTGCAACACAGGTGAATTGAAAACAATTTTAAAACACAAAAAGTATAGCACCGTCTCCTTCATTAAGAGGAAGTCAATTGACTAAAAGAGCCCAGCTTTATCAGAATCACACCAAGTGGGAAAGAAAAGTTGGTGTTTTCCTCCTCTTCTCTGGGGTTGATGAAAATGGTTGTGACTCCAAGAATTATATAGGATTTGCTTAGGCATGGGATACTCAGAGGTGGTTTTGCGAGTTCTGAAATATATCCTGCAGCACCTGATGTTCATTGGCAGGCTCCCACCCAAGTATTAAGGAAAGTTGACCCTGCTTAGTTTCCACGATCAGGCAGGATATGTTGTCTTAAGGGTATTTAGGCCTAAAGTTATATGTACTAGAGATGAATAGAATATTCACAAATTGTCTCATTTGTCATGAGAAAATACGTTTGAATACATGGAGATGCCTTGTGGGAAAATTTGTCAAAGACAGTGAAACTTTTCATCCCTACTGCTGAGCAAAAGGCCAGAGCACCCTTCATGAAAGTCTTCACACTTTGCACAAGGAGTACCTCTGTAAAACTCCCCCCCCTTTGTTAAGCAAAATGTTCACACCCAGAGTACAAACACAGAAGGACAGCACTGTTGATTAAAAGGAGGCAAAGAGTCCCTCTCATGTGTCTAATTTTCAGAAATTGTTCAAGTGGTTGTATTCACTCAGAGAATGTGTAAGTGCATTCCCAAGTGCAGCCAGTCATTTCAATTGGCAGACAGACAACTCTCTTTTTTAACTTGGTGGGTGCAGAGCTAAGTTGCACAAGGTGAGATTTTAAATACTTCCACCTGTTGCACAGTTTTGCAACTTTGAGATCCAGCTTACGGTCTTTGCAGACAAGATTGCAAAGACCTGAGAAGCACAAGATTGCTCTTCCATGTCTCTTCCGGCTCAGCCTGTGCAGAGGCTGGGCCAGGAGGATGTCATCGGAGGACTCACCATGTGCAACGGCAGGCACTCCAATGACATCCTTGGGAAGGGGTTGGGGCATCCGGCGTCTGGCTGCCCCTCCCCTTCCCTGGCTCCAAGATGGCGCTTTGTGCCATCTGCAGAACCCCATAGTTACACTGAGGGTAGGATTTTGGCCCTAGTCTCAGAATGTTGTTACAATAAAGCTGTTCCAGGTCATAAGGGGTCAGATTTAAAAGAGGACAGGTGGTGTCATGCACCTTTTTATACGTGTGCGTATATGTGTTGTTTGCCTTTAAGTCATTTCTGACTTATGATGACCCTAAAGTGAACTTATCACAGGGTTTTCTTGGCAAGAGTCTGCAGAGGGGGTTTGCTATCCTCTGAGATTGAGAGTGGGGCTTCAAACCCTTGCAGACTGCTAGAAATAGTGCAAATTGAGTCCACTTTCTGTCATCCATGTTTTCCCCTTTATTTATTTATATGTGAATACTCTCACTCACAGATTCTCGGTTTCTTGTTTACACTATGGAAGTGCATCTTTGTGCATCTCTGCAAATTCGATTGCTCATACGTGTCAGCACTCGGATAAAGATGGAGTCGATGATGCAAGACTGATGTAAATGTATTCGAAGCACATTCAAGGCATGCAGAGTTTTATCCTGGGTCTATTTGCATTGGTTAGTCACACATCTGAGAATCGGAATCTTTTAGAAAAACTCAGGAAAAAAAATCTGACATCGATTATCCTGGGTTAAGTGGGGGATTTTTGCAGTCTCCCCCCAAACTCAATCAGATGCTTTCAAAATGCATGTGAACAACAAAAATTCAACCCAGATTCTACCTGGATTATTTTCACCATCTGAATAGCCCCAGAGTGCCACAATATGTCCAAAGTTTCTCATCACTATAATAACCCTTATGCATACTTTTAAGCCAGATCCAGTAGTCTCAAAAGAGTATCTTCTCTTCCATCAGTCTGAGGTTCAAACCAAGGAAGAGGTGAGAACTGCAACCATGGCAACTAGGCTAAAAAAACTGTTTCCCTTCTTGCAAGGAGTCTAAAATTCTACGCTATTCTATTTTAGAAGCACAAACCTTGAGAATGTGTATGTAGCAGCTGTCTGTGCACAGTTGGTAAAGCTTTTCTTAGGCTCATCAAGTCTCTGCATAACAACACCCAAAACAACAAAGTAAGTGTTACAGCAATTGATTATTTTTTAAAGTAATGAATGGCCAGAGTTTGGAAATGTTACTTTTTTTTGGAAGTGTGCTGGCTGATGATTTCTGGGAAGTGTAGTTTTAAAAAGTAACTTTTCCAAGTTTTGCAAAGGGCAAGGTATAGATACTACTATTGTTAGTTTGGAGCCAACATGGTGTGGTTTGAATGTTGAACTACAACTCTGGAGACCAGGGTTCAATTCCCAGCTCGGCCATGAAAACCACTGGGCAAGTTACACACCTTGGGCAAGTTACACACTCTCAGTTACAGGGGAAGGCAATGGCAAAGCTCTGAATAAATCTTGCCAAGAAAACTCCAGAAATGACTTGAAGGCACACAACAACAAAATCCTTAGACCAACCTTCAATAATGTGATGCCATCCAGCCTACATCTTCTGTTATCTGCATTCGTTGGTGAAAAGTGGCAGTCCTACACAGGTTGGGAATTGGAGTCCAATACATCTAGTAGTCACTGAGATGTGTCACAAGCAGAATAAAAGAATCAACCTATCATCTTAGAATTCAAGGATACAGCTTTGTTCCACCTATGCTCTTGTTTTTAATAGAGTGCATTTACTGTTGTCAGTGACACATTTTGTGTGAATGCAGCATGCATGTCTTTCTGTTTGTATTTTCTCACATCACAGATCAATACTTTATCTCCTATTGCTGAGACGACAAGAGCCACCACATGGATATTTTTTTAACGCACAAGGACATTGGCTGTTTGCGGTGCCCAGATATGCCCTCTGCAATAGTTACAGTAATTAAATGGGTCTTACAGTAGCCAAGTCAGGGGCAATCCTAGGTGCTCTGCATTTTCAGAGATGCTGGAGGAAGTTCTGCAGAGTGTTTACCTACTTGGCTCCAAGCTGCTAGGGAACAAACAGATGTTTCAAACATTTGCTACTCTACATCAAAGGCATGGAGGAAGGAAACAGCTTGATCGGATTTTCCTATGGTCAACAGGAAACTTTACCTCTGAGTTGCTTCTTTTATAAAGATTAATCTTGTCTTCATCTTGTGTTCCATTCTGCTTAGCTTTGCCTCCTCTGCTGAATCCAATCAAACCCCTGCTGTTTTTTTTTTTAAAAATGGCTATTTACTTTCATCCAGTATTGTTAAACACAGGAAAGTCCAAGGAAGCCCCTTTTTGGTTTTGGTCAAATGCTAGTTATCCTCCATGTGTGTGTGTGTTTTAAAACAAACCTGAGGGGAACAATCCTATGGAATCCCAGAAAATCCAGCAGAGAACTGCTTTTTAAAAAAAATAAATAAAAATAAAATTAGCATCAGTGCAAAGACAATTTTCTGTGCTCTCAAAATGGAACAGTTGTCATAATGCAATAAACATCAAGAGTAATGAAGCCAAATGAAGCTTCTCATTGAAGGGAATATAGATTCCAGATGCAATTACAAAAAAGATTTATCCGGTGTCCCATGTGGCCAGATGATGGTAGGGCTGATACAGACATAGTAGAGTGATAGTGGGTAAAGTGTAAGTACAGTTGGCCCTCTGTTTTCGTGGGGGATCCGTTTCCGGACCTCACCCCACAGAGATTAGTGAATAATCAAGCCCCATAGGCTTGAATGGGGCACGCACACTAGGGGGCACGGCCCATTGATTTAAACAGAGGTCACTCCTCCGTGAATATATAAAACTGTGGACTTGAAATCCGTGAGAACGGAGGGCCAACTTTAGTCATAATGACAGTCCCGATTTGTATGCCCTGGAGGAAAGTTGAAAAATGGAGGCAGCTGGGGTGATCCATATTAACAAAAAAAATTAACAGCTTTCCTCACCACCAGTAGCAGGTCTTTTGTAAAACTAATGATTCTTAACTGCCTTGTAATTTTAGGGCAATTTTACTTCAGCAGGAGGTGTCCGTTATGCTGGAGTGTGTGTCTTAGTTTACATTGGTTCAGGTTATGCTAAGCCACATATAGTGTGATCAGCAGCAACCCCAGATCTTTTTCGTTGTTGTTAATTAATACCCACACGTGCATGTGTGTAAATGTGCATATATGTTGCTTCTCCTCTGATTGGTTGCTGTCTCAGGTGACATGCTTCTAGGTGGATCAATCAAACTAAAGTGGGTGATTACCTACCTACCCCCCCCCCCACACACACATGTACAAAGAAAAAAATATTTTTTAAAAAATGACTGAATTAAAAGTGGGTTCACTTTAGTTCATGTTATAGCCTCCAGGATATAGGGAGAAAATTAGGCACAGCTCCAGGAAGGAGTAAATCCTGTGTGCTTTGTGAAGTTTACAGCCAGGGTAAGCTACTTTTGGGGCCCCATGTAGATTTGGACTTTGTTTTGAGGGCTTCAGGAGATAATCACCCAGGCTTATCAGTGTTGTGCCTGCCTCTGGGATAGCAGCAATGAAAGAGTTTTTGGGAACAATCAGCCTACCTAAATGAGGCAGACAGCAAACACTGGTCACCCACAGGAAGCAATGTCTAGCTCCAAGTCTATGAAAAGGATGCCCAAGCCAATTCAGAGACTTCTTTCTGCTGTGAAAATCAAAAAACACCAGTGATTTGGTCCTGTAGGCCCTAGATTCTTTCACAGTAGACAGTTATATCATTATGGTTCCACTTTACTTGCCATGGCTGCATCCAGGGGCGGCACTACAGAAGTGCGGGGGATTCGGATTGCATTGGGTGGCACCCAGAAGAAGGTGTACACCTGGTTATAGCACCCTTTCTCACTCATCCAGCACATGACGCTGCACAGGCCATCTGAGGATAAGGCAAGGACAAAGTGGAAAAGTTGGGAGGAGAAAGAGAAATTTTTAAAAGCACCTGAAAATATGAGACAACAGAGGATTAACTGGGGACTGTGCCTGCCAAATCAGGACAGTTGGAGTGTATATGTATGTATTAATGCATCTTTCCCCCACAGAACATTTTTGTATGAACCATAATCACTAATGCCTTCCCTCTGTTTATCTCCTCTTTTTGTAATTTGCTATAGAAAAATTAAGTTTTGGACTACACTTCCCAGAATGCCCCAGCTTGTCTTAAAAAATAAATTCTTCTGAGTTCTGCTTCTTGCTGCAATGTAAGCATCATCAAAGGCAGGCTTCTCAGGAAAACCACATCCCTTCTTTAGCTACACACAGAGTTACACTTAGTTTAGTCTCAGCATGTTATCTTGTGATAACAAGACAGATGAGCTTGGCTTGTTTTAAACCAGTTTAGCTTAGAGACATAAACTACAGGGAAAACAGACTTGTTTAATATCCTCCTCAATTTGCTATGTTTTGGCTTTATCATACCTCAAGAGTCATTGCTTTGGAAGAAAACTTTCTGAGGGTTGTGCTTATCTCACATTTCAACCACATCTGAAGGACTGGAATGGAAAAGCAGATTCTTATGGAAACAGAGAGGGTTAGAAATTAAAGCTAAGATGTGCATTTGTCATGTGCCATATTTCCTAGCAGAATCACTGTATTTGAGTGACAGCAAGTTTGGTGACAGGAGGGAATGGCCCTGGTGACCTCTGTGTGAGGCCATTGCAGCCCATCATTCCCAGGACAGTACCTACTTTTGATGTGATCAAACAGTTTGGGACAACTTAAGCATGTAAAAATCTTTTTCTTGATATATGCACCAGACAGTGCTATAACTTCAGTGTTAAAATAAGGATCATGCCAGACAGGCCTGAACCAGGTATGAAGGAAGGGGAGAGTTGTACATAAAATAATCTGTGGAATTTATCACATGGGGAAAATTGGAAGTTTAAATGGGTCCGAGCCTGTGGTTTTCAAGCGTATTAGGTACAATTCCGTGAACGGTTTTCACATGACATCACGCGCAAACCCCTTAGAATGCGAACACAAAAGTGATAGGAATCAGGCAATAGTTGTTTTTGGGAAAATATTATGTTTTCATTTCCATTTCATTCACAAATTCACTTTCTTTGTGCAATTACTGTAGTGTGAAAGCTATTTGTGGGATTTTCCATGTTTTTGTGCTTGTTGCCAGATTTCCCATGGTGCTTTGCCGCTTTGCTGTGCTTTGTTGTGCCGAGAGGGACGTAGCCTTTTATGCTTCAGCCGGGGCTCTTAAAGGATCAGCAGGCACACACACACACACACACATACACACAGAAACAGCTTGCTTTTCTCCCTCACGCGTGGCTCTCTCTCCTCCTCCAGCCTTCCCCATTAGCTGGGCTCTGAAAGGAACAGCTGGTGGGGGAACGGAGGGATGCAGGAAGAGTGAGAGAGACGTTTTCTCTTTCCTTTCCTACTTCTTTTGGGTAATGTTCTGTTCTTTTTACTTTGGTTGGATACCATTTCTTGGAATGTAAGGGCAGTGCAGCATATTTTTATAAAGAAAATTGTGTAAATAAAATTGTTTATTTCTCTGGGTGATTTCTGGTAACACAACTGCTGCTTCTGTGTGCATGTGCAAAAAAGTTGTTTCCAAACCATCAAAAGGATTTGTCTGCATCTGTGTGAAAATCAAATGCACTTTCTACCCATTTTCTCACATTATGTCCTGGAAAGCCACCAAGAACACTGATAGCAGCTTTCAGATAGTATATACAGTCGTCCCTCCTGATTTGCGGGGGATCCATTCCGGAAACACCCCTCTTGAATTGGAAAAACTGCAAATATCCAAGCCCTATTGGATATAATGGCTGCGCAGTCCTGCACATGCACCACAGACAGGTGCACAATTTTTTCCCTCCTGGATTCCCATCTACAGAAATTCAAGAGCATGAACAGGAAGTCCGCAAACTAGGAGGGATGACTGTACTATATAGAACATGCAGCTCTGTTCACCAACAGAATGGCTCAGCCAGGAGGCTTAGGAAGGACAGATTGGGCAATGGCACAGCTGCTTCTGAAACAATGCCACCAAAGGAGATTGCCCTGCTCTGCTTCATGGCAGGGCCAGCCCTGAATTGAATGTGGAAAAGGTTGGTTATTGTTGTTGTGTGCCTTCAACTTGCTTCCAACTTGTGGCAGCCTTAAAGCAAACCTATCATAAGGTTTTCTTGGCAAGATTTGTTCAGAGGGGGTTTACCATTGAAAGGCTGAGAGAGTGTGATTTGCCCAAAGTCACCCAATGGTTTTTCCATGGCTGAGCAGGGATTCAAACCCTGGTCTCCAGAGTTGTAACCCAAAACTCGAACCATCATATCATGCTGGATCTCTCATAGAACAGGTTTAAATGCTATCCTCTCATACTTTTTAAAAAATGGTTTTACACTGATTTTCATTAGTGGTTTTGATATGTGCTGTTGTTTTTAACACTGCATACTGCCTTGAGAATTGCAAGGCCCACAAATATATTTAATAAAATACATAAATAAAGGGTCATGAATCCTACATGCTTCCAAGCTTCTGAATAACAATAACAATAACAACAGTAGGAGAGTTTTATAGCTGCTATGGGTTGGGTTTGTTAACCAAACTCAAATGGCAAGTGACATCAATCCATTTTGTCTGTCTTTTCACATACTACAAAGATCTTTTCAGCAAAGCCAACACAGTGATCTGCTTCTAAGGCTTTCAATCTCTCTGGACGTTATCACACGGGGGAAATCTGTTGGTTAATCCACACAAATCCCAAACAAAAACTGAATTTGTGCCTCACGATTTCACACGACGTCGCACAGAAACTGGTCAGAAACTGGACAGAAACTGGTATTATCCAAGATCTTTTTAATTTTGGGAGTTTAGAGGAAATGCATTTGAGAAATTACAGTAATTTCGCATTTACTGTAATGTGAAAAGCAAATACGCATGGACAATTCTCTTTTAAAACCTGGAGGGCCAAGAGGAGGAGGAGGAGGAGGGGCCTCCAGGGAGGGAGAGTCCTGGGCTCCTTCTCAGTGCCAGGGAAGGGAAGGGAAGGGAAGGGAAGGCAGCCCAGGAGAAAAAAGTTTGGGATGGAGAAGTTTGGCATTTGGGATGGAGGGAAAAGGAGGGGAAAGAAGCCTTCCCTCGCAGCAGCAGCTGTGGGTGGATGTGGATGCAAGTGTGGGGTGTGCTTGTGGAGCAACTTGGAAATCCATCTCACCATGAAGTTCTGCCCTGCAGGTCCTACAAAGGGGAAAGGCTTATGGGGGGGCATGGGAGCTACCTCCAGTTCCCCCCTATCAATCCCTCCCTTGCCTCGCCTCGCCTTGCCTTTCCAGCCTCCTCCGCCTCCTCCTCCTCCTCCGCTCTCTTGAGAGGTTCTAACGCCAACAGAAGGAAGTTAGGACCTGTGCAGGAGGACATGACCCCAAATGGAGGACAGTCTGACATTTCCTCCTGGGAAATGCAGGACCCACCCTGGAAAAAGGAGGAGTCTGGTCATGAAACACACCCATTTCCAGTACATGTACGGGTTCTTTTCACTTGTGTATGAAATTTAAAAACATCTTTTTTCGCTTTTAACTTAATTCCGTTATTACTGTAATTACGTGTGAAAAGCTTTTGCATAATTAAGTTCTATTTTCGCTTTCTTTTTATGTCTTTAACAACGAAACTGGCCCACGTGTGATAACGTCCTCTCTCTCTCTTTCTGTTTTAAATGCATGACCAGCCACCTGCATTTGCCTCATCTGATTTCAACCACCTTCTAAGATGTGGTATGCCTATTTATCATAATCAGCTTACCATGCAAAGACAGTGTTAACTAGGAGCTGCTGGATTAAAGTCTGCCAGCTAATTCCTCACCAACTCATACAAAGGGCCTGATTCTATTTGCCAGTTTAATATATTTTATCTGACATTAAAAGGTAGAGAAACAAAGTTTAGGGGACACAGCAAAAGACACTAATGCTGCAATTTTCACAGTTCATTAAAAGCCATTGCATAGTAAAATGGCACAGGAAATAAAATGGTTTTACGTGCGTCAGAGGTATTAAGGCAGCAGTCTCCTCAAAGCCTTAGCTGCAAAGTCTATCCTCTATCAACACTCTCTCTTTTGAAAACTTTGACCTAGTTCTCAGAGGTGAAATGAGTAGTTCTCTTCTCTGGTTCCTTTTTGTGTACACTCACACACACACACCAAAATTCAACCCCTTAAGGCTGCAGTGTGAAGCAGAAGAGACCCACGCAGGAGTGGGAAGAAGAGTTTATAATTCTATCCCTTTTTTCCCACTGAAAACTGCTCTGCCAGGCATGGTTGACACCTACAAACAATTAGAAATAAAACAAATATCTGTATGTTTTCCCACTGGGAGTAATAGTATCTGGAGAGAAGTTTTTGTTTATTTTTATACAATTTTTGTCAGAAAATGGCAAATATGTGTGTGTGTGTGCATGCACACACATGTGCACATCCACACATCTGCCATTCTGCCTATCTATATGTCTGTCTCTCTTGTGTCTACCTACCAGACTCCAACAATATACCATTTTCCATACCTTGGCTCATTTGTTAGTCAAAATGGAGACTGCAGTCAAGAAATCAGAAGACTAGGCCTTGGAAGGACAACTATGAAGTAACTAGACAAGACCCTGAAATATAAATAATTGAATACTAAAGCTAAGATTGTCCAAACCATTATATTTCCCATTTTGATGTATGGTTCTGAAAGCTGGACAGTGAAGAAAGTTGATAGGAATAAAATCAACAAATTTGAAATGTGGTGCTGGAGAAGAGTGCTATGGATACCATGGACTGCTAAAAAGAGAAATAAATGGGTCCGAGTGCAAATCAAGCATAAACTCTCCCTAGAAGCCAAGATGACTAAACTGAGACTGTTATACAGTTGCCTCTCCCAATTCGCAGGGGACTCGCACATATTTGAGTCCTATAGAAAATAATGTGGGTGCATGCTGCCATTTTATTAATGGCTGCTTGTCCCTCCCGCAAAGAGCAAGAATGCAGATTCCAAGCCTGCAAAAAGGAAGAGACAACTGTACTTTGGACATATCAAGAGAAGACATGACTTACTAGAAAAGGCAATAATGCTTGGTAAGGCAGAAGGAAATTGGTAAGGCAGTAGGAAATTAAGAAGTCTGCATTACAGACAGATAGACCCAATTAAAGAAACCACAGCTTTGAGTCTGCAAGACCTGAGCAAGGCTGTTGATGATAGGGTGATCCAAAGGTCTCTCATTCATAGGGTTCCATAAGTCAAAGTTGACTTGATGAAGGTTAACAACAAATGAAGAGAGACCATTCTTCATTGTCACCTGTTGTTGCTGGTGTCAAATATAGAATACAGAGCTATTTTCCAGACTGTGGTAGTGCCACAGGAATTCCATGGTACAAAAGTTAATTCAGGTGATCTTTATTAAATGGGAGTTCAACCATGGTTCTCATAATCCTTCAGATGTCTTTTCTGTTCTGGTTTTCTGTCCTGCTTATCTTCTTCTGTAGTGGGACAGGAAAAAAGATGGGACTTGTGTTTATATTACAGTGGTAATCTAGCAGGATGTTGTTGTTGTTTTTTTGTTTCTGTAATCTTTCATAGGGTAGAGCAGGAATTGTAGGATAGAGGAGCAGTTGTAGTCTAAAGGATGGAGCAGAATTTTTTGGAGTTTTAGTGTTATATCCAAAGTGTGGATCAGGAGTTGTACAGTGGTGCAGGAGGTTTAGTCAAAAGGATGGAAGAGGAGTTGGAAAGTGGAAGTTGAAAGCTGGAGCTGGACTTCAAAAAAGTAACTTTTTGCATGTTCTGAAACAGAGAAATGTAACATCAAGGAAAAGTCATTCACTGTATTGCTAACAAAGCTACTCTGACTACTTCAGCAATGACATAAAGTAGCTAGCTGCACCTTTAAACTGAGGGCACCCCTTTCTAGCTCATTGCTGGTCCTGTAGGTGATCATTTATTTCCCTTGCTGTGCTGTGTGTGTTGAACAGGGCACAGGATTTGGGCAGAATTCCTAGCAGCCACTGTTTTGCATTTGGCACTGAAAGATTCAAGGACAAAGGAATTAACGCTGGATTACAGGACCGGTTATGTGTACTAAAGGCATCCAAGGCATGAGTGAGGGCTTTACCTCCAGTTAGCCCTTTATTGTAGGAGTCTAGCCAGAGAACAGGGCTTTGGCTACTGCCACCCAATGAAAAGAAAGGAGCAGCTTTCTTTCCAGTTATGAATGGGCAGAGTAGATAAACTGGAGGGAGAGAGAGAGAGACGGGCAAGACAGCTGATTCTGTCAATGAAGAAAGCTAGAGAGGGAGGGAAGAGGAGGAGACAACCATCCCAGCCAAGTCTAAGAGTTTCCGCCTGGCTGCTTAAGCAGTGACAGATGCACAGCTACGTCAAGCAGAGCAGATCTGAAGATTTGCACTAGGTGCCAGCCGCAGTGACGTCTTCTCAAGCCTGCCACCACAGCAGAGGGTTCTCCTGGAGCCCATGTTTGCTTCCGCACTGCCAGTACATTAGCCTGTAGGCAGAAACATGAATCTGCCTAAAAAAAAAACCCAACAACAGATAGGGCTGACATAGAAAGTCCCTGTTTGTTTTTTGCAATGGAAAGGGATCCTGGATGCCAGAGAAATACATGAAAGGGGATAGCATGGCTGTTTTCAGTACCTCCTCTATGCAAAATTGTCCCGTCACAATAAAAGACTATGTGATCTCTCTCTGCCTCACATCCTTATGTGCTCTACTTTCCCAGTGTTTGCTATACATATATATTTATGGGCCTCCCTAGAATTCATTTTTTGCTTGGATAAAAACTCTGAAGAAGAAAGCTGGGTAGCAGGGCAGCAGTTATTTAGGCTAGGTAGCCACACAGTTGAGCCCAGTGGAAGTAGGAGGATCTGGTTTAGGTGTGTTGGTGCTGAGTGGGCATTTCTGTAATAGCTGGCTGGGTTTCTGCCTGATCACAATTACAGCTGTGCACTCCCTGTTTTCAGTCAGTTCTAGAAATCAGGAACCTCAGTGTTTTTCACCTGGATAAAATACTAAACTATCATTCACCTCTAATTTATCCTGCTGTCTTTTAAGAATAAGCAGCCCCAAAATTAGCCTAGCTAGAGGAGGAATGAATGGGGTTTATTCTTAACTGTACCATACATGGGGTGTGGGACAGAAAGAAATGTTGCAAACCAAAGCCAGATAATCTGATCTGGAGATCAGAGAAACAAAAATGATTGTGCAGCAGAATGATTGTGCACTCTTAGGGTCACATACCTACAAGAAGGGTGAGCAAAATGTTGCTTGCTCAAGTCTGTTTTTACAAAAATGCACAGAGAGACAGAGAGACTCTCAGACTATCCTTTGTCTGGCCAAAAATGTCCTGGGTGCTTACAGGACAAGCAAATCCTCTATTAAATAGATTGTAGAGAATATTTTCTATGTAACATAAACATAACATTTAACATAAAATATTTACCAAAACCAAAACCAAAAGGGGACCTTTGACCACAATTTTTAATTTCTGGGGTTGCTTTTAGACATCTGGCTTAATCCCAGGGGGTGCCAGGTCAGTAAAATGACCCCTGGACCCACCAAGGTTGCCTATGCTTGATCTACAATAGGAGCCTCAAATGTTTTGAACTTAAGCTTCAGTTTAAAAGTTGTTGTTTGCAGAGGTGCTCATGTTTGTGCAAGCATACAAAGACCTTTACACTTCCTTTTGTGCAGCCAATCACTAGCATATTAAAGGAGAAACAAATGAGCTAATTTTGATCTCCTCTGAAAACTAAAAATGGGGAAATATGCAAAGAAACATTTTTAGCAGCTTGTTGGGTCTCTCTTCTTCGCCATCTGCTTTCAAATAATAAGGCAATGAGGATGATGTCACTGTGATAATAATAGCCATTGCTATCTTCAGTTACAGTAATATGTGGCAAGTGAATGTGAAAAGTATTCTGCATGATGTAATATGAAAGCTCTGAACATGTTATTAGATCTGAGAAGACCCTTTCTGCAGTGCAAGTCATTGATGGATGTTGTAGCAAGCAAATAAGAACAAGAGAGCTTTGCTGGCTTCCAAGGCTATTACAGTGTCCAATTGGAAGCCTATAGGAAGATCACATGATGAGAGCCAATGGGGTGAAGTGGTATGAGTGTTGGACTAAGACTTTGGAGACCAGAGTTTGATTCCCCACCCAGCCATGAAACCCAGTGGGTGACCACTGGGAGATTATTGCACCCTTAAATGCCACTGGGAGAGATGCAGGATCTAAAACACGAAAACAGGTAGTATCATACTTACCCATGCCTGAGCTGTAGGCAGCCTGTATCCACCTGGGCAGACTTTCTGCAACCCAGACTTCTGCCATGGCTTTTTCAATAACAAGATTTTCCTTTTTCTTAAAAAAGTCACGGCAGAATTCCGGGTTGCAGATGGGCTGCCCAGGTGGATATGGGCTGCCTGCAGCCTGGGCACGGGTAAGTATAATACCTGTTTTTGTCTTTTAGTTCTTGCATCTCTCCTGGTGGGATTTAAGGGTGCGATAATCTCCCTCTGAACAAATCTTGCCAAGAAAACCCCATGATAGGGTTGCCTTAAGGTCACCATAAGTCAGAAATGTCTTGAAGGCACATAACAACAACAACAAAGGAAGACCACAAGCTGAGCATGAACACAATAGCACTATACAATTAATATTTCCCTTTACCTGGTATTGAAAGGCAAACTTCCTCTAATAGTGAGAGCTAATATACAACAATCACAACTAGCTGCTCTTGATAACAACAACTCAACTCAACCTCAATCCAAGTTAGTGCCCATCATTATGCCTTGTGGTAGAAAATTCCACCAATTGTCCATTTTACATGTCCCATATTACAAAAAGAAAGGATCCTAAGAGGACACCCACAATTAATATTCAAATGGGGAATTTTATTAGCTGAAATGAAAGAAACAAGAGGGCCCAGGCAACTAAAGTAGGGATCAAGCCTGTATATCCCAATTCCAAGAAGCAGAACTCCAGAGTATTGGTCCAAATGTAGTTTTATTTATAATCAAAGGGAATCACCAGTCACACAGAGACAGTCATGCACACAGCCAAGAACTAATGATATAAAAGGTGGTAGCAGTTAGAGACATAAGGGGTTGCAGAGGGCAATACTGTACTGATTCCAGATGCATAACTCTGACTGTGGGACACAGTAAGGTGGAAATGGTTCAACAGCTGCCTGTGTCAGAGATCATCCTTAACACTTTAAATTTTGCTAAGAGACAAAGTGGTAACCACTTTCCAGAACAGGAATAATATGAACTGGTAAGTGAGTGCCCAGCAGTGTTCTCACTGCTGTATTCTGGACCAAGGACAGTTTCTAAAGTCTCTTCAAAGGTAGTTCCATGTATATCACCTTGAAGAAATTCAGATATGTGGAACTAAGGGGCTATACAGCCCCTTTTCTTGCCAGATTGGGACTGCAGCAACTGCATGCTGCTCCAAAAAGAGCTGGCAAATGCCACTCCTTTTTGGACTGGCAAAAAGCTGCCCTTGCTCTCATGGCGGCGGCTCCTCCGCACTCCATTGGTGCAGTGTGTTTGAATGCTGCACCAAGGGATCACCCTGACGCTGCCCACCATGCAGTGGGGTGTGTGGTGTGACAGTGGCATCAGGCAGACTTGGGGCAGCTGGCGTGCGGTCACCATGCCCTAACTCCACCCCCAGGCCGGCCCTTTTGGCCAGTCTGTATTCCCCCTAAGATATGTTTCACCAATGGCCAGGTGTGACCTCATCAGGAGCAGATGCTGTTAGATTAAAATGGGTACAAGATCTTGGACGTAGTTGCTATCAAAGCATCCAATTGCCCACAGGTTGCAAATCTTCTTGATTCTTCAAGGGGAGTGATACTTCACCCCAAACATTCTAAACATGCTGTTCCAGATCAGCCTTTTCCAGAAACCATTTTAACAGGAACAAATCTTATTTAATTAGCCAATTCCAGTCTATTAGTCCCTTCAGACACCAATTCAGAACCTCAGCAGTTTCCCTGGTGGTGGACAAAAAGGAAAAAATAGAAGTATGTGTCATCAACATATTGGTTTCAATATATACTCCAGAGACTGACCAAGCATTTGTTATCAGCTGAGACAGCAGGAAACTCCTGCAAAGCAAAGGCAGAAAACTATTTGGCTCCATTTTGTTCCTAGGGTGGACCTTCTTAATAGATCCTCCACCTTTGCAGAGGTTAAGAGTTCCTGTAAACCTAAACTCCACCAGATAGTGATCTATCCATGACAAAGAGACCACACACTGGTTCCCCATACCAGATCACTATCCTGTTCAAAGAAAATTTAATTGAACATGATCAACTCAGCTACCTTCTGAAAGCAGTACCACAATGATTTAATTAATTTAATGGCACATTTATAATACTGGATCATCTTAAACTGTGACCTAACCTAATCCAGTAACCTACATAATACACCCAGCCAGGATATATCAGTCAAATCAAGCCGTTTAGGGTGTTTCCTGCAGGTAGAGTTTATATAATTGCTGTGGCTTGTGTTAATATTTGCTTTGGTCATATAATTTAATGGAATAGTAAGCTGAACATTAAAGCGAAAATCACAGGAAGCTTAAAATAACTTCCAAATAAAGTAATACATTCTGTATTGTTGCATGCCTAGCCACAGTAGGAATATCCTGAATCCTATTTGTAACTTAGCAATATGGTATTACTCCCCCAGATCTTTAACTGAGATTGTAAACACTCCATCCAGAGGATACAGTGCTGATGCTGGAAATGATTGAAACTTGATTACATATTTAAACTATGACAAATACTGACTGGTAGGTCTTAAAAATTGTCATAGACTTCCTCGAGGGTCAAATGGGAAAAACAAACACCATCTTTCAAGATTTCTGTAAAAAGGATGATGGAAATGGAAAAGGAGTTTAAAATCTAGGTAGATTTGGTAGATTCACAGCTTTCCAGAGTTGTGCCGATTTTAAGTTACTACTTACTAATACTGTGTCTTTCAGTGGGTTTTAATTTTATAAAAATATTTTAAAATACTTAAAATGGCCAAAATGCCTCTAAATACCCCATGACTTTAAACATATTTTACAAACAGTGAGTAAACATTACATTTGATGTTGTTGTTATCTACTCTTGAGTTGATCTCGACTCATGGCGATGATGTGGATGCAATCGTGGGAGAATAGAGGTGGTGTGCTAAATTCATAAGTTAAACTTTGTCCAATACCTACTGTGTAACTCCAAATACAAAATGGTATACATGTGCATTCCTCTGCAGTTTCGACACTTGCAATGTTTAGGTGGAAGCCTAAAGGGGGCGATTGAAGTCATGACACCTGCAAGACAATATTACAAGATACATAATATAATAAAATATCCAATGTTCTTGCTTACTTCTAGAGCTAATTAGGCAATTGAGTAAAAGAGAATGGACACCCAGTTGTTAGATTAAACCACAGTGTCTACGCTCATCACAAAATGCCTAACATGTTAATTTTACTATGAATAAATCAGAGCAAATTGTAAGTATTACACATTATTACAGTGACCTGGGCCCTTAAAATGGGGATGAGCCTTAAAAACTGGGTTTCCATTCTCTTTTGAATGTGAAGAAGTGTGTGTGTGTGTGTGTGTGTGGTGTGTGTGCCTTCAAGTTGTTTCTCATTTATGGCAGTCCTAAGGCGAACCTATTATGGGTGAAGAAATGGTGGTGACAAAAAGATGCTTACCGGTAATCCCTTCCAAATCCACTGTTTTAGAGAGTCGGCATGATGTGTTGGATTAGGATTCCAGGAGACCAGGGTTTGAATCCCTACTCAACCATGGAGACCCAGTGGGTGACTTTGGGTGTAAGACACTCCCTCAGCCTCAGAGTAAGGTAATGGGAAACCTCCTCTGAACAAAACTTGCCAAGAAAGCCCCATGACTGGGTTACCTTAGGGTCACTGTAAGTCAGAAATTACTTAAAGGTACACAGCAGCAGCAGCAGCAGCAGCAGCAGCAGCAGCAGCAGCAGCAACTACAACAGCAACAACATCTACTATTTCCCCATTCCAAACTGACCCACTGCATTTCATATGGTATGCTTGCCCTTGGAAACATACATTTGAAATGCTATAGACAAGGGCATCACTGGGGGAGTGCAGACCACACTGGGTGGCACCCCAGAAGAGGGTGTGCACCTGGTGGGGTGGTACACCTTGTGGGACTAGAGCAGCTGCTGGGTGCAAGGAAAAGGATGTCACCTCACTTTCTCACATGCCCAGAAGCCACGCAAGATCCTGAACAGGCCATCTGGAGACCTCAGCAACACCCCTCCCAACAGTGGCCACTGCTGGGGGGTAGTGCCTTCGATTTGGCATCTGGCATGACTGTTTGCCTGAGCAGCCACACCAGACCCTAAATGGTACTTCCTCCACTCTCCGCAGTAGCAGTCTCACTGGGCAGGAGGCAAGATAAGTGAGGCAATGGGAGGGAGAGGCAGGTCACCACTGCCCTTCCCTCCCACAGATCCCTCTTGGCACCAAGTGATACCAACCATAATAATACCACTGCCCACAGACAGGTTATAGCAGCAGAGGGGGCATAATGAGGACATCACCTCCAAATAAAAATTCTGCCCCTCCATGAAATTTTTCTTCTATCTTCAAATTTCTAGTATTCTAGATAAAAAATAGTTCACCCCTAGAACGCTTACATTTGCTACATTCACATTTCCTTAGTAGCTTTGCTTCCCCCTTTTCTCTGGATAACTCATTTGTTTTTCTAAAGGCTCAAATGAAATTTTAAATAACTTCAGGACTAGAAATTTGGGATCGGAAGGAAAATTCCATTGTTGGGGCAGATTTCTTATGTGGGTAGGCATCACTGTCATCACCCTTTATTTACAGCCCTGCTTGCGAGCATCAATTAGCAGGGAGTGCTAGAAGAAAACATGGAAGACTTGTGAAAGGCTAAGGAACCATCTTTTCCTTTAATCTTTTCTGCACTACTTTCTCTGAACAAATGTTGTTTTGTTTTATTTAAAAGTATCAGGGCAGCATTACTTGTGCAAATTTATAGTACGTAGTTGGCATTGCACTACTCCACTGTGGATGCAGAGTTCTTAGAGACAAATATGTCACAAGAGAAGGAATGCACTATGGATCAATTGGTTTATTGGTTATTAGGACTTTTCTAATCAATCGCAGTATACAGAAATGACCAGGGGACAACTTTTCAGATTGGTAGAAGATTGTTTTATTGTTGCAATGAATGTTGCATCCTGTAGCAGGAAGATGGAAAAATAACAGGAAATTTTCCAAGGAGGGAAGGGAAGGTACTCAACCAGAAAGGGGTGTGTGTGTGTGCGCGTGCGTGCGTGCGTGCATGCATGCATGCCCATGTGCACAGCATCCTGAAACATGATCAGCTATATGAGGAGACACAATTTCATTTGCCATTATCTGCAGAGTAGTTAAAAGGTAGTGTTATTATGTAGTGTTTTTGCCAGGGACCCAAATCACATATAATTACTAAACATACAGTTAGTTGCTTGTGTATTTCATCTTTCCTTTTTTTCTCATTATCACAGCAAAGGATAGGCCTAAATGTGTCTGGTGTAAAGGTTATAGAATTACTCATCCCGGTTATACATACAAGTACTGATTAGGCAAAATTAAATCTGTCTTTCCTAAAATATCCTCTAGCCTTATCTTCAGAGCGTGGAAAATTTACTTCTCAGGACCACAGTTCTCCATGTTGGTTGGTGGATGCAGAGAGTTGTAGTCCACAAAGTAATGTTCCCCAAGGTCTTACAAGGACTACTGTTTTCATCTGAATCAGATGTGAGAGAGAGTGAGAGAGAGAGATGCAACACTAATTCAATAACAACAGAATGGTGGGAAAGCAATTTTTTTGCCATCTGTGCCCCCCCTCCCAGAGACGAACCCCCCCAGATGGGAAGGTTCCACTACATAGTCAATATCATAGTCAGTATCATTCCCTATTTAGTTCGTTTTAGTTCAATATTGTATAGTGAATGGACTCTTCAAGATTATAGTAGGGACATTTTAACCTACTTGCTGAATCAGCTCCACTGCCTGCCAATTTGTTTTCAGACAGAATTCAAAGTGCTGTTTATGATCTTTGAAGGCCTGCCCTAGATAGTTAGGGTTCAGCCTATCTGAAAGACCGTATCACCCTATATGGCCCTGTCAGAGCTTTAAGATCTGCAGGGGAGGGCTTTTTCAACATCAGCATCACAGGCATGTTTAGTGAGGATATGGAAGAAAATCTTTTTGGTGGCTGCTCCCAAGTTATTTAACTCCCTTTCTTGGGAGGTCTGGTTGGCCCTCTCCCTGCCATCTTTCTGCCATCAAGTGAAAAACCGGGCCTAAGTATCAACTACTTAGGTGGTATATATAATTAAATAACTTGTCCTGGTGTGACCTTTCCAAACCTGACAGTGATGTCATTCAATCATACTCTCATCACAAGCAGAATGGACTTCCTTCTCTTCATGAACTGATGCCCAGTAAAGTAGGTTGCAGGGGAGTTACAACTGTTGCAATAGTGTCACAATTGTGATTAAAGCAATCGTGAATATGGAATCGTTACTTAGATTTACTCATCTGTAACATTATTGAGCTCTCTAATACTATAGCACTATAAGTTGCGGAAAGTTGCAATCATGAATATAGAATATTTGCAGATATGTGGAATCAGCTACATGAGGAGAAGGAGGTCCATTTTATCATGATCATAGCAGAGTTTAATGATATTTCCATCAGGGTTTTTTTTTTGGGGGGGGGGGGACAAACTGGGGTAGGAGAAGTTATAGAATTCCAGCCCTTTATATTTAGAAAGGCATTTGTTTTTTAATATGTTACAGCAAATGAAGCTTTTAATGGAGTGTTCTGTGTTTCTATATTATTATGTTTTAAGTGTGTTTTTAAACTGCATTTTTAATTTGTATTTTTTAAAACAGAAGTCTGTTTTACTTGTGATTTAATTTTTTGTGTTTTAGCTTTGGTCCTAATAGGGTTTTTTTAGTTTTTTTTTTTAGTTGTACTGTGTTTTTAAATGGCTGTAAGCTGCCTTGAATTCTGTGCTGGGGAAAAGAAGGGATATAAATAAATACATTAAATAAGCATATAGAAGAATAGTGGTGTGAGCATTGGGCTATGTCTTTGGAGACCAGGGTTTCAAACCCTGCTCAGTTATGTAAATCCAGTAGATGACCTTGGGCAAGTCACACTCTCTCAGCCTCAGAGGAAGGCAATTGCAAATGCCCTCTTAGCAAATCTTGCCTAGAAAACACCATGGTAGGTTCACCTTAGGGTCACCATATGTCAGAAATAACTTAAAGATACACAGCAATAACCAATAATCTTTAGGTTGTTTCTGATGGATGGCAAGCCAAAGGATTAACTGGATGTAGTTTGCTGAGGTCATCCTGTGATTTTAAAGGCAAACATTTTCTGCTCTGATTTCCCCACAACTTAGAGTACTATAGTACTATACAGCCAAAGTGTTATTTACGTGAGGTTCTGATGCATATACACTATGACTCCATGGAAAAAGGATAATTTATTTATTTATTCCTTTATTAAATCATTATATCCTGTCCCTTTTCCAAGGATCTCAGAGTAGTGTACAGTGAAAGCAATTTAGGACAAATTAAAACAATAACAAAAATTTCAAAAGGCTAAAACTAAATTAATTCATTTATCACTTTTAACAAGGCAATTCAAAACCAGTTAAAACAATTAAAAATAATGCCAACCACAGTACATGTGCAAATTGCATAAAACCAATTAGGCTCTAAATGCTTTAATAAAAAGCCATGTTTTGACTTGGTTCCAGAACGGAGCCAATTAGGCCTCTGTAGAGAAGGCATTTCATAGTTGGGATGTCACAGCAAAAAAAGACCCTTTCCCATGTCTTCCTATAGTGTATTGCTCTACTGGTGGGACACAGAGGAATGCTCCTCCAAAAGATCTCAGTTCTGGGGCAGGCATATACACTATACAGAGAAAGTGGCATATATGGTGTTGACACTAGTTGACTTAATCTGTTTGAGGGTGGGAACCCTTCTGAACATGCAACCTCAAATTTGTTGTGGTTGTGTGCCTCCAAGTCATTTCTGACTTATGGCGACCCTAAGGCATTTGCCTCTCATGGGGTTTTCTGGGCAAGCTTCTTTAGAGGGGGTTTGCCATTGCCATCATCTCTGAAGCCGAGAGAGTATGACTTGCCCAAGGTCACCTAGTGGGTTTCCATGGCCAAGCCGGGATTCAAACCCTGGCCTCCCAGTGTTCTGCACTCAAACGACTACACCACACTGGCAACATTTCACAAAAGAGATTTCACAAAAGGAATTTTCAGGTTCTACTTGAAGTTACATTCTCAGAGAACTAGCATGGACCCTAGTTTTGATCATATGGGAATGGAATCCTTGCAATTATATAACACCTATTTAGCACAGGAAATGTGGCACAGGGGAAAAAAGAATGGGAGAGAGATATAGCTTCTGTGTAAACAGTCTAATCCTTGTACATCTCTTTGGATAAAGGAAGCAATTAGAAGGAAAAGAGCCAAATGCTTAACAGTTATCACTTTCATCAGCCAGTTATTATAAGGTAGCCAAGCTGATTCTTCTTCCTCATTATGTAAGAGAAAGTGGGCTTGTAGCAGATAATTAACATGAAGCCTTGAAGAGGCTAATTATTTCTATGGTTCTGAGGGGAGAAGTGCCGCATTAATTCAAGACACAAGATGCAGCAGTTTTAATTACATCCTATTTAGCCATGTCTATTATCAGCTCCTGAAATATGACAATCAAAAGATTCCCAGGAGTTCCAAACAGTGCAGATACATGCCACTCTCCTGAGTTGTCTTCCAGAATAGTAATTTCCATCTGGAGCCCCAAATAGCCAACAAATTCGTTTTCTAGTTTTTGGGGAGTGATGGGATTAAAAAATGTAAAATGCAGTCAGAACGCCTGGGATATTTTTCGCTACATCCCCCATTGTGTCAATGTTTTACTTGATTCTGAAACAGAAAAACCAACTGTTCATAGTAATGTCTCTTTATGACATCTTAGGTGAATCTACATTGAGGAAATAATGCAGTTTAACACCACTTTAAGTGCAGTAGGATTTCTAATTTTACAAGGTCTTTACAAGGTCTGCCAAAGAGTGCTGGTGCCTCCCAAAACTATAAATCCCAGGATTCTGTATGATGGAGCCATAAAGTGGTACATTATTTCTACAGTACAGTGTAGATGCACCCTTCTTCTGGGGACCTAAAGGCTATGTACATGGTTTTCTGCCCTTTTCTCCTCACAATAAGTCTTGGGTCTCATGTATGGTATGTCGATATATTTGATAACCTCTCCAAATCCTCAGTTGCCTCTGAAAGTAGTCATATATTGAAATCCATGTGTCCTGTTTCAGGGTGGCAGGTCCCCTGGAGGATATATAGGCAATTCAGGAGAGTAATCAAAGGAGATTTGAAGGCAGACCAGGGTCAAACACAGAGGAGAGGGTCCATAACAGCAGAAGTGTGGTGATTAATATAGTTTAGGATCTGAGTACAAAAAAGCAGTCTGAGAGGGGTCCAAAATTAAATAAGCATGAAAAGATGAAAATATGGAGATCCCAAATACAACATGGGGTATGCAGGGTGTACTAACACATCAGAGGAGTTATCTCCGAGGTAGGACATGACACTGAGGTTGTTGCCCCACTGCAGAAATAAAAGCAGTTTGAATCACTTTAACTGCCATAACTCAGTGCTATTGAATTCTGGAATTTGTAGTTTTGTGAGATATTTAGCCTTCTCTGCCAGAGAGCTCTGGTGCCCCACCAAATTACAGATTGCAGAATTCCTTAGCATTGAGTCATGGCAATTAAAGTGGTGTCAAGCTGCTTTATTTCTGCAGTGTAACTTCAGCCTGAGTGTGTCGTAATTCCAGACACCAATCCAGTCAAGGGAAGTCAAGGTGCAATGAAACCTAAGGTGATCAAGTCATTTGGGTCTCTCAAATAGTAAGTCTCATAAACACCACTGTCTGGGGATAAAAATACAAGAGATAAAATAATTTTCCTGATCTTTCATTACAATCAACATTAGCTACCTGAGGAAGTCCCCTCATTTTGTCTAATTATAGGCTGAGCTCTGCAAAGTAAATTTCTTAGAGTAACATCATCTCCAAGAGCCAGTATGGTGTAGCAGTTTGAGTGCTGGGTGAATCCTCACTCAGCCATGGAAACCCACTGGGTGACCTTGGACAAGTTACGCTATCTCAGCCTTTTAGGGATAATGAATCTTGGCAAGAAAACCCTATGACAAGGTTACCATAAGTCAAAGTTGAGGTGAAGGTGCATAACAACAAAATGTTAACCACGTTCAAAAATAAATGTATATTGGAATTTGTGTGATGAATGAGTGGGTTTTGAGTTGAATGTATGGTCCTAAACCAGAGTAAATGGCCGTGTACAATGCGTTGCTGAAGGATGGACTTGTTCTGCAGCTCGGAGGTACACCTTGTTTGTACGAATTCCTTCTTGTTTTGCAAACTCCATCTACTCCGGCCAAATCAGCATTCCTTTAATTTCTCGCTTTCAATGTCCAAGTCCATCCTTGAGCAATGCATTGCGCACAGCCATTTACTCTGGTTTAGGACCATACATTCAACTCAAAACCCACTCATTCATCACATTTGCAGTGACATCCCTTGTGTGTCATACTAGGTAGACTTGCCATGGATAGAGGTCAAATGGAGAAGCAAACTTTGATTGCCAGTCTTTTCCTACTTTTGTCCCTAGTCAGTTCATAATACACAGACCCTTCCTCTAACACCATCATTTTCCTCCTGGTACATGGTTCCTTGTTGTTGTTGTTTTAAACAAAGCATATTTCCCTGAAGAAGCCTAGGAACCTTGAAAGCTAGCCTGATGCATTTTGTCCCTTTTGGGTCACCCAATGGAAAAGCATAATCATTAGGACTGCCAGAATGAAAACTGGAGACAGGTCCTTTACCTTAATGATTGTGCAGAGGGGCATTTCAGCAGGCAAAAAACCTGATGAAATTCCCTCTTCTACACAACCTCAAACTGTCTGCAGTTTTCACTGTGGCAACCTTAATTTTCACCAAAATGTAAACTTGGGATCTTGTCTAATATTTCAATTGAGAGGAGGGCTTAACTCTTCATCTGGGCCACTTAAAAGAGGTGTACTGGCAATGGGCAATGCCTTTAAAAAGCTTCTTTTGTGGCATAGACCCTTTGGACCATGTCAGGCTGCCTTTTGTCCCAAGCATGAGGCACTAAAACAGTTTAAACAAATGAGAAAGCAAGCACATGCTGCTTCATTTATCTGCACGGAGAGGGAACCTCTCCAAACAGCAGTAAAGCAAGCAGCAAGTGGTTTTTGTTCAACAAGTTTAATTAAGCTGCACTCAGGCACTGATCCATTTAAAAAGCCATTTGTTTTTCAGCTTAAATAACAAAACAACAACAACAAACAAACAAACAAAAAAACCCTCAAGCACTTGTAGGAAAATGTTACCAAAATTTCCCAGTTCTGAACTCATTTTGAGAATGCCAGGCTCTAAAGCAGTGGTCCCCAAACTTTTTAGGGCTATCGCCCCCTTTCCTTTTGGGCAGCAACCCTAGCACCCCCCAGGGCATATTTTTTATATATATACATATTAGGTCTACTGTTCTCCATGTAGTCATGCTGGCCACAGGACCACAGAATTGACTCTGACAATACTTGTTCCCTCAGCTTAGTAACAGACATGAGCACCGCCCCCTATAGTCAGACATGACTAGACAATCTTGTCAAGGGAAAACCTTTACCTTTACCTTTTCCACTGCAAATTCAGAACAACCAATCTTGGTTGCTGCTTCCTTTGTACTGAGTCACCTTGGGAACAGCAACCAAGCAGTTGGCTGAGCAGCAACCAAGAGGTTTCTTGCTTGTGCCGGCCTTGCAATTAAGGCTGGTGCAGGTGAGAGGCTTCTTCGTTGCTGTTTGACTGGCTGCTCAGTTGCTACTCCCTTTGCACCCTGTCATCCTGGGAGCAGCAACTGAACAGCTGGCTGAGCAGGGACCAAAAAGCCCCTCATGCATGCTAGCCTTGCATCAAAGGCCAGTGCAGACAAGAGGCCTCTTGGGTGATACTCAGGCAGATGCTCAGTTGCTGCTCCCAGAGTGACCAGCCATTTCTTCCCATTCTTCCTCTCCATAAAGATCCTGTGTTTCATTTCTCACATTTCATAATTTGTAGTAACTAAGGGTTCCACAGGGTGCTATTCTGTCCCCGATGTTATTCAACATCTATATGAAGCCGCTGGGTGAGATTATATGGGGTTATGGAGCTGGGTGTTATCAGTATGCTGATGATGCCCAGATCTATTTCTCCGTGTCTTATTCGTTGGCCTCGAATTCCAATGGCATCTCTTCTCTCAATGAATGTCTTCGGGCAGTAATGGGCTGGATGAGGAAAAACAGATTGAAACTGAATCCAGACAAGACAGAGGTGCTCACGGTAGCGGCCCCGAAACCAAGAATTGGGTTGCAACCTCCAGTCTTGGATGGGGTCACACTCTTCTCCAGGGACTGTGTTCGCAGTCTGGGGGTCCTCCTTGACTCGTCGCTCTTGATGACAAATCAGGTAAATGCGACAGTCAGAAGCGCCTGTTATCAGCTTTGGCTGATACGCCAGCTGCGCCCTTTTCTGGAAGTAAGGAATCTCAAGACTGTTGTGCATGCGCTGGTAACCTCACGTCTTGATTTCTGCAATGTGCTCTACATGGGGCTACCCTCGTGCCTGGTTCGGAAACTACAGTTAGTACAGAATATGGCAGCCAGATTAGTGTCTGGAACATCTAGGAGGGACCATATTATTCCGGTTTTAAGGTCCCTCCACTGGCTGCCCATAAGTTCCCAGGCCCAGTACAAGGTGTTGGTTATTACCTTTAAAGCCCTAAATGGCTTGGGTCCAAACTATCTCAGGGACCGCCTTCTCCCCTATAATCCTCCCCGCATACTCTGGTCCTCTGGAAGGAATTTGCTGCAGCCACAAAAAGCTAGGCTTGTGGCTACCTCCCAGAGGGCTTTTTTGGTTGTTGCCCCCAAACTATGGAACGGCCTGCCAGACGAGATCCATCAATTGACATCTTTGGACAGCTTTAAAAAGGCTGTCAAGACGGATCTCTTCCGGCAGGCCTTTCCAGGATAAAGAATCCCGGCCTCAAGAATCCCTCCCTTAAGACGGTTTCTGGGGCTTCACCCTTTAAATATAATCAAGTACTGCCGCCACTTGCTGGGAATGGTTTTTTAAACTATTGTTGTATTGTATGTCGTAGTTTTAACTTGGACTGATTTAATAACGTTTTAAGGGGGGGAGGGCATTTGATTTGTTGTTTATGTAATTTTTTATTGTTGTTAGCTGCCCCGATTGATCTCAAAGGGGCGGGATATAAATAATAATAATAATAATAATAATAATAATAATAATTATTTATCACATTAATTTAGAAAAACAGAATTTTAACAGGATAAAAGCATTTTTGGCTTCTGTTTATCACATGATGTTGTGTCTGTCTTGTTGGTGCATTCAATTCCATTCATTACTGTAATGTACCTTTTCACTGACAGACAAAACCTGTCAATAGGCTCTCAGTCCCGCTGCTATTTCATTACTGCCTTAGTGTGATAGGTCCCTTCAGTCACAGTTTTGCTTGTTAGGCAGTCATGTGGTGTGAGTGGGTGTGATTTTGCTCCTCTTCCCTTCTCCTCTTCCTCCTCACAGTGATCACAGCTGCCAACAGCTTCCCTAAACTGGATGTGTGCATATTCACATGGCTTCAGGAGGTAGGTTGGCAGCTGTGATCACTTGTCCCCCCCCCTTTCTTCCCAAAGTGTGGGTCTACTGTATGAATGTGCTTCAGGAGGAGGGAGGAGTGATCATGGCCACCAACACCTTTCTGAAACCAGCTGCTGTGTGCACATTCACGCAGCAGCTGGATTCAGGAGGTGGTTGGCTTAGCAACAATTGCTCATTCACTCCCTTCCTCCCAGAAGGTGGTGTTTGGCAGTGTGGAAAACATATAATGTGACCATGGATTGTCAAAGAGCTATTGTAGAGGTAAGTGTGATAAGCAATTATGCTAAACCAGTATGTTTCTATTCTTAAACTAGCACAATTGTGGCAGGATAGCAGACTGGTGTGATAAAGTAATCTACTGTTATGTTTTACAAAGAAGACTATGGGTCTTTGTCTACTTGGTATGGTCATAAGCATAGGACTGGCTGTTGTTTAGCTTCTGCATTACCTGTCTGAGTATTCTACTTATGAGATCCACTACTACCTTTCATATTTCCCAATACTGTTGCAATGCTAGAGAACTAGAGAACTTAGAAAGGTGGTATCAAAGCCTAATGGAGCTTGGGAATACTAGGCTCTTTCTTCTATATTGTGATGCCATGCTGCTAGCATAGAGACGGAATAGTTACTGCTTTTACAAACTCCTTGTTGCCTTGGAAGTTCCACCAAAAGTTAGATAGACTGGAGATGATATTTGAACTTGTGACTTTAATTGTACTTGGCTAATCAGTGGATCCTGCATATCCTGTGAAGCAAGGGTGGTGCTAATACTTCCAAGTTACAGATAGTACTTTATGCTGAGAGATAGTGTCTTGTCTATGGGGATCCAATGATTTTGTAGCAGAGCTGAAATTTTAATGGGGACTTCTAGCTTATAACCATTTAGACTAGTGAAGACTTGTGATATTTTAAACACGTTTGTGTGATGATTTGTTGTTGTTGTTGTGTGCATCCAAGTCAATTTTTACTTACGGTGATCTTAAGGTGAACCTATTCATGGGGTTTTCTTGGCAAGATTTGTTCAGAGGGGTTTGTCATTGCCCTCCTCTAAGGCTGAGAATGTGTGAATTGCCCAAGGTCACCGAGGTTTTATGCTCAAGCAGGGAGTGGAACCTTGGTCTCCAGAGTTGTAGTCCAACACTCAAACTACTACACCATGGCTTTTCTTATATAAAGATTTTTTCAGCATTTCTGCAAAAGAGCCTGGCTTTATTTTCTTTCCACAAGTGTTGTATTTTATGCAGAGAGAAATGTCTATAATCCTGTCACCAAATGTCCAGCAAGCACAAAATATGAACAGAGAGCACCATGCAGGTAAGCTCTTTGTGGTTACTTTAAAACCAATGTCTGCAATTTTCATCACCTGAGGGTGCATGACAGAAGACATTGCATTTTAAGCAGCAACCAAAGTGGATCATGTGCTAGTGCTATTGCCATGACAGCATCCATGATTGGATGTTGAACATGTTTAAGTCAATATTAATTACCAGCTAATGAAGGCTGAAGTGGAAAATGTAGGGGAGGAAAGACAGGTAACTTATGTGGCCTGGGTGACCTCTCTTAATGCAGTCCCAATAACTGTTTAATTAAATGCTTTCATATTATGACCATGCACAGACCAGTCAAACTAGGAATGGCTTTTCTGGCTTCCTCTGGATTTCATGTTGTTCATGGCCTAGAGGCAGAATGGAAAGTAAACCAGAAAGGCCAAAAGGAGTGAGTTTCTTTCTATAAATATAAGCCCCAGGGACTTGACCTATTGCTGTGTTTGCACATGGTTCCATAGGTTTGCAGAAGCTGATGAGCTATTAATGAGTATTAATTTAACAGTCTATATCAGTTGCAAACAAAACATTGTGGGTGGTTAGGCAAATTATTTAATATATGAAGGGTACCTTCTGCAGGTCTACGGAAACATTTGGGAAATTTTACTGTGGGGATCCTAGTTCCCAGAATGTCTGACCCAATTCTGGGAGCTGTGAGGTTACTTTTCACTTTTCCAGCTGTGACATGGAGCAAAAGTCTTTTCTATCCTTGCTTGCCAGGATCCAGTGATTGCCTGTGGGGCCTCTATCTCAACACATAAGCTCTGCTGCATAGCTATATCCCTTGTACATTTTACCTATTTGACCATATAAAATTCTGTATGTCTTGGACAAAGCATACCCAGGAGAAGATCTTTCCCATGGTGAGTATTTCCATTTCAAGAAAAAAAAAACCCTATGTATGTATGTATATTAATACTTATATCTTGTTCTCTATATAAATCACTACTCATGTGATTTCACCCAGAAGGAGAAATCAGTGTATCTGCAAGCATGCACATGCATGGATGCAGTAGGTCTTTTTCAGCAGTGGAACCTGTGGTAGCAATACTATTAAGGAGTACGTGACCATAAATGCAACAGGATGCATTATTGTATAGTTGCTAGCATGGCCAGCATCTTATTTATTTTTATGGAGTTGATTTTGTTTGTCTAGATGAGGAAATTTAAATTTATCTCTGTTGAAAATCATTTTGTCATTCTGTCCCAGTTCACCATCCTGTGAAAGCTACTTTGTATTCTGTGTCTGTCTTGTAGCATACTAACAACCCATCTCAGTTTGGTGTCATTTGCTAATTTGATCATTATCTTTTCTTCTTTTTCATTTACATTATTCATCAAAAACTTGAACCCATCTGAGCACAGACAACTATCTTGTTCAAGGACCAAAATGGTGCGTGGGGGGGATGTCTCTCTCTATTTGGCTGTTTGTATTATCCAAGGGCTGGATAAAATGGCCATCATCAGTAAACATAGCTACTGTTCTAGGACACGGATTCAAGAGAGATTAAGTGAGGGAAAGAGAAGTATTGGCACCAAAACAAAATTATCCTAGTGTAATATGGGTAAAGCACATTAGCACTTGAACTATAACTTGTTGTTGTTAACTACCCTCAACATGGGCTCGACTCATGGTGATCCTGCAAATGAGACACCTCAACCCCTCCCTCCCCCCCCCCCCCCCATCCTCCACTGCTCTGCTCATGGCCATAGACTCCATGATTGAGTCTATCCATCTAGTATGTGGTCTTCCTTTCTTTTTACTGCCCTCCATGTTTCCTAGCACTATTGTCTTTTCTAGTGACTCTTCTCTTCTCCTGATGTAGTCAAAGTTTGACAACCTCAATTTAGGGCCTCTACAGATGGCCCGTTTCGGGCAGCTCTGGGCCACCCCTGCTAGCGGAGGATTGAGGCCACAGCAACCCCACGCCATGGCCCTGATCTTCCCTTTTGCTGGTTTAAAAAAGCGGCAAAATGCTGCTCCTTCTGGGGGCGGCAAAAGGCTGCCCTAAGAGTCGGTGCCACACCTCTTCCACGCACTTTCAGCACAGTGTGTCTACACGCTGCACCAGGAGGGCGGCCTGACACCACGCACCATGCAAACAGGTGTGTGGCATCAGGACAGCATCGGGATGGAGTTGGGGTGACCAGCGTGTGGCTGTCTTGCTCCAACGTCACCCCCAAGGCAGCCCTTTGGGCCACTCTGCAAAGCCCCTTAGTCATCCTGGCTTCCAGGGAGAGTCCAGGCTTGATCTGTTCTAGAATCCATTTGTTTATGGGAAATATGATGGATTCTCTAACATTGAGCCAGGGCAATTAAAGCAGTCTCAAACTGGATTATTTCTGCAATGGTGTTTTGGACCAAAGTTTCCATACCTACCGCCACTCTTAGCCCTATCTACCTATCTATTTATCTATCTATTTATCTATCTGGATAAATTCCCCCTCTACCTTGGTATTTACACAATCCTAACTTGGATCTAATAGAAAATCTCTCTTATTCATATGACTTGGTGTACTTCCTGTATCACAGTATATATAGATACGTAGGTCAATTTTCATCCTGCCGAGCAACATAATAAGTAATTGTGAAGACTATTTTGGTTGAGTGATTTTGGATCATCCACAATCACATGCTGTTCCAGAGAGAGGAGATAAAGGACATGTGCTCTTTTCTGTGGGTGGGGGACAGAGGCATCATCAGATTGCTTTGCAAATCAGCCTGGTCTTACTTGCCCTGAGGCTGTTTCTTCCCTGTTCTTTTCCCTTCATTCACTCACACTTACAAATCAAGCCAGATTCCCCTTGTGTCATTGTATGGCATGACTCTATCAGGAAACAGAGCCACTGAACAAGCAGGAACTTGTGAAAATAAAGCTGGCACCCTGTTGTCACCTGTTTCTATTTGCCAGTCCTACAGTGTCAGACTTCAAAGGGTTTGTGTGGGAATCACAGCAAAGAGCCCTTTCATGTTTCAGTAGTTTGCCAGAACTTACACTTCAGGAGGTTGTTTAAAATTCCATGATATTGGAACTCTAATCTCAATTTTTGGACCCTAATCTAATTCTTTGGCCTATTGAAAAGACAAAAGCTTACATCAGTGTAACTCAAAATGGTGGCCTTTGGACCAGTTCTGGTCCCTGAGTCATTGGCTGCCAGTACCTAGTATGCCTACAGGAAAGATAGAAACAATTGTAACCAATAAGCACAAATATGGTACTGGTCCCTGCATATTGAAAAAACTAGTAACTGGTGGTCTCCCACATCAGATACCTGAGAAGTACAGGCTTACATTATCTTTAAAGTGCAATGCTAGTGCATGGTGCAATCTTTCTATTCAAGTCAAAGATGAGCCATTGTTGCCCTCTGGATTTCCCATCCCTTTTCTTCCCCAGTGAAACTTTGCATGCTAAGAAGCTTGGCTGAATTTCAATAGCTTTAGAAGGACTGGGAAAATTAAATTAAAGCTGTGGATACAGAATCTGTGGATATGAAGAATATCAGCTAATGCAGAGGAAGGAACTGGGCAAACCACCTCTGAGTATTCCTTAACTAAGAAAACCCTATGAAATTAATGGGTTGCCATAAGTTGCCAGGTGACTTGAAGGCACATACGCGCACACACAGAAACACATGGTGCTGGGTCTTTAAATATTACAGCAGCCCCATGGGATGAAATCAGGAAATAATAATAATAATAATAATAATAATAATAATAATAATAAATAATTTCCCATCTCTCCTTAAAGCAGGATACAACATGTTAAAATATGAAACACAATTAAAAAAAAGAAAGAAAAACCCGACATAAAACCAACAGTTAAAATACAATACTATAAAATCATTAAAATATATTCATATGAGTACTTTTTTTAAAAAAAATTAAAAAATATACAAATTTAAAAGCTGTCTCACACCACTGCTATTAATGCAGAGACTAGAGAGGAACTTTTGTTCTTTTTTTAATTGTATGGTGAAGCACTAATGTGCAGGCATTCTTCATGTGAAATCTCTGATTTTCACCAAGCCACCACACACATTTGTAAGATGTGGCTGCACATGAATGATTTTCCATATAGAGCAGCCCACATGTGATTGCAGGGTCATATGAAGGGGGGCTTTTGTCTCTTTAGCCAGAGTTGTGCAATTTCTAAGTGCCTTAGGTAGCTTTATATCAGTAGCCATTAGAACTTCAGCTCAGAAGCAAAATTTCTTGCATTTGTAGCTGAAGGGGTGTTTAAGAATTTGGCTTTATATCTATACCCCAGGAACCATTGTATTTTTTTTTTTTTTTTTTTGGCCTCTGCAAGTGCCAGTACTGGATTTTTCAACCATCTCAGAGGGCAAGAAGGAAAATTTAGGAATTTTCTCAAAAGGTTGCACATCACCCAGCTTAACTTCTGTCTGTGCCCTGTCTGGATAAATAGATGACTCATCCATTCAGGAAATGTATAGTATTGAGTCAAACATTAATCCAAATCTTTGATCTACTGAGCATAATATGATGATGATACCAAAATTAATCACACACCATATTTGCAACAGCAAATCCAAGCCAGCTACACACTCACATATGTTCACACACATACACATAGAGTGGTATCACTTCAGGAGCATCACCTGGTGACACCCTAAGATGAGCAATACCTCTGATCTCCAAACATCTGCCTTTGGACAGAAACAGGCTGTGGCATTTGCCTGCGTTTCTTTAAAAATCTGAAGGGATGGTGTGGGTTGGATGAGGCACAGGAGGAGGAGAAAGGGGAGGCCTCAAGTTTGTTTAATTTTTTTTAGGGGCGTGACCAGCCATCAAACATGGCAGATGCATAGTTGAAAAGCTTGCCTCAATCCTGATGATTAATTATAAATAAAAGCAAGAATGGCCACACAGCCTGAAAAACCCACTAAAAAACTCTGCTATCTATATTGTTATGTTATTGAGTGTTTATTTACATCTCATGACTATTCTTAAAATCTTCAGGGGAAAATCTGTAAGATATCCAAATGTGGCAAAACTGAACTTTTTAGATCCTCAAATGCTAACCCTCAAATTGGAAAATAATGTGGGCTATTTCTCTTTACAATCCAGTATAGTATTACATGGCACCCCAGAGTCATTTCCTATAATATTAAGGGTTTATGCTCAGCAAAAAAAAGGACAATCCTAAAACAAATCAAACAACTATTCCTTCCTGTAAGGGTTCTGATCCCATCCTCCCTCCAAAATTATTCAAATACTAATATGTAGTGGGGGGCATGGGAAAAGCCAAAGGGGTAGATATTCTCCTGGACAAATTATGTCCTTTCATGGTAAACAATGATGTTAGAGATGATGCTGAGTACTACCTAATACTGACAGTGGAAATTTTTGGGCCAACCCTACACTCTAGGCACCTTCTATTTGCCCATTACAGGTCAGCACCAATTTATGTCAGCTTTTTTACATCATCTAAGCGAAGTGGCTATTGGTTGCATAGTGTTGGGAAGAGATCCTAATGAGGTTTTGCACTCCTATCTTGATAAATCAAAACCTCCTAAACATGCAGGTCCAACCCCATTGATGCAGATAATTAAAATGCAGGATTACTTAATCCTTGGAGATCTCTACATCCCAAAGAGAAAGACTTCACCTTCTACTCATCAGTCCATAAGACATATTCCAGAATTGATCATTTTTTATCTCCAAGTCCCTATTAGGCAAAACTTTAAATTCCACAATTAATCCAATCTTATGTTCAGACCATTCATCAATAATATTAGACTGGATGCTGGAAGGACTCTCCCAGACTTCAAAGTCTTGGCAGTTTAGCCCAGCACTCCTAATGCATGTCGCTTTTAAAAAGACCATAGAAAAAGCAATAGAAACTTTTAATCTAGAAAATAGATCTGAAAGCACCTCTGAAGCACTACTATGGGACACACTGAAAGCAGTGCTTAGGGGTCTGTTTATACAGGAGGGCTCTAAACAAAAGAAAATTAAAGAAAAGAAATGCCAGGAATTGAGTAAAGAAACTGAACTCTTGTCAAACTCCCACAAGAAGACCCAAAACTCAGATATATTAAAACTTTATTAGGAAAAAAAGCTCAAATGGAAGAATTAGACCTATCCTCAGTTGAAACTAAATTGCAATACATGAAAGCCAACTTCTATGAAAACAATAATAGGAACTCTAAATTACTAGCTAGATTAGCAAAATGGAAAGCAGAAAAAAGAATTGTTGCAGCTATTACCTCCCCAAATGGCAATATCAAAACCTCTCAAGTTGACATAGTAGAGGAATTCCGAGAGTTCTCCTCTGAACTCTATGCTGAAGAATCAGCTCCCCTAGATAAAATTAATTCATTCCTCGATTCTCTCAAAATTTTGAAAATCAAGGAACCACACACACCACTATACTCAACCAACTCATCTTGTTAGAAGAAATCAAACAGGCAATCCAAAACCTCAAACCAGGAAAATCTCCTGGATTAGATGGATTTACAGGAGAATTTTACAAGTTATGTTATAATAAAATTGCCCCACATCTACAAGATCTATTCAATGAGATAATGTCACAAGGTCTATGTCCCCAGTCTTGGTACACTTCCAGAATTGTCCCCATCCCCAAAACAAGTGACTGTCAATCATCCACCTCAGCATTTATACTGATAGCATTAATAAACTACTGACCTCAATTCTAGTGAATAGAATTAATAGCTTCATCACTGAGTATATCTCTATTGACCAAACTGGCTTTATGCCGAATAGAAAATCTGACACCATTAGATGAGTCCTAAATGATGAGTCCCAAATGTAATCCATCATGCCTCAAAATCTAAAACCCCAATTGCTCTTATGTCCTGAAAGCTTTTGACAGAGTGAACTGGCAATATTTATTTGGGGTACTGAAAAAGATTAACTTTGGAAATAAATGTATTAGTATGCTAGAAAACCTATACACAAACTCAGAGGCTTCAGTGACAGTCAACAGAATAAACTCCTCTACATTTAGGCTCCAAAGGGGAAGGGGATATCCCTTATTCCCACTGTTATTTGCTGTTGCAGTAGAACCCTTAGCCACTTCAATTACAGAAAATGAAAACATAAAGAGACCCAAAATAGGAGGAACAACCCATAAATTAAATCTTTTTGCAGATGATGTGATCATCTTCCTAAAACAACCAAACAATCCATCCTTACCTTATGCACCATATTAAACTCCTTTGATACTTTTGCAGGTTTCTGAATTAACTACTCAAACTCTAAATTGCTGTGTTTCAACATTGCTCATGAAGACCAACAAGACATTCAAAAAGCTACCAATTTCCAGTTAAAACTCTCAAGATTTACTTACCTAGGAATCACCACTACAAAAGATCTCAGTCAGATAATCCCCAGAAACTACAACAAAATAACTAAATGGTTAATCTCTAAAACACTAGAATGGAAGATTGAAACTCTCTATTCTAGGCAGAATAGCCCTCATTAAAATGTTTATTGTCCCTTGCCTATCCTTTCTATTTCAAACTATCCCACTTCAACCACCACAGGCCAAACTCAAACTTTTGCAAAATTTCATCAATGCATTTGCTTTTAACCATAAGAGGCCCAGATTCAGGAAACCCACATGACACCTCTCTTCCAAAAAAAAAAAAAAAAAAAGGGGGGGGGTTAGCAATGCCTAATCTTGAACTATATTTTGCAGCATTCTAACTTAGCCAAATCCCTCATTAAATTTTAAAATATCAGAGCATATACTGGGTTAATATGGAAATGAATGGCCTGCCATCAATCGATTATGCTTTGTTCTTTAACAAACCCACTCTGCAAGTAATTAAAAACATTAAAATCCCACGGCTACAAACATCAGTAAAGATATGGTCAAGATGGAAGCAAGTTGTAGCATCATATCCCTCTCCTATTTGCCCCTTCCTGGTCCACAAACTTTCTACTCCCCTGATAAATTCAATCAATTCAAGGGATGGGAACAACAAGGTGTATATTTTGTGTGAGACCTTTTTCATGATGGCAGACCAAAAACAAATGACAAACTAACTTTAGATTTAAAGCCTTTAAGGGCTAGTTGGGTTCATCTCCATCAAATAATTGCTTTTACACACAAATTAAAGGAAATGGGAGGACTACCTAGAGCACTTACCTTATTTGAGGCACAATGTGTTCCCTCCTCCCAAAGCATCAAAGGATTAACATATTTAATCTACAACTGTTTGATTGATCACTCTTACCAAAATGTCCCTAGCATAGAACTAACCTGGGAAACGGATTTGAATCTTTCAATTCCCATTTCAAAACGGACTACAGTTTGATCTTCCACACCTTTTAAATCCAGATCAGCACTGATTAGAGAAAACACCTTGAAAATTATACACAAGTGGTATTTGACTCCAGTGAAGCTAGCCAGAATGATTAAAAAATGTTTCCTCCAAATGTTGGCATGGTTGTAATGATAATAGTGCACTTCTACACATGTGGCTAGACTGCCCCAAAATAAACACATTTTGGCAATTGGTACTTGAACAAATTTCATTGATTACCAACCAAGAAGTAAAGTTATGTCCAGAAATGCCTTTGTTATCAATATATGTGAATACAAACTCAAATTTGAAACATAAAAACCTCATAGATTTCTTCATTACAGCAACTAGTGTAGAAATCACCAGATGCTGGAAAACAGGGGACATATCTTTAGATAAGAGATGGAAAAAGGTATGAGACCTGTGGTTACTTGAAATACTGTCAGACAGAATGGCAAGTTACACATGATGACCAAAATCAGGAACTTTCATAGACAAATGGTTCCCACTCATTTACTTTATAAACAAAAATAGAAACAAGAGAAGACAACCTCCATCTCATCTGAATCTTTGGTCAGACATTCTGGACTAGATTTACACAAAGATAGCACTGGACTTTAAAATCACCACTTTCACTGAACAGAATCCAAGAAGGAGACCTGCAACATAAATCAAAGTTGTGAGATGAATATTTTACTTTATTGTTGTGACATGTTTTGTACATAGTTGTTTACTTATAATAATAATTTTTAAAACTTTTAAAAATAATTTTTAAATTAATTACTTTTTTAAAAAAATAGATTATTTTTCAATTTACTTAAAGTACCTCACATCTTACCAAAATTTCACTTTAACCACATGAAGCTATGTATATGTAAGTACATTTATGCTGTGTGTATGATATTGTCATTTAAAGGTATGATTTTAATTTTGCTAGTTGTTTATGTTGCAACTATTACCATTTCATTCTGTGATATACAGGAATTACAATTTATGAGTAACATTAGTACAAAAGGGGGGAAAACATTTCTAAGGATTCTGTATGGTGTATTATGGGAGGACGTTAATGACAAGGGGTGACACCATGAGTTACCACACTGGGTGATGCCAACCCAAGTGATGGCTAGATATCTTTAACAACAATTTATGTTGCTTATTTGTTTTTCCACTGCTATGGGTAAATTTTAAAAAATACTTTATTTACAAATCATTAAACATATAAAATCATATATCAATCATATCCAACAATTTGATTGTTTCAACCACAACATATCACATACATAAAATCTAATATTCTTACATACGTATTTCAAAGAAGACACAACAACCCTCCCTTCCCATCCCCCCTCTCTCTCCTAGCTCAATCTGCTATGGGTAAATTAAATGCAAGGGCAACCTATAATTTTACAGGCTTATGTCAGATCGGTACCCAGATATGCCCTTAGAGTGAAATTGGTTTTTATTAGTAGAGATGACACACATTTGAAGCTCTAAAAACATGAGCAGTTGGAAATGTGCCTTGATGATAAGTTCCTCTTTTAAAACATAGAATGGGTAATCCTAGACTTGATCCTAATAAACAGGGAGGAGTAGGTCACTGGAATCAAAGCAGTTGGTATTTTAGGGAGAAGTGACCATATAATGCTAGAATTTGTGATTGTGTGACAGGCCAAAGAAGACTATTAACAAAAATGAATCTTGGATTTCAGGGAAGCTGATTTTTCAAGCTCAGGGAAATACTGGGTAGAATCCCATGCCTAGAGCTGCTAAGGGAGGGGGGAGATACTCAGAATGGGCAGAATTTCATGAAGAAGAAGCTGCTGAAAGCACAATCACAAACAATTTCATAGAAAAGAAAAATGAGAAACATTTGAAAAAGCCAATGTAGCTGCATAGTAAATTTGAGGAGAAAGTGAAAAGGAAAAGAACATGTATAAAGAAAAGAACAAAAGATGAATCATCGAGGAAGAATACAGATGTGTAGCTCAAGCTTGCAGGAATAGTGTAAGGAAAACTAAAGCTTAAAATGAGCTGAAACTGGCCAGAGAAGCAGGAAGCAACAAGAAGGGGTTTTTCAAGTATGTTTAAAGCAAGAGTATGACCAAGGAAACATTATGACTACTGCTCAACGAGGATAGTAAAATGTTAACAGATCAGGCAGAACTACTCAATACCTATTTTGCTTAATCCCACCCCCTAAAAATACACAGGACTGTGTGCTTCCATGTATCAGTAGAGACCTTGGCAAGGAATCCAGATTGCAAATCAAAATTGAAAGGTGTTAGTCAGGAATCATACTAGTTAGCTTAAATGAGTTCAAATCTGCAGGATTAGATGAACTGCATCCTACAGTATTGAAGAAACTTGCTGTTTTACAGAACCACTAGCCATCATTTTTTAGAAATCCTGGGAAATGGATGAGGAATGGAGAAGGGCACACATTCACCCTCTCTTTAAAAAAAGGCAAGAACGTAGGTCCAGGAAACTACAAGCCAGTGAGCCTGACCTCAGTACTAGGAAAAAATATTGAAACAGGGTTTACAGGGCCAGTCTGCAAGCATCCTGATTATCATACAGTGATTAGTGGTATGCAGCATGGACTTGTTAAGAACAAACCCTGACAAACTAATCTTATATCTTTTTTGAATCAGGTCACTAGTTTACTAGATGGTGGAAATGCTGAATATGTCATTTATCTAGATTTCAGCAAAACATAATATCTTGATTAGCAAACTGATTAAATAAGGAATAGATGAAAACACTCTCAGATGGATCCATGGTTGGGAAACCATGATCAAAGAGTTGTCATCAATGAATGCCCTTCAGACTAGAAGGAGGTCTCTAGTGGAATACCTCAGGATCCTGTCCTTGGACCATTATTCTTCAACATATTTATCAATAACTTAGATGATAGGATACAGGGAATCCTTAAATGTGCAAGTGATACAAAAAGACATTGATTGACTCACCATTCACAAATTGTTCAGTTGGGTCTCCTGTAATTGGGACTGATAGGATTCAGCCCTATAAATATTTCTTTGGGATTACTATACCCAGAATCCCCTCACCAGCATGGCTAGCAGAATTGTTGAAAAAAGGTTATTTCCTTAAGATGATGAAGATGCAGGCATATTTGAATAAAAATGGCTGCAGTCAAGGATTTCTTACAACTGTGGGTTTTGAGACTATACCAAATAATAACTCCCAGAGATCCAAAACCACAACATGGGAAGATTAAGTCATTTTCCTAGACTTTTGGCCAGGAGCCACCACCTAACTGGGTGAGAAACGAGTGGAGATATGTTATCATTTCCATTCACACACCCACATCCACACCCACTGGCCATCTGTGTAGACTGTGGCATTTAAACATCCTACAAAGACTCTCCTGTAACTAGAAATGTTTCCCATATACAGTGGTTGGCATATAGACCAATAGACTCAGTGTACCATAGCATAGCCCACTGTAGTTGGAAATGATGGTCCTTCCTGTTTCAGCATGAGACAGCAGCTAATAAAAGGCATTTCTTCTCAGGAATGCTGAGAATGGTACAGGTTACACAGAGGTATGAAATAGGTTCTTCCTTTCAATAGAAGCCTGAGAGGTGCTCACTATTACAGAGTTCCTTGTAACAAATAATGAGTGAATAATTTGTAGAGGTGGGGCATTAGAAAATCCTTTTCATCACTGATGTGATCTTTTTCTTTTTCCTCTAGAGAAAAGTAATAATTTACATTTTCCCATTATAAATATTCCTTAAATTATAGAAATATTATAACATTCAATCCTCTCTTCCCCTTCTTCCCATTCCCAACCTTAGTTAATATGCCAAATATGTATCACTGTCATTGTAAATCTAACACACCTTCAAAGCATTGACAAATAATTTGTATAGTGCTCTTGACATTCAAAATACCTTTTCCAAATGAAAGTTTGATCAGATGGTGGGTTAAATCCAGAGTTCACATGAGTAACAGAAGAAATAAATTCTTTAAAGTCATCCTCTTTGATTTTTCTTCCTCCTAATCTGATTTTATATGTTAGCTTTTCTAATTGTGCTAAAGACCACACTTTGTCCTGACAGATCCTGTAATATTTCCCACAATTTCACTGTTTCTAATTTTGCATTACTTAGCAAGAATGCTGGAAGGTCTTCATTTGGCAATCTTTCATTCTTATTTTCCAGTATGGAAATTAACAGTAATGCTCCTCTACAATATACTCTTTGATCTAACATTTTATTTATCCAATTCACTATTTCCCTCCAGAAATTAAGCATTTTGTGGAAGAATAATCACATATGTTGCCAATCTTCTATTTTACTGCAGCTTCTCCAGCATAACTATGACAGTTCATTATTAATTTTGTGAAGTCTGAGTGGGGAGCAGTATCATTTATGAATTATTTTAATACATTTTCTTTAGCCTGAGTAGGCATTAATTTGTAGGTTGGTGTTGTCCAGATTGCTCCCATGATGATAACCCTTTTTGTTCTTGTTGTTTGTTTTCAACCTATTATGAGGTTTTCTTGGCAAGATATGATCAGAGGGAGGGGGTTGCCTTTGCTTCCCTCTGAGAGTGTGACTTGCCCAAGGTCACCCAGTGAGTTTCCATAGCTGAGCAGAGATTTGAACCCTGGTCTCCAGTCATAGTCCAACACTCAAACCACTACACCATGCTGGCTATCTAGTTATGTGCTGGTATTCTTCATCTAAAGCTGAAAAAAAGTTAGATCAGAAGTGGGAATCTTGTGGCTTTCTAGATGTTGTTGATTGCAAATCACAGCTACATAGTTAAGAACAAGGAAAGCTGTTAGTTGCAGTTCAGCAACATCTCAAAGTCTCCATGATTCCCAGCCCTGATGTAAAGTGTTGGATTGGGATATTGATTCTTGTCCTTCTTTCTCAGCCTGACCTATCCCACAGCCCAAGAAGGATATCAACAAGCTAGAACATGTCCAGAGAAGGACAACCAAGATGAATGAAGGTCTGGAAACCAAGCCTTTTGAAGAATGATTTAGGGAGCTAGAAATGTTTAACCAGCACCTTACAAAGACTACAGAACTGGCCCTCCTGGGTTTTTTTTTTTAAATGGAAACAGCACCAAGACATCTCACAAAGACTTAGGGCCTTTGCAGACTGCTAAAAATAGTGCAAATTGAGTCCACTTTAAGGGTTAGGGTTAGGGTTAGGGAATCATGGGAACTGTATTTTATTGTGGCACCAGAGCTCTCTGACAGAGAAGGCTCAATGTCTCAGAAAAAAATACAATTCCCATGATTCCCTAGCACTGAGCCAGGGCAGTTAAAGTGGACTCAAGCTGCATTATTTCTGGCAGTCTGCAAAAGCCCTTGGTTATTTATTAGTAGCTGCCAGATTGGTCATCACTCAATTGTGGAAAGATTTAAAGGGGATATCTGTGACAGCCTGGTATAGTAAGGTATGACAACTAGCACTGAAAAATTAATTAACAAACTTCAAAAAGCCAAAGAAAAGAAAGAAAAAAATCAGTTTTACTGTGATTTGGAATTGTTTTGTTGAACATATGGGGGCTGGGGAAGAGATACTGTTGGTCTTCCAGTGGTAATCAAGTCTTTGTGACTGTACATAAGGATACATTTTTGAAATTTTTACTTTGGTATTATAGTTGTGTAACTTAATTGAAAAGTAATTTTGTGTACCATTGTTGGGGAAGGGGATCAGGGATGATATTACAATATACAATCAATAATTTCTTTAAAAAAATCTAGCCAATCACATCAAGCAAAGGAGTCCTGTGGCACTGGCGAGTGACATAGTGAAGGATGATTCATTCAGCCCCCTCCTACCAGTAAACCATGATGTGGAAAGCAGAAGCAGGGATCACTGTGGAATCACAATGCTTTCTTGCACTGTGGCTTGCTGGCAGAAGGGGCTGGATGCATTATTCTTCAGTGCCTTCATGCTGGTGCCACAAAACTCTTTCAATCAGTACAGCTGCCGGATTTTAAGGTGGGTTTTAGCACCATTTGCAACCATGGCAATGGTGTCATGATCATAAATGTGCATATAAAACAGTTATGAGGTCATAAGTCTAGGTTATGACATTATAACTGCCTAACAGGATGCCAGAAACCATTTATATAATTAAAATTAAGTTTCTGTTTCTCTCTGTGTTAGCACATCATAGAAAAAGTCTGGACAGATTTATACAAAGTTTGCATGGTCATAATATACACTTTGTTGTTGTTATTGCCTTCAAGTCAACTTTGACTTAGGTAGCTCTATCATAAGGCTTTCTTGGCAAGATTTATTCAGAGGAGATTTGTCATTGCCTTCTGAGGTACTTGTGAAATCCATTTTAGGGGGGAGGCCCTGGCAGGGCATCCCAATAATTATCCCAAGAACTGGGCAATTTTGCTTGTTAAATAAATCAGTACAAATTTTGTCATTATGATGATGCTTTCTGATCTGCTTACTTTCCAAAAGCATACTGTCCTTACCTTTGTGGCTTTATAGTTACATCATTGCTTCATAAGCGACACTACTGAATATTTCATAGAAAGAAAGCCTGAGGTAATTATTAAAAATAAAATAATCAAGTCTAACCTACGTAACAATCCACAGACTCTGACCCAGTTTCTAAACCGCAGCAATCAAACAGGAAGGAAGTTAGAAGTATGCTAATTGGAAACTAATTATTTTAAAAATACATTGAGACAGTATGCACTGCTATGCCACTGGGCAATGAGCATCACTGGAACGTCATTCTTCATGGCAACCCAGGGTTCTGCGAACTGGTGGACACTGCTTAAGAAAGTAATGAGCATTTTCCCTTGCATAAAGTTTAGACACTAAGATCACAAAGAAATTAAGATAAATAAGGAATATCTGGGACGTAACCAATTTTGACAACTTTGGAATACTGAAGTCAAAATTTGTCCTGGGAATCTTTAAACGTCTGCAAAAACAAATGCTATTGAAATGTATTATTTTAATATTTTACTATATCAGTTCTTTTATTTGGTTTTTCATATTTTATTGTTCTGCCAGACATAATGTTGTGGTTTCCCAAGTTAGATTGGGGAGCTCTGGTGACATTTCAATGGCCTCAAATTATTGTCAGTGTGAAGGCTAAAAAAAATTTCGGTATCTGGATAATTGTGAATCACAAACTTGATATATCACTGTACTGGATCTTCAATGACTATGTTTGTTATGTTTGTTATGTTTTTTCCTTTAAAATCTTTAAAATACTATTTTTTTCAAAGATGGATAAATAAGAAGCTGTGGACCCTTTTTATCATTTCATTGGCAACTAACTCCTTGCTCTCTTCTGGACAGTTTGCCTTATAAGTCACTAGGCAGTTATGTAGATTGTAGTATAGGAAGTGGTAAATTTCTGTTGGTGGCAATTCAAACAAGATCTGGAAGCAGCTAGTAAAATGTTCATTTCACTTTTTAGTCCTGCAATTTATTTTTGTGGGGGTGGTTAAAGATTATTGAGGTTTTGTACTGAAGTTTCTGCCGATCTATATAAGAATTGTATTAGAATTTGTAACATTATCAGACTTAGGACACCAGCCTGTTATCTCACAACAATCACATCATTTAACCAGATGGGAACAAACCAGTTTGAAAGCAATCACTATCATGCTTCTCTGCAATTGGACCATTATGCTGCTTTGGCAATCCATGGTCCTGCACTCGCTCTTCTGCACCACTTGGCTAGTCCTGCCTTCCTCCCTGTGTATGCCCTACCCAGTGTGTACATACCTTTTGAAAGTCAATCTTTCTTGAACCCTCCCTCAAAAGACCAATCTAGTTTCTTTCTTTCTGATAAAGTCTGCTTTCTTGCACAGGCCTCAGGAGGGGCGGGGGGAAGTGGGTGCAATGTATTTGTGGGAATGTGGCTTTTGTCAATCCATGTCACCCACTTGAACTTCCATGTACAATGTGTGTTACAGGCACTGTAATCTGGAGTCCAATGAGGGCCCCAACTGGATTCCCTCACTTTCCCTGAAGGGAGTTCATGGGGATTGACCCCAAGCTAAATGGCAGAATCAAATGCTTTTGGTGCTTCCTGGTCTTTTGCAAAATTATGGGATGCCTCATGAGAAAACTAAATTAGGGACAGATTATTAAGTTAGTTAGAAGACAACCAGCATGGTGTAGTGGTTAGAGCACTGGACTCTGGAAACCAAGGTACAAATCCCCATTTGGTAAACCCCCACTGAACAAAGGCAAACCCCTGCTGAACTAATTTTATTAAGAAAATCCTGTGATAGAATCACCTTGGGGTCATCATAAATTGGAAACAAAGGCACACAATAAGAAAATGGTTTTTAAAAATTAAAATAAAAGAAATAGGAAAGAAAAGGAAAACAAAGTAAAAGCAACTTCAACCTGTTTGGGAACAGTGATGGGGAGAGGAGGGGAATCAGATCACTCACATCACCTGAGTGCTGGAATATTGGAACTGCAGCAAAAGGGACCTATTGCACCAGATGCTGGAGTAGAAAAGCCATAATATATAAAACTATTGATGAGTTTTTCCCATCAATTAAAATTTGGGCTTCACCAATGATTGAAATGCAAAGCAGAAACAGGAGAAATATGATGCTGTGTGATAAGTACTGGCCAAAGACACTATTATGCAGCTTTAATTTTGATTTACCAATCTCATGTGCTAAAGTCCTTAGCATTCAGACAGCTATAAACAATCAATTAATCAATGTTTTATTATAAGTCACCCTGATAATGTATTTAAAGGTAACAATATAAGTAAATAATAAATAAATATTATTCTATGGAAGCTGTTTATCCTTTCTTTCTTTGTTGAATGGTTAACCAATGTTTTATTGTTACAAGACAAAGGGCCTCGGCAGACGACTAATAGGGTCGTCTCCGAGGCAAGGAAGAGGAGGAGCAGCCACACGAGCGGTGCCCCTTCCTCCTCCCAAGGTTGCCCTCAGAGCTGCCGGCCCCGCACAGCCGGCGCGCCGAGGGCAACCTCCCGCTGCAGCGTCCTCACACGCTGCGGCGGAAAAGCCAGGGAAATTGCGCCCGACGCGTTTAGGGCGCACTTTCCCTGTCTTCTGAAAGGAGCGCTGATTTTGCACTCCTTTCAGAGGCGCCGACGGTGCGCCGCGGCACGGCTGCCGTGGTCCCGCGGCGCACCGTCCCAGGCCGTCCCCGACGCCCTGGTCTGCTTCCCCCCAAAGAATGAAAAGCCAAATGGCAAATAGGTATTCCACAGAGATTGAGGTTATGGTCTAAAGTAACTTTTAAAAAGTTATTCAATGACCTGAACCTTATAATCAAAATAGCACCTTGGGTAGCTCCAATTCAGACTAAAATGTGGTGTAGATCTATTGCTCCATTGACACAGAAGCCACAAGCTGCCACCGAAAGATGCTTACCCAATTTATCTTGTTAACCAACTGAAATTTCATTTCTTTTACATGGTGATCATCCTTCCCTCCCTTTTCCCATCTGGCTACTCTAGATCATAGGAGGCTCATCAATTTTTGAACCTGATCCTATAGCTGTGACATTTTTACCTTTGTGTTCTGCAGACATCTGCACCTGCTAATGCTTCCCGCCATGCCCAAGAGGTGCTGCCATTCAAAAGAGAAGGGAAAAAACCTTTGTACAAACGTAAAGTAGCTCTTTGGAATTTGGCCAAAATTCTCAGCTCCTGCTTTCTTTTCTCAGCTAATTACAGTAGCATCATCTCTTCCTTTATAGGAGAAGGCTGAAAAGCTTTAGCATTAACAGCTGGACCTTTGATTCCCTTTCACTTGATCCTGGAAGTAAATATTCTGCTTCAAATTTACAAGCACGTATTTTAGACATAGCTGAAATGCCAGTTCAGGGGCTTCCTTCTTTTAAAATCCTTACATAAGCAACTAACATTTCTCTTTCCAGAGCTGAGATGGGACTTAGCTTTGTTGCTGCTAGGAAGCAGTTTCCAGCCTATTATATCTAACTTATAACAGGCTGTAAACTACTTCCTAGCAGCAACAAAACATAGATACATACAGCTGCTAAAATTGCATTTCTCTTCTTTCTGTTATAACAACAACAAACAAAAGATCATGCAGACCAAGAGCTAAGATAATAATTGTAGCAAAATAACCTCCGTCTTCTTTTTTTAGTCAGTGACTCATGCAACCAACTATTGGGCTCCAACAATGGTCAGTATAAGATGATCAGAGAGGAGAAGAGTGTGCCCACACTTTTGCACACTGCAAAATTGGCCAAGGATCAGCTCTGTATGAATGACCCTGAAGCCAAATTCCTCATGCATAAAATTCACCAACAGAAGATACAATGACAAGCAAGTGCCTACATTTGTTCCAGCAAGATAAGTTGATTTATGTAACTTGTCTTGCATATGATCATTATCCCAAGCTCCCTTGTCACAATCTTAGCCTCCCACTGTTTGTTTTGTTTTTAAAAGTGAAAAAAACTATTAGGAGATTAGGAAAGAATTTAAGCAGGATGATCTTGGAGATGAGTTGATGTCATAATAAAATATGGTAACTGTGCTCCCACAACAACCTGACTGCCCATTGCATTCATTTCTTCATATGGCACTTTTAATTTACGTTTATAATATGCGTCTTTACTTGTTTTCACAACAATCAGTGAACCATCTTGGTTTGTTGTTCTATGCCTTCATATCATTTCCAAGTTACAGCAACCCTACAGTGGGCCTATTATGGGGGTTTCATGGCAAGATTTGTTCAGAGAGGATTGACAATTCCCATCCCCTGAGGCTGAGACAGTGTGACTTACCTAAGGTCACTCATTGGGTTTCCATTGCCAAGCAGAGATTTGAACCCAGGTCTCTTAGAGTCCCAGTCCTACACTCAGACCACTATACTACACTGGCTCTCTTTATTGCTTTTAAAATGTCTAAGCTGCAAACCCATCAACATGGCATAGGGTGCAGTGGGGTGTGCAATTGATACTAAATTATAGAATGTGCTTTGGAAAGAAACATATTTGAGGAAATTTGTATAGACAAATCATGCTTGAGTGCTGCTCGCTGAGACAGTTCGCATCTGAATAAAAATTTGAAACAAATTTTCCTAAGCTAGGTTTCAACTCTGTAGCTAAATTACCTGGAATTAAGCCTGATTTAGGGCCTTTGCAGACTGCCAGAAATAGTGCAAATTGAGTCCACTTTAAATTGAGGCACTGCCCTGGCTCAGTGCTAGGGAATCATGGGAATTGTATTTTTTTCTGAGACATTGAGCCTTCTCTGTCAGAGAGCTCTGATGCCACAATAAATTACAGTTCCCATAATTCCCTAGCACTGAGCCAGGGCTGTGCCTCAATTTAATGTGCACTATTTCTGGCAGTCTGCAAAGCAATTTAATTTACTAGAATGTTCTCTTAAGTAGATGTAGGATTGTGCTGCCCACATATTCTATTCACAAACCTATGGAATTTCTATGAAACCTTCTATAAATTTAGACAAATTATTTTTATGTAGACTGGACTGCTATACATTGAATTCAGTAGAATTTACCTGGAATTAAGGTTGCCAGCTGTTCCTTTATTATGAGAGATGTTCCTTATTTGAAGGTTAGAAAGCTTGCCCCTTATAGGATTGACTTGTGTCCTTTATTATAAGGGATGTCACTTATTGGAGGGTTGTAAAGCTTTTCAAGATGCCAAAAAACAACATATATTTTGGGGTCTGGGCCTTTCATACAGACATAAAAGTGTACATTTGTCATTCATAGATCTAAGCAATGTGTTAATTTTACAGAGAAACACAGTTAATCAGTGCTTTCATTTGGAATTTAGGTATAACACAAACTTGTTATAGATTCTTCCTAATTATCAACCCTGTATGACATGAATTTTGACTGTCATTTATAGCTAATTTGAATATTTGACAGCACTGTTTGGAATAGTCAAATATGGAAGCATTGTGCTAAACCTCTTTTCAACAATTTTCTAATATTTTTACACTTGGAAAGTTAGTTTATGATAATAAATTAGTTATAGGGGAATATATATATATATATATATATATATATATGCCACTTGGCATTCAATTTGGGTGGTTACTTCAGATCCTGGAGCTGTGTCTGACCCTGCTGGTTACACAAGTTAAAAAAGATGACAGCTCTTCTTTTGCTGCAGTCATCATCTTAGCTCTTGGTCTTCTTGAAAAAGAAAAAGAAAAGAAATGCATTTGAGCAGCAATTTGTATCTCAATTCCCAATTCCCAATTTTTGTACAAGACTCCTCCCCTCAGTCCTTACAAGCTGAAATGCCTTTTTTAAGGCTTAGTACAGGCTGTGTATCCTTTATCTGGAATTCAAATCCAAAATCCTCCAAAATGCAAAATTGTCCACACAGGTGGCTGAGACAGTGGTACCTTTACTTTCTGATGGTTCAGTGTACACTAACTTTGTTTCATGCACAAAATTATTAAAAATATTATGTATAAAATTACGTTCAGGCTGCATGTATAAGATGTATATGAAATATAAACGAATTTCATGTGTAGACTTGGATGCCATCTCTAAGGTCTCATGATGTATATGCAAATATTCCCCCCAAAATTTAAAAGATCCAAAAATCCCAAACATTTCTGGTTGCAAGCATTTCAGACACGGGAAATTCAATTTGTAGTTTCAAGAATTTTAAGATGATGGATGAAGGGAATTTTGATCCCACTCTTTTGCCTTTGTCCACACAAAGCCCCCTCCCGCCAACTTCTCTAAAATGAAATTCAGCTCTCAGAAGAAAGATGTTCCCCATCCTTCCACTAAATGGTGACTATGGTCTAAAACACACTGCACAAATAATCCAGTTTGAGACTGCTTTAAATGCCCTGGCTCAATGCTAGGGAGTTCTGGGAACTGTAATTTTGTGAGACATTGAGTCTTCTCTGTCAGAGACCTCTGATGCCACAATACGCTACAATTCTCGGGATTCCCTATCACTGAGCTAGGACAATTAAAGTGGTCTCAAACTGGATTATTTCTGCAGTGTGTTTTGGACCAATGATGTCATAAATGCATCATCATCCCACCCACTTTCCAGATAAGTTTTACTCCTGGTGTGGCTCTCCTTTTATGTACTTTGAAAAGCCTGCTCTTGGGCGAAAAGTGTTCCATTTCTAATGAAGTATGATTTAGTATTATGGCTGGAAGTTGAACTTTAACACTGAGTGGATTATGGAGATCCATTAACTTCTAGAGATAGTTCCTCTCTTGGTCATGATGACCAAACTGGTGATTCACCAATGCACTTTTGCTTTAGGATAGATGTGTTACACTGTAAGCAATTAACTTTTATCGGAGTTTTAATGCTAAAGACTGACTGACAGAGAATGATAATATGTGAGGCTCAGGAGCTCCCTGGTTCTAAATTTAAATCTACTGCTAAGGTAGGATTTGTAGTAAGCTATTAATCCATTATTAAGAAGTTATAGAAAGGAAGATTTTCTATGCGTAGGGCCACACTAGGAGCATTCCCAAAAAATGGGAGCAAGAAGGCACTTTATTTGTTTCCTATGCATGGTGGCTGTAATCCAAACATGTAATCCATCCGATGCCATCTGGGGGAGAGACACTAGGCCCAGCACCATTGGGCCTGGAATAAGAACCCTTAAAGGACGGGTGGGAATTGGGATTTTTATGTTCTATTTAAATTGTATTAATATATATGTATGGTAATTTTAATGTTGTAAGCCGCCCCAATTGCTCTGCAGAGGGGCGGGATATAAATTATTATTATTATTATTATTATTATTATTATTATTATTATTATTATTAAACATATCAACCCAAGTCAAATGCAGGACATTTTATATGTCATTTGCATGTTTAAGATGGATTGAAATAACAAACTCTCAATAAAGATGGAAGCAAAGCAAAAAGCAAAGCAGCTTCATTTATATACCGCTTCATACCACGCTATGGGATGTCTAAGCAGTTTGCAACTGTGAGCTGATTGCCCCCCAACAATCTGGGTACTCATTTTAGCGACCTCGGAAGGATGCAGGCCTGAGTCGAGCCTTAGCCCTGGCTGGTATTGAACTCGCAACCTTGTGGTTTATGAGTGAGTGGCTGCAGTACAGGCATTTAACCACTGCGCCACCATGATACTTTCAAACCAGTCCCTAGGATTCCTGCTGTGCTTTTTCAACCTTTTCCAAAAGCTGAAAGTCCCTCAAAGAGAAACACTCAAGGTTCCCAGAGTATCGGTGTTATGGAAGTCAGTGAGCATTAAGGGCTGAGGTTAGAAAATATGTTTTTGGTTAACAGTTTCTAGAACTTTCCTACTGGCATGGCTTCTGAAACAAGGGAGGAGGTATGTGGCAAGACACGCATACATTTTGAGCAGGAAAAAAAATGCTCCATGTTCTATATGCCTTTTCTAAAATCCACTGGGGGCAACTGACCTAAGTTCTTGCCTTAATATTCTGCATGTCAGCATTCAAGGCTTTACTCTATGTTGTTGCATCATTAGGAAAAGTAGCCACAGATGCAGACCATTATGTTATCAATTGATCAGTCCATTTATTGCATAGCTTTTGTTATTTTGGTATTTCTATATATAAGACTACTTTTAGACTACTACTATTGATTTCATTTTAATAATACAGGATATGCCAGTAGCATTAGAATTACATCTCCAAGGATATTGTTTTAACACAGAGTGGCTTCAATCCAACATTCCCTCAGTGTGACATAAATACCTGCATGCAGATTTAGGACTTCATCACACCAGGCTGCTAAGATGCCACAATCCTGTTAGTGTAGGAAATGCAAACATATTGGTTTGAGGATAGTCATTTTCACACAGCTCTTTAAAACTTCCATGGTACTGCTATAGTTCCGGCTTCTGTCTTCACAACATTGGCCTTTATAACCCCACCTTCCTGCCCTATTTCCTTTCCAGTGTGCCTTTTGGTCTGCATTTTTAATTTTTTAATTGTGCAGACACAGGAATTGATTAACTAAAGACAGGAAACTGCTTGGGAATAGTGAGGGGATGAGGGAAAGACAGAGAGGAGCATAACTATACCTGCTTGCACAACATGACTGCCTGCATATTGGAACTGCAGTAGGAGGAACCTATCACAAGTCAATCAATAGTGGCAGTGGAAGTGGCAGTGGCAGCACTAGAATTGGTGTCACCCGGTGCAGTAACTCATAGTGTCAGCCCCTCCATGGACCTCCTCCCATACCACACCATACAGAATCCTCAGGAATTTTGTTTGTACTAATGTGACTCATGAACTGTAGTTTTCATATATCACTGAATGTAATGGTAATAGTTGTGACAAACAGCAAACAAACAAGCAAATAGCAAAATTAAAATTACAGTCATCACTCCTAATTCACAGACTTCCCATTTGTGGTCTTGAATTTCTGCGGATAGGAAGCATGGAGGGAGAAAATGGTGCGCGTGCAGGAGTTGCGGCCATTATGTCCAATGGGATATTAGCGATTTTTTCAATTTGTGGGGGAAGGAGTCCAGAACGGATCCCCGTGAATTGGGAGGGATGACTGTATACCTTTAAATTATAATATCACATGTACAGATTAAATGCTTTTACATATACATAGTTTCATGTGGCTAAAGTGAACATTTGGCAAGATGTAAATTACAATATAAAAAAACAACCTGGGGCCTCTCTTTCCTCTTTCCATTGAGCCTCGAACCACTCACACTATCTCTTCAGTGTTTTAAAAGGACACAGGTGAATGTCTTAGCCTGTTTCTGCCCAAAGGCAGATGTTTTGGAAGGGTGTCACCTGGTGGCACAGTGGTTAAATGCCTGTACTGCAGCCACTCACTCACAAACCACATGGTTACGAGTTCAGTACCAGCCAGGGCTCAGGCTCAACTCAGGCCTGCATCCTTTCGAGGTTGCTAAAATGAGTACCTAGCTTGTTAGGGGCAATTAGCTTACAGTTGTAATTTGCTTAGAGAATGCATAGCATGCTATGAAGCGGTATATAAATGAAGCTGCTATTGCTATTGCTATTGCTGGAAAAGCAGTGTGCTTGGGATGCATTGGTGTGTATTGCCCATTAATGAAAAGGGGTGCTCCATGAATGGATGGAAGACAAAGCAGCTACAGGACAGACACAGCACAGTGTGATAAGGTACAGCCACAGGCAGCCTTGTGTGATAGAGTCCTTACACTACATTGAGCTATATACCCTCCTACCCACCTATTGATAAGACCTTGATGTCATCCTACATATGCACACTACCCAGTGAGCAGGCAAGCTTGGTGATGCTTCTGGTTATGTTCCCCATAGCCAGATGTGACATATATACAGCAGCAGCAGCATTGAATCCCCTGGAAGACCCTGATGGAAGTCATCTCTGAAGTCATCATTTTGTGTCTAGCTATGAGGGATGTAGCCAGACTCTACTCTAGCCTGTCTGCCCACCAATGAACAAAGAATGACTGTGTGGGCAACTTTAAAGACTGCTCAGTCTGGGAGCTTTGAGAGCTGTTCAGGGAGAATGGGAATATTAACCTCCAGAATCCCCAAGAAAGGACATCCACATGCATAAGGAAACCTAACGCATGCAGCTGCCCCACCAGAATTCTGGATCTTGTTGGAGTTTATGTATGTTGTTGCTTTGCCCTTTGTCACATTAATGTTGCAACAGTGACATTAGCTATCTCTTGGCCACTCTCTGATCGTGTGGATCCACTCCTGCACCAGAATATCCGCCTATGCATCTGCCTTTGGATTAATTTTAAAATGTAAATGACAAGGTGAGGTAGATTAGGGGGTACAGATGGAATTGAACAGAAAAAAATAATTCAAAGGCCAACATTTCCTATGAACTAAACCTAGGAATCTTCTCAGTATTTCAGATATGGCTGTTCTTTAAAGTCTAAAACAGTGTTAAAAAGGAGAAACAAGCTGCAACAAAAGGAGTTTAAAAATGAATGTGTTTAAGCATTCCTGGGTTTTAAATAGAAAATGTTTAAACAATTTATAGGGCTGAACAGCAAGAGGATCATAAAGCGAAAGTAACTAGAGACTGGATGCCGGATGAAATTTGTCAAGAAAAACATTGAGAGAATGACAGAGGGAGGGAGGAAGGAAGGAAGGAAAGGTTTGCAAAAACAAAACAAATCAAACCCTCATTTTTTGTTAAATAAATATTAGGTGTTAGTAACATATATTCATGTGTTTTTTATTCACAAAAGATCCTCCTTAAATAAGACAATATCATAATTATGATCCAGTTAGTTCCCCTGTTCATTTCCCAGTCCTAGTTTCTGCCAAAAGATTCTACTGGATTTCATTCCATACTATGCAAAACCTTCTGTGCCTCCAAACTAGTGTTCATTTCACTGCAAAACCTTTCAGGTTTTAAATAGTTTCTTCCTACCAATCATTCATTACAGATTTCTGACTTTGTTATGTTAAAAGTAAAATGTAAAGTCATCCCTGCTCTTTAATCAATCCGTACCATCCAGCAAATTAACAAAACATGGTAATTCCCAAGCTCAAGGAATCCTCATCTTTCTCTGTCTCTGTTTCATTTCTGGTAGCTTTAGAACACAAATGTCCTTAACTTCAACCCTGGCAGCCACCTGGAAACTATAATGTATTCCATCTAAGTCTTGATGTCCACACCTAAATTTTCTAAGTGTGATAGCAGTGGAATTAGACAAACAGTAATTTCCCTATATGCATGGATGGTGTTCATTTGGGTTTTCTGTCTTAAATTTTTACTGCAAATATGGTTGCCCATTGTATTTGAGCTAATGAATTCCCTATTAATTCCCCATTAGAATTAATACAGTGATACATGTAACTGAATGATTTTTGCCAAGAAGCTAATTCCAAGTATGATCATTTATATTTTATTTCTGCACTAACCAGTCTTCATGGTAAAGAGGTGGAACAATAGTTCACTGGGACAAACATGCTGAGGTGCCTTGAAGGACATCCAAAATTATCAGAGGACTGGAGCAATTACTGTACAGTAGGAAAACATTTGAGAGACATGGTAGAGGTATGTATAAGAGTATGTATGATATAGGGAAGTGTTTCTTAAGCAATCTAATGCAGACGACCAGCAGGGTTTCCCCGCAATGTGCCAGGGACCAGCACCAATTCTGAGCCCAATGACAACTGGGGGGTTGCAGACTGCCAGAAATAGTGCAAATTGAGTCCACTTTTAGGGTTAGGATTAGGGTTAGGGAATCATGGGAACTGTATTTTATTGTGGCACCAGAGCTCTCTGACAGAGAAGGCTCAATGTCTCAGAAAAAAAACAATTCCCATGATTCCCTAGCACTAACCCTAACCCTAAAAGTGGACTCAATTTGCACTATTTCTGGCAGTCTGCAACCCCCCAATGGTTTCTTTCTTTCCTGGAAACTCACCATGGGCCTGCAGCCAATAGCTCAGGGGTCGTCAACCTAAGGCCCGCGGGCTGCACCCGGCCCACTGACCCCCACCGACCCCCCCCGCCGCCGCTGCTGCTGCTGCCACCACCAAACCCCGCTGCCACTGCCGCCAACCCCCGCCGCCAAGTCCCCCTCCGGCCCAGCAGAAGACCAGGGGACCAGCGACCGGCCCCAGGTAAGTAAACCTTGCCGACCCCTGCAGCTCATGGATCAACTTGCATTGGTCCATTGAGCACAATTTTGAATATTACTAGTGTAGAGAAAAAGTCAACGGGAAGAAGCTTTGCTCAGTCTCTTATAATAACAGAATACAGGGACTTCTACTAAAGCTGAAAGGTAGGAAATTTTGGGACAGATAAAAGAAAACAATTCTTTATGCAGTACAAAGTTAAAATGTGGAATTTATGCAGTTATGACCAGATGATCAGAGCTGATATTGACTAGGGTCTCAATGCTGCTGCTGCTGCTGTTGTAAATATGGGGAACATAGCCAGAAGCTTTTTTGGGCTTGCCTGCTCACTGAGTAGCACAGAATGGCTGTGTAGGATGACATCAGGGTTTTAGAAATAAGTGGGAGGGAGGGTATATAGCTCAATGTAGTGTAAGGACTTTATTAAATGAGGCTGCAAAAGTGGAATTACAGCAGGATAGTAATGCCTGTGACTGTACCTTATCACACAAGGCTGTGTCTGTCCTGTAGCTACTTCATCTTCCATCCATTCCTGGAGCACTCTTTTTCATTAATGGGCAAAACCTACCAATACCTCCCAATCACACTGCTTTTCAACTATTCAGGGGCATCATTCAGGGGTGCAGCCCACACCAGGTGACACCCTAATCCCAGGATTCCATGGATTGCAGCCATTGTAGTCAAAGTGGAATCAATGCTATAATGCCCTAACAACTGTTGTGGAAAAGTTTATATCAAAGACCAGAGAGCTTGGGAAAAGTTGATGTTACTTCTGCTTAGTTTGTAGATTTTTTTTTTTTAAAAAAAGCACCCTCACTTTAAAAAAAAACAAAACCTGTTAATTAGAGCCATCTCATGCTCTGCTCTTTAAAAACTCTAGTTTATAATAGTCATAGTTTTGTGTTTAAGTACAGTTGGCCTTCCATATCCAAAGGTTTTGGATCCATTGATTCAATCAACCACAGTTGAAAAATATTCACACACACAAATATTTCATAAAGCAAAACTTGATTTTGCTGATTTATAAAAGGGATGCCATTTCACTACATTGTTGTATATAATGGAACTTGACCATCCACAGACTTTGGTATCCATGGGGGTTTCTAGAACCAAACCTCAGTGGATACCAAGGGCCCACTGTACTCTTCCTCCTCCTTCTGTATTCAAACCCATTGAGAGAGCTCAATTAAAAATTCTGACTTCCCCATCTTCTTTTGGTATTTCCATCAGATAAATTGAGGAGGGATAGCAGGGCCTCACTTCCTCTGGTAACTTAATGGGTTATGTGGCTGCCCTATCACACAGAAGACAAGTGAAAAAGTATCTGGGTCATGTTTATTTAGTGTGCAATTTACCCGAGGAAGTTCCAGTGACTTAAAAAAAAGTGGGGGGAGAAGAGCAGCTTGTTTGTCTAGTTCTGCAAATTATACTGGAGAGAAAGACATAGTCACCCCCACATGTGAATAAAAAAGGATATAAAACTGTTGGTCCTATTGATTTTTAGTCATGCTGGGAACAGATTATTTTCCAGCTCATATTTTCCAGAACACAGTGATCTGGGTACTGATCTTGGTCAACAGAGATTTTTCTTAGAAGAATATCCCTCTTACCATATATCAGAAACTGCCCAAAGCAAAACATGTCAGTTACAGGATAGCAAAGAGCAGTGACATCACTTGGGGAACTGAAACTCCACATTACTTCTTAATGATCTGATGGAAGTTTTTTGAGCTATTGTATATTGTGGCTGAGTTTGATTCCCCTCCTCAGAGTATGATGTCAAAATTCAAACTCTGAATCATGTCTACTGGACCTCAATATATGCTGCAACACACTAGGACTGTTAGCCCTCTTGTTTGGGCTCCACAGGGCTCCCTTTACCACTGTTGCTAGCACTGCCATTGTGGCTCCTTGCTCCCTCATTGTTACACTGAGTGTTCCTGCATTGAATTTAATATATGAACAGTCAAGCAGATGCTCCCCTCATGAACTGCTTCCCCAACATACCTGATTCTGACCTTGCAAAGTGATCAGTCTAGTCAGGTATAGGTGGCCATATGTACTGACGAACTTTTGAGAGAAAAGCAAAAAATAAGGGGAAGTGTCATCTTGTGGTACATTTTATAAGATAGTGGCCAAGACATCTTTCTCCAAATAACACCTGTCCCCTCAGAAACCGTGTCATGTGTGTAGTTCTCATGCTTTTGCCTTGGTATAGATGTACTTTTCACACTGCTGTAAAATGTCACTTGAATGAACATCATGGCTATGCCAAGGTATTCCTAATTAGTTTGTGGCAATTGCAGTTTGCTCTAACTGCGACACTGGCACAATACTAGATAGGGTAATGTGTGTGTGTGATGTGTGCCTTCAAGTCGTTTCCAACTTACATCGACCCTAAGGCAAACCTATCATGGGGGTTTCTAGGCCAGATTTCTTAAGAGGAGGTTTGCCATTGTCTTCCCCTGAGGCTGAGAGAGTGTGACTCACTCAAGGCCACCCAGTGGATTTCATGGCCAAGCCAAGAATCAAACTCTTACTGAGTCCTAGGTAAGTAGACAGAGGTTTCAAAAGATATAGTTCTTTTAGTCCAAGCTTGGAAATAAAGCTTGGTATCCAGATCCTATAAGCATATGACTAAGAGCAGAATATATGTTGCAGAAAAATGTTGCCATGTGGAATAGGCTAAACTACAGAATAGAACAGAAAATATTTCTATTTAAAGGTTTTGTTTTCCAACCAGGAATTCTAGTCTCTTCTGCTAAGCCACTTCTTCCTCTGAGACACTTCTTCCTGTCTTCTAGCCATAAAGACTCATAATGAAGCTACTCTTGTAAAGAATTGTTTCCTCAGTTATACGATTCAATTATTAATAATTCACATGTACCCACTCAACAATTGTAATGGTATTTGAACGTAGGTCTTTTTTGGACTCTATAGGATTTAAGGTTCACAAATATCTGGAACCGTCAAGCCAGTGGGTTCCATCCAGGGTATTACTTAACACATACCCTCCAACATTTCATAGACAAAAACTTGAACTCATCTGACCAAGTAAAATCAGAATGTGGTCAAGATGGCAAAAAATATTAATGAGGAAGTGCAGACAAGCTAGGAGAAGGTGCAACAGTTTGCTTTTGCCTGTGTCTACAAGGAAGGGAAAGATTCTGCCACCTCTCTCCCCTGGAAGTACAATCTACTTTTGCATTTTGAACTCAGTTTGCTGCAATTGAAGTAAACCAAGAACAAAGTGTGGGAAGAGGAGAGGCAAAATGGGGCAGTTTAAATGCAACTGAAACATTGAGGATGACAATTGGGACTGTCCCTGGCAAATTGGGACAGTTGGAGGATATGCTTAACAGAGGTCTTTTTGTAATGGAGGAAGGGAGGAGAAAGATTATATTTCTCATTTGCCTCCTGGAAAGTTGCTGTCCTCCTGTGGAGCAGCAAGAGATATGATGCAAGAGGCTACAGGATGAAAGGGAAATGTGGAGCATCCACTGGGTCCTGATGCCTTTTGTAAATAGATGGGGCACTTCCGTTCACAAAATAGCTAACCTGGATGCAATGCATGGTTTGTGTTCATGGTTTGCCATTTTTATCTAGTCAGGTCTTTCACATCAGTACTTTACCAACCCCAACTGTCTTTGTCATTTCTTTTTCAATCTTAATTTATATACTCATTTTATTAATGAACCCCCCCTATTTTTTCAGAATAACTGGATATTAAATATGAGTTCAGAAAAGATATTTGCACCACAAATATGATGACAGCAGCCAGTCAGTAAAAATAAGTTAATATTATATCTTCATAATTAGGATGAATAATGAATTTCCCATATATGAATCAAAATCACATGCTCTACATACTCTCTATACTAGAGATGAATTCATTGGAACTGTGATTTATTGTTATACGATTGTAAGGGGCCTTTCTTTTCATTCTGCCTTTTTGGTTCACTGAACATCTTTTTAAAATGTCTTATCTGAAATACATCACATTCTTTTACAAAATTAAAAAGCAAGGAACTCACATAGAGCTTCCTAAAAATGTGAGATTATTTTCTGAAGCAGAACAACAAAAAGGCTTTAACCAAACCTCCTCAAGATCACTTTGATTTTCAGAGGACAAGAGCTTGTTCCATGTGAGAAGGACAATTTCCTAGCGGCCTGTGCTTCTATGAACAATTTTAATTGAGACACATTTGGAAAAGATTGGCTGCTGTTAATTAGAGACATGGGTCCCTTTGGAGATAGATGCGGCTGTATTTTCAGCAAGTATGCCATCATCCTTTACTTTCTACCAAACAAAGAAAACAACAAGAGACACGAGGCACCATTACGTTTTCCACCTGAGGGAAAAATCAATGCCTCTCTTATGAAGCACAAAAGACCATTAGTACCCGCTAAGAGAGCCACTTTAAGGAGAAAGGCATATTCAGCAGAATATCTCTAATAATGTACTGATTTGGGTTATAGATACACTGACAAACTAGATGCACAAGAGGATTCCCCCTTGACTCTTGGATCTTGAAAATGGGACAGTTCCCAACACATCATAAAATGGTGCAAGGTCTCCATCACAGCCCTCTTAACATTATGCCAGAAGCTTTCTGACTAGATCTTCTTTCCATCCCCAAAGATTCAGAAAAACATCCCCCTCATAGCATCCTTTTTATAGAATGTGAATTGTGCTAGCAAGTGGATATATGGAATAGTATTGGGGTAGGCAACCTTTCCCCTTTAAGGGCCGAGGGACTTCAGCTCCCAGAAGCCTCAGCCATGTTGGCCAAGAGTCCCATGTTGGCCAATAGCTCCTGGGATTCTGGGAGCTGAAGTCCCTCGGCCCTTAAAGGGGAAAGGTTGCCTACCCCTGAGATAAACAGTCAAGATACTGGTTGAGATCCAGCATAAGAGGCAGAGGTACAATATTGTAGCTACACTCCATCTCCTGATCCAACCCCTGAAACCACTTTAAAAAGCCAGTCTGCCATCTTGAGTGATGGAGTTCTGCTGTGCTGGCAAACAAGAGTGCTGCAGGAAGATGTGATCACCTCCCTCCTCTTGGGAGTCACCAGTGGAAGAGGGCTGGTCATGTCATCCTGCAGCACCCCACTCACCAGTGCAAAAGAATTTTGTCACTTGGATGGCTGACTAGCTTTAAGGTGGGTTTTGGTTTAGGAGCATTTACAATTATAGCCATAGTGCCCTGATCATAAATGCAAATAGAAAACCTAACTTGCAACATCGTAACTAGCAGAATGCCAGCCACTATCTCTAAGACAGGAGGAAGCAATTTCAAGATGTTGAACTGCATTTCCATAATCCCTCACCCATTGGCTATGCTGTGGGAATTGAAGACAAACAACATCTGGCAGGCCACATGTTGCCTACCCTACTCTCAGGTTTCAGATTCTGATAATATATTCCTGTTTTGTTAGTACTGCTCATTGGATCAGCTGGCATCCTGTTCTCACAACTGCTGCTGCTTACCCTTATGTATTCATATCTAACAAATATGCATGTAAAACTTGCTAGGACCTTCTTTAACCACATGTCCTGTAGCAGGCATGGTAAACTCAGGTGAAGATTAAGAAGATTATCGCATTAGGATATAAAGTGGCTTACCTGAGCTGGCTTAAAATTAGAAGCAGGTGGCATCCTGATATTATCAGAATCATTTAGCCGCCAAAATGGCTGCCTGGGTGCAACCCGGCTCCATCGCCACTCAGAGGGGTGCTCCAGCAGCCATTTTTTCAAGCCAGAAAACTCCCGATTTTGAAAAGAGGCACAAGAAGTGCCCCTTCGAGCTGTGATGGAGCCGGGCTGCACCCAGGAGGCAATTTCGGCAGCTAAATGCATCTGATAATATCTAATTTTAAGCCAGCTCAGGTAAGCTATTTTATATCCTAATACGATAGTCTCCTAGGACAAGTCATGTGGCACCCTAAGTAAATCTGAGTTGCTACACAGTAACACAGAGTGAACATGGTGTAGTGGTTTGTGTGTTTGAATCCCTGCTAAGCTACAGGAATCCACTGGGTGACCTTGGGCAAATCAAACTCTTTCAGCCTTAGAGAAAGGAAATGAAATGCCTCCTCTACAAAACCCATGACAGGGTTACTTTAGGGTAGATTGGATCAGAAGCAGCTTGGTCACAACAACATAGCTGAGAGGGAATCTGGGATAGGATTCTAATTAAGAAGGCATGTCCTGTCAAGATGATGGAAATCTGGGTACATCCACAAGTCAGATAGCTAAAGTATGGAGAGGGGAGGGGACCATGGTGGCCTCCCATGTCTCAGTCTCCTATAAATTGGTTATTCCTCTTGCACAAAGCCTATGTCCATAGAACTTATATGCATTGTCTGTATGAGAATCATACAAACAGCAACAGCACATAGTTTGTACATACTACTGTACACAAAGTATGAAGTGTGAAGGCTCAGGGGGCTTACCTACCTCTACAGTCCTCCTCAATTCATTTGTACTTGGTTATTGTGGATACAGTATGGTGTAGTGGTTTGAGTGCTGGACTCTGACTCTGACATCCCCACTCAAATTGCCACTGGGGCATGGAAACCCACTGGGTGACCTTGGGCAAATCATACTCTCTCAGATTTAGAGAAAGACAAAGACAAACATACTTTGGCCAAATCTTGCCAAGAAAAAGCCCCAGGCTCACTACTAAGTGAGAAACAACTTGAAGGCATACAACAACATCAGTTGAGAGAATGCATATTTTTTTACTAAGTACCACACAAGTTCTGGAGAAATAGAATCAGTTCTGTACCAAACAGGAGCAAGTTAAAATATGATGGACTTCTCAGAATAGCAGAATAGTTTGTGTTATGCAAGCTGGTCTGCTATTGAAATGGATTTAAATTCCTTTGGTGTTGGCTCCATCTTTCATTGTAACATGTTGTATTACACTGTGGTGTAATTATGCTTTCAACTGATTGGTTTTTACTTTAATATAAATTAAATAAAGCTTTTGGTTTTAGTATGTACTTTATTATTTTCCAATTTGAGTGCCCTTTGGAAATGTGGGTGTAAATTGGTTAAAATTAACTAAATAAAAGATAAATAGTATGTCCAGACTTCTCCTTAGAGCAGACAAATGTACAGTCCTATAAATATGGATCTGGATCTGATAAGTATATATAAGCAGAAGTCCCTTCTAACTCCCAAGTAAGTGTTTGAAGACTGCAGCCTAACAGTGCAATCCTATACCTACTGCCATATATACTCGACTATAAGTCAACCTCATGAATAAGTCAAGGGCAGGTTTTGGGGCCACAATTATGGATTTTTATATTACTTGTGGATAAGTTGAGGGATAAACCTAGGTGTATATAACAAAGGATTTAAAGGATGAAGCAAAGAAAAACAATACCAAAGAACTTACAAAATTATAGCAGGTGTAACTGCTTGTGCTCACCCTAAAGGTTGGACAGATGAGAGAGTAGAGAGGGGTCAGTGCCTCCCGGAAAGATTATACTCTTGCCTTTCACCAGGGGATGCTTCATTTTTTAAAAAATAAGCAATATATAGTATTTCCACTGACCCATGGAAAAGTTGACTCAGATTTTTTGGGTCAAATTTTTGATTAAATTTCTAGACTTATACATGAGTATATACAAGTATTCACATATCTGACAGTGCAATGGCTATTCAATGGTCACTTTCCCACTATTCTGAGGGGCTTACTCCTAGGTACCTGGGTCCAGGATTATAGCCTGAAATAGGTTGTTTTTACAACTGAGATAGGAATTTATAGGCAAGAAGAGTATTCCACTGTTTTCCCTTCTCTCCTCCCCCTCTCCCTTTTTTTTTTTTTTTTTTTTTTTGGTTTGGCAAGTGCCACATCTGGTTGGAAATCCAATTGTTTCAGTGACTGACAGTTGGCAGAACTTCACGGCTGATTTTCATGACAAAGGAACTTTTGTTTGGTGTTCCTCTCCAGTTAACTGATGAGAAGCAGTGACATGCAGGAAGGCACAATGGAGGAGCACAGCAGAACGATTCCCAGGGTTATTCTCTTTGTTGCCATTGTGCGGCTAAAATAAGCTTTGCCTTAAAAAAACCAAAACGATGTTGCTTTTTATGTGAATGTTCACAGAATAATTTTATTTATTCGACTGCTCTCAGCATCTAGCTTTGATAGACATGCAGCTCACAGCTATAGATAATGTTACTCAAGATACATTTTACATCTCCCGGCTCTCATCCAAAGAATTGGAAGTACCAGAAGAAAGGAAAGTATAAGATCTAGGTATGTAGCTGATCTTCATATAATCAGAATGAATCTATGAGGGGGGGAAAAACAGGACCTTCCCAAGACATTGTGCTGTCCAAGGCAAAGCAGCAAATGATGCCCTTCATTCCCAAAATCAAGTTCTCCAGGCAAACCAAGATAGTCTGGAACCTGAGGCAAAAAACTCACACATGCTTCTTTCCCTTCTCTCCCCTTTCCAGGAAATAGAAATGCAACCACATCTAAACTAACCTTGTGTTGCCTTTTCATGGCATCCAAATTATACTTCCTGAGGTGGTTGCTTCACAAACTTTAACCAGTGGTAGGGCTGGCTTTGAGGGTAACAATACCCCACAAGACTCAGTTCTCAGAATCTGTTTACTTAGGTAGCACCGAGGCCCTAGTTTGACATTTATGTCTGCTATTCTAGTCAGAGTTCCTTCAAATACATTCAGTCCACACCTGAACAATGCTTTCTTCCATCAGATATCAGGGGTGTCACTACGTGGGTGCAGGCTTCCTCAGATGACACTTTAATTGTGGTGAGGCCACCGCTTCAAAACATCAAAGACACGGGGTGAGGGTTTAGTGGGTGGAGAAAGGGGATGCTCACTCAGAGTCACCATCAGCAAGCAAGGTGAGCATCTCCTCCTCTGCCCACTGAGCCTCAGTAACCATGGACTCCTCTTCTTCCTCCAGCTCCCATTTTTGCCTGGCCAACAGTCTTTCCAGACCTAGAAGAGCTGGCAGGAGGGTGGGAATGGTAGGCAGAGGAAGGGGATGCAGCAAAAGGGAGACAACAGTGCCAGAAACCTAGACTTGGCCCACCAGCCCTGCTACTGACAGCCCATCTCTTTGAGGGGGCATGGCACCCCAAAGAGAAGGGCATTGGCAGTGGTGGCAGAAACATGGAGTCCGCTAACCGCTCATCCTTTCAGAGGAGGGGTTGGTGCCCCAAAGAGACAGATAGTTTCATCTCATGGTGATTACTGAAAATAATTTTGTTGGGGCAATGGGTGTTAAAAAAAATTATCTGCACTAGGTGTTAAATAGGCTAGGCATGCCACTGTCAAATGTAGCATGCTCTTAATACACAGGAAGATTTGATATTTAACAGAGCCAAGTCCAGATTTGAAGGCGGGGGTCCTTGCCCAAGCACCCCATGGCAGGTGCCCCTTTGGTCACTATGCCCTACTGGGCTTATCTGATGGCAACAATGGGAGGCAGCATCATTCTGAGAAGTGCTGGGCAGCTGGAAACTATCATTTAAATATCCTGTAGTGACACCTCAGATGTAGTGCCACTCCAGGGCACTGTAAGAAATTAAATGGCAGATAATGGGAATAGCTTTTCAACACTGGCTGGAACATTGGGAAATAATTATTTTTATTGTTTGTGGTGTGTTAGGGCAGGCATTCACAGTAGATTTTAGCCATCACCTCAGTGAACTGTATACAGTATAAAGCCTAGCTGGCATTATTCCTTTTATTTATGAGGAGAGAAACAGACCTAGGGCTAGTCCCAAATATTTTGTTCCTTGAGGTGAAGAAAAAGGTATTCCCCCTATTCCCTAAATAGGAGGCCAATGGCTTGGCAGTTAAACAATATGGTGCTTCCACTGTGACTGAGATTTTTACCATAATAGAGACAATTGCAGGCTAATGTAACAGGTTGCAGAACAGGCTGTGGGGCAGAGATAGGACCTTATCACACGGGGCCAAATCCTGACAGAATCCAAAAGGAATCCCGACCTAATACGTATTATTTTTCCATGTTTACACACGACGTCGCACAGAACCCCGACACAATGCAGCATGATCCGAGTTCTTTTGAATTTCGGTTTCTTCAGGAAGTACAATTGCGCGACGGGAATCATTTCACTTTTACCGTAAGTATGGTCACCCAATATGTATCGCCAAATACGTTTTGGGGAGCATTTCCCCATAGCACCACCTCTCCAAGGGGACCTCTTCGGAGCCCCGCGCAGAGGCAGGGCCAGCGCTCCAAGGAGGACCTCCTTGGAGCGCTGATCCAATGCAGGGCCGGCGCTCCAAGGAGGACCCCTTGGAGAGCCAGCCCTGCGTCGGATCGGCGCTCCAAGGAGATCCTCCTTGGAGCGCCAGCCCTGCGTTGGTTCGACACTCCGAGGGGGTCCCCCTTGGAGCGCCAGCCCTGCGTCAGAGCTGTCACTCGCCGTGGCTGTCACCCTTTCCCAGGTCGTCCTCAGTGCAGCCGGCCCTGCGCACGGCCGGCACTCCAAGGAGGACCTCCTCGGTGAACGCTGCGGTGGGAGGTCCTCTTCAGAGCGCCGGCCATGCGGAGGGCCAGCTGCACTGAGGACGACCTGGGAAAGGGTGACAGCCGCGGCGAGCATAGTGCGCATGTGCAAGAACATCATTGCTTGTTCATGTATGGGATTTCCTCACTAGTGTGTGCACAGCAGATACGTATTTCCTTAAATGCGCGATGATGCTAATTGCGTGTGATAACCATTTGCGTAATGAAGGTTTCTTTGCGGTTTCTTTTTGGGTTTTGTCATTTCAGGATTATTATCGCTTTGTGGGCCACGTGTGATAAGGTCCATAGTTTGGCTCTCCTTCTTCTTGTAGGAAATAGAAGAGTTGTTTTTGTACCACCTTACTCTACATAAAAGGGAACTACTCTGAGGGAGGCTTGTAACCATGTTGAACCATATTATACACTATTTAATTTTGTTTTACTGTACTTTTTTCCGGATAGTTATGCCTTTTAAGATGGCAATCAGAAACATTAGTCTCTTGCCCCAAATCTGTTGCTAGGGATCCCAATTTCATCCTCTGGTGTTCCCCACATAGGCACATTACCTTCTGCATCATTTTAGGAAATGTGAAAGACAGTACGTAATATATCTCACAAGAATAATAATAAGTACTTGCAAGCAAAGGGTGAGCAGGTATAATGGTCTTTGTAAAAACACATGAAGTAGGTTTACTTGCACATATGGAAGTTTTCATAGCATCTTATGGTGAGAGGATCGATCCGTAGGGAGAGGCGGGAAATATTAATAATAATAATAATAATAATAATAATAATGACAGGCTATTTAAAGAGAGGGTCTTTAAATGTTGAAAAGAAAGGGAAGAAGTGACCAGTGGGGTGCCACAGGGCTCTGTCCTGGGCCCAGTGCTATTCAATATCTTTATTAATGACTTGGATGACAGTATTGGGGGCATAGTTATCAAATTTGTAGATGACACCAAATTAGGAGGAGTAGCTAATACCCCAGAAGACAGGATCAAAATTCAAAATGACTTGAACAGACTAGAAAGCTGGGCCAAAACTAACAAAATGAAATTCAACACAGAGAAATGTAAGGTACTGCATTTAGGGCGGAAAAACAAAAAGCACAGATATACGATGGGGGACACCTGGCTGAATGAGACTACATGTGAAAGGGATCTAGGAATCCAGGTGGACCGCAAGTTGAACATGAGTCAACAGTGCGATGCAGCAGCTAAAAAGGCCAATGCAATTTTAGGCTGCATTAGTAGAAGTATAGTGTCTAGATCAAGAGAAGTAATAGTGCCACTCTATTCTGCTTTGGTCAGGCCTCACCTGGAATACTGTGTCCAGTTCTGGGCACCACAATTCAAAAAGGATGTGGAGAAACTGGAACGTGTCCAAAGGAGGGCAACTAAAATGGTGAAGGGTCTGGAAACCAAGCCCTATGAGGAACGACTTAGGGAGCTGGGGATGTTTAGCCTGGAGAAGAGAAGGTTGAGAGGTGATATGATAGCCGTGTTTAAATATTTGAAGGGATGTCATACTGAGGGAACAATATTGTTTTCTGCTGCTCCAGAGACTAGGACCCGAAACAAAGGATGTAAGCTCCAGGAAAAGAGATTCCACCTCAACATTAGGAGGAACTTTCTGACAGTAAGGGCGGTTCGACAGTGGAACACACTCCCTCGGAGAGTAGTGGAGTCTCCTTCCTTGGAGGTCTTTAAGCAGAGGCTGGATGGCCATCTGTCAGGGATGCTTTAATTGGGAGTTCCTGCACGGCAAGGGGTTGGACTGGATGGCCCTTCTGGTCTCTTCCAACTCTTATGATTCTATGATTTTATGATTCTAAATGCAAACTACAAAATGGAGGATGAACAAACTCAGAGTAACTGCAAAATAACTGATGCGGTAAGACAGAAGGTGTGGCAAAGATCAACAAGCAGGAAATCACATAAATACACATTACTTAATCTTTAATCTTTAACTAACTACTGAATATAGACATGCTAAGATTATTTAAGGTTATGGTGTAATGATTTGAATGCCGGACTATGACTCCACAGACCAGGGTTCAAATCCTGGGTCAGCCATGTAAACCCACTGGGTGACCTTGAGTAAGTTACACTCTCTCAGTCTCAGAGATGGCAAACCCCCTCTGAAGAAACTTGCCACGAAAACCACATGATAGGATCGCCTTATAGTTGTCATAAAATAGAGACCACTTGAAGGCACACAACAGCAAAAACAAGGTTGCTACTGCTAACACATTACACCATTGGTGGTTTCACAGCATTTCTATTGATTTGTTTCAATTTTAAAATTTGTAATTTCTCTATTAGTCACTTGAAGATTGAAGCTAAAGTAGCCTGGTATTTTTGGTCCACTCTTTTGACTTTGGTTCTGGTCAACTCTCAAAAGTGACACTAAGAAATTCTCTGTCACAACACACTACAAATCCCAGGATTCAATAGAATTGAGCTATTGCAGTTAAAGTGGTGTCTAATTGCAGTATTTCTGCAGTGCAGATGCTACCAAAGGGTCAATGCACATGGCCCATAAGGGGCGGCCCTGGGCCATCCCTGGGAGCGGCGGATCGGGGCCGCTGCAACCACACACTGTGGCCCCAATCCTCTTTTTGCCACCCCCAAAAGAGTGGGCAAATGCCTCTCCTTTTGGGGGCGGCAAAAGGCCACCCTTTGAGTCGCCATCGCGGCTCATTTGTGCCCTTTTGGTGCAGCATGTCTGCACGCTGCACCAAGAGGGCGTCCAGATGCCGTGCACTGTGCGGATGGGCACATGGCATTGGGGCTGGGTCAGGGTGGAGTCGGGATGGCTGACATGTGGTTGCCCCAACCCAACTCCACCCACAGGCTGGCCCTTTAACTGAAGTATGTCTGTATGTGGTTTTACTTGTATCTCTTTTTATTCTGTAAACTGTCTTGAATCCCACTCCTGAGAAAAGGGGGGAGTATAATGTAGTTATTGATTGATTGATTAAAGCCATACTGCAGCCTCCCCTCCAGAGACTCCTGGATTGCAATTTCCATCAGCCCTAGCCAGCCTAGGCAATAGTGAGGACTACTGGGAGGTACAATTCGACAACAGCTGGAGGTATTCACTTTGTTCAACTCTGCCAGTGTGACAACCTTCAGATGCTTGAGATTACAATTCCCAGTACAGCCAGTGGTCAAGGATAATGAGAGTTGTTATCCAGAATATTGGAGCAGGCTGGGTAAGGCTTCCATATCTCTGGCACCAGTCTTCTCTTTCTTCCCACCCACAACCAGTACTCAGCCTTTTGAAAAGAGCTTTTCTATGAATGTTGGCAGCAATACACTTGTTATTTAACTCTTTTTTTACCTTTAGTATTTGCCTGGAAGGAAGTGATTAGTGTGGAAGAATATATACATATCTAAAATTAAATAAAACATCATTTCAAAACAGTAGTTCAACTCATATGGGAAAATTTTCTACCTTTTGTCCTCTCCTGACATCACAAGTAAGGAACGGTGTTACACAATATCACTGCACAAAAGCCATTCATAAAAATAAATGGCTGTTTTTGATGTTTCAGAAAGGAATGCATGATGAAGGTTTGGTATCAGATAAATTTATTGAAAAAAGACAGCACAATGCAGCTACGTTTAGAAGGAAGTATATTGAACTGCAGCTTACTAAAATCTTGTTAAGTCAGCATAGAATAAAATAATATAATTGTAAAAATGTACAATACCACAGATATTTTTAGACTTGCTTATTAAAGCTGCATGGCCTTTGAAGCATTTATGGACAAATGGTGTAGTGTTAATCTCCCAGAATAAGAACAGAAAGTAGTCTCATAACTTGGTTCAACAAATAATGAGCCAAGTCTTTAAAATTTGTAACTGTGCTAGATCTACATGCTGCCTTTTGTATGGAAACAGGATGCAGAATGATCATAAGGCAATGCAGTTAGAAAGGAAGTGGGATCATGTGGCAATCCTCAGTAGCTGCCTTGGGGCTTTTGCAGCTGAAAGGCGAGATGCAAAGTTTCTGAAGAAAAACAGTGTTAGAATGGAAACTGACAGGGAAAAGGTTCTGGCTGTGAAAAATTGAGCTTGCAGTCCTATATGCCATGAGTAAAGCTCTCTGGTCGAAAGGGTGATGGTTGAGGAGGAAGAAATCTGCTTTTTTTGAATTACAGACTTCAGGCATATCTCAGTTAACAAAGCCTTTGACAAAGAAGCTCCTTTTCCGAAAATCCTTTAATGTTTTCTCAGCCTCCATTTTCTTTGTCTCTGTCTAGATGAATTTTTAATAGCATTAGCATTGTGAGGATGGTGAAGGAGGTGTGGAGAAATACAGTCTTAAGGTTGCATCTGCATTGCAGAATGAATACAGTTTGATGCTCCTTTAACAACCATGGCTCAGTGCTATGGAATTCTAGGATTTGAAGTTTTGTAAAATATTTAACTTCTGTCAAAGAGCTCTGGTGCCACAACAAACTATAAATACCAGGATTCCATAGGAAGGAACCATGGCAGTTAAAGTGGTGTAAAACTGCGTTCATTCTGCAGTATGACAATATCTAAGGGAATTATCGCATCTCCTCCCAGACCCAGCTTACTTCTTGCGAATTAGAGCCCAATTTGGGCTGGAGCCAAGTCTTATTGCATGGCTTTTGCTCCTAAAAGAACTGTCTGGGCGCATTCCTTCTCCAAGGTGGCCATTTTTCCAAGTTGGAAAAGCTAGTTGTTGTGAGAATGTCAATTCAAATTCAAAACCCTGTGGGAATGCAGATGAGGTGGCAAGTTATTGGGGGACAAAGGCAGGAGGAAGGATGTTTCCTAAAGCCAAGGGAAGTAGATAACCATATGAATGAGTATTGGAATGGAAGTGTGGGAACCAGAGATATGATGTGATGAACTGATCAAGGATGCCTTTGTGAGGATGAGGGATTAGATAGTGTTGGAATGTATGTAGAGTGCCAGGAAACCATTATCTCTGTTTAACCCATGACTGATGGACTGGAGTCTGTGGATACATTCCAATATTCATTCATATACCGGTAGTTATCTACACTCCTTGGCTTTACTTTGGAAGAAGCTTTCAAGTAGTCTCTCAAGAATTTAAAATGTTTTTCTTTACTTATGCAAGGGTTGATCTGGTTGTTTCATTTCACATTTACACATTTACAGTTACACAGTGTTAGTTTTGGATGCAAAGTTTGCTGAACCATGTTGAACTACTCTTTTTGCTGGTGAAAGAACCTATCCCTATTCATTCTATGTTATTTCTTTCTGCCTCTGGTACCAAATTTCCTGTTAAAAAAGTAACGCCCAGGAACATATCAACTTGGTTAACTGAGGTATACCTATACTGCCTAACTTCCAACTGTTCCTACCTATACATTTCGATTCTAAGGTCTATATCCACCTGTTAGCCCAAACAAATTAGATTGAATCGATGGAAGTCACATTAAGTGTTGCATTACCAAGTTCCCATTAATTCAATGGTGCTAACATTTACATTTAGGTCTGAAATTATAATGTTGATTATGATTATTTTTATTTAGTTAACAAAGCCTCTGATAGTGAAACTCCTTTTTATAAAGCCTTTTTATTCCAATCCAGTCCCACTTTTCCTCTGTATAGCTGGAATATCTTTTTGGGGTAGCATCACTATCAGGTGATAGTAACATAAGACTGGAGAAACCCAGATTTTCAGGGCTGAATCAGTGTTTCTGCAGGAAATTATGCAATAAAAGTTCTTCTCTAGCTGATCTTACTGTACAAGGGGGTATCATAAAGTTTTAATTATCAACTTTAAAAAATTTTGACTGAAAGTTTGTTTTGATTTTTTTGTTATTAACTTATCTCTATGTAGTCACCATCCAGATTTACACATTTTTCCCAGCATTTCTTGACCCTCCAAATATCGTTATTGTAGAACTCTGAGGATTGCATCTTAAACCACTCTTCTACTTCATAAATAACTTCATCTTTGTTGTCAAATCGGCAACCCCACAATGGATTTTTTCATTTTTGGGAAAATAAAGCGTCACTTAGTGATGATGATACTGACAAAATTTCATCAATATACCATCATAACGTCCAGGTGATAATTATTACTTTACGATAACCCCTTGTACTTCTCCATCTTACACTTTAGTCACTTCTGGCACAACCTGTAACAAAAATAAAGGATGCAATGAGCTGATTTTCTCTACATCATGCACTTAGAGACCAATGATGACACTGACAAAAATTTCATCAATATACCATAATAACTTCTGGGTGATAACTATTACTTTACGATACCCTCTCGTGGCTTTGTCTACCTACAATAGGCAAGATAAACAGCTGCTACCTCCAGAATCTCTTTCTTGAGCATGCATAGGTGACAAGAGAGAAAGAAAGGGAGATAGCAGATAAGTCTGCCTCACCAGCTAGTTCACAGCATGTTAAAGAAGCACAGATCAATAAGTCTGGTCAGAAAAAGGAAAATCATAAGAAAAGTGGAGGCTGGTGAAAAAATGAAAGAATCCCTAGATACATCTTGAAAGAAGCATTGAAATGGTCTCTAGAAGCATTAGGATGTTTTTGTTTTCATATGTAAGGATGATCTGAATAGGGTTTTTTTTTTAATTTCACATGTTCCTATTGTTAGTTTTGGATAAAATGTTTGCTGAAAAATGTTGAACTATTATTCTTGTTTGTGCTATAGGACCGTATCCCTATTTTTACATGTTATTTCTGCCTATGGGTCCACAGTTTCTGTTGAAGAAGTAATGTCCAGGAACACATCTACTTTGTTAACTGAGGTATACTTGTATCCCAATTTTTTCACCAAAACTAGAACTCAAGGTGATATGATGGCATTCCTATACTTAACTTGGAAGTAGGACCCACTGAACTTAATTGGATTTATTAAGTCAGCAATATTAGATGGCTGTCAAATTGCCAATAAAGGGACATTTTTTAAAATGGGGGAAATTAATCCTAGAGAGACTGCTGTTTTAGTCTGATGTAGCAAAAAACAAATTGAGATAAGCACAGATAATGTGATACAAGCTTTCGGGCCTTTGAGGAGCCTGCTTTGGCTAATTTTGTGTTCAGACATTTTGACAGAAGCTCTTTTTCCACTCCATTTGGCTTTTAATGACCACCATGCTGTTCACTTACGTGGGAGTTTCTAAGTTGAAAAACCCACTCAAATGGAATCATAAAGGTATCCTGAGGTGACAGAGAGTGTACTTGACCTTTCAGGAAGGTCTCATTCTGTTGACTTTTCCTGAACAAGAAGATGATGATGTTGATGATGATCAGAATAATGGAATTTCCAATGCATTTGTATCACTTTGAACAGCATGAGATAGAATGAGAAGTCACCATCAGCCTGTATTTTATATTATTTTGCTTTTAGTGAAAACACTACTGTGATTCTGTGCGCTTGTTTTTTAAGAGGCAACTTCTTTATTGTGGAAACTAAAGGCCTAAGCAGACTGCCAGAAATAGTGCACATTAAATTGAGGCACTGCCCTGGCTCAGTGCTAGGGAATCATGGGAATTGTATTTTTTTTCTGGGACATTGATCCTTCTCTGTCAGAGAGCTCTGGTGCCACAATAAATTACAGTTCCCATGATTCCCTAGCACTGAGCCAGGGCAGTGCCTCAATTTAATGTGCACTATTTCTGGCAGTCTGCTTAGGCCCTCAATTATCATGCAGATAAGTTCAGTTCCCGTATAGGTTATGCCCTGTAAAATAAAACCCTATATAACTGTGGTGTGGATTATTTGAAAGTACACCTTCCAACTGCCCTGATTTGGCAGGGAGAATTCCCAGCTAATCCTCTGTTGTCCCACTTTTTCAGCTGCTTTTTAAACATCCCAATTTCTCTCTCTTCCACTTTCCCCCCATTTCATCAGCTTTCCTCAGTTTCTGCATAACTGCCAAATCTGATTTGCCAGGGACAGTCAAAGTTACTCCTCTTTCATCCAACTTTTCAGCTGCTTTTAACACATCCCAGTTTTTTTCTCTTCCTCCTACTTTCTCTCTTTGCCCTCAGTTTACTTAAATTGCTGTACACTAAGTTCAAAATGTAAAACTAATTTGGACTCAGTAAACTCAGCACTGGGGAAAGGAGAGGAGGGTATAGGTAAAGTCTTGCCCTTCCCAGTAGGCTCAAGCAAAAGCAACCTGCTATAGCCTGTCCTAACTTGTGCGTTCTTTCTCATTAATACCTTTTGCTATCTTGACCACACTCTGATGTTGCTTTCCCAAACATGTCCCAATTTCCATCTGTGAAATGTTGGAAGGTATTGAAGGAGGTCTTCAAACAGAGGCTGGATGCCCATCTGTTGGGGATGCTTTGATTTTGAGTTCCTGCATGGCAGGGGGTTGGACTGGATGGCCCTTGTAGTCTCTTCCAACTCTATGATTCTATGGGGGAAAGCGCCGTCTTGGGGCCAGGGAAGGGAAAGGGCAGCTGTACAGCGGCCGCCCCAGCCCCTTCCCAAGGACATCATCGGGCGCGCATTCCACACAGCGAGCGCCCTGATGACATCCTCCCAGTGCTGCACTGGAAGAGATGCGGAAAAGGCGCACAGCCTTTCTGGCGCTCCTTTCTCAAGTGCCAAAACGGTGGATTGGGGCTGCTGTGTATGCTAGCAGCAGCCCCAATCCTTGGTTTCTCAGGGCAACCCATGGCCGCCCGTCTGTAAAGGCCCTATGATTCTAGGATTCTATGACCTATTCATCTATATGAGTGGGCCCATGTTTTGAGATCTTCTGAGGAGACTTTCTCTTTATCCCACCATCCTCACACATACATCTGGTGAAAGGCAGGAAATGGCTGCTCCCAAACTCTGCAGTTACCTTTTCTAGAAGGGTTAAACTGCCACCCTCTTGGCTATCCTTCCATAGACAGGTAAAGACTTTTGCTTCAGCAAGGCTTTCAGGATGGATTGCACAGGCAGGAAGGGCCTTTCATAATGTGTTTATATTTGTTGGTTTTTAAAAATGGCTATGCTTCCAATTCTATTGATAGTTATGTTTTAAACTTTTGTATGATAGGAATTTTAGATATAACTATTTTACCATTGTAGACCCCATTAAGCCTAGCTTGACACTTTCCTCCTTGACTGTTCCCAATAATTGATCCAGGTCTTCGTATATTTTTGGTAATAATCTTGCATCATCTGCATTAGGGGCATTACTAGGGAGATGCAGGGATGTGAGCCACACCTAGTGACACATTAAGGGTGTGTGTGACTCCACTGCTTCCCAAACATCTGCTGTGGCATTCACCAGCATCGCTTTAAACTGCTGAAGAGAGAGCATGAGTAGGACAAGACTCAGTGAGAGAAAAAAGAAGAGGCTCCAGGTTTTTTTAGGCTTCTTTTAAATTAAAATTTAATTTTTTTAAAAAAATAATTTTTATTTTTAAGAAATTCTTTTAAAACATCAAATCTTACTAGTTTTTTAGTTTAACCACATGAAACTGTGTACATGTAATTACATTTAGGCTGTGCATATGATATTGTAATATAATTTTAATTTTCCTAGTTGTTTTATGTCACAACTATTACCCTTATATTCAGTGATATATGGGAATTACAATTTATGGATAACATTAGTACAAAAATATGACTAAGTATTCTGTATGGTGTGGTATGGGATGAGGTCCAGGGGGTGACACCATGAGTTATTTCATGGGTTGACACCAACCCTAGTAACACCACTGATCTGCACATCTTAGGTTGCTAATATTCTTTCCTCCGATCATCACTCATCCTTCCTCTGAGTCTAAGCCTTCACTGCATATGATACTTTATGCATACAAGTTGAATAAACAGAGTGATAGTATGCAGCCTTGGTAGACCTCTTTGCTGATTGGGAACCTTTCTGTTTCTCCATATTCAGTTCTGATGGCAGCCTCTTGTCCTGAGTACAGGTTGCACACCAGGACAATCAAATGTAGTGGTACTACAATTTCTTTCAGAGCGTTCCATATCATTTCATTATCTATGCAGTTGAAGGCTTTGCTGTAGTCAATGAAGCAAAATGCAGATTTTGTTTTGGAATTCCCAGGTGCACTTCATTATCCATCGTACGTTTGAAATGTAATCCCTAGTGCCTCTTCTTTTCCCAAAACCAGCTTGCACCTCTGGGATTTTCTGGTCCATATATGGTAGGAATCTTTGCTACAGAATTTTGATCATGACTTTGCTTGCATGGGAAATTAATGCAATGGTCCTGTAGCTACTGCAATTCCTGATATCCCCTTTCTTGGGGACTGGAATGTATATTGATCATTTCCAGACTGTAGAATACCACTGTGGAATACCAACTCGACTGCATAATTTCAATACCACAAATTATGCAGTAGAGTTTCCCGCATTTGATTTCCGAATTTGTTGACAGATTTTGTTAGAACCAAAGTATATTCTGTCTCTGTAGCTTGCACAGCTAAATTAATATGTTGTCTGCTCCTGATGACTTATTTCTCTCAAGTGCTCTAAGTGCAGCTCTCATTACACTCTTTAAAAATGGAGGTTCTATTGGTATGTCATCTGTTCCTGGTGATTTATTCTTCCCAATTGCTTTAAGTGTGGCTTTTACTTCACTTTCCAAAATCTTTGTATGTTTCTTCTCATCTGTCATTTATCCCTCCACATTTTTATACAGCTCTTCTGTGTATTGTCCCCATCATGTTTTTTTTAATGTCATCTTGGTTGTATATTAGGTTCCTCTTCTGATCGCAAAGCATCCTGATCCTTGGTTTAAATTTCTCTTTAAATTCCTGGATCTTGTGGAAAAGGTATTTTGCTCTTCCTTTTTTGTTGTTGGTCTCTGTTTCTCTGCATCGTTGTAGTAATTTCCTTGTGGTGTAATTGGAGTTTATCACACGGGGGAAATCCCATGCGGAAATGGGGCTTTAAATTAAACAAAACCCACAAAAGTGGGTGTTTTTTCAGACGACATCGCTGTTAAAAGGCGGTTAACCCGAACAGAAATTAGACAAAAACTACTTCCTTTTTCTTTCAGAAGATCCCAAAAGTAAAAAGAAGCAGTTTTTGTCTAATTTCCGTTCGGATTAACCTCCTTTTAACAGCGCTGGAGTTTATCACATGGAGAAATCCCGTTGATAAATTGCTTCCGCTTTTGCGGGTTTTTCTCTCTTTAAAGTACATTTCTGCACGGGGCTCCCCATATGATAAACTCCAACGTTGAACAGTAGCACTCATGGTTCTGATTTTGTTTCTTTCTCCCTTTGCTTTTGCTTCCCATCTTTCTTTCATGGCTTGAAGCATTTTCTCTGTCATCCATTTTTTCTTCTCCTTCTTTTTGGCCACTGATATTGTCTTTCTGTGTTCCTCTTTGTCTATGTCCCTTGTTTCTGTACATAGTTCTTCTGATTCCCAGTCAATTAGACTTAGAAATGCAAATCTGTTTTCCTCACTTTCTTCAAATTCTGTTGGAATGTTTTATAGATCATATTTTGCATGGTTATTGATTTGGTATTCTTCTTCAGCAGAATACAGTGGGACTATTACTTCCCTTGTCTTCAGAAATGCAGTTCTATCAAATGCAGGATAAAATATTATTTGTCTTCTTTCCTGCAGCATCACACTGCTGGGTCATGTACAGTTTATGATCAAGAATAATCCCAAGGTCGTTTTTACACATACTGCTGTTAAGCCAAGTATCCCACATCCTATACATATACATTTGAGTTTTGTGGCCAAAACTAAACTAGAAAGACTAGAAAAAACACAACTAGAAAAGCTAGTTGTTTCTTTTGTCACTTCCCATGTGATTCCATGAATGTATTGCATGTTCCTTCTTTGAAAATTTTCCTTCTCTCCTGACCGAAAGTCAGGTTCTGTATCAGACCACATTTGTCACACTGATATGAGAAGGGAACAATACGTCTCTGCAAATCCCTCTGAAACAAAAAGATAGCAAAGAAGGCAGATCTCAATAAGTGGCTCAGCAGGTATGCTGTCCAGGAAGTGTGCTCTTCTTGCAGTGGCTTGGTTTATTATTGCTTAAAAGATGTGGGTGAAGTCATCTTCTTCAAATAAACACAGAACATTCCCTCCATAAAGTTATTTCAGTCCTGTACGACAGGATGGTGCCACAAACATCATGTGTCACTGATGTTCTCTTGTAGAGAAAAAGTTGAATGGTAAAAGATAATTAGCATAACACAAGTTCAGAACACATTGCATGAGGAAGTGACACCCCACATCAGTCATCCCTGATCTGACAGAAGTGTTTCAATTAGCAAAGGGCAATTATGAAATGAGTCAGCCAGTCCCTTTGAGGGTAATGGTTTGGAACAGGATGTGTGAGACCACTGGCTTACAACAACCAGAGTCAAAAAGAAGACAGAGGGACTGAAGTGGAGAAGACAGAATTTGGATCTCTTTGGGGCCCTTTGTAGATGCTCATATTGCTCATATTGCACGTCCATAAGGAACACATTTCATAGCTTCAGGGCCTCAGTGTTTCTCTGCTGCTCTCATCCCCTCTGTCTTTTAAAAATTAAAATTGCAATGGATTTAACCAGTATAACATGAACATATCCTGAATCCTATTGGTAATTCCAACTAGAACATAACCATTGAATCAACTGCTGGATGATAGATCAACACTTATGTAAATTATATTAATTTCAGTTGGTCTACTCCAATTGGGAGAGATGTGGTGGCTCAGTGGTTAAGACGCTGACTCTGATGAATGCAAGGTCAGCAGGTTAGTAGTTAGAGGCCCAAGCTATGTGTGATGGAGTGTGCTCCTGTCACTAGTCCCAGCTTCTGCTAACCTAGCAGTTCAAAATACTGTAATGTAAAAGTGCAAGTAGATAAATAGCTACCACTTTGTTGGGAAAGTAACAGCGTTCTGTGCAGTCATGCCATCCACATGACCATGGAGTCGTCTTTGACAACGCTGGCTCCCTTGGCTTAGTAACAGAGATGAGCACCGCACCCTACAGTTGCACACAACTTGACAATCACATCAAAGGGGAAACCTTTACTTTTTTTATTTCAGCTGAGAGTACCAATACATTTCAGGCCAATATTAGACTAGTTTATATTGTAATAATGAAAAACGTTTATCCTTAGCACCACTTAAAAATTTTATAAAGCAGCTTTGATCCTCCTCAACCCTCCATTCACTTCAAATATCATGGTTGGCTCAAGTAGCCTATACTTGTTTACTTGAAATAGTTATCTAAGAGTTTCACATACTATTCCTTCACTTCTGTAATTTGTACTTAGAAGAGAGCAGCCGTTCTCAAACTGTGGTCATTGATCTGTGGTCATTGATTTCCAGTATATCTTAACTTCTTTACATTCTCAACAAAAATGAAGGGAAAAGCCCCTTCAAGTCTCTTTTAACAGGGTTCCATAGAGAAGACTGGCCAATCAGCATCATGAATATTAATATTTCTTTCTTGGCAGGACCAAGATAGATTAAAATGGGAAGAAAGAGGATACAATCAGTCCTCTGTATCCAAATATTCTTTAACCGCAGATTCAACCATCCACAGCTTGAAAAAATTCCATATATATATATATATATATATATTCCAAAAAGCAAACCTTGATTTTGCCATTTCATAGAAGGAATACCATTTTACTATGTCATTGCATTTAATGGGACTTGTGCATTCACAGATTTTGGTATCCATGGGTAGGGGGTGTCCTGGAACCAAACCACAGTGGATACCAAGTGTCCACTGTGTTTCAGTAGCTAACATGTAGATCTATTGCTCTGTGTTTAATGATTAAAAATTTAAAAAAAACTTTCCCCCAAACAAACCTCACAGAATTAGACAAAGAATCCCAATTCTTTGTAATTTAAAATGTTTTCAGTTGACAGGTCCAGGACCTCACTGAGCAAGGCGGCCAAATCTCTGGGTCCCCCTTGAAGTCTCTGGGAATCAAGCCACACTTCCAGACCATAGATAAAGCCAGGCAAGTTCAAGCCAATGCTGTTACCTTCCCACCAAAGTACTAGCTATTTATCTACTTGCACTTTTAAATACTTTTGAATGGCTAGGTTGGCAACACACCCACACCCACACACCAACCTTTTAATTGGATGTGCTATAGCCAGCAAGATGACTACTTGATAGTCTAGCTGGCTATCATTCTATTGCAGGTATTTCAATATACATTTATTTTCAATGGCTTCTCCTAAGAGGTTTCTAGCTGTATGAGGGAAACTGTTTCACTGTACATTCAGGGGTAGCTGTGTTGGCCATTTAGCAATTTCAAACAAAAATTGATCAGTGATACCTTTATTGACCAACCAAAATGCACAATATACTTGTTGCAAGCTTTCGATGCTCCAAGGGTTTCTTCATCAGGCAAGAGGTTGCAAACCAAACAGGAGAAAAACAATTGGAGATGTTAGTCAGATGCCTAAATGTTGTTTCAGTCCTTAGTTAAGATGATATATGGTGGGGAGGATATCTTTTATAGGCAGGCTCCTCCTCCTTCTGGCCCTGTGGCTATAGGGAGATTTGCAATGTTTCAGTGTGTAAATGATGCAAGTGTTTGCATTTATTTTAGCCTTAACTATTTGGGTTTAATTACTTATGACAGTGGCCAAGATCCTGCATTGGGAGATATTGCATAAGTTCCAGTATGTCCCAAGAGTCCTCCAGGGGTCCCAGAGGATGATGCCATCTTTCTGTATCTTGTTATAGGGACATATCTAGAGAGATTCTATATGAGCATTGTCAATAGCTGGTCTTACATCTCCATATTTGAAAGGATGGAAATGGATGAGAATTTTCATTTTGCCTTGTGGCTCTATGCAAAGAATATTCAGTACATTCAATACAGATTGTGACTCAATTCTGACTTTCTGCCCTCCTAATAATTTATTTTGTTCCAGCTTCCCACTCTTTAGGGATTCCTTCTCCTCTGATTTCTGGAATGACCACAGCCTCTCTTATCCCATAGCTCCTACATTCATATTCCCAGTGTTTCCTCTGTTTTTCTCATCTTAATATCTTCTTCTACGATTCTCCAAATTTCTTTCTACTTTAACATGCATATTCCCATCCCTGAATCATTCATCGCCCATCTACATGGCTTTCCTTGTCTACCCTTTCTCTTTAATTTTGACACCATTCTTCAGCCCAGATCTGCAATTTTCTCTACTCACTTCCAATGAGGATGGGCTGGGAATATTACAGTTGTAGTTTCTTACTAGTTCAGAGGCAGCTACAGAGTTTGTTAGATTTCTAGCAAATTTTCTTAATCCTTTGTCTCTCCAATAAAAGTAATCTGGCACCCCAGTAAGCAGACTTGTATTACAATGATTTCTGGATAAAAACTTTGAACCATGAAGCCCCTTCCTATTCATTTGTTGAAGATTATGCATGTAATTCTTTTTGCTTTTTATAACTGCTATCAATGGTAATCTTGATGCCATGCTTCATTGAGCAATCTATTACAGTTTATGATGGGTCACTCTGAGTTTGACATCTGTTGTGTTGCGCAAAACACAGTGTGTGTGTTGTTCTAGAACTCTTCCCTATCATTTAAAGGATTTTTAAAAATCTTGTATGTTGTTGTTCTTGTTGTGTGCCTTCAAGCCATTTCTTACTTTTGACAATGTTGAGGCAAATCTATCATGGAGTTTTATTGGCAAAATTTGTTCAGAGGGGTTTGCTATTGCCCTTTCTAAGCTGAGATAGTGTAACTTGCCCAAGGTGACATGGTGGGTTTCCATGGCTGAGGAGGATTTGAAACCTGGTCAGAATTCTTGCATTTCCTATGGCTTCAATGTTGCATGGCTGACATATAGAAAGTTCAAAAACAAGTAGGTTGTAGATTTGCAGATCTGTACAGTAGAATGAAAGAGAGGAAGGCTTTCCCCAGGATTCCATAGGCCATTGCCATGGCAGTTAAAGCAGAATATGAATCTATAATTGTATAACTGTAGATGGGTCCCATGTCAAAAGACATTTCTTTTGAGTTGCAACTAACCTTCATGGGCCCATTTCTTCTTTTGCCCTTTCCAGTGCTTCTTCCTCCTCCATTCCTCATCTTACCCCCTTCTCCTCCATTGCCTCACCCCAGTCTACGGCAGCAGGCAACAGTGGTTAGTTGGTGAGATTGTTATGACTCTTCAGGCAAATTCAGGGGTGTTGTTTCTCACCCTGGTGAAGCAAGTGTGGAAGCACTCCTATGAGTCTAGCAATACCATCTACTTCGCTCCCAATCAGAGAACAGACAGAGTCAAAATGGAGGTGATCTCATTTGGAACCAAATTCTGCTGAAGGTGCACTGTTGTTATAACTTTTTTGTCATTGAAAGAGCAATTTTATAAAAACACAGCTTGGGACTAAAGCATTGGTGGAGGAGTAGCTTAGTTCTTGCCCCATGCCATATTCTCTGGGCTAAAAAGTTGTTTTGCTTTAAAAAAAAAAAAAACAACACAAAAAAACCTACATTTTTTTCATATTGCAGCACACAGAATTGGAAAGGAGAAAACATGGCTTATTAGAAAAGATGATAACGCTTGGTAAGGTGGAAGGCAGTAGAAAAAGAGAATGACTACACTACATAGACTCAGTCAAGGAAGCCATGGCCCTGAACAGGCTGATGAGGTCTCTCATTCATAGGGTTACCATAAATCAAAGCTGAGTGGATGGCACATAACAACAAATCAGTAGAACAGAAAGAAGTTTAAAAGCATGTTGTTGTGTGCCTTCAAATCATTACCCAACTTATGGTGGCCCTAAGACAACCCTATCACAGGGTTTTCTTGACAAGATTTGTTCAAAAGGGTCTTTGCCTTCCTCTGAAGCTGAAAGTATGCGACTTGCCCAAGGTTTCCATGCCTGAATGGGGATTCCAACCCGGGTCTCCAGAGTGGTAGTCCAACACTCAAACTACACCACTCTGGCTTTATTTAAAAGCATGCCCTTTAAAGAGCAAGACATATAAAGACAGTACAGCATGCTCGTAAAAACCTATTTGCTTTAAATGTTAGTTCCCAAGCCCTGTTAAAACAAAAAGGTCCTCATTTACAGATGGATGGACATCACAGAAGGGATCTCCAGAGCCTGAGAGAGCCTGGGAGAAAGGATGGACAGGGGGCTGACATAAAGACCTGTCAGGTCCCCAGTATCTGCTGCCTGAAGTATTATCTTCCTCAGCCTAATAGTAGGGTTGGCCCTGCATCTTCACAGTTTTGATCTAGTTTCAGTGCCATGGCTACCTTCACAGATTGTTCTTGCTTATTTTGGTTCAGGTTGGAAGGGCTGAAATTGTGTGCCTATATGAGGGTATGCGTTGAGCAGGGATTATATTACCCTGCTGCTTTGTTTGTTCATTTGCACCTTTAGTCCTTTGGCGGGGGGGGGGGGGACTTCATTCCAGACTTTCTAATATTCTGCCTCCAACAATAAACATTCCCCCCTTCCAGTCAAGAAAGGCATCTGGCTCCTAATTTGGAAAACAGTGGAATAAAACTTATTGTAATCCTCAATGTACGTTTGTACTTTTTCCTTCACAAGTTCACTGTACAACACACCCAGAAAAAGGCACAGGTTTTGCTTTAAGTGAAAGCAAAGCAGAAGGGAGGAGGAGGAGGTGAAAAACTCTAGAAGAACAGTTCTTTCTGTGAAAGGAGCTGTTGTCAGTTATTTTTAGGTATTTGTTAAAGTTCATATCATCCAATGTCTTTAAACAGCCGGCTGTGGTGTTGTTGTTGTTGAAGGCAGACTTTTTGTTTTGTTAATCTTATGCACCATATGGGGAGCACATATTTTTAGCTAGAAAATATTATGTGGCTTCACATTGCTTTTAGTTTTTGTTTGGTTTTATGTTATTTTCAAAGCCATGAGAATTGGCAGATTTTGATTGCTGTATTTTAAAATACTGGCACCAGCCTATCAAATTCTACCATGGTCTGTCTTTAGAAATTGTGTGGAGGTTAAATACGCCCTTCCCTGTTAAAGTGAAAGGGATCCCATATACTACTAGCCTGACTTAAAACATCTTCAAATATTGGTTCCACTCATTAAAAAAGCAGCTTTTGCCATCCCACTTTTTCAGCTGCATTTAAAATGTCTTGGCTTCTCTTTTCTCCACCTGCTTTCCCCCTTTATCCTCCGCTTAGGTCAATTCCTGCAAACTGAATTCAGTTCAAAAGTCAAAAGTAGTTTGGACCTAGTAGGGAGGAGTGAAGAGGAGGTGGAAGGTATCTTATCCTTTTCTGTAGACCTTGAAACCCTAATTATAGGCCAAAGTTACCATTCATTTTTACCAGTTTGGAAACAATCAATATGCATCCCCATCCACAAAAAAGGAGACACAAAATATTGCAGCATAGGACCATAGTGCTAATCTTCCATGCAAACAAAATTATGCTCAAAATTCTACAACACAGATTCCAACCATACATGGAGAGAGAAATCTCAGAGGCCCAAGCGGGTTTCAGGAAAGGAAGATGCACTAGGGACCACATTGCAAACATACTGTGGCTAATGGAACACAGCAAGGAATTCCAAAAGAAAATCAGCATGTGCTTTATAGACTATAGCAAAGCCTTTGACTGCATAGATCATGAAAGGCCATGGAATGCCCTTAAAGACATGGGAGTGCCAACATATTTGATAGTCCTGATGAGGAATCTGTACTCAGAACAAGAGGTTACTGTCAAAATAGAACACAGAAAAATAGAATGGTTTCCCAAGTGGCAAAGGAGGTAGAGAAAACTGTATTTTATCACCCTACCTGTTCAACTTATATGCAAAACATATTGTAAGAAAAGCAGGCTTGGACATAGAAGAAGGAATGGTGAAAATAGGAAGAAGGAATATCAACAATCTAAGATACACAAATGACACCATAAAACTAGCAGAAAACATCATAGACCTAGGACACCTACTAAGAAGAAAGTGCAAAGGGAGGATTACTGTTGAACATAAAGAAAACAATAATAATGACCATATAAGAGCCAATATAACAATACTGAGATTGTCATACTTTGGACACATCATGAGAAGGCAAGAATCGTTGGAAAAGGCAATAATGTTAGGAAAGGTGGAGGGAGGTATAAAGAGAGGAAGGCTACATGCTAGATGGATGGACTTTATTAAAGAGACCACAGGCATGAATTTACAGGAACTAGGCAGAGCAATGGAAAATAGGGAATCTTGGAGATGTCTCATCCACAGGGTTGCTGTTGGAAATTTTATGTATTACATTCTCCTTTCCCTCCTTAGATCATAGAATCATAGAGTTGGAAGAGACCACAAGGGTCATCCAGTCCAACCCCCTGCCATGCATGAATCACAATCAAAGCATCCCTGACAGATGGCCATCCAGCCTCTGTTTAAAGACCTCCAAGGAAAGAGATTCCACTACACTCTGGGGGAGTGTGCTCCACTGTAAAACAGCTCTTACTGTCAAAAGGTTCCTCCTAATGTTGAGGTGAAATCTCTTTTCCTGTAACTTGCATCCATTGCTCCGTGTCCTATTTTCTCTGGAGCAGCAGAAAACAAGCTTGCTCCATTCTCAATATGACAGCCCTTCAAATATTTAAATAGGGCTATCATATCATCTCTTAACCGTCTCTTCTCCAGGCTAAACATACCCAGCTGCCTAAGTCTTTCCTCATAAGGTATGGTTTCCAGACCCTTCACCATTTTGGCCGCCCTCCTCTCGACATGCTCCAGTTTGTCAACATCCTTTTTGAATTATGGTGCCCAAAACTGGACACGGTAGTCCAAGTGAGACCTGACCAAAGCAGACTAGAGTGGCACTGTTACTTCCCTTGATCTAGACACTAGTTTTATTGATGCAGCCTAAAATCTCATTGGCCTTTTTAGCTGCTGCATCACAGATAGGGACTTCCCTCTATCTATGTCATTTTATCTGAACATGTGACTCCTGTCACTCACACTTGGAGGCTGTTTTAACAGACTTTCTCTCAGGATTCTAAACAGTCTTTTCTCAGTACAGTAACTGTATCCTCTCAGTCGCAGTTGTATTAACAGTCTCCTCTGAGTGAGGTTAACAGTCTCTTCCTGCTATATTAAAGATGGTGAGATTTCATCTCTTTACTCAAACCATCACCAGTTAGGATAGGATTTAGTTTGTTATGTATTTATTTATTAAAGCCATTATTATTTGTTTTTTAAACTACAAACTACATGTTTGTTGTTGTTTTTAGTTACTCTTTATTCTTTAGGAAAGCATATTTAGAATAAAATAGCTGGACTCACACTTTTGCTTTACTGCTGATGAAAGCTGGACTCAAAAGTTTAACTTTCATACTTGCATATTTTTGTTTCCCTTTAAAAGGTTTAGCACCTTGGGAAACTCAAATTACACCCCACAGTTGCCATGAGTCGAGATCGACTCAAGGATTGTTAACAACTAACAACAACATCCTTTATTCAAGTGATGTAAAACTTTTTGGTGTATCCACTTTTTATGTGGTGGTATCCACATAATGGGTGCAATTAATGGATCTTGGAATGGGGAAGCAGGGGGGCTAGACCTGCCCAAAACTAAATGGTGGCCTGCCCCCAAAATAATTTAGCAAAATTGGGCAACCAGGACTTCTATACAGTTGTACTTTCTTAGGAGTCACGTATCAGAAGTGTACTAAATGATCAAGCACTAAGAAATATTAAGAAAGCAATTGTCACTGAGCCCTCTCAGAAATAATTATGGCTGCTGCCACACTGAGGAATTAATGCAGTTTGATACTGCTTTAACTGTCATGCTCCATCCTATGGAATCCTTGTATCAAAAGGTTGATGCGGCACCACAGCTATCTGACAGAGAAGGCTAAATAGGTCACAAAATGTCAAATTCCAGAATCCCATAGCATTGAACTATGGCAGTTAAAGCAGTGTCAAACTGAATTATTTCTACAGTGTTGGTGTAGCCAAAGTCTGCCTGTAATCTATCCTATGCACATTTACTTGGCTGTAAGCTATACTGAACATATGGAGGGCACTTCTAACTACACATTGTGCTTGTAAGAGTCTTCATATTAAAGGATGTTTCAGTGGTAATGGATGAGAAAACTAGTTTGTCCTCTCACTCCAAGTACGTGCAAGCAGGCAAAATTAAAAGCAACCTGACTGCCAATGCTTAGTCTCCCCCTCCCCACCTGAAAAAATGGTTCTGGGATCCCTGGTGCAAATGCTGACCAGTGGGCAGTGTTGTCCCCTTTCCTTTCACTAGAAACGCCAGCAGACAGTGTTTTGAACTGGCTGCTTCTCAGTATTATTTTGCCTGTGTGTACATTTATATGTTTAAAAATATCTTATAAAAAAGAGGGCCTGCTTACAGAACAAATGGATTACAGCCTTCTGTTCTGTCTAAGGAAGCATGGTTATGATGTGGCTATAAATGCTGACTTTTTCCAGTGACCATAGAAATAAATTATTCACACTAGGGATTAAAAGAAAAAAAGATGCATGCTTGCTGGGTGAGTTGTAAGAACTGGGGAAGTTGGCTGCAAAAAAAGGAACAAGCAAAACCTGTCCAGCTCTGAAGACTTTTGTCATGCAATTTGAACAGGAGGGACATTTCCCTTTGTCTTAACCTTCAAGGATGAATAGTGGGCCAGAGTTATGGCAGGGACATGACGGTTGCTGTGGTGAAATTATATAGTTTAACAGGTCCCAGCAAATAAATTAGTCATCTAATATGATACTGAGCAAATAATCATGCTGGGTATTTTTAGCAGCATTGTTGATTGAGCGTAAACAACACAAATTTACAAGTGAAACCCTGAACACAACTGTGGGAAACAAAAGTAACCCACCTCTGAAAGCCTTCAAGACTGATCTCTAAGTGATACACATAAATATTTTTAAACCACTGATTTTTTCCCCCCTGGCAAAGCTACAACTGATAGAAATATGGATGTAGCATAGAATCCCATGATTCCAACTTAAATATACCATCACATTGCTTTGTCATAATCAGAGCAAGGAAATATTTTTTTCAGAGCCTTGGCCATGCTCCCTGGGGGATTCTGGGAGCTTTAATCCAAAAAAGTAACTTATCCAAACTCTGCTTGTAGTAATCTTCAAGCCATCTAAGACATGATGCTTCTCTGTTTACATGCTGGAAAAAATGTAAAAGATGAAGGCACAAAGTAGCTGAAAAAGACTGTCTAACATCAAAAAGCATCTTATGAGAGCATAAGGCTCACTTGGGCCTTTTTTGTGCTTAGATCTAATGTTTCATGTATCCAAAGGGACATGTGTGTTCTTGGTAGATATGGGCCTTGAGAAACACTTTCAGATGAGCAGAAGGGGTAAGAAGTACTATTGCAATAAAAATGGGGATGGCCCAAAATTAAAATGGTTTCAGGTAAAAAGAATGGGAAAAACATGGGGATGAGATCTTAGAGCAGGGGTAGGCAACCTTTCCCCTTTAAGGGCCGAGGGACTTCAGCTCCCAGAATCCCAGGAGCTATTGGCCAACATGGGACTATTGGCCTACATGGCTGAGGCTTCTGGGAACTGAAGTCCCTCGGCCCTTAAAGGGGAAAGGTTGCCTACCCCTGTCTTAGAGCATCACAGTTAGGTAAAGGTAGTAATACTGGGATGAGATGAGCAAGACAGTTTTGTTTGTGATGAAGTGGACACCATATATTAACAGCTCTGGCTGTAAGGAATGTGCAGGTGAGAGAGGAAATAGGAGAACAAAGCTAAACAGATTCTCACAGGCCAACTGTTGCTTTTTGTTGTTGTTGTTGTTGTTGTTGTTGTTCTTGACTCCTTCCATTTTCATATGGATGCCTTAGATTAAAAATTGAAATCCTTAATCATCTATTTGGAAGTAAGTCCTGGTGAAACAATAGAACAAACACCCTTTTGCCCATTTCCCCATTGGGTGTGCAAGCTCCCCATTGGGTGTGCTCCTCCATAGTTTTATCCCATGTGGTAGTGGTGTAGGTGTGAATATGTCAACCATATGGTCAGTAGTATGATTTTGTAGGCCTTTCTCCATCTCCCAGCAGAGTGGCAATTAGAGATGCTCATTAAACTTTGTTGCATCCTGAATCTCAGCCAAAATTGGGAGACCATGGGCCAATTGTATGGTTGCCCAAGGTGATATGGACTTCCTGATGAAGTAGCCATATACAAGCCTAGTCCCACACAAAGCTCAATAGATTATTTGCACTTTGGAGGGAGAGAGGCAAGTGGCGGCGGAGGCTCTAAAACCTCCCCACGCACCTTCCACCACATGAGGCAGCCAGAGAGTGAGGAGGAGGCACCGGGAGAGAGAGAGAGAGAGAGAGAGAGGCAAGCGGCAGCGGAGGCTTTAAAACCTCCCCACGCACCTTCCACCACCTGAGGTGACCAGAGAGGGAAGAGGAGGCACCGGGAGAGAGAGAGAGAGGCAAGTGGTGGCGGAGGCTTTAACCCCCCCCCTCACGTACCTTCCACCACCTGAGGCAGCCAGAGAGGGAGGAAGAGGGGCTGGGAGAGCAAGCAAGAGAGAGAGAGAAAGAGAGGCAAGAGACGGCAGAGGCTTTAAAACCTCCTCACACACCTTCCACCAGCTGAGGCAGCCAGAGAGGGAGGAGAAGGCACTGGGAGAGCAAGCGAGAGAGAGAGAGAGAGAGAGAGGCAAGCGGCGGCGGAGGCTTTAAAACCTCCCCACGCACCTCCCACCACCTGAGGCGGCCAGAGAGGGAGGAGGAGGCACCGGGAGAGCGAGCGAGAGAGACAAGTGGCGGCAGAGGCCTTAACAATTTAAAAATGAGTACCCAAGAAGATTTGGCAATTCCACTCCAAAATGAGAATTTTATAACAAAAGAATAGAGTAATGAATCAGAGATAAATTCCCCTTTGCTGATAGAACTTAGGAAAATAGGTGCAGACATTAAATCGGAAATATTAACTAATATTAAGGAAGAAATAAAATGTCTAAGAGAAGAAATAAAGTTAGATTTCCAGAAAGAGTTAAACATACTTAAAGAATCTCTCCTTAAAACATCTGGAGAAATTAAAATGTTGGAAAAAACTATAATAGAGATAAAAAAACAAATCTGAGGAAACTGGGAAAAGAGTAGAGAAAATAGAAGGAAAACAGTTGCAAGATGAAAACTATAAAATTAATTTGGAAAGGCGTATGCAAAGAAAAGCTTTAAAATTAAGGGGTGTAGAAGAGCTAGTTAATGAAAACTTAGTAACAAGAATTATTCCGGCCTTAGCTCATTTTGCTGAATGGTCAAGTGAGCAACTAGACCTTGAAATCGACAATATCTATCGTGTGGATTCATGGATAGCGAGAAACAAGAAACTACCACATGATATCATGAACCACTTTGTAAGAGAAAGAGTGAGAGATCTGTTTTTGGAAATGAATTTTACAAAAAAATTTGAAATAGAGGGGAAAGAAATTAAAAATTTTAAAGCAATCCCAGCCCAAATTTTGAGGAAAAGAAAAGACTATAATCTACTTACTGAATTTCTTAGACATAACAACGTTAGATACAAATGGGAAAAAACAGAAGGGGTTTCGTTTACTTATAGGAAAGAGAGATTTATTATAAATACAGAAGAGAAAATGAAAGCTTTTTTAGCCCAAAACAATTCGAAGGAAGACATAGATGAGATAGAGGGAAAAGGAAAAAGAATGAAAGGAAAAGGGGAAGAGGGCAATAAAACAAAGATGAAACTAGGAAAACTAGAGAACCTAAAAGAGAAAATATAGAGGAATTGAAAATCAGCTCAGAGGAGCTAGACAATCCACTTAAGAAGAGAGCGAGATAGAATCAGACCATGACTCTGATTCAAATCTAGAAAATAAAAAGATAAAAAGGAAACCAACACAAACAGGCAACAAAAAAGGAAAGAAGAAAGCAAAGAAACAAAGAAAGAACAAACGCTAAAATAAATAGATAGGAAATACCTAATAAGATACAAAGAAATAAATAATAACAATAAAAATTATATCCTGGAACATTAACCGATTAAACCAGGGGTAGGAAACCTTTTTGAGCCGGGGGCCGGGTTGCTGTCCCTCAGACAATTGGGGGGCCGAAGCACCAAAAATAAATAAATAAATAAATAAATAAAAATTAAAAAAATAATAAATTTCAAAAATTTAAAAAAATATGCATGCACACTCTCTCAGCTCCAGAAAAGCCATGGCAAACCCCCTGTGGAGATTTTGGCAAGAAAAACCCAAGAACAAGTAATAACAATAATAATCAATATCATTATGGCGGGCGGCGGGCGGCGGCAGCAGCAGGGGGAGCGGCGGTGGCAGGACTGGCCTGGGGCCAGTCCAAAGGCCTCGGGGGGGCACATCTGGCCCCTGGGCCTTAGGTTGCCTACCCCTGGATTAAACTCTAAATTTAAACGTAAGAAAGTTTTCCATTATCTATCCAAACAAAAAGCAGATTATATATATTTGCAAGAAACTCATATTAAAGAAAAAGACCTGCAAGTTTTAAAGACAAAAAAAAAATGGGTGAAATGTTTGCATCTTGAGATAAAACAAAACAAAAAAGGGGTGGTGGTGGTAATCTACACTAAAATAAAAGGAGCGGCCACAGAAATTCTAAAAGATGAAGATATATTGCGATAGAACTATCTCATAATGAAGGGAAAATCCTACTAGTAAACTTATATGCACCACTAGAAAATAAAGAGAAATTTTTCAAAAAATTATATCGGGATTTGGTTAATTTAGAATACGAAAATATCATAATATCAGGTGACTGGAATGGGGTTTGGGACCCCTCAAGAGATAGATCAAATCCGAGCAGCATAAAAAGCAATCAAGGTAAACTGCCCCAAACAGCATTCACTTTGATTGAGAATTTAAATCTAATTGATATATGGAGATTTTGCCACAATAATACTAAGGATTATACATTTTATTTAAATAGATTTAAAACCTGGTCGAGGATTGATTTAGTTAGTGTATCAAAACAATTAAGCAAGGATACAATTAGTACAGAAATTATCCCAAGGACTTTATTGGACCACTGTGCATTAAGCTTAGAAATCAAAACATCACATAGAGAGCGCAAATGGAAAATGAAAGATTATATACTTTCAAATGAAACAATTGTAGATAGAATTAGGAACCAACTAAAAATGTATTTTAAGGAAAATACAAATAGAGAGACACCTGTGCATGTTATTTGGGACGCAGGTAAAGCGGTAGTTAGGGGATACTTTATTCAACAAGAAATAAGAGAGAAAAAAAAGAAAAAAAAAAGAAAAAGAGATAATGGAAAAAATAGGAGAGGATCAGTTTTGATGATGGAATGCTACCCCATCTTGGCTGGACTCCTGTGCTGTGGCAAGTTGTCACTACTGGCCCTTCCCACTACTCTAGGGAGCTGTCAATGCCTGCCCTCCCTGCTTCCTCAGAAAGATCCTGGAAAAACTTGTACAGTATGAGATTTTCCTAGTCATTTCTCCCACTGGGCCTGCCTCAGAGGCCCTTTCAGAGCTAGGCATCCAGAAAATAGTCAATCTATAGCATAGCCTTGCACATTGTCATTGTACAGTTGTGGGGACACTGTGTGATGGATGATACACAGAGTACTTGCCAAAAGGTTGGGAATCAAAAGTACTTCCCTCTGAAGATGACTTCCTCTTTGGACGTTATCACACGGGTCCTAAAGCAGAAAGAATCCACACCCAATCCCATCCTATTGCGGTTTTTTTCCCCGTGTGTTCACACGACGTCGCACAGAACCCCGTCCCAACCCCGTCCCAATGCGGCATCATCCCCGTTCTTTTGAATGCCGGTTTCTTGGGGAATTACAATTGCGCGACCAGAATGATACCGCAATAATACCGCTTTCGCCATATGTCTGATCATGAGATAAGTATCGTGGAGCATTTCCCCGTCATGACCCATGGTTCCCCACGCTATTTCCCATGGATCTGTGAGGAAGCATCTTATGACGTGTACTTCCTGTTTTGATCGGGCAGCAAGAACATCCTTGCTGGGTTCTGGAAGGGATCTTCTCACTTGTGTGTGAACGGCAGATACGGTTCCCAGGAGCGCATCTATCGCGGTTTCGTTAATTGCGCAATAATGCTAGTTGCGTCTGATAGCCATTTCCGTCTTGTGGGGTCTATACCGGTATAGTTCTGGATTGATTCAGTACCGCTTTCTTGCAGCTTTAAGACCCGCGTGTGATGACGTCCTTTGAGAGAGACATCAGAATTGATTGCCCTACCATTTCCACACACCTCTGGCCATTCTTCTTCCTGGAAAATCCATTCAAGCGCCTGAGAAACTGTCTCAGGAAAATTTCTTCCTATAAATATGCCCATTTGGGGCATTCCCAATTCTTTTTCCGTTGAGTTCAGACAGACAGATACATCCTGTCCTTGTCTCCCTTGACTCCCTTCAACACATGCACACCCATTCAGGTCCAGGCTATATGCTGATCCAGACTCATTCACTGCATCCCCTGACCAGAGCTCTGTGCCTGAATCAGGAAAAGTACTGGCCTCTGCTAAACCCTCTGAAATCACTATCAGCTACCATCCTTACATTGTTTATTCTTGTATGACTATGTGTATGTGAATGAGTGTCTCTGAGTTAAAGTTAATCTCATTTTTCTGATATAAATAAAATTAAACTAATTTGAAATCTGCAATCTGGAATTCTTTGGTTTGGAACCATTATACATAGGCCAGATCCTCACTTTTAAAGAGTTACCTGAAGCCCTCCCGCTGCTTCCTATTGAGCTAAACTAATTCCCTCATTGAATACTATTGTGAGTGCCCTCCTGGGACCCCAGCATTTTGGGTAACAACACTGCATCACCATCCTTTTCCTCCTCCGGGGACAATGGAGAAGGCAAGCATCACTGCCACTATGTTTGCCTCACCCTCCTCCCTTCAGGATGTCTGTGTGTGCATGCATGTGTGCTTTCTTCTTTTCTTTTGATAGGGGTTATGATAGAGGTGATGTGATTGTTGCATTCTCTTCCTCTTTGGGCTGCTTGGTAGGATGGGCATTGCCATTATCACATTGACTTTCTCTACCACATGAGGTAGTTGACAAAAAGCTCAGGCACTGGCAGGACTAGGAAGAGTCCCTACCCCCAAGCAATTAGCTATTTGAACTGGTAGGGATTAGCATTTGACTTTCTAAATCTGGAAAGTATTTCTATGCCTCAATAAGAGAAGCCTCAGGTGGCGCAGTGACATTCTGGAGAGAGTCTGTAGCTTGCATTTTGTCTGTTTCTGCTTTTCTTTTTTAAAACTGTGATATGAGAATTAATGGTTATCCTTAATTATCCCTCCAAACACATATATGAAATATTAGTGACAGTAGTAGGTGATTATACCCAATACTTGATTGATAGTGCCTACTTTTTAAAAAATTGTGCATAGATAATAGCCTTGAAAGGAGACAGACAAAGCAAAAGACTGTGGCAGATATGCAAGCCCTATTTTAAAAAAAAAACACGGTGTTGCTACAAGCAGTAATAACTGCCTTATATCTTATCTTGTGTGTATTTTTAAAGGTGTCTACAAAAGGCTGGCTGATATGACTCATCTGAAAGAATTGTCATTATCACTAAGGAGGAGCAAGCTGAGAACTTGTCACTGGAGAAGAATCTGGGGGTACCTTCTCAGCTAACATGAAAAGGGGAGGGGGAGAAAAAGAAGGAAATGCTTAAACTAATTAGAACAAAAGAGTTGTGTAAGGAACCATATTTTGGCCAGTGCTGCTTTAGCTTTTACTCAAAGTAATGATCTTTAAGGAGCTATTTCACCCAACTGAGTCTTACCTCTATCCCTTTCAGTGGAAGGTTCAGTCGTGTTCTATTATGTGACTGTGTGGGAGGGAAGCAGCTGAGTTTCACATAATGCAAGTTTTTCTTAGAATTTATTTCAGGTGCCTTTTTCTGGTTTCTTCAGATGATGCATTTTTAACTCTCTATACTTCACAAATGAATGTCACATATTTTATCAACATCTTGGTAAAGAGAGCAGATTTTTTGGGGGGGGGGGGGACCAGAATAAAATCCACCCAAATTGGCCATGTTTCACATCTGGAGAGTCTAATCTATATCAATCATCATCATCATCATCATCATCATCATCTGTAACCTGAAATCTAGAGATTACCAGAGTGTGGAAATGTTACTTTGGGCTACAGCTCCCTGAACCCATGGCCAATAGCCACATGGGGATTCTGGGAGCTGCCCCCCAAGCTCTTGAAATTGTTGAAAGAAAGGAGTGGGAGCAATTTTTTGCAGTTTTTTATGGCCCACTGTTCTCCTGCTTGAAATGATGAGAGAATCCTCTGGCCGAGTGTAGGAAAGGGTGCAGGCAAGCTGCAAGGGAAAAAGAAAATCAACAAAATTTGACTTCCTTCAGAGGGAGGAGAATGAGGATGAGGCAGGCCAAGAAAAAATATATTTACCCAAGAGTTTGGGAGTGGAGAGAGAGGACAAAGGAGAAAAGAGAGGGATCAGGGAAGAAGGGAGATTTCTGTAGTCAATACAGGTGTCCCTCCCAATTCGCGAGAGATCCATTCTGGACAAATCTGGAGAAATGCAAATATTGAAGTCCCCATTGGTTACAATGGGGGGGGCGCTCCTATGGGAGGTGGTCCTGTGTGTGGCACTGTGCATGCACCATTTTCTCTCTCCCCACTTGCCATCCATGAACGGATTCCAAGTCTGCAAATGGGGAGTTACAGTGGAGGTGAGAGGACAAAGATGGAGGAGAGGTGTGTCTATAGCAGACACCCGCAAGCAGCTTGTACCAGCATAATGGTGTAGAGACTTGGTGTGGTATTGGACTATGACTCTGGAGACCAGGGTTTGATTCCCAGCTTGGCCATGAATCCCACTGGGTGACCTTGGGCAACTCACATTCTCTCAGCCTCAGAGAATGGCAATGGCAAACCCCCTCTGAAGAAACCTGCCAAGAAACCCCCATGGTAGGGTTGCCTTAGGGTGGCCATACGTCGGTAATGACTTGAAGGCACACAACAACAAACAACTAATGCTGGGGCTGCAAAACAGAGACATTGCAAAGCAATGGCAGGGAACAACACTGGGCTGGGCTGGGCTGGGCTAGGCTGGGCTGGGCAAGTTGTATGAGACCACTCTACAAAATTAGGTATTGCTACATTAGATTTTAAGTATCAGAACGTTGGAATCTATGCTAGTTCTGGGTTGGTTTGGAGGGGCCTTTGGGCAAGATATAGTCTCAGTGGGGCCAGTGTTGCTCTATTTACTGTGATTCCAGAGTCATTGATCCCTCACATTTGCACTGACCATTCCATTTAATTTTTCCTCTGGTTCCAATCCATGCAATCTTCCAGACAGAGAGAATCAAATATGTTTGTTATATCATTTCTTTGACTACATGCTTGGAAAAGGCAGTGAACTGTCAGCAGTGGCAACGAGGAAGAGAAGGAAGATCTGGAAGTTTCTGGACTGACAGGCGCTTGATGCTACCAGCTTTTGATCCCAGCCTAGATGGAATTCTTATGTAAATAATAATCCACTGGGGAAAGACATTTTAGCTTCCCCAGTCACAGCAAAATATCACTTCCTGTTCACTGGGGAAATCTGGTATTTTCTAAGTAGTAAGAGAGCTAAAGACTTTCCCTCAAGACTAATTACAGGAAATTCCCAGACATGCTACAATATTGGTTCAAATAAATATGCAAACACTTATTTGGGTAGCATCAACGTCACTCTTGACATATTCACATGTTAATTGATTGCTCAGCTACTTGGTTCTTTTGAAGCAATGAGCTGTGTTCTTTAAAGTATGTGATCCCCTCCTGCCATACTTTATGTGCAAAAGCTTAATTAGTTGCTTACTTAGATATTTTTGAATAATTACTCTGAGATGACACAATCAACTTGCTAGGTCATCAGCTTGTCAAAGATCATATTGCCTTCGTTTAAGCTCCTGACTGATTCTGAATCCTTACTGCATGCGAGAACTGGGAACTGGGTCAAATATGTGTATATGTAAAAATAGTCTATTAAAATAATGCATATCGATCAATCAGAAAGTAATGTGCATGGTGGCTTCAATGTCTTCATCTAACATGATTCCATTGTTGTTTATTTTTTTGTTTTTTAGGTCATGCCATGGCCAAAAGAAAAAAAAGCCTATGTAATGCTAGCCCACATGAACAAAAATGATCTAAGGAAGCAAAAGTGCAACTCTGTTCTGCCTTAGTCACATTTCACCTGGAAAACTGGTTCCAGTTCTGGGCACCACAATTCAAGGGTGTTGACAAGTGGAACATACCAAAAAGAAGGTGACCAAGATGATACAGAGTTTGGAAACCTAAGGTGGTTCAGTGTATTTAACATGAAGAAGAGAAGATTGAGAGGTGATATGATGGCCATCTTTAAATATCTACAGGAATGTGATGGTGACAATGGAGCAAACCTGTTTTCTGCTGCTCCAAAGGATATGACCTAACCCAATGGATTCAAATACTAGAAAGGCAATTCTGAATAAAGATTAGGAAGAATGTCCATATAACAGAATGCTCTGACAGTAGATTAGAGTGCCTTAGAAGGTGCCGGATTCTGCTTCCTTGAAGGTTTGAAAACTGAGGCTGCTTAGCTACTGGTTTGGTATATTTTACCTATAGATTTCTTATATAGGCAGGGGCTGGACTAAATGGTCCTTGGGGTTCCTTTCACCTCTATAGTTCAAAGATTTTTTGATCTCTGCAGTAGTTATTTTTAGAGTAGACTATCATTTATGTTCAATAACTTTTTAGTGCAGCTTAGACCGGATATGACCAAATTTGCAGCTTTCAGTGTGCTTGTTGTGGAAATGTTATTCTGAAAAACTAGAGGTTTTCCTCACAGTAGTACAAACAAATATCCCTTTGCTTGATTATTCAGAAATGGTTAATTTTCCAGCCACATAAAGGAAGTGACAATTTGAGTTCAGTAGGCCATTTGCAAGAAGTATTTTTTATATTTCTGCCTCTCTCCACTTCCTTCCTTTCATTTCCCATCCCTATCACCACATTACCAGTTCAGTGCATCAGTTAGTTGACTTTGTGCAGATGTTCTTTCTTCTGAAAAGAAAGAAAGAAAGAAAGAGGAAGGAAGACTGCCTGAAGATCTTAATTTTGCCTTCAGTTTCACTTGTTATTTGGACCTGGCAGAATATACCACTTCATCTTACTTTGGTTGTTTTTGCTCTCCAGAACAAACATGGTGCAAGCAGTTTACTGACCATGTTTTGAATAACAGTCAACAAATTATGTAACGCTAAAATTCTATGGGTGGCCATACTACTGACATCCATATGGACAGGAAAATTCAGCTTACCTTCAATCCACAGAGACCACACTGAGGCAAGTAGGGGAGAACTGTCCACACAATTCTCTCTTTTGAATTCACTCTGGTCTGCTAACTCACAATACACATGGCCACATGGTTGTAGCCACTCTAGTTACCGTTTCTTGTAGGTTTTTTGGGCTATGGGGATGTGTTCTAGAAGAGTTTATTCCTGACATTTCACCAGCAGCTGTGACTGGCATCTTCAGAGATTTCTCTGAAGATGCCAGTCACAGTTGCCTGTGAAACATCAGGAATAAACTCTTCTAGAACATGGCCTCATAGCTTGAAAAACCTTCAAAAAACTATGGATGCCATTGCTGGCGAAATGTCAGGAATAAACTCTTGTAGAACATGGCCTCATAGCCTGAAAAACCAACAAAAAACTGGATGCCATGAAAGCCTTTGACTTCACAGTCCAGTTATCTCTGCTTTCTCCATGCATGCAAATGTATATATTTCTGAACTCCTCCACTCAGCCCCAGAATGATGTTGCTGTGGAGTGCACTTTACACACACACTCATGAATATCCACTGCTCAAAACTGGGATAAATTCTCAATTTCCCCCCTCTGGATTAAAGCTCTGAGGTGATGAAAAGGCCCAGATTTGGTCCCAGTCATCCCATATATTATTTGGACAGCTTGCTGTGAGAACTAGGCAAGACTGTTTTATTTGACTCTTGTAGATGTGCCCTATGTATGAGTAAAATTTTCTTAGAGTGTTACTTTACTTAGGGAACTGTCTGCACCCCTGATTCTCAGTGAACCTAATCACAGGAAGATGCCCTTGAACACTCTCCTAACTCAATTGACATAAACTTCCTTTAAGACAGGGGTCCCCAAACTATGGCCCACGGGCTGGACCCAGCCTGTCGAGGCCTTCCTACTGGAAGCCCCGCCACCGCTTGCGCCTGCTGCCGGACATCATTTTGTCTTCCAAAATGGCGCCCAGAGTCGTGCGCATGCGCCTGGTGTCGCGTGCACATGTGCGCGCACCTCCACCCCCCCGGAAGATCTGGGGGCAAGCGAACCGGCCCCCGGATCAAAAAGTCCGGGGACCCCTGCTTTAAGATATCTGAAAAAGAACTGAGATGTCTTTCCTGTAATGACACTGACAGATACAGACAGAAAAGAGCTAAATTAATCACAGCAGCAATAACATCAGATTATCCATATTATCATCCAACATTTCACAGATGAAAACTGGGACACATAGCCAAGCAATGTCAGAGGACGTTTTCACACAGGCGGCTCTAAAGCCGCCTGGAAGCCCCCTGGAAGCCATCAGGAGTCATTCCGGCGGCGAAAACAGCAGCCGCCGGAATGACTCCTGATTGCCTCCGGCAGAAGCGCCTGTAATTCCTTTTTAAAAAAGGAATTAAAAAGATGGGGCTAAAGCCGGCTAGCGGCAGGGATGGCGCAGGGATTGCGCAAGATGGGGCGGGGCTTGCTGCAACGTAGTTTGAACACGACGAGCAAGACCCCGGAGTGAGGTAGGGATGGCGCAGGGATGGCGAAGGATGAGGAGGGGCTTGCTGCGACGTCGTGTGAACTTTTCCTGCACAGAGCCGGAGTGGTGCCAGATGGAGGTAGGAATGACTCCCTTTTTTGCCCCGTGTGAAAACGTCCAGAGAGTGGTCAAGATCATGACACTTATTAATGTGGAAGAACACACAAGTTTACTTTTGTCTGAGGCTACTGAGAAAGGGAAGATTCTGCCCCCTCATTTCCTCTTCCCCTGTTGAGTTAAGTGAGTACAAACTACTTTTGCACTTTGATTTTTGTTCGCTGCAACTGATGTAAGCTGAAGAGAAAGGGAGCAAGTGGGAGGGAGAGAGAAAAAATGGGACATTTTAAAAGCAGCTGAAAAAGTGGGAGGACAGAGGATTACCGGTAATCACGGCTGTCCCATCCAAATCAGGAGAATTGGAGGGTATGTTATTCCTAATATTAAACTAATATTACCAAATCATGAGTTGTGATTATGAATTCGCTGAGCATGATGAGGAATATTCTCTCATAACTTTCTCCCATGAGAATAATATTCCTATGCGCTTCTAATAAATTTGTTGATATGCTTCATAAAATTATTTTAAAACATCAGTGACACAAAAGTGCTCTTCAATCTTCACCATAGCCTGGAAAAGTTTTTTTTTTAACTACAACTCAATGGACAGTTGTATTTTGGGAGCTGTGAACCAAAATGCCAGTGTATCCAGGTGCTAGTCTGGACAATGACAGGTCAGTCCATTTTCTGTGTGCATTGCATGGTATGGAATCTGGACTGTGGTACTAAATTTAGCTACTTTAGATTCTGAGCTTTCATTTTAAACCCATAAACAAATATGTGTGAAGAGTTTCTGTAAATTGCTCTGTCCTGCTAATGAGCCTCAAATGACATCTTCTGTAGCTGCAACCTACAACAAAAGCAACCTGCTGTAGCCTCTCCTACCTTGTGTGTTGTTCCTTAATGTCTTATACCATCTTGACCACACTTTGATGTTTGCTTGGCCGCACATGTCCCAGTTTTCTTCTGTGAAATGTTGAAGGGTAAATTACTCTATTCCCGCCCCCTCCCCAGGATTGATCGGTCAAGAAATCCTAATCCAAATGCTGGCATCAGCACACAGCACACAGGGTCTTCATTTCTATGTATTTCTTTGTCCTGTTCCTATCTTCAGTCTGTTTCTCCCTTGATTTTCATCATCCACCCACAGCTTTCTGAATGGTGCATTACACATAATCTGCCTGTTGTGCAATTACTTTTTCAAACTTGAGAGAGGAGTTGCTCATATTCCATTCTTGGTATTTGGGAAAGTGAACATATTTCTCAGCTGCAATGCATCAAATTTGGGAATCAATACACATTGTCCTTATAATATGTAGCATACTGAAGCAAGTGAGGGAAGGGCATTTTCTAAATATTGGGGTGGAGAAATAGATGATAACCTGGTATTGGGGAAACACATCTTCTTTACAGGGAAAAGGCTCTTCATTCCTCTGAGGCAATAGTATACTTTTTACACTAATGTACCTTAAGCTTAAATTCTTCAGGTTCAGCCAGATTCCAAATCCAGAACCAAACAGGACTGCTTTTAACAGAATTAGGATATGTTTAAATCAAAGCCAGACTCCTTTGATCTGAATCCAGGTCTGGGGACTTCTGAAAATTGGTTCACAGTTTTGATATGAAGGGACACGGAGATATAGGTGGCAACTGCACTGCAGAAATAAAGGAGCTTGACACGCTTTAACTGCTATGGCTAAATGCTATGGAATCCTGGGATTTGTAGTTTGCTGTGGCACCAGAGCTCTCTAACAGAGAAAGCTAAATATCTCACAAAACTACAAATTCCAGCACTGAGCATGACAGTTAAAGCAATGTCAAATGGCATTAATTCTGCAGTGCAGATACAGCCATGGGGAGTGTGTCTCTGAAGATGGATAGATTCCTTCATAAACACTCTATATCACACACCCTCCATATAACACCAGGGTGAGAAGAAAAAGAAAGGCATGTAGTTTTGTAACTGGCACATCTAGAGTATAATCACAGTGAACAGTATGCAAGGGGATCTTGTAGCACCTTTGAGACTAACTTTGGGCCTTTGCAGACTGGTCATGTCGATACATCTGAGGAAGTAGACCAAGTCTACAAAAGCTTATGCCAGGGGTAGGCAACCTAAGGCCCAGGCGCCGGATGCGCCCCCCCCCGAGGCCTTTGGACTGGCCCCAGGCCAGTACTGCCGCCGCCGCCGCCCGCCATGATGATATTGATTATTAATGTTATTACTTGTTCTTGGGGTTTTCTTGGCAAAATCTCCACAGGGGTTTTGCCATGGCTTTTCTGGGGCTGAGAGAGTGTGCATGCATATTTTTTAAATTTTTATTTTTTAAAAAATTTATTTGTTTATTTATTTATTTGTTTGTTTGTTTGTTTTTGGTGCTTCGGCCCCCCAATTGTCTGAGGGACAGCAACCCGGCCCCCGGCTCAAAAAGGTTGCCTACCCCTGGCTTATGCTACAACTTCTTCTACATAGTTAGTTGCAAGGTACTACAAGATCCCCTTGCATACTGATACAGTATTCCAAACTGACTATTCCAAACTGACTAGGTCTATGAACTCTGCCACAACGAACAAGTTTACATGGCTCTCCAGTCCCAATGCTTTGGTGAATGGATGTTTAAATTATATGTGACAGGACCAGCTCAGTATTTTCTGCTTTTTTCTAGTTTTGCCCCCAAAAAATGGAACTGGTGGGAAATGGCAGAATGTAACTTTGGCAGCTCATTTGGAAAAAAATGACTGTCCCAGTTCTCCTGCTTCTGCCACTGTGTGCTCCATATCCATCATCCATTCCTCTCCAACAGCACTGTTTTTGATAACCCACTAAACAGAAAGCAAAGAAACAAAAAACAAAATAAAACTGTTTTTCACTCATCCCAATCCTGTGTACACTTACCACTCAAGTTTCTTATTAGAAGGGGTCATACTGGGACCCTCTATTGCATTTCATTGTCCAATGAGAGAAAGAAACAAGGCATCATAAGTTAGTCCTACTGTCTGACAGTTCAGACATTGTTCCTGTGTGTGTTCCTGTGTATTTTCCTCATATGTAATATATAATTGTGTATGAACTGTGCATCCAGCATTCAAGCTGTATTCTGTGTTCTTTAAGTCCTAGCATATTCTTGGAACACTTCAAAATGTATCACAGGCTAATGGTAGATGCATTAACAAGTGTTAATGTGCCATTTTAAATCTAAGAAGCTGATATAACTACTATCCCAATGACTCCTTATGCCACCCAGAATGTATTTTAAATCTTCTTTCTTATGGAAACAGCATCATTTACACATTAGTAGCTATGGGGGCAGAATTCAGTATGCAATATTAGCTATGTTCACATTCCTGGAAAACGTTCACTTTCCTGGAAAAAAAAACATCTTTTTGTTCTGTTTGCAACCTGATAACAGCAGCAGCAGTATCAATGTGGGTGGCTCTTTACAAAGAATAAGCCAGTCTTGTCTTGAAACCTAAAATTTGACAACTCATTTATCCTCTGTTTTCAGTGGAGGAAGAAATTAGTTCATTTTGGTATATGGCGGGGAACAGAATGCCTGTCAACCTGTGCTCCACTTCCAATCTCCATATGGCCTGTGATGCCAGGGGAATCCACCCACTTTCCCTAGCAGCTCAGCCAATAGAGCTAGGCTGCAGGGGAAAAACAGCGACTCCCATGTTGCTGTTATTGATGCTGGTACCAGCAGCCCAAGGTCTCAGTAGGTGGGTGAGGGTATGACTCATTCTGCTACTGCAGGCTGTTTGTACCATGGGTTGCTACTGTATTCCATAACAGTTATGTCTGTGGGACCTCTTGGGAATGGGAGGGGTTGTCCCATTTTCCACCCTTCAGCAATTCTGATGCTGCTGAGATCATTTTTTCCATGCTGCTAATCCTGGGGATCACTATATGAAAAAGAACAGGGACACACACACACACACCACAACTGTACAATCCTCCCCCAAATAGGTGCTTTCTGATACTAGCAGTGGGGAAACTAGAATCCTGTTGGGGAGCACTCAAGAAGCTAATTGTATTAGAGAGATAGTGAACTCAATGGGCACTGCAGAGCTTTCACCTCTGATGCACACACATCCCAGCAATCTCCATGCACCCAAGATCAGTTTCCTGATCTAAAATGGAAATTGCTGGGGGTGAGAAAGGTGGAAACCCCCTCTGAGGGTCCATTCCTAAATCTTAGTGGGCAGAGAGGGGTGGTTAAACCTTCCGCATTCCTATGCCCTGAGATGTGGGCATGAAGAGAAGGAGAGAGAGTATGTTAGAGCAGCTTCCTGGCATCAATTTAAAGCCAATGGAGGCCAAAAACCTTGATAATCTCTGGCATATTGGAAATACTTGATGAGTATAATCCAGGCATAAGATTCATCCAGACTGGGGAAATGTGTCAGATAATGGGGTTTTATTGCTATACTTATTGCTTATTTTTAATATACTGACCATTGTAAGATATCTGACTTTTCCTTTTCTTTCTATTTTTTAAAAAAATCTCTACTTCAAATGTGACTTTAAAAAACAATGTAACTCATTCTTGGGTATTTGTAGATGTCTTGCTTGTTACATGGTTAGTAATCACAGAATCATAACGTTCTTTGAAATGTATGGTCTCCTTCTGTTTCTGTCCTCAAATTACTCCTTTCAAATTTTAAAATTATTCTCTGTAATATCTCCACAACCCAAGGATGTTATTCCTGTGCTGGGATGCGATAAACCCCCACCATGACATCAAGTTCTCATGACATCATGAGAAGGGAGGATTCTTTGGAAAAAAGAATAATGCTGGGGAAGGTGGAGTGAAGTAGGAAGAGAGGAAGGCCACCTGCCAGAGGGATGAACTCTATTAAGGAGGTCATGGGTATGAAGGGGTTGCAGGTATTAAGCAGAGCAGTGAAGGACAGAGGGTCTTGGAGATGTCTCATCCATAGGGCCACCATGAGTCGAGATCGACTCGAGAGCAGTTAACAACAACAAAATGACATGAAGTTATAGCAGTCGTGCATGAACCCACTCAGTATAAATCAGGATTGTAGCCCAGAAAAAGGATTGTCAGATCTCAGGGCCTGACTCAGGGCTCCCTGCTTCCATGAATCATCTTCAGGTTGGAGACTCCAGTTCTGGTGTGCTCATCTCCTGGCTAGAGGAAAGGACTACATGCAAATCTCCAGCTCAGGTAGGAGAGCAGCTGCTTGCTACAAATTTGCCAGGCTCAATCTATTTATTGCTGCAATTTAAAAAGACTTCCCAAGGGATCTATGTATTTATTTAGTTTCTTTCCTCTTTCCTTTCCAGTTGTTGTGCCAGAGCTCATCCTCCATGCTGTTCTGCATCCACCTTCTGGCTAGAAGTAAGTAGGCTCAGCTTGGTTAAATAGTCCTTATCCCATCTCCCTAAATCAGTGAGAAGGAATAAAATGCTTTCATTTCACCTTAATCTGGAGAAGCCCCTCTTAAACAAAGGTGTCCATCTTAATTTCCAAACAAACAAACAAACAAACAAACAAAAAAGTATTTTCTCTGCCTGTGAGCATTTGAATGGCAAGCTGTGAACAACTGCGGTTGGTACTAAATTTATACTGCTTAATGACACCACCAGGATCCATCCATAGGTCTCAGGTTTTGGCCTGAAAAATTCAGGACCAGGGTCAATTCTGAAATGGCAACCCGAATTTAAGTGGAGTCCTGGAAGTGATTAGTGGAGTTTCTCTTTGTCATAGAAATCTATAGTATATGATGAATGCATCTGTTTGGTGAAACTAAAAAAATGTATGCATACTAGACTGGATCCAGACTGGACAGGGCTGACAGTGGCAGAGGGGCAAGTAAAAATTATCAGGCCCCAGAAGGAAGCTGGAAGGGCTGACCATGTTGCAGTCCCTAATCCCATATATTTTGATCGAGTGAAAGCAGAAAAAGCAGACACCAGCCACACTCACAAGAGACCAACCCCATAGCATTTGATATGCTGCAAATGGCTTCAAATTACATACCAAATACTGGAGGGGGTCAGTCTCTTGTGAGCATGGCTAGCGCACACTTCCTACTCTCGTTTCTACAGTTCCCAGATGACTAAGGCAAGTAGTATGTGAGGCAGGCCTATATAAAACCTACCTCAAGTCTCCCAAGAGGAGGGACTCTCAGGAGAGTTCTAGCTCCCACAAGATCTCTAGGGAGCCTCAAACTCCCATGAGAGATTTTCCTCTTGTGAGACGTGAGCTTGAGCTTACATACCTTCCAACTATCCCAGTTTGGCAGCAAGTCCCCATTAATCCTCTGTCATCCCAATTTTTTACCTGCTTTAAAAATGTTTCTGTTTCTCTCTCCTCCTCCCACTTTGTCCTTAACTTAGGACTTTATCACACGGGGGAAATCCTGTGCAGAAACGGGGTTTTAAATAGGAAAAAACCTGCAAAAGCAGGTAGATTTTCAGACAATGTTGTTTTTAAACTGTGTTTAATCCAAACGGAAAGTAGTAAAAAACTGCTCCTTTTTACTTTCGGAAAATCCCAATGTGTGATGTGTGTAAAAATCTACCCACTTTTGTGGGTTTCCCCCACCTTTTAAATCCTGTTTCTGTACGGGATTTCCCCCATGTGATAAAGTCCTCACTTCAGTTGCTGCAAACTAGGTTCAAAGTGCAGAAGTTGTTTGTACTCAGGTAACTCAGCATTGAGGAGAGGAGAGCACCAAATCTTGCCCTTTCTGGTTCTGGTAAAAGTACTGCATATATTCGACTATAAGTTGACCTCATATATAAATCGAGGGCAGGTCTGAGGCCAAAATTATGGATTTTGCCATGACCCGTGGATAGATCAAGGGTAGAACCTGGAAGTTCCTTCAGTGTGTGTATGTGTGTGTGCGACAAGAGGGACTCTTATTGAGGCTTTTTGCTTCAGCGTTTCAACTTTGATTTCAGCCAGGTGCATGGGCATGAGAGGGACTCTTAAACAAATAGCAATATCAATCAATTACCCAGGACTCTTTCTGCTTGGCTGAAGAGAGAAAGAAACTGCATGGGAAAATCTGAAAGCGCTGCTATCACATTACCATAGTGATCCGTAAAAAAGTCAACCTGGGATTTTGGGGTAAATTTTTAAGCATACATTTTTAGATTTTTAGACGAGTATATATAGTATGCTTCAGCCTCTCCTAGCTTGTGTGTTGTTCCTCATGAATAACTTGCCATCTTGACCACTCTCTGGTATTACTTGACCACATGTGTCCCAGTTTTCATCTGTGAAATGTTGAAGGATATAGCTTTATCACATGTACTGGCCATTCTTAAGTTGACTTGGCAATTGAGAAGACTGTCCTGTATTGCTATATAGGCAACCTTGGTTGCCCCCCAATCATTTTTCATTGGGGTCCAGCCCTGAGAGTAAATAGCAATAGCAAGTACATTTCTATACCCCTTATCAGTGCATTTAAGCACTCCCTAAGTGGGTTACAATAGGTAAACTAATTGCCCCCAACAAGCTGGGTACTCATTTTAGTGACCTTGGAAGATTGCAAGCCTGAGTCAAGCCTGAGCCCTTGGCTGGTATTGAACTCACAACCTAATAATAAATAAATAAATAAATAAATAAATAAATAAATAAATAAATAAATTTTATTTATAGCCCGCCCCTCTGCTCAGCAATCGGGGCAGGTTACAGCATTTAAAACAGTCAGAATTAAAACATTCCCTCATCCCACACCCCAACCCTCCCATCCCCTTAAAACAAAATTAAACCAAGAAAGAATTAAAAACAACAATACAATAAAACAATAAAACAATGCAACAAGGGGTCAGCAATAATAAAACAGAAGAAAGACTCATCTCCCATCTAGCAGCACTTATTCTGGGAAGGCCTGCCAGAAGAGATCTGTCTTTACTGCTTTTTTTAAAAGCAGCAAGAGTAGTAATGAGACGGATCTCGTCCGACAGGCCATTCCAAAGTCTGGGAGCGGTTGCAGAGAAGGCCCTCTGGGAGGTCTGAGACAGCCTAGTTTTTATTGGCTGTAGCAGATTCCTCCCAGAGAACTGAAGTGCGCGGGGGGGGTCATATGGGGAGAGGCGGTCCCTAAGATAAGATGGACCCAAGCCATATAGGGCTTTAAAGGTTAAAACCAACACCTTGTACTGTGCCCGGAAACTAATTGGCAGCCAGTGGAGGGATTTGAGCACAGGTGTTATATGCTCCCTCCAAGATGTTCCAGTAATTAGCCTAGCTGCCATGTTTTGTACCAACTGCAGTTTCTGGGTTAGGCACAAGGGTAGCCCCATGTAGAGTGTATTACAGTAATCCAGCCGTAAGGTCACCAGAGCATGTACCACAGCTTCCAGATCCCTCATGTCCAGATAAGAGCGCAGTTGGCGTATCAGCCGAAGCTGATAACAGGCACTCCTGACCGCCGCATTCACCTGACTAGTCATGTAAAGTGACGAGTCAAGGAGTACCCTCAGACTGCGAACACAGTCCTTGGAGGAGAGTGTGACTCCATCCAGGACTGGAGACTGTATTCCCAAATCTGGTTTCGGGCCTGTAACCTCTGTTTTGTCTGGATTCAACTTCAATCTGTTTTTCCTCATCCAATCCATTACCGCTCTGAGACAGTCATTGAGAGGAGAGACGCCATCTGAAGTCTGAGACGATGATCTGGTCATGGAGAAGTATATCTGGGTGTCATCAGCATACTGAAGACACCGCGCTCCATGCCTCCATTGTTTGCAAGTGAATGGCTGAGGTACAGGCATTTAGCCACTGTGCCACCCGGGATCATATTCCAAACAGACTTGTTAAATCAGAGGAGCTGAAGTGAATAAATTAGGACTTCACTGAGGAGCTTATTGCATTAACATAAAACCTGGCATCACCCTAACGGGATGCAGCTGGGACACTGGATGGAGGCAGGAATTATCACACTGTAATTCACCACCGATTCCACTGGGTGACTGTATTCTGGGTCCCAGCCACACTCAGCCAGCCCTTTTTCGAAAATGAAAAGCTCCCGACTTTGAAAATAGGTCAGCTGAGTGCAGCTGGCACCTGGGATGCAGTCGCCTGGCAGAATCGGCAGCAAATTACAGGGCGATAATTCCCACCTCCATGCAGTGTCCCAGCTGCATCCTGTTAGGGTGATGTTGAGTTATATGTTAATGATATAAGCTCCCCATCTGCTCCAAATATCTGGATCTAGCCCTTTATTTTTAATTGGGGTGGCTGGTGGGTCTACTGCCAAGAGGTGGAAAACCTACTCTGCATTTTACTGCTCCTCTTCTTGAAACTGCTCTGAGTTGAAGACAAGTTTTAGCAGCTTAGGGCCCTGAGTTTGGCAGCTGCAGAGCTGCTTTTCTACTCAGAGAAGATGTAGGAGGAGAAGTGGTAAAATCCAGAATGAATTCATCTCCACAGTAGTAGATCCAGCAGCCACCCCAGTATCTAATAGTCCTGAACTGAAAGTAAAATAACCAAATCACTATGATGACATAGGACGTTATCACACGGGGAGTTGCGGGGAGAAAGTGGAAATAAACGGGACGAGCGGAAGACTTTAATTTACGGGATTTGTCCCGTTCCACCTCGTCTGATAACTAAATTCGAATTTAAAAGGGGGTTAATTCGAACAAAAACCTGATCTTTTCAAATCCTCAAAAATCCCCAAAATGAAAAGATCAGGTTTTCGTTCGAATTAACCCCCTTTTAAATTCGAATTTAGTTATCAGACGAGGCGGAACGGGACAAATCCCATAAATTAAAGACTTCCGCTCGTCCTGTTTATTTCCACTTTCTCCCCGTGACTCCTCGTGTGATAACGTCCATAAAATGTATATAATGGGATTAGGACTCCCAACAGGAAAGACACCTACTCAGAACGATGGAATTTGGTTCCTGGGTTTTGTTTCATTTGAGTAAAGGAGTTATTACATTTGAATGAAAAGTTACATTTCTGTAGAAAGGATATGTGATTCACCTGCTAATAGCATTTTAATGCAGTCAAAATTTGTTTCATTACCCATAACAAAGGCCTGGGTGATGCATACACACTCTGTGTCCAGTGTATCATACATTGCTACATATTCATTCAGCCACAAATAGCCAAATCATTCTCCCACTCCTTAATAGACATGTCAGCCCTCTTGCCTGCTGACTTTTGATAAAGCTGAATAATTGTTGTGGACAAGTGACTGACCTGATGACAAAATGCTTCCATCTTTTGTGGTAAATAAATTTGTTCTGTGCTTATTAATAGTAGTTTGTTGTTCAAGATAGATAGTTATTGCCACAGAAAGGTTTTCTTCACAGTCCTTTAAATTTAATTTTTTCAAGCGATGTCCACCAATGAGCATATAACTGCAAACAAACAAGAACAACTACAAAAAAATCCCTATGCTTGTTTTTAAGACAGAAACCTGTTTTATTGGCCAGGAGGATTGATTGGGCAGTATTCTGATGCTTGTAGCATCTGTGTCTAAGGCATCTGCCTTGTTTTGCCTAATGGCAGAACCAGCTCTTGGAGTTAGGTATTAAAACAGAAATTGAGGTGTTGTAAGTGGTGGAATGTGGAAACAGTCTCTTCTTGGATGCCTATTAGACAAGGTTAATTTAAGAGAGGAATAGCAACACTTTTTGGAAGGGGCTTGTTTGAAAAGTGATTTCATTTCTGTCATTATGAATGAACAGATTCATCAGCATAGCAGTTCTTATGAAGATTTTAACATGGCTACAGACTTTATTACAGTAGCTTCATCCATGTTAGAAACAGAGGAGTTTATTGCACTGCCCTTTTCTTTCCTTCCCTCCTGACCTAGTGGGCTGAAACTTTTTAAACATGGATTTTATTGCACACCTCCATGCCCAGGCAGGAGGCATCCCATATCTGATCATGGCATCCCATACCCAATCGGGACTTCTCTAGTACTTTGCAAAGAATGGGATTTTCCTGTTCTTTGCAAAGTACAAGAGAAGTCTGGATTGGGTACAGGATACCTCCTGCCTGGGCACTGAGGCATGCAATAAAATCCATGTTTAAAAGGTTTCAGCCTGCGCCTGGCTTGGGGAAAAGGGCAATGCGATAAACTCCAGAGATTCCAATTTTTACTTTTACTTCTTTGGACTATATAGTAGGCCCTTGGTATTTGTTGGTCTAGTTCCAGGACCCCCGTGGATACCAAAATCCGTGAATGCTCACGTCTCATTGAAAACAATGGCATAGTAAAATGGTGTCCCTTATATAAAATGGCAAAATCTAAGCTTGCTTTTTGTAATTTCTATAGTTTTAAAATATTTTCAAACTGTGGATTCTTGAATACACAGATAAAAAAAAAATCAATGGATACTGAGTGTACTTAGAATCTGTCAGCTAGCATTGTCAAGCTGTGGTTAGGAGTATATAGCAGTATATGCAAGAGACCTATAGGCCTAGTGAGCATTCTGTTGGAATGCCAGGTATGCACTCTGTAGAAACAAAAACAGCTTTTTAAAAAATCTTTGTTTATTAAAACAGCTATACATATAGAAAGATACAAAAAAGTATACATACTCAGCTATTCTAAACATCCATTCCTATTCTATTAAAAACACATAAAACATACAATGACTTCCTCTCCTTTACTATTAATATTTCAAATAAATCTCTTTCAATTCTGACTTTCTGATATTCATTTAAAATTCTTACTATACAAATCATACTTCTATAGTTTCAGCCCAAATTTCAATTGTATTTCAGTATAATTCAATATGTTCTTCCCCTCTTTTTTGATCCCACACTGTATTAAACAATCCTAGACATTCCTTAGTTCTTTAACTAAAACAATAAAATATTTGACATCCGATAATTAGACATTTCTACAATATTTTCTAATTTTATTCTACTAGAGCTATTATACCTTCACCCCCATCTTCTGAGAGGTTTTTAGTTATTAATTGTCATTCTTTCTCATATTGTTCCATCTCTCAACAGACATGTTAATTTATCTAATTCCATTACATCATATAATTTTATCAACCATTCACTTATAGTTGGTTCCTCTTTACTTTTCTATTTTTTTGACAGGACGGATCTTGCAGCCATTATCATATAGAAGATAATCTCTCCAAATTTTCTTTCTATTTATTCATTACCCATCCCTAAAAGATATGTGGGTGGTTCCATATTCATCTTAATACCTAAAAAAAAAATCTATTTCAGTATGTACTTGTTTCCAATAATTTTTTACTCTTTTACATTCCCATCACATATGCATTAGTGTACCTTGTTTTTCTAAACAATTTCAACATTGTTTAGAAATAACTTTTGTTATTCTTGTAAATTTTTGATAATTTCTCTGGTGTTAAATACCACCTATTTTGAATTTTATAATAATTTTCTTTTATATCATAGCTAAATGTGTGTTTTAGTCTTCCCCCCCCCCCAATTTTTCTCCCATTCCTCTAAAAATATGGGTTTGCCAATATCTTGTGCCCAATCAATCATATATTGTTTCACTGTTTCCTTCATTTCCAAACTTAGTAAGAATTTATATAGTTTTGAAATTATACGTTGGGTAGAATAAAGCATCAGTTTCCCAAACTCAGTTTATTCCTTTTCTATCTGGCATAATTTTTCATCCATTTTAAATCTCTCTGTAAGAGTTTTGTAAAGGAACTAATTACATTTTAAATCTTCATTTAGCAGTTCATCATTTTCATTCTGTTTTCCTCTTTCCCAGATTAATAGTTTGTTATATGTTATCCATTCTCCTTCTTTCATTCTTTCTATTCTATAAAATGCTTCATTTACTGAGGTCCATTTTGGAATTTTCTACATAAGCTTTAGTTTATATTTCTGCCATACTCTCAGTAAAGACTTCCTAATGTAGTGGAGTCTTCTTCTTTGGAGGTTTTAAAACAGGGGCTGGATGGACATCTGTTGGGGGTGTTTTGATTGTGTATTCCTGCATGGCAGGGGGTTGGAGTGGATGGCCCCTGAGTTGGGCGTGTTCCAGAATTGAGCTTACATTTCTGGGTAGGATTGCTAGGTCAGTACTATGCCAGGCCCTGACATATGAGGGCCAAACCCAGGTTGGGATCTACGGATAACCATTTGCGACATCACAGGGCCCAGCCCTGGTGATGCTACAAGGCTAATGTTACGAGGGGCAACCCCAGTAATGTCATTAAATATGATAAATTAAGCATCAACCATACTTAACAGAGCATACTATTCATTCTTTCAAACAAACAAAAAACAAACATTGTCTAAATAATTGGGAGGTGGAATATATACATTTTTCAAGTCAGTACTCTTGCCCTCAGATTCCTCCTCCTCACTCTGAGAACTGGAAAAGTGGGTCTAAGCCAGGGGTAGGCAACCTTTCCCCACATCACGTGAAGGAGAGGGGGGCTTGACTAGGCTTAAAATGGCCTAGAAGGCCCCAAACATGGCAAAATTGTCCCCTTGTTTATTTAGAGGATGTAGAGGGCATTTATGAGTTCTGTGTCAACAAAAATGGACTTGAAGGACTACATACATTCCACACTTTACCCACTTCTGACTTAAACGAATGTAAATTAGGTCAACACAAATTTTAATTAAAATAGTATTATTTATTGCTTTTTTAAAAACACAGACATTACAAGCATAACATGAGAAACTATATCTAAAACTGGTTAGCAAAGTTTTCTTTTTTATCACTGGAAGACAAAAAGTGGGACAGAGTACTTAGGTGATATGCATAGTTAAAAGTTCTAAGAATCAGAAGTCTTTTCTTTTCTTTTCTTTTCTTTCCAGAATTTGACTCATGCTATGGGAGAGAGAATGGCCTTATCTCCTAGGTACATATTAGCCTGAGACTAAAGAAAAAAGTTGATATTAAGAGTTCCTGTAGCTAAACCCTAGGATCAGTTTCTCACTTATCCCCACAAGGAGCAGAGAATAAGGAAGGCTCTATCAGTTGATTCTCAACACAAGATTACAGAAAATTCCTGGAGATTGGTAAAACCAACATTTTGAAGAAGACAAATTAAACACACCAAAGATGCAAGCAGCACCTAAAGATTTGCATGAAATACAAGACAGCAACTGATGAAGGCTGAACACCCAAAAGTATTTGGGTAAAACAAAGAAAAAGAGCTAAAGGAAGGGAGTGTGAAAGGCCATCACACAGACACATCCTGGCAATAAACTCATAAATGCAAAACAACTGCAAAACAGCACAAAACCTTAGCCAAGATCCAACATGGAGTAGTTCTAGCTCATCCCCATCACCTAGCTAGCAGCTGTCAAGCCCTGAGAAAACCCCCTACTGCTTGCCAGTGGGGAGGAAAGTGATGGGGAGGCAATTCAGATGATGACAGAGCTGGTCTTAACTCAGAAGGGGTAAAAAACAAGGGTGTACTCACAGATAGATTGGAACCTCCTTTTTCTTCCCCCTAAGAGCCCTGAGAAGCTGCATCCTCATCAACTGAATTGCTCCCCTTCTTATCACTGATAAGCACACCCTCTTGACAGCTGTTGGGGAAAAGATTTTGGAAGGGCTGCCAAGGATCAGAGACTAGCCCCCTGTGCCCTTCCAAACAGAGACATATGTGTATGTAAGTCACACTTATACGGACATATTTCACTTACAGGATGCTGCCCATGCAATCCAAAGAGCTAAAAAAAATGTGGCATCAAAAGATATGATGTTTCAGCCACTCAGTTTCCCCAAACAAATACAAGTTGACAGCGATGTATAAATAGAGACATTTTATGCTGTGCCTAAATAAAGATTGATTTAAAAACCTAATGGTTCATTCGCAGCCTAACTAGACCTTCTAGTGAAAAGCCAGGGTCTAGATTTTTGAGTTGCTTATAGTGGGAATGCCTACATGTTTTAAAAGGAAAAAAGATAGCAGGACCAGGCAGAAAAAGGATACTGCATAAAAAAAAAGGTGGATGTTAACGTAAGTGCCATTTTTATCTGCAGTTTCTAGGGTAAGAACACTGCCTTGGAAAGAGAACATTTTCTTTGCTGTGTTTCTGGAGCTTGGTTGAGTGGGTACTGTACACTTCCTCGGGTGGGAGGGCATTTGGTCCTCTCCATTTTTCCCCAAAATTTCTCAAACTGCAGCCAGCACCAGGGCTCAGTGAGAAGGAACAGTCAGTGCAGAGCTATCTCGTATTTGCTGCATCAAGAAACGCAGAATATGATACTACTGCCACAACATTACTGTCAACGTTCCCAGTTCTGTTTCCACCTTCTGCACCTACTGTAAATGGTTGAGGCTTCAGTTTCCTTTCTCATCATTAGCAAACAGTAAACAAGCAAAGAAAACAAAAACAAATGTCTGTATTCTTTTGTCTGCTCAGGCAGTTAATTCTGTTCTCTGTTCATTCTTTGGAGATAATCGCATTACTAATAAACCCAATTTATCTCTTCCGAGTTAAATTCAAATTTGGGATGCAGCCGGGTATTACCGCATGGATTTTGCTGCCCTTGTCACCTCCCGACTGCATCCCTGCAAAAATCCGTCTGAAATCCACCCTCATCTGGCCTCTTTGCAACCCAGCTTTACAAATCGGCCAGCTGAGTGCGGATTTTAGCTGGATTTTTGCAGGGATGCAGTTGGGAGGCGACAAGGGTAGCAAAATCCTGCGCTAATACCCAGTTGCATCCCGAATTTGAATTTAACTCAGAACAGGTAAATCAGATTTATTAGTAATGCGATAATCTCTGTAATTTCAGTCTTCTCTCTCTCTTTCTCCTCCCCTGTCCTCTCACCTCCCGGCTAAATATCTTTTCCCATTCACTTGCTCCTGCCTGTACTCATGTTCTTCCTTGTTCTCTAGTTCTCTTTCTCTCTTTTTCCCCTTCCCTCTCCTTCCCCTGCAAGTCCTGGCTAAATGTCTTTCTTCTCTTTCCTACCCTTTCCCATGCCATTCCTCCTTCTCTTTTCTCCTCCTAGGTAAAAATAATCTCCTTTCCTCTATGCCCCCCCTCCCACTTTCCACATCTCCTACTTGTATTCATATTGCCCCTACTTCCCTAGTCCCTGACTCTCTCTTATCCTTTTGCTCTTTCCAATTCATATTTGTCTTCTCCATCAATCTTTCTCCTTCTAGCCCACTTATCCTAGTTATACTGATCATTTTTCTTCTTTCTCTCTCTGTCTCTCTCTCCATATTCTCCCCTTCCCTGAAAAAGACAACAATTCTGAAACCATGGCTAGGATATGTTAGAATATCAGCATTTTAAAATGTAAAATTGTAATTCCCATTAAAGTCCATAGAGCTTATTTCTGAACAAACATGAACAGAAAGGATTGCTTTAGTGGTCTTTATTGGTCTGGTGGCCTATCATCACTGTTGTTAAATATAACAAAATCTAAAACCCACAAGCAGTGATACTCCGAAGCATCAAATACATTGTAAAGCTTTCAAAGCTTCATTGGCTTCTTCATCAGGCAAAGATTTTAAAAATCATATAGGAGAAAAATAGTGATGATGCTAACATGATGATGCTCAGTACATTTTGTCTGTGATGTTGTCAGGTTAAGATAGTATTGAGAGGTTTCAATGCAGGCAGAGGTCACTGCCCTTTTTGTTGTCGTCCTCATCATCTCCCTCAATACATCTCCTTCTCCCTCAATAATATGTCATGGTTATTAATAACATTATTATGATTATGATTGGGGTGGAGTGAGTGAAGATTCCACAACTGTAAAAAAGAAAAATGCCTGCCTGTAACAAAGGAAACGTGGCCAGCATTTGTCAGTGGGAGAGATCCATTAAGACAGGACATAGAATTTAATTTGCAGCATTATAGTGAGTGCATCAATCCTTGATCCACCTAGGCCAGCACTGTCAGCCTTGACTGGCCATCGGTCTTCAGGGTTTCAGACAGGCTTTTTTCCAGCCTTCCCTTGAGATCTGTAGCGTTCCTGGTGATTTTACATCAAGTAGTAACTAGATCTGACCTTGCTTAGCTTCCTATATCAGATAAGATCGGATGTGGTTCAAGTTGGTATCATGGCAGGTAAATTTGGAAAGCTTTATCTTTGCCTGGAAAAGATTCTTTGGGTGACCTACAAGTCAAATGTGCTCAAACAAGTGGTTGCCAATGTCAGATATAGAGCAAGGAAACATTGAGTCTTTCTGTTCAAGGCAGAGCTTAGAAAATATAATTTCCAACCAGAAGAAATATTTTCTTATTTAACATACTGTTGCTGACATACACAGCTATAACCCCCATTGTGAGATGTTTTGTATTTATTTATTTATTTGCCATTGCAGAAGGGAGACTTTGATCCTGCAAGCCCTGGCTGTACTACACAGCATTGCTTGTGAAGCAGAGAAAATTAGTAGTGGATAAGGAGGAAATTATATCACCACTTGCTGCTGCTTTTACCAGCTGTCCTTTCCCCCAAAAATGCTATTACAACCAACTGTCCATAAACATGATCAGCAGGGCCAGAGCCATCTGTTCAGGAAGAGGTGCAACATCTTGATCCCCTGCACTTTACCAGCAATAGTGGAAGTGACAAGAAGCCAGCAAATTCCAGGAAAGCTCAGAAGGATGAGAGGCCAAACTTCATGGGAAATTTTTAGCCACAATATTACCCATTAGGGAAAGTCAGGTCACGAGGCTATTTCTTGGACCCTTGCTGTGGCCTATTTTTGAGCAGACTATCTCCATCACAGTTAGTCATTCTGAGTAAGAACATAGTAAGAACTGATGTCACAGTAAGAAATCATGACTGAATTTTCTTCTTTTTGTTTCTCATCCACAACTGTTTCCCCCCTCTCCTCCCTCCCGTCTTTGTTATGTCTTTTTAGATTGTAAACCTGAGGGCAGAGACAGTGATTTTTGAGGGGGAAAATCCCCACCTATAATTTGCTCTGGAATTGTTTCCAAATGAAAAGTAAGATAGCCATGCTAGCAAACAGATAAATTTACAAATAAATAAATAAACAATTATTGCAACCCCCTTTTGAAGCAAATCTAGACTGCCAGGGGCTTTTAGTGGTAATATGTGAGCTGGCCCTTAAATAGATGGTTCAAAACAAGGCAGTCTGGTAAAGCTTAAGATTACAAGGAAACCTTCCAGATCAAAGCAGTAAATCACATCTGTTATCATCTAATATCTTATATCCAACTCTAGGCATTCCTGGATGAAACAGATTATCTTCTAGATCCATTTCAATTTGGCTTCAGGACTGGCTATTGGATAGAGACAGCATTGGTTGCCTTCGTAGATGATCTCCACAAGGAATTAGGCAGGGGAAATATGTCCCTGTCTGTTCTGCTGGACCTCTGAGCAGCTTTTAATACCATTGATCATGGTATCCTTGTGGGTTACTTCTCTGGCCTGAAGCCTGGGGATTATAGTGGCTCCAGTCTTTCCCGGAGGGACAGACTCAGAAGGTGGTGCTGGGGGATGCCTGTTTGACACCCTGGCCACTATCCTCCCCCATGCAATTTAATATTTACATGAAAACACTGGGAGAGGTCATCCATCTGGCTCCAAGGAAGTTGTTTCTTCACTAGATCACTGGATGAGAGTGAACAAATTGAAATGTTAATCCAGATGAGACAGAGGTACTCCTGGTCAGTTGGAAGGCAGATCAGGGAATAGGATTTCAGCCTGGGGTGGATGGGGTTACACTCCACCTGAAATCTCAGGTTCACAGCTTGGGTGTGCTGCTGGACCCGGATCTGAGCCTGGATGCCCAGGTTTCAGCAATAGCCAGGAGTGCATTTGCACAGTTAAAACTAGTGCACAAGCTGCGCTCATTCCATTTGGATCTGGCTACAGTGACAAATGCCTTGATTATATTCTGTTTGAACTATTGTAACACACTCTTTGTGGGGCTGCCTTTGGAAACTGTTTGGAAACTTCAGCAGGTCAAAATTCTGTAGCCAGGCTGTTGACCAGGGCTGGGCACAGGGATCATGTGAGCTCCCTGTTGAAACAGGTGCATTGGCTACTGGTCCATTTCTGGGCAGAATTCAAAGTGCTTATTATGACTTTAAAAGCCCTACATGGCTTGTCTCTCAGCAATGTGTAAGACCATATAGCTTTACATATAAACCAGGGCATGCATTGAGATCTGAAGGGGAGGGCTTTCTCACAATCCCACCCCCTCACAGGCACAGTTGGTGAGGACTTAGACGAGAGCCTTCTACATGAATGCTCCCAGGGTGTGGAATTCCTTTCCATGGGAGGTCCAGTTGGCCCCTCCCTCCTGTCTTTCCGCCAGCTGGTGAAGACATTTTTATTTAGACAGCTTTTTGAATTTTAATTATGGAGTTGCAGTGAGTGTAGTGGTGTGCTCTCTCTCTCTCTATCTATCTTTCTCTCATTCTTTTATTGAAACTGTTTTAAATATGTGTTAAGTGTTTTTAGTGTGTTTGCTGTTTTTAACCGTGTTTTATGCAGTGGCTCTAGTGGTTGAGACTCTGTTGATTGCAAGATCAGCAGGTTGGCAGTTCAAGGCCCAAATGCTGCATGATGGGGTAGGCTCCTGTCACTGCTCCCAGCTTCTGCCAACCTAGCAGTTTGAAACCATGCAAATGCAAGAAGATCAATAGGTACCACTTCAGTGGGAAGGTAAACAGCGTTTGTACAACCATGTTGGCCACATGATCACAGAGTAGTCTCTGACAACCCTGGCTCTTGTCTCCCAGCTTAGTAACGGAGATGAGCATCGCCCCCTATCTTGGACACAACTTGTCAACGGGGAGTACCTTTACCTTTATCTAACTATGTTTTTAATGATGTTGATGTTTAATTCCTTTTTAACTTTTGTAAATTAATATTTTAATTGGACCTTTTTAAAGTTATTGTAAGTACCTTGGATCCCACTTAGGGGACAAATATATTCAAGGAAATGAATAACAACATAATGATGCAGTCATATTAGCAAAGCTGAAGACTAATTCTGTAAGCTCTGTATAACCTGGGTCATGCCAGAAACCTTAAAAAAACAAAAAACAAAAAAACCCTTCTATATCCTGTTTTGACCATCAATGGTGATTGTACTCATGAGCTGTAGTCATAGTATCTTAAAGAACTTAATCCAAGTGTGGAAATAATTTTCTTGTTCATCATAGAAAGCCAAGCAAATGGAAGCACAGATATGGATGAGCAGCATGCTCATATACACTGCTTGATTGCTCCTTCTTGTACAGCTGCTGTTCTAGTTTCTTTCTTTCACAGGGGCTATTCAGATGTGAAAATAAACCAGGATAGGTGTGTGTGTGTGCCAAAAACCCGATTCAATCCAGGATAATTGATTGAATAATCAGGTTTCCCCCAAGTTTTAAAAAAAGATCTGCATCATCAGTAGTGTGAATAACTGATGCGAGTAGACTCGGGATAAAAGTCTCCATGCCTTGAATGTCTTCCAAATGCATTCACATTGTTGACTCCATCTTTAGTCAAATCCTTGCACATGTGAGCAACTAAACTTGCAGAGATGCACATTGATGTGGTTCCACAGTGTGAATAACAAACCCGGAATGTGTGAGTGACATGATTCGCATTGCCACACTAAAAAAATTGACATCTGAATGACACACACATCCCGAGTCAACCTCAGTCAAAACTTATGGATGCCATCTGGTTTGTTGTGAGGAGCAACCTGGAGTGCTACCTGCACCTGTGTTTTCATGACATGGTAAACAAACCAAAGTTTCATGGTTAGCCAGTAGAAGCAATCAAGCAGCAGGAAACAGCACTCTGCTTGCTCCCTTGTAAGCCAGGGTTTCCATAGATCCTTGGCTCACCATGGCATGCAAATACACCCTATGTGTTTATGACTACAGCCCATATTTTTATTGCTGGGCACAAGATAAAACCAGTCATAAAGCGGCCTAGGAATCCTCCTAAAGCAAGGGTTTGTAAAGTGCAGGCCTCCGGCTGCATGTGGCCCACAAGTTGTTTTTGTGGAACTCTGCTCTTCCAGAGCCCTCAAATCACTGTTTTTCTGGTTAAAACAAAGGCTGATTTGCTTCTTTTGAAATCCTAATAGAATGGTGATTAATCTTATATATAGGTTTCAGGGGCCTCCTACACTATTTAACCCAAAAGTAATATCAATTTTTCCCAAGCCAAAAATTTACTTCCTCCCACTTTTTTTTTTTTTTTTTTTTTTTTTTTTGCTTTTTGGTATTTCTGCTGTAAATTTAGCCCTTGGACCCACTGCAGATGCATATCCTCCAACTGTCCCCATTTGGCAGGGATAGCCTCAATTAATTCCCTTCCATCTCACTTTTTCAGCTGCTTTTTAAATATACCTACTTCTCTTTTCTCCCTCCCACTTTTGCCCTTTGTCCTTAGCTTACTTCACTTACTGCAAACTGAGCTGAAATTTTTTTTAAAAAAGCATTTTGCACTCAGTTAACTCAGCTGGAAGGAGAGGAGAAGAGAGGAAGAAGTGGAATCTTGCCCTTCCCTGTAGACTGAGGCAAAAGCAAATTGCTCCTGCCTCTTCTAGCTTGTCGTTTTTCCTCGTTCATAACATTTATCTTCTTGACCAACTCTGATGTTGCTTGGCCATACACATACTGGTTTTTATCTGAAAATTAACATTGGAGAGTATGCAGTTGTCCACTGTTGCCTTAAGGATTTGCTGTTAGTCAAGAAGTTACAACATTTGAAAGTGCATTTTGGTGATTCTGTCAACAAGCACAATGTTCCTCCAGTGACTTACACACTCCCATTATGTTAAACGGTAACTACTAGATAATGAAGCACGATTCTCCATCTGTCTGGTGGGTGCCTATGATGCATACAATGAGGGTAGATGGCTTTGTGTGCTCACTGCAACTTCCCACACTCTTCTGAACTCTCCATCCGCCAGGCCTAGAGAAGAGGCAGGCAGCTGCTTCAGGTAATCATCCATGACCCGGCAAGACAGGGAACACAGGCGTATGAAATTTAGGCTCCTTTTGTCATGCTCATTTGAAAGCAAGAGACAGGATGAGAGACCTCCAGTATCATTAACAGGGAATTATTTCACGACAGAACCAGGGTAAAAGCAGAGAGACTCACAGAGAACTAATCTATGCCTGGCAACCCACACTTTAATCACATGCCGATTACTTTGTTAGTCATCTCTTTATCAATGCTCTCAACCCACTCTGACTCCTTTTGCAGTAAACTTTAATTAACCAGAGAAACATTGTGTAGGAGACACTTAAACTAAGAATGGTGAAAAGCGGTGGGGGTTGAGGAGGTAAAAGATGCAGATGTTTTTAAGAGAGAGAGGTAGCATCCTGTGTAAATTATAAGGATTATATTATATTATATTATATTATATGTTCTATGAAAGGCTTGAAGGCACACAACAACAGCAACATGAAGTTACAATTCGGGAGTTTATTGATTCCCCCCCTTTTCCCCGCTTCATCAATCTCCATTTTACTGTACTATTGGAATCAATCTAAAATTTAAAAAACAAAAACAAGGCATGCACAAAGGTGAGTCATGGCTCAATAAAATTACCACTGTTTGTCTGCTCTTATGTAGTGGGTTGTTGTTGTTTTTTTAAAAAAAAATCATTTTCTCTTTTTCTTTTAGTCTAAAGATGTAATTGTCATTTCAAAACCAAAGAAGCAATGGCAGAATATACTAGTGTTTTGCACTTACTCCCACACACATTTTCTATTAAAGTGATGGCTCCCTTTTTATTTCCCCCCTTTAAAATGTAATAAAATTATATTATAGTAATATTACTACACTAATATTGTTAGTAATAATAATAACCCAAAGGATTAAGAGAATGGTGGAGAATTGATACAGAAGTGGGTATTATTGCTGTTGTTGTGTGTGGATGTGTTAATTGCTGGATTAATGCCATTGCTCTAGAGTTGTCCAAACAGTGGAACATGTAGCACTGAATGACAAAAATAAAATCTGTAACATCTCATCTACTGGAACAGGCATACAGGAAGAGTAATTCAGTGTGAGAGGCAGTATGGCACAGCGGTTCGAATGTTAGATTAGAGCCATGGAGCCCCAGAGACAAATCCCCTTCAGTCCTGAAGCTTCCTGGATAGACCTTGGATTTAGGTCTAATCTACACTGCAGAAATAATGCATTTTGACACTGCTTTAACTGCCATGGTCCAATGCTATGGAATTCTGGGATTTGTAGTTTTATGAGATATTTAAGCTCTCTGTCAGAGAGATCTGGTGCCACAACAACCTACAAATCCCATGATTCCACAGTATGAACCCATGACAGTTAAAGCGGTGTCAAACTGCGTTATTTCTACAGTGTAAGAGGGGTTGCAGACAGCCAGAAATAGTGCAAACTGCGTCCACTTTTAGGGTTAGGGTTAGGGAATCATGGGAATCGTAGTTTATTGTGGCACCAGAGCTCTCTGACAGAGAAGGCTCAATGTCTCAGGAAAAAAACCAATTCCCATGATTCCCTAGCACTAACCCTAACCCTAAAAGTGGACTCAATTTGCACTATTTCTGGCAGTCTGCAACCCTTGTAAATTAGGCCTTTCTCTCTCAGCCTTACTTGTTGCAGGCATAAATTAAAATAAGAGGGAGAAATCACGCATGTTGCCTAAGCCGCTTGTAGAAAAAGTAATAAATAAATAATCCCCCTTTCATTCATGCAACAACATTCTACATAGCTGCCACTATACTAACGGATGCTACTTGGGCAAAACATATTTCCTGTCATTTTTTTTAAAGTTCCGGGAAAAGTCTGATAGAAGAGGGATGGGAAGATTCCAGTTGTTTATTTTTAATTGCCATCAAATTAACTTTGACTTACTGTGACCGTATGAATGAGAGACCTCCAAGTCACTGGTTATCAAGAGCCCTGTTCATGTCTTACAAACTCAAGGCTATGGCTTCCTCAATTGTCTATCCACCTGTAATCAGTCTTCCTCTTTTCCTATTGCCTTCTACCTTACCCAGTATTGTTGCTTTTCCAGTGAATCATATCTTCTCATGGTATGTCCAAAATACCACAGTCTCCGTCATACTTCAGTTCTAGCCCATGAGCCAAATCCATCTTATGCAGGATCTCCAATAAACCCATGGTGCTTCCTTCCCAAGCTCTTCCTTCATTTCCAGGGCCGCCTTCTCCCAGCACTGGCTAAAACATGTGATAATGCGCACGTGTTCCTTTAATGACAGGGCATAGACATGGAGTGTATCCCTGAAACATTCTTTTATCTGTGACTATTGACATTACGTGTCTGTCTCAGAAATATCTGTTTGAAACTGCACAGATATATTGTTTTGCATTCAGAAGAAGCTTGGTCCAATCAAGCAACTCAGCAAGTCTGTGCTCTGCTCTCCATGGCTTAAAAGAGCAAAGAAATTGCAGAACTAGATTCATTCTGCTCCTACTATAATTCAGTAAAAAAAAAAACGCCTATGGACACACAGACATAATTAAATGCAGCCTTCCACAACCTGGCGTCCCATAGATGTGCTGCCCTACAACAACCCCACTCATTCTCAGGCACCATCTCCATGTTAGTTTGGAGATGATGAAAGATGTGGTCCAACACACCTAGAGAGCAGCAGCTTGGGGGAAGATGGATTAACATGTCAAAAGTTCTTGTGCTTATTTCTGAGCGGCCTACTCTGTTATAGAGCTGAATCATATCATAAGACCTTTTCTCCACTTTTTTGCATGTAGGAGTAATGGTAGGTGCATAATTACCACATAGAGAGAGAGAAAAGAACCAAAGTTTCTTTACGACCCACATTACAGTTTCTTAGTCTCAAATAATGACATAGTGGATGACACAGCTAGTATGCAGTATACTCAAATAAGATAAAAATTTGACACGATCTGGGTGAGATATTTTTTCTTGCCTAAAAATGAGTAATGGAAGATATAGTTTGAGCCTTTGTTTAAAAAGGTGGAGAACATTTGAATCTGCAACTTGAAAATAGGTTTAGAAAGTCTGATAGGGAGGCATGACAGGTCTTACAAAGAGGCTGAAGGGCTAGATATCTCTGATGTTTAAGCTTTTGGAAGGAGTGAAATAATTGATGGCAATTAAAAATAAACTGGAATCTTCCCATCCCTGTTCTAAATGCTAAAACTAAAAGACCTGTGGTCTCAATAGGGGGAGATCTCTCCCCAGTTCAGAACATGGACCCCCACTGCTAGAAGTCCAAATCTTTTGGTAACCATGATAACAGCCTTAATGCCCTAAGACCTGTCTGGTCATCTCTGGTTAGTACTTGAATTGGAGACCACCAATGAATACCAGATACTGTAGGCTGTATTTCAGAGGAAGAAACTGGCAAAACCACCTGTGAGTATCCCTTGCTTAAGAAAATCCTATGAAAAATTCGTGAAAAAGTCACCATAAATTGACAAGTGACTTAAAGGCATGTGTGCACACGCACACACAATAAGAAAAGTGATGGCTGAGATACAAATATAGTTTATATATGACATGATCCCAGTAAACCCTTTTCTGGGTTTATCAGATTTGAAATGTAGTTTAATCTAGGTTATTGCTTAATTGCAGGGAGGGGAGGGGATTTCATTAGGAGACCAGCTTCAAAGTTTAACAAAAGATATACTCAGGAGTAAATTTGCAAAGCATATTTTAAGAGCATCCACTGGAATTTCTCTTGTATATATAATAATAACATGATTATTACTCCTGAAAAGTAATCATTTGTGATGTGAAACACAGAGAGGGCTGCTCCCTTCTTGAAAGTCAGAGTACTGAAGTTACTGTAGGTTGGCTGAGAACAACCAATAGACCACAGATAAACAGAGACATAGCCTTTACAGACTGCCAGACATAATGCAGCTTGAGGCCACTTTAACTGTCCTGGCTCAGTGCTAAGGAATCATGGGAACTGTAGTTTATTGTGGCACCAGAGCTCTCTGACAGAGAAGGCTCGATGTCGCAGAAAAAAATAAAATTCCCATGATTCCCTAGCACTGAGCCAGGACAGTTAAAGTGGCCTCAAGCTGCAATATTTTTGGCAGTCTGTAAAGGCCCATAGTTTTGTGGGAGGAAGAAAGGGACAGAAGGTCCTCTGATTAAAGTTTGATTATTTTTCTGATTTTCTACTGACTTGGGTTATGAGAATTAGTCACTTTAATATCCGGAACATCTAGGTGGGACCATATTACCTCAGTATTAAGGTCCCTCCACTGGCTGCCTATTAGTTTCCGAACCCAGTACAAGGTGTTGGTTATTACCTTTAAAGCCCTAAATGGCTTGGGTCCAGGCTATCTTAAGGACCGCCTCCTCCCGTATATTCCTCCCCGCACTCTCCGGTCCTCTGGGAAGAACTTGTTACAGCCTCAAAAAACGAGGCTGGTGACTACCTCCCAGAGGGCCTTTTCTGTTGTTGCCCCCAAACTATGGAACGGCCTGCCGGGAGAGATCCGCCAATTGACATCACTTGACAGCTTTAAAAAAGCTGTCAAGACGGATCTCTTCCGGCAGGCCTTCCCGGAATAACTACCAGCCCAAGGCCCCAGAATACTCTGGAGATGTTCCCTCCCCTCTTATGACCAGGCCTTTTTTAGAGTTGAGATTTTATACTCTGACGCCAGTGCCTTCTTCTTTTTGTTGTATTACTGTTTTTTGATGTTTTATATAGAGGTACATATCCTCTTTTTATATGTTGTTTTTAAATTGTTTGGATGTAATAATTTTTTAAGGGGTGGGAGGGTAATAGCTCTTAAATGTTGTATTATGATTTTATTATGTAAGCCGCCCCGATTGACCTCAGAGGGGCGGGATATCAAATAAAAAGTATTATTATTATTATTATTATTATTATTATTATTACTTTAGCACTCTCAGCTATGAAGCCTACTGGGTGACCTTGGACAAGTCTCTCAACCTCAGAAGATGGCAATGGCAAACCCACTCTGAAGAAACTTCCCAAGAAACCCTTGTGATAGGGTTGCTATAAGTTGGAAACAACTTGAAGGCACACAACAACAACAGCAAGAAGATATGTTGGACTTCAACTCCCTTCATCCTCTGGGGACAATGGGAATTGTACTACACCACGTCTGTAGGATACCAAGCTGTATTACATTGTATTAAAGCGGATATTAAAGCAAGGAGGCATGACAATTAAATTCAGGAGCTTTGACCATACAGAGAAGAGGGGAAAAATAGTCTCCCCATTTTGTGGGGTTTAGCTATAAAATATCATACCCATCTGTGTCAGAATAAAAGTGGAAAGAGATATTCTTCCAGGGCATTCAACCAAGACTTTATGATATGCCATTTCGGTGTCTCCAGAAATGTGTGGTGGCTACTTATCTGTGAACAGATCCTGCTCTTCTCTAAATGAAAGAATAGGTGAATGACCCAGGCAGATTGTGAGACTGATCACATGGGCTCTTCCCCAAGAAAGCAACTTCCTTTAGGACTTTCCTCAAGGAATCAACTTCCTTTGCATCTTTTCCCAAGAAACCAACTTGTTAGGAAGTTGCCAGTCCCATGGAAAACCCAAATACAATCAGTCCAGTTTGCCTGGTTAGTTAATTCACAGTATTTTGCATGTCTGTTCAGCAGTACCTCCCTTTAGGTTCACTGGAACTTACTCCCAGATATGTGGATATATAATAGGATTGCAGCATTCAATGTTCTTTCCAACTATTTAGTGATAAGCAGTTCCCATACAGTGGAGGAGCAGTAAAAGTAGGATGGAAATGTTATTGGATACCCTGTCCCATCATCCTTTCCCATGGCTACACTCTCTTGGGATGATAAAGCCCCACAACATATGGAGGTCCACAATCTTGCTTTAAAGGACATCTGACATTCAGCAAGATGAAAATGTAACCACTGCATAAATCTTGATGCTAGAACACTCCCCATTTTAGTATGCAACCACATCCCTAGCATTTCTTTTTGATCCGAAATTAGTCTATAAATGTTCCTGTTACGCAGGTGGAAGAAAAAGAAAGCCTTCCCCCAGCCTTTTTTTCTTTCCCAGAAGCACTTTCATGATTTGCAAATTGATTTTAAAAAAATCTTTAAATTGCCAATAATTTCTGGAACACCCAGCAACCTAATTACCAACAGCTTTTCATTTGTACTATCATTAAATTCACAGCTGCAGTTTAAAGTGACAGCCTGCTATCTCACACACCCAAATGAAAACATACAGAGAGAAAAAAGCCTCCCATTTAATAGGAGCCCATTTAATCCTAAAGAGAAGGACGGGCAATTCAGTATAACCAAATGATGGAATTTTTGCTTGGGAGTTTTCAATAGCAAGTTCCAGAACTGGATAATATTAGGTAGGTGGTAGCTCAGATTTCCCCACATATTCTCCAAAAGACAGGGAGATTGTGAGGTGAGTGGGGAGAAGTCCCACTGTTGCCATGCTGTATCACCCATTTCTTTTGCCACTACTTCCTAATTTATCCTAACTTTTGGATGTGAAGAAAGGATCACAAGAGCTTCAGATGTGGATAACACTGGAGTGGATGGTTCATTCTCTTCTTGCCTTAAGGTAACATCCAGACAACTCACTATTTTCTTGTTGTTCAGCAGCCCTCCTGGTGTTGGCCCAGTGTCAGTGGTGAGAAATTCTAGGACTTGCAGTTCAACAATGATCCCCTACAATAATAACCACAGTGTAAATTGCCTAAAAGCCAAACAAATGGGTCTGACAGCAAATTAAACCTGAACTTTCTCTAAAGGACAAAATGAGACTATTGTACTTTGTGCACATTATGGACGCTATCACACGGGGCCCAATCCAAACAAAATCCACACGAAATCCTGACTTAATACGTATTATTGGCCCGTGTTTCCACACGACGTCGCACAAAACCCCGATAGAAAGTGGAATGATCCGAGACCTTTTGAATTTTGGTTTCTTCAGGAATTGCAATTGCACGATGGGAATGATTTTGCATTTACCGTAGGTCTGATAACCAAATATGTATTGTGGTGCATTTCCCCGCTGTTGCCATGGTTCCAGCGAGCATTCCTCTCTCTGCGCATGTGCAGAAGGCTCGTTTTGGCTACATTTACGGGTTTTTTTCTCTTGTGTGTGGACGTTCGATACACTTACTGTAAATGCGCAATGAAGGTAATGACGTATGCGGAAACAAGGGTTATTTCCCGTTTATTTTCGGGATGCCTCATTTCCACTTTTATTTCCGCTTTCTGGCCCACGTGTGATAACGTCCTATGACACAACATGACTCTTTGGAAAAGGCAACAATGCCCAATAAAGTTTAAAGGCAGTAAGAAAAGAAGAAGTCTGCATTACATATTGATTGAAAGAAACAATAGATCTGAGTGTGCAAGACTAGAACAGAGCTGTTAATAACAGGTCTCTTGGAGGTCTCTCATTCACAGGGCCACCATAAATCAAAGTTGGCACATCTCAACAAGAACAAACCAGCAGGTTGGCTGTTGAGGGTATTTCCTAAATTGCAAGATGTTCCAAGAGGGCACCCACAAATTGCATTCAATGGAGAAATTGATTTAGCTCAATAGAATCAATGAGAGGGCTTTGGTAATGGAAAACCAAGATCTTAATCCTTTGCATACCAGTTCTGAACCCAGAGAACTCCAGAAGCAGGCTCCAAATTAGTTTAGTTTATTTATTAAAGGAAGAATCAACACACATGCTAAACATCCACACACAAGAATTAAGATATATAAAAAGGTGGTATTGGATAGCCAATTAATGGATTGCAATGGGCAATGCTTACCAATTCCAAGAGACAGACTCTGATCTGGGAGAAAGCTGGGAGTTGCATGTGACCCAGTATGCTTGCTGTGTGGTATAGACAGCAGTACTGAGGGGTCTTGAATCTGACACAGTTTCTTGATCTTTCATCTCCTTCTGTGTAAGAATTTTAATGGTCCCTCTTTCCAATTTTAATAGATCTTTATAGAAACACCATTTATAGTATCTAATCATTTCCCTTCTATTGAAGGCTTCCTGAGGTGAAGCCCAAACAGGTATACTTTGGATAAATAACCAACCTTAAAGTAAAATGTGGTGGTTTGATGAAAGTATTATCTTGGAATGTTAAAGGGCTGAACACACCTCAAAAAAGAAGGAAAGTTTTTCTATTCATTAAAAATTGCAAGTGTGACATTGTTCGTTTGCAGGAGACCCGCATCAAACTTAAAGATGTGAGGATTGTTGTAAACAGAAAATTAGGAAAAGAATATATAGCGGCTGCAAATAAAAAGAAAAAAGGGGTAATATTATATATAGCAGAACATTTAAATTCTAAATAAATTTTCAAGGATAAGAACGGAAATTGGTTGGGAGTGGAAAGATAAGAAAATTTTAATAGTAGGCATATATGGTCCTCAGGAAAACAAAGGAGTTTTTTACTCAAAAATCAATGAAAAATTAGCTGAATTGGAGTATGAGAATATGATATTGTTGGGTGACGTTAATGGGGTAATAGACCCAATATTAGATAGAAAATCAGAAAAATTCATTAGGAAAAACCAGGGTAAATTGCCCAAAACTTTCTTTGATTTGGCAGACAACTTAACTCTAACGGATTGGTGGAGGTACTTATATAACTAAGAAAAAGAATACACATTCTATTCAGAGAGGCACAATTCTCTGGCAAGATTGGACCTATTCTTAAGTACAAAGACATTACTAAATGAAATCAAAGAAATAAAGGTATTACCTAGAGTTATTTCTGACCATAACCCCCCAATAGCAAATTTAGAAGACCAGTACATAACAAGAAAATGGAGGCTGAATGAGACATTACTTAAAGATCCAGAGATCATCAAAAAGGCCAAAAGGACACTTAAAAATTTAAGAGATTAAGTATAGGATAGAATATATTAGTGGAGAGTAAAGGATAAGATAAGAGCTATCACAATAGGGTGAAATAACAAAGGAGTAATCAGGGAATATATAAAAATATATAAGAAGCCATTATATATGTTTTAAAAATAGAAGTGGTAGTCAGGAAGTGAAATTGCTTGTGATATTGTGTAATATTAGTTGTTCTCATTTGTTTTTTAGTAAACAGTTATGGTTTGTAGGAAAGGATGTTTGAAGGTTAGGTAAGCAGCAGTTGGTTTGAGAAAGTGAGGATAAGATGGACTGAGTGAGATAAGAGATAAGAAGATAGGACATAAGATAGAAGAAGGAAAGAACAGAAAAATTGTGGAAGAATGGAAGACAGGGGGAATAAAGAAGGTAATGATTAGGTAGGAAGGTTTGTAAGGAAAGACTGAGTATTAATAGAGAGGTTTGATCAAGGTGAGAAAGGTTATTAGTGGTTTCTAAGCTATTTTTATTAATGTCACTGTCTGTATTGTCTGTATTTTTCTTTTCTGTTTTGTGTTTGTTTGTTGTTTTGTGTGTTGATGTTATATTCACTTTATGTCAATAAAAAAAAGAGTTTCTGCTGATTGCAACTGGACAGAATTGCTATTGTTCAGGTGCATGCATTTATAGTAAGAGATCCTGGGGCAGTGTTTAAGGCAGGGGTAGGCAACCTTTCCCCTTTAAGGGCCGAGGGACTTCAGCTCCCAGAAGCCTCAGCCATGTTGGCCAATAGTCCTGTGTTGGCCAATAGCTCCTGGGATTCTGGGAGCTGAAGTCCCTCGGCTCTTAAAGGGGAAAGGTTGCCTACCCCTGGTTTAAGGAGTTAAATGGCTTTACCAATATGTGAAGTCATAGGCTTTCATGGCCGGCATCATAGTTTTTTGTGGGTTTTTCGGGCTGTGTGGCCATGTTCTAGAAGAGTTTCTTTCTGACGTTTCACCAGCATCTGTGGCTGGCATCTTCAGAGAAATTTACCAAGAGTTACATGACTTTCCCAGGGGAGAAGAATAGAATAAGTCCAGAGATATTCAAGAATGACTGGGCAATGCCATGAATATTCTCAAACAAAAAGAGTTTCATTCCCAGAAGGAAACTCCCTTTGTCTGTTGTATGCAAGCAATTTCTAGATCCAGCACCCACCATCACACTCCTTAGGGAAGGGATTGTGCTGATTCTGATCTTGGGTGATTCCATCACAGCTAGGTGCCTTGTCTTCCCCCATGCTGAGCCATCTGGATTTCCTAATATGGTTTCCTGTGCTGGAGAGCCACCTTTTGGCTACCTGCCTTTTTGAAACTAATTTGATATAATGGGTCAAAGAGGGGTGAGTGGGGGCTGGATCCTGGGGTAACAAGGGATATGCTCCTTTGACCATCAAACTATTATCAAAGCTCTGCATGCTTAATCAAACCCAGGTTCAGAATTCAGAAACCTTACTTTTTGGATTACAACTTCCAGAATCCCTCAGCCAGCTTGGCCAGGAGCTGCATTGGCAGGGAGAGTCTGGTAGTTTTAGTCCAAAAAAGTAACTTTTGTCAGCTTTCTCCATGTTCAACTTAATAAAGAAGAAGGCACTTGGATTCAAAAGAAAAAGGGAAAATATAGTCATAGTGTGAAACAAACAAAAGTTTCCTTTGTAATTAAGCTAGATAGGTGTGTTGCTCCCTTAATGTAATAAAAGCTCGAAGGGTTCTCCATGAGTAGTAGGTGTTTGTGGGGTTGCATCACTGGCCCTCCTCTTGATGTTGCATACCTTCCCTACCCCCCCCCTCCACACATTGGGTGTGGATGTCTCCATAGACCAGTCCTTCCATTCATAGAACCTCTCAATTCATGGTGGCTTTAGTGACAATCCTCCTGGGTGCAGGTACCGCTGCTGAGCACCCAGTAGTCATCCATGGCCATCCACAACTTGATCCTGGATGAGCCTGTCTTGTATCAAAGATATGTGGTTGGACAAACTTATGTGTGTTTTTGAATTCTTTGTACAGTGGCCAGCAATACCTGGAAAGCAGGGAGGCAGGGCTGTAGTTGTCTATTGTGATTCTGTCCCCATGACCATGTGGCCTATCATGCAGACTTTCAGTCCTGAATGTGAAAAAAAGAAGGAAGAGGCCTTGTGGTATCTTTAAAATTAACCAATTTATTTCAGCACAAACATTCAAACTTTCCTGTCCACTTCTTCAGATGTGCATTGGAAGGCGGTTTGTTTTGAACAGATGAAGGATTTTGCTGCTGAACCTCTCTCACGTCAATTCCCAAGAACAGGGCCAGTCCTACTATTAGACAGAATTAGGTCATGCCCTGCCTCAGGCAGCAGATTTTGGGCATCATGAAAGGGGAACTAATTGTGAATTGCTTAATTGATGGTTGTTGTATTTATATTGCTTAAGGGATTTTCTGTCTCATGTGCCATATAAATTACCTGATTTCGAGTAATATACACCTTGGGTGGATGCGGATATCATTTGCTGATTCAAGTCAGGTAGAAAATATCTTTGGTCAGTTCAAGATTCACTCTTCCTCAGCTAGCTAGGTTTCAAGAGAGGTGCTGAATCCTCCTGGGTTATCCTTGAGGGTGCTTCAATATACTTGCTGAAGTTAACTTGTTTGGAATGACTCAAGACTTCATAGACTTTGTAGCAATCATGGCACTATGTTCCATAGTGCACAGTCTGGATCTGTTTTATCTGGCAGTAGGATGTTAATCTAGATGTGTAATTATCTATAATTTCATGGACAGGTTACTGCTTCATGTGCTTTAGACATGACTCAGCTGCTCTGCATGGGTAGAAAACCAATTAAGATGGGTCACAGTAGAACACTGATGAATCTGGATGTTTTCCTGACAACTATTGGGAACTTTTCTGTCACCTTAACAGGACTTCGACAGGGGAGCTTGTTCCTGTTGTTTTGGCTGGATCCCTCTGTGACTTTTTAACTCATCAGCCACAATCTTTCTGGAGTGCCTGGCTGGGATGGGGCTTGGAGGCACCAGTTTACAGTGGATCTGGACCTTCCAAGATGGTCATTGATTAAACTGAGCTCTACATAGCTTCAGCCTTGTTTCTGTATCATGTGCCTTCAGACCATATCATGGTATTATAATTGACAAAATCCGTCTGTTCAAGATCAACTCATCTGAATCATTCACCCAGGGGCACACCAACATTTTGCATACCACAGTTTCTTTTTTCAAAGTGAGATGAACAATGGCATGCAAAAAATGCAGATGATACTTCTAGAGAATGATTCAGACAGCCTCTGGGTTCCCACTGGCCACAAACCATTATTCACCACAAGCAGGAGGAGGCCAGAAAAATGAGCTAACTATGAAGAGAAATAAGGAGCATCCCATTAGTTGTGAAAGCTCCTAATGGAACAGATTATGGTTTCAGACTTGCTCCCAAAGTTTCCCATTTAAACCCTAACCCCTTATAACCCCTTGTTGTTTTACCTGTCTTCAAGTTAACTCTGGGTTATGGCAACCCTATCATAGGGTCTTTTTGGCAAGATTTATTCAGAGGTGGTTCTTGGTGCCTCCCTCTTAAGCTGAAGACAGTATAACTTGCCTGAAGTCACTAAGTAGGTTTCCATGACTGAATGGGGATTCAAAACCTGGTCTCACAGGATCTCAGTCTAACCTTTAAATCAATACACCACGCTAGCTTATAATCTTGACATCTAAGATGGTTGTATCAACTGACTCTTCAAACAACACAATGGTTAAGGAAGACTGGAAATTTGTATGCATCTGAGGTTCTGAACAAGACTTCAGTATTTATTGAAATGGCACTGTTATTTCTAAAATCATACAGCTATGATTCATCCCAACAGTAAAAAAAAAAGGTTGAAATGAAATACTGTTTGTATAGGAAATAGATTATTGCACTACCTTTAAAATGCATTAAAAAGAGACTTACCTCACCTGAATTGAAGTAAAATTCAGGCTGCATCTGGATGCTATTGTACGATTCCCTCCCCCCCAACCACCATTGGAATTCAGCCAGGCTGACTTAATTCACTCCAGCAGCCATTTTTTTCTAAATCAGAACGCTTCCGACTTTGAAAAATGGCTGCTGGAGCGAGGATGGATGAATTTGGGCTGCATTCCGATGGCTTTCTTTTGGGAAATCCATATGATAGCATCCAGATGCAGCCCAAATTTTACTTCAGTTCGGGCAAGGTAAGTCTCTTTTAATGCGTTTTAAAGGTAGTGTGATAATCTCCTAAGTATTGTTGCTGATTTTGATGAGTGTCAGATGAAATCCTTTCTCCAGATCTGTATGCACAATCCCCAAAGCAATTTCGTGTGCTGTAATAATACAATAGTTTGACAGATGTTTATCATGTTTCTCGGCAAAGTGTTTTGAGCAACTTCCCTACAGACACATTTGGAGCAATAGTAATGTGGGTTAAATAAGAAAGCCTATAAAAGGGAAGTGTAAATACATACATGAAGAAAATAAGGTTGTCTGGGATGGATGTAAAAGTCCAAAGCAGTCCTTAGACAAGGGAAAAACTAAAGGAGATTTGATAACTTCATTTCCATATTTAGGATAATGGAAGCTTTCCTTTGCCATATCATTGTGCATTGTGACCATGGAGCTTATCACACAGTTAATTAAATCGTCTTACATGATCTGGTTTAAATTTTAAATTGGGTGGCATCTGGAACCTATTGCAAGGGTTTTGCTGCTGAAATCATCGCCTGGGTTCATCCCTGCTCCCAGGGCCGCTCTGGCGGCCATTTTCTCAAGCCGGAAAACTCCCAGCTTCGAAAAAAGCTGTGCTGAGCGTCCCTGGAAGTGGGGGTGGACCCAGGCTGCATTTGGGCGGCAAATTCGGTGGCAAAATCCTTGTGATAGGCTCCAGATGCAACCCAATTTAAATTTTAAGCTAGATCAGGTAAGGTGATTTAATTAACTGTGAGATAAGCTTCCATGACACAATGACCACACTGCTCATTCCTCTTGTGCTATGATCCCAATGACATAGCTATGACACCTCTCCCTTTCTGGGAATGTTACCGTTGCACAATCCCCAGTGCTAACCTGCACAGCTGTAAACTGCACATTAATTCCCAACAAGATGGCAGCTCATTTTTTCATGACCACAAATGGACTTCCAGCTACTCCAAGGTTGTTTTTGGGGAGCCGGGGAGGATTAGTGTTTTTGGCAGTCCTGCCTCCACCAAGGGTTCCATGGCAAAGGGTTTTAAATTTATGTTGTAAGACATCTTGAGCCTTGCACTAGGAATAAAATAGGATAAAATAAAATAAAAGTAGCCTTTGGACTCACTGCAGTTGCCTATCCTGACTTGAAAGCCCCTTTACATATAAAGTTAAATTTTATTCTTCTTCCAGTGCTGCTCACCCAGAGATTTCCACCTTTGATGCACAACAGTTGCTTGAAACTATGTCTTGTGTTTGAAAGCCTGGCAACCCTAGCCAGGTTTTTGCATATTTCCGTAAATAAACAAGGCAAGACTTGTACCCAGGACTGATCTATTACAGAACAGACAAGGGTTCCATGGCAAAGAAAATGACAGAACCTCACTGGTGGTCACATACAACTCCCAACTGAGACCATTCAGATGTATCACCAATGAACTACAATCTATTCTGAACAATAATGCTACCCTTTCAAGGACTCTTGGTGGCAGACCTTTAGTTGCCTATAGACAGCCTACAAACGTCAAAAGGTACTTACCTACAGGAGGACACACAACACAGATGTTTTGAATCATAGAGTTGGAAGAAACCACAGGGGCCATCAAATCCAACCCCCTGACATACAGGAATACACAATCAAAATACCCCCGACAGATGGCCATCTAGCCTCGTTTAAAGGTATCCGTTAGAATTCTGGCTCAATGCAAAGATGCTTATGTGTATGTGTTGCATTTGCTCAGGCACCAAAAGATCAAGAGTGAAGGCATGGACTTAAGGAGAGACAGAGAGAGAGAGAGACTGTTGATTTATGCATCTGGTTCCAGTGTGCCATCATAGAGAAAAAACTATCCTTCTTTAGCTCACTTAATACTGGGTATTTGACTTCTAACTTGGTATCATTAGGCCCAACTAGCATTAATATATGCCATTATGTATATGTAAAGAAAAAATAATAATGCTCAACTTTGAGCCAGGTGCCCTCTATGTGAGCTTTAGATTTAAGTGGGAGAATATAAATGGTAAGAATAATGATACTTTTAGCGTTTAGTTTTAGAAAATTCCCAAATGCTAGATTTTCATACTTGTCTAGAATAGTTAGCTCAGCGATCAATAAAGTTGATGCCAGAACTGCAAGGCCATCGCTAGGGCCAGACAGGTCAAGTGAAGCAAGGGCAGGGGAGGAAGAAGGGGCAGGGGGCAAAGCTGCAAAGGAAGGAAACATGGCAGAGGAACAAGATGGGGGAAGGGGAGAGGTAAGAGGTGCAGTAAATGGGCACAAGATGTACAGAAGGCAGATGTGGAGCAACAACAGCATCACCACCACACCAGGAATGTGCATGGCCACCTCACATGGCCCTTGTCTTGTTATTAATCCACATAAAAGCCATGTAACATAGATTTTCTAAGAGGTAGTGATGCCCCAATGCCACAGTGTAAATTCCAGGGACTTGAAATTTGACCTCTTTGTTCCATTTCCAACACTTTAATCAGTTCTCTATATTAGTTTTCTCGAAGAGTGATTACTATTTTTTTTTCAAGAAAAAATATTGATGTTCAAAATCTACATAATCAGAATGCATATCAGTAATATGCAGTTATAATAATGTATATAATATGCAAGTTAGATGTCTGGATTTATAGGACTGGAATATGGCAACCCCAATGCCACATGACATGTCAGCCTTAATGGGAATGGCAGTAATTGCTACAGCTACTGGAAATATCTTGCTGCCTGCCTGGCTACTGAAAAATGCTTTTGACTGGTTCTGGATTGCCATATTACTGGTTAATAGTCATGTTTACCTAAGTTCTGGGCCCAGTTACCTAGATTGCCCTCATACCTGTTTGAATCAGCTGACCAAGACTGCATCTGCACTACCGAAATGATGCAGTTTGACACCACTTTAATGGTCATGATTCAATGCTATGGAATCTGGGATTTGTAGTTTGTTGTGGCACCACAGCTTGATGACAGAGAAGGCTAAATATCTCACAAAACTACAAACTCCAAATTCCATAACATTGAGCAATGGCAGATAAAGCAGTGTCAAACTGCATTAATTCTGCAGTGCAGATGCAGCCCTAGACCTAGTAGCTGTTCTAGCCATTTTCCTATTCCCTACCTACCCTTCCTGTGTGACATGCCACGTACCCATCCATCCCACCCCAATGACATCATAAGAACTGTCCCCTGGCCCTAAAATCTCAAGGAAAGGGAAGCCATACACTCAGCAAGCCGATTTGTTGCTGAAAGTCTTCTGGAATCACCTTCATATATCTTATTACTGAATAAGATAGAACAAGAAATTTGGTCCTCATTTCATGTAGAATGCCAAGAGAACAGTATATAGAACTTTTTAATTAGTGGGGAAAGGCATTCTTGGCCAACAGTTTAATGCTAGTACTTATAATTGTCTAATTATTAACATTCGGTATGTACCTGCTATACTATAGGATTAGCAATTATAGAATGATCAGCTGATAAAACTAAAGGCTAATCTAACAATTCTTATTCAGTGTAGGCTTTGATTCAATTAACTTACCTGTGACTAAAGGGGAAATATATGAATAATGTGTCCCAAAAACATATATGTGGATGTGTAATGATTCCATAAATATCATCAGAGATTAAGCAGTCCAATGCTATGCATGTTTACTAGACAGTAAGACCCACTTGATCCAAGTTTACCAAGTAAATATTAATTCTAGCTCTAGTCAGCATTTTCCATTATTGGTCTGTCAAGCTGAAATGGAACTAATGTTACAAATGATCTCAAGTACAAAGCCAAGCATAATTACTTCTGCTTCTAAATTTATTTTAATGTAGCTAATTAAAGTAGATGTGTGCTAAACAAGGTGCCACCAAACCAATATGAGATGTGGCCATTCAGTAGTTGATGCCAAACCCAAAGTGTTAACATTTATCAGGAATTGCTGAAATTCAAACATTTTGTGAGCCACCAGATTGTCTTGCCAAATTTTGGCTGCGAGATTCTGCCATCTGTATTGTTTTCTTTAAAAATTCACAACACTATTTATAACATTCACTCTTGAGAGTCAAAAGCTGGCGGGGGGAGAGAGTAGATTTCCTTAAGATATACAACTGCCCTGAACCCACTGTTTAACACAGCTCTAGGGAGGCCAAAAGGTTACTAGATTATGGGGCAGCAGATTCTGGGATTCAATTAGTTTGAGAAAATTGAATTTTTTGTATTTATTGGTTTCTTAACTGAAACGCTAGAAGGTCTAAGAGGTTTCTGATAATGCATCACTGGGTGAGTCACCATGCAGTGGATTAGTCATAGCTGTGAGATAAATACCCTCATGTTTCCTCTAAAGTGACAGATTTACCTGATCTCGTTGAAGAATTATATGTTACAGAAGTCAGAATTATCTGAAGTCATGTAGCTCCAAAACCTTCTGGCTATATTAATCTAGTGCCATGCCATGCCACTTGCCTGGGGATTTTAGTAAAATATAGTCTTTTGCTCAGAGATCATGCCAAAGTAGCATGCATTAAAGAAGCCAGCAGAATGCCAGAAAAGAACAGCTTGTATACTGGAATAGGCTATGAATACCACAGTGGAGCATCATGATGGCTTGATGCTATTTTAGACACCAGTCCCCAAACAACTACAATGCCCCCACCTCATCTGTTCCATGTGGATAAGAACCATGTGGTTCCCCTCCATAGGACTGTTTAGCAAAGGGTACATGTTGTCAATAAGTCTGTCTCCTTTTCCTGTGAATCACATAAATATATCTTATAAAGAAAGAATTATCCAGATAGAGTAAAATAATACGATTAAGCACACAAGAAAATCTGACAACAGAGGATCCCCCCCCCCCCCCCCCCAGTTTGTCTTTTCTTTTCCTCATCAGAACTTTTGGAATTTTTAGCTTAACATCTATTATTTTATGGAACAGTTTTCATTTGCTAGAGGCTTTCTAGTAGAGTAGCAGGATCCATTTCACAGAGGAAGGAATTACTGAAGGTGAGTGATAGTGATCTTCCCCAAACCAATTGTAGAGGAGAAACTTGAGGGTCATATCCAGGAAGCTAAAGCAATGGCTTGCCCAGGCTGCATTACAAGTTAAGGTAATATGTGGAATTTACTACAAGCCACATCCCACAATATAGAGAACCTTCCTTCTTGTGAAATCAGGAACCCAGTTCAGATGCTTACCTACATACATTCTCAGAACCACTCCTGTGTGGTCAATGTTGTCCACTTTAACACCCATGGACTCAAACTAGGAAATCTTGAGAGTTGTAGTTAGGAGTATTCTCTGCTAGAGGGCTTCCACACCCCTGAACTCCAAATCAGGTACCTTCACTCCATCTTTAAACAACAGATTAAGATTCTGATCTAATCCTTAGTGTCCCTGGTGATGTAACAACTCCTTGATTCAGCTGTTTCTCCACGCCAGACACTGATTTATCCTACAGTGTGAGCTGGGAAGCTCCTAGCCAGACTCTGGAGTTGCCTACACTGCCACTAAGCAGGCTGCCTCCATCCTTTCTTTCTGCAACCCCTAAAGTACATTGGGCCCTTGGTGTCTGCTGGGGTTTGGTTCCAGGACCAAACCAATGGATACCAAAATCCATGGATGTTCAAGTCCCATTAACTACAGTGGCATAGTAAAATGATACCCTTTATATGAAATGACAAAATCAAAGTTTGCTTTTTGCAATTTTAATTTTTTTAAAATATTTTCAAGCAATGGATGGTTGAATTTATGGAGACAGAAGGCCGATGGTACTGTGGTGTAGCTTTTCATCTCCGCTTGCTTTCACTAGGATCTCAGCCCCAGAATGTTACTTTGCCAGGCTCTTGCAGAAGCTCTCACTGTTGTTAAAACAACAAAAATGATAACATGAAGCAAATGATGTACATGCCATCTGTTTCTCGTGCGCCATTGTTTTTATGTATACATAAGAAAAGTAACTCTGTCCATTCCCTTCATTTATTGAGAAACAACACCAACTCTGACTCATTCCTGGGAGCTGCTTGCTTTCTGTTGAACATGACCTGTATTAGCTTTGTTCCTTTTAGCTGTACAAATTGGTCATCAGTAGCACTGTGGGAAGTAGCTCCTTTATTAGTCATACCCAGATATGCAATATTAATGCCTAAGGCAGAAATGATCTCTTTTGATCAGCCTAGTCTGAATTGTAATTGCACCATGTTTTAGAATGGAGAAATATTTTGGAGGGGTACTAAACACTCTTAAGCATATTATAAAGCATTTTCTAGATGCCTGTGTTTGCTGCATTTTGGGCCTATAGATCTACCTCATTAGTCCAAAAGCAGGTTTGCAGTATGTCTCCTTGTGCCTGAAAACATGGTAAATCAGGTTGTTAAGCTACTGGAGTGTCCATAGGTCATAATGCTTTTAGTTGCGATAATGCCACAAAATGAAGGCTGTTTCTCATGATGAAAAGAAGCAGAAACTAGGGAACATCCAATGAAATCCACAGAAGAAACATAGGCCCCAAACACATCTGGCTCCCCCCCCCCATTAAATTACCATTTTTCAGTATCTTGAGATGTGTCTTATCTCAAGATACTGAAAAAATGATCATTTAATTAGGGGGGAAAGCCAGATGTGTTTGGGGCCTATGTGTACTCTTAAGAACTTTTTCAGAGACTGTTTGGAATCAAAATGTTGAAATTTCTGGACCAGGAACTCTCGGATCATTTTTCTGGATGAGTCATGGCCATCATGAGAGAGTTAAGGAGCTTATATGGGTTGAGTGATCATGATTGTTTCACCCACATTTACAATGCTACCAACAAAGCTGGGTTAACACTGGTTCTGAAAATGTGGACTGAAATGCAACATGAATTCATGAGGAACCAATCACAGAGGCACAGCTTGTCCTGGACTATATACTAACTCAAACCGTAGGTGGAGAAGACTCCTGTGGCTGAATCATCTTCCATAATAACAAAATGAAGACTCTGAATGCATTGAGAGTTAGACAGCAGGTACAGAAGTTCTAACATGGCTTTCTACTCAGTATGCCAGTTTGAAAGATAATGATTCTGATTAAAGAACCATTCAATCAAATAATCCCCAACCTGCAATCTGAAGTGGTACAGTCAGACACAGGTCCCCATTTAGACCTGCTTTATCATCAAGAGAACTCAGTATCCATGAGCCTTTAAACTACTTTCTCACTGTGCACTGGCTCCATGAGGAAAATAAATGTGGCAAATATTGGATGTGATAGGGTAGCTGGTTTGGGAGTGACCCTGAGAGCTGTAGTAATGTTTCCACAGTCTGGGTAGAATGGAGCTGCATCCGTGAGCCTGACACCAAAACCTATTAGTAATTACTAGATTTTACCTAGCTCTTCTGATATATTTGGAACTCACAAAGCTGCCAAATGAACACAGTATCAGACCCTCAACCAAAAGGGAGAGGGGAAGCTGGTACCAATTCCTGGGGCCTTCCAATCCACAGTGGCCCATGGGACCAAACTATGTTGCATATGCTTTTGTCTTTCTTAGGAGTATCATTATTTGTTGAGTGTTTTTGATAGCCATTGTAAAATTGGTGCATTTCAAAGAAAACAATAATAATGAAACATTTGAAGTCATCCATGAAGATTTTTAGCTTTTCCAGTTGGGACTGAAAAAAGCCACAGGGTGTGGGTCAGGAGAGGAAGCGCAAATTCTCAGGTGATGCTCTTGCAAGCACCAGCAAATGCTCTGATCGTGGCAACAAAGAAGGAATGTTCTCCTGCCTCTAGGCCAGCCAGGCTCCTCCAAGGAACCCTATTTCCTCCACAAACATTCCTTGAGCTCTCTTCCACCCGCTTGCCTGCCTTGTCGCCTGGAAAGCTGCGGTGCACCCATTAGGAGGTTTACCCACCCCACAACAGGTCTCTGGAGTCTTTTTCTAAGCCTGCAGAAAATAAGGGAAGGAGGGAGAAAGGGAAACGGGAGATGAGCCTCTGCCTTGGAGTCCTACCTTTCAAGCTTATCCAGGAGCGCCTTTTCCATTCAGCTCAAAGCCAGAAATAAATAAATAAAACTTTTATTTGTATCCCACTGTTCTGCTATAATAGCAATCAAAGCGGTTTACATGTTAAAGCAAACCAATACAATACCCCAGCCCAGAGCTGCTTACCGCAAAGCCAGTCACCCACCAGTGGTCCCCACCCATTGTGCTGATCAATTAATGGCCAATAGCTGGGAACCCACTTGAATAAAAAATTCCCCGGGCCTTAAACCCACTCTTGGCAGCCCTTGATTCATACCATTAACAATGCTTAAGAGAGCCTTTCTGCTTTACTTCTCAATAGATATTGTCAAACTTCCAGGTTAAAGAGTCTCCCACTCAGGTGATGGATGGTGCATGCCTCCTCCACTCTTTTTAAACATTTTTTACACTGTTGGAGAGAAGCATGCCCTCTTTCTTTTCAGGTTCTGCTAGTGACAAATCTCAAAAGTAAAGTAATAATACTTACAAATGGAGGAGACTCTCTGGATAACCCAAATCAACATTAGTCATCAGCTGCCTTCCACTAAAAGGTTAGTTATATCAGAGCCACATCCAGGGGACCTGTGAGCAACACAAAAGTGCTTTATTATGATTAAATAGCTACAGAATCTTAGGTCTGAAGCACTGCAGAAATAATCCAGTTTGAGACTGCTTTCACTGCCTTGGCTCATTGCTGGGGAATTCTGGAAACTGCAGTTTTGTGAGATCTTTAGCCTTCTTTGTCAGAGAGCTCTGGTGCCACAGCAAACTACAATTCCCAGGATTCCCTAGCACTGACCTAGGGCAGTGAAAGCAATCTCAAACTGGATTATTTCTGCAGTGTGTTTTGGACTTTAGTTGAGTTCTTCTTTTACCAATGCAGCAGAGCTGCCATCTAGTGCTTCATATGAACAATTGCAGCAAAAAATAAAATACAGTACTGTACTTGTAAAATCCCTAGGTTTCTTTTTTCTGCATATGCATGTGCGTGTGTGTGTGTACACCATGCTTGTGTTTTCCTTAATCTGAATGTAAACTTTAAGATCTATGCTTAATTTTAAATGACTGCTAGTCCCCTGTCTCATGGCATTAATGGCATTTACAAGAAGTGTGTCTCAAGCACTTTCTAAAATAAAGTCTGCACTTCATTGCCATTTATTTCATCCAACAATATTTCTTGTTAATAAAAGCTGACATTGGCTTCCATTAATGCAAAAAGAAAAGACTTTTGTTCTTCTACAAGAGACATAAGCATATACAATCTAAAAAAATTAACAAATATAAAGACATGTATGCAAGATTTTCTGTTCCCCTGCATCCTTTTTAAAAGCCTTTCTGGTGGATTGGAAGCTCCTGAACAGCGTGGGGTTTCTTAAGGAAGGAGGGAAATTTCCCCAGAATGGAAGTTAGGAAGAAGTTATTTTATAATGAGAGTGTATCCACACTACAAAATTATAGCAGTTTGATACTGCTTTAACTGCCATGGCTTCATTCCACAGAATCCACAGTTCGTACTTTTATTATTATTTCAAATTAGTTCAGGATTTTGCACCAAAGCTCTCTGGCAGAGAATTCCAAGCACATCTCACCAAACACAAATCCCACAGTTCCAGAAGATGGAGTCATGACAATTAAAAAGGGGTGAATCCACTGTAACAGCCTAGTGCAAATACAATCTGAACATTATTTCACAATTGAGTATTATTTACATTGACCAGCACCAGCTCTCCCCCCACAACACACCACTCCCCCGCTGCCAGCCCTTCCCCATAAACTTCCCTTGTTGTTCAGGAAAGTTTCTGAATCCTTTGAAGACGTTTTTAGGGAGGGGATATGTAGAAAGCTGTAGGAGGAAATGAGAAAATCCCATACTGTTAATCTTCATATCATCACAATCATAGCACACCTAAAAAAACTAGCCATCATCCAAAATAAATACAAAGATAAGTCTTATCCAATAGATCTACAATTTAAGCACTAAGTTTTGAAGGCAGGAAAAGGGAAAGTCAAGATTCAAGAAGTCTGAGCAAAAGGTCTGAAGCTCATAATCCATCATATGTTGCTGTTAAGTTGGGTTTGACTTATGGTGACCCCATGAATGAGAGATCTCCAAGGAACCCTGCCATCAACTGCCCTGCTCAGATCTTGCTGACTCAGGGCTATGGCTTCCTTGATTAGAATCATAGAGTTGGAAGAGACCACAAGAGCCATCCAGTCCAACCCCCTGCCATGCAGGAACTCCCAATCAAAGCATCCCCGACAGATTAAGTCTGTCCATCTTATGAGATGGAATTCCTCTTTTCCTGCTGACTTCCACCTTGTCATTATTGTCTTTTCTAAGCCGCCCTGATTGGCTTTCCAAAGGGCGGGATATAAATAAATTATTATTATTATTATTATTATTATTATTATTATTATTATTATAGTGAGTCCTGTCTTCTCATGGCTGAAATAAGACAGTCTCAGTTTAGTCATCTTGGCCTTTAGGGAGAGTTCAGGTCTTACTTGCTCCAGGACACATTTGTTTTCCTTTTTAGCAGTTCATGGTATTTGTACACCTCTTCTCCAGCACCACGATTCAAATAAGTTGATTTCTTCCTATCCACTTTCTTCACTGTCCCGCTTTCACAGCCATACATAGAAATGGGAAATACAATAGCATGGACAATCCTAACTTCAGTATTCAGTATACATTTCAGGATATTGTCTGATTCCTTCATAGCTGCCCTTCCAAGTCCTAGTTTTCTTCTGGTTTCTTGACAGCAATCTCCATTTTGATTAATAATTGAGACAAATCTAGAACTATTTCAATGTCTTGACTGAACTATTTCAATCTATTTTAAAGTTATATAAATCATCTGTGGTCATTAGTTTTGTTTTCTTAATGTTTACCTACAAACCTGCCTTTAAACCTTTCTTCCTTGACTTTCCTCAGTAATCATTCCATGTTTTTGCTGTTTTCTTTTAGTAGGATGGTGTCATCTGCATATCTTAAATTAATGATTTAATGAGATTCCTCCAGTTTTCACACCTCTTTATTCTGAATCTAATCTTGCTTTACATATGATATTTTTGGCATACAAGTTAATCAGACAAAATGCAGGTTTGCCTGCCCCCTTGCCAATTGGAAACCATTCCATTTTTCTGTATTCTGTCCTAACAGTAACCTCTTGACCTGATTACAGGTTACATGTAAGGACAATCAAATGTTGTGGCACACCTATTTCTTTGAGGGAAATCTATGGCTTTTCATGGTTTATACAACCAAAGGCTTTGCTGTAATCTATGGTTTTCTTTAGAATTTTTTTGGTGTACTGCATTATCCAACAAATGTTTGCTATTTGAACCCTAGTGACTCTTCCTTTCCCGAATTCAGCTTGAACATCTGGCATTTTTCACTCCATATATGGTAAAAGTCTGTTGTAGAATTTTGAGCATCACTTTGCTTGCATAGGAAATTAATGTGATGTCCCTGTAGTTACTGAAATTCCTAGTATCCCTGAGAGACCCTGGGTAGGGAGGAGTGATTCCCATGTAAACTGTGTATTGTTCTGCAGAGGGAAGCACCAGTAAACCTCCTTTTGAAGATCTTTTACCACATATGAACATAAAACCCAAACTGAAAGAAGAGATAGTGAGAGGATGCTAATGACACAAGTGAACTCAAGCCTAAAGGAAGTTCAGTACCTATTCAGTACAATACCTATTCAACACAGAAAAATACACAGTTTACATGGGAATCACTCCTCCCTACCCAGGGTCTCACAGTATATATAGACCCACTCTCTTCCATTCCAGTATTCTCTGAAGATGCCAGCCACAGATGCTGGCGAAACGTCAGAAAGAAACTCTTCTAGAATATCGCCACACAGCCCGAAAAACCCACAAGAAACTATTTATTGTGCAGTTTTGGACTTTTCTTCACCTCTGATCAAGTCAACAGCTGAACTTCCTTTAGGCTTGAGTTCACTTGTGTCATTAGCCATAGCGCTACTGCATCCTCACACTATCTCTTCTTTCAATTTGGGTTTTATGTTCATATGTGGTAAAAGATCTTCAAAAGGAGGTTTACTGGTGCTTCCCTCTGCACAATACTAACAAGCATTAGCTGCCGTGCCACTGCCATTATGTTGGAGAGCTCCTCTTACAGTGTCACTCTTCATGAGGGCTGCTGCCCAATAGCTGCTTGGCATATTTAGTCTGGCCCCACAGCAGAAGCCCTGATGGGTACTCAAAAGTTGTCCATACGCAGCAGAAAGGAAAATAAGTTGTCTTTGGGTAGCTTGACAATCACTTACAGTGTCACTCTTCATGAGGGCTGCTGCCCAATAGCTGCTTGGCATATTTAGTCTGGCCCCACAGCAGAAGCCCTGATGGGTACTCAAAAGTTGTCCATACGCAGCAGAAAGGAAAATAAGTTGTCTTTGGGTAGCTTGACAATCACTCAAACAGTGCAGAGTTAAAATTTGGAACTCACTACTACATGACCATTAGCGTGGGAGGTTTTAAAAGGAGTTAGACAAATTACAGGTTGCAATGAATTCTTTCTACCAGCAGATGTCTCAATGCTTTTCCCAATAAACAGCCAACTTTATTGATAAACTTTTTGGCTAGGCTGAAATGTTTTATACACTTTGTGATGAGGTGTGGGAGGTGTAGGGTGCCTGTTGCTGGTGGTCCTGCATTCCCTGGACCAGCAAGACATTGAGGTACTGCCCACACCTCTAGGAAGCGTGTCTGCATGGTTGATCAGGGAAGAGGAATATATCTACGAAGTTGCTTCTGAAACTGGGAGTGGGGAATTTCTGTGCTCTGATCATATGACAAGCTGCAGCATCACAGTGTATGATCTCTGATCATCATAATTGAGAATGTATCCAGTAATGATATATAGGCATGAACACTGTTACACTGGTAAATAGTTAGAATGTAAACATTACACAATTACAATCCTGACCTACTGGCAAAAAAGTTACACTGTTTCAGTTAATTACTTCAAAAAGCAACTAATTACCAAAATAACCTTACATTTAAGAGTGGCTGGCAAGGCATTTGTGGCTGTAACCAGATCTGCCTTCTCCAGAGAAGCCAAAGCTGAACAAAAGCAGTCTGGGCTGCAGCAGTAGTTTAGTAAATAGAGGGAATGCTTTAGATGCCATTTATCTGGACTTCAGCAAAGTCTCTTATAATATTTTGATTACCAAACTGATTAAATGTGAAATAGATGGGAAATGGTGTTCAAAGAGAAAGAACAGAGGACATGCTTATCAAATTTGCAGGTGACACCAAATTAGGAAGAATAGCTAATACTCCAGAAGACAGGATGAAATTTGAAAATGATCTTAATAGATTAGAAAGCTGGGCCAAATTAACAAAATGAATTTTAACACGGAGAAATGTAAGGTGCTGCACTTAGGGTGGAAAAATTAAATGCATAGATATAGGATGGGAGACACCTAGCTTAATGTGACTACGTGTTAAAGCGATCTAGGAGTTCTAGTAGACCACAAGTTGAACATGAATCAACAGTTTGATGTGGCAGCTAAAAAGGCCAATGTGATTCTAGGTTGCATCAATAGAAGTATAGTGCCTAGATCTAGGGAAATAATACTGCTACTCTATACTGCTTTGGTCAGGCCTCAGCTAGAATATTGCATCCAATTCTGGCCACCACAGTTCAAAAAGCATTTTAACAAGCTGGATCATGTCCAAAGGTGGGGGACCAAAATGGTGAGAGGTCTGGAAACCATGCCTTATGAGGAGAGACTTAGGGAGCTGGGTATGTTTAGCCTGGAGAAGACAAGATTAAGAGGAGATATAATAGCTCTGTTTGAATATTTGAAGCGATGTCATATTGAAGATGGAGCAAGCTTGTTTTCTGCTGCTCCAGAGAATAGAACCCAGAGCAATGGTTCCAAACTGTAGGAAAAGAGATTCCATCTAAACATTAGGAGGAACTTCCTGACAGTAAGAGCTGTTTGACAGTGGAAAGCACTCCCTTGAAGATGGTGGAGTCTCTTTCTTTGGAGGTCTTTAAACAGAGGCTGGATGGGCATCTGTCGGGGGTGCTTTGATTGGGAGTTCCTACACGGCAGAATGGGGATGGACTGGATGGCCCTTGGGTCTCTTCCAACTTTACGATTCTATGAAACATCATCAATGGCTGGCTTCAGACTGGAAGTCTTGAGTGGAGATCTGCAGGGCCCAAAACATTTCAATATTTTTTTTATAAGTGATTTCGATGCTAGGTTAGAAGGAATCCTTATCAAGTTTGCAGATGACACAGAACTGGGATGGGCAGCTAACATATTAGAAGACAGGAATAGAGTTCAAAAAGATCTTGATAAACTAGACAATTGGGCTGGAAGTTAAAAAAAATTAAATTCAACAGGGACAAATGGAATATTCTACATTTAGGTCACAAAAATCAAATGCACACTTATAGGATGGGGGACACTCGGCAGAGCTCGGGTGCCACAACAAACTACACTTCTCAGAATACCATAGCATTGAGCCACTGCACTTAAAGTGGTGTTAAACTTCTGCAGTGCAGATGGAGCCTTAGAAAGGTTGGACAGCTATCTGCTGAGAGGGTTGTGGTGGGCTGTGTGTGGTTTGGACTCAATGGCTTTTGGATTCCTTCCAGTTCTATGATCTACAGAAGTGCTTCCCGAACGTTGGTCCTCCAGATGTTTTGGACTTCAGCTCCCAGAATTCCTGACTGTTGGCCAAGCCAGCTAGGGCTTCTGAGAGTTGAAGTCCAAAATACCTGAAAGACCAAAGTTTGCAGATAAAGACATTCACCCTCAGTGCATTGTGTCCCTCAATACTACAATGCCTCTGGTCCAAAGCACAAAGCAGAAATAATCCAGTTTGAGACTGCTTTAAGTGCCCTGGCTCAATACTAGGGAATTCTGGGAACTGTAGTTTTGTGAGAGCGATGCAGTATCTCAAGTGGTTAAGACACTGACTGTTGATTGCAAGATCAGCAGGTTGGCAATTCGAGGCCCAGGTGCTGCATGATGGGGTGAGCTCTCATCACTAGTACCAGCTTCTGCCAATCAGTTTGAAAGCATGCAAATGCAAGTAGATAAATAGGCACCACTTCTCAGTGGGAAGGTAAACAGCATTCTGTACAACCATGCTGGCTACATGATCACAGAGTAGTCTCTGACAACGCTGGCTCTTTGGCTTAGTAATGGAGATGAGCGCCGCCGCCGATGGTCGGAGATGACTTGACAACCTTGTCAACAGAGAATACCTATACCTTTACCTAGTTTTATGAGACATTTCACATACAACTCCCAACTGGGACCACTCAGGTGCATCATCAATGAACTACAACCCATTCTGGACAATAATGCCACTCATTCAAGGGCTCTTGGTGGCATACCTTTACCCGCCTACAGACAGCCTCCAAACCTCAAACAGGTGCTCACCCTCAGGAAGACACATGGCACAGATGGGGACACAGCTACGAAGCCTTGCTACAAACCAAGATGCCAACTCTGCCCCCACATTTATCCAGGAAATGTCATCACAAGACTTAATGGCATCATCCACAATATTAGGGGGGGCGCATGGGGCTTCAGCCAGCCAGCCAGCTAAGCTCCAGGAAGATCCAGGCTGAACACGCCCAGCTCCTTCAAGCTACCGCAGGAGGAAAGCCTTCCCTTCCCTCCCCGGAGCTCAGGTGGCTGGGTGAAGCCCCATGTGGCCCCAGGAGGAAGGCCTTCCCTCCCTGGATGTCTTTGAGAATGGGGCTTGCTTGGCCAACCCATGCAGCCTTGCCAGAGAGGCCTCACCCTGGATGTCTTTGAGGCCTACTTGGCTGCCTGGCTAAGGCCCTGCGCAGCTGCACTAGGGTCAGGGAGGTCTTGCCCTTGCTGGGACATGATCCCAAAACCAAGAGGGACATCCCAAAGACCCTTAAAAACTGGGAATGTCCCAGCAAAAATCGGGATATGGCAACCCTAGCTTTACACCATGCTATGTCATCAATGCCCATCAGCACTCTATATTGGGCACAAAGGCCAGTCCCTGTGCCAGAGGACAAATGGACATAAATCAGACATTAAGAATGGAAATACACAAAAATTGGTGGCAAAACATTTCAATCTCCTTGGGCATTTCATCTCAGATCTCAGAATGGCAGTCCCTGAACTACAAAGGTAGACTGGAAAGAGAAACAACAGAATTGGAGTTTATCCATAAACTGCAGTCCCTCAGCAATGGATTGAACAGGGACAACGGCTTCCTGACCCGCTGTGACACACGCTTCAACACTTTCTGACCCCATCCTCAGGGGGGCAAACCACACTCATCTATTCTCCCCACCTACACACTGGTTTCCAAGGCCAAACTGGTCTTGCCACCTCATCTTCATACCCAATGGCTGTGTCTTTGTCCACAAAATAGTCAAAGCTGGACTTGCTACTTCATTTTCCTGCCCAAAGGATTTTGCATTTGAATTGCCATTCCCACACAACAAGGGCATATAGATGTCTGTCCTTGGCTTCCACACCACCAAAAGCATCTGAGGAAGTAGACTGAAGTCTACGAAAGCTCATGTTGCCAATTTCTTTCTTTCATTTAGTCGCAAAGGTGCTACAAGATCTACATACATTTAGCCTTCTCTGGGCCTATACAGACTGCCAGAAATAATGCAGCTTGAGGCCACTTTAACTGTCCTGGCTCAGTGCTAGGGAATCATGGGAACTGTAGTTTATTGTGGCACCAGAGCTCTCTGACAGAGAAGACTCAATGTCTCAGAAAAAACTACAGTTCCCATGATTCCCTAGTATAGAGCCGGGACAGTTATAGTTGTCTCAAGCTGGATTATTTTTGGCAGTCTGTTCAGGCCCTCCGTCAGAGAGAGCTCTGGTGCCACAATAAACTACAATTCCCAAGATTCCCACTCACTGAGCCGCCAGGGCACTTAGAGCAGTCTCAATTCAAAGTATTATTTCTGCCGTCTGCTTTGGAACTTGCAGATGACCACGCCCCAGCAGTCACGTGAGCGCGAGTTCTCGCTCCTTCTCGCGAGAGCACTCTTTATTGTGGCGGGGGAATGGGAGGGGCTTGAGCGCGTCGTCGCGAGGCTCCGTTCAGGCAAGCGAAACGTTGGTACGTGCGTACGTACATACGTCATTACCTACGCGCAGGCGCAGACCGCTTCCCGAGGGGCCGACGGGACTGAGAGAGGCCAAGGTGAGAGAAAGAGCGGCGGGGCGGGAGGCCCGGTTTCCGTCCCACCTTCAGTCGCTGAAGGGAAGCGGGTTACAGTTGCGGGGGTTAATGCACTACTACGGCAGGAAAGGCCTTCCTCCGTGAGAGACCCCTCGGCTGCCCCTCAGCCCCGCCAGGCCTTTACGGCCCTCCCTCCTCCTCGCAGTCCGGGCCCAGTCCGTCCTTCCTTTACCGGCCGCTGTGGTGGTTTGAGGGGCAGAAATAACCCGGTTTGACCCCACTTTAACCGCCATGGCTCAGTGCTGTAGAATCCTGGGAATTGTAGTTTGTTGTGCCACCAAAGCTCCCTGAGAGAGAAAGCTAAAGGTCTCGCAAACACTACAGATCCTAGAATTGCATAGTACTGAGCCATGGTGGTTAAAGTGGTCCCAAGCCGGATTATTTCGGCAATGCGGACGCAGCCATAGTTTACCGCGGCTTCGTCCCCGACTTAGAAGCTCTCACCTGCTTCTAATCTGAAACCACCTTTTCGTCCCAACTACTACTACTACTATTATTATTATTATTAGTGTTATCGTTATTATAAGTGGGTATAATTGGTATCCGTTGGGGTTTGGCTCCAGGACCCCACTCCATGGATATCAAAATCCATGGATGCTCAAGTCCCATTATATGCAGTGGCACAGCAAAATGGTGTCCCTTATATAAAAATGGCAAAATCAAGGATTGCTTTTGGGAATTTTTATATAAATTCCCAAAAGCAATCCTTGATTTTGCCATTTTTATATAAGGGACACCATTTTGCTGTGCCACTGCATATAATGGGACTTGATATATATACATACACATACGTGTGTGTGTGTGTGTGTGTGTGTGTATATATATATATATATACACACACACACACACACACTTATCCCTCCACATTTGTGGCTTTGACTTCTGCAGCTTTCATTATTCACTGATTTGATCAATATGTTATCTGTTTATATGCTTATTAATACTGTCTGTCTAGGAATCGCTAGGCCCTCCAGTGCAACTCTATGGTTAATTTTAACCAAAAGTCGCACTGAAGAACCTAGAGATTCCTAGAGAGAACCCTTCACTAGGCATTTGTAGCTCCTCCAGTGCAATTCTATGGTCAATGTCTGGCAGATGTTGACCACAGAGTTATACTAGAGGACCTAGAGATTGCTAGAGAGGTGTTCTCTCAGGTAAATACATAGTGTTTTTGTTATTTGTGTTTTTTCCACATTCATGGGGGTCTTGTGCCCCTAACCCCAGCAAATGTGGAGGGACAAGTGTACTGTTTCACTGATAGTTTGGTGTTTTTTGAGGCTCATTTATTTTATTTCATATATGAAATGCTAGCAATGGTTGTGTTAGAATTCTTAATAGATTAGGATGTTAGTCATTTAAGTTCTAAATGTTCCATAAGACAGTTTCTTTCAAACAGATTGTTATATCGGATTCTGTAATGGCTTTTCCTACTTGTAGATGTCAGAAGACCTTGCAAAACAGTTAGCTAGCTATAAAGCTCAGCTCCAGCAAGTTGAAGCTGCGTTGACAGGGAATGGAGACAATGAAGATCTACTAAAACTAAAAAAAGATTTACAGGTAAGAATTAAAAGGTAGAACTTTGTAGCATATATATTTTCTTACACAGTGAAAAAGATTTTCAACATTGTCAGGACTGATATTATCTTGGAGGTACTGATGAGGCTTATGTTAATTGTTTTGGCTATTGAATATGTATGTATTGCTTTTCTGTGAGACTAAAATAGTTCTCAATGAATCAGGACTATCACCTGATTTAAAAATGTAATCATAAGGTGTCATGTCAGGTATCATCTTAAAAAAGCAATCTCATGTGTGAGGAAATGGAGATGGCCACTTTTAAAATGGTACATGCTATCTCTAACTTTGCTAATTCTAAAATATAAATTAAAAGTAAACATTTTTATCTGTTGTCCAACTACTTGGATGTCTACGGTTAGCTGATTGATCTATTAAATGCTGCTTCTCTACAAATAACCCCTTTGTTTTTATTTTGTTCATTGCTGTTCACAGGTATTGTTTTCTGCTGTTGGTTCAATGCAATTTTTAAAAATAATACTCTGATTTCAGAAATGTCTTTTTACTGGCATTTATGTCATTGAAACAAATGTAGCAGAATGGTAATGATTCCTGGGCTAGTGATATAGATAATCCTGATAGATCAAGAATACATTACAAAAGTATGCAATGCTTTTGTAAATTGAAAGAGGACAGAGTGATCACACCAGATACATTTTTTTCTTAAAGTGACAATTTGAAAATATTTTGAAAATCAAGAGGAAAGGGGTTATACTACAGATTGTGTCCTTTAAAGGGGCAAAATACTTTTACCAGTATCATGAAATCTTGTTTGAAGGTTTGGAGGTTCATAAATTTGTTTGTTTTATACTGGTATATTTGCGTGTGTGTACAGTTTCTTCAGTTAACAAAGTCAGATTCTTTTCTTGGACTTTATTACTTTAACAAAATTTGGTACTAGGGGCAGAAGTAAGATGGAAAGAATAAGGACAAGTGCCTAAACTCATGAAAAGATGAGCAGAATTCAAAGATATAGCTGTGTTAGTCTGTAGGTTCGGTATGTAGAGAGCACCTTTGAGACTAAGGGGGGTTGCAGACTGCTAGAAATAGTGCAAATTGAGTCCACTTTTAGGGTTAGGGTTAGGAATAATGGGAACTGTAGTTTGTTGTGGCACCAGAGCTCTGACAGAGAAGGCTCAATGTCTCAGAAAAAAACTACAATTCCCATGATTCCCTAGCACTAACCCTAACCCTAAAAGTGGACTCAATTTGCACTATTTCTGGCAGTCTGCAACCCTCCTAACTGAAAGAAAGAAATTGGCAGCATGAGCTTATATAGACTTAAGTCTACTTCCTTCACCAAATACATCTGAGGAAGTAGACTTAAGTCCATGAAAGCTCATGCTACCAACTTCTTTCTTTCAATTAGTCTCAAAGGTAATACAAGATCTCTCTACAAAAAGATGAGCAATTCAGTAGGCTTCATCAGACTTAAATTCAGAACTAAATAATATGCACATGTGAAATGAGGCGTTGAATAAATAAACAAAATCATGTTGAATATTATAGAAATCATTTGAAGGCTTTTCCAGAATGGATCCTGGGATCACCTTTTCTTTCACTAGTATCCATTTTTGTTATCATCTCAATTGTGGTGTGCAGACTGTAGATCTTTGCTTTTTTAAAATGCTAGAGGGAGCTGGTGACGCAGGCTTATCTACTCTCCCCCCTTTCTTTCACTGTTCATGCATGCTGAGCAAGGGATTCTGGAGGCAACTGCTGTTTACTTTGCCTCTTGTAGGCAGGCACCCACAGCTGCAGTAGGATGGGCTAAAGTAGAATCCCACTCTTTCCCAGCTCACGCTTTGTTTCTTACATACTTTCTGCTGCAACCTGACACAAAAGGCTTGTGTTTTTTTCAGTCCTCTTTCCTCATCCTCCCACTACTGATCTACTAAAAAAACCCATCCAGATAGTCTAGATCAGGGGTAGGCAACCTTTCCTCTTTAAGGGCCGAGGGATTTCAGCTCCCAGAAGCCTCAGCCATGTTGGCCAATAGTCCCATGTTGGCCAATAGCTCCTGGGATTCTGGGAGCTGAAGTCCCTCGGCCCTTCAAGGGGAAAGGTTGCCTACCCCTGGTCTAGATAGATAACAAGTGGAGGTGAGAATAGGCTGGCATAAAAAGCCTTTGTATTAGCTGAGGTATGACTGTATTCAGAGAACACAGAGTTCTTCCACTGACCAGTGTGTGTATTGTGAGTGTAACTCTTTTGTGAAATGTAAGTATGATGGGGATGAACATACTTAATGATGTACCCTTTCTTTAATCATATAATGGCATTTAACATCTTTTTTAAAAAAGAAATCACTAATGCCTGTTTTATATAATATCAGGTTAAGTATAGAACACAGACACCAGCAAGTTTTTCTATTTCCACTGCAGCAGATAGATAAAATCTATCTTCTTTCTTTGCATTACTGGAATATAGTATTAGAGATGTAAAGGTCTGCAGGAAATTTGAAAAATTCAGAAAAGAACAGGGGGCCCCCTTATTTTGTGGGGGAGAGGAGAGAAAAAATGGATTATGGAACATTTTATTTTAGAATGATGAATAAAAATATTTAAGACAAGGTGCTCATGTATTTATTCCTCCATTGTTTCTAAAAAAAATTAGTAGTATGTAGATCTTTATGTAAGACTATATAAGCAGTGCTATTCAAAATGCTAGTCAGTAGACTACTGCCAATGTGAAATCCACTAGCTGCCAATCTGTGTCAAGTTTCCAGAAAGAAACAGATGTAGCCAGTGGGAACAAATATATACATTGATGTACAGTATCAGAACATTGTTAGGTCCTGGTCCTTGTTCCCTTTTTTCAATTCTTTCTATGTCAGTTGTTTAAGTCTGCTGGACACTGTGGATGTCTAAAGAAGAAAAAATAATGCAAGCTTCCCCCCACCTTTTGATGACTCACTTTCTGATGACACACTCTCTTGACGCTTGCAAATTACAGATAAATTCCATTAATTAAATGAGAGGGATTCACTCTTTTGTCAGTTCTTTCTGCCTTCAAGGCTCACTTGGGTCTGCTCGCATGAGTGTGCAATCCCAAAGCTTACCTAGAGAAATAGTGTACCCCTCCTTGCATTAATGGAACTTAGCTGTGTAATTTGCTAGTGTGGAAACAGCAGAATGTCATCAGTTCTTCCTGTGGAGAACTGCTTGGACTATTTTCGTGTGTGTGTGTGTGTGTGTGTGTGCTTCTTGCAAAGCAAGCTGAGAGGGGCAAAGGATGCCAGATAGGGGCTTGCTTGCAACCAAGGGAGTGCTGCTTTGCACCCCACCCTGTGACTGTGCATCACCTTTGCACTTTCAGTCTGCATTCAGTCTACTGAGACTGTGGACAATGCATCTCCTACAGTATTACAGTGGGCCTTTCTATACTCAGGGGATCCATTTCACACCCTGCCCCCGCCAACATATGGTAAATATCACGGGACCTCAAGTCCCATTGAGTTCTATGTCCACACACTCTCTTGCACATGCCATTTTAAAACCCTGGACTTGCCATGCGCAGAAGCTTGTCTGCATATGATAAGCCCGAATAAGAAGCGGGTGCACTGTACTGTACAGTATTTGTGCTTATAATACAGTATACAGTATATATAATGTATATACAGTAATATACAGAGAACAGAATATTAAAGATTTTATTTGTTTTGCTTTACGTATATGTGTGTGTGTGGTGTAGTGTATTATTTAGCTTTTGCACATATTCAGAAGTCATACATAGTGTGTTGTTTACACTTTTTGGCAGCCAAAATGGATTTGCAAGCTAAAAAAAGAAATCCTGGGTTCCACTTTTCAACCATTTCCACTTACTGCTTGTCCTACAGTCTCTAATCCATCAGATAAGCAGGGGTTTCCTGTTGCAGGAAACCTCTGGTACTTATGAATGCGTAATCTCCTTTTTCAGGGGATACATAGGGACCAAGGCTGTGGTTTGGGCATTGAACTATGGCACTGGAGACCAGGGTTCGAATTCTTGCTCATCCATGGAAACCCACTGGGTGACCTTGGGCAAGTCAGACTCTCTCAGAGAAAGGCAAATCCTCTCTGAACAAGTCTTGCCAAGAAAATCCAGTGATAGGTTCAGTCAGAACTGACTTGAAGGCGCATAACAACAAGGGACCATGAAAGTCTAGCTGCAGTAGAGATCGCTTATGTGAGGGAACAGAAACATTAGTCAGCTGCTTCCTGAGCAACAGAGGAGCAGACTCCTGTTGATCACAGCTACTGTTGATCAGTAAATGGTGATTGGAGGAGTCAGGTTGGAATTCACTACATAGCTACGTAACTACCATGGTTATATATCAGCGTAGTACATGGAGGATTTTGGCCAATTGTCTTGGTATTATTAATATTCATTGTTTCTTCTGTTCTGCTTGGTTCTGATAGACTGGCACCCCCCACCCCCAATCATCCTTTACAGTTCAGGTGTTCCATACATTTCAGGGCCTTGTTTATTTGAAAAAAGTAACTTCACTTCATCTTTGTGTTCTCTGTGAATCACACAAATGGGTTTTCCTGTGCCTGCACAGAGACACTCAGAACCTTCTAGAATCACTAGGGATGACTTTTTGGCTGTCGCTCCGCCCACTGTTTATATACCCCTAGCGTTCCCACTCATTTCCTTCAGTTCCTTTTTGTCTGCTGCATTAGCAGCACTATAGGAATGTATTCTTAGAATCGCTTTCTTTTTTGGCTCTAAAAAGGAAAGAAAGACAATGTGCTTCGGTTTAGACTACTCTCTTACCTTTGATTCGGATTTGTCGACAGAGGTTTTACGGTTTGACCATATTTTCCGTGTCTTGACCCCACTTAACTCTTTGCGATTTGGCTCAGTACATTTGTTTCTCAGTTGGACTCGGACTGGTTTTGGCTATGTTTTTGTTGTTCCCCTTTTGGTATGGCCACTCCTTCCATTTCATTCAAACGTTGCGAGGAGTGGGGCCAAGATTCCCGGCCAAGACAAATGCTCCTATTGCTTGTTATGCCTAGGCGAGGGGCATAATATGCACACTTCTGCTTGGTTCTGATAGACCAGGGGTAGGCAACCTTTCCCCTTTAAGGGCCGAGGGACTTCAGCTCCCAGAATCCCAGGAGCTATTGGCCAACATGGGACTATTGGCCAACATGGCTGAGGCTTCTGGGAGCTGAAGTCCTTCGGCCCTTAAAGGGGAAAGGTTGCCTACCCCTGTGATAGACTGAAAACACCACCCCCCCTTCAATCATTCTTTATAGATTAGGTGTTCCTTACATTTCAGGACCTTATTTATTTGAAAAAAGTAACTTTACTTTGTAATTATTTTCTGAATAACCTGTGACTTTAATATACCAAACATGATAATTTTCTACCTAAAGTTACATATAACAAGCTAAGTAGTAACAAAATAACTTTCCATCTGTAAACAGTGTTGATAACTGAGTTCTTAAATTTCCCCCCCAAAAATTAAAAAAACAAATAGGAAAAAGGTTTTCTTCCCTCTAAACACTTTAAAAATCTGGAAATTTTACATCTCTAGCAAGCAAAAGCATTATAATTATTGAAAGTGGCAGAAATAAGCAATTAGGAAATGTCCTCTTTGCTGTGTTACTAGTTCCTGCTGACCCCACTCCCACTGTGTTGTATCATGCTATGAACTTCAGAGCTATACGAGACATTTACTAAGATAACAAATGCAAATGGGTTCATGTGTTATAGGGTCTGCTGCCCTTTCTAATACTATCACAGTTTTTAAAGAATGTTAATAGGGTGGATAACAGTGTTTGAAGGTTTGTCCATTTTTTTTTCCTCAGGAAGTGATAGAATTAACCAAAGATCTCCTTTCAACACAACCATCAGAAACTCTTGCAAGTTCTGATAGTTCTGCTTCTGCTCTCCCAAGTCACACTTGGAAGGTTGGAGACAGATGTATGGCCATATGGAGTGAAGATGGACAGTAAGTGTAGACTTCTGTAACCATTACATGAAATAATACAATTCCATGGTAAGAGATTTCCCTTTAGTTTATACCCTATGTCCACCCTGATGAGGATCAATTTGGTGAGCATGATAATTGAAGGAATTATATCGCCATGCAGATGTTGTTGGACTGTTACTCCCAGTATTCTTCACCATTAACTCTGTAGCCTGGGGGTGCTAGGAGTTGCAGTCTAACAGCGTGTCACCCTATGGTTTGAGAGATTTTACAGTTACAAAATGTGTGTTAAAAATATAAAGAATATTACTTGGGTGTGAGATTTATTTAATTTTGTAAAGCTTTTCACAAATGTTGTAAAATACAATATGGTTTCTCCATGCCCTTTTACATTTCCTACTCTATGGCAGATAAAAGGTAAAGGTAGTCCCTTGACATGAATGTCTAGTCGTAAACAACTGTAGGGTGCGGTGCTTATCTCCAATACTAAGCCAAAGAGGCAGCGTTGTCCAAGGACTGCTCTGGTGGTAATGACTGCTCCAAATGCTGTTACCTTCCCACCAAAGTAGTACCTATTTATCTACTTGTATTTGCATACTTTCGAACTACTAGGCTGGCAGAAGCTGGGACAGGAGCTCACTGTATCATGCAGCACTCAGGCCTCAAACTGCCAACCTTCCGATCTTAATCATCAGAATTGGAATCTTAACCACTGAGCCACTGCATCCCTCTATGTCAGATACAACATCCAATAAATAAAATGATCACCAATTTGAAAAAAAAAAAAATAGAAATGCCACTCACTTATAAAAGCTAGAGATCTATTGAGATGATATAGAATGATGGGGAACTATAAAAATGGTAAGGAAGGACTATAGGAAAGGAAGCAAAGAACTTCATTCACATTGCTTTGGACTGGACTTTGGACTGAGTAAGTTTTTTGGAGACAAGGGAAAGATCAGTTTCCCATATATGCTCAAAGAAGTTACTTAGAATCCAGAGGTGTCATTGTGGATAGGAGGACTGAATTTGAAAGCAACATGCAAAAGGAGCAAACTGTCTCTGAGACTGTTTCTTACGTTGGGGGGTGGGGATGACAGCTTTAAGGTCTTACAATAAAAGAACAACTTTTCCAGAGTCATCCTAATGGGTATGCTGGGCTGGCTGAATGAATAGTTTATACCTGTATGTAGGCATCCCACTTGAGAACACGTGTACATCTGTTTTTCACTAACTGGATGCTCAGCTACTTTGAATCTCAGACGATGTGGTTAAAAAAAGTAGATAATTACTTGATTCTTCAGTGTCATTGTTGCAGAACACTTTTAATACACATTATCCTAAATATTTCCTTAATGTTAGTACAATATTGCTTCATTTTAAAAATAGATTATATGGGGGTGTGGATCAGGTGTCAAGTTACAGTCTGAAAGTGCAATCCTTTGCATGTTTGATCAGAAGTAAAATTCCATTGTGTTCAATGGGGCTTTTCCCCATATACTTTAAGTCTGAATGGCACATGTTGGAAAAATTTGGTGAAAAAGAAAACAATAAAAATGTTAGATTGTAATTGGCTGTATTGGTCCTCATAGGATAGAAAGCCTGGAAAAAAATCTGTATCTGGCCAAATATTTGAAAAGGAATATAATTAATGAGCTCTTGCACATTAAGATTGCTAGCATTTTTTGTTCTGCATAATTGTTTCAGAAATTGAAGGGAATATGTCTAAGACTGACTTGATATATCAGTCCAAACTTGATTAGAAATATTCTGAAGCATAATATTAGTCACTGCAAGTTTTCTAGGGCTGAGTCTTAAACCTTTACTCACATGCTTACAGCCATGATATCTTTACAGGTGTTACGAAGCTGAAATTGAAGAGATAGATGAAGAGAATGGTACAGCTGCAGTCACCTTTTCGGGATATGGTAATGCTGAAGTCACACCCCTGCTTAATCTGAAACCTGTGGAAGAGGGAAGGAAAGCAAAAGAAGACAGTGGCAACAAACCCATGTCCAAGTAAGTGACTGAAATTAGTGTTCAGCATTGTGGTATAGCAGTAAAGAAAATTCTGTACTTAGTTTGCCATTACTGATGGATTGTCTCCCCCAGGGGTGATTTTACAGCACAGAAAAGCATGCATGCTTCTGTTTTCTCGAGTCATATTCTGCATAGCTCTTGCAGATCTGGTAAAGAGATGACGGTTTGCTATTTTTTCTTCTTTCTAGTTAAACTGTGGCTTAGAATATGAGCTTGGCTGTCCATTTTTTGGAGGCACAGACTAGGGAATTCTATTTAACTTGATTTTAACCATTCCAGAATTTACTTGCTACTGTGAATATGTAGCAGCTAAATATTGGATTGGGATTATGATGAAAAGTTATTCCATTTTTTTGTGCTGTTAACTTCCATGAATGATCAGGGTTGATGAGATTGGTTAAAGGCAGTCCCTCATGTGACTGTCTTGGGCATGTAGATTAATGTACTTCTAGTGGATAAATTCTGAGTTAGGTTTTAGAGTTGTTCTGTGTTTAGCAAAAGGCTACTAGAATTCTCAAAGAAACCTTTGTTCTTAAATAGTGCATGAAAGTAGGATTCCTGTGCTTTATTGAAACTTGCAATGCACAGATTGCTTTACAGAACGAATGACAGCACTTTCTACAGCTGGAGAATGAAATGGGCCTGGACAGCTGAAACTCCATTGTACTGAGAGTTTATCTTTACATTCACCTAGCCGAAGGTGAGACTCTCTTAATCAGTGCATCCTTGCTTTTGTCTACATGTTCTGAGAGCAAAAGTGAAGTTAAAGCAAAGGAGATGCAGTGTGATGAGATATGTAAGTAACCTTCAATGCCATTTTTCTTTTAGGAAGGAAATGATTGCGCAACAACGAGAATATAAAAAGAAGAAAGCTTTGAAAAAGGCACAACGCATCAAAGAGCTGGAGCAGGAAAGAGAGGATCAAAAAGTCAAATGGCAACAATTTAACAACAGAGCATACTCAAAAAACAAAAAAGGACAGGTATGTGTATGTTATGGCTTAGTATCTTAAAATTATAGTCACTATAGAAGCATTGTGGAACTTGTACAACACTCAGGCATGATCGACTCCACAGAAATGCAGTGTACACTGCAGATAGATAGTTGTTTATATATAACGGAAGCACTGTGAGGGAATTCTATATACTATATTAAACATCTTGTTAAATATTAGTTACTTACCTGAGATGTTGGAGATAAATTAGGATACTAGTTGTAAAGTTGAAAGTTCATATTTATTAAAAAGACAACTTTTAGATTAAATCTTTCCAAGATCATGAACAAAGGTTAAAACTACAGAACCCAATGATAAAAATGATAATTGAATCAAAATTGGTGCTGAAGTTAAATAGAACAACATACGCAAAGACCCCAGCAGTGTCCTAAATCACATGTAGGGTAGAATTAATATTGTAATCTTTAGGACCACTGGCTCCCTGAAATGATAGGGCCTTATAAATATTAGGGGCAAAAGTGGGGGGCAACACTAAAAATAACCCCTATCCTTTTTGCCCACCAACCTAACTGTTCCTAGAAGTAGGCATATGAGTGGGGTGCTAGTACAGTATAGGCATCAGTTGCCTAGAATCCAAAAGTACTTGTGCAGCCACATTATATCAATTAAAGTTTTTGAGCCAACTTTAAATTCAGCCCCATGTAGAGTGAATTACTGTGATCCAGTCTATCTGTCACTGGAATACCAAATCATCTGTCATTGCCGGATGTGGATACAGCTGCAACTGATATACCAGGCTAACCTGATCAAAAGCAATCCCATCTACTGCTGCCTTTTGAGATTCCTCAGTACTGAGTCTGTAGAATTCCCAAATGGCAAACTGACTCTTCAGAAAGAGTGCTATCACAACAAGGGCCAAGGGCTAACCTCCAGTCATAATAGTCTGGTTTTCCTGCACATAGTACTTCTATCTTATTTGAACCTATGTTTCAGCTTCTTTGTTCCTGTTCATCTCAGAACTATGTTCAGTCATCAGTCTGTATTATAATGGTTTGCACTGTGAGGCTTTCATGCTGTTCTAATAATGTATATAGTACAAAACAGTTATTTGCATGTATTGTTAGGTTTGGTAACACAATATCATATGTTTTAATCAACAATGCTGGGCCAGTCCAGTGTAGATCAAGCCCAATATTATAGAATCTGTGGTATAAAGCCAGAGAGCTAGTGTGGTATAGTGGTCGTGAGTTTAGAACTCTACAGATCGGGGTTAAATTCTCAGCTCAACTATGGAAACCCACTGGGTGACCTTGGTCAAGTCACATGCTCTCAACCCCAGAAAAACCTATGATAGAGTCACCATAAGTCAGAAATGACTTGGAGGCACACAACAACAAAGTAAAAAGCTTACTTACTGTTTAATGTTGGACAAAAATGTTTTACTATATTTTATAAAGTAACCCATCTGCACATTTGTTGTTAGCACTGCTTTGTGACAGGTGAAATTTGAAAATGTCTACATACAGCACTTTTAATTTGTTCTACAGGTAAAGCGAAGCATCTTTGCATCTCCTGAAAGTGTAACAGGGAAAGTTGGAGTTGGGACATGTGGAATTGCAGACAAACCCATGACACAGTACCAAGATACATCCAAGTACAATGTCAGACATTTGATGCCCCAGTAACTGAGGGAAGAAATGACTAACATCACCTCTGCAGGGCTTTACATTTACCTTTTTATTGTTATATTTTTCTAAAAGTAAACTATTGGTGCGTAGTGAAAATAGTTGTTGCCATCAGTTGGCTTATGCTGGTACAAGCCTTAAGTAAAGTAGTAGAAGTTTAGAATGACCCCTTTACTGTTCTCAAATTAAATATGCACAAGTCAGACTAGTGGAAAAATGCCCTTTTATTATCCAGAAACCTCTGATCTCTAGTGTGTCCTCACTCAAACTTTAGCTGGAATACCATGAACCAAATGATTGTGTAATAAAATAGTCATCCCAGCTTTCTTGCCACCCTCCCTCCCTCCCCACAATGTACTTGTAGTCCTGTTACTATCGCATGGACAAACACTGAGCATTTTTTGTTTCTGTGGAGCTAGTCTTCATCCCAGTTTAATAATAAGGTCAAATGTTGATTTGCCAATGTTGGCTTCCCTGGCTTGCTTAGGGGCATAGTCAGATGATTCTCCAACCTCTCCCCCATCTCACTAACCATGAAATGACCATGGTGCATGGGCAGGGGTTGCAGTGGCTCAATGGTAAGTCTAGGGAGTGTTGGATGGCTAGTTGTAGTATATTTCCTCATGTGGGATTACTATGCTATACAGGATTCTAACTAGAATCTTTCCTTTTTATAAGCAGAATTGGGAGGGAGAGGAGTTTACAAAGTTAGCTGGTTGTGCTTTGCCATTCATTTGCTTTCCTGAGGATCAATGATTTGCGCTTGCTGTGATGTTACACTAAACTTCAGAGGTGTTCTGATGTTCTTTTTGCTGCAGGATTTGCCCTGTCCCCGTACCTCACCTCCAGGCTAAGAAACATGGAGTAGAGGCTCATTTTTGTCATGTTGAGCCTCAGAGCAACAAAATGAAAAAGCAACAAAATGTAAAAACTGTTTCATGAGTCTTTCTGAAATCAGTACAAAGTCTGATAGATTGTGCCACTCTAACTACAGACTGGGTGAATAGTGGAGGAATCGCTTAGAACTCACAGAAAATTTGGTCAGATTTGAGTAACACAAGCCTCTTGCTGCTTCCTAAGGCTTATACTAAGTATGTCCTTCAGGAGCATGGAGGAGGGCTAGGATAATCTAGCTGGCTTGCACTCTTATCTCTAAATTCCATGCATCTTGAAATTTCTCCCATTTTTTTTCCAGTTCCAGGGAAGTGGGGGTTCACAAAGAACAAAAAGTGGACTTGTCAGTGGCAGGCTGGGAAGTGTGTTGGGCTTCTCAGCAGAACCCTATGTTATGCTCAGAATGCAGCCATGAGCCGAGTAAGGGTTATTTGTTGCTTTCCAAGATAGGTTAGCACTTTAAATGTTGGATTAGTTAAATGAGAAGTAGTTATTTCCATGGAAGAACTGATGAGTTATTTGATGCATTTGTGTACACAGCAATTCTACTCAAATTGTGCTGAATCAATTTTATTGCATATCCAGCTGGTTAACTGCATCAGGACATTCCTCTCATAAGAGTGCTGAACTTCAACTTTGTTAGTATTGCTGGGCCACTCTGATTTTAATTTGGAAAACCATGTGTCAAAGTTCTGGCCTTTTTGTATCTTGTGGATGCATTTGCTTCCCTTTGCTGGTATGTATTGTTTAGGGTGGTAGTGCCATCTCTCAATCTTGAAATGTGTTTGAAGAAAAAAGTTAATGTATAGCCCTGTATACAATGTAGATAATTATTTTTGTAAAATATGGTGTTAAGTTAATGAACAAGACTGGATTTCATTATTTCTCCTTCTAGAGTAATTCTTGCTCATTAATCTGAACTCCGTTCCCCATGTATATTATGTTACAGTCCCCTTTTGTAACTTGTTTTCTGAATTAAAATAAGATCAGGTACCATCAAGATTTGTTGATGCCCAGATTAGTGAAAATGTCTGTCAGTTTACCTGAGTCTAAAATCTGTTTTAGTAGGCTAGACTCCACTCACAGAGAGAGGCTCTTCCTGTCAGTGGAAAGAGGAGGTAATTTTTATGACTGTGTTGATTTCAGTTTTGTATGTTTGACTTTTATTAAAATAAAGTGTTTAAAACCTCTTGGCTATGTCCCCCCAAAATGAAGATCTAGAAAAAAATAATTGAAAGTCATATGAAATGACATACTGCCAAAAAAAAATCATGGAGGCTATAGGGAGCATTGATTGAAGAATTTGTAACTCAGTGTGTTAAATGTCAATTATTGAAAAATGTTTCTTGGCCAGATTTGGCTAAAGGGCTGTCAAACATTTATCTGGAAATTTGCGTGTAATCTGGAAGTTGATTATAGAGCTGGTGGCTGTTCAGGTCCTGTATATACTATTAGTGCAGATCTTCAGCTGACCCAAAGTTAGTTTAACTGTTCTGAATTTCTGAGCAAAGAAACCATCAGGGACAATTTGGTATTTAATTTACAGATGAAACTGGACTTTCTGTTGAAGAGCAGGCATGATCTGAATTTACTAAATGAGGCAATGTCCAAAGAAAGACCAGTTTTTGCCTGTTTTTGAACAGTATATTGTGTGTGAGAAAGCTATTTCTGAAGCTGAAGCACATTTCAAAAGCAGCTTCTGATAGCAAATGTGATTGGATATTCCAAGAGAAAGAGGAAAATGAATAACAACAAAAAACACCCCACACTATTATGTGGGTATATGCCCTTCATCCTGCCTGAAAAGTAACCCTTTGGATCCATTATAGGGGCAATCCACACGAGGAAAAGAGTGTTCTGCTGAGAAGGGACTGCGATACGTGGTATTCTTGCTCCATTGCTGCAGATGGCTGTGCACCACTGTGACATGTTGGATTGCAGGTCTTAAAAATACAGAACTCTAGTCAGTGTTGACAGAAACATGTTGTTGCACCCTTTGGAAGACAAAGTCAGCAATATGGCCTGTGTTCAGCACATAACTGTATTTGTGGCAACTTCTATTGCATGTTTGCTTTTTAGATTTATGATGTGGGACAAGAGGAAGATAACAATCTTACTAGAAATAAAATTTCATAAAATTTATTTGTATATTTTAAACAAGTTAATATAGATGGCCACAAACAAAGGAAGAAAGTTTACAGTGATGAAAAATGCAACATCTTTGTCAGCACCATCCCTGCATCATTACAGATAGAACTCTGGTTAGCATTTCAGCATTGTCTTTTAAGGACTGGCACTGGTCAATCTGAGCACCAATCATAGGTTGATTGGGATTTTTTGTTTTGTAGCTTTCAGTTCTTCAAAATAGTGGCTGGCTAAAGCACCAAACAGATTTCAGAAAATCTCAGAAATAAACATAGTTGTGATCTGAGAAATTTTAAAAATAAGCTTGTACTGAGCTATTTATACATTAGAAAAATATTTGCCAAAGATACATGTTTGTTTGGACTTGGAATTGTATTCCTTGACCAGTACAGTATGACTACATAGAAACATAGCACTGTACAGTTGATTTCAATTTTAATATACAAATTGCAAAGGAAACCCATAACTCAGTAAAGGCTGAAAGATTACTGATAGTTTTGGGCTTCTTATTACTGCTGGGGAAAATTATAATGGCACATACTTATGTGCATCCGATATTGGCTAATGCAATAAAAACGAAAATGTACTTACTGTGTTTAAAAATCTGCATCATATTTATTTTACATCAGAATATAATAGCTGCATTTTATGTAAGAATATAACTAATAGCTGCAAACCTAAATCATAGGAACATTAACCTGCAGTTTCATTGATTCCTTTCTGTTAAAATAGCAAGTAAAAGAAGCTTCAGAAGGCTAGGAATAAGAACAACCTGTTGGGGGCAAGATAAAATGTCATGCCAGAATTGTAATTTCTTTTCCATTCTTCTGTGCAGGATGCATGTGTATATACTGAAGTTTAGCAAGACTAACTTTTTACAATCCAAGAGATACACAGTGTGACATTTTGGCTGGTGAAAGAAATGCAAAAGAAAAACCAAGCTATTTGTTCTGAGCTTGAAACATACATTAATACATGTAGCATGATACATGCTCAATAGGGACAACAGCTTATCTCAACATAAGCAGTGTCAGATAAGTCTCCAAAAAAGCACATAACATGGACTATTTATTTGGGTTAAAATTTAATTACTTAAAAAATATGGGTAAGGCATGTTATACATTCCAGGTGTTGCCTTGTTATACTTGATAAGTACTTCACTCAGATACAATTTAATTGCCTCTTGCAGTTAGCAAGCTAATATGTGAGAAATGCATCTGTCTAAATGCATCCTCTACTTAGAATTGCAGCTTCTCTACAATATTTTTCTTCCACAGCAGATCAGCTGAAGTCAGTACAGGAATTGATGTATACACTGGCCTTCAGCTTCCTGACATACACAATTTTTGTTATGTGTTTAAACAATTGTAAAGTGGTTTCTTGGTTCTAAAAATGCTGCCTGCAGTGTGCCTTGAAAACAATATTGTATGCAATGAAACTTCCTTGTTTGATTTACATCTTCAATGCAGAGCTGTACAATGATGGACAGGTTCACTGTGCAAGTGGAGGAATGAGAGTTTGTAAGACGGGTAAGACTGCGTGAATGAGAAAAGTGACTTCAACTATTGCTACTTCTCTCTAGCAGTATATCCTAAGGTTTGGTCTGAGAAAGGACCATGGTAACTAATGTTCCTGCTTCTAGAAACTGCCTTAATAATTGTTTCATTACTTCCCTTAATTAACATGTGTAATCAGTCCTAGTTTTTATTGTTGTGCAGTATGAACAAGTACAGTTGGCCCTCCATATCCATGGGTTTAATCATCCATTACTTGAAAATATTCCAAACACATATAAATTCCAAAATGCAAACCTTGGGACACCATTTCACTACACCATTGTATTAATTGAAACTGGAGCTTTTGTTATCAATGGGGTGGGGGGTGTCCTGGAATGAAACCCCAGTGGATACCAAGGGCCCACTGTACATGTATATTAAAATAACTGAATTTTCTAACTCCTCAGCACATGAAGATTGAAAAGAAAATGAATTAAAATGATGACTCAAGGATTGTTTTTCTGAGAATCTTGGACTATAATTAATTGCATGTTATAGTCTGTATCAGCTCATTCCACTAGCACAAGTCATAATATCCTAGAACTTAAGTGTTGCAAGAGCTCTGCCACAGGGTATGAGGTTAAGGCTAAATACAATCCAGTAGCTTCACCTGAGACAGAGGAAAAACTCACCGAGTGTTCAGCTGCTTCCCTAAGATTTAGGAGGGAAAGTGAAAGAAGCATTCACAGCTCAATGACTGGGCTTATGATTTGTGTGAAAAGTACCCTGGTTAAGTTCCTTTCATTTCTAATCAGATATCTAGTGTAGCATGGCTGTTGGGCACCTCAGTCTGAGTGGCTAGAGAAAAGACAATATGAGTTAGATAATCCAACGGTCTAACTCAGTGTAAATGAGACTCGTGTGTTCCTAACTTCCAAGGGTTCACTTTTTAGATACAAATACAAGCATGAATTCCATTGCCTCTGCACTTGCTCTCCTGCTGTGAGCTGATTATATGTTTACAGTTATCGACCTTTTGGAGAATATACATTCCCAGTGAATGAAGGTCTGGTGATACACCTGTGAGTTTGCTGAGGCCAAGATGCATATATTGTTTTGAAACACATCAATGAGGGATTTTACTTCAGAGCAAATGCCAACTTCAGAAAGGGAATTTTCCTCAGGACTGTAATAGAGTAGGAAACAATTTTCTCTCTTGGTTTTCCTTTTACTTTGCCATAAGGCCACAAAGCTATGTACCTGGAAGTAAGCCCCACTGAACACAGTAGGACCTATATCAAAATAAATATACATGATTGCCGTGGAAACCACAATCCAAGTTTTTGTCGAGGGAAAAATATAATAAAAGGTATCCCAGTGTAAGAAGCAATAAAAAATTCCAAGCTATTTTAACAGTTTTCAACTTTTGGAAGCAGACTTGCAAGAACAAAATATGAAGAGTATGGTTTTATCAAGGAAAAAAACCGATTCTATGGAGGAGCTTGGTCTACTCTGGGCAATAAACTAGAACTAATTTGCTACAGAAAACACTATTCAATGTAAGTTGCACAGATACATTTCTTCCCATAATGGATTGCATGCAACCAATAGATTTGTCCCGACTGTGTACCCATGGACAGTTTACTGAGAAATGTAGCAGTTCACATGTTAACAGCCCTATTATTCCCATTATATATGCATAATAAACAGGTACTAAGGGTGTTGAATTTGGTTTAGGTAGTCTCTTTCAGACCCCAGAAATTATTTGGGATTATAGTTCCCCAAATAGCCTAGTTAGCATAGCTATGTTCAGCAGGATTCTGGGAACTGCAGTTTAAAAAAGTAACTTTCCAAATTCTGGCCACTTATTCCACCCCTCCCTTTCATGAAACACATTTATATAATTTTGACAGACAATGAGGAACTAAACCAGACCAATATTCAATATGGCCCAGTATTGTCTATCATGCGAATGCTTTCTGTGCTCTCAGGCAAAAGCTTTGCCAAGGCCTTCTACTTGGATGGTTTTTCCTCCCCTCATCTGCAGCTGCTTAGAGTTCGAGCCTAGGAACTTTTATATACACAACACGTGCTTTTGCTATAGGAGCCTATGGAATCCTCTTCCTACTCAGTCAGTTCAAATCACACTGTCTGATTTTGTGATAAGCGAAACTGTTAACTATGGTTGCTAATGCAAGTTGGTACTATTTTGTTCATCAGTTATTTTGACTGTCCCATAGAACTGTGCTGAGATGCAATAGCTTTACACATGCAAATTTATGGTCCAGACAGACCTCACTGCCATAAAATGAGTTCCTATTGGTTCAAGTTGAAAAGTTTTATCTCCCGTTTACTACGACTAATGAGTTCGTATTCCCACCGCTAGAGGGAGAGATTATTGCATGCAGCAAACCAGAGTATTACATAGCCACAGGGGAGATTGATGTATAACAACAACTGGATCCAGGCTTTAATAAACAGAAAAATTAAAACCCCAACTAGGAACATATTATAGCCCTGGAGAGATTATGGTTCTATTTCACGAAACAGGTTCTAAAGTTGTGTCTTGTTATTATATGACACGATAATAGCTCTAGGGTGAATGGCTAACATATGTGGGTTTAAGCACACACAGCGTATTAGTATCGAGACAAGATCTACATGAGAAGTCATTTGGGGTCATCTAATCACATGGCAAATTGTTTTGGTTTTTTAAAAAATGTCCAGGCACAAACAATATGGGTATTCTAAAGTCTCAGGAGTGACCAAACTTGCAGAACACAGTGCATTTCAGATACAGAAATGTTTAATGGTGTTAAAGTGCTACTATAAGCAGAACCATATGCCAACATTTAAACACAATTCCACTGCACGGCTAAATGAGGTTACCTTGTTTTTTTTTTATTATTATTTTGTCTTTTTAATTGTTGTTGCCCATCCCTATCTAAAAACAATAAAATTAAAAATCTACATGACTGAAATTAACAACCCAGTAATTATAATCAGCAATAAGTTATGAATTTCATAAAGCATTTTTTCTTATTTATTTATTTTTTTGTCCCTTAGTAATTGGGAGGGGTAGATAAGTCTCTTTGAAAGTTTCAAACAAGTGTCATAAATGAGGTCTTTTTTTTTTTTTTAATGAAACAGTAAAGTTTAAACTTGGTAAAGGAACATTAATAAGAATTCTTATGGTTAAAAAAACTTAAAAGGAAAAGGAAAGACCTCAAAGTGCAGGTTAGAAAGCTCATCTTGAAGGGGAAAGATATGATAAAAACATTGGATACAATCTTTTTTTCTTGTTAACAGCGAGACAACAGCAATAGTTCCTCTCAGGAATTGGAGACTTCCCACTGGGGAAACGCTGTGGGCAGGCTGTTACCATGAGACATGTACTATGTTAACTATAGACCCAGGACTATGGGAGAGATCCAGGTGGCAAAGGAAATCCAGAAAGGAAACCAAAAGGAAGAGCCATCACGCCTGAGGAGAGTCCCTGTTCTTTTTTGTGCTTGGCAGCAGAAAAACAGGTCCCTTTCCATTGGTTGGTGTCAATTATAAAAGACATTTGCAGAATCATGCCTAGGAGTTCTAAAAAGACATTGTCGCAGGTAGGTTCTCTCACCCAAACAATTTTTACAAACATTTATCAAAATAATTTGCAAAAGGGAAAAAAAAAGAAAGGTCATTGTGGCTCAGAATGGAGGCTGTGCCTTTCCTTTGCATCAGCCACACCACCACCACCACCACCTTCATAGGCTTCTGTCTGTCTCTGTCAGGAGCATCGTTCTAGTAAGGAGTTAACTGCTGTAGCCATTGAATCCAGGGAGCTGGCTGTGCTGGTATATTGCAGCTCAATACTCTAGTGCTAAAAACATGTGGCACAAGCTCTTGCCTTGAAATAATGTCCAGCAGAAAGTTGAGTTGAATGAGAATTGCTTCCAGATTTGCAGCACCTCTCTTTTCACAGGGCATGAGCAGAGCTTCTCGCTATTACTGTTATTTCTTAGGTATGTACAAATCAAAGTTGGCTGGAGAAACCCAGTGGGTAGAAGGCATTGATTGGACTAGCTTCTGCTGGTGAGAGTACACAAAAACTGTCCAACTTCATACTTTGCTTAAGAAAAATGCTTAAACTGAGAGACAGCATTTTAAAGAGCCTAAAAACAGCTCTACAGTTCAGGATATTGTGCAAACTCATCGGGAGAGGCTGATCCAATAAACTATGATCGCCTTGGTTACTTTTGTCCCAAAATTTGGAACAAACATGTCTATCCCATGTGTGCTAGAGTATCATAGATATTGGACAAACTTCTTTCTTATTAGCACCACAAAGGGCCCTAACAAGTTTGTTAAGTTTGAGTATGGGAATATGGGGAAAAGGGCAATGGTGGGGGGGGAATAATTTCTCAGGATCTGTGACAAATTAAGAAATGAATCGTGACAAATTAAGAATCAAAGCCTGAATAGCCAAGATTCTCTGCCCAATGAAATAATCTTTGAGCAAAGCTATCCACTATACATGGACAAATCTCAGTCCATCAGAACATGACTGGAGCGCTGTCTCTGACTTTAACGTAGCTGTGAGTTCAGCACTAAGTCAGAATTTCAAGACTATAACAGTGTGGCAACTGGTTGGCTTTCCAATTAAGTTCCCACCCTCCTGTGGACCCATGGAGCTATTCTAGAGTTGCATTCTTCCAAGCTTAGCTGTTGGAAGTGTGGTTTGGAGAAGAAAAATACTGTGTCTTAAGAGCTCTGCTGGGTGAATGTCAACTGCCCCAAAGAAACCAGCTGTACTTGCCCTAGCACCATGCTCTAGGAAGTGAAGGAGAGCTTGACACTAGCGCTGGAGTAACCTTCGTCGCTCCCAATGCTCTGCAAGCTGCTGTGGTCATCAATGTCACTTGTACTGGTTGTGCTGATATCATCCACATCTCCATGGGAGAACTCTGTGCTTTCCACATCCACTTCGATTTCTTCTGCAAAAGAAGGCAAGTGGCAAGTGTTAGTGTCAAACACCATGGCAAGATGAAGAGACCAATGTCATTGGGGTCAAATCAAGAGGTATTGAGAAAATACGTTAAAATCTCACAATGAGGCAGAAAGCATCATGGCAATATCTCCTGTGGGAGATAATACTGGCTGAATGGTCCCCATTGAATGGGGAGTTGTAAGGCCCCATGGGGGTCCTAGGTGGATGTAGGAGAAAATAAGGATCCCAGCCATTCTAATTGTGTACATGATGAACAAGTTCCTCCACACTGAAGAGGCAGAGGAACAGTCCCAGACAAGATCCCAGAATGGGTCAGAAGGCAGGGAACTGTTGCACAGCATTAATAATTATCACAGGTTTTGTTTGTTGTCTGCTGATTTGTATTACTAGAATAATATATTTTAAACTAACAATTACTATTGTGGACTCTAGGGCAGGGGTGGGAATTATGTGGCCTTCCAGATGTTGGACTGCAAGTATCAGCAGCCTTAGCCAATGGTGAGGAGTGCTGGAATTGCAGTCCAACAGCACCTGGAAGGCAGCATCGTTCCCAACCCTGCTCTTGGGCAAGAGAAGGAGAGATATAATTTATTACTGTTCAAATTGTTCAGAGTCATACTAATTAGAAGGTTCTTGAGCGGATTACTGCTTTCAGCAACAAGCTCAAGAAAGAATATCCATATAGAGTGACCTAGCCCTGAATTAAATGGACTGTGACCAATACAGTATCCCAAACCTGAACTACTGCCATTGCAGAAAATAGATTGCCCTTTCTCAATCCATGTGGAAAATCTTTGCTGCAAACTAGGAAAAATGTAGTAACCACAGTGAACAAACACTATGCATACAACATCAAATTTCATGTGTTAAATAAATGATATATGTCAATTGAAATACCCTCACTTGATTCACACAACTCATTTTCAAATATTTGGGGTTTTCAGAGATAACATTTGCCAAGGGAAATCAGGTGGAGGTTAGAAATCATGAAGCACTAGGGTCAACTGTGGAACATAAGCAGGAAGCTGAGCAGACCTCTTTCAACCCTCTTGGCCAGGGGTAGGCAAGTTTTCCTTACGCTGGTCCCCAGGTCTTCCGCGGGCCGAGGGTGGGTGGGGGAAATGACGCTGCACGCGCTCATGCACATTCGCAGTACACCGGAAGTGCTGCGCATGCACGCATACACTCGTTCATGCGCAGTACTTCCGGCGTACTGCGCGTGCACGAGCGAGTCACGGCCACCATTTTGTTTTCCAAAATGGCGGCCGTTACTCATTTGCGCATGCGCCAAGTACTGCTTATGCGCAAACGAGTCGCAGTCGCCATTTTGGAAAACAAAATGGTGGACGCAACACGCGCGGTGGCAGGGGTTGGTGGCAGGACCGGTCCAAAGGCCTTGAGGGACTGGATCCGGCCCCCAGGCCGTAGGTTGCCGACCCCTGCTCTTGGCCAATGGACCAATAGATATTTTTGGAATCATGGACTGATTCAGATAATTTTTTTAAAAGTACCCAGCAGAATAAGAGACTTTCCAAAATGTAGAAGGAGAGAATGCTTAAGCAGACATAAAAACAACAATCCATCCAGCTCTTAATAAGATAGCACTTTAGGGAAAGAGACAGGTTAGAATGTTTTCTGAACAGGCTCAGAGAATGTACCTGCCAGAATATCCCTATGCTGAGAAGCTCCTCTCTGCAACCAGGAAGACTAAGCAATTTTTTTCTAAATTAAAAGATATTTTAATCTAGATTATTTATCAAGAGCTGCATGACAACTATGGTAACAATCCTGTGTGGCTCAGCATAGCATAGTAGTTCCACATGCCTGTGGACCTATGCTAGGCATATATCAGAATGATTACATATGCAGACTGATTGTATTAGCTCTGAGATCACTGGGGCCTCTGGTGGTTGCAGTGCTGCTGTAAACATCTTGCATCTGGCTACAGTGACACAGATGCTCCTCCAATCCTGCCTATTCCCATGAGGCTGGAATGGTTGTGGCAGGTGGCTTTAGAGACTGTACAGTGAGTCCTGAGGGATGGGGCGGACTTTAGTCACTGCAAAGTGAGAAAGGGAATACCAACACCTGCAGCACCCCAAAAATAACGTACACATGCACATGTGTAAGTGAAACATATGCGTGCATATGCCACTAACAAGATGCCAGCCTATGTACGCCTTGTGTCAAAGTTATTTTCCCTTGAAAAATAAGACAGACCTTTGGTTTACCAAACATAACACCTCAAAGTGTCAGCATTAGAGGGCTGCATTTTACCACCCCTGTTCTAAAGATCTATCCAAAATAAATAGTCTAGGCACACACATTTGGGTCAGTTTTCCAACCCTTCCTCTTCCCGACAGCCCCTGAAAATGTTACTATACAGGGAGTTGGGAGACTCTGCTGAATGAGGTGAGCTGTAGCATATCTGGGAGACATTCCTGAAAACTAGGTCTTGGAAGGACGTTTGGGGATTCAGCCCATGATTGGTTATGTCAACAAGAAAAATTTTGAACACCATCACTTCTGAGTATTCTTGAAGGTTGCGAAGGCAAACAGAAATTGGAGCAAAAATAACAAGTAATATCAGATGTTTGAATACAGTGTAGAAGCCTGAATTAATCAAGGTCTTTCTAGTTAGACAAAATGAACTAATCTGAGTTATGACCATTTCACCTCAAAACATTATCAGGGATTAATCTATCTTCTATTTTATTTATCCCTCTACCTTCAACACACAACCTATTGGACCAGCACATACAGAATGATTTGGATCAGGATATTTTACTGTTTTTATCTGTCCAAGGAATCTCATGTCTACAAAAAATGGGTCTTATGAAACAAAGGTGAGGTTTAGTTGTGTTAACTGGCCAAGCAGTTTCCAAATCCCACAATATGTCACGTAAAAGGAACTGCAAATGTCTTGCATGATGCCATTCAGGCATCCAGTTTCTGTTCCTCTTTTAAACAACCTTGACGCCAGTTGCACCCAAACAGATTTCTGCAACACATGAGCCTCAGAGCTTTTTAAAGTTGTGCTTTGTGGCCCCTTGTAACTACAACAAGGGTACAAAACATTTTCCCCAAATAATTTTTATTTTTCTATTTTAATGTTTCTATACTGCCTTTTGAGGTGAAGCCTTCCCAAGACACTAAACAAACTAAACACAAAGTGATGACGTTAAACACCTGACACAGACACAATAAAAACTACTATAAACGAGGTCAAGATTTCTTTAAAAGCAGCCTGAAATAACCAGGACTTTAAGGTCTGTTTAAAAACAGGGAGGAAGACATGGGCACATCGCAGGGCATCCCATCAGGATGCGACCATCACAGAGATCCTACTTTCTCTCATGCCTGTCAACCTAACAGCTCTTTGTGGCAGGCATGTCAGCCAGGCAAGTTGGCGTGGGGACAGTTCTTCAAATAAGCTGGTCCCAAGATACTGGGAGAATACAAGTTTTTGGCTAGGACAGAAACTAGCTACTGTTTCCAGGCACAATTCTTACAGATGGTTATGACCTATAAAGCTGCATATGAATGGGGTCTGGAGCTGCATCTACATGGCAAAATTAATGCTGTTTCACACTGCTTTAATTGCCATAGCTCAATGCTATGGAATCTTGGGATTTGTAATTTTGTGAGAAAGTTAGCCCCTGTATGCCACAACAAACTACAAATTCCAGGATTCCATAGGATGGAGCCATGACAGTTAAGGCTGTCTTCTAGGTCGGGTCTAGCCTGCCAAGCTCCCTGTTCTGTCTGCAGGAAAAACTATTTTTATTCATGTTATGCCTTTGGCAACTGACTAGCTGTGTATGTTATCACTTGGTAAATGTTCTCTACTCCATACTATAGTATGGGGTTTGTTTGTGGTTTTGTTTTTTTATTTTAGTCTTAATGTGTTTTAAATGCTTTTAATCTCACTGTTTTAATATGATGATTGTGTTCATTTGGATTAAATACTCAAAAGTAGTGTCTTTAAGTTGTTTGTTCTTATTGTTGTTGTTGCTGCTGCTGCTGCTGATTGCCTTCAGGTCAATTTTGACTTATGGTGGCCCTAAGGCAGAATTTTCATGGTATTTTCTTAGCACATTTTGTTGAAAAGGGGTTTACCACTGCCTCCTTCTGAGGCTAAGAGAGTGATTTGCCCAAAGTCACCCAGAGAGGATAAGCAGGGTTTTGAACCCTGGTCTCCCAGAGGTCTAGTTCAATATTCAAAATGTTATGAGCAAAGACGCCAGCCACAGATGCAGGCGAAACATCAGGAATACATTCTTCTAGAACACAGCCTCACCGCCCAAAAACCCCACAAAAACCTATGGATGCCAGCTGTGAAAGTCTTCGACTTCACAGCAAGCTAACAGTTTAGGACTTTAAATCAGAAGCAGTTCAACATGGGGCCCTGAAGCACATTGGCTGGTAGAAAATCAGTATTATATATTCTGACTGCCCAGCCCACATGATCAATTTGTGGCTGCATCTGGCAGGTTCCTCCACAGTTACTAGTGGACCAAACACAGTGGTTGGGCTCAATGAACATTTACCAAGTGGTAACATACATGAAGAAAACAAAAATAAGACATAAAACATAAAGAAAACAAAAATAATGACTATGGAAGAAATGCATAAATTCAACCTAGACAATGAAATCAAAATAGTTAAAAGAGTTCCTGTAACTAGCATCAAACACTGATCAGAATGGTGGCTGCAGTCAAGAAATAAGAAGAAGACTAGGAATGGGCAGGGCATCTATGAAAGAACTAGATAAGATCCTACAGAGTAAAGCCATATAACTGAGCACTAAAGTTATATTTGATTCTTGGGCAAGGTTCTGGAGCAAGTAGTGGCCTCCCAGCTCCAGGAGTTTCTGAATGAAACGGATTATCTGGATCCATTTCAATCTGGCTTCAGACCTAGCTATGGGACGGAGACAGCTTTGGGGCGATGCCTGTGATAGATGTGGTTACATTCCCCCTGAAATCTCAGACTCGCAGCTTGGGTGTGCTCCTGGACTCCACTCTGAACCTGGATGCTCAGGTTTCAGCAGTGGCCAGGAGTGCATTTGCACAGTTAAAACTTGTGCGCCAGCTGTGCCCATTCCTTGAGATGTCAGATCTGGCTACAGTGAAACATGCCTTGATAACATCCCGTTTGGACTACTGCAATGCATTCTATGTGGCGCTGCCTTTGGAAACTGTTTGGAAACTTCACCGTGTGCAGAACGCCGCTGCCAGAATGCTGACTGGGGCCAGTTATAAGGACCATATAACTCCTTTGCTGAAGGCCTTCACTAGCTACCAGTTTGTTTCCGAGCACAATTCAAAGTGCTGGTTTTAACTTATAAAGCCCAACATGGCTTAGGTCCAGATTATTTGAGAGACTGCATCTCCCCATATGAACCACTAGAGCTCTAAGATCTTCAGGAGGAGGCTTTCTCTCGGTCCCGCCACCATCACAGGTTTGCCTGGTGAGGACACGAGAGAGAGCCTTCTCAGTGGCTGCTCCTGCCCTCTGGAATGCCCTTCCACAAGAAGCAAGGCTGGCCCCCTCTTTGCTTGCCTTTCGCAGGCAGGCAAAAGCAGCTCTTTTCAGGCAGGCTTTTAGTACATAATGCAAAATTATGGGATGGATTTTATATGGGTATTGTGGTTTTAATGTTTGTATTTTATATTGTTTTTAGCTAATGCTTTTAATTGTTTTATTGTGATAGTTTTTTAGAATTTTATTTGTGAGCTGCCTTGGGTCCCTTCACGGAGAAAGGCGGGATAGAAATAAAATAAAAATAAATAGAATCATCCAAGCCATTATATTCCCCATCACCATGTACGGATGTGAGAACAGGACAGTGAAGGAAGCAGGCAGAAGAAAATTCAACTCATTTGAGATGTGGTGCTGGAGAAGGGTGCTGAGAATACCATGGACAGGCAAAAAGACAAACTAATGGGCCCTTGAACAGAATGAGACCGAACTCTCCCTGGAAGCCAAGATGATGAAAAAGCCACATCATGGGAAGGCATGAATCATTAGGAAAGACATCAATGCTAGGAAAAGTTGAAGGCAGTAGAAAGAGAGAACAACTGGTCACCAGATGGCTGGACTCGATTAGGGAGGTCACGGGCCTGAATCTACAAGACCTAAGCAGAGCAGTGGAGCACAGGGGTCTTGGAGATGTCTCATCCACAGGGTTGCCATGAGTCAGGGCTGACTCAACAACAACATACCTACAACAGTTTGATAAGCTGGATAAGACCAATCTTGTAATAGAACTTCCTTGAAATTCTGACTAGCTTATTCCAAATGATTATATGTGCACTGTGGCACACCACCTGTATAGACTCAACATGTATGATAAAACTTGCACATTTATGTGACTAAAGATCAAAGTTAACCTCCTTTAAGCTTGACCAGCTGCAAAGAGAAAGAGGTACTCTAACCTCCTCTTGAGGGAATCACCTGGACTTAAAATCTCAGGTAGATTGCAGGAATTTCCAAACAAGGCTTTTACTAGGCAATTGTCATCCCTGGTTTGTGGAAATTTACAGGCATTTCCAGTGATTTCCATGGATAACCTTACAATGTTTTCCCACAGCTTCTTTTGCTTCTCGCTGCAATAATCCATTGAGGACAGATTATTGCATAATACTTTTTCATTGGTAGCATTAGGAGCTATATACCTGGAAGCACCCTGTGTCTCACACTAGAGAATTGAAAGTAATACTAAACAAGTATGGTGATGTAGCTGAGAGTGACAGGGGAAAGAGTCAGAGCTTTGGACAACGGCTCCCAACTGAGAGATTCTGGGAGTGGCAGCCCCAAATAGTAACTTTTCCAGACTTTGGTGATATCTGGAACCATCCTTATCTGACTCCACCTGTGAACACTGTTAAGAGGAAATACTAATGCCAGGTCAGCTAAGTTTTCTTGCTAGCTGAATTAAATGAAAGCTACTCAGAGGCTATGGGGAAGAAGGATTGGCTGGAAAGTGAAGTCAAGAACTCTGCTTCCTTACCTCAACACAACTATGGCCCAAAGCAGACAAGGGCAACTTCCAAACACTCTGGGGGCGTAGCATTTAGACAACGCACACACACCCAGAGTACCCAGAAGTTGCCCCAGGGCCACGAAACTGGCTTTAAAGGAGCATATCTTTGCTACTCCTTTCTGCAGTCCATTTGGGACCATGGCAGGAGGCACCTTGGGGCTGCGGTGCATGTTCCAAACACGCAGACCTGGGGCAATTGGGCTGGGACCAGCTTCTGACCACTCCTTCCTGACCATCTGTTTTGCCCTTATGATAACTATGATAAAATCCAGATCACAAAACATATGCTGACCCCGCTCCGAATCAGAGCGATCTGAGGAAATGGTTGATCCAGTGCTGTCCATTCGTATTCGTTCAATGTCCTGAGAACCCTGAAGCTGCTCCAGTCTTCGCTTTAAGAACCTTTGCTCTCTTTCCAGGTTCTCAAGCTGATGCTGGCTTCTCCGGTCTGCCTCTTCAAGTTTCTGCCATGACAAAAGGAAATCCCAGTCATTATTTGTTTTCAGGATTTCCCTAGCTCTTTTTCGGCATAGGTTAAGTTTTTCTCTCTCATTTACTAACATCGGAAATGAATTTATACTCTCACTGCGGCACCATATCAGTTTGCCAGTGGCACCCCCCTTTTCCCCCTGCCAGAAAAACTGCACGATCTCAGACAGGATTTTGGTGAATAACAAAAAGGGTGAGAATCAAGGGGAGCTTGAGCAAAGTGCTTAATTACCATGAGACACATTGCCAATTCCCTTCCTTAAAGGATCTCAGTTCCCTAGCCCAGAAACTTGCAGGCCTTGTTCAGATTATTTACATGGAAAAGGTATTTGAAGTAGAGGCTGGAACACCCATGTAAATTTGGTTTATTAGGTATTTCTTCAAAGCAGTTTCCCATTTGAGCCAGGGTTTATGTAATCTACTGCAGACTCCTTTGATTGCAGCTGGGAAATCTTACCAGGCCAATGCACAGGGTTTCCTGATGGCCAGCATGTTGCATAACTCCAAAGTCATCTCAGGCTAATGCCATCCATTTAAGCAAGCAGGGTTCCCCTCCCTTGCTAAGCCTGAGCTGTTCCAGTGTGTTTAAGCACATCCTGATCCCTGTGAGCCTGGCACTAACCCTTTGTGAAAGCCAACCGTCAGGAGAAGAGTCAGAAACGCTGCAGACAAAGCACCTGCTGGTGGGCTGTTTTAAAACAGTCTGGCTCTCTTGTCTTTGGTTACCAACTACTGCACTTGCTCTCCCATTTCAGGTTTCATTATATATCATGGGCACCAGTTTTCATACATACAAGAAAAAGACATTATTATTTTTTTAAAAAAGATAATCTTAACAGTTAATCCATGCAAACTGACCTCATTCATCAGCCACCTCTCTCTGGAGCATTCAGCCTGTTTCAGATGCATTTATACTTATTGAGAGATAACTGCTCTGTTGATGGCAGAGGTTGGAATCGAGAAGACACTGTTGAACTGCAATTCCCGGCATTTCGCACCACCTGGCTATGTTGTTTAGTGCTACCGGGACTTGCAGTCCAACAATATCAGGTAAGCTGTGCATGGTCTACATCAAGGGTGGGGAAGGAAACTCTGACTGTCTAGATGTTGTTGGACTTGCTACCATCACCAACCACTGGCCATCTGGATGGGGCTAGCGGCAGTCCAACAAAATCTGGATGGCCACAGGTTCCCCACCCGTCTAGACTGATGCTGCACTGATATTGCCTCATTGACTCTTCCAACTGAAATTGCTCTTCTTGCTCTTCATCTATGAAGAGTATAAGTGTATCTCAATTAAGGAAGTAGCTGTGTTGTGTACCTGTTAAAATTTTCTTTAACAGAAAATTTTGTTCCAGAGGCAGAAATAACATGGAAAGATATAGAAACAAGCTAGAACAGTTCAGTGTATTTTCCTAAACTTTTTACTGAAAATTAACAAGAGCATGTAAAATGAAACAATCAGGTCAGGTTAGCCTTGGTTAAGTTAAAAACAAACAAACACTGCATCTTATGAAGACCACTTGAAATCTCTTCAAAAAACATCCAGGGATTTTTTTCTCTTTTGTCAGCGTCTATGTTTTTATAATTTCCACAACTGACCATATCAGTGGTCAAACATACATATCTATGTTTTTTAACATGCTGGGGATAGCTAATGATGCACACTAATTTGGTTTCCCATTTTCTCTGTTTTGTTACTTACACATGCTCAGTAAGGGATTCTGGAGACAGCTGCTGGTTACCTTGCCTATTATGGACAAGCACCCACAACTCCAGTAGGATCAACTAGAGTAGAATCCCATTCTTTCCCAGCTCAAGCTTTATTGCATTGTTTACCGAAGACATGCTCCTGCAAACCCAGCACTGAAAGTCTGTGCTTCTCCAGCTCTCCTTCACCAACCTTCCAATGCCAATGCTGCTAAAAAGCCTTTCAAGTAGACAGAGGACAGGGAAGAACTTTGTAAAAAAGAGCTTCTTTTTCAGAATGTTTGTTAACTGTATAAGCTTAACTTGGGAAACTAGCTTCATCCAACACCACAACTGTTGCTCCTCCTCTTACCTACTTATAATAATTAGAGTAAATTTGTTCATCTTTAATATGCTGTATGATTGTTGGTTACACCATGTGCTTTTCATTGATTTCAAGGGTGAATTGCCAAGTAAACAATCTTAAGACTTCAGCTTCTTATTTGATATCCTGCTTCCATTTGTGTCTCAGGTGTACCCAGTGTATACTCAGTGTTCTACTCAATGCATCTATGTGACACAATTTCCAAATATTATCACCAGCATGACATATCATTTCACACAACTTCATTCTCTTTTTTAAAAAAATAAATCTATAATTAAAAGATAATGAATTACTCTGGTTACCAGTGTTGGGGTAATTCATAACATTCCTGATGATGGTGACTGTTAATGAGCAAAAGCCAAAAACCAAACATACACACACAAAACAATTGTGGCCTGTCTTCCATCAAAGCCATCCAACAGGGTCTTTATGCTGTGATGTGCCATATGAAGATGAAGACCACAATGATGTCTGTGCTGTGTTGTCTGGATATTCTAAGAGCAGGGGGATAGTCTGATAAAAGTCAAAAAGAAAATGGGCTCTGCACAAGATGCATTTTCATTGGATTTGGTCCAATGGCTTCTAAACTGAATACTCTTCTATAACCTTGGTCCCATTCAATGGGATGAATGTAGGAGTTCTTGGTATGATGTCAACCCTACATTTTGTGCAACTGTATAACTCTTAAAAGAATTCTTTAACATTAAAAGGTAAACATTTCAGTACTGATAGTCTGAATTTTAGGTTAATAGTCTTGATAGTTACCAGATTCCCTTAGGCACTAAACTAAGGCTACAATCCTATGTAGTCAGATTATAATACTGGCATGGTACAAACCCCACGAAACAGGGTGGTTGTGGGTCCTTGATTCAGTAGCATGGCACAATTATGCCTTCTGGATGTTTAAAACTCAATCACAAGCCCAAGCCACTTAACAAGTACTGGAAAAAAACTGAATGGAATTCTTACCTTGATATGTGCTTTGGCTTTGTTAAGCAGCCCCAGGGTCGTGTGTCTGGTGCAGTCAGGTCCTAGTGGTATCAGGACTTTTAAACGTTCTAGGCACAGGCGGAGGTGAGCTCGTCTGTGGAGAAAAAGTCACAGAAGTCAGCAATAACTTGTGAAATTAAATTAACCTTCTCTAGATAGTTACCTAACAGCAGTTCCCCCAGGTATCTCAACCCCTCTTGGTATATTAAGTTGTTTCACCATTAACTGACATTCAGCAGTATTCACCCATATGTGGCAAACTGGAGGCCAACAGAGTGCCTCACAGCACCAGTATATCCATGCAGACCTGTTAGGCTCTTTGCTCTCCTCATGGCTCAGCTCTAAATTGGAATGACTGTCAAATCCAACTTTTCTCTGCACACTCATCCAAACTATCAGCCCAGTTTCACCCACTGGTCTGGATTCATCCATTAAATTCAGAAAGAGGAAAGTAGAGGAGAGGAGAGTTTTAATGGGCATACCAAGAGGAGAGCATGTAGACTCAGATAAGATATGGGAAGAGAAGGTAATAAATAGTGGAAGAAGACAAAACAGGTCATGGAGGGGAGAAGAAAAAAAAGAAAAGCCAATGTTTATTTTGGTAGCGATCCTGAGAAAGGATGCACATGTATGTACTGTACATAAGTGATACATTATTTTTGTTGTTGTGTGCCTTCAAGTCATTTCCAACTTATGGCAATCCTAAGGTGACCCTATGATGGGGTTTTCTTAGCAAATTTTTTCAGAAGGAGTTTGCTATTGCCACTCTGAGGCTGAGAAAGTGTGACTTGCCCAAGCTCCCCCAGTGGGTTTTCATGGCCAAGATAGGATTTGAACCCTGGTCTCCAGAGTCACAGTCCAATGCTCAAACCAATACACCACACTGGCTCTCATGTTATTTTTAGAGGAATCTATTTAGAAGTACTTGGAAGATTCAAAGTAGTGGTTTTATTTTTCAGGGTTCATATTTCTCCTGGCTTTTAACAAAGGTTCTCTAACAAGTTACTTTTTTTTAAACCGCATAGTTCTGCCTACTTGAAACTGAGGATCTGTTGGACTCACAAGCAATGCCATTGTTTGCATTGCCATAGCAGCCATTTTGAGATAGGGAAAATAGGACTTTCTCAAAAATCCCAAATGCCCACTGGCCCCCAAATGCCAGGGACATTTATTTGTTTTTTTGCCTTAACAATATGAACTTGCAAGAATATATATACATGTTCAAGTATAATTCTTCTTCAGTAGGGTCCCATTTTCCCAATAAGCAAAAAGAAGTAGAGGGTTGTGTCTATTTGCTGTGCTGTAAACTTGATACAGTAGCTTCTTCATGCTTTGCTGTTTCTTAACTACACAAGGAAATCTACAATATCAGCAAAGCATGTTAACAAATGAAGTGCCAAGCACGTTCTTATATTAGCAATCTACTCCTTGGTTTGTTTCAGAAATTCTATGCACAAAATGACATAGTTTACTTCCATCACTGCAACCATATTTCTAAGATTACAGGCAACATTTTCCATCATCAACATTGTCACTGCACGTTCTAGGTTTCTCAAAGTCCCAGCTGTTCACTGACCTATGGTCAGCTGCAGCTAAAATCCCCCCTATTTTAGGTTAGCAATGTCACATAATACACCTGTGAATCTGCAGGAGCCCTCTTCACTTGCTGAGGTTAGATGGATGATTCATCCCATTACCTATTATTGCAATTTGGCTCTAAGAAGGAAAGAGGTAGAAAGATGAGTCTGCTGCATTTTCATTCTGGAAACATAATGCCCAGTTACCGTACATTCTAAAATGTCTTTGTTAACATAGGATTGAACAAAATAGGCATCTTTGCTGAACTGTTTTCCTCTAGACCACATACTGCAGATAAAAAACAAAAGCTGCAAGATAAGGGGAGAAAGGGCAATGGGAAACCCAATTGCTTCTGCACAGACTTTAGTGCAGAATTTTAAAAAGCCAACGACCATCCCTAAATTATAGTGCTTCATGACTGCTAGGTGGATCCCATATGGGGAGAAAGGAAGGATATAAGTGCAATAAAAATAAATAAATAAATACACCCACAGAAATTAATCAAGTGATTAATTGACTCTACATATTATAGGAAAAGTAATCCACCATTTTCTTCATAGTGGGTTGAGTGTTGGACTCTGACTCTGGAGCCCAGGGTTCAATTCCTCACTTGGCTGTGAAACCTACTGGTTGACTTTAGGCAAGCCACATGCCTTCAGCCTCCTCTGAACAAACCTTGTCAAGAAAACCCATGATAAGTTAGGATCACCGTAAGTCTGAAACAACTTGAAGACATACAACAATTAACTGCTGCTCTATCTGTTCTGAGATAGGATGATGAGTCCAGGCCCTAGCTTTGAAGAACTCTTTGACAAGATACTGTACTTTCCTCAGTCTAACTTCTCACTAGCACTGTTGCCACCTCCTACTGCAATGCCTTCTCCACCTCCTTGACACTGCTATCTTCTGCTTGCTTATCAGGAAGAAGAGCCAATGACCAAATAGACAGTGGCATCTCTTGCTCCTCTTTCACATGACTACCATTATCTGAGCCACAGGAAGAAATAAGTGAAAATGTAGGCTGAAATGGTTAGGATGAGAAAAAAGTCCAGAGGGTTCTCATCAGTGGAATCCATGCTGAGATGCCCAGTTATGCTTTGCAGGCTCTTTGGTGGGATCAGCATGAAGGGATAAGAGCCATTACTAGCCATAAAAATGACAACTTGTGAGAAAAGAGATTGGCAATGTTCAGCACATGAAGCTCTTTGAGCATTCCTGAAATGTTCAGCTTTCACGAATCTCACAGAATTGTTTGTTTAATTTCTTGGATGTCTTGTTTTACTTTTAAAAATAAAGGACCTGGGATATCCTAAAATTGAAATGTACAAATATTCTTCAAAAAGCATTATATAATATAAACATATCTCCAACTACAAATGATAGAGGTAATCCATCAGACTAAGACTGATTTTTAAAAATCAGTCAATCACATCCTCTCAAATGCTTGGAAGTAGAGAATCATCGTAATCTGCTGCCAAAAGATAATGTCATATCCATTCTGGATCTCACTATTACAACCTTCCTTAAGCTGAGGAGAGGACACATGCCAATCACTCATTCACACACCTAGCAGCAGAGAAATTAGGAAATACAGTGCCTATGCATAGTAAAGACAGCTAAAGTCAGAAGGCACTTTAAGCTTGTGTGCTCTTGCCTTCAAGTTGTCTAGGGAGACCCTAAGGCAAACTTATTACAGGGTTTTCTTGACAGGTTTCTTTAGTTTGCCATTGCCATCCTCTGAGGCTGAGAGAGTGTGACTTGCCCAAGGTCACCCAGTGGGTTTTTGTGGCTGAGTGGGGATTTGAACTCTGGTCTCCGGTGTCCTAGTCCAATGCTCAAACCACTACACCTGGCTCTCTTACACTTTAAGCACTGCTAGTATTTTTCTTCTGCCTCCTGTACTGATTTCAGTATCCAGTCATTGTTTTCAGGGATCTAATTCAAGAAGTTTCTTATTAACATAGCTCAACAGGAATCTGAGTAAGAATATTATACGATGGCATCATGTAGCAAGCACAAGTGACTTATCAGCTGTGATGCCCAATTGTGTGCCTACACAGAGCTAGGTTCTGAAAAGACAGAGAAAGTGAGTTATGCTGTGTCACTTCACAGACTTCACAATTATGCATACATGACAGATGTACTGCAACACTGTGGGATGCTTTACATATATGAAATATCTGTTACAGACCAAACCACCATAAGCCAGAGCTTTTTGTAGCCCTTCAAAACACATGGCTTTTCGGTGGAAGCAATTAACTTTTTTACTTTTGAATGAGTGATTGGCATGTGTATTATACGGTAATTTGATTTTTCCTTTACATTCCACCATGAGTATACAAGGAAGGTTGTGCTTCTATCATAGCTCTTATGACTGTACAGAATACATTTCAAACACATCATGCAGTCTTGGGTTCTGTCACATCTGTAAAGAAAGTCCCTTGATCAAAGTCACACACAATGGATCCATGACAGAGATGAAACCTGAACCCAACCGAAATACAAGATCCCATCCGCGGATGATAGCAGGTCCACAAATCAAGTTCCTAGGTCATATTGACACAACAGGACGAGATTTCATTATATATTGTTTCATTATGTATTGTCATTACATTTATATTCTGCCTTATAAGGGCTAACTTTTTGGCTAAGATCACACACAGCTGCATAAAACCAAAAGTGTGAGAAGGTAACATACATAGCTGCCCTTTGCCTTATTTTACCTTCTCAACAACTTTCTGAGGTAGGTCAGGGGCCCTTTTACAACACAATTACAGAACTATATTCCACTTTTGCTGCTATAAGTCCATTCTATGAAATCCTGGGTTCTGTAGTTTGGTGAGGTACTAGAGCTCTCTGGCAGAGAATTCTAAATGCCCCTCCCTAAACTGCAAATCCCAAGACTCCACAGGCTAGAACCATGACAGTTAAAAGTAAAATCATAGTGCTATAACTGTCTAGTGTGAATAGGTACCATCCTCAGAGAGTGCGACTGGCCCAAAATCCCCTGATAGGTTTCACAGCTCAGTTGAGGCTAGAACATAGATATCCTAAGGCAATCACTACACCACAATAGCCAGAAGTCCAAAATACAATTGAATATTAGAGTTTATATTAAAGACTATTAGAGCCAGTGTGGTGTGAGTGTTGAACTATAACTCTGGTGACCAGGGTTCAAATCCCAGGTCAGCCATGTAAACCCACTAGGTGACCTTGAGCAAGTCACATTCTCTTGGTATCAGGGGATGGCAATGGCAAACCCCTTCTGAAGAAACTTGCCAAAAATAAACAAAAAACGCACAACAACCATGATAGGGTTGCCATATGTTGGAAACAACTTGAAGGCACACAAGAACAACAACACTGGAGTTTATATCTACAGCGGGCCCTTGGCATCGGCTCGGCTTTGGTTTCAGGACCCACCTGCCCAGAGATATCAAAATCTGTGGATGTTAAATGCAATGGATAGTAAAATGGTGTCCCTTATATAAAATATATAAAATGGCCAAAGCAAGGTTTGCTGTCTGGAATTTATATATTTTTGAATATTTTCAAGCCATGGATGCTTGAACCCGTGGATAAAAAATCCATGGATACAGAGGGCTGGCTGTATTGCTCATTTATAAATAGGCAAAAATGTTCAGCCCCACTATAATGACACCAAGCATCGAACACAAGTGTTCAATAAACTAAGTACTTAACACAGTAACAGTTACTAAAAAAAAATCCAAAAAAAATCCCCCAAAACAACATCCTTAACCAGTTCAGACCCAACCAGAAAATCTCAGTGAAAATAAAACTGTCTCATATATCTGCAAAAGATAAGATAGGAAGACTGGCTTCTATCTTTCAGGAAGAAAATAAGAGCTACGGATCAGCTATCAAAACTCTACTATACACTGCCCCTCCCTCCCTAAACTCAAACAAATTTTTATTTATCATTTTCTTTATATCCTGCCTTTTTCCTTATGCAAGACTCAAGGCAGCATCTTGCTCAAGGTGATGAACGGTGGAGTGAAGAGCCTTTTCTTGGCCAGTCAGAAACAAACAGGACATGTTAAGCCTAGCCCTAAACAAATACAGATTTTGTTTTTTTTAAAAAAAGAGCAGAGCCTTTAACAAGTATCTGGAGAAAATGAAGAACTACTAGAGGTATCAAAGTACAAGAGGAACATACTGACAGTGCCCCACTCCCTGTCAGGAGATGGAGGGGGCTGCATTTTTGGACCAGCTGGAACTTCAAAACAGTCACTCTCAGTCAACCCACACAGCATACATTCAACAAACCAGTTTTAACATTATTATGGCATGACTGCTGGTTGCCAGTCCATCCGTGGATACAAAGAGTTTCAGCCTTCAGCTGAAACAGAACTGGTGCACAGCTACCACTGATGATGAGGCCACCATCCACACCTTTGCCCTGTTTGTACATAAAATGGGGCTGGGTGAGACAGCTCAATGGTTGTCATGAAAAGGCATATAGGGGGAGGAGAATGAAACCCAATTCTTTCCTTTCCCTTTTCGAGCACCGTTGTTTAATATGCTTTTCTCCAAACTTGGCCCTGGTATCATTAAGCAAAAGGTTTAAAGTAATACAGCACAGGGAAGAAAGTCACTCTTTCCTCTCTTACAACTCTCATAGCTTTACAAGTTGTTTTGTTTGCAGACAAGCAAACAAATTATACGGGTCAGATCCTGTTGTTTTGACATCGGCACTGAAGAGCCGAGGGAGCCTGAGTTCCACCAGCTGTAATGGGTTCCATAAGCCTATCCTGTTGACATGGTCTGCAAAGCAACTGGACTTTGATCTTGTCTGCAAATTGACTTACCCACACCCAGTTCCCAGCCAAAGCCAGACTCAAGCTTTGCGCTTCTACATATTAAGCAGCTGTTTATGCCATCTTGCTTAATTCCTCATGCTCCCTCCCTTTTCTCTTGCTCTCTTCATTCCTGACATCCTACATGGACCACTGCAGAAGGAAGACACACAGAGAGGGCAATTCACCACCACTGGCCATATGCATGGGTTTTGGGCTAAAAAGAGCCAAGAGAAATAAAGTGGTAGTGGTGGTGGTGGTGGTGGTGGTGGTGGTGGTAGAAATATATGCATACAACTTTTTAGGGCAATGGTCAATCCCAGATATTTTGTTCCTGAAGCACACAAGTCGCCACAAGAAAGCACTGAACCAGCAAGTTACTCTCATGGCTCAGGGTCTCCTTTCTTTTGGCACTAGCCCTTTAAATCTAGGAGTGATAGATTGGTGTGCATACAAAAGTTAAAAAGTTAAACTTGTGAACTGCCTACACTGAAAAGCCACATGTTTTGAAGGGATATGGAATCTCTGGCTTATGGTGGTTTGATCTATTTATATCTTGGGGAAATACCCTGGGGAGTTCCTGGAGCCAGTTACAATATGATCTAGCTGCAGTGGTAAGTACCAAATACAAGACTGTAGTCACATAATTTTGTTTTCTACAACAAACTCTTGTGGTACCAGTACAATTGCTTTGGCTGGGATCGAGGTGTGCAAGCAAAATCTGGCCAACGAGTCTCCTCATGTAAATATAGTCAGCCCTCCATTTTCGCAGGGGATCCGTTCTGAACCCCCTCCCCCATGAAAACAGAAATTTGCCAATATTCAAGCCCCATAGGCTTGAATGTGGTGCACCTGCAAGGGCGTGCCCTATTGATTTTAGAGGAGGTCGCCCCTCCATGAATATGCAAAACTGCAGACTTGAAGTCTGCGAGAACGGAGGGGCAACTGTATTATTATTATTATTATTATTATTATTATTATTATTATTATTATTATTATTATTTTATTATTTCCCCTGTTACAGAATCCCACTGCATCTGACACACATCACACCTTCACCTATGACTTTCCACACACACAGACAGACACACACCACAACCGTCAGCACCTAAAGGATGTTGATGTGTGCTCTCCTTCTTGGGACTCCCTTCTGGAGGCACATTTTAAGCATTAATGGCTAGAAACCATCATCTGATCTAAGAGGATGAGTCACATAGGATTCTTTTTCTTCTTCATTTGTTCTTGTCTCCCTATCTGCCTTTGCCTGAACAAATCTGCCTGATGCTCATTCACAACCTGTGACCGAAGCTGAAATCCCTGAATCAATGACATAATGACGTCAGCCTCTCTCTCTGGTTTTACTGAAGGCATCCCAGTTGCTGAAAGCCTTCATCAGTCACATTTGTAGACAAAGGGGGAGGAAGAAGAAGAGGCAAGCCCCATCCATCTGAACAAAGGCCAAAAAATTAGTCTGGGTCCTTCATTTACATTTTGTATTTCAGATCCACTATTGTTAGTCATTTGAAAGGAGTGGGGGTGGTGGAATAGGGGGTAATTGTGCAATTATATCACTGACAAGCAAGGATGATTAAGGGTTGTAGGGTCAGGGGTTTGGCTGATGAACTGTCAGAAGAACAGCAGCACCCACTAGAGAAGACAGCCTGTCAATGTTTGCATTCTAAACTCCCTTTACAAAAGGACTGTAACTCACTTGGAAAAGCAGCCCAAAGGCACTGACTTGGCAAACGAGGCCTTTTGCTCAGGAATGTCTTTGTTGGATATTTAAAAAAAAAACTTTTTTATTTTGTAAGGGAAAAATTACAAACTCAGATTGAATGCCCATCTTCTACTCTAACCTTCGCATTCTGCCCCTTACAGTGAAGAGACGCTTGGCATTTAATCTATATGGCCATAAAGTGGGACTCACAACTCAGGTAATACATTGAAATTGACAACCGCTGGACTCAGAGAGTTACCCAGCCACAGAAGCAACAAGTGCATTGGTAAATGCCTGTTAAAGTTACTTTTATAATCATTCCTAGACACTGCTTTACCAATCTTGGCCAGGGTACCCATTTTTAAACACAGTAAACTCTGGACAGTCCTGCCATTCCTCTGTATGAACATCATGGGACTTACTGAGACTAGAATATAACCACACATGATCTATTCACATGTTTTAATTACTAAAGAGACAAGTTCCCCTTTCTAGCAGCATTGCACACGAACTGGCAATACAACAGGTCTTATAGTTTTTACTGAAGGCATATTTTGCATCTTCAATGCAAAAGGGCCATTCACGGTTCTATTTTAAAAAGAGAGAAATAATCAAAGCAGTAACAGCAGACTGAAACTACAGATCACATACCACAAAATACAGTGAACAAAGCTCATGCAGTGGCTTTGAAACACTTGGAAGTCTAGGGCAAATAGGTCTTTTGCTTGATCCTGATGCAGTTACTAGATAAAGCTCCCTAGAAAAAAGAATGCTGCAGACACAGTGCCACAACAACAAAAAACCTTCTCTTTCTGTTCTCCACCTGCTTATCTGTGAAGACAGGAGCACCCAGAGAAGGGTATCAGTTGAAAAACTGAGAGACTGGGCAGACCAGCATGGGAAAAGACAATCCAAACAATGAGCACTTGAATCCTAAGCCATGCTGTGCTTTAACAGTGTAAGCACCAATTTTAAAAACAGACTAAAAGCAATAGTCTGACAAGAACTAAACTTGGAACTGGACTGGGAGCCCTAAAAATAGTGGCGGTGCTACTACTATTTTTGTGGCTCCCAAATCTAGCTGTACCTGGAACTAACTACAGTTTCTAAAGTGCTTTGAAAGGAAGTCTCCCATGTACAATACACTGCAATAGGATTAAAAACTGTGGCCAGCTATCTTTGTTCTGCAGAGATAACATATTCTGCACTAGCCTAAGTCTGTTTTGAAATACCTACACCTCTGAAGTGCCTTTGCTTCCCACTGGAACATCCCTGAGCAACCCAAGATCATTGTGGCCCTCCAGAGGTTGTTGGACCAAAGCTCTCATAATCCCTCAGACTGGTGATGGAAACTGCAGTCCAGCAAACTCTGGGGGACCACAGCTGCTCATAACTGCTTTAGGAATAATATAATCTCATCTAGAAAAGGAAACATATCAACTCTCATTATGACCCAATATTTTAACAGATGACAGTTTAGCATGTCCATCATTTCATTTTGAAAGCTACACTTGTCTTTTCAAAGAAATCCCTCACAATGGTAAAATGGAAGTGGCAAATGAGCTGCAACAATAAGGACGGTGCTAAACTGGAATAGTTTTGGGCCTAGAAGACAAAAGTTAAGTCTAGAAATCTGCAGGTCTAGAGTTCCTCTGCCTATTGCAAAAGGCCTCTTGTTTGACAACTAAAAAATTCTGTAGAGCTGTTGGTTTTTTAAAAGGGCATATTTCTGAGCTCTCAATATTGTGGAGAAAAATAAGCTGAAAATGTGACCAGTTCTGAACGAGTCCTATAAATAGACTCCTCAACTGTTGTCATCACCCAGCCCCATGGTACAATTATCTATGCTCTGCAACATTATGTCAGACATTTCCCTCCTCCTGGAAAAAATGCAAAAAAAGAAAACGAAACATACCAGCAAGTGCACTAACTTACATAATTTAGTCCAGCAAGTCAATTTGGACCCCCTTCTTTAAAGTGAGCTCCTTGAAATTATTTTGCAAGGGAAAACTACAAGCAGGGCACATGTATGTTCTTCATACCTGCTGTCATACCTCCATAATTTAAAAAAAATAATTAAAATGTCTAGCCAGAAGTAGGTCCGATTTGTGGACTAGGAATTCCTTCATGCATGTATTCATTCATTCATTTGGCTTCAGGGCTGTAGCACAATAGTAGACCAAAATACTTTGCACGCAAAGCTTCACTGGAAAAGTACATGGTATGAATCTCTAAAAGACCACTGACAGCCAAAGTAAACAATAATGTGCTACCAGGACAGGAATTGTTGTTGAACTGCAACTTCCTATGTTGTTGAACTTCAGCTAACCAATGCCTTGGCCATTATCGAGAAATACTGCATAAAAAATACTGAAGGGCTGCATAATTCCCTCCTTAAACTAAATGGTCTGAACTGGCGTGAGGTAGCTCTTTTATTTTAGAGATAGCTAAAATGGGACATGCAATAATTATCAAACATTGTCACCAACTGACATACCTGTATGGGCTAACTGCTTTCAGTAGGCCCTCACATCCACAGATTCTGCATCCATGGATTCAACCAACCACAGTTTAAAAATATTCACAGACAAAAAATTCCAAAAAGCAAATCTTGATTGTGCCATTTTATATGAGGAACACCATTTTACTACGCTGTTGTATATAATGAGACTTGAAGAATCCATGGATTTTGGTATCCATGCTGGGTCCTGGAACTAAAGCCCAGCGGAGATTGAGGACCCACTGTATATAACAAAACCAGTTCCTAACATTTAGATTAATGAGATGCAAAATCCCACCCAGATGCTAGAGGTGAAAGTCTTTCCTTCATATCTAGAACAGACCAAGATTCGGGGGGGGGGGGATTTCTGTGTATAATAAGGCTTAGTTTCCTGCCCCAAATGTTCCCTGTCTTTCCTATTTAGTTAATTTAGGCATGCACTGTACTTTCAGCCCTGAATTCCAAATGCATCTGGACACATCAGTAGATCTGCAGAAATCATATAGCTGGGCAACTGTAGACACTCCAAATGTTTTTTGGCTTACAATCCCATCACTCAAAGAGGAAATTGTGGGAGATGACTTTATAGGACCGCAGTTGCTAATCCCTGGTTTAAATCAAAAGTGGTGGGAATTGGTACCAACACAAAGAAACAGTGACTTTCAACTCCAGGGAGGAGTCTGAAACCTATAAACTAAGTTAGAATGAGAACAGTGTTTTGCAGATACCTCCTCACTTACTTAATGTGTTAGAATCACCACTTTGCAGCACCCACACTGTATAACTTATGTAGGTTATTTCCTGTAATGTTCCTACATGAGCAGTTGGAATAAACTGCCTGTTTTTAGGCATCCTGGAGTCCAAGCAGGATGGGTGTCGACGATGTGCAGTTTGATTGTACAAAACAACAACAACAACAACAACACCAAAAATCAACTTCAAATGGAACAGGATGCTTCATGAGCAAATGATCCATCAGCTTCCTTGTCCATCAAACATTTCTACCCAATAAGCCTTGATACAGAGCAAGCAAACTTGTATTCTTGAAAATTCAGTTCCCTCATTTTGGTCTGCCTGGACCTCTCTGATAGCTTACACGATCTCTTAGACAATACAGATAACTATAGGCCTAAGCAGACTGCCAGAAATAGTGCACATTAAATTGAGGCACTGCCCTGGCTCAGTGCTAGGGAATCATGGGAACTGTATTTTTTTCTGGGACATTGAGCCTTCTCTGTCAGAGAGCTCTGGTGCCACAATAAATTACAGTTCCCATGACTCCCTAGCACTGAGCCAGGGCAGTGCCTCAATTTAATGTGCACTATTTCTGGCAGTCTGCTTAGGCCCTATATTGTTCAAGTGTATGGAAGAGGATCAAATATTCTATGCACTGGATAATTCAGTTTAGACCAGGGGAAGGCAACCTTTTTAAGACCTGGGCCGGTCTCTCGTAGCCCAGGTCTCGGCTGGGCCGAGGGGGGGGGGAATGGCGGCGTGCGCGCCCACGCACGCGCCCATGCTGCCGCCACAGCAGCAGCCGCTGCTGCCGCCACGGCGCACGTCGCGGCCACCATTTTGGGAATCAAAATGGTGGCCATGACGCATTTGCGCATGCTTTACCAATCTTGGCCAGGGTACGGGGCCGGTAAGTCCAGGGAACGGGGCCTTAACTGGCCCCCGGGCCGTAGGTTGCCGGTCCCTGGTTTAGACTGTGAAATGATTGAGTGTAAAAGAATGGAAGACAGTATACAGATATAAGCTGCAAGCAGCTTTGTTGAAGGCTAACAGAGGACCTAGAAAGCCACACCATCTCTCTGGTAAACCTGAAACATAAGGATATGCACAGGAATCCAGGCAATTACTGCACATTTGCCTAAACTTTATTTCTAGGTATTACACGAGGGTCTAGATCAGGGGTTGGCAAGTTTTTCCTACCTGGGGCCGGTTCGCTGGCCTCCAGGTCTTTGGCGGGCCGAGGGGGGGGGGAAATGGCGGCACGCGTGCGTGCGGGCCCTGCCAACCAACGCCTCCGCACTACACATTGCGGCTGCTATTTTGTTTGGAAAACAAAATGGCGGCCGCAACTCATTTGCGCATGCGCCGCGGGGGCCGGTCCAAAGGCCTTGGGGGCCCGGCCCTGGCCCACGAGCCATAGGTTGCCAACCCCTGGTCTAGATGTTATAATTTTTCATGTTTAACTCTGCTGTATTTTCTCTATTCTACTATCCTTTTTCTTACAAAAAACACAAAAAGATAAGAAGCAAAAGATGGAACAGCTGCACTCTGCTCTTTAACTGCTAGTAACAGGAGCATTTTGTCTGGATGCATCCATGACAGAAGCAGGGTATAGGAGAAATGCAGGCGTTCCCCTCTTTACTTCTTAACTGGGTATCACAATCATACCACTCCAATGATTACAACTTTCAGATCATATTTGCCTGGCAACAAATCTCACTGATATGAGAAGACAGGTATTATCTGGCAGCCTATCATCCTCACTCCTGCCCCCTTTTTTGGTGAGAACAGCTGAGGTAGGGCCCTTTCAGTATAAGTATGCAGAGACAAGAAGGACCAGTTCATAAATACAAGGTTCTTTGTAACACTGAAAGTTATAATTACTAGGAGAAGGGTGTGGGAGGAATGCCAAAGACCTGCCTCTATATTCATATTGTCCCTCTAAAAGGAATGTACTTGGAACATTCAAATCACAATTATATTTAAGAGAACACAACAGATATATGACTTCAGCAATGAGGGTCAAATTCAACACCAGCATAAAGCCCAAGTGTCTAAAATTTCACTTCTGTGTTTCCAAACTGGAAATATTATCTACCCTGAGAAGGTTCTTTAAAAGCAAACAGGGTCAGATTGTAAGATCCACTTGAAGAGACACAGACTGTGGCCGTAAGGGGTGGATCAGATGCAAACCAGAATTGGACCCTTTTACTCTCTGTGTAGAAAAGATGGGGAGGAGAATTCAATTTGTAATACAGATCTGAGGAAAGCTACACTTCGTGAATCCCCTCTATCTGTGCGACACACGGATATCATTCTGTGCCCCCCTCAAATGAAATCTATGTGACTTGTGTGTGGGTATGTGTGTGTGCGTGTGTTTTGAAAGGGATTGTTCACCCTGGTGTTATCTCCTTCCCACAAAGCATAAAGCACCACACTGCAATATGTCACCAAGTCAGAGCAGCCTCCCCCTCACACTTGGTGATCAGTTGCCCATCTGTGGAGGCCTGCAATTTCAGAGATACTCTCCACAGCTACAAATGACATCACTCCCTTCTGATTATATAACGCTCTGCGAGGAAGCCTATTTTTATGAGCATTTACTGCATCGCTCCGTAGTCCTACTGTACCATGCATATCTAGAGCCAGACACAGCATCCTCTGCCTCTTTAGCACAGTGAAGGAAGAATTCTGCCAAAGCTCTTAGTTTGTGAATGGTAATTGCAAATCCCCAACTGGGATTGTCAGGGACCAATTCAGTGATCACTTTTATTATTGAAAGATTTAAACAAGATGAAAACAGCATGAAAAAGTCTTTGTGTATCACAGCACCTAGGTAGCAGTTGTGACTCATTCTTACATTATGGCTGCCACTTCAAAGGATTGGAAATGCTTCCTCTTAGTATTAGTTCTAAGGGCAGCTGTAACACAGAAGAAACAGTAGCAATATAGATTTCCCCCTTCCCCAATTACACAGTCTCTATACTACATTCCTAGTGGTAACCAATGCAGATGTAGTGTTCCTTGTATTGGCCTTCTGCATCCTGGTCATCTTCATCTCAGGTTATCTGATGTAGGAGACCAGGAACTCCACACCCACCGCCCCACAATGTGCCAGGTACCAATACTGTATTTGTGTCCATTGGCTACAACTGTCTTTCTTTCTTGGATTTTTTTTTCTTTCCTGCAAAGTTGCTAGAGACCAGCCCTGGTCCATAGACCACAACTCTGAGTGGCAGTGTTTTAGACTATGACTTCTGGCACTGCTAAACAGTGACTATGGCAGAGCATCAGATTGGGGAAGGTTGTTTATATATTCCAGAATGATCTCTGTATGTCATGTATATCTGGGCTGATTCTTTACACCAGGTTAGAGTTGTTGCACAGAACCAGCACAGAACACCGCCCCAAGTGTTCTTGTTTTGCGGTAATATTATTGTCATATTGTGGTTGATGCCTGAAACCATGTCATGTAGAAATACATTTTCTATGTGGGGGCTATAATGTAAGAATCACTTGTCACACCCAAGCTTAATTTAACATATTGTTTACTAATTTACTCCTCATGCTAGATATCCACATTGATCTGTTTCATGAAGGCTTCTATTTGATATTAAGCTGGCTTGACTTTTGAGTCTTGCCATAATTTTCTAAATGCATCTCAAACCCACCTTAATGTGGGAATTAAACAGTCTTCTGCCAAGAGGGAGAATAAACAGTCATCTCACACTGATGGGGAGGGGGGCAATGAACAATTTCACGAATTTAAGAAAGATAATGGCAGTTGCCTGTCTCGCTTGAAAATGAGTGGGTGCAAATAGATGATGTTGCAGTAATTTTAGGGCGGGACCTCGGCAGCCAGACCGCGGCGCTCCTGCGGCGTCCCTGGAAGGAGCGCAAAATCAGCACTCCTTCCGCAAGACAGGGAAAGTGCGCCCTAAACGCGTAGGGCGCACTTTCCCTGCCTTTTCCGCCGCAGCGCGTGCAGTCGCTGCGGCGGGAGGTTGCCCCGGAAGCGGCAGCCGTGCGGAGGGCCGGCAGCTCCCAGGGCGACCTCAGGAAGAGGAAGGAGCGCCGCGTGTGCAGTGGCTCCTCCTCTTCCGGGTCTCGCAGACGACTCAATTAGTCGTCTGCCGAGGCCCTTAGTCTTCAAAATACAGTATGAAGCATCAGTTCATTTACCTTCTGAATCTGCAACAAACTGGAAAATCATTTTCTGTAGATAAGACTTTATAAAAGCCCAGACGTATGATTAAAAACACTTGGAGAATAAACTATCTTGCATTGGCTATTTAGATTAATGAATTAGTTTAATCATTATTAATCTAAATATACTTTTGGTTCAACCCAATAAATATAAAGTAATGAGACTAAACCAGGGATCATTTGAACATATATATTACATAACATTTTAAACTAAAATTAATCCAAAAGGGTCATGGTATTAGGCATGAAACAAGGAAACAGGCTAGATGGCCATCCATTGGGTATGCTTTGATTGAGATTCCTGCATGGCAGGGGGTTGGACTGGATGGCCCTTGTGGTCTCTTCCAACTCTGTGATTCTACGATTACCTTAAGGTTAAGGGTGTAACTATTTTTATAATGTAAAGTTACATGTAGAGGAAATAACAGAAGTACAAGAACATATTCAGGTTTCTGAATTTTTTCCACCATCATCTCTCACAAAGAGGGATTTTGAAACTGCAAAGGCCATTATTCTGCCATATCGGATGCTAGAGAAGCAGGGCTTAGAAGTAACTAACTACAAATATCTAATAATGTATCATTAGCTGCTTTCCCAATAGTAAGTTGTTGACAACTTCAGTCCTTGTACAATGTTCACTGTTAACATTTTAGTTACTTTCACACTTTTGTGGCATCTGTTGTAGAGGAGGAATACATCACAATTCAAACTTTGGCTTGTGTTGTTGACTCAATACTCTGGGTGATGAGATGGAAGAATTGTTTTTGCAGGTCAATGGCCTGTACTATTCTGGTATGTTTTTTTTAAAAGTAACTAAAAGTAACTATTCTGCTATTTTAAAGAAATGGAGGAATAAACTGTTACTTTTAAGCATGTGTGCTATACAGACAATTCATTATGCGGGTGTGCGATCTATGACTATAACTAATTACTTTTTAAAAGTAATTTTCCAAATTCTTGAGTCTGCAAGGGTATGATACGTCTTGACACGGGGCAAAAAGGCCCTGTAAGGATACCATCTGTTAAAGTTTCACTGTTCAGAAGGGAGAGAAATGTCCCTAGAGAGATCAGACTTTTCCCCCCTTGTAATCACCACCAAGCTTACCTTAATCCTGAAAGCAGAAACTATTTCCCACCACCACCACCACTTGAATACGGACAAAAGACGAGGAAGAGAGAAAAAAGGATAGGCTGGTTGGTTTTGTTATGCAATAGTTAAAGGAGAAAAATAACCTCCCTCCACCCATAAATAGACACACCAGCATTTTAAAGAAATAAGCTGGATGTGAAATATAGAGTTAAATTGTTCCAAAAAAAGTGAAGTGTTTGTGTGTGCATGTGTGTGTGTGAGAGAGAGAGAGAGAGAGAGAAAGAAAGATCGGAAGGGAAGACTGTTTAGAAAACTAGTTGCTGGAGACCAGCAGCCAAGCCTCTTTCATCATTGCAAGAGACTCATTTGGGGGGGCCAAGTAATATTAGGCATCTGCATAGAGCTGGCATGTTTTCTTCGAAGTGTGCAGGAAAGCAAGGGAGGGCTTCCTTCCATAAACAATTCCCAGGTCATATGCTTATCTTGTAAAGCCATCATCTGACTTGAAGGGTTGGCTGCTTCTTCTCTAACCCAAAAGGCAATGGGATCTCTCCCCCTATTCTTCCCCACAGCCCCCCTACTATTGGCTGCGGCTGTTTCAGTGCCTTCGCCTATTGGGCAAATTGTTCTCAAGCAGCGAAAGCATGAAACCCAGATTTTTTGCTAAGTAACAAAACCAGAAATGGAAAGCCAGTCAAGTGCTGGGGACAGATGGAGCCTGCACTTCCTTTGCTCTAGCATTACATAACCACGCTGAGCCCTTGAGCCGCACACAGCAAAACTGATGTGGCTTTTTGCCAGCCTCCAGTCACAATCTGCACATAGGGGCATCATGCTCTCTAAAGCCAACTTGCAAAACAACAAGCTCCTGAAACACATGCGTCACCACACATCTGGCAACGCCTGCTCGGCTTCCTCAAATTTAGAACAACAACAACAACAACATCTCCAAGCTTGCATATTCTCTGCCAGATTATTAGAGCCAGAAAGGAAGTGCTGTTTTCTTCAAATCTACAACAGGAGGACTCCTCTATATATCCCCCAGATGAATAAAATATTTTCTATACTGTATATAACAAAACAAAAACAAAAAAGTAGAAGAAAATCACTCCAAACTTTAAATGTAAATATCACCTTTCTGTTTCTAGGACAAATCATTAAAAATCATTTTTAAAGTCAATTTAAATATCTGATTAAATGCAATGAACAATAAGACAGCAGATGAAAAATAGATGCAATGAGCAATGATATAAGAAAGAGGATCTTCTCTGCTGGCATAATCAGGGGTTAATCTGAGACCGGGCCAGCATGGTCTGCGTGTTGGACTAGGACTCTGGGGGACCTGAGTTTGAATCCCCACACAGCCAGGGAAACCCACTGGGTGACCTTGAGCATGTCACACACTCTCAGCCATAGAGGAAGGTAATGGCACATGTCTTCTGAATGAATCTTAAAAGAAAACCTAGGATAAGGGTTGCCATAAGTCAAAATCCACACAAAAGTACACAATAACAACAAACAGGGAAAACGCTGTCTTTCTTCTGCTCTCCCATTTTATTTTCCCTTCCTTCAAAGGCATATAACAGATTCCTTCCTTCAAAGATCATACTCAGTCTTGGAAATGAAGGAAAGCTCCTATACTTTCACTTTCTCCTTTTTATAAGAAAAAAGCAGGCTGTAAACACAAACATACACATAGCCCTTAGAATCCATTGACAAATAGGTTGGAAATGTTATTTAAAAAAAAAAAACAAGAAGGAAAGTAATAGAAACCTCTCTGCTTTCTAGCCCTTTGTCTATGAAAACCTTGATTCCTTTCCCTCTCAAAACAAAATCAATTTTGCTGGTCTGCCTAAGACACATCTGACCGCTTACTGTTCCAACTGTATGATTTTAAGACTGCTAAGTCTATACCATCCTGGCCTATATCTTTTTTTGCAACCTACTGGATCCTTGAAAGTCAAAGGACAGGAGAGGGAATCCCATGCTGTTTTCCCTGTTCTATTTACAGTTCTCTTCAGCTGTAACAATTGCTGTTGACCGAGTTATTCCTCTCAAAGGGGAGCGAGTGAATTTTAAATGAAACCAGGCAATGGCACTGTGCCCTAATACTGCAGTTCCTCCTGCACAGATTCCTCTAGTGCAGATCCTAACTAAAGTTGATGGTATCAGTTATAGCAAACTGGATCTTGATCTTCTGTGCTCAAAGTAAGTCAGAACCTTAACTGTAGTTACACACAGACACATGCACAAACATTTTCCTGCAAATAAGAGAACAATTTCATGGTGCTACACAGAATCTCATTCCCAACAACATGCTTTTTCTTAATGATGCCATCCTCAACAGTCTAAAAGAGTAACCAATTTCTGATATTGCTCTTAAATTGTGAATGGATGACACTACTACAATGCCTTTTGGCAAGTGTGCAAGATAGCTATTGAAAAATCTAACCCTTGTTTGTATCTGGTTAGGCTTCCAAACAACCGAGAAATTCAAAGGACTTGATGACTTATAGCTATCTGACCAGTGCAGTACAGGCAGCAAAATAGTGAATCTAACAACAGGCTAAAATGCAATTTATCTGGAATTGTGAGCTGACCATAAGTGGGGTGGCAGTAAGCTGCTCTAGCCCCAAAGAAGCCATGAGAACTTAGAGGAATTGCAAGTGAGATAAAGAATATGGCTGGTAATCAGTATTGCACTTACAATTTGTAACCGAGAGTTATGGATCTGTAATTGATATGTATTAAGTAAGACTACATAGTTCTACATTAACCTATATAAATCCCATCCCAGTGGAGAGACACCAGCCAAACTGGGCAAAGGAGCTCAGTTAAGCTGGCAAATCGGGGTACAAGGAAGACAACATCTCCACCATTGTCCCATTACAAACAAGACTGCAGCTGACTATTAAGATGGGCTGGGCTGGGCTGGGTCAGGCCAGAAGATAGTACTTATTTATTGTTCTTCTGTGCCTTCAAGTTGTTTCTGACTTATAGCAGCTGAACCTATCATGGGGTTTTCTTGGCAAGTTTCTTCAGAGGGGGTTTGCCATTGCCATTCTCTGAGGCTGAGAGATTATGACTTGCCCAAGATCACCCAGTGGATTTTCATGGCCAAGTGGGGATTTGAACTCTGCTTTCCAGAATCCTAATCCAACACTCAAACCACTATATCATACTGCTCTGTATACATCTCCTTAACTAAGTAGCTGATTTAAGAATCCAGCACCTTACTTTTTTTTCATTTACTTCTTTAGAACACCCCACAAGGAGTGGTTAGGCTTCTGCCACAGAAGACAAAATGGAAAAGGCATTATTAGGCTGTTATTAACATTAAGCTCAGTAAAATCCTTGTGCTTTCTGGTTTTTAAAAGGATCCAGAATACCCCAATGAAAAGTGTGACCACCAGCTTTCACTGCCACATGTAGCCTGCTGGCCATAATTGCTGTCCTGTGATGGGTAGGACTACAACCTAAACTGAAATGGCATGAAACCTCACATAAGAGTTAATAGGTGGTGCTGGACAGGATACTGGATGGGGACCAAAGTTCAAATCTCCACAGTCAAGAAAATTTATTGGTGGACTTCTTGCTAATCATGGGTTACATCCAGAAGTCCTATTTCTGCTGAAGAAAACTTCTCTGAATCTGGTCCATCATTTTTCAGCCTAACACAGCTCTGCATTTGTGACATAAAAATGGGAGAAAATCAGTTATATTTGCTTTGAATTCCTTTTAAAAACCCAGACCATTTTTGATAACAAAATCCATTGCTCAGCTGCATGTTGCATAAGAAAGGTCCAAGTCTGGTTTTCTCTCAAAAAACCAGCTTGTTATTCTGAGTTTCCCATTTCTTCCATTTTGAAACAAATTGCAAAGCAAGATGTGCAAAGGAGAGAGTAATTGTACTAATCATAAAGCCAAGATTAACCTAATGAAGTTTATCTTTAAGTTAAAAATAAAAAAAGGACTTGCTCTGTAAATAGTTGGCCATATATCCTGTGCCCTCATTCTGGTTAATCCCATTATATCCATTCTGCTTTAGAAGCCATTCCGTGCCATGTTTGTTTGCTTTTTGCCAAACTATCTTGACTTTCAAATGCATTACTTGTCAGAATCTCAAGAAACCATCCCTGAGCCTAAATTGTACCTAAATTTGGAAGTCATTAACTTTTTCCATTTATGAAACTGTTCTGATTCAAAGATTCAACAGAATACATAAAATTTACTAATGACTATCAGCAGCCACCATTTCTTAAATCCTCTACGCCTTAACCTTTGTCCATCTAATATCAATCCCCTGCAAAATTAGTTTCTTGCACAAATACTTGAACCAAAGAAACAACAGAATATGTAAGAAAGTTATTGCTTTGGTTCTTCACGCAGGGATAAAATTCTCTATAGTCATGCTTAAAATGAGCAGGTTCTTTTCTAGTGGATCCCTTGATACAATTTGCAAAATAACTCTCAACTATAGTGAAAAAAGCCTTGAATCCACACAGAGGAAGGTCAGTTATAGAGCTGTAATAGGAAACGCTAACAATCTCACAAAGTCAGTCACAACAGCTAATTTGCAACTTTCTGCCACTCATTGACTTGGATTCAAGCCTGCAAGGAACAAAAGAGTACCCAAGGGGCAGGAAGGGCGAGGGCTGATAGAACATATAGTTCATGCAGTAGAAATGAAGGACAAAACAACACCTCCTGGGAGGAAGGCAAAGGACCTTGTGAACAAGAGCCAAATAATTAAGATACTTATCACCTGATGCTGGACAACCTCTATTACCTTAATGCACAGTGAAAACAAAATACCAGCTGGAAGGATGCCTCTATAAGAAGTTAAGGAGGTAGGCTAGGTGTCCCATCAATTGACAAAAAAGAACTACATCTTGGTGCTAAGTTAGAAATCCAGTTTGTGTAGTCTGACATTTATATTGTATGAAGAAAACAAATAGTTCATTGAAGGCAGTCATGTTATATGAAAAGTGATCCCTTTCCATCAAGATGGGTATTATACCCTCTTGATATGACTATTCAAAAACGTTGTTGTTGTTGTTGTGTGCCTTCAAGTCATTTCCAACTTATGGTGACCATAAGAAAACCCTATTATGGGGCTGTTGTTTTTTTTCAAGATTTGTTTAGAAGGGGTTTGCCACTGCCTTCCCTTGAGGTAGAGAGCATGTGACTTGCCCAAGGTCACCCAGTGGGTTTCATGGCTGAGTGGTGATTCGAATCCTGGTTTCCAGGGTCCTAGTCCCACGCTCAAACCACTACGTCACACTGGCTAAGATGCTTTTTAAAAAAATCCTGACATATTGTCCTCCCCAACCACCTCTGGGTCCCATGTCCAAACAGCCTAGTACACTCACAGACACAGTTCTTTGCAGCAGTACCTCATGTGATTCAAATAACTGAAAATGGTACCAACATCACTTGGAAGTTGTAGTTAATTCATGGGAGGTACAGCACAGTTGTTTCTCTCTTGACATGACAATGCCCTTGTGACAGTCATGCCAGTTTGTGAAAAGCAGTTTGCATACTTCTGTTCAGGCATTTGAAAGGTAAACATAGCAACAATCATCCCCATCTAGTGTATTTTTCAGCGCTTCATTCAAACATATGCTATGTATGGAAATTTCCAGAAGTCATACAAAAGAAAGAAAGAGTGACGGGGGGAAAAACAACAACAGTGAGATTTCAAGGTGCAGAATTCAGCAGTTGCTTTGGTGTCTTGTGTCATGTGTGATCATAGCAAGGAAAGCTGCTGTTGTGGGCCTTCAAGTCATTTCTGACTTATGGCAACCCTAGGCAACTCTTATCATGGGGTTTTCTGGACAAAATTTGTTCAGAGGGAGTTTGCCATTGTTCTCCTCTGAGGCTAAGAAAGTGAATTGCCCAAGGTCACCCAGTGGGTTTCCATGGCCAACTGAGGATTTGAACCCTAGTCTCCCAGAATCCTAGTCCAACACTCAAACCACTACCCCATACTGGCTGTAAACATAATACAGATAGTTCAAGAATAATAAGTAACTTTACTGGCTCACATGAGCTATATGCATAGCAGGTGTGCTTTTGTTTGTTGAACTGCTCTCTTTTCCTGGACTGTGCAGCCTGACCTACAGCCAGCAGTGGTAAGTGGAAAAGCCTGTATTGCAACAGGGAGGTGAATTAGATGGCCTTTGATATCCCCTTCTCTCTCATTTCAGCTGTTCAGCGGTTTTTCCATCTTTACACAGAAGTGGCAATGGAAGCTCTATTTCAAAACTTTACCCCTATAAGGCTGCATCCGAACTGCAAAAATAATCCAGTTTGACCACACTTTAATTGCCATGGCTCAATGCTATGCAATTCTGGGAATTGTGGTTTTGTGAAATATTTACCCTTCTCTGCCAGAGAGCTATGGTGCCACAACAAACCACAAATCCCAGAATTCCATTGCACTGAGCCATGGCAGTTAAAGTCCTGTCAAACTGGTTATTGCTGTAGTGTAGATGCAGCCTAAGAAAAACATACAGATCTTTTTTTCAGGTGGAATTTGGTAGCCTTAAAGGTATTCCCCGTTGACAAGGTTGTCAAGTTGCATCTGACCATAGGGATTGGTGCTCAACTCCTGGCAGCCTTAGCAGGAGTCTGACCAAATAACAAATTTGGTACCTGAGGTCTAAAAGAAAGACCAGGATACTACAGTACAGCAGTACAAATTCAGCAGTCTAGCTATTACTTAACAGAGAGTTTTGCATATTTTTAAAAGTAACATAAATATCAGGGCATAAGAGATGTGGAGGAAAAGATCTATTGTTTATAAAATCTACTGGTCTCTCCACACCAAAACATCTTTCCAAAGAAAAGCCTACTGGATTTTGTTATGTATTTCCTGCAACGTGCTCCTTTACAAAGATCTATTTTCAGCCTAAACCCTCCCTGCATATTTTATAGATTTTACGCAGATGAGGGGAGGCAGGGAAAGGGACATTCCTTCAAAGTAACACACAATTCCTATGGATATGCATGGTTACAGAGGCTGTTATTACAGCTCCATTGTTCAGGCCATCTAGTCACGTTCCAACCATTCAAGATTTTGGCTTTTGTTTTTTTCTTCTGATGCCAAAATGTATCCTGCACATGTGCTTCATACAGCAAACACAAAGCTACTGGACTAATTTTTTCTAGTCAACAAAAGTTCAGAAAGAGTCAGCTGGAGAACACAGACACGGCACATTTCCTAAGAGGTTCATATGAACAAGAATATCCTACAGGGACAGACTGTTGCTTAGCTCTGCTTTCTGACTTCTTCGGGCACCAAGAGAATGAAATTGTGCACCATGGGAGGAGTACCATGCATACACTGTCTTGCTGAAATCTGTGATTATCTCATCATTGCTGATCTTAGCCACAGTGTTATTATGCAGGCCTGTGAACATTTTTTTGGCAAAGGCTTCCTACTACTGGCATTTGCTTTAATTAGTCTCTGGTCCCACATTAAGATTTTTCCAGGTGCCTCTAGCTCACTACTGATTCTGGGATTGTAAACACAATCTTTCTGTTACTCTGCAGTCACCTATTTAATATATTAAGGGCACACTAGACTGTATAACTAGAAAGATGGATGACGATGATGATGATTAACTGCCTTCGCGTCGATCTCGACCCATGGCAACCCTATGGATGAGACATCTCCAGCCCCCGTCCTCTACTGCTCTGGCCAGCTCCTGCAAACTGTTATTCGTGGTCTCTTTAATAAAGTCCATCCATTTGGCATGTGGCCTTCCTCTCTTTATACTTCCCTCCACCTTTCGTAACATTATTGCCTTTTCCAACTATTCATGCCTTCTCATGATGTGTCCAAAGTATGACAGTCTAAATCAGGGGTAGGCAACCTAAGGCCCGGGGGCCGGATGCGCCACCCCCCGGAGCCGCTGCCGCCTGCCATGATGATATTGATTAATGTTGTTATTACTTGTTCTTGGGGTTTTCTTGGCAAAATCTCCACAGGGGTTTTGCCATGGCTTTTCTGGGGCTGAAAGAGTGTGCATGCATATTTTTTTAATTTTTTAATTTTTTGTAATTTTGAAATATTTATTTATTTATTTATTTATGGTACTTCGCCCCCCCAATTGTCTGAGGGACAGCAACCCGGCCCCCGGCTCAAAAAGGTTGCCCACCCCTGGTCTAAATCTTGTCATCTTGACTTCTAGGGGTATCTCTGGCTTGATTTGTCCTTTTGGCTGTCCATGGGATCCTCAGCACTCTTCTCCAGCACCACATCTCAAATACATTGATTTTCCTCCTATCTTCTTTCTTGACTGTCCAGCTCTCACATCCATACATGGTAATAGGGAATACAATGGCTTGTATGAATCTAACTTTTGTGCTGAGTTGTATTTCTTTGCATTTTAGGATCTTTTATAATTCTTTCATAGCTGCCCTTCCCATTTTTAATCTTCTCCTGATTTCCTGGCTGCAGTCCCCATTCTGATCAATGTTTCATCCCAGATATGAGAACTCTTTTACTGTTTCTATTTCCTCATTGCCTAGTTTGAATGTGTGTAAGGTCTTTGCGGTCATTATTTTTGTTTCTTTATGTTCGACAGTAAGCCTGCCTTTGCACTTTCCTCTTTGATCTTCTTTAGTAGTTGTTCCAGATCTGTGAGGTTCTCTGCTAGTATTATGACGTCATCAGCATATCTCAAATTGTTGATATTTCTTCCTCCTATTTTCACTCCTCCCTCTTCCATGTCCAAGCCTGCTTTTCTTACAATATGTTCTGCGTAGAAGTTGAATCGATAGGGTGAAAGGATGCAGCCTTGTCTGATTTCTTCACCAATTGGGAACCATTCTGTTTCTCCATATTCTGTTCTGACAGTAGCCTCTTGTCCTAAGTACAGATACCTCATCAGGATTATCAGATATGTTGGCACTCCCATGTCTTTAAAGGCATTCCATAGCCTTTCATGATCGATGCAGTCAAAGGCTTTACTACAGTCTATAAAGCACATACTGATTTTCTTTTGGAACTCCCTGCTACACTCCATTAGCTATCGTACATATGCAGTGTGATCTCTGATGCCTCTTCCTTTCCTGAACCCTGCTTGGCCTCTGGGATTTCTCTCTCCATTTGTGGTTGGAGTCTGTGTTGCAGTATTTTGAGCATGATTTTGCTTTCATGGGAGATTAACTGGAAAAGTTGGGGTCGTCTTATACGCCCAATCGTCTTATACGCCAGAAAATATGGTATGTAATCTATTTGGGTTTTGTGTTGGCCATCATGTGATGTCCATGTCCTGTTCTCTGGCTGTATGAAAAATGTGTTTGCAATGAATAGGTTGTTGGCTTCACAAAAATCTATCAGATGCTGACCTGCTTCATACCTTTTGCTTAGTCCAAATCTACCTACTGTTTTTGATTCTTCTTTCCTTCCAACCTTTACATTCCAATCCAATGATCAGCTTCACATCCTGTGTTTGTATGTTGTCAATTTCTTCCTGTACTCCTTTGTAAAATCTATCAATTTCTTCTTGTTCTGCCTCAGTAGTTGGTGCATATACCTGAATTATGGTGATACTCATAGGTTTCCCACGAAGCCTTACTGAGATGATTCGGTCTGATTTTGCACTGTATCCTCTGACTGCTTTTGCAACAAAGCTAAGCAGTTTCATTTATATACCACTTCATATTGCGCTATGGGATGTCTAAGCAGTTTACAACTGTAAGCTCAACGCCCCCCCCCAACAGTTGGGTACTCATTTATCGACCTCAGAAGGATGCAGGCCTGAGTCTAGCCTGAGCCCTGGCTAGTACTGAACTCGCAACCTCGTGGTCTAGCCTGAGCCCTGAGTGAGTGGCTGCAGTACAGGCATTTAACCACTGCGCCACCAGGGTGCCATCTTTTCTTAGTATGAAAGCCACTCCGTTTCTTCTTGTCTTTTCACTCCCTGAGTAGAACACTGTGTGGTTATCTGATTCAAAGTGGCCCATTCCTGTCCATTTAAACTCACTCACCCCCAGTACTGCTATGTTCATGTGTTGCATTTCCATTTTCACTATGTCTAGCTTCCCTTGGCTCATACTTCTACATTCCATGTCCTCATTTTATGTGTGATGTTGCTTCTGATGGGGGTTGTCTTTCTGAGAGTGTTAGACAGTCTTCCTAACCTAGTCTAACAATTTTAAATTAATGGCCAACTGTTCAAACAAAACTAGTCCAGTTTTGGACCCACTCTTAGATCTGGTTTCAGCGGTGGCCAGCAGTGTTTCTATTAAGAAATGCTGCTGTACCATTTGTAAAAGTGTCAGATCTGGTCATAGCAGCATACCTTTTACAGTGCAATTGCAATGCATGTTTCCTCGAACTTCTATATGAGACTCCCAGGAAACTGCATAGGCTGTAGCCTGAGTTACATCTGGCTTTAATTACTGCAATATTTTCTACATGGAGCTGTCTTTAAAGACTTCAAATGCTGCAGACAAGCTGCTGAGCAGTACTACTGTATACACTCATTATAAGTTGAGCTCATGTATAAGTCAAGGCCAGCCTTTGGGGCCAAAATAGTTGATTTTCATATGGATGAGTCGATATAAGTCAAGGATAAGTCACGGGTCAAACTTAAGGAGGTAGCCAGCTGGGAAGAGGCTTGAGGAAGATTCTCCCACCTCTTCCCAGTTGGGTTGGCCCCTCCAGGCTGTGGATGATCAACTGCCCTCCCTGCTTCTTATCAGTTGGGTTCCCCCCTCCAGAGGCAACCCAGCTGGGAAGAGGCTGTGGAGGGCGATGGATCGCCTTGTCTGACTTTCCCCAGCTGCGCTGCCCCCTCTGAAGGCAACCCAGCTGGGAAGAGGCTGCAGCAGCAATTGGTCGCCTTCCCAGCCTTTTCTCAGCTGGAGTGTCCCTCCGGAGGCAACCTAGCTAGGAAGAGATAAGGGGGTCCACCATATTGACCTGTGTATAAGTCAATCCAGGTTTTTGGAGGTCAATTTTTGACCTATTTTTTTTAAATTTATACATGAGTATATATGGTAGTTAGAGAAATCCCATGATTTCTAGCTAACCGAGCCACAGTAAGAGTTGGTCTATTTCCAGGTTCAGTTCAAAGTGCTTGTTAGGGCATACAAAGCCACAAACTATTTGGGACAAGGATATCTGTAGAGCTGCATACATTGTAACAGGCTACCATTTTGTTTACTTTGTTATCTTCTTTTATCAATTTTCATCAAGTTTTCTTGAGCTTTTGTTGACCACATGATCTATCCAATGCTTGTGCAAATGGCGAGCCTTCCTGAACAGTCCATGCTGTGTAGTGTAGTACTGAAGTAGAAGGGGGAATCTTTCCAAATCCTACTGGAGAAAGAACCATTTCCCTGATTTGAGATGATTCGCTGCCCACTTGCCTATTACAGTCCTATATTATACAAACCCATAATAGAAAGAGTACTGTATAAAAGCAGTAATACCACACACTCTGAAATGTGACTGAAAATTGACCATCAATTATTGCAGGTGTCGCATGCTCTCTGTAACTTGTTCTTGTCATGTGTCTTAAAGTTGTTTCCAACTTATGGTAATGCTAAGGCAAACCTATCAATGGGTTTTCAGCAGCTGAGAGTATGTGACTTGCCCAAGGTCACCCAATGGGTTTCCATGTCTGAGTGGGGAATAGAACCCCAATCTCCAGAGTCATAATCCAACACTCAATCCACTATACCACACTGGCTCCCCCCCAAAAAAATTCAGGATGCTCTGGATAGGAAAAGAAAAATGTAAGTTGCACAAGCTGCCTTCCATTTTCATAGTCACTGCATATAACCTACACCTATATGAAATAATAATAATAATAATAATAATAATAATAATAATAATAATAATTTATATCCCGCCCCTCTGCAAAGCAATCCCAGCGGCTTACAACATTAAAATTTCCATACAGATATATTAATACAATCTAAACAGAATATAAAAATCCCAAATCCCACCCATCCTTTAAGAAGTAAGGGTTCTTCTTATTCCAGGCCGGATGGTGCTGGGTCTAGTGTCTCTCCCCCAGATGACATCGGATGGAATGGAGGGAGGGCTCTTCTTCTTATTAGTTATTACTGTACATTTTATTTGCCTTAATTCCCATGAGCAACATAAAGGAACGATGTGATTGTGTAACAAACAGTATAACTGTGCAAAAAAACCAAAATAATTTCTACTCATCAGATTTCCAGTGCAGTCCAGAAAAAGTAGAGAATAGACACACTGAAAATAAGTCCGGCAAGTGAGCCAAGCCACATTACAAAGAAATGAAAACAACTCTACTGCCAGCCATCTTTCCTGGACATCTCAGATATCAGTCCTTCCAGAAATCGAGTACAAGATTCAGTTTCAGGCAGCTAATGTCTTCCCAAGCATTATTCTAGCTTTAGCAAAATTTCTGTGTAAAACTGTTGTTGTGCGCCTTCAAGTTGTCACTTAAGATGACCCTAAGAAAAAGTGATCACAGGGATTTCTTAGCAAAATTTCTTCAGAGAAGATCTGCTATTGCCTTCCTCTGAGGTTAGGAAAGATTGTAACTTGCCCAAGGTAACTCATTTCCATGGCCAAGGAAGGATTCAAACTCCCAGAGTCCTAGTACAACACTCCAACCACTGCATCCATACTGGCTCTATGTAATACACTTGCTACAAAATCATCAAACATTTTTGCCATACAATGTATTTTTTCCAACATGTATTTACTGTAACTTAGTAAAGAGGACACGTAAGGGGAAATCTATCACTTGGAAAAAGTCATGATGTACTATTTTAAAGGTAGAACTTTTTTTTTTTAATGGCTCAGAAGGCAGCCAAAGGCTATAAATGGCAAAAAATCTTTTTGAAAAAGGAAGAAATTAATCTCATTTAGGTGTCATTGGCTGAAGACATGCTATATATATCAGCTATATGGAACCTTGACCAAACTCACACATACACACACTTAAAGAGTTTTTATGAAACATAAGGGACAAGACTAGTATTTTGAGAAGGGAAACGGTCATACCATTTTTAGTCAGACAAAGATTTAAGCTACAGTCCTAAAGGGCCTGAACACAGCTATACTGGGACTTATCCTAAGTAAACATGTATAGGGTTATGCTGTTAAACAACGTACCTCTGAACGACTTTTCTATATACTGTACATGAAACCTTTATACGATTCCATAAATAATTCTGTTTTCAAGTCATGTAATAACCTATTTCTGTCAATGAATTTGGGTTTGTGAGGCAATGGAACACCGCTACATATTTTTCTGTAACATTTTAAACACATTGCTTTATGTGCTTGTTTTCACCAGAGTATGGGATTGAAGTCAGCTAAGTCACCTTAGAGTCGCTGTAAGTCGGAAACGACTTGAAGGCACAACAACAACAAAGTGTTTCAGACTAGGACCCTGAAGTTTACAATCTGTGAACAGAGATCAGTCACTCACTGCACTGTCACACACACTGAAGTGTGACTTGGAGCATATCTACGCTAGACAATTATAAAATGAGGGTCTTGTGATTTATTTTCTGGTAAGAGACTAAGAATTCTTCACTAAATAGCTATAGTACTGCAGTTCACAGCAGTGGCCTAGAATTTCAAGTACCTCACCGAACAACCAATCCCAGGATTCCATAGGGTGACAATTTCCTAGACAGTTAATATGGTATCAAACTGCTATCACTGTCTAGTGTAGATAAAGTTGTGGACCAGCAGGACTGAACTTCAGTGAGCTACACGGTCAGGAGCAGCAGTTCAGAAACTTCTCCCTTTCCTTAATCACATTTGTCTGTAGCTTCAAACTATGAAATTGTGGCTAGCTTTTGCTACAGCTATTTTGGAACAAGCCGGTTTCAAGCTCTATTTTATGAATTAAAACTATCGGAGTTGCGTTGGGGAATGGGAGGTATGGCTGGAACAGGAGGAACATATGTTACAAAAGAAGACGGGATCGCTGTTTAGTAGCTATCCCGCCTTCAGTTCCTTCTGCCTCTCGGAATGACTTGGAGAGCAAACCCACCATTCCACAGAATCTCACCCTGCTTCTCTGCAATGCCAGGCCGGTTAAAAATAAGATTCACATCATCCAGGATCTTCTCCTGAATGAGGATGCCGACCTGGCTTGCTTTACAGAGACCTGGCTGGGAGAGGATAGCGCTGCTATATGGGCGCAAGCCCTCCCAGCTGGGTACTCTGTCAGTGAGCAGGTGAGGGGAAGTGGGCGGGGAGGCGGAGTAGCCTTAGTTCATAAAAACCACCTGACCTTGACCAGGATACCTGTCCGGAACACAGTCCACTTCGAGTGTATGTACCTCAGCCTGAAGACCAGGGATAGTTTGGGGATTCTGCTAGTCTACCGACCACCCCGCTGCCTAGCAGACTCCCTGACCGAGCTGATGCAACTGGTCTCCGAGCTGCTGTTGGAGACTCCCAGACTTCTAATTTTGGGGGACCTCAACATCCCCCTCGAGACCAGTTTAACAGGTGCAGCTCGGGAGTTCATGGAGACCATGACAAACATGGGCCTATCCCAACTGGTCAACGGGCCCACACATTGTGCAGGTCATACCCTCGATGCGGTCTTTAGTACGGATCAGGAATATCCGTGGGCGGAGGTTGTAAGTACCTCTGCATTGTCATGGACGGATCATTTCCTGGTCAAGATGGAACTTAAGGCCTACGTCTGCCCCACCGGGGGTGGTGGACTTATTAAAATGGTTCACCCTCGAAGGCTAATGGAGCCAATTGGATTCCAGAGAGCCTTAGAGGGTCAAATGGTGAGGAATGCCGGTGACTCTGTCGATGCTCTGGTTAACACTTGGAACATCAATCTTACCAGGGCTATCGACACAATCGCTCCCAAGCGTCCTTACCATCCCGCTTCAAACCGAAAGCCTTGGTATACACCAGAGCTTAGGAGAATGAAGCGGCTCGGTCAACAACTAGAGCACAGGTGGCGGAAGACTCGACTCTCATCAGACAGAACTCGCCATAGGAACTTTCTTCGTTCCTATTGGGAGGCAATACTTGCAGCGAAGAGAGCTTTCTTCTCTGCACGGATTGCGTCTGCAGAGTCCCGTCCGGCAGAGCTGTTTAAGGTGGTGAGGGAGACAACGCAGATATTTTCTGCGCCAAATCCCTTACTAAACCCGACAACGGCCTGCTGTGACGCATTCAATAACTACTTTGCAGATAAAATCTCTCAGATAAGAGCCGACTTGGATGCCACTTTTAAATCAGAGTCAATAGGCGAGGCGTCCAGTAACTCGGTTGATGTAGTTATACTGGATCAGCTCCAATCTGTGAGTACCGAGGACGTGGACAAGCTGCTTGGTAAGGTGAGGAAGACAACTTGCCCTCTCGACCCTTGCCCATCATGGCTGGCCGTCCAGGGGGGGGGACGCATTGATGAGATTGCTCACGGATATCATCAATGCGTCCTTCAGGGAAGGACATGTTCCATCATGCTTAAAGGAAGCAGTGGTTAGGCTGCTTCTGAAAAAGCCTTCCCTGGATATGAAGAAATACAGGCCTGTGTCATTGCTGCCATTTTTGAGCAAGGTGATCGAGAGGGTGGTTGCTCTTCAGCTCCAGGCAGTCTTGGATGAAACCAATTATCTAGACCCATTTCAAACTGGCTTTAGGACAGGCTTTGGGGTTGAGACTGTTGCCTTGACCAACGATCTGCGTCTGAGCATCGACAGGGGTAGTGTGACCCTGTTGGTGCTCCTAGACCTCTCAGCGGCTTTTGATACAATAGATCATGGCATCCTCTTGGGCCGCCTGGGGGAGTTAGGTATCGGAGGCACTGCTTTGCAGTGGTTCCGGTCCTTCCTCTCGGGTAGGTCCCAGAGGGTGCTGCTCGGGGACTGTAGCTCCAGTAAAAGGGACCTCACTTGTGGGGTCCCTCAGGGAGCTATTTTGTCCCCGACATTATTTAACATCTACATGAAGGTGCTGGGTGTTATCAGTACACTGATGACACCCAAATCTATTTCTCCGTGTCTCGCTCGTCGGCCTCGAATTCCAATGGCATCTCTTCTCTCAATGAATGTCTTCAGGCGGTAATGGGCTGGATGAGGAAAAACAAATTGAAGCTGAATCCAGACAAGACGGAGGTGCTCACGGTAGTGGCCCCGAAACTAAGAATTGGGTTGCAACCTCCAGTCCTGGATGGGGTCACACTCTCCTCCAGTGACTGTGTTCGCAGTCTGGGGGTGCTCCTTGATTCGTCGCTCCTGATGACAAATCAGGTAAATGCGACGATCAGGAGTGCCTGTTATCAGCTTCGGCTGATACGCCAGCTGCGCCCTTTTCTGGAAGTAAGGGATCTCGAGACTGTCGTGCACGCACTGGTAACCTCCCGCCTAGACTTCTGTAATGCGCTCTACATGGGGCTACCCTCATGCCAGGTTCGGAAGCTACAATTAGTTCAAAATATGGCAGCCAGGCTTGTTTCTGGAACATCTAGGAGGGACCATATCTCTCCAGTTTTGAGGTCCCTCCACTGGCTGCCTATCCGCTTCCGGGCCCAGTACAAGGTGTTGGTTATTACCTTTAAAGCCCTAAATGGCTTGGGTCCAAGTTATATCAGAGACCGCTTCCTCCCGTATAATCCCCCCCGCGCACTCCGTTTCTCTGGGAGGAAATTCTTGGAGTCAAGGAAGGCTAGGCTGTCTGCAACCTCCCAGAGGGCTTTTTCTGTATTTGCCCCCAGGCTCTGGAATGACCTGCCGGACGAGATCCGTCAGTTAACATCTTTGGACAGTTTTAAAAAAGCTGTAAAGACGGATCTCTTCCGGCAGGCCTTTCCAGACTAGATAGCTGGCCTCGGGCTGTCTCTACGTCTAGGACATCACGTGGCACCTGGTTCCCCCACTGCGTAGAATTGGAAATATCTTATGGGGTTATTGGAATTGCTATTATTTGATTTTATTGTAGTTGCGATATTGATTTTAATTTGTAATTGTTTAATACTGTTTTAAGGGTGGGAGGGATATATTTTGTATTGTATTTTATCCTGTTAACCGCCCGGATTGGGAAACCATTGGGCGGTATACAAATAAATTTTATTATTATTATTATTATGTTGGCCATACAGCAAAGTCTGATAACATCCCAAATTCACAAAACAGGGATCCCTATATTGGGCCAACCAAAATGCACAATATTCATGTTGCAAGCTTTTGAAGCTCCCATTGGCTTCTTCGTCAGACAAAGATTAAAAATCATATGGGAAATGTGATGAAGTTAGTCATAGGCCTGCATTTTGACAAGATGTTGTTGTTGTCCTCAGTTCAGATTGTATGGAAGGGTATTCATGCAGGCAGACCCTCCTCCTTCTGGCCATGTGGGTACTGGGAGATTCTTAAAGTCCAGGAAATAATATTTAAATTCCATTAGCAAAACAAAAAGACACTTCCTTTCAGATCCAGTTTGTCTCAATTATTTTATGAGGCTACACGCCCCTTTAAAAAGCACAAGCACAAACTTTGGAACACCTTCTTTCAGCCATGAGAGAGGCAGATAGGGGGAGTGAAGAATGTGCAAGTCTGAGGAACATTATGACTAGTTTCGGTTCATGCATCTTACATTAAACCATAGTTTATGGCAGTGCTTCTATCTGATGTGGGGAACCAGCAGTTACCTTCCAGGACTGGTACCATATCTGTGCCCATTGGGTACAACCATGTCTTTCTTTCCATTGTTGTATAGCAACCAGTTGTTCATGAACCAGCATCAACCCAGGGGCTACCACTTTCAATAGCACTGGTTTAGGGTCACAAGGAGACATGTCCACTCTCTTTTACCTTAATTGAACTCACAGTTTCTGTGAACATGAAAAGGAGAGGAAGAATAACAATATGCATAACCCAAAGCTCTTTCAGGAGGAGAAAATAAAATATTTTAATATTACAGTACAGTGATCCCTCCACATTCACTGGGGTTAGGGGTGAAGGACCTCTGTGAATGTGGAAAAAACGCAAATAAAAAACTACCGTACTATTTTTTTTTTATCTCTCTAGGAATCTCCAAGTCTCCAGTGCAAGTCTATGGTCAACATTTGCCAGAAGTTGATCACAGAATCATGCTGAAGATCCTATAAATGCCAAAGAAGCATTTTCTCTAGGAACATCTAGGTTCTCCTGCACAACTCTGTGATCAACTTCTGGCAGAGTTGCCTGGAGAGCTTATTAATCAAAACCACAAATACTCAGATCCGTTAAAGTCACAGCCACAAATGGTAGTACATAAGTACTTATTTGTGCCCATCATTCTATGTACAAGATTCATAGAAGATTTAGTACAAAATGTTGTACAGCAAAACTGGAAAAGTTTGCATGCAAGAGTTTTGAAGAAAAACTACAGAAGCACATACATTCCATGTTATAGAATTAAGGAAATTACAAACTTTTGAAGCTGATTTAGACTAGGTTTGATTTTTTTTCTCTTTTTCTTTCCTTCTTTTTTTCTGAAAAAGCAAGGCCAGTAATAGCACACAGAAGTGTAAAAAATGAGCTGCAAGTAGTTTAGCTTAACCTGCTAAATGTCTGTTTCAGACTGGTGTTAAAAACACTGAAAACAGGGCCAAATGGTGGATTCCATGAGCTAAATTTGACATTAGTTTTATTTTGAACAGACCCACTGAAATCTGTAAGTATTAAATTAGTTGTAGCTTTTTTTTTTTAAAGTATTCTGTTCCATTGTTTATATTCCCTCTTTTCCCTACATCTGGCACTCAATATAGTATTCATATCAATTGGCCTACTTTAAGAAGAATTAATGTTGAATTTAGGCTTATAACTTTCCAAGTTATATATTTCAGAAGGCTGTTACAAATGTTGAATAGCATCCAAGACTGCTAGCTTCCATATTTATACCAGATTTTTCTTTGTATTAAAGTTGCAGCACTATACTATCTAAACACAATCAGATGATCACACCCTGACCTCTGAGAAACAGACAGACAAATACATATATTTGTATGAAGTATTAATAGAAAAGGAGACACCACAATGCCCCCATCCCATTTGTGAAACTACTACTATATAAACCACCTGAAACATCCGAAGTTGTGGAAGTACGTCTGCCAAGCAGAGAGAAAAACCTGTCCTGAAGACACAAAACGCCATACAGAATCAAGTATTAGAATACATTCTGCATCAGTAAGTGATAAAAAAAATATTCAGATGATATAACAAGGTCTTATAAATAATCTCTCTCAAAAGCAGTTCTGATTTCCTTCATTTCCTTCCCCAGGCTGACTTAAAATAGCTCTTGTTAAAAGCTTCTCCCTCTGTGAAGCACAATTACAGTACTGTTACTTCATACTTACAGTGATTACTTTGTGGTCTGACCACACACATAAACAGATAAACACCCCTCCAGACATACGCAACTGCATTCTATGGAAAAGCCTAGGGAAACAGTGCTATTGGCAGGATACAAACATATGGAAGAAAGGTCTTCTCATTAAGAGAACATGGTGAAGAGCCCAGCACTTGTGGTCCTTTACAAACAATTATCCCCAAATGTCTGTGAAGGCAAGCCAACACATGTATGACTACAGCCACTAAAACATCAGGTGAGAATTTGCATGTGTGAATCAGCTATCAAAGCAGATCAATGCAGATTTTAAATCCTCTGATTATTTCTTCAAAATAATTTATTTCTTTTTTTAGATTAATTTTTATTAATTTTAACACAAACTAATTTACACTCAAAATAATATACAATGAAAGCTAAAGAAACTGGAGGGGTGGGGGAAGGAGAAGGAGAAAGAGAGAAAGAAAACGAATACACAGTAGGGTTCTTGGATCCCCACCACTGACTGTAATGACAAGAAAAATTAAAAAGAGGAAAAAGAATATTATTCTACCAGTACAGATCCAACTAAATATTCCTGCTAAAATTACAAATGACCATAGCCACAGATTATTACATCACTTGACTCCTTATTGCTCAAAAAGTACATGAGCAATCTGCAAGCTTTTAAAAAGTCTTCATCTGGTTTATCCTTTAGAACCCAGGTTCATTTTGCCATTTGGGCTCACTCAGCAACCTTAACAATCCATTTTTCCATTGCTGGTGCCTCAGTCCATTTCCGTGCTTGAACAAACAATATTCTTGCTGTTGTTATCATATATTAAACAAATTATCCACATTTACTATTCAGTTCTTTATCCATAATGCCCAGCAAAAACACTTTTGGTATTTATTAATTTTTTTGGATTAACATATACCAGTAACTTTCTGCCTTCTTACAAGTCCACCACATATGAAAAAGGAGCCCTCCATATCTTGACACTCCTAACACTGAGTTGAAACATTCTGGGAGATTTTTGACAGTGTATTTGGGGTTAGACATCATCTAAAAATAATATACAATGAGAGCAGTTTGGTGGACACTCATAAACCCAATATAGACATTCATCTTGTCCTGTTGTGAGTGGAAGGATGGCCTGTTGTGTTCCTGCTTCCTTACATGTGGTGGAAGGTGAAAGAAGCATGCTGTAAGTATATAGATGCCATCTGTGGCTTAGAACCCTATCATCAGTTGTGTAAGAGGGAAAACACCAGATGAGCCCTGGTGGTGCAGTGGTTAAATGCCTGTACTGCAGCCACTCACTCATAGACCACAAGGTTGCAAGTTCAATACTAGCCAGGGCTCAGGCTAGACTCAGGCCTGCATCCTTCCGAAGTCGCTAAAATGAGTACCCAACTCTTGGGGGGTAATGAGCTTACAGTTGTAAACTGCTTAGGCATCCCATAGCGCGATATGAAGCGGTATATAAATGAAGCTGCTTTGCTACAAGTAGTGGCCAGCATGGCATAGCGGTTTAGGTGTTGGACTACAATTCTGGAGACCAGGGTTCAATTCCCTGCTCAGTCATGAAACCCACTGGCTGATCTTTAGTGAGTCACATAGTCTCAGCCTCAGGGGCTCAGCCTCAGGGGCTCCTCTGAATAAAACTTGCCAAGAAACCTCCATGATAGGCCTTACAGTTGCCATAAATTGAAAACGACTTGAAGACACACAACAACAAAGTGGTTCCCAAAGTGGAAGTTCATAGACTAGTGCTGGTCCCTGGTACTGTTCCCTGGCCACTGGGAAAAAATATTGCTGATCCCCCACATGTGATAGATTAAGAAGTACTGGCATCACACTGGCTCTCAAGGGCATAATGTAGGGGTGGATTTACTTATCCACTAAACCAATAAAATAGATACTGAAAAACATGACTCTATGGTTGCACCAGGAAGTATGCCTAGAATCTGGTTAATTCAGATTCCCTAACAATAAGTTTTATATCACTACTTGCTACCTATGCAGTGTCTTAAAAAAATAAAAATAAAAACCAAGCCTTGCAATGAAGAATGCAGGCTTCTCAGCCCTAGTTAGTCAAAGTTAAGCTGCAGGACTTCAGAAGAGGTAGAATTTATTTTTGTTACAGAAAGTAGTCATTCAACTCACAGGCACTGGATTTCCAGAGTGGAACTGAGACTCTGATGCATATTAATAGCTTGTTATCAATCTATAATTCTTTCCCTGTAACCAAATGGTTGGCTCATTGCCCTCTTTACCTTGCCATGGGCAATGACATAAACCCAAGTTATGAATAAAAGGGAGAGAAAACTGTACTGTCAACACTTTCAAGATCAGATCTAATGCAGAAGCATGCACAGTAATGCAGACATTAAGAGAATGCCCAAGTTTTAGTGGAATGAAGGTAACTGCAAATCTTATTCCAAAAATACATTAAACATGCCACAGGGCCATTAAACATGCCCAAACTTTTATTTCAGGGGTGTTTTTGTCTTTGAAAAGGTTCTGCAGTTTAGCAGTAATTTCTGGAATTATAGAACTTGTAACATTTTGACCTGAATTCAATTGCCAGCATAAACTAGAGCATATCCACTGAATCAATGTGATTTACAAACCTGTTGACTTGCCATTTATATGCGGTAATGCGGTCTGCAGCTGTGGACAAGTCTACATAGGGACCAGCAAACGCACTGTCCAAACACGAGTCAAGGAACATGAGAGACACTGAAGACTGGGCCAGCCAGAAAAATCAGCAGTAGCAGAACACATCATAAACCATCCTGGGCATAAAATGCTGTTTGAAAACACTGAAATTCTGGACCATGCCAACAACTATCAGGTCAGAATGCACAGGGAAGCCATCGAAATCCACAAACACTTGGATAACTTCAACAGGAAAGAAGAAACCCTTAAAGTAAACAAGGTTTGGCTACCAGTCCTACAAAATAAGAAAATCAGCACTCAGCAAATGCAAATGGGAAACCAACCAGGGTCAGGGGCTTTCCCAGCAGACAATAGCAGACAATATTCTTGTTTGCATATCCTCCCACCCTGAAGCTATGCCATTAACAACAGAACAATACCTATTCAACACAGAACAATACACAGTTTACATGGGAATCACTCCTCCCTACCCAGGGTCTTACAGTATATATAGACCCACTCTCTTCCATTCCAGTATTCTCTGAAGATGCCAGCCACAGATGCTGGCGAAACGTCAGAAAGAAACTTTCTAGAACATGGCCACACAGCCCAAAAACCCACAAAAAACTATGGATGCCGGCCATGAAAGCCTACGATTTCACACTGCTGTGGCTACACCAACTTTTTCCCCTTAGAAGAGATTACTGTCTCACATCCCTTGGAATGCGCAATAGATAAAAGACAGTCACACACAGTATCCTAAGCATATAAGCATATAATAAGTTAAGGTGTCTTCCCCCTTTTTCTATCTAAGAAGTCTTCATTTGGAAATTTAACCTGAATCCAAACACTGCAAAAAAAACACACTCAAATCCTGAGTGTCAAACTTTGACACATTTAGTACTATGGCCCAAGCTGCCAATGAAATGCAGATATTCTTGTTTATTAGTATAAATTCATTTATATATAAATATATATTTGTTTCTATGTTTGCTTACATATACACAAAAAACTTTTCATGCCAACATACACAAGAGCCAAAATGATAGTAATAGAGTTGAAGCCAATACTAGTGCTCTATTCCCTAGTTAGCAAGGAATCAGCTAAGAAGGAAAGTACAAATGCTCTTGGTTCATGTTCTGAAGGAATGTCTGTAAAAGGGACCAGCATGGAATTGCAGACAACTACAACAGATTTTCCTGAGATGGGGGAAAGCTGAGATCTTGGGAAAGTTATTTTTCGACTACAACACCCAGAGTCTCCAGAGAATACAACCCGATTCTGAGAGCTCTCACTGAAAACCTAACTTGTCCAAGTTCTGAGGCTGACGATATTCTGTTAGGCTGAATCTTAGGTTGGGGGATTGTTGAACACTGCTCCAGCAGGGAGGGCTTATGAGAGTTTCAGTCTAAAATGCAACTTTTCCAAGTTCCAAAGGACCTATAGTATTTGCTGTCCAATCCACTTCTGCATAAAAGGCAAACTACTTTATGGAAACAAAACCCTCAATAGAGAAATAACCAGGATGAAGTGCAAACAGGTCATGGAATAGGTGAAAATATTGATGCAGACATACTTCTGGACTCTAGATACCGCATTCTGCATTCATTCTTCTATGAAGACAAGAGATCCCTTTCCCTTATGGCAATGCATGTTTTCGTTGGTATTTATATTTTTGTAATTCTTACCTTATTTTCATTTGGGTTTACAGAAACCAAGGCACAGACTTTTCCTTAATCCTTCATTTACAGTGCATGGAAGGACAGATTATCACCCTCAAATTCATCTCCTTGCAACTTTTGGCCAAATAGTTAAGTAGGCATAGTAAAGTATAATCCTTCCCTGCTGTTAGGATTGCCCAGTGTGTAGCTTCTAGTGTTACAATCTCACTAGCTCTCCTAGAGCCTACTACCTGGTAGTGACCAACAAGCCAGCATAAGTATTGACTTATGGCCCTATGAATTTCATAGGGTTTGACCTCCCTAATCTCACAAAATAACAAAAGCCACAGAAATGCTTTCCTTTCTTTTCTGCTCACCTTGGAGTACTCCTTTGTTGGTTCCCATACTTTGGTCCTCCATTTGTTTTGGACTTCAGCTCCTAGAAGCCCCAGTCAGTTTGGCTAACTGTCAGGAATTCTGGGAGCTGAAGTCCAAAACATCTGGGTGACCAAAGTTTGGGAATACTGGTATATGATTTAGAAAAATGTTCAAGGTGCCTCCAAACATACATGCAAATCAGGAGTTTGCATCTCTCCCCCCCCCCCCCTTTTCTACAACTCAGACCTGGCTTCCTTCCATGTTTACAGCACATCTGACATATAAACTGGTCAGTGACTCAAAACACTGATTTGAGTCGTCTTTCTGGCTTCTCTGCTAACGCTTCAGGCAAGCTGTTTGCCTTTATTTCAAAGTGCTGCATGTACATTTGTTCAACAACATGTATTTTTGGTTCTTTTAAAAAAAAGAAAGAAGCAGAGTCTTTTAATTAAAAACTGAAAAAGTATTTCTGGGGGGAAAGAGGGGGAAGAATTTGTGACATCAGTCCCTAGCCAGTTTCTGCTGTGAAAACATACAGAACATGCCTTCCTTAAACAAGACTAAGGAGAAAAGATGGCCTTTTTAAACAAAACGTGCCAACTGCATTCCAACAGCAGGTTTGCCACGCACATTATGTACCTTTGTACACACTCTGACGTCACAAAAAGGAGAACCATCACTCAGCAACAGTCTGATTCACCTCCAAAAGGAAACATCACAGGCAGTTAGATAGTCAAATGTATGATTCCGCATGGGGGGGGGGGGGGGGAACCCTTTGTTCCAGTATTATAAATCATTTATTTCATTTTAAAATTAGCTTGTGCCATAGCTGTAATGGCTTCTTTCATTAGTACAGTAGAACACTGAAGGAGCAAATCCACTTGCCTTCTGATGAACTGGAGCACATTTTGTGGAATACAGAGAAGGGGAGGGGGAAATCTTCTTGTGCCACATACAGTTTCACCAAAAAGCCACAACCCTTAACGGGGCATGGTGTTTGTACTGTACCTTTAACAGCTTGTGTAAAGAGGTATCCTATGCCACCTTTCACAAGCAGTTCCCTCTTCACCTGCAGTACAGAAGAGCTTCATCTCCCCCCACCATGACCAACCAAGAGCCACAACCAGAAGGGTGCAGAATGGTCACCGAAATGACGTCACTGCCTATTGTCGTTCCTAGTTGTTCACAAAGTAGTAGATGCCAACTATTATTTCATTTATCAACACAAGTGTAAAAACTATCTCTCTACAGCCTGAACATTATTGGTTAATCCCAATTAGAGTAGAAAAACTGAATCAATTATTGAATGGTAAATCAACAAACAAATAAATTCAGTTGAATCAGTGGGTGTACTGTAGCAGAATCAAACAGTAGGATTTATAACACTGACTATCTTTTCTTCCCTAGAAACCTCAAGATAAGAAGCGGGTTGACTCTACCAATCTTACTTCTCTGTCAACAAAGCTGACAATTACAACAACTTGGAAAATTTCCCTTTTCTGGGGAAAGGGAATACAGCACCAGCAAACATGGCCACTCATTAGGGATGGAAAAAATATTTGCACATTTCTTAGGTTGAAAAAAAAAGATTTTCCCACAATCAGGAAACCTCATCAGGATTAATAATACACCAACAAGAATTTTGTTCAATTTTCTCCTGGTATTCAGCATCCTGAAGGCACAGGGATTATTCTGTGGAGGAAAATGTGCTCGCTCTCTCGCTCTCTCTCTTTTTTTTTTTTTAAATAAAAACCTCTCTGTTTCCTATGCAGAAAAATGGGTTTTCCATACAGAAAACTGTTTTTTCCTTTTGTGTGCAAAAAAGAGTTTTTTGTACAAAAAACAACATGATTTTCTCTGCAGAATAATTCACATGCAGCACTTCAGGACAGTTGAATATGGGGGAGAATAGCACAAGAATATTCATTTTTTCCCTGCAATGGGGAAAAAGCTACTTAAATTTTTCTTCTTTGAATCCAAGGATGAAATAGTTAAGGATTTACATCCCTACCACTGATAATGATTCACAGCTTAAAGGTACCACTTTCCAAAGCAAAGTCGTGAGTGGATGTACGTCTTCCAAATGATAAATGGCAATAGCACATACAGGTCTAGCAAAACTACCACTTTACACAGAAATAAAGAGAAAATTTACACACAGAGAGACACACACCAACAAAACCACCTCCCTTCTAAGGTAATTACAACAAATGTTATTCACTGCAAATCATGAATGTGAAATCCAACTACACACATTCTGCTTTTAAAAGCTTTGCACTTTTACATATTGTACTGCAGATACTGCATACCAAAAAGTTGTTTACATCTCGTTAATGTAAATAATCCATTCTAGCAGCAAGATTTCTTTGTGTTCCCTGTGTGACAAAATTTGACTTTCAAAAAAATTATTTCTTAGCCTGGTAAGTGGTTGTGGATGTGATAGGAACATTGTATGTGTGCTCTTATGAGACAACTGGTGCACATCAGAAATAAAGGAGGTGGATTAGAATCCAAACAAATCTCTTGTGCTTTTTGAGCCTAAACAGAAAGTCTCCAAAATTTTCAACATTAAGTCCACTTTAACTGCCCTGGCTCAGTGCTAGGGAATCATGGGAATTGTATTTTTTTCTGAGACATTGAGCCTTCTCTGTCAGAGAGCTCTGGTGCCACAATAAACTACAGTTCCCATGATTCCGTAGCACTGAGTCAGGGCAGTTAAAGTGGACTCAATTTGCACTATTTCTGACAGTCTGCAAAGGCCCTTTCTTTCCATAGCCATGAATATAATGCCACTCTGTCATAATACAAAATTAATTTGGTGAAGGGGCACCAGGCTTGCTAGTTTTGTTAAACTAAACGTGTGTGGCATCTTAAACATTTTGTGACATAAGCACAGCACACCTTACTGATTTTTTTTAAAAGTTTTGACTGTGGCACCAGAAAGTCATGTTTTTGCTTCCTTTCTGAAAAGTGTTAAACCTTCACATTATCCTCCCAAAACTGAAGCTCTGATTTGGAAGGCCCAAACTGCTAGCTTGAATTTCAGACCCTTGATGAGCCAGTCTGAAAGAAAGACAATGAACTGCATAAGAGCTTAGTTAGACGTCTATTAAAATAGAGAAGTAACACGGAAGGAAAAGATTTATATCCAATGTGCATCCTTGCAACATAGCAATACCAAGTGTCTAAAACAAATATCTGACAGTTTTAAGATGTGCTTTGAAATGCAGTCTGAGAATGCAAAAGAGCTGACCTCATTTTAGTGGTTTCATTTTCAGAATGAGTCAGGGAGGCTGAGGGCAGAATCTCTGTTGGATGCTTATGCCATACAAAGTAGTGATGGCAAGAGCCACAGTACATCAAGCCTGGGCCAGAATTCCAGTTCCATTCTGAAGGCATATGTGTTTTGAATATATATGCTCTATCCTCATCAGGCAATGTGGGACTGGGCTTGCTTCTTGCTAAAATTTGAATTTAGAATAGAAACCTGATAAAGAACCCATACCTCCCCAATACAAATAATAATAATGATAATAATAATGATGAGGATGATGATGAGGATGATGATGATGATGATGATGATAATAATAATAATAATAATAATAATAATAATAAATTTCCCGCCTCTCCCTACAGATCAATTTAAACTGATTTGGCTTCCCAAAAAATGTGACTTAGGGAGCATTTGAAACTAGCTTGATTCTAGGATACTGAAAGCACCAAATATAAGCAGAGAATATTACCAAACAATTTATATAGCAAATAGGCACAGAGTATAAAAGCATATGTTTACGCTAATGAAAATGTATGACCACGCCAATCATGCAAAACCTTGGGTTTCAAAGATATATGTTTAGCAAGAAAAAAGAAAAGGGAAAAGGGAGGGACCTAACAAGTAGAACATGAACAAACTGTGAAATCACAAATTGTGACACCTTACCCCACTGTTTTCTAACTGCATGAAAATTGTCAGATGAAATATTCAGTTTTCATAAGATTGTAATTTTCAGTCTCCATGTTTGGTTGGCTTACTAGTTAGATCAAACCAACAAATTTTGTTAAAAAGATGCCCCAGGCATCAGAATATTAGAGTGTTCTTCTTGTTGTTTTTAAAAAGCAGCCCAGAACAAGCACCTACCATTGCAAAACAAGAAACTCAAAAGAATAATGCAAACAATAAACCAAGGTGATAAAGTGGAAGTGAAAAGCTGAAGATGATTTATAAATGCTGGTTATAGGCAACTGTCAAAATTATTTTATTCAAAATTAATTTAATATCCATAGTTCAGTGTACTTTTGAACAACAATTTTAAAAGATTTAAATTTTAGTATAACTTTTTTATATTTGGAGGGGATTGGGGGATTTGGGGCAATTTTAATTGATTTTTAAAATTAAAAATAATGTGCCATTAGGTACATTCCTAAAATTTATGTAACAATTCAATTTTACAATATTCACTGCAAACAATTAACTTTAAACATTAATTTTGTTAACAATTAACACATCAGTACTAACTCCAATGTTTCCAAGCTGTGGTTAAAAGGTAACCATGGCTAACATTAATCTCAGTGTATATATGTTACATTATGATTAAAGCAAAACCAAGGAAGGAGTGATACTCATCTAACACATTCATGATCTACTGACCATTATTAACAAATGTTAGAAAAATTTACTCTGATATCACACTAAACCAGGGACCGGCAACCTACGGCCCGGGGGCCGGTTTAGGCCCTGGGCTCTGGACTTACCGGCCCCGGCCAGAGGTTGTCGCCATCGCCGCTGCCGCCGCTGCCAAAGCGCGTTTCCGGGTGTCAAAATGGCGGTCGCGACACGTTTGTGCATGCGCGGTACTCTTGTGCATGCGCAAATGTGTTGCGTCCGCCATTTTGACTCCCAAAATGGCGGCCGCGACATGCGCCGTGGCGTCTGGAGCCGTGCGCGCTACGGCAGCGAGTGCAGTAGCGATCGCGGCGGCTGTGTGTGTGTGGGGTCGCGCGCCGCGCCGGTGGGCGCACGTGTGTGTGCGCGCGCGCGCGCCGCCATTTTCTCCCCCCTTGGCCCAGCCGCGACCTGGGCGACGGCAGACCGGCCCAGGTAAGAAAAAGGTTGCCTGTCACTGCACTAAACTATCACTTAGTGAAATAAGCCTGTTCCTACCATACTCCTCTGATCTTTTCTCCTTCATACAGCTGAGAGCAAGAAGTTCTTAAGCTTTCACATCCATTTTTGGTTGATCATGGATGTTGTCTGAACCAATAAACTATAATTAATAATAAGTATTATTAGTTTAAATCAAGCCAACTTCAGACTGGTTTTGTCAGTCCAAATGATATATCAATTCACAATAAACTAAAAAGAAGTGAATGCCGTTCAACTCCTGCTCAGATTGTAAGAGGAATGTTAGCCTTGGAATGTGCTTGGCTCTTTCATGTCTCAACTATAGTTTATCTTGATGTCTGAATGTAGCCCATATACCAGGTGTAAAGGAGGGAGTATCTGAATCAAGGAAAGAATATTTGGATTTTAAAAATCATCAGTTTTAAAGCCACATCTGCCTGAACTGAATGTGCTTTCTAAAAAAATCTAAACTCTAAACCAGACATGCAAATGTTTGCAGACAACAGAGGGAGAACAAACTGAGTCAGATATCTAAAAGTGAGCAATTTTCAAAATTATAGAGTATGGCAATAATGGAGATAACAATGTGGGATTCAAAAATGAAGTAATCACCCCCCAAAAAGATGACACTGCAAAAATGAGATACTGCCTGCAACAAAGCTATTAGATGCAGGGCTTTTATCTTTGCCACAGTTAAGTCTGGAGCCAGGAACAGACTTAAAAGAAACTACAAATAGTGAGCAATGAAAATCTGAAGGTGAAGCAATCCCTGTGTTTGCCTTCGAGCCAAGAAGTAGATTCCTCCAGTAGCACAAAAATGTCCTGTCCAGTGCTCAGGGTGTTTTTGTTTTGGTTACTTCAGCTTTTAACTGTACCACAGAACACCTGTGAAATTTTATTGTCAGAAAGGAGTAGAGAGGATGCAGCAGAATCCTGCAGCAGAATCCTGGGTCTGCAGTGGAACATTGGGCCTCAACTCCAACTGCATGGACATCTCACAAAATCAGCACAGCAAACTTTCCTTGTCTTTCCCAATCCTTTTCTCCTTTTGTGTTGTGTCTCCTTTGTTATAAACCTAAAATCAGAGACTGTCTTGACATAAACACAGGGAGACAGGAAGAGAGGGAAGGAGATAAACCACTCTAAGACCATTTCCAGTTGCAGAACAATATAAATGTTATAAATAAATAAAGAACCAGCAGGTGCTGACCCCAATCCCTGTTCTTTTAGCAGTCCACTTGCATCTCAGGGTGCATCTACACTGTAGAAATAATGCAGTTTGACACCTTTTTAACTGCTCCATCCTACAGAGTCCTGGGATTTGTAGTTTTGTGAGGTATCCTTTGGCAGAGAAGGCTAAAGACCTTGTAAAACTATAAACCCCAGGCTGGAACTACAGCACTTAAAGATGTGTCAAACTGCATTATTTCTACAGTGTAGATGCATCCTAAGTTATGTATTAATACAGTGTTATTAATATAAGCACACAGATTGTTCAATTGATTGAGGGCAAAATTACTCCTCAAACTGCATTGTGCCAAACCAAAAGCACCACAGAGTCTAAGGTTTATTTCAGTGATGTAACTGCAGGAGCCAACAGGGAAGGCATCCAACTTTCCCAGTGCTCAGACACTCTGGAATTATAGAAGGTGGGTGGGATATAGTTCAGCCTTTGGACAAGTTACTTTTTTGGATTAAAATTCATAGATTCTCCCCAACCAGAAGCCATGATGGTGGGAACTCTGAGAGCTATAGTTTTAAAAAGTAGCTTTTCAAAGCTCTGGTATAAATCTGAAACTGTGGAACAAGGCTGAACAAGGCAATTAGTACTGGGACCAACGTCCACAAAAATTGTAAAACTAGAAGAGGACAGAAGTCTAGGTTATGAGCATTCCTAGGGTAGCTTTGAGCAGCTACATATAGAGTGAGGCCAGGTGGGGGCTGAAGCCCCAGATGTGAGGTCAACACAGGTGCCCTTCAGAACAAACCCAAAACTGTGAGACAGAATGTTCGACAAGACATGATCCTTCCCATACACAGGCAGAAAAGTATACTTCCCATACATAGGCAGAGAAGGCAGGGAGAGACATGCCATCTGTGCACAGAAGTGATCACCTGCAAAGAATTTTCCCACATAAACCATCACTTAGGACCAACGGGTAGAAAAGACCATAAGAAGCTGGACCCGTGTGTGTGTGTGTGTTATGTGCCTTCAGGTCATTTCTAACTTACAGCAATCCTAAGGCAAACGTATTATGGGATTTTCTTGGCAAGATTTGTTCAGAGTAGGTTTGCCATTGCCATCTCCTCAGACTGAGAGCATGTGACTTGTTGAAAGTCTGGTCTCCAGAGTCATAGTCCAACACTAAAACCACTGTGCCACACTGGCTCTCCATGGTGAGAGACCCACACATATATCTGTGATATTCATAAAGAGGCAAGGAATGTACTTGCTTGTATACTTCCCATACACAGGCAGACGAAAAGTAATTCTTTTGGGCAATCAGTAGTCACACTATTTGGAGATATTGGGAGTTGTAATTTAGGGTTAGTCTACATCAGGGACCGGCAACCTACGGCCCAGGCGCCAGTTAAGGCCCCGGTCCCTGGACTTACCGGCCCAGGGCGAAGGTTGCCGCCGCGCACCGCCGTTGCTGCGCGCTGCCGCAGCACGTTTTTGCTGCTCTGCGGCCGCGGTCGCGACACGTTTGCACATGCACAGTACTCTTGTACATGCGCAAACGCGTCACGGCCGCCATTTTGATTTCCAAATGGCGGCTGGGACATGCGCCGCGCCGCGCCAGCACGTGCCGCCATCCCCCCCCCTCGCCCCAGCCGAGACCTGGGCTACGGGAGACCAGCCGAGACCTGGGCTACGGGAGACCAGCCCAGGTCTTAAAAAGGTTGCCTTCCCCTGGTCTACATGATTAAAATCCTCCTCATTCCAGATGAATAGAATGAGATCCAGCCACATGAGATTCGCAGAAGTTTGGGCTTTTTGGGGGGGGAGGGGGAGAGGTGTGCCTGAACAACTTAAACTCTGCAGAAAAAGATTTCATGGTTTTTATCAGAGTATCCACAGAAATCTGCAGAAATGTGCATTATGGTACTGCTTCACATGAATTCAGATGGTTGAGCAATTACAGCAGAGGGAGGGTGAATACAGTCAGTCCTCTGTTTTCGCAGTAGGGTCCAGAACAGAATTCAGGAATATTCAAGCCCCATAGATTTGAATGGGACATGCCCACGGGGGTGCACCCATGGGGGTGCGCCTCACTGATTTTCATGGAGGTCACCCCTCCGTAAATATGCAAATCTGCAGACTTTAAGTCCGTGAGAAAGGAGAGGTGGCTGTACATGTAAATAGATGAGAATTTACACAGGAAAGTGTAGACAATTAACCTCCAATGCAAATGTGCAAAAATGCATAGAATCATAGAATTATAGAATTGGAAGAGACCCCAAGGGGCATCCAGTCCAACCCCCTGCCATGCAGAAACTCAAAATCAAACCATCCCCGACAGATGGCCATCCAGCCTCTGTTTAAAAACCTCCAAAGAAGGAGACTCCACCACTCTCCGAGGGAGTGTGTTCCACTGTCGAACAGCTCTCACTGTCAGGAAGTTTCTCCTACTGTTCAGGTGGAATCTCTTTTCCTGTAGCTTGCATCCATTGTAGCAGTGCACAGAACACATGTTTAGATTAGCCCTTAGAAAAGCAATTTTTCCAAGTTCAACACAGAATAGGGATACAGGCTAGGATGAAATCAAAAGCAAAACTGACTACTAATTAGAAAGTGTCCAAAGTTCACAACACAGAGAATAATAATAATAAAAAAAAAAAACCAAGGAAGGGGGAATTTTGAACTTGGCTCGTGAATGAGGAAGCAAAGTAGGGGGGAAAGAGTTAATTCAACAGATCAAACAACCAGTTTCACAATTCCTGTACAGTGGCATGCTAATCTTGGCAGATTTATGGCTGTGTTGTGACAGTAGAGGGTCCAGAAAATTCTTAACTTTATTAATGGCCATTGCTGCTGTTTGGATTGGCTCCATGAAGCAACAGACCTCATGCTCACCAATGTGAATTGTGCATTTCTGGATCTGACCCACACGTTCTAACAAGAAAATGAAAAATAGCACGCAACTGTGTGGATCACAAGGAGGGATTTATAAATTGATTTGCTCTCTGTCTACATATTTCTCCATGCATAAAAATAGTTCAGTAGACATTTTTTTTTTCATGGAAAAAACAACAGACTATCCCCCAATGCCTCCCAGGAAGGAGAAGTTTGGATTTCAACGAGACAGGCTTATTCTTCATTATAAAATTAAATCCTACACTATGTGTATAACAATCTTCAAGATTCTTAGCGATCCCAGGAGGCAGAAAAGCTATTGATAAGAAAAGGCATCCTTCAGGAATGTCTGCTAAAGTAGGAGTGGGTAAACTTTGGCCCTGGAACTGCATGTGCTATTTTTGCATGCCTTGACCCCTTCAAACTCCCTGCACTGCCATTTTTTCCTGACCTCCCCTGAACTAGACAAGATCCTGAAGTGTCAAGATATATAATGTAATTACTAAAACTAGGATTGTCCTTGCCATTACACTTCCAATATTATGTATGGTTGAGAAAGCTGGACAGTAAAAGAAAGCTTGATAAATCAACTCATTTGAAATGTGCTGAAAAAGAGTTCTACAGATACTGTGAACTACTTAAAAACCCCAAATAAATGGATCTTAGAGCAAATCAAGCCTAAACTCTCCTTGGAAGTCAAGATACAAACTGAGACTGTTATATTTTGGACCTATAATGAGGAGAGAAAAGACAATAATGATTAATAAGGAAGAAAGCAGTAGGAAAGGGGGAAGACTGCATTCCAGTTGGATAGACTCAATCAAGGAACCCATGGGCCTGAGTCTTCAAGACCTGAGCAGAGATGTTGGTGATAGGGTGACTTATTTATGAGGTTGCCATAAACTGAAGCCAACTTAATGGCAGTTGACAACAACGCCACATGGTTTTATTCTGATCTCCTAATTTGAAATACTATCCTGACTCAGTGCCTGAAAAAGTTTATTTTTGGATGAAGAGTCTCAGAATCCTCTTGCTAGATGACTGCAAGATTATTGAAACTGTAATCCAAAGAGGGAATATTTCCAGGTTCAGCATAAAGTATGCTTTCCCATCAATAGTAATAAGCTTTAGCTGACTGTTCACTCAGCTTCAGTATATGGAACAAGGGACCACCATTTTGTCCTTAGACAGTAAAATGTTTTGGTTCAGTCCTGTATATATCTATAAATCTATTAAACTCCTCCATTCTCTATTTATTTGTACATTTATTTATTTATTTTATATTCCTACAGATCTCTGCCTCCTTTGGACTTCTACAGACACAGTGGACGTGTCACCACAAACCCCCAAATCACCCCTCTGATAACATTAGTGATGCTAAAGATGTGTAGATAGCTTTTGTGCACATTTAGCATTCAATATTAATCATAGCTGAGCTCAGCTCAGTAAAACCATCAGCTCAGCCCCCAGCTTTTGACAAAAGGGAGTAAACACACATAGGAAATGCACCAAGAACAGTTTACAATGTAATGGGGTAAGCTAGAACACCAAAATAACAGCTACAAAACACTGGGATGAAAGGAAACCATCATACGTAAATCTTTCAACATCAACTTCTACCAATTCAGTCTGGCTACAGTCAGGACACGAAGTCAGAGTGACTCTGCAGTGTTCTTATCAGCATATTCTGAATAGGTTCTAAATAATTCTTCCCCACCTCCTGTAAGAATGTTTTCCCTTCCACCAGACTACAGCAATAAGCCTGGGAATGTAGATCCAACCAGCCAGCAAACCACCCTCCCCATTCTGGAGCTAAATTTATGAATAGGCAACCCTGGTACAACGATAGCATCCTGAAAGAAATGCTATAACCTGATCTGCGTGTGAACTAATTCCCTGTTGTCTCAGTAGTATTTATATTACTCTAACTCCTGTTACAAAGGAGATGAGTCATAGAGTAAAACTAGCCAAGCAACAAAACTGCACAGCTTGCTAAAACTTGGGCTCAAGGATAAAAAAAAAAAAGCCTGTGTCCTAAAGCAGGTTACAAGAGCACCACTCCACAGGAGTGAACAGTTAGCCAGACTCCAGAGGCTATTGGACAATGCCATTTTCCTGTAATGCGGCAGGGATTATGACATGCCTGATAGGCAGAGAAAAGAAGGAAAGGGCACAACACACACATACACATACACAGCTCTTTAGTTAACATGTACCAGTGCCTGAGAAATCCAATACCCTAGCAACCTCATGGATGGCCACTGACCCAATCAGATTTCACTTTGCAAGAAGAAGAGAAACAGTACTTCTTCTGCATACAGATTAGAGTAAAAAATGGGTCACTTCTTTGCATTTCTAGAAGTGTGGGAGAAGTCTTGCTTCCCCCCCCCCCCATCCCTACAGAGATTCTCTTTTTGTTGCTTTTCAAACACTCACCTGATACAACTGAAGAGTGGACCAAAGCACAGCCTTCCTCAGCCTGTCACCCTCAAGGTGTGTTGTCTTATAAATCTCACCATCCCAGGACAGACTGGCTACCACAGGCCACCTTGAGGGTTTAAAAATGAGTCCACACACTGATAAAATTTGCATTCGTTGGAAATCTGTTAATTGGTGACTTACCGGTTCTTTTCTAGTTCGTTGTGCGTAGACCTGGAAGAAAAACCAAAGGAAAAAAATTAGGCAACTCTGGTCTTATAACACAAGAATCTTTTGCTGTAAAATAGATTTTTTTTCTTTCCCCATTATAATAGATCAGAGTATCAGATTCAAACCCCCCCACACACTATTATTTACTAAGCCTGCATCTAAAACCTCTATTCTCAGTATCTTTTTTAAAAAAAACTATACTGTAGTTCTTATAATATTCAACGTTCTCAAGCTTCAAGATTTTGCTCTTACAATACTCATTTACCCATCGCTTCAGTCACCATCAGTACCTACAGTGAAGTAACTCTATCCAATTAATGTTATAGCTATGGTGCTGTTTATATGGGTCAATTACCCACAAATGGAGATAACAATTACATTTTTTAAAATAGAAAACAACAACAACCCTGGTCTGCATCATGGTAATGTAACAAAGCAAGAAAATTTGAATGTATGGACATTATAAAATTATAATATATAAAGCTTGGAAATGTGGAAAGCAGTAGGAAAAGAGGGAAACTGCATTACAAGTGGGTGAACTCAAATAAGCAAGCAACAACCTTGAGTTAGCAAGACCTGAGTAGGCTGTTGATGACCAGGAATCTTGAAGGTCTCTCATTCTTAGGGTCGCAATAAGTCAAAGTCAACATGGTGGCAAATAACAATAGCAACTATCTCAAATAAAATAATTTGAATCTAGCAGATCTCTTGTGATACCCTATCTTAAATTTCCAGAGGAGTATAGAGGTGTAGCTACCAAGACAAAATGAGCCCCTCTCCAATAAGAGCCCTATCCTCCATTACATTTTCTTTCAGTGCCCAAATTTCTAGCACTGTAATATCTTAAAGCTCAACCATCTCAAATAAAAAAATGGGGTCCAGCAGGTCTCTTATGTTGTTGTTGCTGTTCCTCCAAGTTGTTTCCAATTAATGGCAATCTTAAGGCAAACCTATCATTGGCTTTTCTTGGCAAGATTTGTTTCCAGAGGAATATGGGTAGGGTGACCAGAGGTCTTCCATTTCCTAGAAGTGCCTTCCATTTAAACCTTATGTCTGGGGGGCCAGGAGGAATTGCAAAACATCCTCTATTTTGAGCCATAAAACATGTCCTTGTGTCATCCCAGTAAGCAAGCAAGCGGTAGCTCAACAGATGTAATACTGCCCAGGCTGCTGCAAAGGGCTTGTTAGTTGCAAGTTGCGGAGAAGACTGACACTGACCATGTGGTGGTTTTGTTTGTTTTTTTCTAATGGAAGTGTGGAAAGGAAAGGAGGTTCTGGGTTGCTGAAGCAGATCGGCGGCACCAAGGGGATAAACCACTATCTAGAATAATGTCAAGAAAAATTCCCTTCAGCTCATTGGAGAAATATCTGTGTACTGTACTCTCTTACAATATATTGATATCCCTCCTGAACTTACTGACAACAGAAACAAAATGCAGGCCTGTGACTCTAACACCATCACTTTTCTTCTCCTGTATGATTTTAAACACATTTTGCCTGATGGAGAAGCCTTTGCATTATATATTTTGAGCATTTCAGTTGGCCCAATAGAAAGTATCCGTGTTTTGTGAATGTTTGCATTTTGTTGTATTCTCCCACTGTCTCAGTTATTACAAAGCCCTAGGTAACATATACATACCCGTATTTTCCGGCGTATAAGACGACCCCCCCCCATTTTCCCAGTCAAAATATAGAGTTTTAGCACCTCTATCCTCATTATCCTTATATCCGGCGTATAAGACGACCCCCCCCCCACTTTAGCCACAGATCTTGCAGGTAAAAAAGTAGTCTTATACGCAGGAAAATAAGGTATGTAAAAGTAAAATTAGTGCTAAGTCTTGAATGTTCTTTTGTAAGTATATAGAACTGTACATATTTTGAAAACGGTATGATCACATTTTGCAAGAACCACCATTATGGTTCCTTGTACCTGGTACACAAAAAATTCAAAAATAAAGGAGAAGGCAACAAAGCTCTTTGGAATCTACTTGAGTTTTTTAAAAAGGGGAATTCTTCACCATTTTGAGCTCTTTTTGACTGATGCTAAAATGTCTGCCTCAATTCTCTGGCATGTCACTCAATTGGTTCTGTCCCTCCATAATAGCTATTAATGATCAAAATGCTGGCCACAAATTTTTATTCTGCACTTGGGGAAAAACACTTCTGAAAATATTTTAATAACCTATGCCTATTCATACAACTTGCTCTTCAGCCAAGGTGCTCAAAGTATATGCATTACAACTATTAAAATGATGGAAAACACTCTTGTTCAGCTCATGTCCCCTCAAAAACCCATATCAAATTCCTTTGAACTACATGTCAAACAACAGTATTGAAAGACTATTAAGAAGGACTCACACGGTAATGAACTTACTCATTTGGAGCAATCTATGTGTAAATTTCATGAGTGTATTATTAGTTTTATTTACCGTATGTCTCCCTCTTCCTGGAGACTCCATTAAGCATTACAAACCCAAAGATATGCAAGGGATTGAATTCCTACATTATAATGAAGCCAGTCATCAAGGTTGGCACTGAAAGAACAAAGTTCGGTCCACCGCTGGGAACAAAATTAAAACAGCAGGCTCTCCCTATTTCTCACACACAGGAGACTCTTTATTACTTATCTCCCTTCTATCAAAACACCAGAAGTGAGGAAGGTTGCCATCTTGTCATGAAGCTGGCTAATTTCTCCTGTGATTTATAACCATATTGGCATAAAATAAAATAGTAAGAACTTTCCCAGACAAGACAAGGGGGGGGGAAAGGTGGGGGGGGGGACTTCTGCAGCCGCTAAATATATCCTGTCAGGCTTTTATGAGAAACGGTCCTTAAAATAGAAAACATTTTGAAATACATCTAGTGTTCTCCTTGGCAACTTCAGGGATAACTGGAATTCTCGTCTCAGAAACCTTGCTGTTCTCAACAATCTTGATAATATGTAACAGTTTTTAGCAGAATCATAGAATCATAGAGTTGGAAGAGACCACAAGGGCCATCCAGTCCAACCCCCTGCCATGCAGGAACTCCCAATCAAAGCATCCCCGACAGATGGCCATCCAGCCTCTGCTTAAAGACCTCCAAGGAAGGAGACTCCACTACTCTCCGAGGGAGTGTGTTCCACTGTCAAACCGCCCTTACTGTCAGGAAGTTCCTCCTAATGTTGAGGTGGAATCTCTTTTCCTGGAGCTTGCACCCATTGTTCTGGGTCCTAGTCTCTGGAGCAGCAGAAAACAAGCTTGTTCCCTCCTCAATATGACATCCCTTCAAATATTTAAACACAGCTTATCATATCACCTCTCAGCCTTCTCTTCTCCAGGCTAAACATCCCCAGCTCCCTAAGTCGTTCCTCATAGGGCTTGGTTTCCAGACCCTTCACCATTTTAGTTGCCCTCCTTTGGACACATTCCAGTTTCTCCACATCCTTTTTGAATGGACACAGTATTCCAGGTGAGGCCTGACTAAAGCAGAATAGAGCTGCACTATTACTTCTCTTGATCTAGACACTATACTTCTACTGATGCAGCCTAAAATTGCATTGGCCTTTTTAGCTGCTGCATCGCACTGTTGACTCATGTTCAACTTGTGGTCTACCTGGACTCCTAGATCCCTTTCACACGTAGTCTCATTCAGCCAGGTGTCCCCCATCGTATATCTGCACTTTTCATTTTTCCGCCCTAAGTGCAGTACCTTACATTTCTCCGTGTTGAATTTCATTTTGTTAGCTTTGGCCCAGCTTTCTATTCTGTTCAAGTCATTTTGAATTTTGATCCTGTCTTCTGGGGTATTAGCTACTCCTCCTAATTTGGTGTCATCTGCAAATTTTATAACTATGCCCCCAATATTGTCATCCAAGTCATTAATAAATATATTGAATAACACTGAGCCCAGGACAGAGCCCTGTGGCACCCCATTGGTCACTTCTTTCCAGGTTGAAAAGGAGCCACTGTTGAGCACCCTTTGAGTTCAGCCAGTCAACCAATTACAAATCCATGTAACAGTTACTTTGTCTAGCCCACATTTTACCAGATTGTTTGCAAGAATGTCATGGGGAACCTTGTCAAAGGCATTACTGAAATAAAGATATACTATATCCACAGCATCTATCAAGCTGGTAATTTTATCAAAAAAAGAGATCAGATTTGTCTGGCATGACTTGTTTTTCTGAAACCCAGAATTACCTTCCAGATGTTCACAGACTCTCTGTTTAATGATCTGCTCCAAAATCTTTCCCGGTATTAATATCAGAGTAACTGGATGATAATTGTTGGGATCCTCTTTTTTCCCCTTTTTTGAAGATGGGGACAAAGTTTGCCCTCCTCCAGTCTGCTGGGACTTCTCCTGTTCCCCAGGAGTTCTCAAAGATTATTGCCAATGGCTCTGATATTACATTTGCCAGTTCTTTTAATACCCTTGGATGTAATTCATCTGGTCCTGGAGACTTATATTCATTTAGATCAGGGGTAGGCAACCTTTCCCCTTTACGGGCCGAGGGACTTCAGCTCCCAGAATCTCAGGAGCTATTGGCCAACATGGGACTATTGGCCAACATGGCTGAGGCTTCTGGGAGCTGAAGTCCCTTGGCCCTTAAAGGGGAAAGGTTGCCTACCCCTGATTTAGATTAACCAGCTATTCCTATACTATCTCTTTACTTATTCTGTGCTGAAATTCTCCTATTCTGTCCTCTGCTCCATTATCCTCAGGTTGAGCACCCTTTGCCTTTTCTGAGAAGACTGAAGCAAAGAAGGTGTTGAGTAATTCTGCCTTTTCTCTGTCCCCTGTTAACTTTTTGCCATCTTCTCCACACAGTGGCCTACCATTTCCTTCTTCTTCCTTTTGCTGTGGACATACACCAAAAAGCCCTTTTTATTGTTCTTAATCTCTAGCAAGTCTGAGTTCATTCTCCGCTTTAGCTTTTCTGACTTTACCCATACACGTGCTAGCTATTTGTTTGAATTCCTTTTTGGTGATCTTCCCATTTTTCCATTTCTTATTACATGTTCTGTTTAAAACTTAGTCCAGTTAAAAGTTCCTTAGTTTCTTGAGACACCTCCCATTTTTCTTCCTCATTGGAACTGTTTGAAATTGTGCCTTCAGTATCTCCCTTTTGAGAAACTCCCCCTAAATCAAAACTCTTGATTCTTGTGGGGCTGTCTGGGCCTATATAATCATTTAATGCAGTGACATTCAGACTCTTGTTAGAGAAAGTCTATATACTATATAGCCATTCATACTGATATAGGACATCATCCACCAGTTTTATAAGCATGAAATTTACTAGTCACCATTCTATATTGCATGCACAGATTTTTCTCCATGGATTCAGCTATCTATGGTGTGAAAATATTATATATATTTTAATATTAAATATTATATATATTTTAATATTAAAATATATATTTTAATATATTTTAATATTAAAATATATATATTCCAAAATGCAAACCACAATTTTGCTATTTATATGAGACACCATTTTACTACACCATTGCATTTAATGAGACTTGAGCCAACATGGATTTTGCTATCCATGAGGAGTCCTGGAAGAAAACTACAGCAGATACCAAGGGTCCACTGTACTTATATTTGCTCACAGAGGTACACAGAGTAAAGGGAGTAAAGGAGCCTAGGAGCAGACAAGCACAAAAATGCTTGATGTTTGTATGAGACCATCTCATCCTTGCTCATGTTTAGTCATGATTCACCATAATGCTTAGATTTCCCTACAGTAGTAGGGACAAAGCAAGTTATTTGCCACCACTTGGCCCACACAATGCCAACAATTCACTTTATCGCTGAATTTTGTTGCATTGTTTTACAGTCTGGTTTTTCCATTTTTTACAAGGCCATGCTCATCTTGAGGGCTAACCCCAATCAAAATTTACTGTTCCTACATTTTTTTTACCAGATAGCTGCACATCCAACAAGGATAGCTAACCCTTCACCAAAGAAGGCACTAAACAGCCCTGCATCAGAAATAGTTCTCTCAGGCAAGGCATTCCCTACCAACCCAACACAGTCATAATCTTTGGGTGTAGTTTTAAAATGTATCACCTCAGTTACAGGCCCAGTGAATGATTTAAGGTCATTGATGTTGAGGAGCTGTTGAAAATAAGACTGCTGCCACACTGCAGCAGTTTAACTTTCATGGTTCCATCCTATGGAATCCTGGGATTTGTAATTTGTTGTGATCTCTCTGACAGAAAAAGGTTAAATATCTCACAAACCTACAAATTCCAGAATTCCATAACACTGAACTATGCCAGTTAAAGCGGTGTTAAACTGCATTCATTCTGCAGTGTAGATATACTCAAAAGTAGGTGAAGGGCCGATAAGCACTTTGTAGATCAAAGGGAGTGCCATGTAAGAGAGAGAGATAGTATATATCTGTCTGTCTAGACAGATACCTTATTTGATTAATACTTATGAGCTATGAGGACCACATTTCATCTCATCACAATATATCCAAGGGCAGGAGGAAAGACAATTCCACTGGAAGTAATTCCACTGCTGGTTCCATCTTGCATGTCTAGCTGTACTTTCACTTGTGTCTAATGCCAAAAATATATATCTTCAAGCTGTCTGACTTGGAACTTCTTAGCAGAAGAGCTTGGTGGATGCAAAATGAATTAAAATTCAAACATTTTTTTCCCTGCTTACTCCAGATCATTTGCCGTTTTACCTCTTATAGAAACAAGCAGGCCAAGAAAGATAATATAGCAGTTCACTATGATTCTGTTCAGGGTTGCCTTTCCAAACATTGTATTCTATTCCAGTTTCTCATCTCTTCTCCCACTAATTGCTCAGTATTCTGTCCTCCTCAGAGCATGCTGAGTCCTCACCAAGCTATAGGGTTGCCAGAGTGAAAACTAGAGTGAGCTCCTGTAATGGGTGTGTAAAAACAGAGATTTCAGCAGGCATTGCTTGTTACCTGGTTGCACAAAAAACAACACGTGTTGAAATTTTCTTCTCTATGCAACCATTAAAGGTACAAGAGCCCTATCCAGTTTTCATTCTGGCAACTCTACTGGACTGCTGCAGTTCCTCTCTTTAGTGGAGTTCTTTCTTATTTAGTTTACACTTTAGTGGAGTTCCTCCCTGTCCCCCAGATCATCTGCACTTCTGCAATCCTCAGGGTTCCTCGCATCATGGCAACACCTCCCTCTTGTGCACTGGTGCTACTTTGGCAATGTAAGAACCAGCACTATGAGAGCTGACATTGCTACCACTTTGTACCATTTCTTCACTCGTGAGTGATTCAAGCCCTACACAAGCAAATGCATTCGATTTCTCACTCCTAAACTCTTGCAGCAGGCCTGAAAACTTTTGAAAGCAAACTGCTTTCAAATCTAGGCATAAAGGAACAGTTCCAGTAGTAGGCAACTGTTTGTGGTTCACAGTTCCACCCCATACGCCTTAAGTCTTTCAGTGTGCAAAATGTAGATGCATGTTCAATCCCCTTGCAGATCTAGATTCCTTGTTGCACCAAGTGTTTCCTGTAGTGGAGGGGTAGGCAACCTTTTTGAGCCGGGGGCCAGGTTGCTGTCCCTCAGACAATTGGGGGGGGGGGGGGCGAAGCACAATAAATAAATAAATAAATAAAAATATTTTTTTTAAAAAAATAATTTTTTTAAAAAAACATGCATGCACACTCTCTCAGCCCCAAAAAGCCATGGCAAAACCCCTGTGGAGATTTTGCCAAGAAAACCCCAAGAACAAGTAATAACAATAATCAATATCAACATGGTGGGGGGCAGCGGGGGCGGCAGGACCGGCCTGGGGCCGGTCCAAAGGCCTCAGGGGGCCGTCCCCGGACCTTAGGTTGCCTACCCTTGCTGTAGTGATTGCACAAAAAGTTCATGGAAGGGCATTAACAAACCAACTTGTTCTGCTCATGTTTCTTTGTATCCAGTCCATTGCCTTTTTCAATTTGGATATTGTTATGTAAGGCAGGAAACTTACTTATCTATATCAAGTGGGAGCTTAAAATCACTGCATATCAGATCATTCGCAGAAATATGTGGTAAAAAAGAAAGGTCAGACAATCAATCTCTCTCTTTCTCTCTCTCTCTCTATCTCTGTTTGTTCCCTAATAAACTTAAAAACTCTAGCTGGGGAAGAAACGTTAAAAAGTCTCCTGCAGCAATGAGTTTATGTCAAAATGGGCCATAAGCTACAATTCTGCAACTGTACCAGATTCACTGAAACAAATCGGAACTCAAAAGAAGTCAAGTTTGATCTTCCAATGCTGGAACATTATAATAATAATAAAAATAAAATTTATTTCTATCCCGCCCCTCTGTTGAGCAAAAATATGAGGTCCCATGTCACCTGGTGTGCAGCACACATGCAACACAATGGCTGTAATACACCACTGCAGTTTGAAAGCCAATATATCACTCACTTTATGAAACAGCTCTCAGGATTCTTTGAGCAGTGCTGCCAGCCTAGACATTCACTAATAATGTGTTACTGAAATATTAAGCCACGTCAAGTTCTCAGCACAAGCAAGGCAGTGTAAATAATACATCTGCTTAACCCACTTTCTTTATTTAAATAAAATATGGTGTTCCTGGGGATGGGAAAATGACCTTAAGAAATACAGGCTCATGAACAGCCAAAGTTAACCCCTACAGACACACAGAAAGCAATGTTTGGTTGGAGCAGCAAGCAATCTTCCCAATTTGTTACAGGTCACAGGTATCCCTTTACATATATTTAAAAATTCACTGGAGTGCTGTAGCCATATGCAGAAGCTTCTCCAAGGAGCAAAAATTGCTGGCAATACTTTTGAGGAAACCATTGCTTGCACAGACTCACTTCATAGGCATGCATGAAAGGACTTTTTACCAGAACCTGGAAAATTTTATTTTTTGATCTACAACTCCTAAACAATTTGGCCAGTGGCCCAGGCTAGCTAAAGCATTCTGGGAGATATAGACCCAAAAAGGTAACAACTCTAAACTCTGTTTTCCTCTGGGCAACTCCCAAATAATGGAACGTACTTGCCTCAGAATCACAAATCCAACTTAATTCTCATGGGTTTTAGACAAGGTGTCAAGATACAGTCTTTTAAGCTGAGTGTTTAAATTGTTTTAGTGAGTTTTATTTTTTGCATAATGCTTTCATCATTGGCTTATATGTTTTTGTTTTCACTGTTCTTCTTCCACTTGGTAGGCTTTACTGTAAAGTGGTTTAAAATCCTTAAGTAAATAAACAGTTAAAATTCTTGTCACAAGATGTTAACTTTTTTAAAAACATCTTTTGGCTGATCTGGCTAGCCAGAAAGAGAAGTTCAAACACTGATATAAGCACAGAAACAGTGGAATGACATATAAAAGCGCAACTGTGGAACAAGGCATAAAGAATAACTTTTAAATCCATTAGAGTAGAGGGCATTAACTGAAATACCGTCTATTTTCACTAGAGTATACAGCTAGGGAAAGAGTCCTGAAGGGTTTGTAAAATCTACAATCCCATAATTTTTCATCAATATCAGCAGGATGATCAATAATTTCACTGTCTGAACATCATACAGAATTCAGGAGGGCCCAGCTCTACTCAGAATTAACAAGTATTATTTCAACTGCATCTCTTCGTTGGTTTATGAACGGGAAATCTACATATGAGGTCACTACCCTTAAGAACAAAACACTACCCATAAAAAAAAAAATGTGACTGGGGAGGGACGGGCAGTCCAACAAAAGGATTTTGTGTGTGTGTGATTATGGTATTTTGATGTGATTTCCCTACTACGTAAAATCTGATTTCTCACCAGACATTGTAGCAAATGAATGTGGTTCCTAGTACTGGCATCATATAAACTGGCCTCTTGCCTCTACTTTTAATCCCCACATACCTTGTATTTTAGAACTGAAGGCTGCAGGAAGGATTTGTGCTTTCATTTAGCCAACAGGTGCACCTGTATCTCCAGATACCCTCCCACAGGTGACATGAGGGGGGCTTGCTCCTATGGGTTAGGCGCAGGGGTAGGCAACCTTTCTCCTTTAAGGGCCGAGGGACTTCAGCTCCCAGAATCCCAGGAGCTATTGGCTAACATGGGACTATTGGCCAACATGGCTGAGGCTTCTGGGAGCTGAAGTCCCTCGGCCCTTAAAGGGGAAAGATTGCCTACCCCTAGTTAGGAGATTTATACATCTTCCATACACTCCTGATTTGGCAGGGATTGTCCCATTAATCTGTTGTCTGGTTGTTTTTTTCAGCTGCTCTACAAATGTCCCAGTTTTTCTCCCCTCCTTCCACTTTCCCCCTTTATCTTAATTTTACTTCAGTAGGTGCAAACAAAGTTCAAAATGCAAAATATAGTTTGCATGCAATTAACCCATCAGGAGGAAGAGGAAAGGAAGGCATCCTGTCCTTCCCAGTAGGTTCAGGCAAAACCAAATTGCTGATGCCTCTCCTAGTTTGTGCTCTCTTTCTCATTAATAGCTTTTGCCATCTTGACCACACTCGGATATTGGTTGGCCTCATATGTCCTGGTTTTCACCTGTAAAATATTGGAGGGTAGAGTTTTTATGCCAGAAAGAGAAATGCACTCTCTTGCAACCTGCTTTCTTCCTCCTACCTTTCCCCCTCAAAGGAAGGAAACATAATTGGGAGGAGCAGCCAGAGGAAGGCCAGTGTTTTCTATCTGTCTCTGTTTTTTAAAAAAGGGAAGGGGAAATGGAATCCCACTGCTATTTGGTCAATGCTATTTGAAGTGGAGCAGATTGAGCATGACCTGTTGCTTTTTCTGGGTCCCTATGGTTTCAGTGTATTGGGAGGGCTGTCCAAGATTCATTTGTGTGCTGGGGATGGATGCTGCCTGGTTTGTCATATTGTCTGTTGTTTTAAATATATATGTTAATAAATATATTAATACAAACTTTGAATATATATTAAAAAAAACATAAATAAGACATAACAGATTGCACAAAACAAAACAGCCTGGGCTTTTGTTTATATTTGGAAATACTGCTTGGAAGGGGGGTCTCTCCTTTGGCTGTGTGTATATATGGATTTCTGATCTTATTTTGTTGTTGGGCAGGATATTTAGTCTCTTTTTTCTTTTTCTTTTTTGAGTTAGAGGTTCCCTGAATTGGGGGGGGGGGTATTTTGCCTCTGGTTTTGTATGCCATTTGGACATGCCTTGTCTTCTGTAAGTGGGAAGAAGAAATAATGTGTTTCTCTGAACCCTATCAGGATTTTCCTCTGGGAAATAAATGTTTTATTGTGCTATGAATAGCCAAACATGTTGAAGAGGTGGATCAGACCTAGCTTCTCCTATACATTTATTCTTGGACCCATGACATACCTGCTATAACTAGGCAGGCCTTGAGGTAACCATCTTGTGAGCACTGACTCGACCAGCAGGAAGTAAAACATTACCATGTGATGCTCCCCAATACACCTTATTTGTAAATCAAAACAAATTGGTTTTAAAATAAAAAAATATTTTTAATCAAAACAAATTCTGCTTGCCAAAAAAGGCCTCTCCTGGCCTAAACTAATCCAGTGAAAGCCAAAAATATGGTGAAGTGTATGGGGGACATTTTTAATAAAATTAAAATTTCCAAAATAAAGTTTAAATATATAAGGGATGGGAGTGTGGGATCATCCAAAATGCCACTGAAGCCCTGGCAGTTGCCCGCCCCTACACTAAACCAAGTCATGATCACCACCAACATCATTGTCATCACAGTATTTATTTATATCCCACATTTTCCCCAGTATGGGACTCAAGAAGACTTACAAGAGTTAGAACAAAATATAGGTAAAAATTAACAGCATACAAAAGTAAAAAAGCAATCCAGCTAACAAAAAACTGAAACTGATTAAAACATAAACCATTAAAAACAAGCAACAAAAAAATCCAACACTTTATACAAGGCCTGCTTCCCCTAAAAGCATCAATTCTCAAAGACCTGCCATTCAGGAAGACTGTTTCATGATGTGCCTTCAGACTGGGAAAGCCGATGTTGATATAAAAATCTGAGTAAGACAAGAAGCAGCTGGGCAGATTTGAACCTGGAGAGAATTGCAACCTTACTGACTAGTTTCAAGGTGGTAACTTGACCCTAGGCCAAAGAAATGTGCATGAATTCTGCATTAACTATTTATGCACCCTCCATCTCAATCGCAAAGAAACCTACCCATAAATATGTAACCCCTTGAAACATTCAAGTAATGCAGTATAAGTCAGGAAGAGTATGTGACAGGCTTCATAGCTTTAGGTTAGGAAGAACTGAACTTACTACCATCATTTCATACCTGAATTGGGCTTAAAATCAAGGTCTCATATCCAGCTTTCCAACCATTTTATCACCCTGTTAAAATCTGGCACTGTGCCCCAAACTAGATAAGATGGTGACTGTTTTGTGTATTTAAACACAAATCACATGGGAGGAAGGAGGAATCTGATTTTCACAGCATAGGTGTGAGAGGAACCATGGAATCATGTCAACTTCTTGCTCCATGGAGAATCAAATTCACTCCTGGGACTGCTGATGATGATTTCTTACCCATTTCTCCCCATGGATCAAGGCAGGAAACAACAATAAATCAACAATGCACATCAATTAAAAATACAGTAACGAAAACATGCAACAATTTAAAATGACAAATAAAACAAACACATTTTAAAACAAACCACATTTAAAATTCTTCATCTAAGTTCACTATTTAAAAATCATCTGGATAAGCCTGCTGGAAGAATCAGCTGTCGAATTTCCTGTGGCAGGTCATTCCACAGTCTAGGGACAGCTGGGGGGGAAAGTCCTCTGGCTGACAGTTGCCAACCCAGTCCTGGCTGACTGGAGTAAATGTCCCCCAGAAGACCTGAGCATATGGGACAGATGATATGGGAGGAAGCAATCCCTTAGGTAACCTGGACCGAAGCCACGTAGGGCTTTAAAGGTAATAACCAACACTTTGTACCTTGCCCAGAAACTAACTGGCAATGAGTGGAGTGATTTTAATCATGGTGTAATATAATCACTCCTGGATGTCCCAGTAATCAATCTGGCAGCTAGGTTTTGAACTAACTGAAGTTTCCAAACTTGGTACATAGAATCATAGAGTTGGAAGAGACCACAAGGGTCATCCAGTCCAACCCCCTGCCATGCAGGAACTTTCAATCAAAGCATAACCGATAGATGACCATCCAGTCTTTGTTTAAAGACCTCCAAAGGAGACTCTACCACGCTCCGAGGGAGTGTGTTCCACTGTTGAACAGCTCTCACTGTCAGGAAGTTCCTCCTAATGTTGAGGTGGAATCTCTTTTCATGTAGCTTGCATCCGTTGTTCCGGGTCCTATTCTCTGGAGCAGCAGAAAACAAGCTAGCTCCCTCCTCAATATAACATCCCTTCAAATATTTAAACATATCACCTCTTAACCGTCTCTTGTCCAGGCTAAACACACCCAGTTCCCAAAGTCGTTCCTCATAGAGCATGGTTTCCAGAACCTTCACCATTTTAGTCGCCCTCCTCTGGACATGGTCCAGTCAAAAGCCTTACTGGAATGTCTTCCGTGTTCCCTTCATCTACCAAGCTGGTAATTTTATCAATTACCAGAAATCAAATTAGTATGGTATGACTTGTTTTTGAGAAACCCATGTTGACTTTTAGCGATGATGGCATTCCCTTCTAAATGTTCACAGAGTCTCTGTTTAATGAACTGTTCTAGAATCTTTCCCGGTATTGATGTCAGACTAACTGGGCAATAGTTGTTGGGATCCTCTTTTTTCCCTTTTTTGAAGATGGGGACAATGTTTGCCCTCCTCCAGTGTGCTGGGACTTCTCAAAGATTATTGACAGTGGCTCTGAGATTACATTTGCCAGTTCTTTTAATATTCTTGGATGTAGTTCATCTGGTCCTGGAGACTTAAATTCATTTAGGTTAACCAGGTATTCCTGTACTTCTTCTTTACTTATTCTGTGCTGCTTTTCCCCTATTGTGTCTTCTGCTCCATTTTCCTCAGGTTGAACACCCTTTTCCTTGTGTGAAGACTGAGGCAAAGAAGGTGTTGAATAGTTCTGCCTTTTCTCTGTCCCTGTTAGAATTTCTCCATCTTCTCTGCTCAGTGGCCCTACCATTTCCTTCTTCCTTTTGCTATGGACATACCCCAAAAAGCCCTTTTTATTGTTCCCAACCCTTCTAGCAAGCCTGAGCTCATTCTGCACTTTGGCTTTCCTGACTTTACCCAAGCTATTTGTTTGAATTCCTCTTTACTGATTTCGCCCCTTTTCCATTTCATATACATCTCCCTTTAAAACATTGCTCAGTTGAAAGTTCTTTTGTCATCCAACCCAGTTTCTTGAGACATCTCCCATTTTTCCTTCTCACTGGAATAGTTTGAGATTGTGCCTTCAGTATCTCCCTTTTGAGAAGCTCCCATCCATCCTGAACTCCCTTCTCTTTAGTATTCCTAACCACGGGATCACTTCCAGTGTTTCCCTAAGTTTGTTGAAATCAGCTCTCCTAAAGTCTAGAATGAGTGTTTGAGTATGCCTAGCGTCTCCTTTCCACTGTATAAGAACTCCAGGAGAACATGATCACTCCCACCTAAGGATCCCACCACTTGCACCCAATTTACTAGGTCATCCCTGTTGGTTAGGATCAGCTCTAAAATAGCTGATCCCCTTGTTGCCTCTTCCACCTTTTGGACAAAGAAATTGTCTTTGAGGCAAGTGAGGAATTTGCTAGACCTTGAAGTATTGGCTGAGTTTGACTTCCAGCAAATATCAGGATAGCTGAAGTCACCCATTACTATTACATCTCTCCTTTCTGAGTGTGTGGTCATCTGTTCTACAGAGGTAGCCCAATGTATAGCTCATGTATAGCTCCATGTATAGCTCATTTAGATTAGAGCTCAGATGAGGAAGAAAGGTGCTCAGATAGAGGAGCCAATGGAAGGCGCACAGTGGGCAAAATGGGGAGTCCAAACTCCTCACCTTTCATTGCTACCAAGGAGTATGCAGCCCTTTCTGTTCTTAAAACCAAGGCACCTTTCTACTTTCAGTGTAACGTGACAAGGCAATCTCCATGTCTTCATGGATGGGACTGCAGTATTCACTTCCAGTGTCACCCCAAACTTCACCACATAGAGGGATAAATGGATCTCAGATATACTGCATGACAAAATTCTTTGTTGTCCTTCTGAGTACTCCTTCTCAGGAAACTGAAAGCAATGAAGACTAATGCTAAAATACTGTGGTGTGGAATCCTAATACAACAGCACAGGAAGGGAATACCCAAAATGGTCTCAGCACCCAGAAACCAAGCAAAGAAGCAAGGTTGAAGTCTGACACAACAGCTGGCCTGGTACCCAAAGTGAGCCATGATTCTCAGTATAAATAATTTACATTATTGTTCCAGATCAGTTGATCATATTATTTACCAAAGCAATTCTGAATATGGTGGCCACGATGTAACGGCTAGTAGATCAGTTGCACTTCCACTGTGATGCCTTCTGTTGAGCACTGGGAGTAAGATATGCCAAGGGTTAATGTCCACAAGGGCAGGACTGGCTTTGAAAGAAGTAGAGGAAGGATTTATGCCTTATTCTCTTGAAACAGATGTTTAGGACTCAGGCACAGAGAGATCTCAGTCATGTTGAAGAGTTCTAAGCTGTAGCAGCAACTTTATTCAGTAGTTTGTTTTTCCACTCAGAATCAAAACATCACCATTTAAAGTAGATAGAAAAACCTTTCCAGAGTTAGACCAGTGATGGATTTTGTTCATCATGACTAGCTATTTGGATTTTCCTTATAAAAGAGAAATGGCCCATATATGCCTTAGGATAAAAAATACTGTATATCTTCCTGCTGTGTATTTTTATCCTGGAATGACCCAGGGCAGTAGTCTTTCAATATATAAACCTTGGTTAAGAATGTCTCAGAATTTGTTGGACTAAATGATCTGCACATCCTTTCCAGCCACCATGGTGCAATAGTTTGAGTACTGGACTGAGATTCCTGGAGACCAGGGTCTGAATCTTTGCTCAGCCATGGAAAGTCACTGAGTGACCTTGAGTAAGTCTCAGTTGAAGACAAATGCAATGACCAACCCCGTCTGACTAAATCTCGCCAAGAAAACCGTAGGAGAGGGTGGCCATAAATTAGAATCAACCTGAACAACTTCCAGCCATAAGAGCATGCACACTAAGTCAGGTCCACAAAAAGAGCTACCTTTCCTGTGTCGTAGGCATGAAACTATATAACCAATCACTGATTCTGGTCAGGAAGCCTAGCAACAGCAATGATCACTTTTCTAAGAAATATATGTAGTCCGCTTCTGATAATGAAGGGTGGCTCCAGCAGCTGGCCTCCTGTGATCAACCTGATAGGAATATCAGGCTGCTGTCAGACATTCAGGAAAGTTGTGCTGCCTCCAAGTATAAGACCTTAAAGGAAGTCATTTTAGATCACTTGGAGTTCAAGGCACTCATATACAATTAGGTAGGAAAAAACTGACTGGGCCAGTGTCAACTAGGACACTTTCTGACTGAGGCTGCATCTACACTTCAGAACTAATGCAGTTTGACACTGCTTTAACCTCCATGGTTCTATGTTGTTGAATTCTGGGATTTGTAGTTTTGTGAGATATTTAGCCTTCCCTGTCAGTGAGCTCTGGTGCCACAATAAACAAAAAAAACCAGAATTCCACAGCATTGACCCATGACAGTTGAAGCAGTGGCAAACTGCATTAATTCTGCAGTGCAGATGCAGCCTGAGTAAGCTAATGAGCCTGGATCTTCCTGATCCTAGCCTGACTGTCTAACCCCTGCCCAATACAGTCTATATCACTGTTTTCTTCTCCAAAGGGTGAGTTTTGATCAGAATTTTGTCTATAAACCAGCAGTATTCAACAGTTCTGCACAGGCTTCTGGTAGGAAAGCAGTCATTTCTACCACTGGAAAACAGAAAGATCAGTCATCTCACTGCACAACCAAAATATTCAGCCCATCTGGTTGGGTACCAGTTGAAATGTGAGCACTTTCAATCTGGCTTTCATTTGGATCAGAAACCAGCGAAAGGCACCAAGATGTATTTCCACAATATACAGAACTCCTATTTTCTTGGCCAATAGGAATAACAATATACCGGTAGAAGTGAGCAGCCTAGTTCTGTCAAAAGGCATCATCTATTGCAAGACTCTCTCTTTGCCACAGGGATCTGGAATAAAAGTTCAAGCAGAACAGGTACTTGGTGTTGCACAAACATCTGCCTCTCACACTTAAACTCTGTCAAATATTTGCGCTTACTAGAGCCAGTGTAGTTGAGTGGTTTGAGCACTGGTCTGTAAAGCAGGGTTCGAATCCCTGCTCAGCAATGAAAACCCACTGGGTGATCTTGGGCAAGTCAATCTCTCAGCCTCCGAGGATGGTAGTGGCAAGCCCCCTCTGAAGAACCATGCCAAGAAAACCCTGTGATGTGATTGCCTTAGGGTCACCATAAGTCGCAAACGACTTGAAAGTAAAACAACATAACAGGCATAATGAGAAGCTGAATGACCTCGATATTTTTGTGGGATGGATAGTGTAAAAACATCTGTTTGGTCAAATAATTTAAGAGGCCTTCATCCCTCTTAAATTGTCACAGCAGAAAGAGGCAAAGGCAAAAGAGGCACTTCTAACATCAGGAATGGTTCTGTACAGAATGATCTGCTGTTTTCATTATACCAGAAGTAAAATTCATTACTTTTTTTCTATGTGGCCATATTGGCTAGGAGAATTCTAGGAATTAAAAGTTTAAACAATTAATATTTCCAAACTCTGCATTGCAATCATTTCCAAAAAGTTGAGGGGATATCAGTGCCAGCAGTACAGTGGTGCCTCAGTGATGTTCAAGTACAGTGGCTCATTTGCCTATCAGCACCCAGTGATTTATAATGAACCCAAACATGTGGTCCAATCTTGTGCACCACAGATCAGGGTACACAAATACTAACCATGTCTATATCCTTGGATCCAATCATAGTTTACTTTTGAAATTTAGGCAACTTGTATTTACAATTCAATGAATTTGCTGTTCTGTTAGACAGCATGCACACCCATTGAAGTGTCCAGGAATTATACACAGAAGTGTTAACCTGACTTAGGCCTCATGTCTGTTTACTCCAGAGAAATGTTCATGAATCAGCCATAACTAGGGGGGAGAACAGGGTTCAAATACCTACTCAGCCATGGAAACCCACTGGGTGATTCTGGGCAAGTCACATTCTCTCAGCCTTGGAGAATTGCAATGACAAACCCCCTCTGAAGAAACATGCCAAGAAAACCCATTAATAGGTTCATCTTAGACTCGCCATAAATCAGAAATGACTTGAAGTACACAACAACAAAAATAACTATTACAGTTCTATTTTATTTAAAATCCAGAGGTTAGTATTCCAAGGCGTTTAAAAAAAAAATGAATAGGCACTTCAAAAATTATTCAAAAACGTTCTCATCAAATTATATTAAATTAGATTATATTAAGTGAACAAACATTCAAAAGAAGTTATATCAATATTCACATGAAACATTCAAAGAATGGAGAAAGATGTAACATTTCTGTAAAAAAAAAGACAAGATTAGAAACTTAGCTGAGAAGTCAGCATACTTTTTGCTTCTGAGTAATCAAAAAAGAAAGCTGAAAATCCATTACAACACTCCCTTCTAATAATTTTTTGAACAATTTCTGGAATAATCCTTTGATATTTATTGTCCATATGCCTGAATTCATACCAACGAAAAACATCCCTCCAGGTAAGTAGTGCAGCCTCTTAACATTCAGGAGAGAGGCTCCAATGGCCTAATTCATAAGAACATTGACAGGATCAGGGCCTTGTTTTCAACTGGTGTCCGCTTTTAAACAATTTTTTTTCTGAAATAAAGCCAAACCAGATGTAATCATCAAGGCTTTTTAAAGTACAACAAAATGCTACTGTTTTATTTGCTGTTTTATGTAACTGTTTTCTAATTGCTTATTGCTTTTCGTTTGGTATTTTGTTGCTGTTTTAAGATTAATTACTTTGTAAGCCATTTATGAACCTGTTTGATCCAAAGGTAGGATACAAATGCCAACAATAAATCAGATCAATCAAGACATCAATCTGTTGTCCACTTACATGGGAGTTAGCCCAACTAAAACAGTGAGATTTACTTTGGAGTAAACCTGCATAAGATCAGGCTACATATACATATTCCCACAGTGCCAGGATGCAACATCTAACATCTGTGTAACATCATTGCTGTTCCCTACATTGAGCCAAAGATCTACATCTTCGATACACAGTGTGCACTCAAGAGTCTTGCCAGTTTTCTTTCTAAAAAAGGGGCACAGAGAAATTCTAGTACCTACAGCTTGAAGCTACTGCATTAGATGACCCACAACAAAACAGAAGAGACCATGGGCATCTGGGCCTGAATTCTGCAAATGCTTCATTTCATTTAATACGAACACTATGCAATTGATGCAGTGCAAACACAGTTGTTTGGAAGTAGGCAAAGTATTTCTAATATGCCTCCCTTTTCCTACTGTTTCACAGATACACACACTGTTTCACCATTCTTCTACTCCTTAAATCCAACTATAAAATTGTAAAAGCCTCCCAAACTGCTGAGAGTCCAGGCAATCAGGGATCACGAATAGGACAAGGTCACAGCGCCAAGTGAGAGTATAGGATGACTTCCTGAAAGACAAACACTCTCACTCTGAAGAAACGGAAAGGAAGAACAACAGGCTTATATCCCAAGCAATCAGGCTGATGGTCACCATCCTGCAGCACTCTGCAGTTGCACAGGCTGCATGAATGAATGAATCTTCTGCCTTAATTCTCGTCTTCTTGCAGATGATAAACCAGGTCAGGACATGCATTCCAATGCAAAAATCATCTGACCACACAGCATTACTTTCAGTGGGATGTGTATTCATATGGGCAGCCACGTGCTTCCCTAAGAAATTGCCAGAATGCAGCTGAACATGCTCTACTACAACCCTGTGAACTGGGGCAGAGGAACATCAGCCTTAGCAATAAGGTTCCATTCCCTCTACCGCTGCCTGCTAGCCATTGCCTAACAAAACAGTTTTATACCCTTTTCACAAATGGGCATGAAAAATTTCTACAAGAATGGTGTATTTCACATGAGGAAAAAATGTTCATGAAATGTACTTTATCCCATTTTGACTCACAGCTATTTCAAATTATTCAGAATTATGCCATGAACATAGATGAAAGTATGCCTGGAAATATGTGAATTAGAATGAACTGTGCATGCCACAGCAGACATGGAAAAGTCTTCTAGTCTACATTATTGCAGATACATATATTCTCAGAAAAAAGTACAGTAGAATGATGTCAGACATTGCCCTCAGCAACTGATTCATAAGTAAGTATGGGAAGATTTATTTTTGTCAGTACAGTAATACTCCACTTGACAATATTACATGCATTTTTCCTTGGACACACTTACACATACACTGCTTTATTCCTTAGTAAGCTTTTCCATGCAATAAACCATGCTATGTATACCAAAATAGGTCCTCTGCAGTTAGCCATACATATCTGACATATCTGAGAGCCTGTGCAACAATGGATGCAGCATATTTTATCCCCCCATTCATTCTCTTCATGCTTTATGCTTGTTACATACCAATGCGATGTCTACTACGGCCATGGAATTTGTATGAATGTGTTTGTCTATTATCTGTGTCTATAGCCTTTCCTCTAATTAGCTCATTTATAGTCCTTCCTCCTCACTGTATGCTCATAGCAACCCTGTGAGGTAGGTCAGGATGAGGGAGGGAATGATTGACCAATTTCAACAGGAGCCTATGCTTGTCTGCTCACAGCAACCCTGTGAGGTAGGTCATATGCCTATGAAACACTCTAAACAGCATCCAAATTCTGCATTTTCAAACATTATATTTCATAAATATTTTCAATATTGGATCACTGGTTCTGAAGCAACATTTCCCATTATGTACCTTTCAGAATAATTTGTTAGGAAAAGACCTGAAGGAAGCTAGCAGTTCTGGCTTTTGCTGTTCTGTTCTGGGTAACAGAAGGAAACAAACAGCCAGAAGGAGATGAAAGAGGGCACTGACGAACCTGTGAGCTCACACTCACACTCACGCTGAGAAAAGTTACATCCTCCACAGGACTACTTTGCTTCCAGATCTTGAAAAAAATACATTCTCTTGGCACACAATAGCTACAAATGTTTTCTGGCTTTAAAAAAAAATAGAAATGATACAGCTGGAATAGGAATAGTCATACCTATGGGCCAAAATATCATAGCTTCATATACTAAGCAACCAGAATCCCATCAGTGAAGAGAACTCACATGAGATGTTTCAAAGGACCCCAGAAAGGCATTACAGTTTTGTTACAGCAGAGCAAGTCCATTTTCCTGCATAAGCTGGGCATGAAGCTGCACCTCCTGACCCTGCCTACTAATAGCCACCAGTGCACTTATCCTCAATTTGTTGTGTCCTTTCATGAACTCAGTTAGATTGTTGGCTTACACAACAGCCCATTTTAACTTCATTAACCTGATTATATGTTGGGGAAAACATCAGTTCTCATACATGTGGTTTTCTTGATTTCCTGCTCAAGCAATAATGGCTATGGAAGAACCACCGAGGCTGCAGTCCACCAAACTCTACTTTCACACAAGTCCTATTGAAACAATTAAAGCTTTGCAGAAGTAGGACTTGATGAAGCACAGATTTGGTGTACACGGCTAAAGAAGTAACTTCGTAGGCAAACAAACTATTAGTAGGACAAAATGGCATCTGTTTAGAAAGAAGAAAAATCCAATCCTAACCCCAACCAACCATAAGCAAGCATGAAAATAGAAAGCATACACAATATAAGTGGTGATACAGTATATATACTCTAAAAGGCCTAAAAACATGCAGAGGTCACGCAACAAAGAGGCTAGCTATCTACACCTAGAATTTACATGTACTTGTAGCACCCAGAGAATACCAGTGTTCCTTTCATAGAAGGAACCTAATATTCTTGCAACCACTGCCAGTCAAGCTACAAAGAAAATTTCCTGTCATCTACTTGCACAGTAGCAGCTTTCCCCAGCCTAGTACCTTCCAGATGTTTTGGACTACAAATCCCACAATAACACAAAATATCTGTAAGGTATCAGATTGGGGAAGGTTGTGCTACAGCTACTTAGCCTTGAGGTTAACAGGTTCAGCTATTGCCAATAGAGAACACCGGAAAAGTTGTACTCAGGGGAACTGCTACAGCATAAATGACTTACAAGAGTATTGTTGCAGATGAAGTGCTCCAGAAGGCTGCAATGTATTAGACCTATTCAGATGTTTTTAAAGTACACAGTCTCTATGTGGGGGCAAGAGGAGGGGGCAGGAAGCTTTCTGGTACGGAGACCCTCTACAGCTGCAAGGCAAGGAAAATGAAGAAAGAATGGGATCAGAGCTAGTGCATACACATTCCCTGCCCTCTTCCTCACATGCAGAGGCTATGCATATTATATTGTACCTAAGGGGTCATTCACATGTTGTTTTTTGTAGCAAACAGTCTGAATAACCTCTCATGCTTTCCAGGTTTGTTAGTCACACTATGGAATGGCATTGATCTGCATCTCTGTGAGTTTGGAGCAGGAGCAGGTGGCTAAGGTGGGGTGGGCCCCCCGTTGCTGGGCCTGGGTTCATCCTCTGCAGTTGGGGGGGGGGGGAGACACCACCTTCCTCCCAGGAAGTCACCAGAAGCCAGTCCAGAGCAACAGGTGTGGAGAGAAAGAGGAGGAGGAGGAGGTTCTCCTCATAAGGCCAGCTGGGAAGAGCCTCATCCCCAAAGGAATCGATGATGAGAATGTACACTCGTCCCTCCACATTCGCTGGGGTTAAGAGCACAGGACCCTCGTGAATGTGGGAAAACCGCAAATAACAAAAACACTATTCTCTAGGAATCTCTAGGTCCCCCAGTGCAACTCTGTGGTCAACATCTGCCAGACATTGGCCATAGAATTGCACTGGAGGAGCTACAAAAGCCTAATGGAGTGTTCTCTCTGGGAATTTCTAGGTCCTTCAGTGTGACTTTTGGTTAAAGTTGACTAGAGTTGCACTGGAGGACCTAGATATTCCTAGAGTGAACATATTAATAAAATAAGTGAAAAATCAAATCCGGAAAAGTCAAAGCTGCAAATGTGGAGGGACAAGTGTATCCAAAACCTGTTCAAGGTATGCAGATTTAATCCGGGTCTATTTGTATCAGTTATTCACACTGCTGGCGATGCAAATCTTTTTTAAAAACTCAGAAAAAGACCCGGTATTGATTATCCTAGGTTAAGTGGGTTTTTGGCACCCCCTCCCCCAAAAAAACTAAATCGGGTGCATTTGGGATGCATGTGAACAACAGAGATTCAACCCGAATTCATCCTGGATTATTTTCACCGTATGAGAACACTGAGACTATAATCTCTAATTCATCAAGCCCTACAGATTTTTTTTATTGAAACAAACTGGTCAATCTTACTGTTGAGAGTAACCTTGACAACCAACATGTTACAGAGTTTGCAAAAGTTAGGTTTTTGGAGTAAAATTCTCATTGGTTTTTTGGATTAAAGCAAAAATTCCTGGAATCCTACAGCCAGCATGGTTCTGGGAGTTTTAGTCTAAAAAAAACCCTAATCTCTTACTTATTCTGATATGTTAGTGTAGTACAGATTAGTTTTTTTATTAGAACATGGCATACAGCACATGGGGAACATAGCACACAGTTGTTCCATTATGAAGAGAAGGCCACAAGCTGGATCAGATATGATAGGGTGGTCATATTTGGCCATTCAGAGGTCCAAAACACACTGCAGAAATAATCCAGTTTCAGACCACTTTAACTGCCCTGGATCAGTACTAGGGAATCCTGAGAATTGTCGTTTATTGTGGCACCAGAACTCTCTGACAGAGAAGGCTAAATGTCTCACAAAAATACAGTTCCCAATAATCCCTAGCATTGAGCCAGAGCAGTTAAAGCAGTCTCAAATTGGATTTTTTTCTGCAGTGTTTTTTGGACCAGAGCTGCACAATTTTCATTTGAAGTGACGGTGACCGTATATGTCTACACATGTAGGACCTCTTTTTTAAAAACAATAAAAGATAAACATTGGCAAGTGAGGCCATATGTCCAACTCCTTTGACTTAACTTCCTGTTAATCATAACTTTAGGTATTTTTTGTTCAAAAAGGCCTTTGGCATTTACATTGAGTTTGTTGCTAAGAAAAGCTTTAACTGGTTGGGTGCTGGTATTTCACTTTATTCATGTCTTTGTAATTGGGTTTTTAAATCCATTTTATGTCTTTTGTTTATTTGTTATCTGATTAGCCACTTCAAGTGATATTTTGACAAAAAGATGTGAAAGGTTAATTAAATTAACCAATTAATATTTTTCTCCTGACTCAATTCACTTTTAATATCAGAGGCAGGCTGGTGGGAAAAATATTTGCACTAGCTGAACACAGGAACACAAGACAGAGAACTAGGGAGGTTTTATTTACCCTCATCCATGTCCACATCATTGTGGAAGACCAAGGGATTCTGGGAACAATATGTTTAACCTCCTAGTCTGTTTAAGAACATTGGCAGAGAGTCAAAGAACATCAGGGCTGGGAGAGTAGCTAAGACAGCACAATGCTACATCCTAAACCTCAGAACAACCCTGATCAACTTCCTTACCATGTTGGAAAAGATGGGAAAGATGCCAGTACAAATAGCAAAAGGGACCCAGTTCATGCCTGTCCAGTTGGCAGTTCTTTTCTGAAGTTTCAGAACAAGTACATTCTGGGAGTCCTACGATACGCAACAATTGCCATTAGCCTCTGATCAGTAAAGAGACAAAAAAGGGGAAATGAACCAAACAATGTTGAAAATAACACAGAAAGAGATATTTATATCCCAAGTAGTCCCAGTGCCAGTATGGTGTTGTGGAGTGAGTGTTTGACTATGACTCTGGAGATCAGAGTTCAATTGCCTGCTCGGCCATGGCAACTCACTAGGTGACCTTGAGTGAGTCACACCATCTCAGCCTAAGCCCCCCAGGGTCACCATAAGTCAAAAATGACTTGTAGGTACACAACAACAAAGCCCCACTGAAGAAGCAACAACAGAAGGAGGACTTCTTCAAGGCAGACAAGTAAAATGGTGCCAAATGAAACAAAAGCAATGAAATGATAACTACACCAGCTCTAGCAGTTCCCAGTATGAAAACTCTCTTGTTTAAATAAAAACAACCATGTACTTTTTTTATACAGTTCAGAGATTCAGAAAGATACAAATGAAGGCTATAAAGGTGAACTGAAAGTTTTAATTTCAGTTCGGTCCTCCTCACCTGTTTACACACTTCTGTATCAACCGTTCACACAGATGCATGCACAAACACACGTACAACAAGGTGCTCTTCTAAACAAAACTGTTTGGACAATAAACTCAACACTGGCAGGTAACATAAATAACTCCAATACCACACTGGAACTACTTGGCTTCTTCCCCCGTCAGAATCGTCTTGCCAACATTACAAAGCCCTTTATGTCTATAGACACTGTGCAAAATGTTGCTGAACATGGTATGACATCACAGAAATTAAGGCTGCAACTCTGCATTCACTCATTCAGGAGTACGTTTCACTGCATTCACAGAACTCACTTTTAAGTATGCATGCATAGATTTGGGATTTTGGAGACAAATTGTGAACCACTTATAATACTATCTCTTTAGTCCTTTTATTATAACCCATTCACTTCCTCAGTCATCAAAATACACTCTTCCTTTATTCCTAGTTCCTTTCAATCTTAGCTTCTGCTTCTCGTACCATAATCCCTAACCTCCTCTAACATTTATGTGTTACTATTTACATTCAGTACATATACAGTTGCCCCTCCGTTCTCGTAGAATTGAAGTCCACGGTTTTTCATATTCACAGAGGGGCGACCTCCATTAGCAGTGTGTCCTTGCAGGCACCCTATGGGGCTTGAATATTTACAAATCTCCATTTTCACCAGGGGGTGGGGTTCAGAACAGATCCCACACAAAAACAGAGGGCCGACTGTATACCATTTAGATTAAGGCCCAAATCCTGCATGTTTGCACCCCTTGAAATGCTTAATCCGCAGACAAAATTCATGTATCTTTTTATTGGCAAAACTATTATTTAGGCAAATCTGTATGTTCTGTTTAGTCTGACATGTCAATCAACTATACAAGTATTTTACAAGAAACTTATAATATGATATGGCTAATTCAGAAGACATCACTTGGTTCTGATAAGAGTGAGCTACAACTAAGGGGAACAGAGCTAGTGTGGTATAGTGGTTTGGGTGTTGGATTAGGACTCTGGAGACCATGGTTCAAATTTCCACTTGACCATGGCAACCAGTGGATGACCTTTAGCAAGTCATACACTCTCTGTCCTCACGATAGGGTCATCGTAAGCCAGAAATGACTTGCAGTCACACAAAAACAAACAATTAAGGTACAACAATTAACCTTAGAGCAATACTCTCTCTTTCAGCACACAGGTACTTTTTAAGACACTGTGGGCCTTTGCAGACTGCCAGAAATAGTGCAAACTGAGTCCACTTTAAATTGAGGCACTGCCCTGGCTCAGTGCTAGGGAATCATTGGAATTATATATTTTTTCTAAGACATTGAGCCTTCTCTGTCAGAGAGCTCTGGTGCCACAATAAATTACAGTTCCCATAATTCCCTAGCACTGAGCCAGGGCAGTGCCTCAATTTAAAGTGGACTCAATTTGCACTATTTCTGGCAGTCTGCAAAGGCCCTGTGACTGCTATACTCTCTTGGGTAACTTTGGTTATGATGGTTCAAGAATCTTCAGTAGAATAATTACATTTTTTTTTTAAATATCTATTCAAAAATCGGATGGATGCCTACTGGATGAAACACTGGTCAAGAGTACAAAATGTTATTTTGATCTTACAGAATACTGCAGTGTCCTGTTGTTCATGGCTCTAATCATATTCTGCCAATCAGTTAGTTAGGCTGGTAACACTACTGCAGGGCAGTACTACTCAGGAACTCATTCTCACACTGGTAATGTAGGTTCTGTGGCACATCAGCATCTAACGATATGTACCAAACAGATGATCATAACAATGTTACACAAAAATAGCACATATATTCAAGTAAACATGGCTAGATCTTGAATCTCAGATTTGTACACTATCTTGAACTTAAAATATTTTGGCTGTTTTACAAAAATACTTACCTGGAAGTAAGCTCAATTGGACACAGTCAGGACTGATTTCTGAGTAAACATGCACAGAATCAGGGTCAAGATCAATGTTAATCTCGCTAGAGAAAAACCATCCTTATTTAGAAAAGCTTTCCACGAGAATTAAGAATGAAAGTTACATAAAAAGGAGCATGGCACAGACAACTTGCAGAAAGCAAAGCATTACGTATCCAGCTAGCAAGCTGGCTCTGCTAGATTTAAAGAGCCAGCTCCCCCAACAGCATGTTGGAAACATCTTCTATTAAAAGGCAAAAGCCTGCAGATTATCAAGGACTGAGGGGAAGGGCCTTTGCAGACTGCCAGAAATAGTGCAAATTGAGTCCACTTTAAGGGTTAGGGTTAGTGCTAGGGAATCATGGGAATTGTTTGGTGTTTTTTTTTCTGAGACATTGAGCCTTCTCTGTCAGAGAGCTCTGGTGCCACAACAAAATACAGTTCCCATGATTCCCTAACCCTAACCCTAACCCTTAAAGTGGACTCAATTTGCACTATTTCTAGCAGTCTGCAAAGGCCCGAGGTGAGGCTGCAAAGGAAGGGGAAATGAACTTTCAGCAGTCATGCCAAGTAAATCTAGCCTATCATGCCCAATGGCTGTATGAAGAACTTGGCCTGTTTCCTTCTTTACGGCCAAGCCAGACCCCTTTCTGACTCCCTGAAGACAGTACCTGTTAGCAGTGCCCGTACTGCTACCTCCACTGCTATGCTTCCTTGCTCGGCTCAGCCTCTGCGGTGGCTTTGGGTCCTGCAGTCCAAGGGTCGGCATGGAAGGGAAGGTCGAGGCATACCCATGTTCACACTCTGCATAAATCATCAGCAAACAGGAAGAGAAAGATCAGTCAACACAGAAGCAAACTGGAAGTCCCAAGGACACACAGGCTTGGGGGAGTTCTGAAGTAACCCCCAAGAAGCTCACAGAGATTCAAATAAACAGAAACAAGAGCTCATGGACAAGCTACCTGTCAGAGGGCTACTCCCAGTAGTTTCAGGACAGGAGATGAAGACTGGTTTTTCATCAATTTTATATCAAGAAGTGCCAGACAGAGATTTCAACACATAGTGGGCATCTCTCCTTTTAATTTATCTACAGCAGCTTCCCTGAGCCCATCACTTTCCAGCTTTATTGACTACAGCTCCCACTGTCCCCACTCAGCAGGCCTGACAGTTGTGATCTGATATATGTGATTTCACATGGGTGCCTGATCCTCAATATATGAACTTCCTTGCACCCACTTTCCTTCCTCCGCCCCACCTCTCCAACATCCTCTCTTTTCCATATACACACACCCCGATTTCCACGGGGAAGGGTGCCACTGGAGTCCTTGGTCCCTCCCAGCACCCAATTACCTCTCTCTCTGCGCTCCAGGTACTCAGCTGCCTCCAGAAGGCGCTGGATGTTGATCATCTCCACCCGCTCCATCGCCCTTGAGGCAGATGGGGCTACTTGGGTGCCCCAGAGAAGGGGCAGACTACAGCCTTCCTCCTGAACACTGGACACAGGAAGGGATGCTGGCCTCTCCCTTCCTTGCCTTGCAACTGGCCCCTTTCCAAGGAAGGCAGCCACCCTCAAGGGAGGCAAGTCCTCCACTTTCTCTTAGGGAGAGGAGTGAAAGAAAAGGAGAGCAAGCCAGAAACCAGGGGGCACTTCTTCTGCTGCTAGTGGTAGTGGTGCTGCTGCTTCCAAGAAGTTCATCAGGGAGACAGGAAGAGATGGAAAGGGGCAAAAACAAGCTCCTGCACCAGTTTCTCCTGGATCCTGATCTCTTCAGCCTGGTTCTTCCTTGACCCTGCTGTCCACAAACCCCTTCCTCCTGGTCCTTCTTCTCCACCTGGTCCTTCTTCTAAACCTCTACCTTACCCCAGATCTTCCCCTTCTCTTGCATCCCAATTCTCCACCTTCCTTCCTCCCCAATGGCTTGATCCTGATTTCAATTCTTCTTCTCCCGGTCCTTCTTCTCTTAAGTCTCTACCTTTTCCCAAATCTTCTTCCTCTCCTCTTGCACCCCAATTCTTCCTTCCTCTCAATGCCTTGTCTCTCTTCCTTGACCCTGCTACCCACAAATCCCCCTTCCTCCTGACTTTAATTCTCTTCCTCCTCCTTCTCCTGGTCCTTCTTCTCCAAAGCCTCTACCTTACCCCAGACCTTCTTCCCCTCCTTCTCTTGCACCCCAATTCCCCACCTTCCTCCCTTCTTCCTCAATGTCTTGCCTCTCTTTCTTGACACTGCTGTCCACAAAACCCCTTCCTCCTGACTTTAATTCCTCCTGTTTTTAATACTCCTCCTCCTTCTCTTCTTGGTCCTTCTTCTCCTAAGTCTCTACCTTACCCCAAATCTTCTTCCTCTCCTTTTGCACCCCAATTCTTCCTTCCTCTCAATGCCTTACCTATCTTCCTTGACCCTGCTGTTCACAAAACCCCTTCTTCCTGACTTTAATTCTTCTTCTCCTGGTCCTTCTTCTCCTAAGCCTCTACCTTACCCCAGATCTTCTTCCCTTTCTCTTGCACCCCAATTCCCCACCTTCCTATCTTCCTTCTCAATACTTTTGCCTCTCTTCCTTGACCCTACTGTCCACCAACCCCTTCTTCCTGATTTCAATACTCCTCCTCCTCCTCCTCCTCTTGGTCCTTCTTCTCCTAAATCTCTACCTTACTACCCCAGATCTTCTTCCCCTTCTTCTCTTGCACCCCAATTCCCCACTTTCCTCCCTCCCTTCTTCCTCACTGCCTTGCCTCTCTTCCTTGACCCTACTGTTCACAAAACCCCTTCCTCCTGACTTTAATTCTTCTTCTCCTGGTCCTTGTCCTCCAAAGCCTCTACCTTAACCCAGACCTTCCTCTTCCTCCTCTTGCTCCCCAGCCTCCCCCTTTCTTCTGCTGCCTCCTGCCGCCTCCACTAGCCCTCCATCCTCCTGCCCCTTTCTTTATATCCCTCTTTCTCCCTCCTGGCCCCCTACTCCTTTCCCCTCCTCCTTTTGGGGGATGCCCTGGCATCCATGCTCCAAGCTCCCTCGGATGATCCCCGGGATCTGGCCGTTTGTTTTCTTCGCCTCCTGCAGCAGCAGCAGCAACAGCAGCAGATCCAGTCGGTCCCTGCCTCTCTTTTCACAGTTTGTTTACCTCTGCTTAGAAATCATGGGAGGGAGGAAGGAGGGGGAAAGGACACACGCACGCACACACTCTGCCCCGCTGCCGCTTGGGAAATGTAGTCCGGAACCTCAGCATGCTTTATTTTTATTTATTAATGTGTTTATTTGTTTATTTATTTGTTTGTTTATTTAGGGCCCAGCGCGTGCACAAAGAAATAAACAGCCGCCGTTGCATTGTGGGAAGAGGTGGCTCTTCCACTTTTTAATCGGGCTGTTGTTGTTGTTGTTGTTGTTGTTTTGGTTGTTTTTTTGGGGCGAAAAGGAGGGTCACTTGTCGCCCCACCCCCTCAGAGACTTATTAAGAGAAAGAGGGTTGTTGTTGTTTTTTTATCCCTTCCTTGTTTATAGAAGTGTTGGTGCTGAATGTAAGAGAAAACAACCACAACAACAACGGGATTCTAGGATTTCTCATGCACCAAAAAGTTTTCATGTACAACCACCTCCCAAATCCACCAAACAGGGATGCCTTTGTTGGGACAACCAAAATGCACAACATCCATGTTGCAAGCTTTCTTTTTATAATAATAATAATAATAATAATAGCTGTTGTTGTTATTCCATTTAACTTAAAACCAAATTTCATCATACCACAACATCCATGTTACAAGCTTTCTTTTTAAAATTGTTGCTGTTGTTGTTGTTGTTATTCAGTTTAACTTAAAAATCCAATTTCATCATACCATAATAATAGCAACAAGATTCTAGGATTTCTCATGCACCAACAGATTTCACGTACAATAACCTCCCAAATCCACAAAACAGGGATGCCTTTGTTGGGCCAACCAAAATATACAAAATCTATGTTGCAAGCTTTCTTTTTAAATTTGTTGTTGTTGTTGTTCAGTTTAACTTAACATCAAATTTCATCACTTACAGTAGGCCCTTGGTATCTGCTGGGATTTGCTTCCACACACACACACACACACACATACACATGGTTGTCAAAATCTGTGGATATTCAAGTCCCATTGGCATAGTAAAATGGTGACCCTTGTATAAAATGGCAAAATCAAGGGTTGCTTTTTGGAAATGATTTATTTTTTAAAAATATATATATATATTTCCAAGCTGTGGATACTTGAATCCATGGATTTAAAATATCCACGGATATGGTGGGCTGACCGTACAATCTTTTCCATTATTGCATCTTCTATAATCACAGCTATTATAGTAACACATGTTACTTTTAGTCATTTCTATAAAGTATAGCATATTTCAAACCTATATTCCTTACTGGCAGTATATAAAATTGCTAAAAGCCTAGGCTAATTACATTTTGACATTCCAAGTGTACTGGATTCTCCAACATATGTATCTTTTGTCATTTCAGCTTCATACGTTTTCTCTGCCCTTCAAAGTCTATGGTAACATATGTTTAAAAAAATAAAGACCAAAGAAAATAAATCTTTCTTTTCCCTTTGACATTCTTATTTTCTTTACCAAATATTTTATGTCTCTACTCTTTTGGTTACGATACTATGTTCTACCTTCATGATCTTTAATCTCCATTAAAGCTGTCCAGTTTCCATTTCTTCCTCTTACATTTTTCAAAGAAAGTTCAGTCTTCTTCTACTCTGTTTGTCATGTTCCCATTCATACTCTGAGACAATTTGTCTAATTCTTTCATGTCCCATAATTTGGCAATCCATTCCTCAATAGTAGGTGTTGCAACATGTACATGTTGCAAGCTTTTGAAACTCCACTAACTTCTTCAACAGGCAAAGATGTTAAAAAATCATACAGGATGGGGGAAGAGATATGACAATGTTAGTCACAAGCATGCATTTTGACAAAATGCCAGCTTGTGATTAACAGTGTCATATCTTTTTTCCTCCTCCCCTATGATTTTTTAAACATCTTTTCCTGATGAAGAAGCAAGTGGATCTTTGAAAGCTTGCAACACGTACATGTTGTTGCAATGCCTACTATTAAAGAATGGATTACCAAATTATGGGACATGAAAGATGTGTCTGTTCTCAGTCCAGGTCTGTGGGTGTATTGTGTGTCTTTATGTCGTTTCTGACTTATGGCGATCCTAAGATGCACCTGTCATGGGTTTTTCTTGGCAAGATTTGTCAGAGGGGGTTTGCCATTGCCTTCCCCTGAGGCTGAAAGCATGTGACTTGACCAAGGTCACCCAATGGATTTCTATGCACGAGTGGGGATTCGAACCATGGTCTCCTCGGGGGCATGTACACTGTAGGAATAATGCAGTTTGACACTATTATCACTGTCATGGCTCCATCTTACAGAATCCTGGGATTTGTAGTTTTGTGAGGCACCAGCAGTCTTTATCAGAAAATATATGCAAAGGAATCTTGCAGAACCTTTGAGACTAACATTTGGTCCAAATGCATCTGAGTAAGTAGGCTCATGTCTATGAAAGCTCATGCTACCAATTTCTTTCTTTCAGTTAGTCACAAAGGTGTTGCAAAATCCTTTTGTATACTCATTTTTCAGACTAACACAGCTAGGTTTTTTAATGCTTTGGCAGAGAAGACTAAAGAGCTTGTAAAAGTACAAGTCCCAGGATTCCATAGGATGGAGCGAGGGCACTTAAAGTGGTGTCAAACTGCATTATTTACACAGTGTAGATGCACTCTTAATCCAACACTAAAACCGGTATACCACACTGGCTTTCACCAAAACTTTTAGGAGCAGATAAACTTCCAATACAATCACAAGGAGGGGGCAGCTTGCATGTTTGCATTTTGATCAAGCTATTGGTGTTACAACAGTGAGCTCTCTACCTAGAACTACTCAGAAGTAAACCCAATTGATTGTAGTGGCCAGATTGAAAGAAAGTGTCTGTATCAGTATACAAAGAGATCTTGTAGCACCTTGGGGACTGTCAAAGGCGCTACAAGATGCCTTTGTATACAAAATGATAGTACAGTAGTCTTGTAATTTAAAAAAAGAAAATAATAATAAAGCCAGTTATTATAAGAAACCAACAAATTTGGGGGAGGGGAACATTTGTTACAACCCCGCTTAGGGCCTTTCCAGACTGCCAGAAATAATGCAGCTTGAGGCCACTTTAACTGTCCTGGCTCAGTGTTAAGGAATCATGGGAACTGTAGTTTATTGTGGCACCAGAGTTCTCGGACAGAGAAGGCTCAATGTCCCCGAAAAAAATACAGTTCCCATGATTCCCTAGCACTGAGCCTCAAGCTGCATTATTTCTGGCAGTATGTAAAGGCCCTAAATGTATGTTAAGTTCCACTGGATCTGCATGGGAGTTAACTTCCAAGTAAAGTCATTTAGGATTGACATGCATATTGACATATTGATCCTGCACAACATGGTGTGTGTGTGTGTGTGTGTGTGTGTGTGTGTGTGTGTGGCAGGGCCTCTAAATAAAACACAGTAGTAGTGGGATGGCTGATCTGGATGGGGTGCTTATTGTTAATCCATCCTAGGTGGTGTTAAAAGCACAAGGTCAAGCGTATCCAGAACTAGCACTGCCAAATCTCAGCTTCTGGAGACTTATCATGACAGGAACATCTTAGCCTAGCGCTGCCCACTTAGCTATCTGCATTAAAATCCCCCAGGATGAGGTCTAATGTTTCTCTTTGGTAGCTATCGACTCACAGATAGACCCATAGACAGACAGACAGACAGACTGACTGACTGACTTTTTGGGAGGTTGTTGCTTCTTGTTGGTGTCATCCAAAGTGTTGTTGCTGTGTGACTTCAGGTTGTTTCCTACTTATGGTAACAGTATGGTGACGCTATTATGGGACTTTCTTGGCAAGATTTCATCAAGCATTGCCTTTGCCTTCCTCTGAGGCTGAGAGAGTGTGATTTGCCCAAGGTCACCCAGTGAGTTTCCATGGGTTCAAATCCCTAGTCTGAAGATTCATAGTCCAACATGCAAACCGGTACGGGTTCTCATCTGAAGTGCTACCAAGAACTTACTTTTTGACTGGGTGATTCAAAGAGAATAAGAAGTGACATGATGGCCCTGTTTAAATATTTGAAGGGATGTCATATTGAGGATGCAGCAAGCTTGTTTTTGCTGCTCCAGAGAACAGGACCCAGAACAATGGATGCAAGCTGCAGGAAAAGAGATTTCACCTAAACATTGGAGGAACTTCCTAACAGTGAGAGCTGTTTGACAGTGGAACACACTCCCTCGGAGTATGGTGGAGTCTCCTTCTTTGGAGGTCTTTAAACAGAGGCTGGACGGCCATCTGTGGAAATGCTTTGATCAAGAATTCCTGCATGGCAGGGAGGTTGGACTGGATAGCCCTTCAGTTCTCTTCCAACTCTACTGGTGACTAGATTTCCCAAGGGACACCTGTAGGAAGGCAAGAGTCCCTTATAAGTGCTTCGCCTCCCCCAGCCACCCAACTGCTGTACTTCCAGAATCTGTACTTAAAGGATAAAAGCTTTTCAAACATTATAACTGCACCAATAAAGCTGCAACTTTCAGCATGTTTACCTTGAAAGCTAATTCCACCCAAATCAATTGGACATACTTCAGAGAAAATGTGATTAGGTTGGGGATGTTGATGTGAAATGTAGTTCTCAAAAATCTAACATGTGGCTCAAGGCCTGCCTCTAAAATGCAACAAAATAAAAAAATCAATGGTAGAACCATACTTTTATTTGTACCATGTGATAAGCCACACAGAAATTAACAAGCTCCTGAACTTTATAAAAATTTTCAGCAAGCTAGGCATTAAACAAAAACCTCAAAGGACAGATGATGCAAGGCCAAAGTCTGCAATTCCTAATAGCTAAACATAGACTGGAGATGTGCATCCTTACACAGAAGCAAGATCCACTATGTTCAAAGTAGCTTATTCTCAAGCAAGTGTGTGCAAGATTACATCCATAATCAAGTAACAAAATACTTGATGCTATAGCTAGCTATACAGAGATAGAGATGCACGTGTTTCCTCTTTTAAAATATAAACATTATCAGTTATTCTGTCTGCCTGTAATCAAAACCAAAAGAAAATAAAGAAAATGTTGGTTTTAGCTAACAAAGCTAAAGACTCATTCTAGCTAGTGCATTTAATATAAGATCAACAGAAGTTAGTGGTTGAAAAGCATGCTGGTTCCTCCTAAGAAAGTCCCATAATTAGGGGGTAGATCATCAAATCCTAGGATCCCAGACAGATGAAATTAGGTATTCATTCAGCTTTTTATCCAAGCCTTCAGCAATATCTTCTTTTGCTGTTAAAATACAGTGTTTCTACAGGAATATGACTTAGAGAAACAAGCCTAGTTTGATGAATCTGGAGGCCTCAAAAGAGGAATCAGCTGTATTAAAGTTCCTCATGTTATCAACAGGTATCTATGGAGGGTGGGGAAAATGCATTGCTCCCAAATAAGAATTCTGCCTCCAAATTTTTTCTTCAGCCCCAAATTTCTAGATGTGAAGCAGCTTAAAATTTCTGTTGAGCATTTAGAAATACAGGTTGGGTAAAGAAAGAAAGGAAACAGACAACATTACCAAGGGAATGTGAACATTTATGGCTATCAGATGTGGGTATCATCAATTTTTAAAAAAAATATTTTATACTAATATAATGGAGAAAAGTACCATATTTGTTGCCATTTGCTATAACTGTTTCTTTCGTTCCCAGAAGTAGACTGGCAGCCTATGGCTTAAGGACTGGCACTCATCCCCACACCACAACTTTGACAGGCACTAAACTATATATTTTTCTGGATTTTCATGTGCTATCAGGTATATGTTAGCTCAAAAACTAGATTAAAGGCCCATAAACTGTATTTGTACTGAAGCAAACAATACTGAAACTAACTACTAGGACCTGAAAGCTGGGAGACCAGTTGAGAATCAAATGTAAACCATTGTAGCATTGCGCAAATAATACTTTTGCTGGAAAAGCTATCTACTGGTGCTGCTTTCTAAAAGTTCCCGATCATCATGAACTGAAAGGGATGCTGATATTTGTTGTTGTTAACTGCCCTCGAGTCGATCTTTTTTTGACACTTTAAATGCTATAGCTCCATCCTACGGATTCATAGGATTTGTAGTTTTACAAGGTCTTTATCCTTCTCTTCCAAACAGTGCTGGTGTCTTGCAAAACTACACATTCCAGAATTCTGTGGGATGGAGCCATGGCAATGAAAGTGATGTCAAACTGTATTACTTCTACAGTATAGATGCACCCTCAATCTCCCCTTCCCCACATGATTTTGGAAACATCTTATCAGGGGAAGAGATATGGAGATTTTGAAATCTTGCACCTTTACTTTTCACATAGTAAAATTATTGCCCTAATAGGGATTTTTGGAACACAAAATATGGGTTTTTCATTTCCTTTAAAACAAGGGTAAGAACCATGCAGTCATCTAGATGTCATTGGACTGCATGTTCCAGTAGCTCTAGCCAGCATACCCAATGCTGAGGAGTTCTGGGAGCTACAGTCCAACAACAATATTCAGAAGGCTGCATGCTTCTTGTCCCTGCTTTAAAACAATACATTTCTCATTGATTTCATTGGAAAGTCTCATGATCTTTGACAGTGGTATGATAAGATGAGCAGCTAAATATGTCAACTGGAATTCTCAAATACAATATCAGATTAGAGGACACTCAAGAAATACACATTGTTCTGAGCAAGAAAATGGAGAGAATGTTATGGGGAGCAATGTTGTGCCAAGTTCAGTTTTGGATTTAAATACTTGCGGTTCTGCATCTCCTTTGGAATCTGAGATACCAGCAGACTGTGTTCTCCTACCTGACCTTTAAGAAAAGGACTGTTTACACCTTATTAAAGGGCACTTCAAGCATCCAAGCCCTTTTTTATCTTTAGCAGTGCCTGGAACTCAAGAAGGCCCCTATATGACAGAAACCTGTTCACAGGCACAAGCCCAACTTTCCAAACAGAACAACAAATGGACCTGGTTTGAATTAAGGTGTACTCTTGGTGAGGAGATCCAAAAAGCACCTTAAACAAAATGCCATCCACAGCCTGCAAAAGGGAAAGATGCTATACTGGGATTTCCATGTACCTACCTTTTGTGGAAATGTGTCACAACATGCATGTTTATAAATATGACTATGAATTAATAGCAATATTTTTATGCAATTTTAGTATGCTATTACAAACAACAACAACTGGGGATCTTTTCACCTGAAAGAGAAATTGGTAGTAAATGGAAATATCAGTAAATACTTGAGTTTAATTTTTAAAACATCTATGAGTTACATTTTACTATTATGAAAATAGTTAAAATCTCCCATTATTTGTTATTTCACCTCTGACCTCTGTTGCTGTGGGTTGAAAATCTAGGGGCTTCTGATTTCATAAATCTAGAGGGCTACAATATCAGGAGACTTCAACAACCATGCATTGTGTTGTGTATTGCATCCTTAAGAGGCCAGCCAAGAGGTAGCTATCAGGTCTGAAAGGAATGCATACTATTTGGGGTGGATGATAGCAGGAGCAGAAAGAGTCTGAATTCTCTCAGTTGGCAGAATAAAAACAAAAGTGGACTCCTTTATCTTTAATGGATGCACAGAAGAGGGAAATTAAGCAGTTGCTGCTTGTTACTTGGGCTGCATCCACACTGCAGAAATAATCCAGTTTGACGCCACTTTAACTGCTATGGCCCAATGCTATGGATTCTGGGAACTGTAGTTTTGTGAGATACTTAGCCTTCTCTGTCAGAGAGCTCTGGTGCCACAACAAACTGCAATATGAAGAAATAGAAGGTTTCCCAATCGGCAAGGGATTACATTCTATCACCCTATCTATTCAACTTGTATGTGGAAAAGATAATATGCAGAGCAGGTTTAGGGCCTCTGCAGACAGGTGGCTCTGGGCCACCCCAGGAAATGATGGATTAGGACCATGGCAACCCCACACCCCAGCTCCGATCCTCCCTTTTGCCACCCCGAAAAGAATGGCAAAATGGCGCTCCTTTTAGGGGCAGCAAAAGGCTGCCCTAAGAGCTGGCGTGCAGCTCTTCCTCGCCCTTTTCAGCGCAGTGTGTCAGAATGCTGTGCTGGGAGGGCATCCTGATGCCGTGCATCAGGACGGCGTAGGCATGGGGTTGGGATGACCACCGTGCAGCTGCCCCGCCCCAACTCTACCTCCAGGCCAGCCCTTTGGGTCAGTCTGTAAAGACCCTTAGACAGGGGTCCCCAAACTACGGCCCGTGGGCCAGACCAAGCCCATTGAGGCCTTCTTACCAGCCCGCAGCTGCCGCTCGCGCACTCTGCCAGATGCCATTTTTTCTTCCAAAATGGCGTCCGGATTCATGAGCATGCGCTGGCATCACGTGCGCATGCACACGATTCCGGGCACCATTTTGGAAGAAAAAATGGTGCCCAAGTTGTGCGCATGCGCGCATGCATGCACACCTTTAGCCCCCTGGAGATCTGGGGGCCAGCGAACCGGCCCCCAGATCGAAAAGTTTGGGGACCCCTGCCCTAAGACATGGAGGAAGGAAGAGTGAAGATCAGAGGAAGGAATATCAACAATGTAAGATATCAGACAACACCATAATATTAGCAGAAAAATCAAAGACTTAAAGCAATTGCTAAAGGTCAGAGAGGAAAGTGCCAAGGCAGACTTGCTGTTGACCATTAAGGGAAAAAAATAATCACCATGGAGGAGATAAGGAATTCAATACAGACGAAAAGAAAATTGAAATACTTAAAGATTTCCCATTGGGTCAATCACTGATCAAAATAGGGATTGCAGTCAAGAAACAAGAAGAAGACTCGGATTGGAATGGGCAGCTATTAAAGAACTAGACAAGATCTTAAAGTGCAAAGAGAAGTAATAGTGCTACTCTATTCTGCTTTGGTCAGACCTCACTGGAATACTGCGTCCAGTTCTGGACACCACAATTCAAAAAGGATGTGGAGAAACTGGAGCGTGTCCAAAGGAGAGCCACTAAAATGGTGAAGGGTCTGGAAACCAAGCCCTATGAGGAACAACTTAGGGAGCTGGGAATGTTTAGCCTGGAGAAGAGAAGGTTAAGAGGTGATATGATAGCCTTGTTTAAATATTTGAAGGGATGTCATATTGAGGAGGGAACAAGCTTGTTTTCTGCTGCTCCAGAGACTAGGACCCGGAACAATGGGTGCAAGCTCCAGGAAAAGAGATTCCACCTCAACATTAGGGGGAACTTTCTGACAGTAAGGGCGGTTCGACAGTGGAACACACTCCCTCGGAGAGTAGTGGAGTCTCCTTCCTTGGAGGTCTTTAAGCAGAGGCTGGATGGCCATCTGTCAGGGATGCTTTAATTGGGAGTTCCTGCAAATGGCAGTGGGTTGGACTGGATGGCCCTTGTGGTCTCTTCCAACTCTATAATTCTATAATTTTATGATTCTATGATTCTATGATCAAGCTGAATACCAAAGTTAGGATCGCCCAAGCCATCCTATTTTCCATCACCTTGTACAGTTGTGAGAACTGGTCAGTGAAGAAAGCAGATAGAAAGAAAATCAACTCATCTGAGATGTGGTGCTGAAGAAGCGCATTAAAGATACCAGAGTAGGCTCCAGTGTGTCTTCTGACAAGAGCCTTGGGAATTTACAGGTCATTTTAGTGTTGAGCTTTGAAATCTGTGAAATGTTTGGGGCTATCAGTTTTGCTGGATAGGCCATATGGATTTATTTTTCTATATACTGTAGTTGTTTTTCTGTTTATTGGCAGTTACCCAAAGGACTTTGATATTGGGCAACATTTAAATGTCATAAAAACCAACAAGCAAACACACCATAAGTTCCGTATCATTTCTGTCGTGAGTCCTAGCAGTCAATAGCTTCTAATCACCTTGATCATCTTAGGTAATGGACTTTGGTGTTTATCTATTAGGTCAAAGAGGGGAAAGAAAGGAAGCTGCTTGAAACAAGGTGACTTTGGGAATCTTTTGATGAAACCATTGCCCATATGGGACTAATTCTGCAATCATTCTTTTGAAGGTAAAAGAAGAGAAAATGTTCTGTTGTAATGAGTCATCAACTGAGATTTTTCTGGAGAAATCATGAACAGAAGTTGTTCAGAATCCAATATCCCAGTCAAAGATCCTTCCCGAAAAATCCAGATTGTATATCTCACTCCTTTTACCCAAAGCTTTTCATAGAGGAACTCTTCTTAATAGGTACTTCCCACATGAGAAAACAGCAGTCACCACTTATTGTTCCTCTGGCACATTAATCTAGAAAAACTGTTCATACATTATTTTAACATGGTTATAATACTGTGGTGGTTTTCTATTGGGACCCTTCACCCACACATATAATTCCTCAGCGGTATCTAGGAATGTGCCTAGGAATCTGTGGGGAGCATCTTGAGAGAAAGAGAGAGAGAGTGAGAGGGAAAGAGAGAGAGAGGAACCATTACACTTTTTAACCTGTCTATTCTCAATTACTTGAACAAGCAGAAATGGAAAAGATGATGAAAGTTTAATTTTAAAAACCTTCAAGTACTTGCTGCTAGTGATTCCCACAAGTATGAGACTCTCAAAAATGATCCTGGAGGCATGTCAAAAAGCCAAGCAGTTAGAAGACTGGTTAGCACCTTTGCAGGCAGGCATCAAGTTTATTCCATGTTGGTTGTCAGTGAAGCAAGCTAAACATGACATCTGGATTCTGGAGGCACAATAATTTTGCCCCTCCCTGCTTCGCCTGCCCTTCTTCCTCTGCATCAGACACATTCCTGTTGTCTTTCACTCAAAGCTTTTCATTTCTCTGCCTTCTTAATCAGTTTTGCCAACTCCTGATGCTCGGGAAAGCAAGTCTACTCTCATCCTCATCCAAATTGCATGTCAGGCTTATATATCATGAGATTTAAAATACATTTTAAATTGCTTTTATTTGCCATCTGGTTTCTGAGCCTTTAGGCTATGCTGAGATCAGGTATCATCATCATCATCATCATCATCATTGTTGTTGTTGTTGTTGTTGTTGTTGTTATTTTACAGAAGACATGTAGCAAAGAAAGAAAGGGGGAAACTGGGTGATACTCTCAAGATTTTAGCACCTTGGATTAAAGAAATATGAAAATTAACTAGAACTGCAGTCTTAACATTTTAACATTTGCATTTGCGAGAGCCTAAATATAAACCAGGTATCACTAAGGAGAAGTTGATATTTTTCCTGATTAATTACTGACACTGATGTAGTTTCTTACTAGTCAGCTAAATATTAAAATTGAGGAGTTCAAATGTATGTAGAATAATGCAACCAATCCTGAATGAATGTATATTTCTTTCTTGTTGATTGGAAAAGGAATACATAACTTATCTACCCTTTTCCATCAGTGGAAAAAGAACAAGTAATGTCAGCCTTGATTGCTAGCTTTGTGATCCCAACCACAAAGTATTTCGTAATTCCTTCTGGACAATCTGTTTACCAAAGCAAAAAGCTTCTGCTTCAAGAATATAAACAATGCTATTCCGTATGTAGCCCCTAAGCTGCACAAAAATGGCTAACAGACCATGACAAACCACTGAAGACTACTGAATCTTAACCTTATTCCCTGTGCCCGTCCTTATTTTTGCTTTATTCCAGTCTTACAGCAGGTTAATCTTAAATGTTCCATTTGGGGCTATACAACAATGTACTTTAATGGGAGGATGAAACCCAGCCATCAGTTTTTGCAGTGACTTTGAAATGTCACCTTCAAATGTCATTGACTAAACACTTGTCATAAAAGGGTTTTTTTCTTTTTTTAAAAAAACCCAACAATTCCTTCCTTAGGGCTTCTTGAGAGCCACGTTTGTAAAAATTGTGTCCATGTGGCAGACCTCCACAAGGAGCAAATACAGACAGCTTAACGAATCACATGCCAAGTTGTCCCATTTCTTTAATATGTGCCCAAGTACAGAAACACAGCACACAGCTGGTTTTATGGTCTGTTCTTGTTCTACCTATAGTGAATGGGAGAAGGGAGCTTCCATATTAGGCTATGCTTTATTCACTTTTAAGAAAAAATCCACAGAACACCAGCATCCAGTCATTATCACCTGTATTTTCCCTATGGTTCTTCAGCCTCCTTTCTAGCAAATGAAAGAATCATCCAATATTTCTAGCTATAGGTACCTTTAGCCAGACTCTTCCATGTTTTTAAAGTGTGAGAGCAATGATGGATCCGGAAAGTGCAACTATCACAGTTCTCTGTGCTGGATGTCCTTTTTTTGCCCATCTATTTTTATTTTTTTAACTTTTTTTTTTGAATTAACACTAAAACACCCTTCTGTCTATCATGTTTTTAATGTAAGAGAAGTATAGTGCATAGCACCATAATATTTCATGCAATATCTGTCTGTCCTTTCTAACCTATCTTCCAGTCAGTACTATGAATCATAAAGCTAAAACTGTGGACGTTACCACACTGGCCCTAAAGCAGCGTCATTTCAGCCTCACTTCAGCCTCGTTTCAGCCTCGTTTCAGACTTTTTTTCCGTGTGTTCACACGACGTCGCAGCAAACCCCGCCCTTCCCTACCTCGTCTCGGCGTCATTTCAGCCTCGTTTCAGTCCTTTTGACTTCCGAGAATTTTAAGGAATACACCCGAGCGGTCGGCACTATACCGGAATGACGCTGATCTCGGCATAGGTATGAACACGAGATCCTTGTCATTCCGCATTGCCTTGTTTTACGGCCCATGGTTCCTTGCGGTATTCCCCAAGTGGGAGCAGAGGCGGAGGCGCTGGGGCTGCCGGGGGACCAACACCTTCCCCACCAGCACACCTGGAGCTGGAGCGCAGCCGGGAACTTGTGGTAACGTCCATTGCCTTGCCTTGCCTTGCTTTGCCAGCACCAGAGAGGGATCTCCCTCCTGGACCCCTTGCCTTGCCTTGCTTTGCTAGCGCCAGAGAGGGATCTCCCTCCTGGACCCCTTGCCTTGCCCTTCTTTGCCAGCACCAGAGAGGGATCTCCCTCCTGGACTCCTTGCCTTGCCTTGCTTTGCCAGCACCAGAGAGGGATCCCCTCCTGGACCCCTTGCCTTGCCTTGCTTTGCTAGCGCCAGAGAGGGATCTCCCTCCTGGACCCCTTGCCTTGCCCTTCTTTGCCAGCACCAGAGAGGGACCTCCCTCCTGGACCCCTTGCCTTGCTTTGCTTTGCCAGCGCCAGAGAGGGATCCCCTCCTGGACCCCTTGCCTTGCCCTTCTTTGCCAGCACCAGAGAGGGATCTCCCTCCTGGACTCCTTGCCTTGCCTTGCTTTGCCAGCACCAGAGAGGGACCTCCCTCCTGGACCCCTTGCCTTGCTTTGCTTTGCCAGCGCCAGAGAGGGATCCCCTCCTGGACCCCTTGCCTTGCCCTGTCTGCGCATGTGCATGAACATCCTTGCCGGATCGAGGTAGGGATCTTTCAACTTGTGTGTGAACAGGAGTTCCGAGCCCCCGGAGCGGAACCATTCCGGAATCTCACATTCCTCACTGATTCCATTCTAGTGTGGTAATGTGTTCCGCTTGCCGGGCACATTCCGGAATGAGCCCAAAATGATTCCGACCAGCTTTCTCGCCGCTCTCTTACTGCAAGTGTGATAACGTCCTGTGATAACCTGAAAGGATTTTTTAATTGTTTGCAGCAATTAGCATTACTGAATCATAGCATAGTAGCACTATTGCAAGAATTAAAACAGTGTTATAGGGCTGTATCTGCTTTGCCTTGAAATATCTCTACTTGGGAAAGTATTTGTAAATTAGAAGATCAATGAAAATATAAACAGGTTTACAAAATGACACCCAGCATGGCATTATATACTTCATAGAATCATAGAGTTGGAAGAGACCAACACTTGGAGGTCTTTAAGTAGAGGCTGGATGACCATCTGTCGGAGATGCTTTGATTGGGAGTTCCTGCATGGCAGGGGGGTTGGACTGGATGGCCCTTGTGGTCTCTTCCAACTCTATGATTCTTCATACACACACACTGCTGCATGTGCAGAGAATATATGCTGAGATTCAAATTGTCCCACCAACAGCATCTAAAGCATGCTCACTCATCATGTATAGATCACAACAGGATGCACATGCTTTAAAAATGGCAATAATCTTGATAATCTGAAGAGTCAATTGCAATCTTAGTTTACAGAAGAACAGCAATGGTTAGGTAGAACTAGTAGTACACACCCAAAAACAGTCAGAGTTTGCTAGCCTTTGAAATCTTCTGTTGTACTGTTACTAATCTTGAGGAACCATTCATTGTGTATTACTTTAGATTTTGCTTTTTTTACTTTAGACTTATGCTTTTTTATGTATGTGGTCAGTTGTTGTTTTTTTAGACTGTCTGCAGTGATTGTGCATAGCCACATGGGAACACATGGTGATTGTGCATAGCCACATGGGAACACATGGGCATAGACATGAATTTTCAGAAGTAGGGGGTCTTCTGCTATCATTAACAAGGAGATTGCAGCCACAACTTTTGATACACAATATTTTTTTATTTTTTCCCAATCTTATTATAACCAGTGATTTAAAAGTATGGAAAATATGCCCAATGCACACATTGTAATCTGACCAAAGACAAAATTAAGGCCAAAAACAAATAATAAAAGAACATTCAGGTTATACCTTGCAATCAAGATCAGAGGTACAACTAGCTCCTTTGTACCACACAGAAATACAAAACCAGAGGGATGGCTATGATTTTTTACTATGGAAAATCTTCTCCAAGGTACCAAAACTTCAGTGAAATTCAAAAACAAAACAAAACAAAATTCATACAAGTGCAAGTACTTGAATCTTTCAAAATACAGGAATTTGGAATGGAAACTTTGCATTTAAGATCTGAAAAGAGAAAAATCAGAGAAGACTGTACTGGGACAACTCTGGACACTCTAAAGTGGGGGGGTACATTCTTCATTCAGTGTCATCTTCTGTCATGGATCATTGATACAAACAATAAAATTACTACATAGTAAATGGGATGAAAATTTACCACTTGACAAGCCCTGTAGTATTTGTCACACATCAGATTGTGTGTGTATGGGGGAGAATCACATATCACTTTAAAAAACAACACAGATAACTAGAAAAAGATTTATAATTTTGGTGTTGAGAATTTTTTGTTTTGTTTTGTTTTTGTACTGTGTCATGATGTCTGTAACATTGAAGAGCCACTTCAGCTGCTCAGTAGTGGAATGTAACTTCTGGTTTACCAGTGCTACCTCACAGTCCTGAAGATTTGCACACATTTAAGCCAAAAGATTTGCCTTAGGGTCGCCATAATTTGAAATGACTTGAAGGCACACAACAACAAGTTTATTTTTAAAGATGTTTTAACACCTGGTTCTTACTTGTGAGTAGACATGCTAGGCTTGCACTATAAGACTTGTGATTTTAATCCCTGATCTCCTCCCCGTTCTATTCCTTGTGGGTTTTAAGTGATATCACTTGTTTGTACAAAGGTTTTATCGGCTCATACGTTTCTCTTAGGTATATCACTGGTCATAAAGATGCCCATAAAAGGAACTGTATGGGCCTTTACAGACTGCCAGAAATAATGCAGCTTGAGTCTACTTTAACTGCCCTGGCTCAGTGCTAGGGAATCATGGGAACTGTAGTTTATTGTGGCACCAAAGCTCTCTGACAAAGAAGGCTCAATGTCTCAGAAAAAACTACAGTTCCCATGTTTCCCTAGCACTGAGCCAGGGCAGTTAAAGTGGCCTCAAGCTGCATTATTTCTGGCAGTCTGTAAAGGCCCTAAGTCTCTTAATCTATAGACTGCAAGGCTATTTGGCTCACATTAAGCAGGACAGATCTTTCCTTATGTAGGAGTGCTATCTGTACTCCTGATGCAGAAATTATAAGCCAAACATACTGTATTTCTAGTCTGGTGGAAGGGTAAGATTCAGAAGGCATTCAGAACTGATGTGGCCCCATTTTTAATAAACCATGGTGTCCCTACAACTCAAACACTAGCTTTGGTGGACCACTGTGTTATTGTAATATCTCTCATCTTGGAGGGAGAAGGGAATACAGTGAGTCCTTGTTATCTGCTGGGGTTTGGTTCCAGGAGCCCCCCCCCCATGGATGCCAAAATCCGTGGATGCTCAAGTCCCATTAAATGCAATGGCATAGTAAGATGTTGTCCCTCATAAAAATGGCAAAATCAAGCTGTGCTGTTTGGAATGTATATTTTTGTTAAATCTTTTCAAGCTGTGCTTGAATCCATGGATAAAGAATCTGTGGATACAGAGGGCCAGCTGTATGAACATGCTATTACATCAATCATAATGGCATATGGGATCAGGAAGACCTACTGATGCATCCGCTAACTGACTTGCTAACAATTTAGGTAATACGTTATTTCTGCAGACAGTCTAAAAAAAATTTCTCGATTGAACTACTGCTTCACAATAAGCCTTGACTATATTCTCATAATAACCTTGACTATGATCTCATGTGTTTCTTTTTACAGGCAATAAGGCTAAAGCCTTCTTCAGTCATTCCTTCTTCTTCATTGTACTGTGCCTTGACGTTGTACCCTACCTCAAGGTACCTTGCCTTAAGCCTTGGGGGGGAGTCTGGTTAATAATAATAATAATAATAATAATATCTGAAACTGATACTCTTGGGTGTATTGACACTGCAGAATTATAGCTGTTTGACACTACTTTAACTATCATGTTAGTTAAATTTGTAGTTCTGTGATGCACCAGAGCTCTCTGACAGATGAGGCTGAATACCTCACCAAACTACAAATCCCAGGATTCCATAGGATGGAGCCATGGCAATTAAAAGTGGTGTCACTTTTAAAAAGCTTTAATTCTCCAGAGTGAATATCTCGCTCTCTCCACACCTCTGCTGTTTTGTGTTACTCCATTTTGCTCTGTAACAACACAAAAACTTACATGGTGATGTTACAGTGAATGAAACTGTGTTGCAACCGGGAATCCCTTTCAAAAGGAAACAGATCATGCCAAGCCTTTAACTTGCAATAATACACATACACATATACACACACACACACAGGTTTAATATTAAAACTGGCTACAGAATGTATTTATGTAGCTATGATTATGGCTATTACTATTAATTATGCCAGAGCAGTGGGCTTTATAAAATGAATGCAAATATTGTCCTCAAGCACTTCCCTGGTGTATAATGGCACTGGGAATCAAAAAATGAAAGATGTCGCATAGCTCTCCTGTTCCAGCCTGAATGATAAAAAGGCACCAGAAAAATGAAAATGATAAATATTTAAATGTTTTGATTTGGATAGGTACAATGTGTCATGTTTTTAAGGTTAAAAAACAGACAAACAAACAAGTTTATAAAAACAGGGGCTTCAAAGCTAATCACATCAGAATGATAATAATGATAATGCTGGTGTGAGGTCAGGATTGCTTCTTCTTTCTTTTCTCCTTATATGTATAGTTGCATTTAGTACACTTTGTTTTCTCCAACTCATTTGCAACCAGGAATTCCTATCAAACTGGAAAGGCTGGCATTCAATGTAGTGTGTGTGTATGTGAGTGTTGTATGGGTGGTTGTTCTTGTGTGTGTGTGCATATATAGATATGTATTATATTGTGTGTGTGTGTGTGTGTGTTGTATGGGTGGTTGTTCTTGTGTGTGTGTGCATATATAGATATGTATTATAGTGTGTGTGTGTGTGTGTGTGTGCGCGCGCGCGTGTATTACAACAAGGACAACCACTCCAAACAAAGGAAGCAGCAATGTTTTGCAAGGAGGCAGGCAATTTTCCTGACATGCAACCCAAAGCATGAACACCAAAGAAACTGCGGTTTCCCTTCCAAACTGCCCTTCGCCTGGCAGGGCTGTCTTTCCCATGGAAAAAGAGCCCCAGGAATCTGCAGCAAGGAATAAACAAGGGACAGGACTCCAGACTGGAGTGGTCCCTCTGCACTGAGACTTACGGTAAGGCACTGGCTTCCTCAGCTTTTGAGGTTCCAGTAAATGAGAAGCACAGCAAAGGGTGACCGACACAAGAGTGGCAAGGATCCTGGAAACTTTCCTCTTTATTTAGAGCCCTTGCTCTGGAAGGACATAAAACCCTGCTGAAGGAGAAGTAAATACAGTGGGGGGGGGGGGGGGGAAGGAGCTGCGTTTTGTGAGCATAAATAAACTTTTAAAGGTAAAGGTAAAGGTATTCCCCATTGACAAGGTTGTCAAGTCATGTCCGACTCCATAAAGCATCAATCTCTGTCTCTCTGTATGTGTATGTATATATATGTATGTGTGTATGTGTGCATATATATATATATATACATATATGCGCATTGTATATGTATACGTACATGTATATGTAGTGTGTGTGTATCTATATATATACATGTATGTGCATGAATATATATATATATATATATATATATATATATATATAGTGCATGTGTATATATAGATCTATAGATGGATATGTATCTATCTATATATTCAAGTGTGTATATACAGATCTATAGATATATGTCCATATACATGTAGAGTGAATGTGTGTGTATATATGTGTATCTCTCGTTCTCTTTATTTATATGCATCTGTGTGTGTATATGTACATGTATAGTGTATGTATGTGTGTGTATCTGTATATGTGTGTTTGTATATACATATACACATACACACACACACATATATGCATGGATGCATCCTTGCTTCCAATTCTAGCCTGATTTGCTCTAGGATCCATCTATCGGTCCACAGGATCCTCAGCATTCTTCTCCTGCACCACTTCTGAAATGAACTGATTCCCACCCACCCCATCTATTTTCTTCACTGTCCAGCTTTCACAACTATACACAGAAATGAGAAATACAATGGCATGGACAATCTTAACATTGGTATTTGATATCTTGACACTTGCAGGAGTTTGTCTTTTTCCTCCATAGCTGCCCTTCCAAGTCCTAGTCTTCTTCTGATTTCCTGACTGCAGTTCCCATTTTGTCCTAGGCCAGATTATGAGAAGAAAGGACTCACTAGAAAAGACTATAATGCTTGATAAAGTGGAGGGCAACAGGAAAAGAGGAAGACTGCATTCAAGATGGATAGACTCCAACAGAGAAGCCACGGCCATGAGTCTGCAGGGGCTGAGCAAGATGGTTGAGGATCAGGGGGCTTAGAGGTCTCTTATATGTAGGGTTGCCATGGGTTGACGTTGACTTGAAGGCAGTTAACAACAAGAAGAACAACCAATGCTTGCATGCATGTGTGTGTCTGGGGGGGTTGGTTGGTTGGTTGTGTGCAATCCTGTGCAAACATGAAAACACAACAAGATGCAAACATGTTCCACATAAGTCTGAGTCTGTTTTAAAGAAAAGCAATGCGCCAAAGGGGATTTTTTAATCATACATATAGATAGATATTGTATATATATACACACAGTTCATGGTGACCAGATGTCCTAATTGCAAAGGAGGACAAGGCACCCAAAAATGTAAAACATTCAGGAGGGGGGGGGAAGTATGTCCTGACAAAATAAAAAGCTAAAAACAACTCACATACATGCTCAAAATGGAGGACCTTTTGGAATTCCTCCTGAACAGAAGGTGGAAATGTAGGACATGTGCTGGAAAAGGAGGATGTGCATGGTCACCTTGTGTGTGGATGCATAATATATATATTGTATATATGCTCATAAAACAATACATAATGTATTTAAGTTCGTATATATTATATATTTATTTATATATCCATATATGCATATAAAATTGTAGGCAGAATTACTCAACACCTTCTTTGCTTCAGTCTTCTCAGAAAAGGCAAAGGGTGCTCAACTTGAGGATAATGGAGCAGAGGACAGAATAGGAGAATTTCATCACAGAATAAGTAAAGAGATAGTACAGAAACATCTGGTTAATCTAGATGAATATAAGTCTCCAGGACCAGATGAATTACATCCAAGGGTATTAAAAGAACTGGCAAATGTAATATCAGAACCATTGGCAATAATCTTTGAGAATTCCTGGAAAACAGGAGAGGTCCCAGCGGACTGGAGGAGGGCAAATGTTGTCCCCATCTTCAAAAAGGGGAAAAAAGAGGATCCCAACAATTATCGTCCAGTTAGTCTGACATCAATACCAGGAAAGATTCTGGAGCAGATCATTAAACAGAGAGTCTGTGAACATTTGGAAGATAATTTCATAATCACAAAAAGTCAACATGGGTTTCAGAGAAACAGGTCATGCCAGACAAATCTGATCTCTTTTTTTGATAAAATTACCAGCTGGGTAGATGAAGGGAATGCTGTGGATATAGTATATCTTGATTTCAGTAAGGCCTTTGACAAGGTTCCCCATGACATTCTTGCAAGCAAGTTGGTAAAATGTGGGCTAGACAAAGTAACTGTTACATGGATTTGTAATTGGTTATCTGGTCGAACACAAAGGGTGCTCAACAATGGCTCCTTTTCAACCTGGAAAGAAGTGACCAGTGGGGTGCCACAGGGCTCTGTCCTGGGCCCAGTGCTATTCAATATCTTTATTAATGACTTGGATGACGGTATTGGGGGCATAGTTATCAAATTTGCAGATGACACCAAATTAGGAGGAGTAGCTAATACCCCAGAGGACAGGATCAAAATTCAAAATGACTTGAGCAGACTAGAAAGTTGGGCCAAAGCTAACAAAATGAAATTCAACACAGAGAAATGTAAGGTACTGCACTTAGGGCGGAAAAACGAAAAGTACAGATATACGATGGGGGACACTTGGCTGAATGAGACTACGTGTGAAAGGGATCTAGGAATCCAGGTGGACCACAAGTTGAACATGAGTCAACAGTGCGATGCAGCAGCTAAAAAGGCCAATGCAATTTTAGGCTGCATCAGTAGAAGTATAGTGTCTAGATCAAGAGAAGTAATAGTGCCACTATATTCTGCTTTGGTCCGGCCTCACCTGGAATACTGTGTCCAGTTCTGGGCACCACAATTCAAAAAGGATGTGGAGAAATTGGAGCGTGTCCAAAGGAGGGCAACTAAAATGGTGAAGGGTCTGGAAACCAAGCCCTATGAGGAACGACTTAGGGAGCTGGGGATGTTTAGCCTGGAGAAGAGAAGGCTGAGAGGTGATATGATAGCTGTGTTTAAATATTTGAAGGGATGTCATATCGAGGAGGGAACAAGCTTGTTTTCTGCTGCTCCAGAAACTAGGACCCGAAACAATGGATGCAAGCTGCAAGAAAAGAGATTCCACCTCAACATTAGGAGGAACTTCCTGACAATAAGGGTGGTTCGACAGTGGAACACACTCCCTCGGAGAGTAGTGGAGTCTCCTTCCTTGGAGGTCTTTAAGCAGAGGCTGGATGGCCATCTATCAGGGATGCTTTGATTGGGAGTTCCTGCATGGCAGGGGGTTGGACTGGATGGCCCTTGTGGTCTCTTCCAACTCTATGATTCTATGATTCTATGATTCTAAATTTGTATATACTGTATTATATATATTTATATATGCATATAAAATTGTATATATTATATATATATATTTGTATATATTTATATATGCATATAAAATTGCATATATTGTATATACATTTGTATATATATGCATATAAATTTGTATATTATATATATAAGCATATAAAATTATTTATATTGTATATACATTTGTGTGATATATAGGCATATAAAGTTGTATATATTGCATATAAATTTGGATATATTTTATTTCTCTCTCTCTCTCTCTCTCTCTCTATATATATATATATAAAATACATAAAAAATTTTGTTTGGCAATGTTGCAGGAGTTTACAAGGCATATATATGCACAAATTTCACTGCACAAGAAAAAAAGGGGGGGAAAAGGCACCCCATTCCTGCCCTTATTGTTCAGGGAAGCCTTCCAGCTGGAGGAAAGCGGCGCGGCCCCTTTAAGGAGAGACTCTATGACATCACCACCCTGAGCACAACCATCCCAACAAGGACACTCGCCGCCGCTTCGCAAGCCCCGCCCCTGGATCTCCAGGCTCAGCAACGCGTGACGTCATAGGGACAAAAGGAGCGCCCCATTGGCGGGGAACCCCAGGGTAGCCACGCCTTCCGAGTTAGGCCTGGACCAATGGGAGGAGAGGAGTTTGTCTCCATGTGGAAACCATGTGGTTCTCGGAGGAAGGAGGCGGAGCCGGAGTTGATGATCCTGAGAGGCAGCAGGAGGAGCGCAGGGAAGGAGGGAAGGGGAAGGAAGCCTCCGCTGTCTTGTTTTTAACGCTGAGCAGAGCTCGACTTCCTAGTCACGTGGGCAGGGCAGAGAAAAGAAAAGTTTTTTAAAAAGTTTTAGTTTTAAAAAGTTTTTAGCATTGCAGAAATAATCCGGTTTGATTATCCCCTTTAAATGCCAGGGCTCAAGGGGCTGTGGAATCCTGGGAAGTGTAGGTTTGGTCTGGCACCAGAGTTTTGGTGCATCCACACTGGAGAAATAACAATCCGGTTTGACACCCCTTTTAACTTCCTTGGCTCAATCACCTGCTTTGACACCTCTTGAACTGCCATGGCTCCATAATCTGGTTTGACATCAATTGAACTATCATGGCTCCATAATCTGGTGTGACATCACTTTAACGGCCATGGGCCAATAATCCGGTGTGACACCAAATGAACTCTCATGGCTCCATAATCAGGTCTGCTGACAGCGCTTGAACTGCCATGATTCAATAATTTGGGTTGACATCACTTGAACTGCTTTGGCTCCATGCTATGGAATTCTGGGAATTGTCATTTTGTGAGACATTTAGCCTTCTCTGCCAGAGCGCTCTGGTGCCACAACAAGCTACATTTCCCAGAATTCCATAGCACTGTGCCATGCCAGTTAAGGTAGTGTCAAACTGAATTATTTCTGCCATGTGGATGCAGTCCTAGGAGGGAGAAACGAGCATCTGCTAGTTTTTTGTTTTGCAAAAGGAGTCCAAAATCCAAAGGGAGAGGGGGAGAAAGAGGTCTCTTCCCCCGAGGAGGAGGTTGAGAAGGAACAAAAAAACCCAATTCCCAGGAGGCAAAGGGTGGGGAGGACAACCCCTCAGAGGCTTCCTTCCCAATGGTGGGACTCCATGGAGGCCTTCTTCAGACTTCCATGGCTAAAGCTTACCATTATTATTATTATTATTATTATTAATCCCCATTTTATCCAAATGGCTCAGAGAGCATCCAGAGACACACAGACAGACCCAGAGGCTGATCCAACCGGTCGGACTAATAATAGGGCTGCTGTTGACATCAGCCCACAAAGGCCTTTCTGTGGGAGTCACCTGGGGAATTCAGATCAGGGTGGCCAGGCATGTCCTCCTTTTCCAGGACATGCCCTACATTTCCACCTTCCATCCAGGAGGAATTCCAAAAGGTCCTCCATTTTGAGCCTGCCTAAGAGGCATGATTTTATACTTATGTGCGTGTTTTTAACGTTTATTTGGGCAGATCCTCCTTTTTTCCTGAACATCCTACATATTAGGGTGCCTTGGCCTCCTTTATGGCAAGGACATCTGGTCACCCTGGCTGTAGAGGATAGTCCTTTACTGATCCATCAAAATATTAACCTTGGCCAAAATGTGACAGCATCCTCAGACAACCAACTCTTAGAAGCAAAACTGCTGTCCAGTTAGCATCCCAAGCCATGCAAGAGAGTTGTGTTTTCCCTCTAAAAATACCTTGAAGGGGCATTTAATGGTTTGGGGTTTTGATTTGGGGTTGGGGTTGCCATCCTCCTTTTCCTGGATGATTTCTGGATCTTTTTATAAAAACAGCGAAGAGGGAGTGGAGGAAGCTCACTAAAGGTGGAGAAAGAAAAATCAAGGAAAATGTTTTCAAAAATATTTTGCTGGAAATGGATACTTAGATGCCTATCTGGTGGTGGTGGTTTTTATCCCAGAGCTGGAAAGGGGGAAGAAGAAAGAGGGAGGGAGGAAAACAGGCAAGGTTGACCCAGTATACATATATATATATATATATATATATATATACACACATACAAACACACACATGCCATCACCTGCTTTAATGAAATGAGGTGACCAGTATAACTCGATTAGTCTGACTCTGGCCAAGTCGCATAGAAGGGAAGGAGAGATGACACCACCACCAACATAACATCTCACCTTGCCTTTGCCCACCTTTCCAGAGTCCCTGGGTTACCTGGCTATTTACCTCTTTGCCTAACTGACTTCCCTTGAGGGTGGGAATAGGGATAAAACCCTACTCCATCAACCTGAGGGACTGGGAAACATATTCAAAGGTAACCCTGTTGACCAAATAGCAAAGTAGAATAACATCCCAGATCCATAAAATAGTAATGCCTTTCTTCGGCCAACCAAAATGCACATTATACATGTTGTAGAGAGATCCTGTAGCAGCTTTGAGACTATTCTACAGACTCATACGGCTACATCTTCGAATTAGACATGTTGCAAGCTTTCGAAGCGTCTCCATCAGACAAAGCTTGCCTTTTGTATTTTATGCATTTTGCTTAGCCAAAGAAGCCTGATCAAGAAGCCAGTGGGGCTTTGAAAGTTTGCCTTACGTGTTTTGTGCAATTTGATTGCCCAAATAATCATGCTCAAGAAGCCGGTGGAGCTTCCAACGCTTGCCTTACGTATTTTGGTTGCCCAAATAAACCTGATGAAGAAGCCAGTGGAACTTCGAAAGCTCGCCATACATATTTTGTGCATTTTGGTTATCCAAAGAAGCCTGGCGAAGAAGCTGGTGGAGCTTTGAAAGCTTGCATTTTGTGCATTTTGTTTGCCCAAATCAACCTGTCAAAGCTTGCATTATGTATGTCATGCATTCTGGTTGGGATGTTATTGTACTTAGGGAATCAGGTTAAGGAGGACTGGGAATGGGGGGAGAAGGACAAGAGAGACTGTTTCATGAAATCTTTACCCTAGAGGACTCTAACCTTCTCCTGGAAACAATACCCAGAGCCAGTCCTTCATTAAGAAAGAAAGAAAGAAAGAAAGAAAGAAAGAAAGAAAGAAAGGCAGCCCAGGAGAGCTGATCAACAAAGGCTAAGCGAGTTGAACTGCAATGGAAATTTACACTGGCTGATGGCAGGGCAGGGAGAACAGAAGCTAGAACATACATATGCATATATATATATATATATACATATATATAGACACACACACACACACACACACATATATATACACACACATATACATATAAAACCACTATATATGCATTACACAGTGCTTTGTTTTAATTTTATTTTTATCATCTAACTTCTCTTTGGTTCTTTGCCTGCTTCATGTTTTGGTCCATCGGATTTTTAAAAAGAGTGTGTGTGTGTGTATCCTCTATTTAAAAAAGGAAACAGAAGCACACACACACAGGTATATATATATCTCTGTGTGTGTGTGCTTCTGTTTCCTTTTTTAAAAATCCGATGGACCAAAACATGAAGCAGGCAAAGAATCAAAAAAGAGAAGTTAGATGATTAAAAAAAAAATCAAATGAAAATCAAATTTACAAACAACAACAACAACAACCAACCAACCAACCACCACCATCCCTGCAAGGGCTAAAGCAATGCCTGTCTGTCTTCCTCTCCCTTCCTCTTCCTCCTGGCCTTGGTGGTGCTTTGAAACTACAGCTTCCAACTGCGGGCTTGTTATTGTTCTCAGGGAGGAAAAGAGGCTGCAAAGGAGCCAGGATTATTCTTTTTCGCTGACGGCAACCCGAGCCAAAAAAGGGACGGGGGAAGGGCAGGATTTCCACACACACACACAAAGGGAGGGGGATCATATCGGTATATCCATCCCCCCCTTTTTTCTCTCTCTCTCTTTTGTTCCTTGCACTTAAATTATTCGCCTGGGTTTTCTTTTTCTCCTTCTCCCAACCTTGCAGGAAAGAGGGAGGAAGCAAAAGAGTTTCAACATATAAACAAGCTTATCCCCCCCGCCTTCTCCTCCTTTTAAAAACAAATATTCCAAGTTTCCCCCCCATTTTTCCCTTTCCAGGCGGTCGTAAAGTTTGTTTTGCATTATTATTTGCCCCCTCCCTTCTCTCTCCTGCATGATCCCCTACTTTGCTCAGTTTTTTCTTTCTCTTCCCCCTCCTCCTTTTATTTCCCTGCTTTTGACACATTTTTTTTAAGGGAATCCAAGATTTCAAGAAGGGGACTTAAAGAAAATGGCATAAAAAGGCTTCTAAACAAAACCAAGACCTTGTTCTGGGTCACTTTAGAAAGAAGAAGGAAAGAGAAGGATGGTTTTGTTTGTTTCAGCTCTAGCAAAAGGCAATGTTTTCCCCAATGGATCTTCCCTCCCTCCCCCATTGGTGCATTTCTTTTTATAAAGATATATTTTTCCTCCTCTTTTTATTTTATTTTTGCTGAAACTAAACCCACCGTTTATTTAGCCTGCTCTGGCAAGAGACTTGGCTGGCTCTTGTCTTGTTGCACCTTCATCAACACTGTCTCCATTATTATTATTATTATTATTATTATTATTATTATTATTATTCTGTTGTCATCGCACATGCCTGGCACTTGATCTATTTCTGCTCTTGTTTATTTTCCTCCTCTTTCTTTCTTTCTTTTTGCAGCAGGAGGAGGAGGAGGAGGCAAAGCCAAGCCAAAGCCAAAGTCCACTTACTTTTGTTTTCCTTCTCGATTTGCTCCAGGTAGCTGGCAGCCTCCAGCAAAATCTGCACATTCTGCAGGAAAGTGTTGATCTTCTTCTCCATGGAGTCCTCCTCCTCCTCTTCTTCTTCCTCTTCCTCCTCTTCCTCGAGGCTGGTGTTGAAAATGTCACTCAGTGGGCACCTGGGCAGCATCTGCTCTGCCAATGCCAGCCCCTGATGGTGCTGCTGGGCTTGCCCTAAAGCACCCTCCAGCCCATCATCCTCGCCTCCTCCTCCTCGCAGCTCCTTCCTTGGCCTGCCACGTTTCCCCATGGCTCCTCCAAATGGAAAACTTTGAAATTTGTCAAAGCCCTTTTGGCTGACTTTCCTCCTCTTGTTGCAGTTTGTGTGTGTGTCTGTCTTTCTTTCTTTCTCTCTCTCTCTCTCTGTATACTGTATATGTCTAGGAGAGATTGAATGAATCAAGGGACCTCTGGATTCAAAGACTCCCGACAGGTCCTAGTGCTCGTTGCTTTCCCCTTTCTCTGTTTTGGAAAAAAAAAGGGGGGGGGGCACAGGCTGCATCCACACTGCAGAAATAATCCGGGTTGATCCCACTTGAACTGCCATGGCTCAGTGTTATGGAATTCCCCATTCTCTCTCTCTCTCTCTCTCTCTCTCTCTCTCTCTCCGTAAAAGTGGCATAGGCTGAATCCACACTGCAGAAATAATCCAGGTTGATCCCACTTGAGCTGCCATGGCTCAGTGTTGTGTAATCCCCCATTTTTCTCTCTCTCTCTCTTGGAAAAAATGGCATAGGCTGCATCCACACTGCAGAAATAATCCAGGTTGATCCCACTTGAATTGCCATGGCTCAGTATTATGGAATTCCCCATTCTCTCTCTTTCTCTCTCTCTCTCTCTTGGAAAAAGTGGCATTAGCTGCATCCACACTGCAGAAATAATCCAAGTTGATCCCACTTCAACTGCTGTGGCTCAGTGCTATGGAATTCCCCATTCTCTCAAGATTATACTGGATCCACTTCTAGGATCCAAACCATGCTGCAGAAATAAAATAAAATAAAATAATTAACAAATATAAATACCCACTCTAGGAAATTGAAAGACATAGCTATGTTAGTCTGCAAAACCAGGATGCAAAGGGATCTTTCTGCACCTTTGAGACTAAGGTCCAAAACACATGTCAGAAATACTCCAGTTTGAGACAACTTTAATTGTCCTGGCTCCATGCTAGGGAATTCTGGGAATTGTACTTTTGTGAGACATTTAGTCTTCTCTGTCAGAGAGCTCTGGTGCCACAACAAACTACAATTCCTAGGATTCCCTAGCACTGACCCAGGACAGTGAAAGTGGTCTCAAACTGGATGATTTCTGCAGTGCGTTTTGGACCTAGGCGGCATCCACACTGCAGAAATAATCCAGCAGGTTAACCCCACTTGAACTGCCCTGGCTCCAGGATATGTCATTGCTTATGGCACCAGAGCAAACAGCAAAGGAACTACAAAGCCCAGAATTCCATAGCATGGAGCCACGGCAGTTCAAGTGAGGTCAAATCAGATTATTGAGCCATGGTAGTTGAAGTGGGGTCAAACCGGATTATTGAGCTCTAGCAGTTCAAGTGGGGTCAAACAAGATTATTTCTGCAGTGTGGATGCAGCAAAGTCTGGATGCACCAAAACTCTGGTGCCACAACAAACTGCAATTTCTAGAATTCCACAGCATTATTTCTACTGTGTGGACGCACCGACAGAATTGAGAGAATCATTTCTTTTTCTTTCTGTCTCATTCTTTGTTTTTCTATAAAGACTAAGCAGAGATTTTTATCACTTTTCAAGGCCTCTCCAACAGAGTGACCAGATGCCCTAGCTGCAAAGGAGGACAAGCACCATAGGATGTAGGGCATTTTTATTTTGACAAAACATAAAGCTAAAAATACCCATGTAAAGGTAAATTCATGCTTCTTAGTCATACTCCAAATGGAGGACATTTTGAAATTCCTCCTGGACAAAAGGTTGATATTTAGGATGTGTCCTGGAAAAGGAGGACATCTGGTCACCCTGCTCTCAAACTATTATAATTTTTTCATAATCAAGATAATAAGCACTGTATTTCAGAACTTTTGTTGTTGTTTGCCTTCGAGTCCTTTCTGACTTGTGGTGACCCTAAAGCAAACCTATCACACAGTTTGCTTGGCAAGTTTCTTCAGAGGGGGTTTGCCATTGCCAGCCTCTGAGGCTGAGAGAGTATGACTTGCCCAAGGTCACCCTGCAGGGTTCCATGGCTGAGCAGGGATTTGAACCCTGGTCTCCACTATCCAAACCATTGCACCACACTGGCTCACTTCAGAACTTATTTATATGCTATTAATCTGCTACCATATTGCTTCCTTTTGAGTCCAGATTCTAAATATAACAGCCAGATGTTACACAGTTTACTTTACTGGATTCTCCGATCAAGGTCATCCATTACACTTTTAAAACAACATATGAAACCTGTCTGTAAGGCACCCCAACTTTTTTAAAAAGAAAAATAAAGCTTTCACGAAATAGAATAATTGGGTCAATAATCAAGAAACAGGATAGAATGAATAATATATAGAAACACCAAGAACACTTCTATCTTTATCTCTGGTTGCACCTAGTAAAATACACACGGTCATTGCAGGTTTCACATTTTGTACACTCAGGAAGCGCTTGAGGCACAAGTGTGAGCAACCTTTGAGTGTGCTCTCTGTCTTGCTTTGCAGTACAAGCTTTCTGCATAGAAAGTATACCCAAATGCTGTCTCATAGCAGGACACACATAAGAGTCAGGACTTAGGCAAGCAAGCCCACAGCAGGGAACATTAGGCTTTACACATTTGTTGTTGTGTGCCTTCAAGTCATTTCTGACTTATGGCAACCCTACGTCACAGGGGTTTTCTGGGGCTGAGAGTGTGTGACTCACCCAAGGTAACCCAGTGGGTTTCCATGTCCAAGTGGGGGATCAAACCCTGATCCCCAAAGTAATAGTCCAATGTTCAAACCACAATGGCTCTCACACATTTAGGAGGAACAAAACAAGGTTGGTATCTTAACCAGAAACCTATGGTCTTTGGTAAGACATAGATGTTGAGAAGATGGAGCGTGTCCAGAGGAGAACAACCAAAATGGTGAAGGGTCTGGAAACCAAGCCCTATGAGGAACGACTTAGGGAGCTGGGGATGTTTAGCCTGGAGAAGAGAAGGTTAAGAGGTGATATGATAGCCTTGTTTAAATATTTGAAGGGATGTCATATTGAGGAGGGAACAAGCTTTTTTTCTGCTGCTCCAGAAACTAGGACCCGGAACAATGGGTGCAAGCTCCAGGAAAAGAGATTCCACCTCAACATTAGGAGGAACTTTCTGACAGTTAGGGCGGTTCGACAGTGGAACACACTCCCTCGGAGAGTAGTGGAGTCTCCTTCCTTGGAGGTCTTGAAGCAGAGGCTGGATGGCCATCTGTCGGGGATGGTCTGATTTTGAGTTCCTGCATGGCAGGGGGTTGGACTGGATAGTCCTTGTAGTTTCTTCCAGTTCTATGATTCTGTGATTGTGGCTGTTTCTCCACACAGAATAAGCCTATATATTTATTTATTTATTTGGCCCGTTGAATCTTAATTATTTTGTTCTTATTTTAAAGCTGGCATTAATTTGCTATATATGAAAATGATGTTTACACTGATATTTTAAGGTTTTGTTTTTTTTTGATGTTGCTATTTATGTTTTTAGTTGTTGGACACTCTAAAAGTTAATGGGGTACAGCATTTCCCTAACAATATTAACCAATGGATTATCTCCTTTACTATCCATGATCTATAAGCTGGTTCTTATGTTATTGCTTTTGAATCAGGACTCATACAGGGAGAAAAAGCCATTTATTTAATTCATAATGCTAAACTGGTGTTATTTTAGAATTAATAATGAAATATCCTTTCCCTCTAAGGCAGGGGTAGGCAACCTAAGGCCCGGGGGCCAGATGCGGCCCCCCGAGGCCTTTGGACCAGCCCCAGGCCGGTCCTGCCGCCGCCGTCCCCCGCCGCCGCCACCGCCTGCCATGATAATATTGATTATTGTTGTTATTACTTGTTCTTGGGGTTTTCTTGGCAAAATCACCACAGGGGTTTTGCCATGGCTTTTCTGGGGCTGAGAGAGTGTGCATGCATATTTTTTTAATTTTTTAATTTAAATTTTTTTTTAAAATATTTATTTATTTATTTATAGATAGCTGCAAGTTGCTTACTATGGTCTAAATGCACTTGCTAGTACCAGTTGGAATAGACTCAACAAATCAATAGGGTTTACATAACTGTTCAGCAATTCACTCAATGGATCTTCTCTAGCTTGGATGAGAAATTATATTTAGGCCATACCCATAATCCAACAAGAGTCTCTTGCAGTGATATATTTAAGTCTTTTACTCCAAGTCTCAAGTCAAGACTCAAGTCTCTTCCTTCAAGTTTCAAGTTGAGTGTCAAATCCTTGATAGATACTTTCAAGGAGAGCCTCAAGTCTAGGAGCCAACTTTAACAGAGAAAAAGGTGGTGGTGGAGGCGGCAGCATTATAGACATAAGCAGCATCTTGAACTGTGTCTGGAAAAAGACGAATAGCCAGGAGTTTATGTGCTTCTTGTAATCCACCTGGCCAATATTTTACCCACAACATTTTTGGCCAGCAGTTTTCTGAGCAGTTTTCAAAGGTAGTCCATGTAGATTGCATTATAGTAATATACGGGATGTACCTAAGGCATGTGTCAACATGGTCAGATCAGACATTTTCAGGAATAGGCACAGCTAGCACACTAGCTTTAATTGTGCATAGCCCTTTGACCACCTTAGAAATCTGGCAATTCTAGTCTGGGATTGAATCCAGAATTAGATCCAAATTGTAAACCTGCACTTTTAGAGGTAGTGTGATTCCATCCATCCAGACTATAAGTCAACCTCATGTATAAATTGTGGCCGGGTTTTGGGACCAAAATCATGGATTTTGATGTGACCTGTAGATGAGTTGAAGGACATGTCACAAAGGATGTAAAGGTTGAAGCAAAGAAAAATGATGCAAAAATTTACAAAATTCTGGCAAGCATAAATGTTTGTGCTCACCTTAAGGGTGAATGGATGAGAGAGAAAAGGAGGTTGGTGTTTCTTTTAGGTGCTTCAAGGAGGGATTAAACGCTCACCTTTCACCAAGGGATGGTTCCTTTCTTTATAAGTTACAGTACTTACATTGGCCTATGGATAAGTCAACCAAGGTTTTTTTTAGTCAATTTTTTTACAAAAATTTCTAGACTTATAGATGAGTACATACAGCATTTCTTGATCTGCCTTTCAAATGACCTGGCGTGGCTCTGTCTTCTCTGCTTTAAGTTTCAGTTTGATCCGCTTCCAGTCCATTATTGACACCAGACACTGGTTTAGAACTAAAACAGCTTCCTCAGATTTGCATAGAAAGGAGAAACAGAGTTTGAAATCCTCAACATATTGGTGGCACCATATTCCAAATTTCCAGATTCCCCCCCCCCCCTTAGTTTCAAGTAAATATTAAATAGCATGTAGGGGACAAAACAGAGAAATCCCACAAACTAACAGCCAGGGTCAAACAAGAATCCCCCAGCACAACTTCTAAACCTGTTCTGCTAGGAAAGATTGATGTCACTGCAGAAGAGTGCCTTCAAGTCCCATCACAGAGAGGTAGTCACTAAACATATCAAAGTATTGAATCCAAATAAGAGGTCCACCATAACAAAGAGGGAAAAGGCACTCTATTCATTTCCCAGTGTAGATTGTCTACCATTGTCTACCAAGCTAACCAAAACGCTGCCTGTTCCCTAACAAAGCTGAAAGCAGATTGAAATGGATCTAAACAATCTGTTTCCTTCAGAAACCTTTAGAGATGAGAGGTCATTATGTGGTCCAGGACTTTGCCCCAAAATGGGATATTGAGGATTGGGTGGTAACTGGACATTGCAGGGGCAGTGAATCTTGCTCTCCTACTGTTCCTTGGTTTTACTATTGCATCTTTTAGGCATAGTGACACTTTCTTCTGTTGCAGAGAGCCACGCACCACTTTACATCCTCAACCCACCCCACAGTTTTCCTAAGCCAAGAAGGGCAAGGATCCAGCATACATGTGACAGGCCTCACTTCCCTAAGGATCCTGTCCACATCCTTGGAATGTACAAATTCATATGTACCCATTATTGTTGGACAAGCTAGAGCCGGCATGATCAATTACAGAACTATTACCGTTAACAGTGCGTTATAAAGTCTCTTCCTCACCAAATGCATTGTATTGAAAGAAAAATGTTGTCATTTGTGCCTATTTATATCGCACCATTTATTGTTGCTTGTTATCGTTTGTTTCCTTTCCATACAAACATTCTTTTGACTTAAAAAAAATTGAATAGTAAGGTAGCACATTTCAGTTAATTTGTGGGCTTCTTGTTTGTGACATCGGTTATGATATTAGATGTTCATGTGTCCAACACCCTCACATCCCTCTCCAAATGTACTTCCAGATGTGTTGTGATCCTCATATGGTCTCCTTCTGTTTCTCCCCCAGTGTGTTCTTAATATTTTTAAATTCTCTAGTGTTATAACACAGCAGTGATAAACTGTAATGGTACTATTGCCGTGTTTGCTTCCTTGGGAAAAGATAATGTCCACCACACACTCACTTGTAGACAGTCCCTTTCAATCCCTCAAACAGGGAGTGATTGCATGTCTGTGTCAGTGTGTAGCATAGTGACATTGTTGCAAGGAAACAAACAAAGAAATAATACAATTACAGTTTATCACTCTGCACTATACCACTAGGGATTTTTTTAAATTCTTTAAGCAGTAGTTTCCTGTGCTCATATATCCCAAAACATATATGCACACACTAGCATACCTTCCAGAAGTCCAAATTTGGCAGGGACAATCCCAGTTAATCCTCTATCATTCCATGTTTCAGCTCCTTTTACAATGTCCTAGTTTTGCTCTCCTCCTCTCAACCCCCCCTTTGTCCTCTGCTTATATAAATTGCTGCAAACTGAGTTCTAAGTACAAAAATAATTTGCATTCAGTTAATACAGCAGGGGGAGAAGAGAGGAGGGAGTGAAGTCTTGCATTTCCTTGTAGAGTCAGGCAAAAGCATACTGCTGCAGTCTCCCCTACCTTGTGTGTTCTTCCTTATTAAAATTTTGTCATCCTGGTCACAGTCTGACGTTGCTTAGCCACTTGTGTCCCAGTTTTCATTTGTGAAATATTGGAAGGTATGCACTAGTCAACCTGAGGAAAGCTTCCACTCTTACCTCCTCCCATTCTCTCTCAATCTTGCTGCTTCAATCCAAGCGGAAATTGACTCGCTATGCAGGGGTTGATGTTTCTGAGCACAGAAGTCAAATGCTTTATCACTAAGACTCCAGAGACAGTTATTATTATTATTTTTTTAAAAAATAAAGCATTAAAAAGAGGCATGGGGTGGGGAAGAGAAGGGAAACAGGGAAAAGGCAGAGACATCCTGAAAATAAGGAGGAGCTGAGGGATTGTACACACCTGCTTGAATTGTCACAATTCATGAGATGACCAAATGCATTGATTTTTTTTTTTAAAAGGTCTTTCAGGTAGAACCATAAGACTCTGGACTGGCATAGGCAACCTTTTTGAGTCGGGGGCCAGGTTGCTGTCCCTCAGACAACTGGGGGGGGGGGGGGGCAAAGCACCAAAAAAATAAATAAAAATTTAATTTTTTTAAAAAAAATTAAAAATATGCATGCACACTCTCTCAGCCCCAGAAAAGCCATGGCAAAACCCCTGTGGAGATTTTGCCAAGAAAACCCCAAGAACAAGTAATAACAACAATAATCAATATCATCATGGCGGGCGTCAGAGTCGGCGTCGGCATCAGGACCGGCCTAGGGCCGGTGCAAAGGCCTCGGGGGGCTGCATCCAGCCCCCAGGCCTTAGGTTGCCTATTCCTGCTCTGGACAAACAAGGGGAAATACCCCAAAATACTGCATGATTGGGAAAACATTGCTTAAAAGAAAAAGTGGGACAAACGACAACAAATACTGACCCCTGCAAATACATTTGCTCCTTCTGGAAGAGTCAAACTGGACATGAGCGCTTTTATCTGGAAAATGCTATGTAAATTCTTCACAGATGGCTGCCGCTTCTCCTCTTGCAGTCCATAGTGTAATAGCCCCTTGTCCACACAAGGGAGCTCTGCTGGACAGCTCTGAGTAGACATAATAATGGTAGAGAAGAAAAGGGCTTGTGGTTTTCCTCCCTCTTTTTTTGCTACTAGTACCACTACAGAATAGTAGGCCTTCCTCAAATTCTCAGCCTGTCCACTGCAGGAATGGTTCTGAACTTTCTGTCTTTACTGCTGTGGTTGCTTTCCCATTTATTTATTTCATTTCTGACACACTCTTCTGCTGTTAGGTTACAAAAGGCAGATTACAGCATGATGAAACCATAATACAAAGTACAAAATATAAAATTCTGCCTAAAACAATGTAGAGAGCAATAACAGGATTGTGCAACATAATAATATTTTTATGTTAAAAAAAACTTGCAAAAATTCTAATTAAAATTAGAATATTAGAAAAATTCACCTAAAATAATTCATGCTCAGGTAAAATCTATTAAGGAAGAGGCAAGTATATATGAACCTATTCCAAATCTTAGGTGTCACAGTGTCTAGTGAAGTTCCTGGGATATCCTGATTCCTAGCATTGAAGCCACTGCTGTCATTTGTCATTGCTGGGCATCAGCAGTAGTGAAGGGTGACACTGGCAGAGGATGTCTCAGAAACAATGGAAGTGATCCCACAACTAACACTTCTTAGTACTGCGTAGAGGGAGGCATGGTAAATCCCCTTTTGAACATTATTCACCATGGAAACCTTATGATGAGACAATCCAATATGAAACAATGAGATACTGGGCTACAGCAGAGGACTATGAATAGTGATGTGGCTAATGATGCAACTGAACTCAAGCCCAAAGGAGGCTCAGCTGTTGACATACTCAGAGGCGAAAATAATGTTTTAAGCTGCTCAACACATACTATAGGAACATGGAATGTGAGAAGCATGAACCAAGGGAAACTAAACATAGTAAAACAAGAAATAGAATGTATAAACATTGAAATTCTTGGGGTGAGTGAGATAAAGTGGATAGGAATTAGACATTTTGAGTCAGATAAGTATACACTCAGCATTATAGTGAGTAGAGCTTTAACAAAAGCAATCAAAGGACATAATGCAAAGTCTCATCAAATCATGTCAATAAGACTTCAGGGAAAGCCTATTAATATAACCATAATCCAAGTGTATACTTCAACCACAGAGGCAAAAGAAGAAGAAATTGAAAGATTCTGTTTAAGAGAGAATTGGTGATACCATACTACTAGCAGAAAATAGCAAAGGAAATTTGAAGAAAGCCAAAGCAGAAAGTGCAAAGGCACATTTACAGTTGAACATTAAAAAAACAAAAATAATGACCACAGATGATTTACATAACTTTAAAACAGACAATGAAGACCTTGACATAGTTAAAGGTTGTCCATACCGTGGCTCAATCATTAATCAGAGTTGAGACTGCAGTCAAGAAATCAGAAGGAGATGAGGACTTGGAAGCACAGCTATGAAGGAACTAGACAAGATCCTGAAGTGTAAGATATATCACAATACTGAATTTAAGATGGTCCACGCCATCATGAGTCCACTTTAACTGCCCTGACTCAATGCTAGGGAATCATGGGAACTGTAGTTTATTGTGGCACCAGAGCTCTCTGACAGAGAAGGCTCAATGTCTCAGAAAAAAAATACAATTCCCATGATTCCCTAGCACTGAGCCAGGGCAGTTAAAGTGGACTCAGTTTGCACTATTTCTAGCAGTCTGCAAAGGCCCTATGTATGGTTGTGAACAATAAAGAAAGCTAATAGGAACAGAACTGGTGGTGCTGCAGAAGAGTTCTGAGGATACCATGGACTCTAAATAGATAAATAAATGGGTCCTAGAATGAATCAGGCTTAAACTCTCCCTAGAAGCCAAGATGACTAAACCGAGGCTGTTGTACTTTGCCATATCATGAGAAGACAAGCCTCACTAGAAAAGACAATAATGCTTAGTAAAGTTGAGGGAAGTAGGAAAAGAAAAAGATTGTATGACAGCTAGACTCAGTCAGGGAAACCACAGCCTTGAGTCTGCAAGACTTGTGTGGGGCAGTGGCAGGCAGCATTGTATGTGGGGGTGTGGGTGACACCCAGCTGGGCCCCTCACCCCCGCCTCACCTTGCTAAAGCACAAGCTCAACAAGGCTACTTTGGAAGCCCTGCCCCTGCCCTGCCTAAAAGTCCCACCCTCCACACTGGGTAACGCTAGAGGCAGGGATGCCACTTGGGTGGGGCTGTTGATGACAGCGTGACTTGGAGGTCTTCATTCATAGAAGTGTGATAAGTTGAAGTCAACAACAAAGCCATTGATGACTTGAAAGGCCAACAACAGCACATTGGATTGACCCACAAGAAAATGGATAAATGAAAAAAGAAGCAAGTTGTAATATTTTCTAAATGTTCAGCTTCCTCCAGAACTCTCACAGGTGCTGAGTCAATCCTCCAGGTTGTCTTAATGGGACATCCCCAGGAAAAGCATATCATAGCAATCTAGATATCCTAGTACACACATTCACGCACATATGGATGACTGAGCTCAGGAATGCTTCCAGGGGAATGACTCCTTAGGCTGCCAATCAAACATAGCACAGCTATTCCCTCTTTGGAAGTGGTAGGAAAACATGAGAAGACTTGTGGACTTTTCATGCTACACACTATACTATACTATGATTCTACTTTATCTGCAATGATAGGATCCTGTGGAATCCTGAGGGTTGTAATTTGGTGAGGAACTAGAGCTCTCTGGCTGATTCTAAATTTTCTTTAAAATGGAATGCCCAGGATTCCACAGGAAGCTGCCATGGCTTACAATTGGAATTGTAAGACTATAAATATGTAGTGTGAAAGGGTCGATGGATACTCATTAAGTTCTGTGAATATGGTGGAGCAATTATACACTATAAAGTAGATCTAGAAGCACCTCAAATGTGTTCTTCTCAGGAAAGGGAACAGCTGATATATTACACAAAATGATAAAAAGCAGTCCTGGCCACTACCATCACAAGGGAGATATGAATACAAGTTTAAATCTAGGAGTGTCAACTGATTCTCTTGGGAGAAGTAGAACCCACTACCAGGAATAGATGGAAACTGAACACCTGTTCCAGACTCATCTGAATTTCCAACCAACCATTCTTGCTGTGTTTTCTGCAATAAATTTTAGCTTGTTCACCTTCATGCAGTCTAACATCTAATTAAAAATAGGCCCAAACCTGTTCTTCAACTGTTTCATCAACTCATCATTCAAAATGGACTTCTCCTATTTTTGTATTTTATGTCTTATTGTATGTGGACTGTAAACTCCTTGTGGTAGGAATGTGTCAATATTGTCTTTAGGAGCCCTGGTGGCGCAGTGGTTAAATGCCTATACTGTGGCCATTCATTCACAAACCACAAGGTTATGAGTTCAATACCAGCCAGGGCTCAGGCTTGACTCAGGCTTGCATCCTTCCAAGGTCACTAAAATGAGTACCCAGATTGTTAAGGGCAATTAGTTTACAGTTGTAAACCGCTTAGCATGCATAACATGGTATGAAGTGGTATATAAATGAAGCTGCTATTACTGTTGCTATTCCATAGATACATGTTTGTTAATTGGCAATTGTTCTTCTCCAAAGTATTTACACTTCTCCCTAGCAAGAGACATGCTGAGGCTTGAATTCAAGAGACACTATAGCAATGCCCCCAAATGAGTATTCTATTCTAAATATTAGGTATTTATATAACTATTGCTTACATTTGTTGTTCACCTTCAAGAGATTTCTGCCTTACGGTGACCCTACAGTGAATCTATCATACAGTTTTCTTGGCAAGATTTGTTCAGAGGGGGTTGTTTACATATGTTGCATATAAATCCAGCACTGAAAGGAATATCGATGGTCATAGTAATTGTCCAAATCTGGTATTTTGAAAGAGATTCAAGGAACATAGATCTCCATGGTAATTGTCTTAATCTGGTATTCTGAGAGATATACAAGGAACATAGATGTCCATGGTAATTGTCTTAATCTGGTATTCTGAGAGATATACAAGGAACATAGATGTCCATGGTAATTGTCTTAATCTGGTATTCTGAGAGATATACACCAAAAGTTCATGCTGTTTCTTGTCAGCATTTTTTTTTTTAGCAAGAGTGACCAGTACAGAGGTTACATTAAAATGGCCATCATAAAGACTACTGCCTTTTAATTGTCACTTAAAAGAGGGAATTGTGGATGACTGCCAGTCAGCTGCAAAACACCAGCCAGAGAGATTCAGTGCTAATTCCGATAGTGAAAGTCAATGAGCAGGTTGTGATTTCCCAGTGTCCTGTATCATGATAATGTGCAGCCCTGAAATAGATACACACATATACATACATGTACATGTGCACAGATTATCAGACAACCAGATTAAAGCATCTCTAGATTAACTCAGAAACATTCCTTCTTAATTATCAGTGACGAATCAACTCTCTCATCTGTAGACTGGCATATGTGTATCAAAATGCCCACAATAATTCAGTTGCAAATACAATATTGCTTTAGAATCGGGCCTTGGTTACAAATGTGCTCTGGAGAAAAAGATTAATGGAAGTACAGTCCTATATATTGAATAGTACAGGCTGGATGCTGCTAAAGACCTGACCTGACAGAAATATCATGACAAGTATATCACAATCAGTAGATTTGGCCTGGGTTCCATGTGAAGCATGTTTCTAGAGGAGAGCTGTAATAAATAAAGTGGTATCTTTGTTCTAAGTCGAGACAGTTTTGATGGATTAATAGTACAGAACGATGTGTTCTGAAAGACAGAAAAATAGCCAGTACAATGAAATTTACACTTCCAAATATTGCCATGTGTATCTGTTGATAAGCTCAATTTCAGTAGCAGGTTTTAGCAAATACATATGTGTATTCCAGCAAGTACATCTATTGTGAGGGAACAGTACACCCTAAATACAAAAATTCCGCATCCTTTGATATTTGGGAGCCATCGGTCACCTGGCTAAATCAAGCCAGTCCCAGTGACAGAATGAATGGGACTTCTAATGTCAACATGTCTATATAAGTTGTCGTCCCCCCCACTGTTTTAACCTGGGGCCCTTTCACATTACACAGCTATAGTACCATTATTCCACTTCTAACTCCCACAGTTCCATTTTATGAAATCCTGAGGTTTATATTTTGGTGAGATGCTATAAATTTCTAGTGAGAATTCTAAATGCTCCACCCTAAACTGCAAATCCCAGGATTTCATAGGATTGAACCATGGCGATTAAAGTGGAATCATAGTGCTGTAACCATGTAGTGTGAAAAGCCCACTCATGAGCATATTTAATATGCTCTTATCCTGTTTAAATTATTCAGTTGTTTTTATATGGGATAGTTTTAATCTGTTTATGTTGTTTCAATTGTATGCCACCTTGAGATCTCATAATAGAGAGTGGGACAGAAATATTTAAATAGATGACAGATTGATTGATTGATGAGAGATTGATGAGAGAGAGAGGTATCAGTCCCATGGATTTAATGAGTCTATAGTATTTGGGCCCAAGAACTGGATATAGCAGTAAAAGGCCAACCTGGGCAAATCAACAAAGAGACAGGTTGAATTCCCATCATTACAACTGACTAAATTAATGAATGACTCACCATTCTATTTTTAAAGACAATTTGTTCACTCGGTTAAATACAGTTCTAAAGGCACAGGTAATTGTCATAGCATCTGGCTATAAGTAATCATACTGTGGGCCTTTGCAGACTGCCAGAAATAGTGCACATTAAATTGAGGCACTGCCCTGGCTCAGTGCTAGGGAATCATGGGAACTGTAATTTATTGTGGCACCAGAGCTCTCTGACAGAGAAAGTTCAATGTCCCAGAAAAAAATACAATTCCCATGACTCCCTAGCACTGAGCCAGGGCAGTGCCTCAATTTAATGTGCACTATTTCTGGCAGTCTGCAAAGGCCCTGTGATACTCAATGAGACAGAACTTGAGACCTGAGCAGGAGGAAAAGCTGAAACAAGCCCATTTTAGCAAGTTACATTTTACCTGGCTTGTTCATCTTTAGCTAGCACTTTATTTGTGAAGAGATCAAAAATCAAACTGCCCATCTCTTTATATCTTTGTATAAATCTATTTGGATTTGGAGCACAGTTTGAGTCATCCCATCTCCCAATGAAGCTGAAGGGTATCATTGCACTGGGAGCAGTACAGGAAAGAGCATCCAAAATTATCAAAGGTTCCTTCTGAATAAGGAAAATGCTGATCATTTTGATCATTTTAATGTAAGAAAAGAAAGGCTAGGTCATAGTAGAGAATTATAAAAGTAATAATAGTTTGAAAAGAATAACAATTTTTTTCTTCCCTTATCATCACCACCACCACCATCATGATCATCATCAATAATAAAATGGGTCATCTCAGTGAAATGGATCTTGAATAGATTCAGAACATAGAAAACAAATCACCGCTTCACACAATGTAGTTAATTTATGATTTTCACTGCTTCTGAATGCAATGGCACCTACTAGTTCAGATGTAGGCATTAGACTGGTTATATACTATTAAAAAGAAATTGGACAAATTCTGAGACAGGCAGATTTTGGCCAAAGGTCTAAAAGAATAAAGTACTGGAGCCCAACAAAACGTACCTGGAGGCCATTCCAACCAAGTAGATGAATACTTGATTTGAAATGAATATTTCCAAGTTTGGAAATATTCATCCACTCTGTGGAAGATACGTCTGAGGGAACCAGGGTGGTGAGGCAGTTTGAACATTGGACTATGGACTCTGGAGACCAGGGTTCAAATACCCACTCCACCACAGAAAACCACTAGGTGATCTTGGATAACTCACACTCTCTCAGCCCCAGAGGCAGGAAAAGGCAAACCCCCTCTGAATAAATCTTGCCAAGAAAACCCCATGATAGGGGTCTTCGGATTGCCATAAGTCAAAAACAACTTGAAGGCCCATAACAACAACAACAAATTCCTGAGAGAACTCTATTGGAACCCAATATTTTATGTTCATGGCATTTGGCCAAAGTCTACCTGTCCCAGAGAGCTTTCAGTGGATCTTTAACTCCTGTTGGTGTTTTGCTCTTTAATAATAAGCGTAACAAAATATTCAAAGCAGGGCTGACACCTACCAAATCCTTTTTACAATTTTTACCTATTTTGCAAATTCATAGCTTCCCTTATGAAAGACCGACTTGATTTTTAAAACATGCTATAAATATGTTGATTTTTTGTCCAAAAGTCCTTCATTCTGAACATGAATGATATCAAAATTGCAACACTGTTTGATTTGAATTTTCCCTTTTTGTTTCTTTTTCAGTTTATGAAATCATCATTAAGGCTATTTCATTTCCCACCCTGCTTTTGGAAGCAAGTTACCCTGGACATTTTTACCTTCCAGTACTGGGTTTACGTGAAGCTGAACCCTTTTAGAAGTTTCACAATCTCATGTGTATGAAACAGTGAGAGGAAGGACAGAAGGAAGGAAGGAAAGACAAAGCCAACTGGTGAAAGTGGCAAGGAACAGAGCACTAGTAAAGTATTAAAGAGTAGAATTACTTTTCACAGGGCATGAGCAATTCAACGTATCAGGAGGGTAGACTGGGAGAGGGAAGCATTCGTCCAGCCAGCCAGGATAGTACAAAGAGTGCTTAGCAGAGGCACAGCCTATAGTCCACACAAAAGACACCTGGATTTCACACCCAAACTTCACATTTATTGTTCTAAAAACTGGCTGAAAAAGCTGTTGTAATGCACTTTGGTTTCTGATGAGTTATTTCATATTGCAAGATACTAATTGCTTTCAAGCACCTGATAAAATGTATATGAATTTTAAAAAGTTCACAAAATGGTGGTGTACTGCTTTGGGAACAAGAATAACTTTGCTAGGTGCTCACTCAGTTTTTCAAAAAATGTTTGCTTTATGTTCCTTCTAACCTGCCTTTTTCTGTATCACAGGATATTCTCCCATTGGAGCAGCATAGCTGGGTCCTGACAAGTAGTTCTTATTATTTCATTTTGTTTTACTTGTCCTGAAGCACCTGCCAGCCTTCTGTGGTATGACAGTGCCTGACAACCAGAACATATAATTCAGAAGGCCATGTTCATGCCTTCTATTTGGTTTCAGTTGAGTTTCTCCCTTTTCCTCTACAGTTTCTGTGTTTTTCTATTTTTTCAGCTGATTTACTGGACAAAGATCTCTAATAAATTGTCTTGTAATTCTTCTTGAAACAGAAAAATGAAAAGGGGGCTACACAAATCAGTTAACTTTAGATTGTCTGAACCTATAAGCTAAATTTGGTCCACCTGTGAGTATCTGTTTAATAAGCTTTTTGTCTTCCCCAACCTGATTCTCTCCAGCCATTTCAGACTGTAATTCCCATCTACAGTGGCTACTATTGTCTGTTATGAGGGATTATGTGAGCTGAAGTCCAGAACATTATGGAAAGCACCAGAATGGGCAATACTATTCTAGGGGCTTTGTAAAGTAATAAAAAAACCAGTACTGGATTACTCCTCTCCTTTCTTGCTTGGCTGTTGCTTTAATTGCTGTGGGGTCAGCTGGTATTTGCTCCATAAAAATGCATTTACCAGACTAGACTGCCAGAAGGCAACTGTGGAAACCAAAGTTTACTTTTATGCCCCATGTTCAATCTATCAGCCTCTCCCTCCACAACAGATTGACCTAAATCCTTTGTACAAAGGAAATGTCTTTTCACAGAATGATGGGTAGTTCATTCTCTTTCATGGCATATTCTCAAATACTGTGAAGAACAAGAAGCTCACCCCACCCTTGAGAATGTAGAAATATACACTATGGAGACTGCCCTTTGAAGGAGCAGGTCAAATTGCTATCAAAATGGAAAATGCATGTTTTCTTTTAAAGTTACCCTTCAGGGTTTATACATTTCAAAGAGTCCATTGATACATAACACTCTTAGATGGGTGACAGCATACGTTTATGCTTAGCTACTCAGAAGCAAGCCCCACTGAATTCTATAGTACTAACTCCCCTATATATTTATATATATAGGGGACTACAGTCTTAAGGAGAACACATTTCAGTTAAGATATTCTTGAAGCAATTCATTTGGGAATTTTAACATCCCTCTCTCAGTGTGATATTGTATTGTAATAGATACCATACTAGTTCATAAATACCATGAAGTTAATAAATAAATAAATAAATAAATAAAGTTCATACAGTAATGTGTCAGTCTCATCCTAGCCTATCTTACAAGGGGGGAAATAAAGGCAGAAGGGGGATGATGCTCTGAACTTTGTGTTGGAATAAACACAAATATTAACTTATAGAGGCCTTGCTGAATTAGACCCAAAGACCTGTCTAATCCAAATTTTTGTCTCTTGTTGTGACCCAGCAGATGTCTTGAGAAAGCCCAAGGGCATGAAGCCATAATAATTTGTGCTTTTTGTTGTTCCATTGTTATTGATATTTGGAGGTAAGCTGACTGAATATTGAGGTAACACACAACCATTATGCCCAGTAGCCATTGATGACTTTGTTCTACATGAATTTGTCTAATCCTTTTTAAAGCTGTACTGTATATGTCTCTCCACTTTGTGAAAATCAACTGCACAGTTCAAATACAGAGGATTATGAAACTAACAAAGAATTTAACTTTATGCAAAGGGATCTTGTACCTCCTCAGATGCAAGAATTTAACTACAAGTGTTGATTACCCAGTACTTGCCATGAATCCAAAGGATACATTATTAAAGCAATAATAATGAGTCTCTCTCTCCCCCCCCCCCCCCATCATACTCTGTTCTACAAAGGAAAATGGAAGTTAAGTAAAAAGCCAAGGATGCAGCACCCAAGACAGGTTCCAGATTTCAAACTCGGTTTTAGTCTCATTCGCAGTTTATCAATTTAACCCCAAAATGGAATCCAGGGATTTCTACTTTGGGGAGGGGCCTTAGAATTCTTTGATGAAGTGGTCTATTGCTGTAGCCCCAAACTATTAATCCCAGGGTTCCACAGGATGAAGCCATGGCACTTCAAAGTGAGATCAAACTGCTACAATTGCATACTGTGGATATACTCAGTCTCAAAAAGCCACATAGGGAAGATTTTCATTGGAAAGATGACATTTGGAGATGCCAGTATAAACAATTACTCTTTCCTCTATGCTGTATTCCTGATGTGAAGAGCAGAGATACATCCATACATCACCACTGTTCTGTTTTGGGCCCCATGGCTCAGCTTCTTATTAGAGAAGTGGAATCATAGACTACTGGAAAGAATAATAATATGAAAATTAACAAATATTTTGAGGAGACCAAACTCCTTTATGGTTTGTAGCAAGCCATATCATGAATTAATTTTTCCCCTTAAAGGAGAAGGAATTAATTGTTTGGTGTCACTTTGCACTGCAAGGAGCATCAACTCTCCTTTTAGGCTGATGTAATGTTGTTTTGAGTGTCCACTGTTTGGGTCCCTGGTGTGCTGGGTCAAACTCAGCGTATCTACTAAAAGGTGAATTTTACACCACTCCTAGGAATACAATGATTGATCCACTATCTGGAAAAGCAGCTTAGCCTGGAGGATAGAGAGGATAGAGAGAAGGTCATTTGCTATCACTCTGTGCATTTTTTTAAGGCTCTGTAATGATACCATTCGGTTTCCTGTCCTGAAGAATGATGAAGATTCTGGACACCTAAAAATACTGATTTCTACAGTGGGAGAATATCAAAGGTAACCTAACTAATAAACCTGACCTTTCCCTACCTTCCTGTCACTTTATTCATTTTAGTTATTTAACCAAAGGGAATGGAATTATTTGGTGAATCCCAGTTTGGCTGTGCTCTGTATGCCATAAAATGGTGGGAAACATTCATGGGAAAACAAGTGATCACACTGTGCCCTACAATCTAGTAATTCAAGCCAGAGTATATAATTTAATAGACTGCAACATATTTTTATCTGATTTTATCTGTCTCTTGTTTGGCAATATGAGATAGTATCCTTGTCTTCTGTACTGTCCTCTTTGGTCTCTGCTGATGAGATTTCATATACACAACACTAAACACATCTGAGTAATAAGTAATCAGATGGCAACTGGGTTATTGAAAATGTTCTCTTTTTTTGGACAAGTTTTACTATGAATTATTATGGGATGTTTTCTGAATTTGGATCTCTCATAGGACAAAAGATGGAATACAGTCATTGCAAACAGCCAAAAATGAGTTGTTTGTAAGGGATGCAGGTTATGGGGTGTGACCATATTCATTACATATTCATTACTCCTCCACCACCCCCGTTTTGTTGGGAGGGTCTTAAAATATGTGCTACACAGATACTGTTATGTCTTGAAAGTACCTGATTTAAAGGCAGACCATAGGTCAACTCTACATCATTAACAGCATGTGTCTTATTGGTAGTTCCAACCAGAGTAGACCAATTGAGCATGATAGCTGATAAATCAATACATACATAAATCAAATTAATTCAATGGATCTATTCTAATTGGGACTACCATTAAAGCCTTGGCCATCAGATAGGTCACCTGTGGTCTCTTATGTGTCTGATGCTTTTTATAAAAAAGTAAAATCTGCAGAAACTTCGCAGCAGCCTGTTTTTCTTGCTGGCTTGGGTTTCTTCCTCCAGTTGGCTTCTTCTAGACCAGGGATAGGCAACCTTTCCCCTTTAAGGGCCGAGGGACTTCAACTCCCAGAATCCCAGGAGCTATTGGCCAACATGGGACTATTGGCCAACATGGCTGAGGCTTCTGGGAGTTGAAGTCCCTCGGCCCTTAAAGGGGAAAGGTTGCCTACCCCGTTCTAGACTGTAGACAGTTTTGAGGATCTGCTCTTCCATTTGTAAATTATTTTAGGCTTGTGGGAAACCTGTCCACATAAGAATTATACATATGAGCCATATGAGTCTACCTTAAATCAGGGGTGTCAATGGATGGGTGGCTGACGGTGCAGACCACACTGTGTGATACATCAGAGGGAGGTATCACCTGCTGCACCCCCCCTGAGGAAATGAGTGGCAGCCATGTCAGGAACATGGAGGCCTGAGTCCTCTGCCTCTTCCTCCACTGCTGCTCATCTCTTCAGGGCCCACGGCCCCCTGAGAAACTGAGTGGTGGTGGACCTCCAACACTACCCCACCACTGCCTTTATTTCTTCTGGGTGCTGCAGCCTCTGAGGAAATGATACTCTGGAACTCCCATACTCTGGAATTCCCTTCCTAGGGAAGCCAGACTGGTTCCCTCCTTGCTGTGTTTTTGTTTGCAAGTAAAGCCTTTTCTGCTCCAGAAAACATTGGGAATTGTTTGTTTTATATAATAGGGCTTTCCATTTCTGCTTTTGCATTAATGTTTTATATGACTTTAATTCTATGGATGGTTTAACATTGTTTTAATCCTCCCTTTTGTATGTTTTTAACTATATGTGGTATTACTTTATTCTCTTTATTCTGTAAGGCACCTTTATATGCAGAATGTGCCATATGGAAAGCTGGATTAGACTCAGAGGAAGAAGGCATGGAAACTGGAGGAAGGAACACCAACAATTTAAGACATGCAGATGATACTATACTACTGGCAGAAAACAGCAAAGATTTGGAATGACTATTGAGGAAAGTAAAGGAAGAAAGTACAAAAGCAGGGTTACAGAGGAACATTAAGAAAACAAAAATAATGACTACAGGTCACTTAAAGAGCTTTAAAGTGAATGATGAAGACATTAAAGTAGTCTGAGATTTTCCTTGGCTAGTCATATCATAAATCAAAAAGACTGTGGTAAAGAAACTGAAAGAAGAAGATTAGGAGAGGCAGCTATGAAGGAACTAGGTAATAGCCCCAAGTGTAAAGATACATCATTTAATACCAATGTCAGAATTGTCAATGCCATTGTATTTCTGTGTATGATTGTGGAAGGTGAACAGTGCAAAAAGCTGATAGTGAGAGAAGCAACTCATTTGAAATGAGGTGCTGGAGGAGAATTATGCAGATACCATGAATGGCCAAAAAGACAAATAAATGGGCCCTAGAGCAAATCAAGCCTGAACTCTTCCTAGAAGCAAGAATGACCAAACCATGGCCATTGTGCTTTGGAGCGTACCATGAGACAACACGGATAGACTCAAAGAAGGCATGTCCATGGTTCTGTAAGACTTGTGCAGGGCTGTTAATAGCAAGGTTTCTTGGAAGTCTCTTGTTCATAAGGTTACTATAAATCAAAGTCCACTTGACAGCAATTAAAAAGCTAACTTGAGTCTCATGCTTGGGAGAAATGCGGGATATAAATACAGTGTTTGATTGCTTGCTTGCTTTCTATAAACCTACTCACTTTGCTTTGAACTCACCCCAGATCCTCAGATCTGCCCACTATTGGAATATAGTCTTTGAGATCCAGGGCTAGAAAACATTACAGGAGTACCTGGCCAGAACCACAATTTGGTATTAACCTTCTAGGCAGAAAGATAACTCAGTGTAGTGTCCCAACCCTCATCTTAGACAGCTGCCTACAAGGACACCAAAGTCAATGAGATCCAGAAAAATTAACAAGGTCAGCCTAGTGTACTTCTCTTAGAAGGGGTCACTGATCAGAGTAACAAGTGGTATTTCCTAACAACAGCAACAACAGCAACAATAAGGCAAGAAACCAGAATGAAATTGAGTCCATAGTTAGTGTAACTCAGGTTTCTGGAAACTGCACTGTAGTAACTGCTTGAACCCCTCATCCAAAAATGGTATGTTTGCAACTGAACTAAGCTAGAATAATCTTGATGATACAGAGAAGCTTTCTGAAACAGTGGGCACCTGCTTGCCTTTTACAATTGGACAAGACTACCAGGTCTAAATGGGAGGCATTTATAACGTTCTGGATTCTTCCAGTCAAGTCTCTACTTGGTGTTACATGTCTCCAAGTCATTTCTGTCTAATGGTGACCCTAAGGTGGTGAACTTATCACAGATTTTTCTTGGCAAGATTTCTTGAGAGTCAGGTTGCCTTTGCCTTCCTCTGAACCTGAGAGAATGCAACTTCTCCAAGGCCACCCAATAGGTTTCCATGTCTGAGTGGGGAATTAAACCCTGGTCTCCAGAGTCATAGTCAAACATTCAAATCACCATACCATGCTCGCTCTCTCAAGTCTCTTCATTATCCTGTTATTGTAAGATGATTTTCAGTTCAAGCTCCCATGGATAAAGTGCTTGGAGAAGCATCCTCAAGCACTTGTTTCCTTGCCCCTTCTGCCTCTTAACACTGAGCTGGAAAGACTTGTCGACAGGCAGAAGGAACAAGGGACAAAGAAACAAGAGCGTGGGCGTGCTTCTCCAAGCACTTTATTCATGGGGCTTGAACAACTGAAAATCATCTTACAATACCAGAGTAGAGAGAGTGTAGTGGATGTGTTCACTAATGGATCTGCACATAAAGAAGAATCTAATTTGTAATGGATATACAGTATTTTCTGGTGCATAAGACTACTTTTTAACTCAGGAAAATCTTCTCCAAAGTCAGGGGTCGTCCTATACGCCGGGTGGAGGAGGAGGGAGAAGAAGGGGTGGCGCGGCACGAGGCGGGAGGAGGAAGAAAAGAGGAAATCAGGTTAGAGGAGGAGGAGGGGGGAGGAAGGGGTGGCGTGGTGTGGCGTGAGGCAGGAGGAGGAAGCAGCAGTGGATAAGAGGTGAACCCCTATCCTGGGGTTTTCTTGGCAAGACTGGTTCAGAGGAGGTTTGCCATTGCCTTCCTCTGAGGCTGAGAGTGTGTGACTTGTCCAAGTTCATCCAGTGGATTTCATGGCAGAGTGGGGAATCAAACTCAGGTCTCCAAAGTGGTAGTCCAACACTCAAACCATTACACCAGGGGTAGGCAACCTTTTTGAGCCGGGGGCCGGGTTGCTGTCCCTCAGACAATTGGGGGGCCGAAGCACCAATAAATAAATAAATAAATAAATAAATAAAATTTAAAAAAAATATTAAAAATTTAAAAAATATGCATGCATACTCTCTCAGCCCCAGAAAAGTCATGGCAAAACCCCTGTGGAGATTTTGCCAAGAAAACCCCAAGCACAAGTAATAACAACAATAATCAATATCATTATGGCGGGGGGCGGCGGCGGCGGCAGGACCAGCCTGGGGCCGGTCCAAAGGCCTTGTGGGGCCTCATCCGGCCCCCGGGCCTTAGGTTGCCTACCCCTGCATTACACCATGCTGGCTCCTAATCCCATGTACTACCTATGAAACAACTGCAGACTTGTTTGTTGTTCTTGTGTGTCTTCAAGTCCTTTCCAACTTATGGCAACCCTAAGGCAATCTTATCATGGGGTTTTCTTGGCATGTTTCTTCAAATGGGGGTTGCCATTACCATCCCCTGAGGGTGAGAGTGTGTGGCATGCCCAGGCTCACTTACTTGGCTGCAAATTGTACATACCCCAGAATGCATCACCTAGTATATTGGCAGTCCTTCCCCCCAACACTTTCTCATTTTCCCCCGTTGGAAGAGGGGTCGTCTTATATAGCAAGTATATCCCAAACTCTATATTTTAACTGGAAAAGCTAGGGGTCATCTTATACGCCCAGTCGTCTTATACGCTGGAAAATACGGGTAAATGATTTTATCCCTACCAAATAAATCACAATGACTTTTGAGGAATCCATCACATATCTTTGGTTAGTAAGGGTAGAAAAGACCACCCATCAAACAGAAAACCTCCACTTACCTGACAGGATTAGAATGTATGATAGCTCTTGCTGAATTAGAACAAAGGTCCATCTAGTATAGCTTTCTATTTTCTACCTTGACCAGCCAAGATGCTTCTTTTAAGCTACCAAGCAACATACAAAAGTCCTTTTCTACTTCTGCTTGCCAGCAACAAACATTTAAGAGCCATCATGAAGATGAAGTGGTAGCAGTGAAATAAAGCTTTCCTCCCTTTCTCTCCTCCACCCCCTTTAGTAATCACCACAGAGTAAACTCTATCATGAGCTCTAACTTGTGTTTGGTTTATATTTGGAACACTGTTCGAACTTTCCCAAGAGAAAGGAGGGCATTCATGATTAAAGAGTCCTAGGAGTAGGCAAGATGGACCATAGCATGTATGTCCCAAACATGTATTTCTAAACTATTTTCTTCCAAATAAGTTACTGAGGTCAGTGAAACTTTTCAGCTGTTTGTAGACACTCCTGTTCTAGATAACTGGTGAGTGCTTCGTGGTCAACATGCAATCTTTAAAAACAGAGAAATGATAGCTGCGGATTGCTCTGTTGACTCCTTGCCTTTTCCAATGGGAAAGGACAGGAAATGCAAGGAGTGAGCAAAGCCACTCATAAAAAAAAAAGGACTGTGGATGCAGTGTGTGGATTAATATGAATAAATGAGGAAAGAAAGATGGGTATGACTCCATTCACTTTGGACTGTGGACCCGGACCCACCCATTATTGGTATTCAGCCAATGCTATACTTTCCTGAAACTAATGCAATGCTTGGACCAAATAAGATTCCAAGGCCCCATTCACAGCTCACAATTATAGCGCTATAAGTCCACTTTAATTGTCATGGTTCTGTCCTATGGAATCGTGGGAGTTGTATTTCAGGGAGGAGAGGGGCATTTAAAATTTTCAGCCAGATGGCTCCAGTGCCTCTGTCCATAGTACAAACCTCAAGATTCCATAGGATAGAATCATGTCAGTTAAAGTGGAATAATAGTGTTGTAATTCTGTGCTGTGAATGGGTCCCCAATCAATAGGAGCTGCTAACCCTCCAAAGTTCTTCAGGGGGTTGTGGGCTTATATACAGTCTGCAACAGGGGTGCCCAGCTCTTGACACCCCTTCTCCATAGGATTTCTTGTGGAATCCCAATCTTTGTCCTTGAAAGAAGTCTCCCTAGAGGTCAGGGCAGCTGGGATTCTCGCAATTTATTGCAACGCAGTCATATAGCTATGCCATTCAGTTTTAACATCTGTGTTGTGACAGTCCATCATGCATGATGAACTAAAATAAAATCAAGCAACATTATTATCACCCAAAACCTCAGACTGGCCTTTCAGAGTGAGAATTCATGCCCAGCATTCAAAGATCCTGATTCACACACTGAGAGCTATCATGTATTCTTCTTTTCATGCAAGAGAATTTTGCATGCAATGTGTAATTGATTTATGGAATTAATTACAACAAGATGACATGATGTGATGATGACAGTTAGCCTAACAAGGCTGGGGGGGGGGGGGGGGAGCACCATAAGAGAAATTCATGGAGGATAGTTCTAATATAGGAGAGGCTGGAAAAGTTACTTTACATCACTGCAACTGTCCAGAACCAGACTGGCAACTGTCACTGGCTGCCCCAAACTGCCAGGAGAGATTCAACATCTAAACATGCTGTCTGAATTTAAAACAGTATTAAAGACTTATGTCTTCCAGGAGGCCTAATCAATTGATTTTAAACTAGAAATTTAAAATTGGGATTTAAAATTTTATGCCAGATGATTTTAATTTGTCCTATGTTTGTGTTTACATTTAATGTATTTAAATGTTTGTATGTGTTTTAATCTATGTCATAACCCATCTTGTGCCTTGGTCACCTGTTATACCAGTTCAGCCTGTAAGGAATTGAGAAAACTAGGCAGCAGAAGAGCCAGAAAGAATGAGACTGTATACTTGTAAGGGAGTGAGTGCTCAGCAAGGGACCAGAACTGAATGCACTGAAGAAAGCAAGGCTTGGATCTTGTTTGCAATGATCAAAAGGCCCATTCCCCCCACCCCATGCTGCTCTGGTGTTGTTCTGTTTGGATGATGCACAGCACAACCCCCTTATTATTTATTTATGTTATATGCTGTCTTTCTCCCAGGACGCAACCCCAGGTGTGAGCAGTGTGGACAATGTCTGGCATGTTTCACACCAGAACTGGGGTATAACACTGTTAATATGGATTAAAATAAGTTACCTGTTGCTTCAGGAAGATCCAGAGCCCTCAATTTCTGCACTGTGCTGGCAGTCTGCATGGATGTCCCATTGACCTTCCTGGTGCATCTGCTGCTGGGCATCTCATTTTGACTCAGAACAAGTGGCTCACAGAGTCTGTACAAAGTTGAATGGCTTGGTGAGACACCCATGCAGACAGCTTCCATGACATGGGAACAGAGGGCCAAGTAATGGGACCATGTCGAGGCAGGTACAGGGCCAGGATACTCTGAGCTGCCCCTGGAGTATCCTGGTCAGTGCAGACAAGGCCTGAGAAGAGTCTGTGTCAGAGGGATGGAAAGGAAGACATATTGACAGTAGTCTTCAAGAAAGCTGACAGTTAGTGAGAGGACAGCTGGATCCAGAGGGTTAGGTGCTAGACCTACATGAAGACTTTCTGAAAAGAGGTCAGATCTGGAGTCCCAGTCATATGCAAGGCCAAGCAATGACAGACTTCCATACATGTGACTTAATGGACGTGCAGTCTGGCAGGATAATTGTCTCTTAATAAAGTAGGAGCTGGAACTTTAGGTTATGTACTATTCTGAGTGGCAAATAAAAGCCAGTGTTTGCAGTTGTTACTACTGTTGTGTGCCTTCAGGTCATTTCCAACTTACAGCAACCCTAAGGTGAGTCAATCACAGGATTTCCTTGGCAAGGTTTGTTGAGAGGGAGTTTGCCTTTGTCTTGCTCTGAGGTTGACAGAGTATGACTTGCCCAAGGTTATCCAGTGGATTTCCAGGGCTGGGCCTGGTCTCTAGAGTGATAGTCCAACACTTAAGCCACTACACCATGGTGGCTCTTTTGCAATTATTAATATACATTATTATTCTTAGATTATCTTTAAAAGAGCCAACAAATCCCAGTTTTGTGCCCCTGAAACCCCAAGCAGTCCCTCAAAACATTCAGCAACTCCTTTAAAAAAAAATCTAGGAAATTTGGGAATGAATTTCTGCCCAAATAACTCATAAAATGCACAAAAAATGTGCACAGATGGCATGGTTTAGCCTCACCTCTCTATCCTTTACTGCCTCTGAAAAATCAGAAAAATAGTGACCCAAATGGCAAAAATTGGTTTCCCTGCCACTTTTTAGCTTCCCTGCCCACCCAGATCTATAATAATAAAAAAGAGCACATGACTCTCTCTCTGTGTACAATCACTTGTGTTTGGCAGCCATAACTCCTCCAGACATGGTTTTTGTTGGTTAAAAATGTGACAGAATGCTGTTGGTAACTGTCCAAGTTGCCGAACCAAGTTTCAAGGTGAAATTTCAAATGGGTAGCTGGATGGTGTTGCATGTCCTACATTTAGGCTGTGTTTGCCACTGTTTTGAACACCTGGTGGTGGGGCCTGCACTACTGCTGCAAATTCTGTGGCTGCTGTAACCACAACTTGGCTGCTATCAGCTCTTTATTTATAGTCAACAGACCATACAAACACTATAAGAAAACACTCTTGTTGTTTTTTTCAAAAAAGAAAGAGCATATGATACATATTATTACATGCAAAATAAATCCAATATTTATAAAAATATGGTATATATATATATATATATATATATATATATATATAATTATGCTGTCATAAATAATTATTATATAAATTATTATAATTATGCTGTCATAAATGTTCTGGTAAAAATAGCCAAATTTTAAACTTAGCCATTTGCTCAGTAACTGACTTGTTGGAGCCCTGGAGCAACATGATCAAAAGAGACTCAAGGGAGCAGCCTGAGAAAAGCTGGATAATTGGATATATTATGTCTTGGCTAGCCCCTTGATAATAACAGCAGGGGAAGAATATATGTGAATGACTCCTTTTTTGAGTATTCTACATGCAAGATACTCTAGTTATTTCAGGGGCAGCTTCTGTTTGGCTTTTATTATATCTTCCATCTAGTAAATTAGAGGGGTGAACATGTGGACATTTGGTGAGATTCCTTGAGGCACCTGTGGTCATTCTATATGGGGCAGGTAGATTCTAGATAACCACCTCACATCATGGAGTCCTATAGACTGGTGGGATTAATAGAAGGGTAAAAACACTGGGGGTTTTCTGTTGTATTTTACAGTGCAGTTATGCTTGCAAGTGACAGCAGTAGAGGCAGCAGAGATCACAGAAATGCCACAGGGGCACATGAAATTTGTGGGCCATCTATTGTCCACTCCTGGAATAGACTATAGATCAATTGGGATAAATTGTGCCAAAGGGAACTTTTTTGTAATGTCCATTAATTCAAAGGCAATAATTATTGTTTTGGGAATCATGGTTAGGGAGAGAAGAGTAAAATTTCTGGAACTGTAGCTGGTCATTTTGGGAAATGTGAGCGATTCTACTGGATCTCAGAAGAAGAAGAAGAAGAAGAATTAAATTGCCAGGGCAGGAGTGGAATAACAACCAGTCCCACCCCCCACCCCGACAGGCTCAAAAAGAGGGGAGGGGAGTTTTCTTTACTTTGCAAAACATATAAAATTAACTTTGCTTACAAATATTTTTATAATCAAATACATAGTCTAATGGAGGAAAGATAGAGAAGAAGACTAGACATTAGAGTGATGCCAGGAGAGAGAGTGTGTGATAAAACAAACAACCAGGAAGTCTGCAAACAAGCAAACTTACAATGGTGAGTATAGCCATGCAAAGGCTGCTAACTTTAACAGATCTTGGGGGGGGGGGGCAGTTTTCTGTCCCTGGATCTTTTGGCGCTGCCAAACAAGCCCCCCCCCAAAAAAAAACAAAAAAAAAACAAGCAAAACAACTTCAAACCACAGAGAGTGTGAAGTTAACATCTGGCTTTGAAAAATTTATATTTTAAAAATGTTAAACATTGCAAAGGGAACTTGCAACCTGTTTGAAAGAAGGGTTGCCTCTCTTAAGCTGTTCCATTAGAGGCAATTCTCATTTATGGGCCAGGAAAAGGGCAGACACCACAAACCAGTCTCATGGGACCACAGGCAGCTCCAGTGTTATGTTTTGCCCATTCCAATGTACCCACTCCCATCCACCCACTCATTCACTTGCAGATAGGATATGGTTGCTAATGGTGCCGGTTAAGTAACATATAGTTTGGTCCACATGTATTGTGCAGAGAACATTCACATCCTCAAACCTTGGGGGGAAGCAAGGCCTTTGCAGACTGCCAAAAATAGTGCACATTAAATTGAGGCACTGCCCTGGCTCAGGGCTAAGGAATCATGGGAACTGTAATTTATTGTGGCACCAGAGCTCTCTGACAGAGAAGGCTCAATGTCCCAGAAAAAAATACAATTCTCATGATTCCCAGCACTGAGCCAGGGCAGTGCCTCAATTTAATGTACACTATTTCTGGCAGTCTGAGTAGAATCAGAGAGAACATAATAATTGGGATCTATTAATAATTTGGATTTATTCATCAGATTGGAATTAGAAGGAAAATCACCCAAGTATTAACAGTGGTGTCACTAGAGTTGGTGTCTCCCAGTGTGGTAACTCATGCTGTCACTCCACCATTGACCTCCTCCAATACCACACTATACAGAATCCTTAGGAATGTTTTTTGTACTAATGTTACTCACATACTGTAATTCCCATATATTATTGAATGCAATGGTTATAGCTGTGACATAAACAACTGGCACCACTGAAATTATACCTTTAAATTACAATATCATATTCACAGAATACATGTATTTACATATCCATTCTTTCATATGGTTAAAGGGAAATTTTAGTAAAATGTGATGTTTTAAAATAATTTTGAAATTTAATAATTTTTAAAATTTTGAAATTTTAATTTTTTTTTAAAAAAAAATGGGGGCCTCTCCTTTCTCCTCCCACTGAGCCTCATGCCACTCGCACCAATTCTTCAGCATTTTAAAGTGACAGATGCAAATGCCACAGCCCGTTTCTGCCAAAAAGCTGATATCTGAGGAGCAATGGTGTCTCTCCCCCACCTTTAGGGTGTAACCTGGTGCAGTCCTCACACCCACACCCACACCCTTAATCATGCCATTGAGTATTAAACACACAGATTTCAGATTTGCCTTTGAGCAACCATAGGTAAGGCAGTTAATATTTAAACTACTGCTACCCATCAAGTACAGTATCATTAAATAATATACACACACCAGCAAAAAAAAAAAGGGACATAAAATCACATATTGTGCTCTTAGTACTACCAGACATTATGCAGCTGTTTTTTCTAGATCTTAGTAAAATCTCATGAACAAGGCAGGGCAATTGCAAAACAAAAACCTCACCTGAAAGCACCCTTATTGCAATTAAAATGAATAGGAGGAGAGTCCATTTTGTTGTTTCTTGCCGGTGGGTGGGGGATTCTTCCTTGATTCCACATTGCTATGTCCCTCTTTTATTTAGAAACCTGGAATTTTATCTACAGAGTGGAGTGGTCTACAACAGCTCTCCTACCACAGATGACAGAAGCAGAATGTGTCTCAAATCTGAATACACCTCCCATTTATTCCCCAAAGCTATAAATGACCCCCAATTTGTAGATCACTTTCTTGAAGGGACAGATGGCTCTGGTTAAGAATAATGGACCCATCAAATAAACAAGCCTCCAAAGAAATATATGCCATCCAGGGTGACCAGATGTCCTCCTTTTCCAGGACATGTACTACATTTGAACCTTCTGTCCAGAAGGAATTCCAAAATGTCCTCCATTTTGAGCATGATTAAGAAAAGCATTAAGTAACACCACGTTTGCTATTCCTCTTCAAGAAATTTGTCTATCTGGCACCCCATCCTCACTGTAAATAGAGGGAAAGGATGGATCCTTCTAGAGTTCTTTTTTGCTAGGATCAGCAGCAGACAAGACTTGCCCCCAGAGCTCAATGCATATTTGTTTCTTGGAGGGGAAAAGGACAGCAAACATGTTAGGCAATGGGCTACTAGAGGACATAGTGCAAAAGTTGAAAGGGTTTGCCCCTTAATTTCAGCACAAAAGACAAATGAAAGGAATGATTTATATGTAGATTCAGTCAAGGGTTTGTTGGTATAATTTTAAGCATTTGTCTTGCTCAGAATTCTAGAAATATATTGCAAGCCAACAAGACATTTTAATAAAGATAAGTTCATAAGAAGTTCATAAGAAAAATATGGTTGAGTACATAATAAAATACAGTATATGCAATATAGCTGTAAACAAGCCATATGAAATGAATTTATAGTTATATTAGTGTTTTTACCTTTTATTTGTTAGTCCTCTCTTTTTCTTGAATATCCCACATTTTGCGGTGCCTTGTCCTTCTTGGCGGTAATGACTTCTAGTCACCCTGATGACAGCTCTTTTACTAAGAAACAAGAGGGTAAATATTATACTCTTTTGACAGGTTAAATAACACAGGTTTTTTTTTAAAACAGTAGTCATGGCACATGCTAATTTATGACAAAAGATGAGTTCTTTCAGAAATGTGGAGAAGGAACTAACTTTGGAGCAGCACAAATGGATGTACAATGTAAGAAAGAGAAGTACATGGATACATTAAAAACTTTTCAAAAATAGCTTTCAAATGGATTTTGGAGTGCTGCCCCTTTCCACACCAGCACCACTATGTTGCTTCTAGTTACTAGTTACCTATTTCCAGTTGGATAAGTTTAAAACAACCTTTCTCATCCAATTTTGGGACTGAGTACAATAACAAAAGTACAGAATATATCCCAGATCTTGCTAAATGAAAATCATTAAAAGTAGGCACAGCATCTATGGAACTGTATAAATAAAGTTTTAAAGACCAGAAAGAAAAATAACCAGCATTTTCTTAAGCGGCACTGCTAGCTGGATGGTTGTTACACAAAGTGGATGTTAAGATTTACAAAATAAAAGCAAATTAAAACAGCCTAAATATATGGGACAGTGATTCTGAAGAATTGAAATACAGAAATATTAAAGTATAAATAAAGAAAGATAGAAAATACAAAATTGTGTGTCTTAACGGAGACACAATACTGATTAGAAGTTGGCAGATGTCCAAGAGCCAAAAAAAAAAGAGGTCTCAAACAAACAGTTTTAAGTTTGAGGGAATCTAAACAACAATCTAAACAACTCCCTTCAGATAAAGCCTATTCTCGTTTACAAAAAGCAAACTTATAAGAGAATTCTGAAACTCATAATATAGAAATGAAAAAAAAACAAACCCAAAATCTTTGGAGACAATGCAGAAAACTGGAATGGGAGCTAAAGAACAACATGAGGCAGTTCTGGGAACATTGCCAGAAGCTGATGAAGGAATGAAAACATGGCTTGTTCAGCTTCTAGCCGAACATCAAAACAAAAACACTGAGATTCTAAAAGACACTATTACAAAAAATTAATGCCACATTATCAGAAACTATATCTAAGAATATTATGGATGAAATCCATAAATCTTTTCAGATAATAAGAAAAGAAATTGAACAAGTGGATTAAAAAGTACAAGAAATACAAATTGAACAGAAAGCTCAGCAAAAGACAACCTTGGAGCATTCAACAAGATTGGATCAACTTGAATGAAAAATCATTGTAATAGAAGGAATAACCTTCATCCCCTGAGATATCAAACAAAACACCGAAAACTCTGAAGACAGAGATTTTTAAATGGTTGCAAAGTATTTTTCCTCAAATTATCTGGGATGAGAAGGAAGTGGAGCGCTTACATAGAGCATCAACTTTTAAGAGAGGACTGGTTCCCAGAGATGTAATCATGAAAGTAACAAGCTTCTATAGGAAAGATCTTCTAATGAAAGAAATTAGGAAACTCTCAGGATCACTGAAATATGGAGACAACACAATTGAAATCTGCAGTGATTTTTATCCAGAGACTATCAGCTGCAGAAGAGGATCCAACAATAAAGGGTAGATCAAGTAATATTACAACCCTGAATAAAATAATGAATGGAAAAGAATTAAAAGATGTATGGAGATTGGTTAAAGGGGATGAAAAGAATTATAGTTACTATTCAGCAGTTCATAAAAACTATTCTAGAATAGACTTTATTTTTTTAATCTAAAAATATGGTTTCAGAGGTATTAAATACAGAAATAGAAGGAATAAGAGTTACAGACCATGCAATAGTAAATATGGATTTTATATTAAAAGGATTTTAGAGGATTATAGAGAAGCAAAGAGATGGAGGTTAGACATCAGAATACTTAATAATAAAGATATAGTGGGTAAAATTGAAAAAGAATGGCAAAATATTTGGGATATTAATAATAGAGAGGTTTCTCAAGCTCTATTATGGGATACTATGAAAGCGGTTACAAGAGGAATTTGCATTAGGGAAACAATTTAAAGAGATGACAGGAAGAGAGGAAAACAAAATTAGAAATTGAGATTTAGAAATAAGATAATGACTATATAAAGGATAGGAGTAAAAGGATATATATATATAGAATTACAAGCAAAAAAAAAAAAAAAGGAATTAGAGAAATTAGAATTAGAGATAGAACAGGTCCAGAAAAATTTAATATATTTATGGAGGGAGTTTTTTGAATATAGCAATAAAAATTCTAAAATGTTGGTGAGATCAGCACAAAAGAAGAAAGAGAAAAACATGATTGATGTTATAAAGGATAAAACAGGGAAAAGGTGGATGATGATGAAAGAAAAGATAAAGATATTTGAAGAATATTATAAAGAATTATATTCAGCAGGGAATAAGTCAATGGGAAAAATGAGAAATATATTGAAAAACATTTGAAAATAAAAATAGAGGAAGAGGACAAAGAAATAATGGAGCAATCAGTTTCGAATAAAGAAATAGAAGAAGTGATAAATAAATTAAAAGGAGGGAAATCACCAGGAATGGATGGGTTGGGACCAGAATATTCTAAAACTTTCAAAAAGATATTAATACCTAAATTGGAGGTATTATACAATAAAAATTTAAATGGAGAAAGGATCCCACCATCATGGGATCATTCATTTATAATACTGATTCTGAAACTAGATAAAGACTTAACAGATCCAGGATCATATAGACCTATATCCTTGTTAAATCAAGATGCTAAAATATTCACAGCAATAATGCCAAAAAGAATGAATAAGTTTATATATAAATATCTTCAAAACAATCAATGTGGATTTGTACAAAGGAAGACAAATGTCAAATTTAATAGGAAGAGTATTGAATAAAATAAATATAATAGGGAAGAGTAAACAAAAGGCAGGAATAATGGCATTAGATATATATAAAGCTTTTGATTCCACGGAATGGCCAGCATTAAAAATAACATTAAAGAAATCAGGTATGGGGGAAAAGTTTAGAGGATTAATAAATCAGTTATATTCAAACAATACAACAGTAGTAACAGTAAATGCTGAACTAACAGATCTAATTCCAATTTCTAGAGCAGGGGTAGGCAACCTTTCCCCTTTAAGGGCCGAGGGACTTCAGCCCCCAGAATCCCAGGAGCTATTGGTCAACATGGGACTATTGGCCAACATGGCTGAGGCTTCTGGGGCTGAAGTCCCTCGACCCTTAAAGGGGAAAGGTTGCCTACCCCTGTTCTAGAAGTACAAGGTAAGGCTGCCCTCTTTCCCCAATTTTATTTGCAATAATTATTGAAATTTTAGCAAATGCTGTTAGGGAAGATGAAAATTTGGAAGGAATCAGGATTAGAAAAATTAAATAAGATAAGCTTATTTGCAGATGATACTCTATTGACAATTAAAGATCCACTTTAAAAATGGACAAAGTAAGACAACACTTAAAAGAGTTTGAGGAAATGTCAGGCCTATGAGTAAACTGGAATAAATCAGAGTTAATGCTGTTTAATTATACAAAAAACAGAAGAACAAGATTTCCTAAAGGATAAAATGATATTAAATTAAAAGATACAATTAAATATTTAGGAATAAATATTATAAAAACTTTAAAAAATTAGAGGAACAAAATTATAATAAATTAAGGATAGAAATTAAAAGGAAAATAGAAGAATATAAAAATATTAAATTATCATGGTTTGGAAGAATAGCATTAGTAAAAATGAAAATTTTACCTAAGAATTTTTGTTCAGGATGTTACCAATAAAAATATTAGATGCAGAAATAAAAGACTGGCAAATATTAGTAAATTTTTGTAACGGGAATAAAAAAGTGGGGATTAATAAAATATATTGGTATAAACCCCCAAAAGATGAAGGCTTGTGTCTCCCAAATTTAAAATGGTACTATAATGCAAATCAACTAAGATATATTATAGATGGAATTATAGAGAAAGGAGAGTTAGATTGGTTAGAGATGGAAACAACAGAAATAGAGAAAAAGGTGGAAAATATATATATTTTAAGGGCCTGACCATGAAAGAAATAGTAAACCCCTTTTTAAGGAATATATTAGAGATTTGGAAAAAATATAAAGAAAAATTAATGCCAGCTATCTCATCATTAACACCAGTTGTAATGATAAAAAACTTTACAATACATTTAAAGGAAGAATTAGGGAAGCAAGAAATATATAGGATAAAAGAATGGGAAAAGATAATGAAGGATAAAGGAAAGATAAAGGAGAAATTACAAAGTCTAAATTTAACCTGGTTTAATTGTATTCAGTTGGAACAATGGACAAAAAATTGGAATAGGAAAATTATAGAATTTAGAGAATACGCAAAATTTGAACAAATGATTAGACAAAGGGATAGTATCGAGGTAAATGAAACTTTGAAAGGTATTACAAATGAAATATACAAATTACTATTAAAATATAATGAGAAAGAAGAATATCTTAGGATAATATGGGAGGAGGTTTAGCACAAATAATAAATGTTCAAGAATGAGGAAAAATTTGGAATCAACGCCATTTAAAAAATTTATCCATAAGGATAAAGGAGAATTATCATAAATTAATATGGAGATGGTATTTAACGCCAGTAAGGTTAAATAATATAAATAAGAATTATTCAAGGTTATGTTGGAGGGGATGCCAAGAAATCTGTACATATATTCATATTTGGTGAGGTTGTAGATCTGTAAAGAAATTTTAGCAATTAGTATTTAAAGAGATAAAAGAAGTAACAAATTGATCTAGAATTTTGTCCAAAGATAGCATTGTTATCTATATATGATAAGATCAACTGTACTCAAGCTAGAAAGGACTTAATTACAAATTTATCAACAGCGGCAAGATTATTCATACCAAAAAAATTGGAAAGATCAGGGAGATCTACAAATACAAGATTGTTATAAAGAGATATGGCAAATAGCAATTAATGATAAGTTAACTTGTGGAATTAAGGTAAAAAAGGAATAATGAAGAGAAGTGATTTTGAAGCAATATGGAAAATATTTGAACAAAAGGCTTTAGTAAAGGAGGGAGGTGTTTCATCTCCACAGGAAGAGTTACAGTTTTGGAGGAGAGAGTAATATGAAGATACTAGGCTCTGGTGATGGGGAGCACTTGGGGAAGGGGAAAAAATAAAGAAAAGAAAGAGAGAGAGAGAGAAAAGAAAAGAAAAGAAAAGAAAAGGGGGCCGGTCCAAAGGCCTCGGGGAGCCGCATCTGGCCCCCGGGCCTTGGGTTGCCTACTCCTGGTTTAGGGGAATCATAAGACAGACATCAGGGCTAATGGAACTGAGGCATGGGCAGAAGTTGAGCAGAGAGGTAAAAATTCAGAATATACTTGAAGTGATTGTATGATTTCAGAAAGATTCAAGGATTTCCATTTGTGCCAATGAAGAATGCTGGGCATGAGTACAATACAATGCAATAAAACTGAGGGTTGAAAACAGCAAAACTGAAACCAAAGATATAACTAAAACCCAACTACCCAGCCATGGAGGATTAGTAATTAGACAGGTCATTAAGGATCCAGTGTGGTGGAGTGGTTTGAATGTTGGGCTATGACTCTGGAGACCAGGGTTTGAATTGCTGCTTGGCCATGGAAACTCACTGGGTGACCTTGGGTAAGTCACACTCTTTCAGCCTCGGAGGAAAGCAAAGGTGACCCCCCTCCAAACAAATCTTGCCAAGAAAACCCCTTGGGGTTGCTCTAAATTTGAAATGACTTTAAGGCACACAACAACAACAACACAAACAACAGGTCATCGACAATCAGACAAAACTGCAAATTGGAAAAGTGACTTGCCAACATGTCATGCTGGAATATGCTGGAGAATTCTGGGATGTGTAGTCCAAAAAGTTTGGTGTTAAAGCTTCACACCTATTTCAGTGGAGACAGATCTTGCAGAAGTTACTTTTTTGGATTAAAACTTCAATTTGGATTACAATAATTCTCAGTGGCCATACTGATTGGTGGGTTCTGGGACCTGTAATCCAAAAATAATTTTTCCTAGCTCTGGGTGGCTATGGTGTGTCATTACTATAGCAGCACTAAGAAAACGTTTATGAAACAGCAATTTGAAGAATTGAGTTCTCAGTCTGCTGGCTGCCTCTGAACTCGAATTTTCAGGGCAATCTTTCCTCACAACTGGCTTACACTGGCTACTTGCAGATGTAGAAGAGAAACTCAGATGCCCGGAAACTCAGGTGCATTTGGTCTTATCACACCTAACTCTGTTCACAAGTCTAAAGGGCAAAGTGCAAAACATGCCGTCAGTGTGGCCCTCGTCACTGGAAAAAACCTTGCCAGTCCAGAAGTGTCAGACTTTAATTTGCAAAGAGGAAACAAAGCATTTGTTCCATTACAGGCCATAGAAAGTGGCAAATTATTTCTACCAGGGTTCCCAGATTCCATAGCCAAAAAGTGGCCCCAAAAAGAGGAAATAAATAGCTTCAAAAGTGGCTAAAGAATTATTCAGATCTGCATGAAGTTTGCATATGCTATTTTATATGCACAGATGCATCTATAGAAAGAATTGTGATTATTTAGAGAAAATGGAACATCTCAATTATGTGACTGCTCAGTTGGCTACTCCAGGTGCCAATTGGAGGTAGACATTTTCAAGGTCCCTGCTGTCCTGGCTTCTTCTGATTCTTTATGTTAAACTAGGCTTATTAGATTAGACACCCTTCAAGTAGAGGACCATCCTCTGTAAATTAGGATATATGACTGATCTATCTATGGAGTTTATCATATGGAGGCAAATTGCTTAAATCCCGTGCAGAAATGGGATTTAAAAATCCAAAAATAACCTGCAAAAGCAGGTTGTTTTTCAGATATATCTGAGTAAAGGAGATATAACACAACATTAACTCGAACGGAAAGTAACCAAAACCCGCTACTTTTTACTTTCAGAAGGAGTGGGTTTTGGCGACTTTCCATTCAGATTAATGACACATTATTTCTTCTTGATGCCAACGTCATGTGAAAAACAACCCACTTTTGCAGGTCGTTTTCACTTTAAATCCAGTTAATGCATGGGATCCGTCCTATGTGATAAACTCATATATTTCTACCACTAACTCTCCATAGGGTCAGCTGTATCTTAGATGTGGCTAGAAACAACCCAATTAAAGGTTCTGATCCCCATTTACAACAAGCTGGTTTTTCTAACCAAATTTTGTATCTTTTACTAACCTAAAATGCATGCTGATTCCTGCCTTGCTTTTAAGCACAGAGAAAACACTATCGAGTCATAATTATATATAATCATAAAATATTCACAAAAACCATAATAATTATCAGTGTTACATTTTGCTATATATTTTTAAAACTACACATGTTAAAATGGAAGCACACATATATGTATATACGTACATACCCATTTAACTGCACAGGTTGCATCTTTTCTCATAATATCCACTGAAAATGTGGTTGTTGGGGTTTTTTAAATATATTGAAACATTTTCAAAATTTTGTTTCAAAATTTTGAAACATTAATGTTTTGGTTCCTTTTAAGCAACAGGATAAAGTTTAAATAAACCCAACAAGCTTCTTGAGGGCCTTTACAGACTGCCAGAAATAATGCAACTTGAGCCCACTTTAACTGCCCTGACTCAGTGCTAGGGAATCATGGGAACTGTAGTTTATTGTGGCACCAGAGCTCGCTGACGGAGAAGGCTCAATGTTTCAGAAAAAAATACAGTTCCCATGATTCCTTAGCACTGAGCCAGGACAGTTAAAGTGGACTCAATTTGCACTATTTCTAGCAGTCTGCAAAGGCCTTTTGTGTTTTTCCCTTGGCTGCATCCTTATATTCCTTGACTGCAAATATATCCTCCAACGTTTCACAGATGAAAACCAGGTCAAGATGGCATACACATATATAGATATGCATACATATTATTACTAAGGAAGAACACACAAAGTAGGAGAGGCTGCAGCAGTTTGCTTTGGCCTGAGCCTGCTGGAAAGAGCAAAATGCCCCCTTCCTCTCCCCCTCCCTGCTGAATGAACTGAGCGTAAACTCCTTTTGCACTCTGAACTCTACTTGCAGCAACTGAAAGAAGTTGAGGCCAAAGAGGCAAAGTGGGAGGAGAAAAGAGACACTGGGACATTTTAAAAGCTGTTGAACAAGTGGGAGGACAGAGGATTAATCAGGACTGTCCTTGTCAAATTGTGACAGTTGGAGGGTATGCAAGGCAGGGAAGGGAAGGGGGAAATCAATGGGACAGGAAAGCCACACTTTATGTCATTATTTTGGTGTGGGATCATAAGTGCATAATAAGAGGCCTGCTGAATCACACCTAAGCAGGCCTTAGAAAGTTGTTTTGAAAGGAAGGAACCTGATGAAACTCTGAAGACAACAGTGGTAGGGCAATACTTTGGGTCACACTTAATGTGCTGACAGTCTCACTTTTGTAAGGATGCTTGTGTTTTCACCAATCCTTTTTTTTTTTTTTAATATCTTCTGTTAATAATATAATTTTACTGCCACTACTTCCAGTATCAAATTTCACTCTGATCTAATGGTCATCAACATCCCATTTTTAACCATGTGCCCTATTATATAGATCTGATTATGTTTCACACAGTTAAGGAAGTGGATTGTAATAAATTTGTGAACCTGATTGTTTGAAAATTCTTATAAAAGGAACTATGCAAATTCTGGACCCATAGTCTAAAATCAAGCAGATGTTTCTGAGAACAGGGCAGGAGCACCATGTAGTCACTAAACTTGGAGGTTTTTATTTAGCTGTTTAGCCCACAGCTATTTTCAGACCCACTCCCCATGAATTTGCCCCAAACTCTGTATAGACTTTTGTAGCCACAGGCTATCGCCACGTCTTTTGACTAAAATCCATGATTACATTTTGTGTAAAGAGGTCCTTTCTTTGGCCTGCCCTGAATCTACTTCCTTGTTGAAGTAAAACAAGGGTGCATCTACACTGCAGAAAATATGCAGTTTAATACCACTTTAAATGCCAGTGACTCTATCCTACAGAATCCTGGGATTTGTAGTTTTGTGAAGCACCAGCATTATTGGCAAAAAAGGCTAAAAACCTTGCAAAGCTACAAACCCCAGGATTCCATAAATGAAGCTACAGTACTTAAATGGTGTCAAACTGCATTATTTCTATATTTCTACAGTGTAGATACATCCCAAGGGTCTGCACATTGGATGATTGAAGCTTGTATTTTGCTAGAACTCTTCAAATTTGGGGGCAGTGCTGGTGCGAAATATCAGGACAGAAAGTGGGTAGAAAACAAAATGAAATTGTCATACAACGTTCCTAGTTTCTACCATAAAACTAGGCAGAAAATGTCAAGATATCGCCCTCCCTTTGGAACAACTTACTCACCTCATTTTTTACTACAGGGCTGGGAACCTCTGACCTATGAGATATGGCTGGTTATTTCTTGTGTTCTTACATCAGCAATTGGTGCTAAGAGGATATTTAAAGGGAGCATCTGTTGCATGGAATTGAATTCTGCTTTGCAGCCAGGAAGCTATTTAACAAACCTATATTGAACTAATCTCTGCTCTATGTGCTTGGAGAAATCATAATTTGTAGAATTACATCTGGTTCGTCCCACTTTGCTTTGGACAAGCCCAATGGCCTTTGCTCTGCTCACTGCTGGAATGAATCCCTTTTCAAATTGGACTTTGAAAATGCCTCATCAGATACTCACACTCCCCCTCATATGATGAGCATTACATTAATTTCATGAAGTTAAGCCATTTTTGTACTCTGCTTTTTAAAAGCTTTTTGTTTTTGTTGTTTATAGCTTTTTCTTTCCTTTTAAATCTGGTATCCAAATTTTAGTCCAGGGTAGATTGGAAGTGGAATGGCAAGTGGATATAATTAGAGGTTTGAAGATCTGATTATATACTTGCCTGTGACATGTAAGTAATATTATGTTGCCAAATAATGGGAGAGAAGGTGACACTTCAACCTGGCAATTATTTTGTTATGATACATTTGGAGCCACAGTGGAATCAAGTGGCGCACCGAAAGGTGGGGATCATAAAGTGTCTGGGCCAGAGAGATTTTCAACTGTGCAATTCAGATGGCAAAACACTACTGGCAGTGTCAGAATACCTCATATATGGAAAATTCACACATGGATCCATGTCAACAATATTGTATGTCACCATAACTGGCAACTCGACAATGCATTCATTGACATTATCTTTAGATGGTTTTTAAGTGATATGGATGACCTGTAATTAATGCAGTTTAATGTTTCTCTGTCATCTTGTCAAGTTTTAATTGATACAGTGGTAAATATGGAAATATGAAGATACCTTTATTCTCTATAAAAAGTTCAGCTATGAGAACTGGTGTTATTTTGTTTGGCTTTGCCTTGGTCAAGCTCTTCATCTCAGCCTTTATTTCTGGGACTGAGGATGAAAGACATTTTGCAAAATGTCCCCCTTCACACATATTAATCTCATTTATGCTTTGTTGTTAATCCCACCGCTGAACCATAGATAGTTGGGATCGAGAAAGGTGGAAGTAATCAGTGATATCAGTGGGAAGGTCCTGAGAGACACCGCACAAAAGCATGTGTCCCCAAGACATGATAAGGAGATGTTAGAACATTTCTCAAGCAGGCTTAAAATGTGCAAAATTTAAAGAAGAAGAATCTAAGATAAACCAGAGTTGCATTCAAAAAGCATGACCACACCAGATAACTTCTTTAAAGTAATATATTCAGTTAATCTTGAAAAAGAATATTTGATGCCATATCCATTGGGTCACAATCAAGAGTTTAGCTTCTGAGGCTATTTTGTTGTGGGTTCCTGAGTTGGTGTCTTCCCCTGTCAACTACTTCCAGTCTTGTCATCATCCCACAGGTTGCTGCAGTCCATAAGTGAAAAAAAGCACGAAGCAGAGCCAAATTCCCCAGAGCCATCTTGTCCCTTCTTGTGGCAGTTTGGTTTGGCACAGAAAATTCCAGATCCTCTCCCTTGGACTCCATTATGCAGGGCATTAGCATGCATACCATGCAGAAGGCTAGTCTGGGCAATTCCTTGGCATTATTTATTTATTGTGGGGAAAATGAAAAGGCTAACGTAATATAGGCATCTGGAGAGGAGGTGGAATTATGAAAAGACTGGTGATGGAAATAATCATCAAGGGAAGAATGAAAGACAGCCTCCTCATAACCAATCTTACATAAACTGTTTTGAGTGACTTGCACTGTCTGTCTGTCTGTCTGTCGTTGATTGTATACTCTCCCCAATATGACACACAACACAAACTGGTGAGAGAGAAATCCATGTTGACCTGGCTCTGGCTGGCCCCACATTATAAGAGGCTTTATCCTTCCTCCCTCCCTCATGCTACAGTGATTTTATCTGGACATCAAGTCTGCACTTTGTGGCAAGGTTGAAACAGACAGCTAGACAAGCAGGCAATCCATTCTCTGGGAATGTGGCAGAGTGCCATTTGCCACTTTAGAGGGACTCCTCCACTCCCTTCTCTCACACACTGGGCCTGGCTTTATAAGACTGTCAATTAACAGGCCTCAGCAGACTGGGAGGAGAACATGAGTTGCCCCATGACAAGGATGCAGATACGTCTCCCCCCAAGTGTCAGATGGGATGTGGAGGGAGCTCTGTTTCCCAGCATGCAAATTGTGAAATGTGAGCCTTATAAGGTCTGCGACCTTAAAAGAATCCTAGCCTCTTGATGCTTTTGATGACCCCTCCGCCCCCCGCCCCCCAACCATGCTCCTCGCTTAATGAAAAGCTGCATTGTGATCTTTTTACGCAGCAAGGAGATTGCAATGATCTCATAGGCTTGGGTGAAAGGGTCTGCCGTAAGTCAGTGCCATGGGAGTGACCTCATGTGTATGCCAGGCCTAGGCAAAGGGAACCTATCAGGAGAAAACACCGCCTGCCCTGCTCTTGGAATATGTGCTGCTGTTTTTACCTGTTCTTTTGAGATGGTTTATTCTGAAAACTGGGAATAGGATGCTGTTTGGCAAAAAAAGGGCAGGTGGACACATGGGAGGTTCTCAGCTTTCAGAGTTAGATGGCCTGGAAATACATCTTTTGGATTCAACTATCTTGCTGAAAGTAATATTTGCACACCTCCAGAAAGTTGTGTGAATGCTCAAGGCAGAGTACACATTTTGTCATATATATATATATATATATACACACAGAGTACACATTTTGTCATATATGTATATATATATATATACACACACACACACACACACACAGAGAGAAACACATTTCAGCCAATAAAGCTATATAAATTAAGTAAATTGTGTAAATAAATGCATAAATGAGGAGAAATTCATTTTAAACATTTGCATCATTTCACTGCAGGAAGAAAACATAAAGTCTTGTAACCCAGTATGAGCTAAGGAAAGGAAAGACAGATTGGATTTGGAGAAACTCAGTAAAATTAAGATGGGAGAGATTTTCACATGCCTAAAACAGAATAAAGCACTTTGTTGCTTGAAGCAAGGGACAGTATTGTATTTCAGTCTACCTTCAAGTCCTTTCCACCTGTCCCCAAGGCAACCTTTTCACTGAGTTTTCTTGGACAAACATGTTCAGAGGAAGTTAACCATTGCTTTCCTCAGAGGCTGAGAGAGTGTGACTTGCTCAAGACCAACTCTCAAACCACTGCAGCACACTGGCTAATAATTCAGCCTGTACATATGCATGTACGTATATATGTATTATGTATGTATTGGCAAGTCTGTTTGTTGACAGGACATGACCTCAACACCTGCATATACTTTGTATATGTCATGTTCTAGGATACAAGATGGGAAGCTCAGTTCTCTTGCAACTAATTCAAGCAATATTGTCTTTCCCAGCAAGGGGCATTGCTTTATTATCTACTTGCAGTGCTCTGTGCACATTGACACAACTGAATGAGCAAGCTTACATGGAAAGGAAGGTTCAGCTTGTTGTTAAACTCAGCACATTTATAAAACTCTCTCTCTCTCATCTTTCATTGTTTCTCTGCACTTGTTCTTTGCTGACATTTGTATATGTCAGATAGCAGATGCATAAAGAACAGTACAGGAAACCTTAAGGAACGAGTAAAACTAAAAAACAAGTGAGTGGTAAATGGGGGACCCTAGAGTTTTTAGTCAAAACACAAAAAGGAGGGGTGGAGCAGAGAAAATGTAAGTGCATGGACAATTTCAAAGTGAAAGAAAAGAAGAGTGAAAACAAAGGGGGGAACAACACTTTTTTGAAAAACTTGGGAGACTTGATTTGGCATTCAATAGACACTTCAGGGGAGCTGACTTCAACTTGGTGCCTCTTAAATGTGTTGGTCAACAAGGTCCGTCCTTCCCAATCAGCATGACTTGCAAGATGGAAGTTGTGATAAGTTGTACTTCAGCACATCTGGGGGATGCCAAGTTGGTGAAGGCAGCATATGGCATTCTGAGGGGCAATGTATTATAGACCAACATGCATAGAAAATTATACTTAAACCATTTATTTCAGTTGGTTTAAGTACACTGACTCTTGTTAGACTATGACTTAGAGACCTTACTATATCCCCTGGTGTACATGCTGACGATTAGTGCTTTTTGACTGTGACCTATTGAAATTGCAACCTGTTCTTTTAATACAGTCTTCCCTTTTTTCCTGAAACAGATGCACAATTTTTGCTTGTCCAAGATGGAAAGTCCTACATGGGCACTTGTGGAAACCTGTCATCTGGCCAATTATCATCTTTCCTAGTTCAGCATTACCAAAATGGATAAGTGACTTCTAAAATATGTTTTTCAGCAAGTGATTTTCAAAAACTGCCACGTGTCAAGGTTTACTGCCTTCACTCCTAGCAGCTGCCCTAAACCCTTGGTTTAAGGCTTGAAATCTAAGATGAAAAAACAACTCTAAATAAATAGATTTTGACATGAGGCAAATTCTGCAGCCAGAATGACATGAATTAAGCAAACATGTATAATTCTCTTAATTAAGAAAAATAAGGGGTTGTGAGCTGTACATGTACAATTGACTTTCCTTTGTTCCTGAATTTAGTTTCCTTTCAGGAAGAGATTCTATGAACTAAAGAAACATTTAAAAATGCAGCTGGAGTTGTGCAAAGTCCTTGCTCAGCAGAGTTCAAATGCATTTCTGTGCCAAAGCATACGTTACCGCAGGAATCCAAGATCTAGGTTAGGGATTCAGTTCAGGCTTCAAAGTATGTTTCCAAAGTAAGAGCTCATCAACTGTTGCATGAAGAATTTGGTCACACCAGTCTGAATGCCCCAGTAACTCCCCAAATTCCCTTGCAGTCACTTGTTTGGCACATAAAGTAGAAGGCTAGAATTCACCTAAGGTGGTCAGCCACTGTCTGAGACAGTCAAAAACCATCCCTTTTAAACTGTGGAAGATTTTAACAAATCCACTCAAAAGGGATGGTGGTGGTGGGTGAAGCTGGGCCAGCCTGAAGAAAAAACTTGAATGCTAGGTCCAGAGACTGTTAGGCCAGAAAGCAATTGAATGAAAAGCTTTTGTGGGTATGCCAGAAGCCAATTCAGCACCTAATTGCTTTTATTATTTTTCCATAGTTGATAACTATTTTCACACTTTTGTAAGAAAGAACTCTCTCAATCCCTGCCCCTGTTTTTCAGTCTACACTGGGGAGGAGAACCCCATTATTAGTAATAATTGTACTAAAGATCTATTCTAGGACAGAAGGTTTTTTGTGCAAGCAACTTTGCATAGGCATGCATAAATTTGGCACATGGTTCCACTGCTCTAAATTATAGCCATGTCCTCAGACTTGGCACATGATTCAAGATGCTGGGATGCATGTAAACAGAGGGTTGCCTTGGCTGGGGCACCGCAGGTCAGCCAGGACTGTTAATGCTGCTTTCAAATGTTGTCTGGTGAGCATTCACACTTAATTGTCTTTAAAAGTACTTCAGAGCCACACAAAGGGGTTTTGTTTGCTTGTTTTTTAAAATGTAAGGTGCTTCTGAGCAAAACTTCATAGGGGTGAATACTTAGAACTAAACTGGGTACTCTAGAGGTTCAGTTATTGTCATTGTATGTTCATGATAATAGAAAACAGCTCGTGAGCACAGCCAAAAGAGTGTGATAGCTGTATGAAGAATACCTGAAAAGCTTTTATCAAAACCTGGAACAATTCCTTTGGGGGGGGGGGACTGTAGGTCCAAGACTCTTCTCACTAGCTATACTGGTGAGGGATTCTAAGAGTTGCAGTCCAAAAAAGGAACTCTAACTCTGGCCGTTTCTCACTAGCTCTCAACCTATGGCAGTGATGGTGAACCTTTTAGGGGCCAAGAGCTCAAACGAAATGGCCTTCCAGCACCGGTGTTACCCAGTGCCGGGGGGCAAGACTTCTGGAGTGGGACTCTCCCGAGCCTTCAGCTGCCTCTCCAGAGACAGCTGAAGCAGTAGCGTCCCTAGTGTTGGTGTCACTTGGTGCACTCACTCATTGGGGGAGGGACTTCTGGGAAGGGACTTCTGGTGGACCTGGAAATGCCCCTGTGCGGCCCCAGGGAGCAGCTGTGTGGCCTCAAAAAGAGCCAGGGAGAAGGTGGCCAGCCCCAGGAAGGGTGGGAGAGAAGGCAGGCGGTCCCAGGAAGGGTCAGGGACTGATTGAGTCCTCTCCTGGGGTGTCACTTGGTGCGATCCACACCCCCTGCACCCCCCAGTGATGCTACTGAGCTGAAGGCCTGGGCAGTGAGGGAGAAAGAAGAGGAACAGATGTGTGCCTGTTCCTCCTCCTCCCCCTGCACCATCCCCAGCTTTCAGCTGCCTCTGGAGAGGCAGCTGAAGGCCAGGGAGAGTCTGGAAGGAGGAGGAACAGGCACGTGTCTGTTCCTCTTCTTTTCTCCGTGCTGTTCCCAGCTTTCAGCTGCCTCTGAAGAGGCAGTTGAAGGCCAGGGAGAGTTGGGAAGGAGGAGGAACAGGCACACACCTCTTCCTCTTCCTCTTCGACCTCTGCGTGCTGGGGAAAATGGCTTCATTTGCCATCTCTGGCATGTGTGCCATATGTTCGCCATCATGGACCTATGGTAACCAACTTATGCACAACCTACTGCATATGCAGGATGCACACGTAGTGTTCAAAAATAAATTTGCAGTAAAAATAGAGGTCTTCTGTACATGGTAGCAGGAGCACACAATTGGTTAGCTGTTGGCTGGAAAGTCAGAGGGCAGATGCTTAACACATAACTACCATAAACCCAAATGGCTGTAGAAAGTCAGCTTTTCTTTGGGCCTTTTGCTGTCACAGAATCCCTCCCAACAAGTCATACATTGGCAGGATTGTCTAAAAACAGCCCCTCATTGGTTCTGGCCTGGGCGTTTTAACAATGGCTTCTCAGTTAGTATATGAAGAACCACTTCCAGACACCAGACCAGGGCCGTGCCGAACACCCTGAATTCTTAAGAGACAAATGGTAGCCTGTTCTCTGTTTTATTTTCATTTCTTACCTGCCCTGTGCTTTCAATTAATTACTCTTTCTTTCCCCCATCTCTTAGCCTCGGTCCTTCAGTATATAAAGTGCTTTTTTTACTCTGACCCTAGGTTGGGATTCTTGATGTTGAATAGTGCACTTGTTGGGGAATAATTTTGGTGTCATTTGCCTATATCTGATTACTAGTTCCAATTAAGAGTAGATCAATTGAATCAATTGATGAATGATAAATCTACATGTTTGCAAATCCCATTGATTCAGTTGGTCTGCTCTAGTTGGGACTAAATATAGGGTCATTGATTTCCCATTATTGACTCTACCTCAACTCTTTCTGCTGCTTGGACCTTAGCTAGAATTTACTAAGAGGGACCTAATCCTATTGTGATTTCCTTTTTATAGAATGTATAGGAACATGAGAGCTATGTTGAACACAATCAAATATCCAGTATCCTATTTACACAGTGACCAATCAAATGCCTATAGAAGCTATACCTGAGTGCAATACATGTATCTGGACATTTTTGTTTTCATTCAGTTTTATTTGGAATTGCTGTATGTCATTGCTTTTAATATTCCATTGTAAATTAACTCAAGCACTCACTGGGTAGAAGAGTGATTCAGAAGTACAGTCAAACCCATCCATAACTTCTCCATTTATTTCCAGGTGTGCTGAGTTCTCCTCTCCCTTAAGTGCTGGAGAAGCCCAAGAGTTTCTATGTATACCATATGGACTTAGAAATTCCTGTAACCGTAAAGTTAAGGGAAATTGTGTGTAAGCAAACAGAAAGGGGCCATATGCTCAATGGCAGAGCCCATGCTCTGCAGAAGTTCCCTAGCCCAATTTTTACCACCTCCTAGTTGAGCTAGGAAACCCTGAAGGACTTTGGTAGACAGCTATGACAGTACTGGGCAAGCTGAACCAATGGTATGACTCAGTAGAAGTCAGTCTCCTGTTTGACCTGTTGAAGTACAGATGAATGATATCAACTGCTTTATGAAAGAAGGAATAACAGTAGAGTTGCCAGGAGAAAAACAAGACAGGATTGTGCAGAAGAAGGAATGTCTGTGGGTAGAGCTTGCATGGCAAGCAACACCTGCTGAAATTTCCTCTATTAAAAGTACTATTAAAGGTACAGGAGCTCAAGGGTTCACCTGGTAACCCTAGACAGAAAAGAGCAGGAAACAAGTACAAACAACACCTGACCTATTCTTCCTCCAGCTGGATTATGTTCCTCTATAGCAGGGCTATCTATCTTCAGTGGCCCTTTGGGAATGAAGCCAGGAGAGCGGAATAGGCAGCCAAAGAAAACCACTAGGTCCCTACTAGCCTGGGCTGATCCTCCCCAAATGACAAAACAATCCAGAGATCATGTTGTGAAATGGAAGCAATTGCATTGCAAAGGAAAGCTAAGCAAAATTCTCATGTTCCAGCTCATTTTGTTTTATTTGTTTCATTTTAATGTGTTTATTGCATCTTATTAATAGTTTAAGCTGCTTTGAGGATATCATTTGAAAAACAGGACACACATACATTAATAATTTCTATTAGGCATATGAGTCTGGGCCCTTTACCTTTCTGAAGGTTTTTGGAAGATTCCTGGGAAAGAGGGAAGAAGGAATCTGTGTTTTGACTAATATTAGAACAAGTCAAAGTTAAGAGTTTGTGGATTATATGAAAGACTCCTCTGTTTTCTTTCAAAATTCAGACCGTGGTCCCCTGTACACACTTACGTGAAGGTAAATCCCATAGAATCAATTTCTGAGTAGATATGTATAAAATTGCTCTGGCAGTTACTGGGCAGGATGCACTATTTCTCTCTTGAGAACTAGTGAGCAAACACAGATCAAGTTTTACTGAAGCTGCAACATTTATACTTTGAAAGGACTAATTCATATGTAAAGGACTTAGAAGTCAAATTTGAGTATGACTGTCAGTTCAGGATCGTCCCAGGCCATGAGGTTTCTTGGCCCAAACATGAGACATGCGATGCATCTACAATGTAGAAATAATACAGTTTGACACCACTTTAAGTGCTGTAGCGCCATCCTATGGAATCCTTGGATCTGTGGTTTTACAAGATCTTTAGCCATCTCTGCCAAAGAGTGTTGGTACTTCACAAAACTACAAATCTCAGAATTCTGAATGTAGGGTGGAACCATGGCAGTTAAAGTGGTATCAAACTTCATTATTTCTACAGTGTGGACACACCCCTAGAGACAGTCCCTGGGGATGTCATTAAGAGTTATGCATTAAGTAACAATTATAGTTGTTCACAGCTTTCCATTCAAACATACACAGAGAGAAGATAATTTTCCTGTTTGGAAACTTAAAACAGAAATCTTAACCAAAGAGGTTGTTCTGAGAGAAAGGAGAAGAAATTATTTCTTCTCACTTACTTAGGCAGACCAGATAAGGAACATTTAAAGTAGCCTACTTGCTTCATCTTAGGATTGCTGTAAATCAGAAATGACGTGAAGGTACATAACAACAACTTGCTTCTTATCAGAAGGTGAATGGAGAACAAAGAGGACAGTGAATGTGACACTGCCATATCTAGGAAGGAAGGAGGAAGCTAGTAAATGTTGAGATCGTCTAGTGTTTTCAAATTGCAGCAGCAACTCAACTAATTGTAGCTGAGCTAGAGATTTGCACATAGCCTTTCCTCCTGCCTGGATTGAAAATTGGAGAATTTGCACCCTTGTCTCTTGCCTGGAAATAACCCACAAAAACTGGAGACTCGGGCCCTGAGATCTGGCAACCATAGCTGTGAAGTATAATTGTGGGCAATTTCTAGCCCTTCTGGTGGCATCGCAAACAAATGTGGCAAGTTGTTCTGGAGGTGGCTGTATCTATTTTTTGATTTGCTGATTGGCATACCATCAAAAGTTATCTCCTGTGGAGTGCAAATAAAACATAACCAGACCATTTTAATTTTCAGTCCAAAATGTGAAGTTTTGTTCCAGACTCAGCTGGCTGAGTGCATACTTACAAGCATGGATTTGTAAGTAAGGATGTTATCACACGGGGAAAATCTGTTGGTTAATCCACACAAATCCCAAACAAAAACTGAATTTGCGCCTCATGATTTCACACGACGTTGCACAGAAACTGGTCAGAAACTGGACAGAAACTGGTATTATCCGAGATCTTTTTAATTTCGGGAGTTTAGAGGAAATGCATTTGCGAAATTACAGTAATTTCACATTTACTGTAATGTGAAAAGCAAATACTCATGGACAATTCTCTTTTAAAACCTGGAGGAGGGCCAAAAGGAAGAGGAGGAGGGGCCTCCGGGGAGGGAGAGTCCCGGGCTCCTGCCATGCAGGGAAGGCAAGGCAAGGCAAGGCAAGGCGAGGCAAGGCGAGGCAAGGCAAGGCAAGGCAAGGCAAGGCAAGGCAAGGCAAGGCAAGGCAAGGCAAGGCAAGGCAAGGCAAGGCAAGGAGAGGGAAGTTTGGGACGGAGGAGAAGTTTGGCATTTGGGGTGGAGGGAAAAGGAGGGGAAAGAAGGCTTCCCTCGCAGCAGCTGTGGGTGGATGTGGGTGCAAACTGTGCTTGTGGAGCAACTTGGAAATCCATCTCACCATGAAGTTTTGCCCTGCAGGTCCTACAAAGGGGAAAGGCTTATGGGAAACCTCCAGTTTCTCCCTCTCCTGGGCATCATCCAAGGCTCTGGCTCTCCCCAGGGAACACCCAGCCCTTCCTTCCTTCCTTCCTCCTCCTCCTCCTTCCCTGCCAGCTCTGCCTGTGATCCTACCCTCCTTGCTCATCTCCCCAGCAGCTGACAGCCTCCAATGCCAGGAAAGGAGAGAGAGAAAAGGGAGGCTGAGCCATCTCAATCCCTCCCTTGCCTCGGCTTGCCTTGCCCTTCCAGCCTCGTCCTCCTCCTCCTCACTGCTCTCTTGAGAGGTCCTAACCCCAACAGAAGGGGGTTAGGACCTGTGCAGGAGGGCATGACCCCAAATGTAGGACAGTCTGACACTTCCTCCTGGGAAATGCAGGACCCGCCCTGGAAAAAGGAGGAGTCTGGTCACGAAACACACCCATTTCCAGTACATGTACGGGTTCTTTTCACTTGTGTTTGAAAGTTAAAAACATCTTTTTTTCGCTTTTAACTTAATTCCATTATTACTGTAATTACGTGTGAAAAGCTTTTGCGCAATTAAGCTCTTTTTTCGCTTTCTTTTCAGGATGCTTCATTTCCACTTTATTATCTCTTTAACAATGAAACTGGCCCACATGTGATAACGTCCTAAGTGAAGGCTACCTAAAGAAACCAAAGTAAACAATGTAGTGTTTCCAGCACACATTCAAAACTTATGGCCTCATTCCCACTTATAAATAAATCAGTTTGCGATCCGAATCAATGGATCGGTTCAAAAGCAGAGTGCAGTTCACACTACATATGCCCCAATTACATTTTCTTGTTGTAAAATGACCCACTTCTCATTCACATTGACTAATGAATCAATTCAAAATGGACCCTCTTCAGTGGGTTGCTGATCACTGATCACGTAATATGAAATCAATTACAATCTGCATCTTGTTCACACTTGCACTGAATCGATTTATTGCAAAAGATGCAGAAAAAATGAGCGTCAAAAAGACACATGTTAAATGGGTCTAGCACAGGAGGTCCCTCGCCAACCGCTTCAGTGTTTTGGCTCAAGTGCGAACAAGGGTCATTTAAACCACTTCAAACCGGTTAGCAAATAGGTTTATAACATAGTGAGAATGAGGCCTATGTCTCATTTTTTAAAAATGACTCCCCCCCTCATTTTCCCTACATGATAACCTCCATGCACTTAGTACTCTGTCCTATTCTCTTTCCTCTTAGCTTGCAGATTAGATGCTTTTGAAACAAGGCTTGACTTGTAGAGAATGGGGGTAATGGCATCCCGCATACTTCTGGCACTGCATAAAGGAAACGGCTGTATGATAAACAGTCACCCAGGACCCTTTGAGGGAAGAATGCAAGTCCATTCTCCCATCAAGTCAGTCTCCCATTAGATCAGCTATCTCTGACCTTTGCTTTAACAAACAAACCACTTGGGGGAGAAAAGTCTATGGGGACAACACATCCGATAGTATCAGTCAGGCATGATAGGGAGTTGGGTGTGTGTGTTTTGTGGTAGTGGTGGTGGAGAGGGAACAACAAATAAAATTGGATACATTTTCCTTCGGCATTATCTTGCCAGGGCAGATGCCTTACGATTAAGACTGACAGTCGAGTACCAGGGTAAACAAGCCCCTTATCTCTATGATGCCTGCCTCTGCTGATTTCAGCAATTGTACACTCACCTCAAGTCGAGGGAGATACATCTGTGCAAGCTGCAACCGTGACCTCTTTTACTTAACCATGTTATACTATCAAAGATCTATGTTAAATGAAACTTGGGCTCCTGCCAATGTAAGGCATTGAAAGGGAAGACTATACAGGCAAACCTTGTGCTGGGCCTCAAGGGGGTCTCGCTTAAAGTGTTTCTATGTCCTGCAGAGGCAATTAGCTTCTTCATGGTTAAGCAGAAAGACTGAGAGCGTGGACACACATGTACACACACATACACTCCCTGTTTTATATTTGTCTTTTCTAAAAACTTAAGTTGAAACTCTGACACTGTAAATGCTGACTAGAATGAAAGGGGGGAATAAATAAAAATAAACACCAGTCTCCAGATATATAAATATATATGGTACATACAGAAATGTAATTCCTGCTGGGTGGGAGGGAATTACTGTGGACTTTGCCCACGCGAAGGTCTTTCTGTCTTTTAGACTTCTTTCAAAGCATCACTACTAGGCTGACCCACTCTCTGCTCGTCTTTTGTTGACAGGCAAAGACATGCTTTTGGCTATGAACTGGTTGCTGTGGAACAGGGTCCTGTAATTTTATCCACGTTGTTATTGTTGTTCTTCTTATTATATTTATTTGTATCCTGCCTTTCTCCCAAGACTGGGACTCAAGGTTGCTTACAATTTAAAAACACAGTACAGCTAAAAATGTACAAAAAAGTGAACATTAAAATAGGATTAAACTTTGGACAATATTAAAATTATTTAAAACTACGCATTAAAAAACAAGATACCATTAAATATTAAAAAAACTATTAAAACAATTCAGTCTAAAACAATATAGCAATATAGCATAGACTGGTGATCTCAGGGCCTGGGTTGGCTGATACAGGGAGATATGGTCCCTACATGAGCCGCACTGTTATTTTTTAAAGGCTTTGAAGTTGTTTTAAAACTGTGTTGTTTATTTAATGCTTTAAAAAAAAATTAATTTTTTTTTTTTTTACTATTATGATTGATTTTTTGTTAAGGATATAGGGAAAATGCCCATACCTGAATGGCAAACCTGCTCTGCATAAATCTTGCCAAGAAAACCCTATAATAGGGCTGCTTTGAGTCAGGATCAACTTGAAGGAACTTATCACAACAACAAATTAAAAACATTCAGTTTTCCAAAGGGATAGACATGCAGAGTCTATTACAAGCTGCAGCAAAAACAGAAGTTACTGGCACGTTAGTGCTCAAAAATGTGATATTACAGCATAAGCTTTCATGGACCTGAGTCTTATTAGTTCCATGAAATACTGGCTTTGTCTGCACAGGCCAAAAGGCCTGTCCACTGCCCCATTCTGTTAGTGTCCTGTATGGGTGATGCACAACCTAAATCCTGGTTCTGGTGTGAACAGTCTGGACAATGTCCAGCATATTCAGCACCAGAAACGCCCTTAATATGAATGTAAAAAAACTTACCTCCTATTCCGGATCTTCTGGGAAAATCCAGAGTCCTCCATTCCTGTACCAGAGCAACTGTTTGCATTCTGAGCCACCCTATTTGTCCATTTCTGTCACCAGTCACTTGATCTGGGGTCAGAATGAGGCACCCATCCATGTGATCCTCATTGAGTGCCTTGTTCTGACCTCCGACGTGAGTGATCTGTGGTGGTGGTGGGCATGCCAGGTGGCTCAGCGGGATGCACATGTAGATAGATGCCCCCCTGGCAGAAGAACGAAGGGCCAGATAATGGGGGAGGTTGGGGCAGCTCTGGGGCCAAAACAGGCCCATTATCTTAAACTGGCAGACGTCTGTGTGTGTACGGAAACACACAAGCTTGGAGGTAACTAGTTATTAATAGTTACTTGTATAACTAAAGGATGTGGTGGCTCAGTGGTAAAGATACTGATTCTAATGGTTGCAAGATCAGCAGGTCAGCAGTTCAAGACCTAAGCACCATGTGATGGAGTGAGCTTATCACTAGTCCCAGCTTCTGCCAACCTAGCAGTTCAAAAACATGTAAAAGTGCAAGTAGATAAACAGGTACCACTTCAGTGGGAAGGTAACAGCGCTCCATGCAGCCATGTTGGCCACATGAACACAGAGTTGTCTCTGACAATGCTGGCTCCTTGGCTTAGTATCAGAGAAGAGCACTGCCCCCTACAGTCGGACACAACTTGACAACCTTGTCAAATGGGAAACCTTTACCATTGCCTTTTACTTGTATAACTACACTGCTTTATATTAATAATTTAGTGAAGGATAACTTATTTTATCCTTTCACAGGGTAACTGGAACTTTTAGGTACTTTTATAGGTAAAGGTAGGTGGCCTCACTATTTGATGGAGCAGAAAATACTGACCTAGACTGTGTTAGATTGCAGTGGGCTAAATGAGAGACAAGTATGTTTGGACCATAGGTATGTGGCTTGTAGCATTTAAAGAAGGGCTGGAAATAATGCAACCATTCACATGTTGAGTTGTAAAACAACAACAACAACAACAACAACAACAACAAATTTATAATAATAAATTTTAACCAATTTCAAACAAGATAAATATCCAACAGATTGCATATAGAACATGGAGTTCTGACCTGGGCAAGAAACTACATTGGCCACAGGGAAACCTTGCACCATAATATTGTGTCTGCACACTTTCCCCAGATTTAACAATAAAGCAAAATTTAGAAAGTACTTGAACTTCCTGCAAGACTGGATCATTAATACCTACCACTATTCAGTTGTTTTCATTGTTTGCTTGAATGGAATCAATCTGTTTCAAAGGTGCCTATAGAACAATTAATATTTAAAAAAACAAACTCACAAGTTTATGTGATGTTGCATGCTATAAAATAAAAATGGATGTTAAAAATAAGGCAAAAATCCAGAGCATCAGGACGTCAGAGACAACTCTTTGTTCAAATGGACCCTTTTAGCGTGGTGTGTGCTGGATCTTTCTTCTTGCTATCTGGTTTGTAATGGTTAACAATGTAATTGAATGGTGATTGGCTATTGTCTTTCATTATTTGAGCAGCTTGTGAGATTGTTTGGGTCTTGATAATGCTTCCCTGTTAATGAGAAAATGAGGTAGTTTCAACTACTATTAAAGTGGTGGTCTTGAACCATCTGGAGCTATTCCAATCCTATAGTTCTATAGCCACTTTGCTACACACACTGCTAAGCAGAATTTCATGTGAAATCTACTGTAGATATTAATGTGGGATAAAGAGAACGTATTGATTTTTAACAATATATACAACCAATATGAATTTACTTTCTTAGAAGTTTAATTCAACACATATAGAAAGTTACAGGTTGGTCAAGGCTATCCTTAAAGCCTGGCTTCATTTCACGTAGTGCAAACATGTGCAAGAATGTGCTCTGAGTCAGAGGGCATTTATGTCAAGGCATTGCAACTGATAAGGGTTTCCCTGCACAGCTAGATGATAAATGCAAACCGTGAAAGGTTCTACGTTCAAAGTTCAACTTGTTAGCATCTTCCATGTGAAATTTTTTGTATGTACCGCCCTTAAAAATTGAAGCTAGTCTGGCATGTTGAATGTAATCATTCAATGTTTCACCCAAGAGTATAACATTTTTTTAAAAAAGCTCAGACATATTCTGGGATCCAACACATTTGGTAAAAGGAAGCATAACAACAACAACAAAGATTTTTAAAGAAAATATATGCGTGTGTGTGTGTGTACGTGTGTGTATAAATCCTCTGAGATAAATATTCCATTTTTGGGTTTCTAACTGAGCTGATAAACACAGACATAAAAAAAAAAAAGCCAGCTGTTCTCTTTCATCTGTTTGAAGTGCAGGTGGAATAATGCCCACAGAGCCTCCACCAAAATACTTTCTTTGAAAGCAGCTTGCTAATTGTCTTTCAAGGGATTAATTCACAAATATCAGAATGTCAAGGGGAGCTGGTGCCACCTAATGGTCATAGGCTGTGCCATCTTTCATTGTATAACTATGTCTAACCATGCCAGCTTTGAGATTACTATGGCTGTGTGTATGTGCCTTCTAAGTTGCCTGTAGATTTATAATGATCCCATGAATTTCATAGGATTTTCTTAGGCAAAGAATAATCAAAGGTGGTTTGCCAGTTTCTTCCTCTGAAATATAGTCTACAGTACCTGGTATTCATTGGCAGTCTCCCATCCTGATCAAGCTAACATCAGAGAAGATCTGGTGTCTTTAGGGTATTTAGGCCCTGCCAGGATAACTATACTGGCAAGCTATTCGCCTCTGACCTGCTAGTGTACAGTGCCTTGTAAAAATATTTGTCTCCTTTTGACCTTTCCACATTTTGTTGTGTTACAACCTGATATACAGTTATTGCTTGATGCACTCATGATACACCCTTTGCAGACTGCAAGAAATAGTGCAAATTGAGTCCACTTTAACCACCCTGATTCAGTGCTAGGGAATCATGGGAACTGTAGTTTATTGTGGCACCAGAGCTCTCTGACAGAGAAGGTTCAATGTCTTAGAAAAAAATACAGTTCCCATGATTCCCTAGCACTGAGCCAGGACAGTTAAAGTGGACTCAATTTGCACTATTTCTAGCAGTCTGCAAAGGCTAAGACTCAACAAATAGGTCTAAAATATTTTAACAAAACAGAATGTGAAAAAATCAAAGGTGCGTGTGTGAATACATCAGTGTGTGCACAAACCAGCAGTTGCAATTGTGAGACATGGGTAAGATGCACTGAATTTAGCATTCACCTAACAGCATAGTTTCCCTTCTGAGAAACTGGGATTTTAATAAAAGAAGCCTTAATATGCTTTGTTTACACAGTGAACTCAAAAGTACAATGTTTCTGTATGGATTGTGTGTAGAATATTTTGAACACACTGAATTGCCCACATATTTATTTTTAATGTCAGAAGCCATAGGATTGGCAAAGAAAATGGCATATAATATATGGATTTTATTGTTGCGAGTGGTACTTTTCGGTTTTGGCATCTTTGAA